>OY720637.1:132244933-133611971 GCA_963169105.1 Ceriagrion tenellum
TAATTCAGTTGACATTCCTTTGCAAAAGCCATATTGATAGGGAGACAAAAGAGAGTGATTTTCTAAAAAGTATGTTTATCTTTTGTAATATAATGGTTCGAATATCTTTGAGAAGGAACTCTGGATGGCAATAGGTCTGTAATTCTCAATCCTTTCTTTTTCGCCTTTTTTATGAACTGGCAATACTCTGGAGGTTTTTAACAATTGTGGAAATATACCCTTGGAGAGAATTTCATTGTATAGGAAAATTAAGGGTTCTTTAATTAGGTCGAAGCATTTCAATATGAGCCAGCCTGGAATCTCATCAAAATCATATGATTTCTTTTGCCCTATTTTTTGACTATGACACTTACTTCTTTATCATTTGTAGGGGACAAGTAAAAGTAATGTGGAGCTCTAGAAGGTATGTTATGGATGTTGGCATTGTGGTTTGATGCTTTGGGGATTGAGTTGATGAAGTGAGAATTAAAAACATCAGCCATTTGTAGAGGATTGACTATGTGGTGGCCTAGTGTATTTGTGATTTTTTGTATACCTAGTCTTGTCGGAGGTTGGTGTAGTCCCTTAATAATTTCCATGAATCTTTTGCTATATTCTGACTTCGGTCGATAATACCATCGTTAAACTGACGACTTATGACGACGACGACTAAAACTTTGACGACTGAATTAACTTTCTGTACACTTTTCAAATTTTTGTATGCTGCAATTGATTCTGGGGTTTTCGTGTTAACATATTCCTGGTATTTACACCTCACCAGTTCTGCCATTTTAATAATTTCATCATTGATCCATTTCTTATTCTGACTTTCTCTAATTACAATTTTCTTTAGCGGGAATTCACAATCAAAAAAATATGTAAAAGGCAAATAAAATGCTTCAAAACTTTCATCAAAACTATCCTGAGTAAATATCTCAGACCAGTCATATTTCTCCAGTTCGTATCTGAAATTATTAATGTTGGAATCACCGATATTTCTAAAGGTTTTATGTTTGGTTATTGGAGTCAAATTTTGGTAATTTATTAAATCGATTTCCAAAGCTTGATGATCCGAAATTCCTGGATTGGTGACTGATACAGTATATATGTTAGGTTCAATGTTACTTATAATGTTGTCAATCATGGTGGAAGCAGTTTCCGTCACTCTTGTAGGCTTGTCAATTAATGGTGCAAAATTAAATGATTTGGTCATGTTGATGACACTATTTTTTTGCAGAGTTTTTGCGATAAAATTGATATTTAAGTCACCACTGATTACTACTCTTCTATTTTCTTCGAGGTGAAACAATAATTTTGATAAGCACCCCAATGGTGATCTGTACAATGATGTTATGCGAATTCGCTCGCCTTCTACCATGAGATCAATGCCAGCACCCTCAAAATCCCTGTCTATACTAAAGTTGTTTAGATTAACCTCAAACTTAAATTCAAACAGAGTTTTTCACAAAAATTGCCACACCACAATTTTTAACAGACTTTCTGCAGTAATTAGTGGCACACTTATACCTAGCTAGAGAAACATTAGATACTTCATGAAGAGTTAGCCAATGCTCAATCACACAAAAAACATCAGGTCGTTTGGTTTCAAGGAAAATTTCAACCTCATGTACCTTATTTCTGAGGCATTGCACATTTAAGAACATTATTTTGGGAGCTTTCTTATTACACATTGGGAGATTATTCATGATTTCATTATTCAGTGAGATCTTACGATTTAAATTTTCTGATACCTTGGGACTTTAGAAGCCATCATTACCTCCCATAATTTGTTCATTTTTATTTATGAACATTGTGGTTTGAGGTTTTCCAATTGCCAATAAGGGAAGGAATGAAATAATAATAATTATATAATTTATTGTTCTGTTGGTCATTTACATGACATAGAACATGGTCAGAAAATCAAGACAAAACAAGTACTCACCTAAGAATATAACAATTGTAACACTATTTGCATAATTACAATTTGTCACTAAGGAACTCATTGATGCTATAATATAATTTCTGGAGCAAGAACTCTTTTAGATTTGTTTTAAAAGTAGCCACAGTGGACTTATTTTTTATACAAGGAGGCAGTTTATTATAAATAATAGACAAGGAGTGGTGTGGGCCTTTCTTGGATATAGCAAGTGGCTGAATTCTTAGGTGAACAATCTCTCGTCCACGAGTAAGGTGACAATGAATGTTAGAGTTAGGCACAAACAGAGATGGGTTCATTTTTACAAAAACAGCTGCATGAAGAATATATATACATGGCAAAGTCATTTGAAGCTCCTTAAACAGGAGCCTTCCTGGAGTCCTAATGGATACATTAACCATTGCCTTCACTGACCTCTTTTGCATGGAGAATGCCTTAATTGCTGCACTAGAGTTACCCCAAAAGGCAACCCCATATGCTAAGTAAGAGTGAACTTTGACATAGTACACAAGTTTTAGAATTTCCACTGAGGTGGTTGGGACAAGCTTCCTAATCATAAATATCCCTATGGCTATTTTTTTCATGGTTTCTTGTATGTGGTGATACCAATCAAGGTTCTCACTTATAGATATTCCAAAAAATTTTATGGAATGTGTGGAAAAGTATATGGAAAATGTGCATACACAATCGAACCTTACTGCAAATTTTTACTTCCAAGCCAACTGGCATTATTTTAAGTAATGTGATATATGTGGCTCTGTGTCTATTTCATTTTGACCTCCTGTACCCTGGAATAGACTTCTCTAAGAGATCTGAAAATCTTCCACAGTTGATGAGCTTTTCTCTTGCTAGAGTGTTCTCCTTGCGCTTTATTTTTCTGTATGAAAATTCATTTGGTTTCAGTAGATGAGAGACTTCTGCTGCATAGGCTAGCATTATGGTGAATAGTGCTTGGGGAATATGAGGTGTATAGGTATACAACATTATACTACTCATCTCACTAGTGGATTTTAGAATTTGGTGTAAAATCCAGCTTTATTTTTATAGCCTATGATGTACAATTTGTTTTATTTCATTACTGGGTGATGAAACTCATAAATTTTAGTATGCAATTTAGCATACAAAAGGGAACAAAAATGGATTTTGCTACTTTTAAATGTTACAGAGGAAGATAAGGAATAAATTGGTCTAATATCTGATATAAATGGCATAGATAACCAGCAAAATACTGACCATGACACAAGCATTATAAATTATAGTAAAACATTATAAAATTATATCATATGTTAAATATAGCTTATACAATAAGTTTGTGTGAAAAAATATGGCTAACAATTTGAGTTGCTCTTGAGAAATGCAAAATTAATTATCCTGGTTGTCTGGCACCCATTGACTTGAATCTGGTTTGTGAAATAGGCAACCATACTGAAGGG
Organism: Ceriagrion tenellum; assembly: GCA_963169105.1. Classification (NCBI taxonomy): domain Eukaryota; kingdom Metazoa; phylum Arthropoda; class Insecta; order Odonata; family Coenagrionidae; genus Ceriagrion; species Ceriagrion tenellum. The sequence continues at coordinate 132,248,282 of OY720637.1, forward strand.
TTAAACTCAGTGACTGCAGCTAGGTGCCAGATATAACATTCAGGAATCAGCTTTTTAACTTAATTTTACTCTAATGGAATAGCATCAATCGAAATTGATTCCTTGCATGACGTACCTTATTTTAATGAGTTAATAATTGATTAGTGGATCAATGACTTCTGTGCTCTCATTCAGTTTGTAGTTACCTGTATCAGTGACAGCTTGTTAAAAAATATATGTAGTAGTCAGTGAATTCAATGCTTACTTGGGAAGGAAAATACTTGATCCCAAATATGCTCATGTTTTGATGTGCATGAGTTGTACCAGAGTGCAATGCTTCCAAAATACTTTTACGTACATGCATATTAAAGAGTACAATGAGAAAATGGGACTGTTGTATCCAGCATAGAGGTGCTATTAGCAGTTTCAACAATGCAATTGCAAGTGCTGAATCTAATGGCTTCGTCTAAATGCCAAAAACCTTTATACCTCAATGAAGATTATATCTAAATCTACATAATACGCCGCATGGGGCGTGTGGTAGGGGGGGTTAGGTCACCAGCTGTGTAAAGGTGCAAGTTTTTTGGAGATGAAATGGTGAGATGAATTACAGGAGTGTATTAAGTGAGCTTAATTGCTAATGTGATCGCTTATTGTTCGTGGAAAGAATGAGTTTTTGTACCTATCTGTTTGGCAGTGAATCACTCTTATTTTATCACATCTGTCAGACCCAGAGATGTAGTTAGGAGTCATGATAATATTCTCGATGTCGCTCAGAAAAATATCAGTTCTGATATTGTCAAGCAACCTAAGCCTAGTGTGTAGCCTTTGAGTCTCTAGGGGCTCCCACCTTAATCCCTCTTAAAGTTGCGAGACACTATATGTATGCTCGTAGCAGTTTTTAACAAAGTGCGCTGCTTTCCTTTGTATTTTATTAATTTTTTTGGTTACATCTATTTGACCAGGGTCCTAAATGCTCGCAGCATATTCAAGGTGTGGCCTAACCAGAGTGAAGAAGCATCTCTCTTTGACTTTTTCATCGAGGACCTTCCTATTTTACATTTAACAAATCTAGTTTCTTTAATGCTGTGCCACATATAATTTGTATGTGTAATTCCCATGATATATCAGATGTTAAGGTAAATCCAAGATATTTTACTGTATCTGAAGATTTTATGTTTACTACCCACCCACCCACAGTTATTGGCAATCCTTTTCACAATATTGGTGAATCTGGACCTATCATGTTCAAAAAGGCTTCAGGTGGGCCCAATGATAAGTATGAGACTCCATGTTGTTGGCCAAACATTGCACCTACTTGGTTATGATGCCATAGCCCAGTTAGGAGGCCTGTCATTATGTGATAGCAGTATGTAATTAATGTCTCCTAATTTTTTCATCTTATATCATACCAGTTTAAGATAATGTGGTTTATAATGATATGATGAAAGGTAAGAATAGCTATCATTCTCAATTAATATTTTGCATCATATTCATAGGTCTTGGGAATAACATGGCATGGTGAACTTGTTGTCAACAATGGGCAGCTGCAAGACCTAGCTACTATTTATCGAAGCGGAGATGTAAATGTTGACTACAAGGATAAAGTCCTTCTCATAGATGCCAACATAGGTTTTAAAGATATGCAGGTAAATGAAGTTGCTATGGTTAATGAAGGTGGTTTGTAACATTCATCCTGATGATGACAGAGAGATTGGAGCAGCAGGTTACAGCGTTGGATAGAGGATTAGCTCTCCATTCTGAGGGCCCTGTTTCAAACTCCAGGATTGGTGGATTTGTGGGTTTACTGTTTGGACTTGGGTTGTAAGTGGAGAGAATTTTAAGTACAGTTGTCTGTTATGAGATGGCATGTTAAAATGTGGGCATTGTTATAAGTAGACCACATAATTTTGTGCTTCTCTTCACCCTTCCTCCATGTCCCAGTTTATCATCCTCTTTAAAGCCTACCCTCATATTACTTATAGTATAAATGACCCATAAATTAGTTGGTAAATTTTCGAATAATTGACCAACCAGCTGGTGAAGTTTGCTATGCAAGTGAGCTCTTAAAAAAGAATATCTCAACTACCTTAATTACTTTTTATCTTTCTTAAAGCTGTGAAATGAGTTTAATTTCACAAAATTACTGCTAGTCACACTTTTCAATTAGCTATCTTTTAATTCTTCAACCAGCTTGTCCCTCTCTAATTACTGACTGTATCAACTTTGAGTTACTCTCTTCTTCTCATTCCACAACCAGGGCCCTGGAAATGTGTTGCATTAATGTCACTTAACTGTTAAGACTAAAGAAATATTCAAGTCATTGCTAATTTTTGTTCTGGGAATGATTTGAAATGTGCTCTGCTACTTTTGTCTTCCATTAGCCAATTGAATGGCTTTTATTTCAAGCCAGGCAAATTCATCAATTACTAATATGAAGCTGGTTGAATCCTCAAAGGAAATACACTAATAGTAAAAAAAGGTACTAAAGTCGGCATTCAGGACTTTTACAAATGATGTAAGTATAATGGTCGCACTCTGCGCAATCTATATGGAAATTGTCGTTGTTGGAAATCTAACTCTTTGAGCATTTATACAACAGAGCATGAGATTGCTATTTGTGAAATATAAAGGTTGTAAAGCCATCAAAGTCAGCCAGTTGTTTTGAAGTTGAACTCAGCATAATTTGTTGCTTTTACATGCCCAGTTCCTTTCCTTGATATGATATCCCGGTAAAATCACCCTAAGGGTATCGTTACTTTGTAATTGGAGCAATAATATAATGCTGCTCCACTGTACAGCAGTTGATTGATAATGGAAGGGAAGATAGGTAATTTTTCATGTTGCTGCCCTGCATTAATGAGTTTTGCATGGATAAGAAACACTATTTTCTTCTTTTGGATCTTTGTACTAACGTTTGTAGCAAGTACTTGCTTAAAACCTAGGGAAGGGAGTCATTTTAGCCTGAAAGTTAATTTTTTAAGTAGGCTTTCTAGGCTATATTGGCTGACTCCCCCCATCTGAAACTGCGTACGTTATAGTTGCTGTTGAGAAAACTTTCTTAATTGAGTTATATCTAACTAAAACATGGTCTAATATATATTTACTATCTGATGAAAATGGTTATTTCAACTGTAAAAGGTAGAAAAAGTGAATGATTTTTGCAGCATAATAAACTCTGTCAGTGTGACAAAATGTAGCCAAAATGGGTGCTACAAGGAGACAAAGCATGCTTTATTAGTACTTGATTAACTTTGAGCAAACTTTCTCTTTTATGGAGTAGGCTGAGGCTTGCCTGAATATCAGAAATGGTACCCCAAACCGATTGGCCTTGGCCAAAGCATATAGCAATACACTCAAGCGTGTAGTTGAGCGAGCTTGGTTGCTTCCTCTACATTACCACAACATAATGCTCAATCATGGTTGCACTAAGGAGGCTCACAGATTTGCCAATGACTACTCTCACACCAATCTGTTAAGTCTTGCAGCATTTCATAATCATAGTTTATATCATGACTGATTTTTCCTTTGCCAACTTAAAAGTGGAATATTTTTTTTACAGTTCAGTTATGACTTCAAGGCAAAGTTTATGGGAATTGGACCAAAAGGTTATATTAATGGCAGAGGTAATGGTATTACTGTGCAATTCAAAGTACATTTGGACTTGGATAAGAAAGTTGCTGGTCTTGATCTTTTTGACATCAAAGATATAAAGTAAGTTTCCTAGTAACAACTTAAATACTAATTTTTCAAGTGATTCCAAACCAAATGATTACTGGTGGTTAGTATTTCTCATTTTGCCTTTCATATGATAAACCATTGGTCTCATAGACTACTTTAAAGGCTCAAATATTGCTGCTAGAAATATTTTTTTAGAGGTTTACTGCTTTGCTTTGTAGTTGTATTACCATCTATGAAATTAAAGTTTATTGAATCAGGCAATATCGGTAATAGATGATATGATCTCAAGAAAAGAACTTTATTATATTTCCACACAGTTTATTCACAACAGTGACCTAGGTATTGACAATATCTGTCATTATCAAAGCATATATAGACAACTTTAGTGAGCTTACAGACATATCTTAACCAGGGATTGGAGAGGGCAGAGGAGGTAAGGGTAGGATGACGTATGGGAGGGGAAAGTTAGGTGTGATGACGTAAACAAAGGGAGGGGTGTGGAAATGGGGGAGGGTTTCACAGTCGATGAGTCATGAAGTAACAATGATAACAATGGGGAGGGGTGGCCAGGATACTGATAATCATTAACAATAGACATAAAATGACTTTTACAGGGAACAGAAATTTCATATTGATCCAGAAAGTCCAGCTTTTTGCCTTAACATTAGTTGTGTAAAACCCTTATATTTAGCAAAACAAAATTTAAATTTATCTTTCTAAACCATATGACAATTGGCAATCTACTTTTTAATTCCAAGCATAAATACAACAATAAGGACCTGAGCGGTGAATACAAAGTATGTTGTGACTTACTGACTTGCAATGTGGTGTATATTGATCAGAGTGGGAGTGCAATTAACACCAGACTGAATGAAAATATAAAATGCTGGCATATAGGATACCCAAAGTCACACTTTGCTAAAGGTTTAATTTGTCATAAACATAAGAGTGAGTTAAATATTAAGGTTTGTAATCCTCCAAAAAGCAATCTAAATTTATTAATCACAGATTTAAACTTGTGTTCCACTTCTTCTGGAAAACATACAGGCATTACAAACTTCTCTCCACATATGTGTGTTTTGGTGTTTCATCTCCTTTCCAAGTAAATCCAATCTTATCTTATCAAGTCTTATCCCACATTTTTAAAATATAACATTGAAATCTTGACTTCGTGTTTTATGTCTTTCTTTACAATATAACATTCAATTCCTATCAAACAACATGTGAAAGTGACCATTTTCTATTGTATCATGAAAAATTATCTACCAACTTCCCTAATGATGAGGGATGTGATGGACCTCTAAACACTGGAGACAATGGGACTCTAATCACTGAGGACAGAAGGTATAACTTTGTGGAAAATTTGTATATTCATTTAAAGAATAGACCAATGGTAACTTCCACACAAGATTTATTTATATACCGACTCAGGTTTCGACACACTGTGTGTCGTTATCAAGGTCACCTTGATAATGACACATGGTATGTCGAAACCTGAGTTGGTATATAAATCATGTGTGGAAGTTACCATTGGTCTATTCTTTAAAATGAATGGACCAATAATAATAGACCAATGGTAACTTCCACACAAGATTTATTTATATACCGACCCAGGTTTCGACACACCATGTGTCGTTATCAAGGTCACCTTGATAATGGCACATTGTGTGTCGAAACCTGGGTCGGTATATAAATAAATCTTGTGTGGAAGTTACCATTGGTCTATTATTTAAAATGAATGGGACTCTTGCCTGGCTGAAGAACGGGGAAGAGGCAAGGGACTAGCCTCATTTAAATACCAGTTCCTGTAAGATCACTTAAGTTAAGCAATGTTGGGCCCCGACGAGGGTATGGATGGGTGACCATTCATACCTTCACCTTGTCCCCTGTCTGCATGTGGCAGGTAGGTTAAACGTGGGGTTGGCACAATGGACCACTCAAGGTCTTAAGTGCCCAGCTCCTGTCTGTTGAAGGCTCCCCCAACTAACAATCTACTACATGGAAAGTTGTCACAAGTATTCACCCACCCATATGAAACCATTCACTGTTTATACTTTGGCTAGAGGGACAGGAAAGTTGATTTAATGGGATGAAGGTTTTCCACATTTTCTCCCGTATTCATCCATATCCTTGGATTGCAGGTCCAGTATCATTCCTGCTGGCTTCTTCAGTCTGAGGTGTGGATTCGTTTTTTTATCCACCTCGCATGTTTCTCCCTCATTTGGATTTTTCCATTTTCTCTGTTTATAATTTTCATAGCTTTTGCAGTTTTAATGCTTCTTTTAATAGGTTGATGATGTAACAGCCTTCTTTGGTGGTCAATTATCCTTCTTCAAAGTTGGAAGATATGGCGTGCTCTTCTCTATGTATTTCTCTAGGTAGTTGGAGCGAAATATCATTTCAACAGAAATAAAAAAATTTGGTCTCATTTTACAGAAAAATGTCTCGCTCTTCTAATGAAGCCAAAAATTCAACCCCTTACCCCATTACTTTCGGAGATATTTGCCAAAAACTACCAGCCCTTTTACATGGGAAGCGGTATGTGTATGCACTCATGAGAGACACAATTTACAAAATGAGAGAACTAACAGCGTTATAGTTTGTACGTTTTCTCAGCTATATTTGAAAATAAATCATATTGTTACCGCAGTAGGTTCTTGGGTACCACAAAAAACCTTCCGTTTTGAAGGAGTTTCAAACGCACCGCGCGAAAAAAATGAGTCAAGTTAAAAACTTATTTTGATAGTTTCATTTAATTTCTTACCATTTCTGTCATATATAACTATATTATTGCACCATTAATAATGTAATATTTAATTGATGTGTCCTACAGCTAGTGAAGAGCCCTGAAGACGATGAGCAACTCGGTCATCGAAACGTCGGCAGACATGGACAACCTGACCCGGTGGAAAACCCGCATTGACTTCCTTGGTCTCTATTATTATTAGGGAACTATCTCGCTCGGACTACCTTAAGGAGTGGCTGAGATTTGAAGTTGTATATTATTGAATTGTCCTTTGACTTTCTTTTGAGCGACAGGTCGTAGCCTTGAAAGTTTTCCCAGTGTTGGATATGTCACCTTTGCACTCTACCTCTTACACAACTCTGAGTGTTTTATATGGGCGACCCATGGTTTTCCAGAGGAGTTTGATGTTCAGCTGAAGCCGTGATATAAGGTGACCAAACGTCGTTTCGTTGTGCTTGGAATGCTCATGCCAGCCACGTCCAGTCTAATGGTGTTTTCGATCTTGTTTGAGAATCAGTGGGCGATAGAAACCATCCCTCCGAAGAGTTTTGACCTCGCCTTCGTCTCGCCTCTCCTCGCCTGCATTATGTTTTTTCCAAGTTTTCGAAAAGCGCCTTCCACTTTGGTAGCTAACCCATCCTTCGGCACGTTTGCTGACAGCGTGTTGTACTTAAGGCCTTTCGGGAAGTTGTGAGGAGGGTGACAGACCCTTCGCTTAGTTTTCTTCCTCAATGATTTATGTTCAGGGACGACATTTTTGCCGGCTTTCCTGCGATCTTCTTTAAATATGAAGTGCCGATACTGTAACGCGTATTTATGTAAGCATCACTGTGAGCAGTACCCAGCGGTGATTAAAAACCCAATAAAGGAACTTCGCTAACTTATCTCATCACCTCTCGAGCGAAGACGCCACGCCAGCCCAAGGAGTAGAGATGTCCTCTACACTCTTGATATCAGTTTTGCAGTCAGGATTTTATTTCGGCGGGGGTAAGAGGGATCCATTTCGAGTGTAACCGGAGGGGAGGGAGGTAATCCAGCGAATGAAATTGTGGCATCAATGGTGTCAAATTTTGTATTAGGCATTTTAATTTCTACAAATGATGCCCAACAGCTGATTTTTCTTTGAATATTTCTGAAAATGTAAATGCAGGAAAGAATCATGTAAGATTTTTTAATATTTCTAAGTGGCATGCATATTTTAATAATTATTTTGAGTTTTTGAAGCTATCCATAGATGAAATCGTCACAGCCTTGGTTAAACAATCAAAATACAATCATCACTAATGTAAAAATGCTACATTTACTTTAGTGACGGAAATTGTTCACAAAAATCAATACAATTGGGTGGGATGGAGGTCCAGACTTCACAAAGTCTCACCTCATGACGATGCTGGGTGAGTGGTGAAAAGGTTTGATATTTCCACGTTCCGGTCAGAAGATGTATTTCAATGTTGTTTCGATTATTTTCAATGTGAGGATATCCGTTTGTAATGCATGAACTCCACAGTAATGTGAAATATGCACGCGTTGGATGGATCGTGAAATCGAAATTGAAAACCCTAAAAAATCGAAAGTTTATGAAATCTCTCTTTGGGATTGAATTTTAAATGGAGGTTGTGCAAAATCTTTTGCTGGCCATAGCATCACGATTGATGACTGACTGATCTGGAAATGGCTGATAAAAACGAATTGCGCTCCATCTGACGCGTTTGATGAGACATTCAGTATAAAATAGTAGGCGAGGAATCGTTATGGACGTGTGGTAAGTTGACGAAATTTTAAAATAACGAAGACTGAGGTTTGATCTTGGCTGTCCTAAGCGGTATTCCTAGGCACGTGGTAAAAGGTTTCTCAAGTGCTTTTCCCACTTTCTCTTTGAAGCTGACTTTTCCGACTTCGCCTTCGTTCATCTGCCGACAAAATCATTGTGCGCTGCAAGTTCTTCGGAACACCTTTTTCCCTTCTGTACACACGGTTCTGCCCCTTAATTGAAGCATCAAGCAGCTAAGAAATCTTTGTTTCAAGGTTCAAACAGACTGAACGCAACACTCAACAACAGACTCTGAACAAACGCTGGTGTTATTAATTTTGTGTTTTAATTTTGCGTTAGTTGGCACCATATCCACTGAAGCTAGCTTTATACAGCATTTATTAATCTTTAGCCTCTTGTTTGTGACTTATTAATATTTACAAAACAATTCTGTATTTTTCAGATTGCTCACAGCGAAACTTCATAGCCTTGGTGTAATCATCGACTGGATGTTTGATACCCTTACAGACTTAGTGTTGTTAATTTTCAAGGGTCCAATAGTTAACTTAATCGAGCATAAAATTGGGAATGCTTTGGCGAATGTAATAGCCAATATCGATATCGGCTCAATAATTCCTCGGGTTTGAGTGCAGATGTATAAAAAAGCGAATGTTTCTCCCGAAATGATTGTGTTCCATCGAGAGTCTGCGTAGTGGCCATATTTGTAGAGTGATTGTGTAAAATTATAATACAAGTTTTCAAATATTTTATCATAGTAAAAGCTAATAATGCTCATTGTAAGAAGCCAATGTGTGAATTAAAAATAAAGATGATTTTCATTTAAGCTTTAGTTGATTATTACCTTCATATTTTTTCAACTTCTCATACAACAAATTTCTGATTAATTCTTCCGACAAAAATGTTTGCTAAAGGAGAGTGCATTGGCCAATTATGTGTTTGTTGCATTTTTTTACTCAGTTACTGTTAATTTATATATCAGCAAGGTGGTTTTCATGCTTTTCAGAAGAGTCAAACCAGATGCAATTGTGTTATTTTGTATGCTCTATAACTTTATGTGGGTTTGCACAGAATTTCAATACTCCAATGCTACAGCTCTGTCCTGTGTAGGAGAAAAAATGATTAAAATTGTGTGATAGTAGTCGCCCATATAACTATTACTCTTCTAATGTCAACGGGCCTATAATCACTTGGACGTAATCTCGGCTCCAGAAGAACCACGGAGGTTAAGCTCGCAGTGACGGATATCAAGGGATAAATACAGGATAGATTTAGCAGCAATGGAGTTCTGCGAGGGGCGGAAGAATTATAATCCTGATGCTTTTAATATTAGTCCTCCTGAGGCTTACCCTAACTCACACTCCCCTCGCGCGAGTCAGCTCTCATCTCCGGCGGTGAAGAAGTTGATTTGCATTTGCGAGAAAGCTGACAACACGTCCACTGACTACCACCACCAGCTCCCATACGTCCCCATGCAACGACCTCATAATTTTGCTCCCATTTCTCGGGGTGGTTCAGTCGGATGATACTTGTGCTCACGCAGTTGTCTTATTACACCAAGAAGTCTTCAGGAAAATCATTTTCATCATCGTTTGTTTGTTCATTCGTGGAGACCAGTCATCCTTCATGATTATGTTCTATACCTTTCTCTTGTTATAGAAATCTATAAATTTCTCTCTTGCCATCAATCAATCGTTGCAATGGGATGCGGTGTCGAGAGCTCTCGTTTCGAAGTCCTAACGAGGACATAGTAGGACCCATCTTAATGTGAGGTGGCCCTACTGTGAATCTTCCTAATGAATTTGGAACAGGTAAATAATTCCTGCAGATCAAGAAAAACCTCAAAAGACTGTACGCTTGTGTTTCTCCTTGTTTGGGTTGCGTTTGTAAACAGTGGCAATGAAAAACAATTGTGAGACTCCAATTTCCAATTATGCTTCTTGAAGAATCAAAGTCTCTTTCATTTATACTCACCCTATATTACCTTCATGCCAATGTATTTGCGCCAGTATTTTTCATCGCCTTGTTTAACCCTTCAGTAGGCGCGTGGGCCACAGGGGTGGCCCACAGTGTTTCATTTGTGTGCCATTTCTCATAGGATGGCATAATATACTTGTAAGTTCCATTAGCTGCACATTATTATGTCCTCAAAAGTCTCATGGTCGTTTGTAACAAATTGTTTCAGGGTTAGTATTAAATAGCGTGCGAAAGGAAGGCTGCGTGACTGGACCACATATGTGGCCCACGCGACTAACGGTGTTACCTTTTTCTGTCGGCATTATTATATTACATATTATTTATATAGTATTTACATTTATTATAATCAGTTATATTAAAGTTGTTGGATATTTTATATACATTTTGTCACAATGAATGTTCGATGCTCAAAATATTTCACGATTTTTCAATGACTTTGGGTTTTGTTCAACTATTGGCTATAAATATGTTCCATAGTGAAAAAAACGTAAAATACGATGGAAATTAGTCTAAATTTATTGTTTATAAAAATGTTTTACAATTAATGAAAATTATAGGCAGTATAAAATATTGAATTTGGGCCACCTCCCCTATATTATTATTTATATTGAATTTGGGCCCACGCCCCTATCGTGTGACAGTTGCCCCTATCGTGTGACAAAATTTTACGCGCTCACTGAAGGGTTGAGCGCTTATTTTTTCTCGTAAACAATTCTCTCGTTTTTCTTTCCTGAAGTTTTTCTATAAAGATTTAGAAGATATAAAGGTTTAGGTTCTTCTTAGCAATGAGAATTCGAGTTAAATCAATATGTATCTACTGGCTACCTCGCGAGTTACTGCAGGAGCGTTTGGTCGCAAAAGTCGGGACACTAGCCGTAAAAAGGAAGGTTTACCGTGAAGGGAATTTGAAGAAGAGGGAAAAGACGACAAATGAGACTTGATCTTATGGGCTAATGTTTCCCTATTGACTTTATTAATAGTGCGGGGAGGGAAATGATTTTAGAGTCGATTCCTGTGGCATTGAGTTTCTCTTCTTTTGTCGCGTATGTCTATCCTGCATATGTACTGAGGTTGCAAAGTAAAATCTACCTTTTTGGGCGGAAATGGGTGGAACACAAGTTTTACTTTACTAAATTATGGAAATTTACCAGTCAAATGGTCAGTAGTATGGGTAAAAACTCAGTAATATGTATTAGATGATAAGTTAATTGGACAAAGTGAAAAATTGAATACAGATCCAATGATAGGCCTCGACAGGTTGCAACCGGTAGCCTTGAAGTTAGTCGCAGTTCAACTCCAATGTAGATTCACTTTGAAGGTATTCTTTCCTGTCAGGGGGCATAAATATTATACATCCCGACTTCCTCAAAGAGTCCTAATTCATCTCACGCTGAGGCTTAATGGCATTTTTCCACGCGATGCAGAAATCCTTTTAACCTTCACTTAAGGAGACGACTACTCACTGCCTTTGTCCTATGTTCATTGTTGGCCGGGTATAATCAAGCGGGTGCAAAGTGGAGTTGGCAGGCAGATGATGCTACCAAACCACGAACCTTTATCGATACGGTGTAGCAGAGGATTTAGCTCGTCTTAGTTTTCCTGGAAAATTGTGAAATCTAGATTCCTTTTCGGGATACAAGCAGCAGTGCAGGTGAAGTTTCTGTAATTTGTGTTTTACATATTAATTTGTGACTGAAATATATATTCCACCGATGTTGCAAGTCCATAAGAATTACCTGATGCTTGATTCTCACGGGAAGTGTACTTCTGCCCGACTGGTGATACTGCAGAATGTGACGTTACACCTTTCTATAAAGTTTGGGCGTTCACTTGGTGTGCTACAGTAGACTCTTTTTAATACGGTAATTTTGTGTATTCCACTCTTCTATTGTTTGCTACCTCAACCAGTTTCAACCCTCGAGTGATTGTCTGGAGGACCGACGAGTAATTGAGGTAACATAAAAAATCGAACGAACATAAAAAGTCAGAGCATAGAAAGTTAATTTATTCAAGAAAGATAATGTCCGCTGATAGTGCCGGCATAATCGTTGAAGCAGCTGTCGTGTTGAGAAAGGAGACGGATTTCAACGGGCCACTTCATTGATTGCTCTCCTTTTGTTTTGCGTAAGTTGGAAATTAACTGAAAGTTAAGATTCGTACATAATGCACTGAAAACCTCGTGAAATAACAGTAATCACCTTTCACCTCGTGCGAATTGTCTGAGATAAACCTGTTGGACCGAAATGCCGACTTGCGCTTGAATGAGCACGCAACCTATTCAATGGCGATAATGTGTACCAGTCTCAACTCGCATTAGCATTTTTATCTCGGCCTTTTAAAGCTTGAATCTTTCGGTGGGTATCGTAGTTTTTCCATACTTTTGGGCTGGATATTCTGGATCTGTCGCCGTAAAAATTACGCCATGAATCCATTTTGATTTTACAAAATCAATTTTTTTTTTTACAATTAGGATCTGATATCTGTGCGAAAAATCAAATCTTTTAGGGTCAAAATATGCAATTTCATCAGTTTTTGTGCTGTTAATTCGCGATTGTGTTGCAAAATGGAAGTTAAAAGTATGAATAAGTTAATTTAATGGTAGGAATCACTAGTTTTCGGAGCAGTTCTCTTTGGATGCAAAATTTGACTAAGGGGAATCATACGCATTGAGAAATACTCGAATACGGATGCCTCGATCCCCGGCCAACAGATTTAGCCAGTTAGCCTACCGAGGCGTCCCATTACTAGGTCGAAAATCGAAGTGTCCGGTTTCGAGTCCCAGTCAAAGCGAATGATTTTACCTCTGTGGAGTTTCGCAATTACGTAGACTTGCGGGTGACTTCGGAAAGGTAATACTGTGGTAGGTCCTGGTATCCTTAAAATTTGTCAATTGTTTTTACGCCATGAAATGGTACAGGGCTATCAAAACCACGGTGATGGAGTCGGAATCTATTCTCGAAGGAGTGGAAATTCTCATAACAAATGTACTAAAGCAAGGAGGAGGGAATTTTTAGTGTCAATGGTCGATGCCAGATGCTGTCTCTAGGCAGGGAGGTCGAAGCCCTCCTTTTTTCGTTGCCAAAGTCTTGAAGGACGATGTACTTGCTGTATTTTGGAAAACGTCGTCGCAAACGCCGTCCTTTTTATGTGGGATTCGTTTACGTTGCTGAATTAAGATTGGTTGATTAGGTTTTCAGGGCTTGCTTGCCAAACAATAGACGGGAGGCAACACATTTGTTTGGATATTTTTGAGCCTGACATTAATCTAAAAAGCTACGAAAAAGAAAAACTGTGCAACTAAATTTAAATGCGTCTTTTTTATTTTTAATGACAATTTTTAATTGGCTATTCTTGACACTTACTTAGAGAGGTATTTATCCATAAAAATCTAAAAAGACGTTTAATTTTCCATCGTGCAGTTAAACTAGCGACGTGCTTTTGCTTGTACTTGCTTAATGGTTTTTTAGAAAATTCAATAGTTGCTGTTTATATGTTTCGGGAATAACGTGATTATTTTCATACGAAACGGCTTGTGTTACTTTCTGTGGTATGTACAAAAATAGGTACCTTATATTAAAATCATGGACATCGATATAAATTAATTGCCTTAATAACTATTCTCGTGCAATCCTACTTATTTACTGGTAGCGATGTGGAACTCCACCAGCCAGTCTTCTTAGAAAGTTGTTGGACGCTTAGGTTGAAATAAAGCCACTTATAATTCCACTGCGTAACCTGACGTCCTTCGGGTTCATGCGAGAGTCAACTCCACAGAACCCTGACTGTTTTCTCTAAATGCTCTGTTGCCTCATTCAACTGATGTGTCACTGAAATGAGACATCCCTGTTCCTGTAAAATCAATGAGTGTTGTCGTTGAAGCGTGTTCAGATGTTTGGCACTGTTAGATAGCACATTGTAAGCAATGTGATTAGTATTTTCATCTCAGATATTATTATATTTCGCGTTATTTTCTTGGAAATATCCTCTGCTACGAACTAATACTTTGATTTGCACAAAACCTCTCTCTTATGTGTATTTCTATGCTACTTTCTGCGTGGAATTTTATTCAGTATGTGGCATGCGATTTATTAAAATGTCCATTGATGATAAACTAGAGTGAGACAATGCAGGAGATATAAATAATTAGTTTTTTGTCCAAAATTAATTCAGCAGTCTATAATTACATGCCGATGGATGGGTGTGCCTACTCTATCCCGAGCTAAAGCGAAGTTGTATTTATTGTTGATGAAAGCTCTTCCATACCCAAACTGGTGCTCAAAAGTTATAAATAAAATTTGTCAGAAAAAGTTAAGGTACAAATTAACATTTTCGACGTTATCAAAATGTTCTTTTGGATGCAGACTTTCCATGCAAGCCTGGCGTTACCTACTCAGTGAGTTTTTATTCCTCTTTTACTAATTGCTCTCTGTTACCTCGGCAGTGTGTACTTCAGCATCTGTGAGCGAGACCTACCTTACCAACCATGTTATGATGGCATGTATGCATCCGTCATCCTGACTATATTCCTACGCACAGGAAGCCGAGCCAAATCCAGGTCTGTGTCTGTGGATTACACAGCTAGCCGCCACAGGCCTGAACATCTAGTTCGCATAAACCCCCCTCGAAATTCGCCTGGAAGGAAGAGGGTGGTGGTGTCAATGTGTGAAAAATGAATTGCATTTTAAAAGATTTTTTCATTCATTTATACCCTTAATGCTGCTCCTTTTTGGGGTATACTTATGGGGTATGGGGGATATTTAGTCTAGGTTAATTTATTGTAGTTGATCCCTGATCGGCCCCGGTGGCAGGCGGGGTAAAGTCCTCGCCTGCTAACCCGAGGGTCGCGGGTTCGAGTCCCGTCTGGGTAGGATATTATCTGCCCAGGACATTGGTGTTTGTGTATGTACTGGGTTGGGGGAAGACTCTCATTCAACCTAGGCTAAATAAACAATAATAATAATAATAACAGATAGTTGGCTCTGTTTAGATATTTCTTTCTGCCATATAGGTGAATATCTACGCGCCTCACAAAAAAATCGTTGGAGAACTATACTTAAACGCAAAGGTAGCTTATCAAGCTCCAGGTTAGCTTATATTTTCTCATTCTTGTTTTTTTATCGAGTAGAATCATATAATTATATTCATCGGGAGTCCGGCCATTGACCCGAAGGAATTCACTCTCGCTATCGAGTCCTCTTTTTTTCTTTTGAATTCTTTGATAATGAATGAGTTCGGCCTACGTATGAACACGTGCCTTCAGTCGAAAGTGCTCTCCGAAATTCATTTATGTTGCTGTGCTAGCCAGTGTCACATGAAATTGGCACATATATTTTTCGTAAATTTTTCCCCACCATTCGCCGAGCTTCACTCAAACCTTGTTTCGGGTAAATAATTTACTATAATTTTTCTCCTGAGACTAATATTGGGTGACAAAAGCTGGATTCGGCTCGGCTTACTGTGTGTATAAATATTATCAGGATGACATCTGGTTATAATGAACGTGTTCGAGAGACCTGACTGCAGTGTAAGTGCAAAGCTAGTTCATGAGTCACCCAAACAGTGCAGCCATTGGTAGTCTGAACTCATAGATCTGTGAGTGCATATTTCATTTATGTCTTTCCTTGCCGTGGTATAATTGTGATGATGGCGTAAGTATTTCTTTTTTGAACTCATAAAAATTATCGTATTGGCAGTGCACAAATTGTGCCGATATTCGCTACACTCCAATACGGTGTAAGACTTAAGTCTTTTCCGGCGAATGCTGAGAATGTATAGATCTCGGGTTTCCAGCCGGGTGATGGTGGTTTTTGGCACCGACGTTCCGAAGGCGTAGTCTGCCATCGTCCTCAGGGTGATAATTTTGGCAAGGAGGGTGTCACTTTATATATACTCTTTGGAAGGGCTAGCTTGCTTCTGACTGATGGCCCTCTTTTCCCGCTATTTTTCATATGAGACTCGTGATTGGTTTCCACGAATTACTGATCTGAAAACCTCTGTATCTGTTATTGTTGTCTCTGTGGTTGTTGATTTCCACAGCCTCCTTCACAATCCGGTCCCAGTAACTCGGACCGCGGTGAAGGATCTCGGTACCTTTGAAATTGATTCTGTGTCCATTCTCGAGGCTATGATCCGCTACTGCGGATTTTTCGGGGTGGAAGAGCCTGATGCACCTTTCATGTTATTTTAAGCGCTTTTCTACAGTGCGGCCAGTTTCGCCGATGTAAACCTTCCCGCATTCACATGGGATCCGATAGACGCCTGGTGTTTTTAATCCCAAATCGTCCTTGGCGGTCCCCAGGATGTCTTTTAAGTTTTCCTTTTGGCTCATGTATAGTTTTAATTTCATGTTTCGCCAGAGCCGTTTCGCCACCGAAACGTCGGCGCCAAAAACCACCATCAGCCGGTTGGAAACCCGAGAGCTACACATTCACTCCAATACGGTATTTATCTCATGAGGATCCATAACTCTGGTCGATTGCGCCAGGCCTTGGGTGAAGGCAAACAGGCATAGTAAACATATTAACAAAGATATTATAGAAACAAGAACCAGCAGCATGCGGTACACCTTAAAGCAAAAGCAGTCAGGCAGACATGTAAAAGAAGGACAAACGGAAGAAGGGAATGGGTGGACTCCTGAGACAGAGAGTGTTGTGGAAATGGGGCATCATCAAGTCCGAAAGGAGTTTGCGTTAATTAGGAAGGAATAGGGAGTTCCCCACTTGCGATTTATCAACTGATGATCATTCATTGAGATGATATACAGGGGATCGTGTTGGTGTGTTGGCTAAAATACTGGCTGACCTTACGGGTTCAAATCCCTGCTGAGGAGGATGTTTTTCAGAATCCCTATTTGATTGTCTTATGGAGGGCACTTCAAGTACAGCACTCCGTCTGTCGGATGAGACGTTAAACCGTTGTCCCTTTGGCGCCTTTCCTTAAGAGAAGGCTAATGCCGACGCCGATTTTCTATCCATCCTTCCTCCATTACCTATCGACTATGGTGCAAATGACCTTAGCTGTCAGATGATATGCATATGTGGGCAACGCTTTCTTGCCATTCTCCTAGAAATGAAATAATCTGCGGTTCTTTTGAAAGATGTAAATATTTATTGCATAAAAATAAAACATAACATGTCACCGTCACTTGAGTGTTATCTCTACACAATTTCCACCAACGGTATAATGAATGTAACATAAGAAGTACAGACACGTGCAAAAGTAATTTAAACAAAAATGTCAAATATTGTAATTGACTAATGTCTTTTAAGTGAGCAATGGGGGTATTGAATTCATTGTCTCATTCCCTGAAGACAGTTACAACGGGAAAATGTAATGTTAAATTTGTTTTTAGAGCTTATGAACTTTTCTCATGACACGCTTGATATGAGGGTGATGCAGATCTAAGACACTTGTTGTGAGATCATGTATAGTCACCGTCAAAAAAGGTGCCGTGATACATCTATGTGGTAGGGCCTGTCTTCGTGGCAAGGTACTTTAAATTCGGTGAACATGTCATCATATGCCACCTTATCGTGGAACTCTTGGATGATAGGCCTGACTATTCTGGATAGTTCTGCGTTGATCTTCGGCGCCAAAACTGCGAATATCTCGAGGTCGAACTGGTTTATCATATTTAATGTTGATTGCGCTGTAATAAAAAATAAAATAATTTCAATATTGCTATTTAAATCAGTAAAAATATTAATTGCCGTGTTAACAAAATATTTTACTGAGAACATTTACAGCTATGATAGATCTTGCGTCAAAGTATTGTTTGCCCGCTATTGGAGCAAGCCAGAAAGTATTTAATGAAAACAGATAAAACAAGGTTCATCTTAGCAAGGTAGGCAATAAAAATGGTAAGTAGAGCCAAGTGACCATTACGATTATCCATCACTATACACTGATGTTTACTTCTTAACGTTGCCCCTTAGTATGTGAACCGCAAAAGTGCTCTCCTTAGACATTTCAATTACTGACGCTCCCATCTGTTAGCATTAGGATTAGAGCCGTTTCATGTATATAAGAGAAATCGGTATCAATCAGAGAAATGATGGCTTTTCCTGACAAATATCTAGGGATGTCAGCGTATGGACCTGAAAGTTATACTTGCTGTTAGCTGTAATAACGCGCAGAGCTGTAGAATACAAACTTAAGAATAGGTCGGCTACCATCAACAATGGCTTGTCGGTTGTTTCTGCTTAGAGATTATTAAATTTGTAGTGCCATCAGAACTGTCTGATTTCATTGAAAGTTTTGGAATAAGCGTTAATAGACGACGTTAAATAATCCAAAAGTCAACAGTTATTCAATACTTTAAGCTGTAGTTTATCTCCATCAAAGCCGAGTGAAGAAATGTTTCATCAATACTTTGCACTGTAAAGGTTCCGGGGCACGCTCATAATAAAATTTTGAGATAAGTATATATAATTATCAAATTTCTCTATGTACATTAATGGACCTGTCACTATCCCACCCGCGGGTAGATTTCTCTTACTTCTCCTTCATCGTTCATCTATCTTCGATTAATTAATTCCTTTCGAACTCCTCTTATTCTATCTATCTTCCCCCTTGACCACCTCATTTCAGCTCTTCTCTTATCTCTCCCCTCGATCACCCTCATCTACATTCCGTCACTAAATCATTCCACGTCAGATCAACAGTGAGTTGACCCTTGGTGTCTCCGACTCGAACCAAACTTTTTGTGTGGGTTTCTTCTAGCATTATATGAAAAAGTGTCGAAGCGTTTTTGGAAAAAAAATTGGCATGTCTAGAAACGATCATAGTTTCGAACATTTTGCGCTGAGGAAAAGAAGCTAGTCGAATAAATTATTTATAATTTATTCAACAGGTCTAGTTTAGCTATTCGTTTAAATTATAAATAATTTATTCGACTAGCTTATTTTCCTTCCCCGCATCAGTCAATTTTTCCTCACTTGTTTTTATTTAAACACAGTTCATTCTTCACGTTTCATCATTCTTCACATTTCAACATTCCATCTCCGCACTCATGTCTGAAAATCTCTTATCAACACTTCCGTAGCTATCTTCTGGTTTCTTCATTATAAAACGATGCGTTTCAATTGAGAGGTTTGTCTGGTTTCTGCTGAATTATCTGCTCAAGTTCGCTCTCATTATATCCAGAGTTTTCTCTAAGGCCTCCTAGGCTGTTGCAATACTTCACTTTCCGCCAATATCACTAAACATCTCAGGAACTATTTATTCCACACCTAAAGTATGGCAATCGTATATTTAAAGTGGTAGTACCAAAATAATTTGTGGTAGACCTGTACTATAGGTACCTTGGTATTTGAGGTAGTCGGTAGGTACCAAAGGTAGTACAAAAATAATTGTGATAGACCTGAGAATAAAAAATCGAATACCTCATAGATAAGATCTATTTACTGCATGACATCAAGTTGAAATAAATATTGAGATACAGTTGATAGATGAATGAGAATGATTTAAACAAAAAGCTATAGAGCGGTTAAAAGCTTGTAAAATTGCAAATATTGTTCAAATTGTCTGTAAAAAAATGAAGAAAATGTTGGGGCAATGCTGTTTCCAATGATAATTATATTTTGTCAATGGAACCAGCTGACTAATTGGTTTGCATAGTGAATTATGGTTTTACTTACGGAACCTGATGACTGACTATTTGGTATTTCATATGGCTAAGTATATTTGTAAGCAATTAGTATATTTATGTACATTATATTTGAATATGCACGGGGGATGAAAAATGCAAAAAAATTAAACGGTCAATTAAATAGGCACAGTCCTGTGAAACACGTGCTATCGTTATTGAGCATGACCCTCTTTGGCGCTAGTGTAGTGCTAACAACATTAACTAACCTGTTGCTAAGTTGATTATAATTTTTGATTTACTAGCGTTTGCATAGAGGAGGTTCCTTGGGATCAGAGCGAGGTGTAAATATTTTTGAGGAAGAGGAAAATTTTGGTGTGGCGCAGTTTTTTTCAGGAGAGAGTAAATTGGGCGTTAGACTTATTCCATGAGTCTGCTATTGTACTGCAATTGTACTATTTTGCTAATTAAGACCACCGAGGGAATTCCGATATTGTTTCGATTCGGAACGATTGTATGAAACGTTTTTCTGTGATTCGACGATGTGCATGCTTCTTCCGCTCATGACGTTGAATGAAACCGCGCTTGGATTAAATTTTGGGTGTCTTATGTTCAGAATTCGATACTCTTTGTCGCGGTAACTTTTTTTGTCGGCATTCACTTGATTATTCTGATTTTAATTGGGTGCTGTGCGATGAATTTCTTTTGCAGTTTTTCACCAGTCAAATCTTATTTATTTAACCTTAATGTCATCAGTTAAAGTCATGGTTTTATCATCTCTAGTGGTATAAGCGATTTCAAAGGAATTCAGGATCGAACCCCTCGCACATCTATGCTGAATGACTCTTGTTTGACTCTTGATGAAGATGCTGGTACTTGTTGGCCAAAATGTTTTGTATTATATGGGTTATCTATTTCATTTAAGTTGTCTATTTCATTTTACGACTTCCCCCATCGAGGGACTCATTGTTTGTTCCTTTGTCTCTCATACTTTCCGGGTTATGAAGAAATATATGTTTTTCCCAGTTCTGTTGCGTTGTCTTCAGCCACGGGAGACCTCTGCCCTCAACGCTTCACATCAAAACTTGAATTTCGAATTCTATAGCCGACGGCGCTCGAATGGAGACGAAAAACTACGAAAGAACAGGTGTCTCCATACTCAAACGTGGAATCCTTTGAGGGTATACGTCAAGAGACTTCGGTTTGAGTCTCAAAACTAGTAGCAGATCGTGAAACAGGCTTCAGGTAAAATAAAAGTCCTATTCTCTTGGTCCTTGCCACCTTTATTTATTGACGTGTAATCCGGATTCCGTCGCTAGATAATGAGATACACCTAGGAAACGAAATATAGCTTTCAAAATCACAAGAATAAGAGGCGGTAAGTCTTTTCGTAGGGTGTCTGATGATTTCACTTCGTGACGAAACACGAGGCATTCTTCAGCAAGTAAACATAGAAAACCAAGAGAATAAGACTCATTCTTAAGCAATTTGCTCAATAAATGCCGTTAATCTAAATTTTACTCGGGCTTCATGTGCTATGTGCTCAGCAATTGTTTATTATCGACGAAATGAAGTTGCTGTCAATATTATTAAACATCTACATAATACTCGGCGGGCCACCTCAAGCGTGTGTGCCAGGGAGTTATTCAACACCAACATGCATCACACAATACCCTATTTAAGTTAACGAAACTACGACTAGTGATGCAGTGGCAAAAACCAGCTAAAACTTGCCTTTATGTAAAACTTCACAAAAATGTGCTACACTATAGGAATGATACCAGTGTAAGACCGTTTGTATTAATGTTTTCTAAAACTACACAAATGCACAGAGATAAAAGAGTTACGCCGCTAATACGCAAATGCGTGCAACAAAAAGTCAAATGATATCAAGTACAGGGTTTATGGGTTATTTATGTGGTTATAGTACTGGTTTCCCATTCCGAGGTCTCGGGTTTAAATCCTGGCAGTGGTGGAGATGTTTAATTGGTATTCCGATCTCTACTTGGGTGCAATTGGTATTAAAATTGAATTGCAGTTCTCCAGCTGTGATGGGCTGATTAAATGATTTCCGACACTCCTTTGCTGTTTGACCAATGCCTTCGCTGTATTTATTCCCGCACTTCCTCTATTCCCTAAATGATTCTTCTCTTGCCGAAGTACCCATATGTCCTTGGTTGCTCTTACTGCATTCGATTGTATTTCGTCTCCCTATATGCCCCTTCAAAAACCTATGTAAAGCTCTGCCACTTAATGTGGCCCAAGCTTGCCACGTTTGCGTCAAAACTGGTGATTCGGTAAAACCCCATGCCCTACTTAGTCAAGGTCCAAGGAGAGGTCACTATTTTAGCATGTAAACTGTGGTAGAATTCCACGGCGTGGTATCCCCAAATAATCAAGGATGTACTCACCCAAAGCTTCGTTTCCTTCGATGAGGTTTGTGTAGAAGGAAATCATTTTTTCAGGCTGTACTTGAAATGTGAAATGATTGACATTCAAGTACAAGTGGCATCCCTTTCTGGTGAGATTTCCTCGGTACATAACACTGATCGTCGCGTTCACTTCGAAAGGAATATGAAAGAAAATGAGGAATTGTAGAGGATGAAATAAAGTCTTACTGCTAAAGCCCATGTGATAGATGAAACTAATATCTGACCATCAGCTTTTAAGTAAGAAAAATGGTAAATTGAATCCATCAAGGTTAATGCTAGGAAACAATTCTGCTACTTTGATAGTATTAGTAGACTATTTTGGCGTATCAGAAACAAAAAAATAAATACGAGTTCATAACAAAGTGTTCCGCCAGTAATTGCTTATTGCTCGAAAAATGTATCACTTTAAAACTGTAAGCGACCTTTTTATTAATTATATAAAAAAGACTGCAACTGTACGGTAATAAGTACTTAGACTTTTTTTCATTTGACTTAATATCATTTGAAAGTACATGAATTCTCATAAAAAAGTCATATTTTTTCCAGAAATATGACTGTAAATAACATTTTGGAAAGTTGTTTACTCAAATTGATAATCATGTAGAGCAAATTCTTCACAAGAATTCTTTTGTGTTAAAATTTATCAATTCCACCTGTTTAAAGTTTAACATTTCTTACCTGTAAAGAATTTACCGCAAACATTCGCCGGGAAATCTTTCAATCTGAATCACAAATGTAGCTCATACGACTCCAGAAATTTGTTCCCAACAAATTTGTTTGCAAATGACTCCCTGCGATGTATTACAAACGAAAACTCGCATCAATGACATTTAAGCTAGGTTTGACTTTGGTATCGACCGTGTAAGATACTAGGTTATCCTAGGTGAACTTTACGGTGGAAAATGCTTATGTTTCCCTGGAAAATTGGGAACTTATACCGTAACCGATCAAAGAGCACGGACGCTTGGGAAATTCATCGGAACTGTATTGTTCAGAATAATAGGTGAATATTTTTCATTTTCACATAACCATCGCACAGTATGCGTTGCCTGTTAAAGGGCTCATTTTGTTCTTCCCGTCATTTCCACGTATAAAATATTACTGCAAAAGAAATGAGCTAGTTTTCGACTTCAGGCTCGAGGCTCAAATGCTTACCCATAGTGATGTTTACTTCTCCTCTTCCATTGGTGGGCTTCCCATCAATGTTTCCAGTCATCGAATAGTTTCCAACCAGTGTTAACTTTGGCACAATGCCTGTTTTTTCAAAGCTCTGTTCACTTGGAGACATCCTGTTAATAATTAGAAAAAAATACATTAAGGCGCCAAGAGACCTTTATGTGTTTTAGGCCAAATCCAGAAAAGCTGCAACCCTGTTAATGGAATGAACTATCTTCTGTTTCCAAAACATAACCTTAAAATTGTCTGTCAGGATTAATCATTTTTATACCTAAGCCGTAACAATACCATGAGAATTTCTCTAGAATGTATTGAGTGAAGTAATGATTTTTCGACCCATTTCTAAGTACATGTATGAAACTATGTGTCTTTATATTACTTCGTTCGTTCTTCCCATTAGTTTGTTAAATGCTGTTAGGAAGTGCAGGAACATCCATCATTTATTTATCCATTGGACCATCGATTCTGATTTCAGCGCCCTGAAGTTCATTTCGAGGGATTTTAATGATGGTCGATTCTTTAGTCATATGCTTTAAATTCGTTAGTCATTCTAGCTTATTTTACCCCTGCGAGCTTATCATGAGTATCTATTTTGGATTATATACTCTCAGTTACTTACAAACTTGAATTCATCAGGGGATAACTCCCGGTGAAGTCTCTGGCTCTGGAGAAGGAATATAATGTTTTTAGGTAGCCAAGATGAGGAAGATTTCCAAAGTAATAATTTTATTGGAACATGGGCCTCTAAAGTTTTGACAACCGCACAGCTCCAATTGGTTTAATGCCTGACGAAGTGCTAAAATATCATTTTGATGAGCCAGATGATATGGACAACCATATTTTACCTTTTTCTCCGAAATAAAATAAATACTGCTTGTAATCCCAAACTGGTACGTAGAATTGATGTTCTGGTTTAAATTATGGTAATTCTGAAACATATCGTGTCTTTTCATTTGCAGCAGAGTGTAAGGTGCTTTGTTTTTTTACAGTTGAGATGTGTGTGCATGTTAGTTAGACTATTATTGAAGCTGTAGCAGAAAGAGTAGCACTAATAGTCCGTTGTAATTACTCACTTAAACGAGGTCACATGCATGTCACTTAGGCCAGTGACTTGACCGTCGGTGACTTGCACCCTAAACTTCGTGGCTCCGTATCCTTCCGTTAACTCCAGGATAGGGACATACAGTGGATCGAATGGAGTAATCCGAAGATCTTCATACCCTGTGAAAGTAAGTAATCCATAAATATAGCTATGTAAACATTTTACATCGTGTATATCACTATCAGCATTTAAATTAATATCATTTTACAATTAATGTTGTCTAGAAGGCTGGCTCATACATTAGCTAATACAGTAGGGGAGAAGGTTTTGGAAATACATTACTGAAACTTTAGCAATGATAATAAAGCCGTCTTTATTAAGCGATATTAGGACTTCCAAGCCCTCTCTTACATATAATTCATATGACATCACATAAAAAACTATGTCCTGGGTGGAGGAAAATCACCCGGGACCCACACCCGCGACCCTGGGTTAGCAGGCAAGGACTTCCCCCTGCCGCCACCGGGGCCGACTATACTATATTGGGAGTCCTAAATGGAAGACCCCAACTTCGTTTGGGTGTATAATTTCGACGAATGAATTTTTCTGTTTTGTTGGTTCTCCTAAGTGGTGAACTATTTGTTTAAGTTTCCATCTGAATTCTCCCGCTTTTATTGGCCACCGCCTAGAGCTCCAACTTCCTTTCCTAACATGACGAAATTCCACTTAACTCGTCATTTGTTGTGCGGTGGGCTTTGTTAGTAGATTTTCAAGTGAAGTGAATTGGAAGAGGCAGAACGAAGGATAGATGGACTCCATGCACAATGATAATCTCTCAGTTGGATTTATTTTTGTGGGGATATATTTTGGACACATCTTACGCACGAAATCCGAGACTTCAATGACCTCCGTGCCAGGAATATGAATGCAAACTGAACCTTTACTCGGGGCACGTTGAAGCGCACCCTGATGAAGTTGGGGTACAGATTACTAGTAGGTATATTCATGTTACCAAAGGTGCTCGTATTCAGAAATGTTCTGATTTTCTGTAAAAACGTGAAGTGTTGTGCTACCCATGCAGGCAAAAATTGGCCATACCTCTATTACTTTTCTCTTGAGAACCCTACAAATCTGTTGCGATTCATATAAACACCCTGTATTTTAATAAACGAATGGAAGAAGATGGTACTTGGACCAAAGATGGGAAGAGTGACTTCGCTCTCGTCGGAATCCATCTTGACTACGCAGATGGCATTGGAGACTCAGTTTGGAATGACTGGATTGAAGAGCTAAATAAACATGAGAAAGGAAAACCCTGCTCTTTGTGAAGAACTATTACGAGAGTCCTTTTGAAAGAGTTGTTCAAGGACTTGTGTGATGGAAGCTGGGAGCCTATGCGATTGGCTAAAATTGTCAGAACATTGACGATGCATGCTACTCTTTTGAAACCAACGAATTACTCGTGAGTAGTTATTGCGTTGATATTTCATGTATCTTCATTTAAGAGGCTTTTGAGCCTACTGGAGTTGAAGGTCTTCGGGTATTATTGAAGTTGAGGATTATTTAGGCTTAAGATTTATAATAGCCTTAATCCAGTGAGTAGTGACTGTAAAATATTTTGAAGGCAGTAGAGAACCATTAATGGAAGGATTTTTAATGAAAGTTTTGAAGGATGAAGTTTAGGATTGATTCGTTTCTTTAGTCCGGAATCCTAAGTCAGCATTGTCCATAGGAAATGTTGGGCCAATTAAGAGATCGATTTTCCCAATTCAGCTGGTACTGGATAAAATTAAATGAATACATTTAAAAAATACGTTTACAAATGAAAACGCTTAGAAATGTTTTTGGACGAGGAATGAAAGATAGGAGAACTCATAAAATGTGAGGATCTACGATATTTTGTGGTGAATTGTGGTATTTAGATGCAGAAAGTGAAAAAAATCATAATTGACGATATTGTCTATGTTAATGCTTCTCAGGCCCAAATGTTTGAACAAGCATAAGAGCGTACTTGAAGGCAAAAACGTTTCACTGGTGAAATATTTAGTTTATCAATGATCATGAATGAGAATCTTTTACTGACGTACCGTTCCCATATCAATCCAGTGCGAAAGCAATCGATATGGGAAGTAACTTAATCGAAAAGTAGCCTCCGTGATTTTCACGACTCTGAAAATTTACTATATGATAGCATGAAGCTCTGTCTGGATTATGCTTTGACGGGCATCATTATTTAGCCCATTTGCCATCGGCGTCAACTTCAAGCGTTAACAGTGAATTAGTTTCACATTCTCGACCGAAATTCGCGGTTACCCTTCCACTAGAGTGCGTGTCAGTTATCATTGGTCTTCTCCATTAATCTTCTTCTCAATTCCAATTCTTTTCTGTGGCCGTGTGCCACGGATTCTTTCTCCACCTACGAAGAAACGAGAACGTAGACAAGTATCGGCAGTGAGGGTAGTTTCAGTTCTTAATCACTGTGATAGCTGTTGTACTATGGGAACCCTGGTTGCAATTAGATCCATTGAGGAGTTAGCTATACTAGCAGACCTGTCGCCGGCTATCGTGTAAATACTTACACAAAATTCCTGTTCGGAATTGTAATAAAAACGTATGCTGCTAGTCACTTGCTTAGCAAAAGAGCTGTCGGAATGTCCGCTGAGACAAAT
This sequence comes from Ceriagrion tenellum, assembly GCA_963169105.1. NCBI lineage: Eukaryota > Metazoa > Arthropoda > Insecta > Odonata > Coenagrionidae > Ceriagrion > Ceriagrion tenellum. The sequence continues at coordinate 132,275,338 of OY720637.1, forward strand.
TATAGGAGTGCAACCACAGTGCAACGCGATTGAATGAGAAAAAATATCCGGTCCACATACTTCGTAAATGCTGTAGTCAAACGTTAAACGTGAAAGTAAAAGTCCAGCCAAGATTTGAACGCTTTCAACCAATCATAAACGCATCCATAAGAACCCGTGTATTCAATGCAAGGTCGATGTTATAGCTTGTGTTGACGCCAATCACAAACCAGCCTTTATAACTGATGATAGCAGGTGTGATGGGAGCTAAGCAGGATCACTCACTCAAACATGTTCAACCGTTATGGAAAACATCGCTAAAGCCGAGAACTCACCGCAAGCTTTGCATCATAGCTTCCTGAAGTCGTATTTTCAACTTTGAAGACAGTTTACTTATTATGATATTCTTCTGTTGAAGTATAAACCTTTTTTTATTTTCTCTTAACAGGCTAATTTAATATAAACATCTATTAACTATTTTATCGCTATGGAAAGGAAATCAAAACTAACAGATAAGTGATAGTATTTCTTTAATGATGATGCATGGAAGTTTACTTTTTAATTGATTGCATTATCATTACAAGGTATTGATCCGTGAATTGGGCTATGTTGTCACTTCGAAACCTGCCGACAATCCAATTAAGTTTTTGCAGTACCGTATTAGTTGCTGATTATTTTGAATCTCCTTTGTATAAGTTTATTACTTCTATATTGTCATGTTTGTCATTGCTGTCATTTTCGTATTTTTGCGATGTAGAAAACATTTTTGCAACCTTCACTGTATCATGGCCTATATCACAGACAGTGAATGGAAAAATATTATGCATTGCGGACTTCAGAAAGTGTATTTGGAAAAGAGTGAGATAAATAAAGCTGCCAAAATGTGCTACACAGTGAGCAACTATTCCATGAGCCATAAACTTGAGGAAGTACTCACCAGATCTGGCATTATCCGTTACCGCTTGCATTAATCTCCTGTTGCATTCATCGGCATTGCTCGTGAGCGGCTCACATTCCTTCAGCCTCTGCGCTGTGTTCAACAAAGAGAGACATAAGTACTGAGATTGATTTTACATACATAAATGCGTCTCTTTATGTAATGCTCTCAACTAGTTGTTTTCAATTTATGTTTCGAGTCCATAACGCATGGTAGTGGCTGCTAGGAGAATTGTATTTTTTCCCAGTATTTATATCTGCCCGGAAACATATGCCAATCACACACCCGGGAACTTGTGCAAATTTTATGGCACAGGAACATCCTGGGAACTCAAGATCACCCTGTTAACATACGAGACGATCATTTGGGGTGCATTTCAAATGGTGATGCGCTCATTGTTGGCTCGGAATGAAATATGAGTGAGTCGTATCGTAGAAATGGACCATCAGAAGAATCATGCTTTTACAGGCGATTTTAATGCTAATCGCCCCACATTGCTGTTTCTCCCTTCCAGTAATTAATGTGTGGTTGAATACTCTCGCAAATCGCAAATATTCAGACTCCATGACCAGGTTTTATTGCGTCATTGACAGAAGATTGAAATTGAATGATTATCCCCCTGCATAGCGCTACTTAATTGGAGAGGGAGGTGAGGAATGTGACTTGGATGAAGAAGAGTCGGTGGAATGTTTATCTTACAGCATAGCGAGAGAATGGGGAAATTGGCGGGGAACGGTCACTTATTGAGAAGATCAACTCTATGGATACGACTTCATTTTAAAAGTTTGCTCTTTATGAACGCATCGAGCTCACGTTGATCATTTGTAAAACCCAATCCATTTTCTCGGCTGTCGCAAGGCAAACGTTTCAATCACTTTGGAAATCCACATCTACTCCCTTCCGTCCAGTGCTTTGAAACCGATGTCTTGGGGAGTGACTCCTGTTTCACTCCCGTTTAAGTTTAAGGCTCCGGCTCCAACTCTGGTCAGGAATTTACGTCTCCATACTACCCCGCGAGCCGCCGCATGGGCGTGCGGCCGAGGGTGTTAGGACACCAGCCGTGTAAAGATATAAGCGATAAGGTTTTGGGAGGTGAAATGGTAACGTGAATTATGGTAGTGTATTAAGTGGAGCTCAGTTTTTATTATGGTCACTTACTGTGCGCAGAGTGAGTTTTTGTATCTATTTGTTCAGCAATATTTGGACAGACGTAGAGATGTAATGTGGCGTCGTGATAATATTCTCTGTGTCGCTCTGAAATGCACCAGTTCCACGTACCACGCACGCTCTGAAACGCAGTTTTAAATTTCTCAAGCAACGTAAGCCTAGCGTGTAGCCCCCGTGTCTCTAAGGTCTCCCAAAATCTTTCTAACAGTTGTGTAACACTATATGTTCGCTCGTAGCAGTTTTTAACGAAGCACGTAGCTTTTTTTGTATTATATTAATTTTTTTGGTGAAATTTTTATGACCAGGGTGCCAAATGCTCGCGGCGTATTCGAGGTGTGGCCTAACCAGAGTGAAGTAGCATCTCTTTTTTACTTTTTCATCCGAGGACATTCCTATTATACGCTTAGCAAAACTAGTTTCTTTAATACTGTGCCGCATATGTTTTGTATATGTGTTCCCCACAATATATCTGAAGTTAAGGTAATTCCAAGATATTTTACTGTATTTGCAGATTTTATGTCCACCCACCTACAGTATAGGTATGGTGTTTGTGTGATGATTTTTATAGGAAGTGGACTATGGTAAATTTACTGATATTTAATTCTTAACCCACTCCTGGCACCACGAATGAATGTTGTAAAGGTCCGATGATTAAACTTCTAAGTCCACGTCTTCGCTTATTTCTCGGTAGATAACCTTTAGGTCTGCAAATAATATTTATTTACTGCTAACTCGAGAACTTAGGTCATTAATATGAGAAATGAATAAAAGAGGGCCGATTACGCTTCCTTGTGGAACACTCAATGTTACTGTAACTATATACCGTCAATTGCTATTTTTTGTTTTCTATCTCAGAGAGAAAGTCCCGTATCCTATTCACTATTTTTTTATTAACTCCGCATGATTGCAATTTATATATGAGTCTTTTGTGAGGAATATTGTCGAATGCTTTCTTAAAATCAAGGAATAATGCGTCATCTTGCTTTTTCGATTCATCTGACTTGAGGATGTCATGATAGGAGAGCACAAGTTGTGTTTCGCAGGACCTACCCTTATGGAAGCCGTTCTGACTACTATGTTAGCATTTAAGATTATTCAGGTACGTCATTACAAGTTTCAAATAGGTTTTTATGAAATTTTTCGTTTCAAACGACGTTTATTATTTTATGATAACCTACATATTAAAAGATTTTCCAGTGCTCTCTAGCGAAAATCCAATTTTTTTCCCTGTATTTATGGCCTCAAAATAATTCATATTTAGATAATCTCAATATTTTACCAAAGTAATGCCTAGTATGCAATGGATAAAATGTAGCAACAAATATGAAATTAGTTACTTGGACCTATAGTCAGAAGGAAGGTTTCAGATGCAATCTTCCTGCGTAAAATTATGATGGGTGATGTGGATTCCAGTCATCTACTTGGCTTAATCAACCTGAATGTACCTCCAAGGAGGACTAAGCACACTCCACTCTTCAGATGCCACTTTAGTCGGGTGGATGTCTGTAAATATGAACCGCTAACTAGGATGATGCGCACGACTTATGAATTTTTGAATAATTATAAAGATGCTGACTTTATTTCTGACCCTTTAGTGTCCCTAAAAAAGAAACTGTTCGTATTTTTTAATAGAACTTAAACAGTTGTTTTTTCCTGATTAATTCATCTACGTATTTATTTATTTTATTGTATTTTTATTATAATACATGTAATTGGGGTTACCTGTATGTGTTAAATAAATTATTATTATTATTTTGTTTCTTCTATAACTTTCCCCTCCGAGTCCCCGGCAAACATCGGGTTTCGTTGCCGTCATAATGGCCGAGAACTCGAGAGGGGCGGTGCAGAGTTCGTAGCCACTTCCGAAACCCATCGGATCAGTGGCTACGCTGCGTTCGGGTCGTGCTCACGAAGCAGACGGAGCGACCCTAAGAGAACGGCCTTCTGCATGCGGACTACAAGTGATTCCGCGTGTGCCACGCAAGAAGGAATACACTTGATGCTCTGTGTCAGCGAGCCCTTGATTCCACCGAGCACACCTATGACTAGGACTACTAGTTTTAGAGAGTGTCCTGGGTGCATCTGCCGAAGGTCGAACAGCAGGTCTTGAAATTTCGTCCGTTTTCCGCCTCTTTCGCGTCCAAGTTCGTATCGGCCGGAGCCGAAAACTCAATTACGAACATGGAACGCGATAGGCGGTCGAGGAGAACGATGTCAGGCTTGTTCGCCTCCAACTGCCTGGTGGTGGGGAATGGGTAATTCCACCAGATTTTTATTTTGTCGTTCTCCACGACAGACTCAATATCTCCAGGGACATAGGGCAGCACATGTACTTCGTCGATGCCGTAATGATGTCGAAGGTGGAAATACAACACCCGTAGAGCTGCGTTGTGCCTAGCTAAATACGCTGACTGCGCGTAATAACTGCAGCCGGAGAGAATGTGACTCAAAGTCTCCGGCTTGGCTCGGCACGCTCTGCATCTCGTGTCCACCACCTCCGCCTTGAATATAATTCGGCGGTACACGAGAGTGTTGATGACACCATCCTGGCACGCGAGAACGATACCCTCTGTTTCGGACCTGAGACCCGCGGAATGAAGAAAGGCAAACGTCAGTTCCTTCGATAGTCCATTTCATGTTTCGGAAGAAACATCCACACATGGGCTTATCGGTATGTGTCTTGAGCAAGGTCTTCTGCTCAGCCTTTTTGACCTCGAGCTTTAAGACGTCTGCCCTCAGTGATAGGATTGACGTGCCACTGTCGTTACCGTCGGATGACAGGTCAAAGTCCAGACCGATTTCGTCCGCTGCTCTCTACGCCGCCTGGAAGAGGAACGCCCCCACCCCGGCACCTTCGTGCTCCCTTACGAGAGTGAGCAGGGGGTCCGCGCTGTTGAACACACGGCAAACTGTACCCAAGACAACTCTGTTATGGAGATACTCCAGGCTCAATAGCACTCTTCCGCCTACACTGCGAGGGAGATACAACCTGGCGACGGAAGATTTCGGATGAAGACTTCTATAGATGGTCAGCATCTTCCTCGTTCCCCGGTCAAGGTTTTGCAACTCGTTGACATTCCATTTCATGCATCCAAAGGTGTACAGCAGTGTCGGAACCGCGAATATGTTCGTGGCAAGAACCTTGTTCTTGCCAGACAGTTCAGAACTCCAGATTTTTCTGAGGGTCTGTCTGTACTTGGCGGTGAGTCTTTCCTTCACTGCTGCTACCTCCTGCATTCGACGCTGGGGGACGCCGAGGTATTCGTAGCATTCGTCATCTTGCAGATGACGAACGACGGTCCCGTCAGCAAGTTGCGAGTCTTTCTTGTCCTCTGATATTCTTCCTTTCGCCAGGTGGATGGATGCACACTTGTCCAATCCGATTTTCTTCCCTATAGCCTCACTGTGTTGATGTACGGTGTCCAGTGCAACGCGCAGGCCTTTGGCGTTGGAAGCGTGGAGTTTAAGGTCATCCATGTAAAACAGATGGGTGACCTTATGCTTCCTGTCACCAGGAACACCGCATATGTATCCTCGGCAACGTCTCAGCTTGAAGGAGAGGGGGAGGAGGGAAATATAGAACAGGAGGGGGCTCAAGCTGTCGCCTTGAAAAACGCCACGGCGATATGTTACCAACTCAGTGGAGACGGTTTGCTTGCCCGATGTCAAGACAAAGCGCGTTCTCCAGAGTGGTAACAGGCGTTGGATGCAGGACACAACCTCTGGGTGGACTTTCATCAACTTCAGCATGGCAATGAGAAGCTCATGTGAAGTGGTGTCGGAAGCCTTGCGATAGTACACCCAGGCCATTGATAGGTTTCGCTTATGTCGGGCGGCATCCCGACATATGTACCTGTCAATGAGCAGGTTGTCCTTGCAAACCGCAATTCCTCGTTTGCACCCCCTTTGCTCGTACACCTCCTCCCACACAGGCTAGATCTGCCGGAGGATAAGGTCACTCAAGATCGTGGTGAACGCTTTATATACAGTGTTTAGACAGGTTATAGGGCGATAGTTCTTCGGATTGGACAAGTCTCCCTTTTTCGGATTGAGACCCGTGCGTCCCTCAGTCAGCCAAGGTGGAAATGGTTCTCTACCTGTGACGAGGGACGTGAAGATTCTGGCCAGATGGTTGTGGGTAGAAGTGAACTTCTTCCACCAGAAGCTATTCACGGCATCCATACCTGGAGCCGTGAAATTCTTCTTGCCAGAAAAAGCGTGCTTCTCGTCACTTTCTGTGACTGAAAGGGGTCCATCCACATTTTGTAGGTAGCGGTCGCAGAACTCTTAAAAGAGTGCGATGGCCGGAGTGTCTCCATGAATGGCTTGGACGTTTCGTAGATATCCTTCCAGAAACGCTCGACCTCGTGAACGGGTGGCGGGGATTCAACAACAGGCTGAGGAGGCCGAAAGAGACGGGACGGCTGAAGGAGAAAGGTGGAATTCTCCCTCACGCCTCTGCTCCTTTTCAGGAGTTTTTTCTTGGCGGTGGTAAGCGTCCGTACCCTATCAAACTCGTGCTGCTTACTAGTAAGCAGCAGGTTTTTTTTATAATAAAATACACTTGGTTGTTATTCCACACTTTATTGTAAGGAAACTACCCGGGTTTCAGCATGTCATGCCACCTGAAGATGGCATGGCATGCTGAAACCCGGGTAGTTTCCTTACAATAAAGTGTGGAATAACAACCAAGTGTTTTTATTATCAAAATGAAGGAGTTCCATAGAGTAACGCCGGAGACAGTGTCTTACAGCACGTTTTTGTTCAGTGTGTGATGGTTGAACCTGAGGTGGCGCGCAAAGAGCCGAACTTTAGTTGTAAAGGTTCGCCCGGCATTGATGTACTCAATCACACACTGAATCCTCGGCGCCTGCGCCAGCGTGATCTTGGCATCCAGCTTTTTCAGCCTTGTTGCTACCTTATCCTCCCGAGAGGAGTCCTTTCGGGAGATTGCCAAAACCTTGGCCGCAGCGTAGACCACGCAATTCACCGTTCAGAGATCTGACGTCTCTGTCAGGATCTCGTCGATGAGTCCATTCATTTGAGGCAGGTGGGTACCCTGCAGAGAGATCTTTTGATGGATGCCTCTCTGCCTATAGTGTGTCCTTCGTCATAGTTAATTGTGCTTCTTAACCGCGATCGTAATAGTTCAGAGTCAGTCTGACCAACATCCTCCTCCTTTGTAGGAGATACCGACAAACGTGCGGTACTCACGTCAGCATGTGGTGGTGCTGCCTGTGACGGAGAGGGTGGTTCGGCTGGTGGTGTATTACTCTGAACCTGCGGTTGGTGGATATTTTCCTTTTTCCGCAGGTGGTTGGCCTGGTCGCGAAATTCCTGCTGCAACAGGTGCTCGTGTTCCAGATGTATCTCACACCACGAAGAGTGCATCCTGACCATGTAACCCCTGCATTCGGGCTCGCTAGCAGCATAGCATGCGAGGAGGTCGCCCCTTAAGGCTTCCGTCCACTCCATATGAGCTCCCATCCGAGTACTTCTTTTACCTTGGCCACGTCCAACTCTACTGGGGCCCCATCCGAGAGGGGCCGGTTGTGGGTGGCCTTATCTGAGTTCTTTCTTGGAACCCGATTATACTGCATGACGGGTGGTTAGCCCGCCACATAGACGTCCACCATTAGCCGGCAAATCCGTTGCCAAGTAAGCCACGTGGAGGCTGGTGGTCCGCTTTCGTACCCTTATTACTATTATTATTACTCAAATTTGTATTGAGCATGTATTACTGAAACTGAATAATCACTGACACAAATGAAGCCACCATATTTATCCGTATATTCTCTAATATTTATGTTAACATTTGATTTTCTTTTGAATATTTACCAAGTAAAGAATTATTTTGTTCTTTGAATTGTAATAGTGACATTTTTTGGCTGTCTCAGAAATTTAGAGAGGCACTCAGCATATTCTGATACTTTTAGAGATAAATTATATATACAGTCATTGAAGCAATTTGCTCAAGAAAATGATATTATGCATGTAGTTACACAGTCATGTGGAATGTTAATTCCCACCGAGCTTAATCATCCGATTCTGAAAGTTTTGCTCTACTTCTTTGCTAGAGAAAGTGTTCTTGACGCGTACGAAGTAAATTATTTTTTTTGCGTAGCTTTTTTCAAATCCGACCATCGCGCAAAGCTATTTATAATGATTAAATTTATAATTATGCTTTGCAGAAGACGATTACTATTGGAGCAGTTTCCGTAAAATAAGACGAGGCTATCAGGAAAAATATAGCAACGGACTACATAAACGTGAGAGAGCCTGCAGGACTGTGAGACTTGAGTCATCAATTCGTTGAAAGAGAAATATTACATGCATTACGTGATTCATCAGAGTTTTTGATAAATATTGATAGGGAAGTCTGGACTAGGAAACGGGGTTTTACGCAATCCTTAATTTTGGCGCTATGTGCTTGTAGTTCGTTTCCTTGCCCTTAAGGTGCACGCACATACAATTCTCCCCTCAGGGTAATGTAAACGCGATGGATGTTTTTGGATAACATTGGTTGATTCGATAGAGAGAATGATTAGGTAAAGTGACTTCAAAAATTTTACGCGAAGAAGCTAGGGGTGCAACTCAGATGTTTTGTTTTTTCATGCTAAATTCAGGACACTTAAATACTCTTGAATTATTTAAAAATACTCTTCCCACGAAATGTAAACAGCAATGAAATATTCTAGACTAGAGTGTAACAGAAGACTAAACTAAACTAAAAAGAAGAAGTAAACTAGAGTGTAACAGAAACCCCCCCATTAGAGTTGGCAAAAGAAAAGTCTGAATTTTAGGGCACCAAAAATGTTTTTTAAGTTTATTTTTTGCTCATGTTTATCTAATGAAAAGTCGTTAGCCGGAGCCTGCGGGGAAAAATTATAGAATGTCAGGCTCCAGCTCCAGAAATTAATATGGAGCTCTAGGTAGCTCGGACTCCAAAACTTTACCTCTCTCCCTTCCCATCTTTTTCAGTCTTTGCTTTTTACAATGCAGGGGAATATATATGCGTATTCAAATCACTATAAGATGATTCTATAGTAATGAAACCCTGATGTTAATGTTTGTATGGCTCTGTGGTGCATGAAAGTTTCCGCGAGAAAATAAATTTACTGATGGGATATTCCCCGACGTTTTATGAGGGCGTATTTAATTTTTCTCCTTTCAGACTTGCGTTAATTTTTCTTCTTTCCAACTCAGTACTATTTATAAGGTTTTTCCCCTGGAAACTTATCATTGCATAATTGATTTCACGAAATTTATCACCATCCAGCTACTAGAAATGGGCATGTCTTCGGATGACTGGAAGCTTTCTTTAAATAGCCCCTGGTGTGTGTATTATAGACATGGAGCACTTTCTTTCGAGTTAAGCTTAAGCAGGAGAACTCACGTGCAGGGGAAGATTCCGCTATGGCGATGAAAATGATGATCGAATATAGGAGTTTGAGTGCTAAAATTCCCATATTTCTCTTCCGCTTCCTCCCGTTCTACGTTGGATCAATCTGCTTCTCTTCTCGCCGAGCTCGTTCGTGCAACGGAGGGACAACTCGGCGACGGCCCACCATTTATTCCTTTCCAAAGTCAATCGAGGTCATTGAGTGAGTGCTAATCTGCTCGTTCTTGTTTCCTTGCCTTATCTCAAGCATTTTTCGGGTTTTCGCCCATTTCGTATTCCAGAGCCTATGTCCTGCAATCGCTTGTAGGTACTACTTATTGGGTGGACAAGAACAGGAAAAAAGAATGTGACTTTTGGAAGGTTTATCTGAGGAGAAGTTAATCGCCCTAAATGGAACGGTGAAGGATTCCAATTGATCAAATGGCATTCATTTTCTGAAGACTATTTTTCGCTTAATTGATTATAATGTAATTTGTGAATTTATTAACTGAACGAGGATAACTACGATAAAAGTTTAAATTAACGCGGCAGGTTGATGGAGACTTCCGGAAACATGGATCTAACGCGATAAAAGGATGTAAATTCACTGAAGCGGTATGGAACGAGCCCCAAAGAATTTTTAAAACGTGGTTTCTCTCTTAGAATTTACAAGGTACTTATATCTTCAGTCCCCTTTCCTTTACTTCCCTGAGATTCCTTTGGACTAAAATCTTGAAGCAGCAGGTCTTGCTTATTCCCTATAGCTGAACTGTTGGAAGAAAATTAAAAAAATTTATCCATTTATCTAGAAACCCAAATGTAACCCATAAAAAAACTGGTGTGGCAAACTTTAGCTTTTCTCACGATAACATGATGAATAATGTTCAGGTTTGTGTCGCCAAAAGCACAACACTGAACAATCTAGGAGATTACGCATTCGCATACATGAATTTATTCCCTTTTCCATATGGTATTTTAAATATTCTGTGGACGTCACATCATTCTCTCCCATGTGAATTTTATACATTTTCTGTGTAGACGTTACAATTGCTGGCACGGCAAAGGCTTTTTGCTTCAATTATGAACAGGTATTTCAAAGATTGCTGAAAATGACTTTTATTTACGCAATGGATTACCGTTTATTCTAAAATACGCTGAATAATTTACATTAGTACACCTTAACAAAAAAGATAAGATTGTAGCTATATTATGTTAAAGTGAACTATAATTTCAAAGTAATTTATATGACATTGTCATCAAACTCGCTATTGTATAGGCTTCGTTATATTACGCAGCATTACTTTGAGCGTTTATTCGTTGTATTTTGAAGTATTTTTCATTTCCATCAGTAAGTTTCTTTATTGGACACACGTGATACAGTCTATTTACTAAAAATGGCAACTTACTGCTAGTGACTTGATAAAACGTGTGTCAAATTTTAAGATTTATGTGTTTCATACTCGCTGATCCAGTAGAAATGAAGGATTAAGCCAGTATCCCACTAAACTCACTAGAAAAAATTCATTAAAAGACATTCTCCACCCAAAAACTAATGTTAACTGGAACCTTCTTACGTGTCATTTCAAAAGAGGGAGAACTAGCAAATTTTATGTGGAGGAGGGCTGTACAGAACAAAGCGGAACAGGTATACCTAATGTTTGTGACTCAGGTGCAATTGATTATCCGTCAACCATTGACACAAAAAACGTGGTACTTTACAACGGTGGACTTGCAGACTTAGAGAGAATAACGGGCCATCCGGTGCCTGTTTTATGTACTTGAACTGCAATCCAAATAAAGGACCCTGCGGGCTACCAATAGATTCCAATCAACCATAATTTTACAATGTAATTTCAAATGTGCGATAAATGATTAATTTTAATACAAATTAATCTTTAATTATTCATCATTTTAATGTAAATTACACAGGGGAAGAAAGTTACGGCTGAAGTTCAATTTTGCAGAAATTTAATTTGTAATAACTTTCCAGAAATGGCGATTAGGAGGAGGTGGGCTACGACCTGACCTCAAAATGACTGAATTACCCAAAATCTTTATAGTCTTTAGCAAAAGATAGGTCAAGCTTTACTTAAAGGCATAAAACTATCCTTTTAAAAGAAAAAAATCCAGGTCTATAAGACAAACGGTTTTCATTTTAAGAAGTAAAAGCTGATTTTTGCTAAAAACCTAGTTTTTCTAAACTTCAACCTAAATTCCGTTGTCTCAGGCGTAACTTTATGGAATTTGCTTAGCATATTGAATGAGAAGCAGTAACTTTGTGATTCCACATTTATTTATTGTAAACGACCCGGGTTTCGACGTAGCACGTCATCATCAGGTGACCTGATGATGACGTGCTACGTCGAAACCCGGGTCGTTTACAATAAATAAATGTGGAATCACAAAGTTACTGCTTCTCATTCAATATTCAACCTAAATGCTGAAACTTGGCCAATCACATTTTTCAGCCAATTGGAAAATTTTATGGGGGTCCTCCGTATAATTCGATTCTTTTAAAATTCCCATATACCTTGTGACCACCCTATTGGAAAACGTAATGAGAGTAGGGGATACTGAAGGCCGGATTATAAGTGGGGATACTGGGTAAGCGGGCAATAGGAAACTGAAAATATGCTGTATGGACAGAATGAAGATCTATAAGTCTCACACCGAGCTGAAGAATGAAATAGTGAATGAAGTTAAGTTGATAACTCACGGACAATGAACCCGGACGCGTCAATATGAATTAGAATGGATCAGCACGAAGCGTTGATCAGTTGATATTTCCTCGTAAGACTTGTGCCTTAATATTTTTTTATGTTAATAAAGATTTCGATAAAGAACCGTATTCGAAATTACTAGTTAAATTAAAAGCCTATGGAATACATCATGACATAATATACAGCATTAAAGACTTCTTTGACAACTGCGAGTAGAGGGTAATTGTTGGCAGCCCACGTTCAGATATCGCGATATTAATATCCGGTGTACTCCTATGAAGTGCCGTTTGTCCTATTTTATACCCTTTGTATTTAATGGCATCACCACCGTTGTTACTAGCAAAAATTTACTTAGTACTCTACAGAGATATTAGCAACTTGTTTGACCAGTATGACGGAATGCCGTTGAATATGGGCATAGATGTTATAAGCATATATTCTTGGTCCTTAAAATTGAATTTTAAAAAGTGAGTTTTATTGCATTTTTCGAGAAAATAACTCGCTCAATGAAATGTACACTATTATTCAAGCCAAATTATCAAATATAGTCAGTTGAATACTTAATGGTGATCAATACTTAACATCTGACTTAGGAGAAGCACGTACAGGAATTTTACGGACAGGTCAATTGTAAATGGGGACTTTAAAGGGAACTTTAGGAATATTTGGCGAGAAAGTTAAGGAGCGACGTTATTTTTTCCTCGTGAGACCTGATTCTTTGATTGGAGGGTAAGGGATATAAGCAGAAACTTTTGCGCGAGTTTTAGGTAGATTATTTTTTTCGGGTTTTTTATCTTGCTCCTGCTAACCTTATACGGTATAAACAACCGCTGGTATAAGATATAGCACATAGACTGCAAAACCGCTCAATTTTGAAATATCGTTTTTTTTCACGCATTATAAAGGCAATAATAGTGACGATAGAGCAATTCTGTCAAACTCCGACCATCACTAGATAGAGGAGGCTTTCTGCTTGTGTTCAATAGAATACTATTGCTATTTAAAACTCACCCCGCGTAAGATGTCTGGCATGGTTTGGTTTAGTGGATAATCTACCATTTGTAATATTTTTTCTGATTAGCAATTATAATGCCAACCAGTGGTTGTATCTTAACAAGTGTACTGCATGTTTGTTTACGTTCCACTCCCCTAATTTCCGTCCTGACCGTGTATTGACTGCCATTTGTGCTGCACATACTAAGCGGCCGGGGGAATGTGCGAGGATCTAATTATGGATTCGTGCTGCTTGCCTGGTATGGAGTCACCCTCTGCCACACTTCCTTGTGGTGACTTATGCTGTGCTCCGTCGATGTATATGTACATACCAAACGAAAGCCAACCTCCGTTGATGAATCGGAGCTAACTGGCCTGGTAGCCTTATAGCCCAGGGTTCAAATCCCGCCTCGGCAACAGATGTGTTTGCAAGAGGATTGATTTCATTTGCTTACATGGCACTCGAGACTTGGCAGTTGGAACATGAAAAACCAACGGCGGCTTCGCTAAATTATGGAATTTCTGAAGGAAGAAATCAAAGCTTGGCCGTGAACGGGAAGGGAAACAGGAATAAGATGGTAATTAAAAAGTTGACCATCAGGTGAGCAACCCCAGTGTTTGCGGAAGTTATCGTGCTTATAGGCTTCGGATTATCTCTTTTTATTCTTGAAATTTATTCTTCTTCCTTGCATTGCGATTGCCAAGTTATGTAAATCAGCAGTCTGGCCATTGACCCGAAGCAAGTTCTACGTCCAATCGAGTTCTGTCCTCCCTGGTATTTTGGCCTGTTTTGATAATGATTAACTCAAGTAGTTCATAGCGGGCGCCGTAAAATACTGTCAAATAGTATCGGTGAATGCGGTTGTAGAATGAGCTCTGATAATCTGCTGCATAAGTGATTCCTTATCATTCTCCTATGCCGCTTCCATCGGTCGCGTTAAGCGTGCAATTGACAACGCATTATTGCTTCTGAAGCTTTGGTATGTCACTCCTACTTTTAGTGAATTTTTCTGGGTTAACCTATCGGCCACTTCCTGAATTAAAATGTACTCTTTAACATTTTTTTCATGAAAGAAGTGGAAAAACTAGCTCTGCTATTACACATAAAATATTTAATGTGGAATAGCTGCGTTTTTTTTTCCTCTGTTTCACGGTTTAAAGATTCGAAGAAGCCAATCCTGAGACTGTCTTCTTGAGGTTTTTGCAGCATTATTTTGATAGATGATTCATTTCTCAGGTAGTTTACGGATATAAACTATAACTGAAGTCATTTTAGCGATTGAGGTAAGGTGAATTGTTAGGTTAGGAGAATTATATTTTGGGAAATGAGAAAGGGTGGAGAGAACAACGTGACGGATTGGCCGACTCGTAACAGAAAGGCGTCAAGACGTTTGTCGGGCAATGACCCATTCGAAGGACAAATGTGCTGCACCTAATCCTCCTACCCTCACGCAGTACCCAATCCCTCGGAATTCCACAGTAAGTATCCGCCGCTGCTGCGACTTAACCCCAGGTGTGGGAAGCCAGTAATCAAGCTTTGACGCCAATCCAACCCCCGGACTGACACTTAAATGTTTTGGATCGCTAACGAAGAGTATGCTTATTCATCTCCATGAACTATTGAAGCAACCACTTTATATCTCTACACTCAGGTCTTTATTCACAGCATTGATAAAATCTTTATTGTATTAGGTTGGTATTTATCATTTACTTCATTCCAGCCAAGCTATGTATTTAACTACTGTACCTAATGTCTGAATTTATATCAAAGCTAATGCTAGCATTGACGGATTTGCGTGAATATTTTGTTTTCGTTGCTTGGTATCCCTAGAGATTCTATCACAGCTTAGTATCAAGCTGTGAATGTAATGTGAAATATTAGACTGTAATTCCATCTCTAATTCCATATAA
This sequence comes from Ceriagrion tenellum, assembly GCA_963169105.1. Classification (NCBI taxonomy): domain Eukaryota; kingdom Metazoa; phylum Arthropoda; class Insecta; order Odonata; family Coenagrionidae; genus Ceriagrion; species Ceriagrion tenellum. Next base: position 132,290,426 of record OY720637.1, read on the forward strand.
ATGTAATCGATACGAGCGATATCATTAACTGTTTTTACTTTTTTAAACTGATAAACTGTTTTTTTCCTTGAGTATATATTTTCACAATTGACTACTAAATAAAATTCTCATGCAATATAGGCATGGTACTAGCCAGCAATCCTAGTGAGTTCCTCGTTATCTCAGTTAAAAATTGCTTCTTATCACCGTAGAGAATGGAGCGATTTTTATTCTTTTCCTTGCATTTAACGTCCTCTTCTCAGTCAAGTTATTTGATTGGACATGTAATTAGGCAACAGATATGATTTTTCATTTTGATTCATTGGTAGTTTTACTTTTGTACGTTGCAGTAAGTGATTGGAGTCATAAGGCCGTCTACTAATTGCTTACGATTTTACTAAACACTCAATATTTAGGCTTTCCTAAACTTTTCTTACGACCACAAAAGCAATGACTGAATGAAATTGAAAAATATATTTCAATTAGAGATGTTATTCCGGTTCATTTTCCCAAATATCACAGAAGCGTCTGAAAATTCGTTCTATCGAAGGAATCCTTCATGTTTTACAATGGTCTTTTGAACAGAGTAATGATTAAATTTTTTCTGTATACTGAAAGGAAGTAGAAAATGTATTGGTCGATTGCTTATTTTGTTAGACAGTCGATGATATTTTTCCTTTTGACTATTCTTTTAGTCCTAAGAATTTCATTAAGCGTTAAAACATGAATGGTAGCCAAGTATCTCTCGGAGGAGGTGTTTTACCCAACAAAAGTAGGCATTAATTGATTAGCCATTGCTACCTTCTTGAAAATTCCTACAGCAGTATTCATCGGATTTTCCTCGCCATGTGCTTTTTATCAAAGAAATCAGAATTCGTTACATGTTTGTTGATTGATTCGGATATCAGTTAATTACCCACCCACTCGAAGATTGGTTGCTAGCTAGATTCTTTATATCGTATTTATTGGTTCTAGCTAGGTTATGTCAGTTCTAGCGATGTTTTCTTTTGAAGAGAAGATTTTCAGTGTATCCCTTGGCCCTCTGATAAACACTTGTTTGTTGACATTATACCCTAAATTCAAATTGCTATTCGACTCAGATTTATTTCTTATCTGATTTCGGGTTTTAGCAAGAATTTGACAAGAATGGGCCTATGTATGAGTTTCCGTATTACCTAATACTTTTTCCATTTATCCTTGATAATATGTGAGTAAATTGTGGTTTATGTTTTCAGTTCGGTCTAGGGAGGTATAAATATTGGAAGTAACCTACAAATAAAGCTAAGTTTACATTTAAGAAAACGTGGGGTATGCTTTCTTTGGATTCCTTGCTTGAAGAATGAAGGCTGAGTGGAGAAAAACCTTACGTCAATGTAGCAGCTTTTAGTGAAGCAAGCCATGGATCCCAATTTTTATTTGCTAGCTGTGGGCCGCAGCATTTCCCTTGAGTTGCTCCTCACGTGGCGACCAAGCGGGGTTTGATAGTCATATAAATGTTCAACCCCGGTGACTGCCGGGATTCGAACTAAAATGGGTGAGAAGCTAGTACTCTAGCCTGCACATCTGCTTGGTTTCTCGCGCAATAATTCTTTATTTATACATTTTAAGCTCAATTTTTAGCATTTAATGTCTTTACTGTCTCAATTTAGCGTACAATTCGCACTTTACATAAATAAAAATGTCATTTAGTGCTCAAATGATCTTGAGCCAGAGATAAATACATATCTCCATTCACTCGTGTTCAACTCCACATTCCAGTGAAAGTGGGTTTTTACACACAGCGCAGTCATTCTTAGATAACACTTCATGTTCAATGCTTCCTCATGAGAGAGCACTTTCAGTCACAAGCAGTGAAAACTACGGTTATAGGTCGTTCTTTTTCACAGCCTTCCAAGGCCTTCGCACGGATTTCATTCAGTGGCAACGCCAATGAGGAGGAGCCAAACGCCTGTTCACGCGTTTTGAAACTAAATCAGCATAACCCGAGTGTGACCAGCTCCATTTTGGAAGCAGGGTTGTCCCAAGGAAATTTTTTCACCGATTCACTGTCACTCAACGGCATCCCCCTCTTCATCTTCTAGGGCCTGAATTACCATTTTACTTTCGTACATGCCAGTTAATTATTTTTCGTTCCTTTAAACTGATATCAGCATTTTTAATAAAGATATATTTTAGTAAAGTTAATTGTTAAAAATCTTTCTTTTACGGTTTGACTCTTAATTATCAGTGAAACCGTAAATAAAATATTAGGGCATACTCTTGGAATGTAGCGTGCATGGTGTTGTATTTTGCTCCATTACGCAAGAGAAGGAGTTTAATTAGATTAAGAGATGTGGGTATAGATAAAGATAGGGAATGTAATTGGTGTAGAGTATGACAAACGAAAAGGTATCGAGAACAGTGAAGGAGTATTGAAAAAAGGAAAATATTAAATTAACACCAAATATCAAGGCGGCAGATGGATGGGGGATAATGAAGAGTTACACACTGTTCAAAGAAATAATTGACGTCAGAATATTGGGCCAGAAGATGGAAGAGTGGTGATAAAATGATGGGGAGAAAATTGAGGATTTTGAACACCGTGAAGGAGAGTTGTTTGCAGGAGTTCCGGAGGGAGATATGTAAGATGTGTTGCGATTTGTGGCAGAATTGTATTGAAATAGGCGTATTGTTCTGACTGTTGTGAAGTAAGTATCAAATGTGCTTGAATCTACCACTATGAATTGTTGGGTCACCGGAAATGGTTGATGCGAAAATGCTGTCATCCTTAGCAATGAGGAGTTTATAATATCGGACTATCCACGATTATTCCTCGTGTCTTCTTGATTTCCTGGTAAAGACTTCATGGGAATTTAATGTAACTTTGCCATAGATCATTTCTAAAGTTTGGACGGGAATCAACGCGTTAGTTGAAAAGATCGTCGGAAGTTGCTATTATGTGATTTTATAACGAATATTTTTTTCTTGATTTCTGCCCGATTTTTCAAAATCCCATTGGTTTGCGGACAAGTCGATTTATCGAGTGGGAGCCGAATAGTGAGAGCGCAAATTTGATACAAAATAAACACGGTGATCCAGGTTCACACACAGCCATATCCATCATGACCCATCACGATCCAGGTTCGAACACAGGTGGATATCTTCGCGTCGTTTTGCCACATGATGACCGTCGGGGAAGTCCACTCGCTCCACGATGCGAGTCATAGGTGAAGAAGAGTCGACAATGCCACCGATTCATTAGGAAGACGGGTTGTTGCCTCTTCCATTGAGCGGAGAGCGGTCCGAAGGGGCGTTCTTCATCATATGGGCCGGAACACATCCTCGAAGGGGAAGGAGGCGAAGGCGCGGCTGAAGATGAGGGTGAACGCGCTGCTCACCATGTCGTCGATGGCTGGCCGGAGGAACGGGAAGAACGGCCGCCAGGAGGCGTTGATCACGTTGCCCAAGATATCATCTGCGAGAAAAGAGATCGAGTGAAAGCGGAGTGGACGAGGGAAGAAGGCAAGGATCACATCGAAAGGATTGCATCGGAGCGGCGGGGAATCCCACACAGATGAAACTGGTTTAAGCAAATTTCGAGGAAAATGAAAGTACGCTCATGCGTGGAGAGGGAAACGCATCCTCTTTCTGTGCCATGACATAAGAAGAGAGATCTTTAATAAAAGTTTTGCACTTATCAAACTTGAGCGGTATACTTTTTGCGAGCCCAGTTCCTCAAGGTCGATTTCGAAGCGCTGCTCAACACGCCGAGTCCGTGTGAGTCTGAAAGTTGTTTTCATCAACTTTCGAGGGTTATGGGGACATAATTCTTTCCCTAGAAAACTGGCTGTGATTACTTATTACTAGAGGGAAAACATTATTACAATACAAGTCCGTGCTCTCAAGATGTGGGTAAAATTTTCCACAAATAAATCAAAGAATGATTTAAATTATAATGTTCAATGAGAATATTAAGTAATGATTGAAATGTAGCTCCAAGGTAATAATTATGTCACCTGTAAATTTGCGTCTATTTTACGATTGGTCTTAACTTTATATTTCAATATAAATGATCTTAACTTTTGTCAGTAACCGTTTAAAATCGCTGTTTCTTTGATTTTGCCGTGAAAACTTACTTTGTGTTCGATACGTTTCATTAATTGATTACATGTTGTTATATCGGTGGCTCAAATTTAGACCAAGTAGTAATGTCCTGCTGAACTCCTTGCTGCGTCGACAGATTCTATTATTGTGTTATGAAATACTTTATTTCATTTATAATTTATCATCAGCCTTTTGTACCAAAAGTTTTGAACATATCAGAATTGATATTTATCGATTAATTAGCAAGATATTTGCATCATCGAATATGTATGAATCTTGATAAATCTACACCATTGGTTTAAGCAAATTAAAACAACACCTCGAATTCAATCCTCACATTGGAAATAAGTTCATATAAGTGTATTGCCATCTGACCTGAAGGAATATTAACACCTCTGTTCCTAGGAATAGAGACAGTAGATAAATTATTGCGATATCATAATGACATTTAGGTAACAAATATTAGTGACGATTAAGCTTTCACTGCAACATATCATAAATATATTTTTAGAAAGGTAGCGAATTATGTGTAAAACACATGTAGAATACCTGTTTTCAATATAGTTTTCTCAGATGTTTTTACTAGCCTTTATGGAACAAGATATCTAATGAGCAGACTATGCGTCCTATAGAGAGCTTTTGTCACAGATATATTCTAGTTATTTTTTTGATTTTCGCAGCTCATGATGTATATCGGGTAATCTTTGGGTTCTGCGAGTATTTTTTGTATTATTTTTGCGACAGTTTTGCCGTGCTCTGCTGCCGGCTTTGTCGGGATTTTTAAACAACAATGGTCTTCTTTTTTATAAATAAACAAAGTTTGTTTAAAAGGCCCGACTAAGCCGGCATCAGAGCACGGCGAAACTGTTGCAAAAATAACGCAAAAAATACTCGCAGAACCCAAAGATTACCAGAGATATATTTTAGAGATCAGCGTCCGAGTGGTGTTGCTTAATTTGGTAATAGAATATTTGAAAATTGAGTATTTTACATTCCTCAATGTTGTTCCTCACACTTATATATTTTACTTCGACATTTTGAGATAGTTTATATGCAGGAAATTATTATAATTCGACGTAACAAAAAATTAATGAATTAATTATCAACACATCTCCACAAGGTGTTTGTTCTCCAATGGTAGTCGATAATACGTAAGCCCGAGACCAGCTGGGACTTAAGCATCTGCTCACCTTGAAGCCAATGTTTGAGCAACTCAAGGAACTACAATGATAAGTTTGTAAATGTTGTCCATGGGGAAAAAATAATTTTTTCAATGAGTGTTAGATCCATTAAGGAAGACAAAGTATTGAAAGACCTTCGCGTAACCCTGTATTTAAATTATTATTCATCATTCGCGAGCAAAAAAAAACTGAAAAACGTTTTTCGGCTTACGATCGTGAAAGAAAACGATCATCAAAAGTGTTTTGTAAGCCTCCAGCTCTTTATGCATTGTCAACGAATCTTTCTGCCAGTCATCAAACAAATATTTCCACAGCCATCATAATTAGGAAAACACTACCACGCTCACAATCATTAGCATTATTAAATACTGGAATTGGCGGCTAACTTCCAATGGCGTAATTACTTAGTCACTGTAGTAAGGAATCTGATCAGTAAAATATGTATCTATTACATGTGAGATATTGTGACGACATGCATTTAAAGTTGGAAGTGCAGTGTTTTTTCTTCATTAGCTTGGTCAAGTTTAGTGCGACCTCATATGAGTGTGAATCTTTACATGAAATCCTTTCATGGGCAATCAGAAGAACCAAGACTATTCTCATGAGATGCTTGTATTTAGTAAATTGTCAGTTGATCAGTATGTGAGAGATTGACTCACCTAAGTCTGCCTCCGGTGGTGCATGGCTTCTAAAAATCATCTTTTCTTGAGTTGCTACCATTTTTATGGCAAATGATATACAAAGGATGTCGTACTGTCTACTTTAATTCCAACTCGTACCGCACGTGTTTCAACTGACTAGCGGTAATCATCAGGTGCAGCACTCTTTAACATTTACAGATTACACGTAGATGTATTCCCAACTCAATGTGGTGGGGGGTTAGGAGGAAGGATAAGAGGGGAAGAAGGTTCAAATCATGATTAGGAAAGAATCCTTTGCTCGTCCAGACAGAGTACGTCATGATACCGGACCTAAACAGAGTACGTCATGATGATGCTTTCTGTTTGTACGAACAAAGGATTCTCTTCTAATCATGATTTTAACCTTCTTCCCCTCCTATCATTCCCCCTGACCTCCCCTTGCACCGTGAGATGGGAATATGTCTACGCATATGTGCCTGGAAATGAGGAAGAAGTGTTGTACCTGATGATGACTGCTAGGCCATTTAAACACGTATTGTACGACGAGTTGTAATTAAAGTAGACGGTACGATATCCTTTGTGTACAATTTACAATGTTGTTATACAACATCTTGCCGAACAAAGTGGCATTTCTATGGCGAAAATTTATTAAAATTTCAAAATGAAAAAATTTCAAATCGTCAAATTTGCCCAGTGGTAGCCAACCCTCTGAGTATTTTCAATTGATTTATTGAAATAAAATGTATAATACATTTTTGTACAGAACTTTGGTAACACTCAGGAAGTGTAAATTCGCTATGCACCTTATTATGAAAATTACAAGGAGCGTGACATTCAGCGTTGAAAACATAATCTATACATGATTAAAGAGGTTCTTCCATCTGTGAACGTTACTTTGTTGTTTTAAATCATCAATTAAGAGCTCCAGTATGTTTTGATGAATAATTCCATTGAAGTATACTTGGAGAATAACTGCCGGGTTAATGTTGAGTAAATCTGGTATTTGCGCTGGTATTGTTTTTTTCACCCGGACTTCGGCAAGGTTGACAAATTCAAAAAAATAAAATATAAGTACCTATTTGAAATGCTTAAAACGAACATTGAATGAAATACACTATGCTTTGAATGAAATAGGTAAGCGCTGATTAATGATTTTGTCATCTCTTCATATACTTAAACGAGTAAATGGGTGCTTGCAATTTGCAAGCAAGGGGGGAAGTTTGTATTTGATGATACTCTTTACGTAAGGAAAAATGAATGCATCACTCCTACCAAACCAATGAAAGCTCTCAAGTATAAGATTTTTCAAACGTTCAGCCTCATATAAGTGGAAGAATCAATCTTGTTGCTCAAATGTTTCATATTTTAATGACGAAATAAAAAAGGTCCACACTAAAAGTTTTCATTTTTCCCATATAATCCCATGTATAGGTATCGATTGCAATAAATCGAAGTCTAATTGACTTGTTTAACTTTTTCGATTTTTCCCCAACTCGACACATGATTCTAACTCTACCCTGAAAATTTCACCCACCTAGGTCGTTTAGAAATGCCCAGGAATTTTAATAAGTCAGTCAGTCAGTTAGTCAGGTCTGTACCTTTATATATATATTAATTAATTTATTTATTTATAATTAATTTATACGTCCCATGCGTTGATTAGCTTGACGCTGAACATGTAATACCGGTACATTTCTTATTTATAATATTTTATGTATAGCATGTAAATACCTTAGCATCCTATCGAGCATGACTGGCTTAAAGGCCCTTCCACCGGCAGTTTGTTTTGTGGCTGAATTTCGTTATAAAAGAATTCACACCTGTAGCTTTTGGTGCCATTGGCACATTATTGAAGTTTTTTTTTACTTTTGAGGGAGAATTGAATTTATATGTGCCGTAATGCTCACTTATTGCATCAAAGAAGAATTTAAGGCTGTGATTAGGAATCGGCGCGCGGTCCAACACGATTCGGGTGATATTTGAATCTATGGAGCTGATATCGAGCTAAGTAGAAAGAAATAGAAAGAACGAAATTGCCATAATGTTTATATAGCAATGTAGATTTAAATTGCTGTCGCTTACTGGAGGCTAACTGTATCTACTTCCTTATATTCGGGCGCCGCCCTTTGAGCTCTCAGTAATCACTACAAATACCATGTACTATGAATACCACTGCATGTATCTCCTTCTACGCTCAAAATCGAAAGCCGCACATCTCTGTGGGCCGTTTTCAAGAAATTTTGTCCTGGGAGAAGTCCCTTTTGTAACTTAACGATTGAATAGCATCAGTTATTCTTCCTCTAAATTCTTATTCAGTCTCCAAGGCATTGCAACACCAAGTTGTCCTAACATACGCGCACTTTGTGCATGCATAAGATGCCAAATAATACCTACGAATTTTGGATGCCAAAATTCGGCCAATTTTGAAAGGCCCACCTCTTCGTTTCTATTTCTCTCCTTTGAACAACTATATATTTCTTTCAATTTGCGAAACATGTTTGTTTTTCTTTATAACTATTTGACCTCAACGAAACCTTTTGAAAACCTTCACGGAATAAATCCCCGACTTCAGCTGAATTTATATTTTTAAAAGCCCCTGTTTTGATCCCTGCTTCATCAGACAACGTTTGCTATACTTTTTTGTAAAGTTCAAAACAAACCTTATTAATGTGTAATAGTTCCCATTTTCCTATCAGAATCAGAAGGGACAGCATTTGTTGTTTTTAGCAGCATTACACGATTGTCAAAGATCAATCAATTCATGGACTTTTTAACTCCATCGAAAAATGCAATCTAACCTTTCCTTACTTTGCCTTGCTTTCCTTTATTTTTAACATCGGTAATATTTCATTTTCCGATATTTTGCAACTATTAAATCAAAGTTCATAATCGTTTTTGTTAGGTTGAGTAACTCCTCTAGATTTTCCGACTTCTGATGTTAAAGTAAAGCAGCCCGCATGAATTCGATTGCTGGTCATAATCGCTCAGATTTTTCAAGCCCTAATGGAATTTTTCGATCAACGTAAAATTGGCATTAAGTCTTTCAAGGAATGAGCTTCGGATAACATTTTTTCCGGCTCTTTCAGACTCCTCCATTGTTTCTGTGTTGCAGACAAGACCATATCGTTACTTAGTTGATTAACAAGAAGAATACTATCAGGCTAACAGCTTAGATATTACTTTTTCAAACTCTTTGGACGTAAATTGTCCCTTAAATTTGGAGGTCAACACTAAAGCAACATTTATAACGATATTTCTGCGATTAAAATGCAATTTGTAGGTCACTGCGTGTAAATATAATGTGCGAATTAGTAAACAAACATTTGAGGGGCCGTAGCTGGCAGTTAAGCGGACTACATATTGGATGCATCTCCTTAGTCATACGGAGAATTGACAGAGTATTTTTCTGGAATATGGCTAAGTAATTTCTGGGGCTGAGTAAGCATTTTTTGAGGCATAATAACTTCCTACCGAGCATGACTTGCTAATAGGCCCTTCCACCGGCAGTTTGTTTTGTGGCTGAATTTCGTTATAAAAGAATTCACACCTGTAGCTTTTGGTGCCGTGCCTCCAGATCATTAACACTTCCTCATTCAGCCGGATTTATTTTGATAGGGACTTATTCTTGGAGGACACGTCCTTTTGAAGCCTAAACAATGACGAGGTTTCAAGGGGCTAACTTCAAAAGCGCGAGAACAAATTAACGGTATTTCTCGATGAGGAGACTTCTCTCGAGCACGATTGTTGCGGTTTGGTACTTTGGTTTGATTGACGCTCTAAATCACCCCCCTGAATTCAATGAATACACACAATTGATCTTGAACCGCACGCTGATATCTAACCACAGGTTTGAATATCGCGTAGCTTAGACGTGAAAGGTGAATAAGACAAGTCATAAAATTTTATTTATCTCTTAATAGAGCACTCTTTATAATGTTCTAAGTAGGTACTGAAAAAATAAATTCAAAATTTCAACGATGTTCAGCATACATAGTTTTAAAAAAATCAGCAAAATTGAAGGTGTTATGAGAGAAAGGTCTATAAAAGTTTCGCGATAAAACTTGATGTACTAAATTGCAAAGTTAGTTTATGGCACATGCATTAAACGTCCTGTATCATTTAAATAGAAATCAAGCCCAAATTTTAGCAGTCCAAGTTGCCAAGATATAGGGATAGAAATACGAAAAACGTCTTCTAACTCCTATAACTTGGCAACGAACGCATATTTTGTTAAAGAATTGGGCCTGGCCAACAGTTTGGTAAAACATAATTCATCCCACAAATTTGATTTTAATTCGAGAGGCCTAAGGAAAGAGATCATCTTGTTATTCGAATTGAAGTGGATTGGCCCAGTTGTTTATAGTAAATAAAAAAATAGACTCGCGTAGGGATGGTCTTTCATTAAAAAGCTGCTCATTGATTATTTGTGAGCTACTTGCTTCTACTTACTCAGAGTCGTATTCGGTCTCAATAGGTTGGTGATGTAGATATTCATATCTCTGACTCCAGTGTTGACAATCCGCACGGACAATGGAAGGCCTTCAATGGATCTTTCACCTCGTCTCATGGTAACTGTTGTCGTTTGGTTGTAGTCATCTGAAACATTAAGAGAGAATTTATTATTCCATTGCTTTTGTAGCTCAAATGCGTGATATGATAATATGACTAAACTCGGCACGAGATTACTTAAAGCGATGTTGCACTGGCAAATGTTTAAGTTTTATATTTTATTCATTCCACCTTCATTCCTAAAAATGAGACCAAAATAAGTTTATTCAATTTTCATGCACATAGGATATTTTTTTGAATAAAATAGAGCGTATGTGAATCATATCTATATATAAAGAAATATAATCGAGTTTTTTTGTTATTCATCGGTATTCGATGTGTCTTAGAAAAAATTGAGCAAGTCGAGACATAGCATCAATGTTGATTAACACAGCATTTTATTCTGATTATCGCAAGAGTTTAATGGGCATGAATTTTTGTGTTGTCAGTGTTCCAGATGAAAGGAAACGTTTGAACTCATAATGATTCATACACTAGTATTGCATTTACGGAAAAAACTTTTTCGTTCAAGAATTACACCAATTTTTTTATTTCACTCTCACGATATAAGGATTTAAATTTAAAATAATATTTAAAATTAAAGATATTTTAAAATGCTTCAGCACTGGAGCGTATGTATTCTCTTAGTAAGTAGAAGGAGCTCAGCATTTGTTATTAGCTTAACCTCTAAAAATATCGATTAGATAAGAACAAGGATTGGTCGGTATTCTCACTGTTCTGACGTACCATAAATCAGTAGTAGTAAATTTGTTAGATGAGTCAACATGTTAAAATGTTCTAAGTCTTGAAAAAACTCAGTGTGATTCCATCCCACTGATGTTGACTTGTGGATTCTATTTTTCAGAAAATTTCATTTCAACAGAGAATTATATTTCATTTTTCAGTATTAAATTTATTTTCTATTCTATTCTAAAGCTTCTACGCTATTCTAAGCATTCTAAAATTTTTGAAAGATCATGCTGTTATTAACACGATTGTATTTATTTTCCTGTAGAAACAAATATTTTATGCAGATTTCTGGCTTTTCCATTTGTAGGTATGCATACAATTAATCAAATATAAGCACCAGAATCGGAAATCGGAAAAATCAAAATACGACTTAGTGAAGATAACAAGGAAAGTGCTAGAAAAAATAAGGTACTCACAGGTTCGTTCTTCCATGCAAAAACAATGAATTTCTTATGAGCACATTTCCAGCGTAACCCTTAATTAAACTATTCCTGTCACATTAATAGTCAGTTGGTGAGAGGGAAAGTAGTCAAACAGAAAACTTGCGGAATTAATTCTTTGTGGGACTTGGCGAGAAAAGTGGTTACGGTAAAGATTTCGGCAAGATTTAGAAGGTGAATTAATAAGGAATATGTGCAAGGTGGAGAAAAAATAAATATTTATGAATTAAATATGAGCCCACTCTGTCATGAGATATAGAAAAAAATATGTTTTGAGAGTAAATTCATATTTTTATTCTGCCGCACAAAATGTTTTCAATTACGTTGTAAAGAGGGTGTAGCGTGAGTGATAGTTGTGTGGACATGAAATTCGCGGTGAAAACGTACATTCTGTTCCTGAATCTGTATTTTAATATAACCATATGTACTTTACATGGTCAATGGAAAGTTAAAATCTTAGAACTTGAGCAATGTTCTTTCTTCAACAATGTAATTTGATTGATAGCGTGGGTTTTATCATCTTCAAGGAAATCGACGCTCTTTTGATTAATCACCTCGGCCTCAGTAAGAGAGCCTTTATAATTAGGTTAAAATAGGTTCAGCTGTAGAAAAATACTTGCATGAGAATTAGATTTTAATGGCCATCACGTAACTTACAAAGGGTGAGATTGAATTTTCCCTTGTTGTTCATACGAAGTGGAATCAAGGTCCCCTCAAACTCGTAGTTTCCACTCACGACTTTTTCCGGGAATGTCTGATCGTAAGTCAACTTCTGGTTTGCCAAGTCACTCCTGAAAGAATAAGTTTCAATCGAATACAGTGAATTAACCATTAATCTTCACAGAGGCAAATCATATAATTTGGACATCTCAGTAGCTTTATTCATTTCTGCTGTGCAATGAAATTTGGCTGACTTGAATGTATCAGTACTAGTGTATAACGACGGAGCTTACCGTCGGATTTTCACTATGGATCCGCGAGTGAAGCGTTTAACTACAAACGAACCTATGGATGTACTGCTAAACAAATTGGGTATATATTTTTCCTTTTAAATTCTAAAATTGAGGAAATATTTTGTTCATAATTTTTCGAATATTGTAAAAAGGTGAAAGTATGGTCAATTATTGATTAATATTCATAATATAGTAAATCTTTCATTACTACCAAAAATATTTTTTAGCCAAAATGTTTTATAAGAGATCAGTTCCTACAGAATAGGCAAAAAACCTAGACTTTTTTAATCTCTGTATTGTCTGCAATAGTCTTACACAGAATTTTTAATTGCCTTATAGTTTCATTTGTAAATCAAGCCCAAACTCGAGCATCTATGATAAGAATGCAACAGCAGTGATTTTCCTGGTAAATTATTGGTTAGAGCAGTTTCTTTTGCATGGAAACTCTGCCTGCACTCTTCCTGATTAGCATGAATTGAAAAGATCATCTGGTAGTATGACGCACTGTTAGGGAGGCGAGAGGCAAAACAAGACTTACTTGAATCGAGTCACGGTGGAGAATCTCCACCCACTCTCCACGACGTTGGTTAGCTTCAGCTTGTATTGCATAAGGGGCCCAGATCTCTTGTGGACCACTTCTTTTGCATAGAATGGGTCGAATGGAGGTAGCTGGTACTCCGGAGCGCCTGATGAATACGAATGTACTACACGTTATTAATGAGACTTATTAGCTAGTCAAAGCTTGCTCGTTAAATGGTCGCCAACGAATAATTATTGGAATTGCACTGTTACTTTTGAGATTTATCCATGTTCTATGAACGTTAGTGAATCCGTAGTACAATAATAGTGGCACGATTCTATACCTCTTTGCATAAAATAAGACACCTTTAAATTAGTTTTGCACAATCATGAATTTAGCTAAATTAATAGAAACAACCCTATTGAATCGCTAACACGAATAAGTGAGGTCCAATTGCGCCCAGTTTTTCTAGTTCTTCTTTTGGAGGGCTTTCATTTCGATTGATAATTATTTGTGCGCCATGTAATCTATATATTATTTGCTACATTTTACTGTCTACAGTTTATTTTGAGCTTTATTATACAGATTATTAGTTGATCTTTTAAGCAACTGGTCGATCAAATTTTCCAAACGCTCTTAGCTAAGTAAATCATCAATTAGTAATGAGCCCTAAATGTGATACTTCCGTGCGGGAAGCTTAGGAGACGAAGATTCAAATTATTTTACCCCAACTTCAAATGAAATAAAGTCCTTAATTTATTTAAGTAATTAAAGATATTTGTTATGCATACTATAATAATATTTCATTGAATAGATCTTCTTGTAGTATGACGCTCTGTTAGGGGGGCGAGGAGCATAACAAGACTTCTGAATTAAATTTTCATTTACCAATATAATCATGCTTCATTAATAAAACCCTACTAATTGATAAGGTCTGATTCTCACCTGGAGCTGGATTTTTAAGTTATTAACCTAACAGTGTAGTCTAAACAAAGTCTTAACGTTATAACTTCAAACCAAACATTCACAAATTACATGTATGCTTAAAAGCTATTTTGGAGGCCTACTTCAGACACCAGGTGAAAATGATACCATCCTATAAACAGATGCTATTTGGTGATCATATTAGAAGTGTTGGTTGATTCCTTTTTTCGGGATTTCCGCCGCGTTGGTTCATGTTGAGGACAATGTTTCGCCGGCTGTCCTGCTGGCTTCCTCAGGTCCATGCACATGAAAAAAGGAATCAACCTCCATCTAAGCCCCGCGGAAGCCTTCATCAGAACTTTATTAGAAGTGTTGCCGCCTATCTTTTTTTAGAAAAGTTACAGTTCTGCAAATTGTACCACCCTCAAAGTAAAACCCAAAGAGTTTAGCCATTCATATTTTCAGTGCTGAATCACTCACCAACTGGCATCAGAAATGATGCAGCATTGATTCCCTCCCTAATGCACTCATCCATGTCTTCAGTCCCAGGGTGACAATTGGCGAAAAAATTCTCTGGAAAGAGGAATCATATATTTAGTTTCACTAAATATTTATTATCTAAATAACGTTAATATGAGGCGTGGCCAGGAGAAATTTTTACTAAAAAATTATATATATATAAGTTATAGAAGTCAAAGGGAAAGTATATAAAAGTTTGTTAGTAACCCCTTTAAGTGATTACTCAGTGTCTTTATCATTTTTTCATATAATTTTCCATATCTTCGTTGATACTTCCATTGCCTAAAAGAAGACAGGGCAATGGAAAATGTGGTTGCTATCTCTGCTACTATCGCATCCATTCATGATATCCTTTGTCGTGATAAAGCGATGCTTGTTGCCAAGTTTTATCATTTTATGATTAACGCCATTATTTTGTCCTGTTAAAAAGTAAAAAAGGGGTGAGTGCTGCCAAATGTATTTTATTCTTTTCATAATTCACTCACGTGATCCTCTCGTGCACCGTATTCCTGCAGATTACTTATGCCTCAAACATTGAGCACTTAACTTAGACTTGCTTAACGAGAAGCAGTGAAGAAGAAAATTTACAAATAACGTACGCAGTTTCAGAAAGTGTTTTTTCGATTAACTCTGCATATTATCTGAAGCGTGGGATGAATTGTGCGGGTTTTCCCGCAAGCGTGATGCAGCTCACATAAGTCTTAGTGAAGGAACTGTATAATTTGAGGATAGCCATTAATTTATTCTTCGAAATAGCAAATCGCTCTTGGCAATGATTGCAGCATGAAATATAAACTGTAATCGTGAGGAAGACGGCCTTTTCAATATATTTCCTATCAAGACACAATACGACCACATGCTTGCGTTTTCCACGGCCAATGGTCGGAGGGAGGTCTTTCTCGACGATAGAGAAGTGGAGGTAATTTCTTCATCGACGATAAAGAACTGGAGGGAAATGTCACGAGTATTACGTCTTTGACGAATATTAGGAGTGAAATCAATTGTAAGAGTTCAATTGCTTCTTAAATCAAACAATAAGTATTAGTTTTTCGAAAATTACCAAAGCACATTCGAATATACATTTAAGGTAAATGCATTGGCCCAGTTATCTATAATGTCATCACGAAAAAAAAAATATTGTCAGATTCAAAAGGATTATTTTCGAAGGGAAATGTAATCGTGCTAATGGAAATCATTAACGACTCAATTATTCTCAAGCTTAAAACTATAAGTGTATCGCAATTACCGTAATGTCCTCATTACAAGCTTATATCCATTATGAAAGATACTAACGTATAGTGGGCAACGCCAGTATTAAGGATAATGACTGATTATTTCGCGGTGTGGTTATTAGGCATGCGTTAAGGAAAAGCCTTGTAAATTCGTGCGTAATCCTATGCGCTGACGCAAACTCCAATACTTTTGACGAGTTAATAGGATGTGTGAAACTCTCTCGGGATCCACATCGGGTTAAATGTTTGACTGCTGCCAATGTTTCGATGGAAGCGATAATTCCGAGAGGATTTGACCCATAATATTCGCCGGGAAAGTACTAAATCATTTATTTTTGAAGTTGATAGGAGTTTGAAAAGACCGGGAAGGGGATTAAATAAGAAAAAGTGAAACAATAAATATATGATCGGGAAAATCTAAGAGTTTTACGTGAGTTAATCGAAAAAAGGTCATAAAAGGATTATGAAACTAGAAAAATGGAGTGTAGTGAAAATATTTAATATTTCTACCTCAGAGAGAAAACGGCAGAAATTTGAGAGTAATCAAGAATTCATCTGTTAATGGAGAAATTATTACAGGATTTGAAGAGAAGAGGAACTCGTAAAACGCCAGTACTGAATCAGGCAGAAAGATTTACAAGGAAAATAAAGAGTGAACGTAAATGACAAATTATCAGGGTAAATTAATAATTTCGGGTGAAAAAGATAGCGTGGCCAAATGAAGAAGCAACGGAGAGGAGTCTATTGGATGCCTTGATGCTAATATCATCATGCAATAAGGCATAGAGAAAGTAAGATGTGCACCCCTTATCAAAGAGTAGATAAAGAGGTAACAGAATAAATCAAAAGGTACTTCAAATATGTAATAGTAAACAAGTAAAATCATATTATAGATATCATGGGCAGTTTAAGAACTAGAAACATCATTGCGCATGTAAATATATTTTCAGTAAATGCTGAGACACCTTTCTTAGAGCATTATGAATTGGAGGGTGGGGCATAATCCTTGTTCGAAATTTTATTTTGCTATTTCATTACTCTTATATAGCATTCATTTATGCGCAATACTCAAATATTATATATTTTCCTGCGGAGTGTGCTGCTTTTCTCATAATTTTCTATGGGAATGCTTGGTTGAATATTTGCTTCATGTTTAATAATTCTGAAAATTAATGGCGTGTGACAGGGGGATATTAAGACACATTTTCATAGCTTTCAATTTCTCTAATTATGCCACTCTATCGGGAAATCTGAGTTGCGAAAGAGTTGGGCGTGACATGCCAGGAAAAAGCCCGGGTTCCTTGAGTTTCGGTCAAAAAATTCCCCGAGTCCCCGTCACCTGAAATTAATTGAGCCTCGAGGTAAGAATAAAGAGGAAAACGGTTCGGTTTGCTTGGCTTCTTTTGCCGGGCAACTGCCAATTTCTTTACCACTCGCGTATGACGTGCATAGAAGTATAAGGGCTGGAAAGCTGAACACACCTTCCGTTTATTTGGCTATTACTACCTCTTCTCTTGCTTTCATAAACTCGAGCATTAAAATGCGATTCATAGCGTAACTATTTTCAATGCGCGGCCAAACTTTCCCTTTCTGCTTTATATGTGTGATTAATGGCCGTATGAGTATGTGTGCCTTAAGGAGTGCATTGCCCTATTACTTAAGCAAGGTATTGCTTCATCCTTTTTTTATTTAAAGCTTGTCAAACTCCCTTGAGACGACTTTTTTTAACAGTTAGAAAAAGTATTTTACACCATTTATGCTAAGCGACTAAAGGGAATCAGCGAATTTTGCAACTCGGAGGAATTGACGGCTGATGCTCTTAGGAGATTTTTCGTACTAATTTTCATCTCCAAAAAGTGTCTTTTCCCATACCAAAAACAAATTTTCATAAAATATATTTCATCTTCGTGAAAACGCCTCGTGGGCAGTTGAGGTTACGAAAAATATATTTTCAGATAAAGTATTGGGTGCCATATGAGAATGAGGACCCGGAAAATTATTGCTGTTGAGGTCCCAAAATTATTTATCAGTGGTTTATCAGCAAAAATGTAAAATATTAAGTTTTTGTGAGTCGTTAATTATAGAGGTTTTTCTAAATGATATCGTCAGAAAATCAACTTACAGCAGAATAACAGCAGTGTCCTTTAAGATTTCGGATTTATAAAATGTTTGCATAAAGATAGTGATTTACGGGGAATAAAATGGGATTGGGATGAAATTGATGCATTAATTAGTCCTAATTTGAAATCCATGGTCCAGGTAGAATAGATAACTATTTAATAGAGCAAATCGAGAGGCTTCACCCTATTTTATATTTTTGACTAAATCTTAAAATAGCAATCTGGAAATGTAAAGAACGATAGACCTGTTAATATGTTTTACTGCTGTTTTATGGAGTAGTTCATGTATCTTCATTATACTAATGAGTACATGAAATACTATTACACCCGAGTATGTTGCATTTAATGTTCATATGAATGTTATAGAGGAGATTCTGCAAAACACTTTCAGTTTACATATCTAAAATGAAACGATAATAAACCATTGCTAAATAAAGGATCATGTTCCTATTACTTTGAAATGTTTACCGTAATTAAAAATGGCATATACCTGTCAGTATCTTAAGGTATAATGACTTAGAAAAAGTGGTAAAAATGAACTTACTCAGTGCTGGTGTATCGAAATCCTGTGTGTTGGCTCCCAGAAACAAGAGGGAGAGTAATATTAACACACCTTCCATGATGTAACTGGATGCGAGCTGGCGGTATTTGAGGTGACTCTGTAAGAGAATAATCACTTAGTACAAGCTTTATTTATGGGAATCAATGGATCAAAGATAGAAGTGAGTAAAACAGCCGCTCATGAAGAAATATTTCGTTGAAAAAAAATCGGAATCAAAATTCAAAGGATTAATGTATCAACGGTATATTAATACTAATGCTATTCACGCCAAAAATAGCTATTGTTATTTTCCAAAAAAATCAGGATAAAAATCAACGTATTCACACATATAAACAAAAAATGACCACTGATTGCTTTGTCCTCTTGATCTTGATAAATTATTTTTGGTAAAAAAGTAGCTTTTTCCTAAAAATCTCATTATATAAACCCCAGAAGTCAAGGGGTCTAAGTAACAAAATCGTTGTTTTGAGAAAACTTAAGTCAAAGTTGAAAATGTTTGGTACAACCCACTAAGTAGTTAAGAGGCATTACCCTAGATAGCATCAACTGTCAAGAAAATCACTTGGATCCCTTTGCCTCCTAAAAGATTTAAATTTTCACCACCCATTCCTGTACCTAACTTTTTTTTTAAATGTCACTTAGACCCCTTGAATTCTGGGGTCCACATATATCACATTCATGGGATTTCGAAAATTTATCCCCAAACAATATATCTTTTTTATTCTTCGTACTTTCCTATTTTTATACACGCTTACATATCTTATACTCTTCACATCTGATTGCAAAGCATTAAAGTTGATTAAGAGTTGAATAGTAGGTTGCATGGATGCATTCCCTGAAAATTGTAACAAATACTATCAAATTACAATTGCCTTTAAAATAGATTATTCATAGCATTATGTGCCCGTTTCGAATTGAAAAATATTTCAAAGTACGTCAGCTGGTATGTAAATTTACATACGCACGATTTAGTTAGTTCGTTTCATCTCCAGTCCGTCATTATTAACCGTTATTCCGTTAGACCCCTCGCTAAATAAGCACGGCCATTGTGTGATTTATCTCTTAAAGCAGTTTTCCCCTTTATCAATTTCAAAAAGCGAAAAACAAGAAATATTTTACTTTTCTCAATCGGTCCTACAGCAAAGTGACTAATTATTGAAGGGTGTCTGATTTGTGAATAATGCAGATGCTCATTAGGAGCTGTTCGGTTCAATAAAAACTTTGCTTGGAGTTTTACATTTCTTATATTATTGGCGCACTCATGTTTCTTTTTCATCTCTTCTTTCGTAAAGAAGCCGTATAGTTCGTTTTAAGTACTGACGCCTCTTTTGTTGCTATTTATCGAATCGAAGGTTTATTTTCAAAGTTAGCCCAGAGATCATACTTTTTCTTTCAAGACAATGAAGACATAGAAGTAAAAGTTAAGGATATTTTCGTAATGATCCTCTACTTCTCTTACGGAAGTACTCATATTTACAATTCTTTAAGTGTGATCTTTTGTTTTCTTCTGCTTTAACATAAGAAACACATACCAATAGACATTATCCTCTACAGGTAATATATTAAGTAAGAGACCAGAAGCTGAAATCCATGTCAAATTGCCCGAAAGATTATAAATTGCGTTTAATATTTCTGGACGTCGCTGGTGCTTTCTCCCCCACCAATACGTGAGCCTCGACGCACATCTCCGACGCAGATCTTTCACCTTACATTGCAAAAACAAAAGTAATATCAGAAAAAGATTTTTCTATCATAGTTTCAGGTCTCTCATGAGTCGTTAATAGAAATCAAATCATAAGTCGTATATTTTCTTTGGTGTGATTTAAAAAAGTATATAGGTCTCCCTGACAAAATACCATAAATTGTGGAAATCAAAAGTAAGACATAAGGTAATCGTCGACCAGTATGTCCTCGAAGGATTTTTTTCAGCCTGAGGAGTCAGCTTCAGCTCCATTGACTTTTCGAGCGAATAAATTCAGGCTTCCACGCAGCGATTGTTAATTGATGAAAAAATTGATCATTGATGATAATATTGATTATTACCTGTAAATTATTACTATACATCTTAATTTTATTATATTTATTTCAGCAGTCCTTGAAAAATGTGTAATTAGTACGTATAATTAAAAGACTAATTTTTTTTCCACCCATTTTCGCTTTGAGCTCATGAACAAATTTTCAAGTTCGATCACCAAAAAAATAGTTATAGGTTGCTAGTTCTAACGTTATTAGATGAAAACAAATTTTATGAGTTGTCCAAATATTAAAAACATACTTTAAAGTCTTATCACCGTCTTAACTTCCCAATTCGATGGAATAGGAGGTAGGAAGTATAGAGAAGATTAACTATAGTGCTACCGAGGAGGGCGGGAAGTGAAAGTAGGTCGCTGGACTAGGCTTGGGAGACTTCAACTCTCGATGGCCGAGAGACGGCCGGAGAGTTTAATGCCTGTTTGAGATATACCGCTCGGCCCTCGGTGAAGCATGGTCGGCAGTCTTGTTGAATGGTAGTTTGTTGCCCCTCCTCCCTGTAGCCTTGACCCAAAGGCAGCAGCAGACTTTTTAGATTGCTACGATTCGCAGTGAGAACTTCGAAATCCCACCACTCTCCCTCACAAGTCAATTATCTCAGCGTAAGAATCTAGAAAGAGCAAGTGATTGTCTTTGTGCCTCTGACTACGGCCAAAATATGAAAATTCAGAAAAACCAATTCCCTTAAGACCGCGGTAGCATGATCCTGGCTGGCTAATTGAAAGGTCACGATTCGGAGTTTAGTCTCCGAATTTGTTGACCACAGCTGTCGCCAACTACTTCCATTCGAGGTATTCATGCCCAAGTCTTTCCCTCACCGTCAATGTTTGTGGCACATGGCTTTGGTTAAATGGTGCGGCGTATGGTATTTTATCTTTTGAAATGCCTATCTAAATTTTATTTTTTTAATGCCCTTTGGTGAAAAAATATCCTTTAGCTAATATCTTTAGCGCCTAATAAGAAATTACGATTCTAATTTAGTTTTAAAATACTCCAAGAAAATTCCCATCATGTAAGACAGTACCTTAGGATTTAATTGAATGGGTTCACTTAAATTGATTGGTGGGCTTATTCTCAGATTTCACGCAAAAATAGTAGGAAAAGACAATCGTTGGATTCGGAAATTTAATTTATTTACCATTGGTGTCTAAAATTCTTAGGTTTCCATGAAAATTAGAGAAATCAATTAAAATTTTTTCAATTGGACAAAAAAATCCTTTTTAATTAGGTATGCATAATTTTTTGCCAGGTATCATAGCATTAAGTCTTAGAATTACTTTCTTATTACTCTTTAACTTATTAGCTATATCTCTGTAAAACTAGCAGCGGATATGAAACATTAAACTTCATTGCGCACGTCTGTTGCAAAATACACCATGTATCATAGTGAAAAACGCTTCATTTTAATTTGCCTAGTTCGGTCGAATTGTCGAGGAAGAAAATATTGGTGAGAAAGATTTTTTAAGTTCTGTCATCGACGTGTGGCAATCGATAAACAAATGAAATACCTCGGCTCTTCACTGTGATCTTTTTCTTAAACTCCCTTTATCGTCACCAGTAATTGTGAAGACTCTTACTCCCTGAGAACATAATTATTGCGAACGTTTTCACACTTGCTTGGTAACTAACTTTTCAGCATTTCAATTGAAATGCTTTATTCCAAATAATTCCACTGCAACTACAGCGTAATTAAGATGACTTTCCAGGCACATTATTGTTTCACAGGAGCAACCACATGATTTTAATCCAGTGCCCATCCCATGCGTACATGAGGAACTTCATCAGACTGCCCCATAGAGGAGTTAGACAAATTAGAGGGATAACACCAGTACTGATGCGTAAGAAAAAGCTTATACCCTTGATATTTAGATTCTGATTTTCCTCAGGTGCGATTAAAACCAGGTAAGCAGACCATGATATGACTTTATGCTTTTGTTAAAACTAAATGCTGTTTTGAATTCACTCGAGCATCATTGTGAGAGATATGATAATCAACCATTATCTCTAATATCTGGATAGGCCACGTAATGAAATTTATCGAAAAATTTGATCATTAGTGACATTTATTATATAATGAATAGTAATAAAAAAATAGCTATTTCTATTTTTCTGCTCGCACGATGAAGGCATTCCATTTTCAGGAACCATGTCATAAGCACAAAATGGAAAGGAGTGAAGGGATTTTAGATAACTTTTTAAAGCGCAAGTATCAGAGTAACTCAGATTTTACTAAAGAAATAACATTTTAATATTCTCCATGAATTCCAGCTTTTATATGGCCTCTTAATGCAATCCCTTTTCGTGGCTTTCTCAGGAAGCCGTCGACTTCTGGTTTACAACCAAGGACTGTTGAAACTATGCAATGAAGTAGCTAAAAAAATCGGATCGATAATAATTGAGATATACTTTTTGTACTCAGAAGAGTTAAAGCCCGTCCACTACTTCCACCGGCGTTTGCCATAGTGGAGGCTATCTTAATCTCAGGCTGATTCACATCAAAGAATGTTCATAGAGCCATGAATTTTCCAATTTTCCTAGAAAACAAACCCATAATTTTGTGACCGCGGTCTTTGTTTTTGAGTAAGGTCTTGAAAGAATTGTAATTTATACTGAACACAATAATTAGATTTGGAGAGACTAAATGGCCCTGTCATTGTAACCAAAGACTTCGGCAACTAATGACACTGTAGTTTCGTAAGTACGTGTCATCATCAACGATCTATGGTGTAACCCAAGGTTATGAAAAAGATATAAAAAGAAATATATTCGTGAATTGTGACGCTATCTTGGAGGTATTTTTTCCATTACTGTAACGAAACGCATAAGGTGATATAAAATATATTACATTTTTGGCAACAATTTTTCTGGTTACATTTTGTTCTTTAGGTGCTGGTGTTAACTAAGGTCGGCTACTGCCTACTCTGTTAATGATGTTTAAGGAATTTCGTAAAAGCTTAATGTAGCGGAATATCGATACCTATTAATCTAAAAGAAATCATTGAAGAGTGTTTATACTTGGTTTAGAAACTTTTGGCTTCCTATAAGGCCCTGAAAATTCTTATAAATGAATTATTTCATGGAAAATGGCTAAGGTTGCTTTTTCTCGATGTCATGAGTAACCGAATGATGAAAACAAACTATATCGCAACGTTGGCGGTGAAATCCTGAGCCTTCATTTTTGACCCAGACTCCAGAACCAAAGATGAATAAATGATCAAATATTTTATTTTGATTACAATTCTCAAAGCTTCAAAGTGTTGGAAATCGGAGAATTTATTATTTTGTCCTATACCTCCTTTTCTTTACAACGTTTTGTACAACGTGTAGTGCTGAAAATGTTCCTCGGAATAATCACACAAACGAACAACATATGTAAGAGAGATATTTCAATAGGACTAATTTAAGGTAATATGAGAAGAAGCAGTGCAATCATAATGGATGTACTTCACGAAAGACTTTCCGAAGTTTCTCCGAGTGGCAGAAAGCTGGAAGACTGCAAAGAGTGTTAATAATTTCTCAGTCCTTCCCGCACCACTCACGATGGAAGTCTGTTTCACACACCCAAATTCCGTCTCTCCGCCTCCCAACGTTCCATTTTCTACCGCCTACCTTCATTTTTTAATACCCTTGCCAACAGTCACCCTACCATTGACCTTTTCTCCTCACGCAACATCATTTCTTTCCATCTTAAACGCATTGTGTCCTCCTCTTCTTCCCTGCCACAAAATTGACTTTTTCTTTTTCTTGTTGTTGATTATTGTTGTTATTGTTTTGACTATATATTTTTGTTTTATTTCTTAACTTATTTTTTGTTTAATTAAACCCGTTGTAAAGGCCCTATTTCCTATTTTTGGCGTTTAAATAAATAAATAAATAATTATATGCAAATTGCCGGGTAGAAAATACTGACCGTGGTTCCCCACAATTATCTCGGTCGAATAAGCACCATTTTTATAGGATTTAATCCGCACTCATTAAAAACTCGTATTTTAATTAAATAAATATCTAAATTTTGTATGAGTCTCCTTGAAGATAATTCTTTGTTTTGCACACTGTGCCTTAAAAATTTATATGATTTAAGTTTAAGTGTACGCTCTTAACATGACATAAATGATGCTGTGTTTAATTTTCATATTTTAATTACTTATCATGGCAGTAATTTATTGAAAACGTATCAGAGAAAATAAGCAATTGATAATTGTAAGTTGACTCCTTAACGTGATCAGTTCATCACTAGCTGGTGAAGGTAACTGTATCGTGCGGTAGAAATGTACATTTCTATTGTGAAACTAGATACGAATTAGCCTTCAGCAGAGTTTTATATTTAATGCGATTTAGTCTATATTAAAGATTTAGTCTAGATGCTATGGTGTTAGTTTACAATCCCTTATAAGAAATCCTACATTTCTCATTTTTTAGCTCTGGTATCACAAGTGAAGAAGCAATAAAAATCTCGCTAGTCTTAATTCCGCTTCAACCAGCTCAAGTATTTTTGAAAGAATTGAGACACCAAGAGTGAATGTGACTAAGTATTTACTGTCATATTATGAGACAACAGTGAAACCGAGTATTTTCGTTAATTTATCCGAGGCATAGTAAAACAGAATGTATTCAGTGAAAATGATTATTTAAAAATTCACTATGGGAAAATGTTGTAATAGATCCAAATTTCTAGGTACTCCATTGCGTTTCGTCTGACTTAGTGCTAAAACCAAGGCATACTCAGCATATATGCTCTTGGAGTGACACGTCGTATGGTCAGCCTTAGCCTCGCGTTAAATACCTGGCTTTCACTGCCGGCTTATTCATTATTTATTCTCACTGCATATAGATTTCTCTTTTTGTGACATTGCAAAGAACATGCAATGCAGGAGAAACAGAATGATAAAAAGTGTGTAGCCTAATACTCGGACATTTCTTATTAGTTACGATGCATATTTATTTAAATGGACCTGATTGTGACGTTATACATTTGGCGATACCTGGCTTTAGCTTCCTGTAGGATTCGCTCACTTTCTAATAGGACTGCACGGATCAAAGTTTTGTTCCGGATTGATTTGGTCATCCTGCGGATTTTCTTGCTCCTAATTTGTCATTACAAGAATATATTTGGGTCAAAGCTAGGTTTAGTCTTCTTTGAATCTCTATTTACTTTTCATTATTGCTAACGCGGTGCGACTCCCGTCGAAATGTTGGAATATGTCGACCATCCCAGGCAGAAATCTTCGGCCAGCCTTCATTTTTTGTGATAAATGTGGTCTCGTGTATGTATATTTGCGCCTTAATTTAGGTGTTTAAGTTGCGCAATATTTTTTCCCGAAAGACTCGCTCAAAAAAGATGCCCCTCTTACGTGAGGAAAAGTGTAAGACTGTGCCCGATCTGCATACACTCTCCCCCGTCTTAAAGAAGGGAGGAAACAATCGAGGATGGAGTTCTGAGTTGGTGTGCCTGGTCAGTCAATGAAGAATGTTGTTTTCTGTCAAGGCATTGGCCACCGCTGCCTGGGCTGGATGCTAAACAGAGTCCAATTACGTGCATCATAAGCGTAAAGCAACAGCTACAAGTCCGTAAAATTCACAAAAAAATAAAATATTTTCTCCCTCATTGTAAATATAAAATGAAAAATAATTATGTAAATAATATTTTAACTTATTTTATTCGTAAAAATAACGGCGGAGATCTTCGTCTCTATAATACCCCGCAAACCATCCCAAGGTTGTATGGCAGGTTGTGAGTTATCACCAACAGACTCTGTAACGTATATCTAAACGTATATACCTTAATGAAGTCAACGGAACTATGACAAATAATGCATTAGGAAGAACTTGCAAAAAATTATCTTAACAGGAACCTTCAACAACACTTCACTGCAATATAGGTACGCTATCAAAGCTACAGAAACTATTTGTAGACCTGTACTTTGCGATAACTTCAGCTTTCAGAGATACAAGTGACATGCAGGAATCTTACGAAATTGTCTGAATACACCCACAACAGCTTGTGGGGAACACAGGGTAGATATTCGAGTGGGCACGAAAAATGCAGCAGACCGATGAGTAATCCGGGAACATTTTAAAATGCTGTTCACGAGAAGCGGTTACGCAGCATTCTTGAAGAAGTTTCCAAAAGGAGTCGGGTCGGTCTGTTGGTCACAAAACGCGAACAGCATCTTTGAAAGGCCACACGGCGGAATGTTCAAAACGGATTGCCCCGCCCCACTCGACTAGCTTTCATCTTCTTGAGGCAACGAATATGTGTCAATCATACTAAAATATACATTGTAATACTACACAGGGCAGGACACTGCAAAGGATGGATCTCATAATGAAACAGCGTCTGTGCTGAAATGGGCAAACATTCAGCTAATGAAACCATCAAAACGAATCGGCAAGTACTGCAGTTTAAGACCATATTTTCCAAAGTGCATACGTTTAGGTTTCTTTTAAATTCAAGGTCACATTTTTTAAAGAGGGACCTAAGAGCGGATCACTAATAGGAGGGAAAACGGAGCGATATGCCATAAATTATGCCGTTAGAATAAGTGCTGTTGATAAACTGTTGCTGATAGGATACTCAAATTATTGAAATTTTCCTGTTAAACATTTTAATATTTTTTATAATTTAATTTAATTTTTAATTTTGTTAAAATTTTAATTAATAAAAAAAACAATTTAATATAATTAATACAAATAAGCGTGGAGGATGAGTTGGAAGATTTTAAGAGGTGAAAATAGTTTAATGGGAACTTTTAGTTTTAATATAGTGATTTTATTGTCCGTCAAATAAGTGCTATGAAAGCTGGATGTAACCATCAACTGATACAACCTTCCTCCTTTGTTTTAAATGTTATCTGTTTTCCAAATTAAAAGGCTATAATTTCATTTTCATCTTGTTCCTCTGTTCCATATGCATCCGACTTTTTATCACATTTTGTGAAGAGATCCGCAATATAAACGGAAAATTACGGTATTTAGTAATGGTACATGGAGGGAGAGAATTTTGGTAGCTGATTGTTTGGTAGCGAGGCTCTCTTATTTTGTCCAGCACATCAGGAGAGATATAATGTGGCGTTAAACTATTATTTCCTTCTAGACTCTCTGAAACTCGTGGGATATGAATTTGTTTGAGTAATCTAAGTTCAGCGAGTCTAAGTTTTTGGCGACTTCCAAGTTAGACTTCCGTTACGAAATTTTGCTAATTTCTCTGTTTGCACATTATTGTTTTAACGAA
This sequence comes from Ceriagrion tenellum, assembly GCA_963169105.1. Classification (NCBI taxonomy): domain Eukaryota; kingdom Metazoa; phylum Arthropoda; class Insecta; order Odonata; family Coenagrionidae; genus Ceriagrion; species Ceriagrion tenellum. The sequence continues at coordinate 132,318,140 of OY720637.1, forward strand.
AATTAATTCAGTATTTACACGTTAAGGCCTGGTATTTCCGAATGAATGCAAATGCTCGTATATGCATGTGAGGCCCGTATTTCATCAGCCTCTCTTTCCGATGTACGCATATCAAAGAAAAACTGAGGACTTACGGAACGATATCGTAATTTTTGACCGCCCAATGAACATAAAAAAAGCTTCATTGATTAAATAGTTGGCTCTACCTATTATTAATTATCGTCTATACTATTTATTTAAGTATTTATTAAGTAAATATTATTTTATGTTTATATTGACCAAGTATTATAAGTCAGTAATTATTTAAGCATTTTAAAACTTTCACGCAAGGATAAAAAACTCAAAAAATATTTAACTTTGCTCAACGGTTTTCTTTATATTTAGATATATATTTTTCTGATAATTTTTATTGTAAATAAAAATGAACGAAAATATTATTGCTTTCTTGGCTCTAAGCTAATATAATTTCATCACAAAATTGGTCAATCATACGTATTTTAGCGTGAGAAGTATTATCAAATAAATCTTTTAAGTGCATCGCCAGACTGCCGAGATTTACCCGCAGCAGCTTTATTTAGTAATATAGGATGTCGAGCAAACGGAATAAGGATAAGGCCTACAGTGGAAGCGTCGTTAAATCCAGTAGGAGGCCATCTAAAACATTCGTGGGAAAGATCAGCAGGTCACGCGATTTCGTGAAAATGTGTGGTGGGAAGACAAGAACTTCATGCCTGATTATTATCATACAGCAAATATAGCCATGTGATTTATCATAAGATCTTGAGGATATAACCCTGGCCTCTCACTGTACTGATAGAGTACACAGTAGTCCCAAAGTAAGACTAAGAGACTCTCGAATAGATAAACTAAAATATTCGTTTATTTCTCTCGTCATTTGTAGGAAAACACAAAATTTCCGAAACAATGACACTCTAGAACGCATCCTCCGTAGTAAAACTTTCTCCTGTATTTAGTTTTCATCTGTCATAATTTAATTTTTCCTATCCAACGCATTTTCATGGTTGGGGATTTGTAACTTTCCATGTAATTACTCATAAATATGAGTCTGAAAATTGTATTTTATTTTCAAAACAACCATGTGTTCCGCCGATATAATTTGAATCAATCATAAGAATTTCCTCGCTCTAGTTACCACAGCTGTTGACAAAGTTTTCTCATGGTGTCATTAGGTGGAGGACATAGCAATTTAATCGTCTCATCTTTATCAAAAATGCACGAAGACATCATAAAAACTTTTGTTTGTTACATTTTCAAATCACAAAATGAGAAATCGTGTATCACATTGCTTGTGACGGCATTCAGAGAAACTTAGAAATGACTTAAGAGCCCCAAAATGCGTTTTATTTTCCACTATTGTATTTTTTCTGTTCATTTCTTCTCTCTTTTATCAGTATCTGGTTTCTTACTGGTCAGACGTTTGAAAAATAAAACCTCTCCACCTAGAGACGTGACATCCCTAGCTACACTCCGTCGTGGTTGATTGATGGGTAATTCATTGATTTGATATCCTTTCAATGGACAAGCGTGACAACATCGGCACAGGCTACGTGGTTGTGACGATCATCAATAAACGGCGTATGGAATGTGCTCGATTAGTTAACGAAGAGCAATCTCATTTGAACATTTAAATTGTGGTGGTAGAGGAAAAAAAATCTACGCCAGCATTTAGACTTGCTCATTTTAAGATTTCCTGCTCGGTGATGTCACTTATTGTGTTTCTGTTAGTTACTTCACTGGTTTCTCTTGCGGGGATTTTTACCTCAAGAGAACTGAGCAAAGATTCGGTAATGGACTAAGCCAAATTCGATCATTGTTCACCTGTCCATCGATGGACAGGTGAACAATGTTCCATAACAGGTCCAGTTCGTGCCATAACTTAAACGCATCTCGTCACCTTGAAATTTTCTCGCTCGCTGCTTTGCCGTTCTCAGTCTCACATATGTCCTGCTTGCCATCTATCTCCCCTTCTGTCCTTCAAAATCCCTACTCTCTTTATGCTCTTCTTTACGCTCTGAAAAGTCTCACCTGAATCATCATTTTCTGGATGTACATTGTACAATCTTCCCTGATGTGCAATACAAGGCTATAGTTGAAAAGATAGCTCCAAGGATGAGAGTTAAGGGGCCAATCAAGCGCAATATTTTTGAATTGCTAGTAAAAGATTTAATTCCTGTACGTGACTATCATGAAACACGCGTGCATCACCCTTTAGTGTTTTCTGAGGGGATCTGGGACCATTAACAAAGAAACACCGACACGACTTGAGCATGCCGACCAGATGTATTATGAGCTTTCACTCTAATTTCCTGCATTCTAACAGGTGAAAGGCCTATCAAGATATGCAAAATGGGATCACATATACACTTTCCGTGATTCCGTGTCAAGAAAGGTGCTAATTCCTAACAAGGGATTACTTCAGGGTATATTCTCATTACCTTTTCGCGAACCTTTAAGGAGGCGGGGATTTCGTAATCTTGAAGCTGTGGAAATTTGCTTGGACTTCAATTGACGCTCTAACCATTTTAACTACGCTTTCTTTTACACCAGTAAATATTTTTAGATGCTTTATATAGTACCGGAAGTTACCATCACTCGGGTTCAGCGTTTTAGTAGCGTATTAGCGATGAGTTTTGACTTGAGGCGCCTCAATAACCTCCACCTGATTAACAAATATGGCAACAGATAAACACAAATATCGAGTGAAAGAGCATTCTAAACACCCGGACTTGGATTCGGCAAGTAGTGGTGCAGATACTTAAGAAGTTTTCTAAGTCGTGTTGATGCCGTGATGAGAACACATCAACCACTCCGTCCGTTGGACAGTGCGTAAAACTGTGGACTGTAGAGCCTTTTGCTTGGAGTAGGCCAATCCTGGCACCGGTTATCTACGCATTCTTCTTCTGTTCCCAGTTAAAGCTACTATGTAGTCAGTTCAGGATATACCGCAGTTGAAATTAACTGGTTTGGCTTAAAAGAAATGAAAAATAAACAACGTTTTCGCGATCTTACGGTTTAAAAAAGGCCACAACCTTTTATCACAGACTCTTTTAAGCATCATCAATGTGGCTACTACAGTTCACAAACATTCTACTTTCGTGACTGCGAGTATTGTGATTTCCTTCCCCAACCGGCGTTTGACATGCTCCCTGATTTGCTGCATGTCTACTGGTCAACTGCGTTGAGCTGCCGAGAACAGAGTTTTTGAGGAAGGGTTGGGAGAATACCGGCGTCCGTATTACGATAATCTTAAAGAAAGGCGCCAAGGGGTTCACAGTCAAACTCAACTGGGACGGAATGAAATTTATCAAAACACCTTTACATGATAGCACAAATGACCACATCCTTTAGCCTCATCTCCCTGCAATACTTTGAAAAACGATTAATTTGATAATGAAAACTGGAACCACCGATGCTTGATTCAAATCCCTTTGAGTTTGCCTCTTTGGAGCTTTATCATGGTGGCTACTACGGTTTGCAAACATTCTACCTTCGCCGCTGCGAGACTCTTAAGGTGAGATATGAACAAACAGAAAGGCACTCGTGAAGATATGCGATCTAATTTGGGCAAAATTCATAGCCAAGAGAATAAAAGATGCATCATATTTTCCAGTTATCAGCAAACTGATGCAATGCTTCCGTATCACAGAATAAAGAAGTAAAGATATCTAGGCCACAATTTTTTATTTAAAATCTATTCACTCCGTAATTAGGCCGCGCTGAATGGCTGAGGTGGAATATTGTGTTTGGGAGTTGTCCAATACCTGAATTCATTTGCATTATGAGGGCTAGACTTGTGGGTGGGAAAAAAGAACATTCCAGAGTTTTTGGGAGATTACCGGCGTCCGTATCACGCTAATCTTAAGGAAAGGCACCAAGAGGTCCATAGTCTAACGTTTCATTCAACGGACGGATTACTACACTTGAAGTTCCCAATCTCCCCACTAATGAGAGAATCGGGATTCTTCAGGTGGGGTTTGAAATCAAGGGCTCTGCCCACTTCTTTATTCCCTGATGGAGCGGCTGTAAAGCTACACTTACCTCGAAGAAACCGTCAACTTTCCAAAGCCGGGACGAAGTCCTTCTCAGCCTACCCGAACGGAATGCTGGCGGAAGTCTTCAGGAACAGATGCACAAAAAAGCCGTAAGGCTTGCAATGTTACGGAGCAGTCGTTGGAAGGACGACGGCTGTCTCGGCCGGTTGATGGAAATCCAGAGTCGCGGGCGCTCCGAAGAGACACTTGCGGCGATCCGTACCGTGTGTGGAGGAGGGAGCGAATCGAAGCGAAGCGCCCTTGCTCGCTTGGGGAGAGCCGGAGATGAGATGTGAGAGGGGGTGAGGGTTTCCACGGTGCGAGGGGGAATCTTTTCACCCACCCCCTCAACTCCTCCCCTCCCACTACTTTCAAACCCAAACAAACCCTTCTCCTCGACTCTCCCCCCCCTCCCCATCCCCCCGCGCAGTACTCTTGGCCCGGGAGTAGATCCCGAACCCATTGCGAGGTACTCTTTTTCCTACTGTATCTCGTTAATAGCATTCAAATAATATCTCTCGATTTTTATCTTTCATAGCGAAGTACTGTAGCTATTCTGTGATCCATATTTTCCGGTTCTTTTCAAATTCAGTAAAATCGCCTCTAGGAAGTGTGCTACCTTCGTAAGAAGATGCTCAATAGCTGCGCATAGAAATATTACGGATGGAAATTCATTTTCTACGCATCGTAGAGGAAAACTAAAGAAGTGATATTCTTTGCGAACTGATTTTAAAAAAATGGTTGCATAAGCATCGATGCTATTAATCAGGGATATTGGTAAAAAATAATAGTAGTCATATGTTTTTGTACCACTCAGATCTAGGCTACTTCTGATATAAGTAGCGTTTGTATTTTATTGCGATATAGATTGGTTGATTAGGTAGTTCAAAGGATGAATCACAACAGAAGTTATTTCCGCTTATTCGTGGTGGTGGGTTGGTTTGTATGATGAGTATTACTTTGGAAACCAATATTTCTTACGGAAAGATTGGAGTTGGATCCGAAGGGGACACAGTTTAACTTCTTATTCAACATACTGCACTGCTCTTGGAGTGCTCTCCACAGAGCACTTAAGTAGGGATCAATATTCCCACATAAACACCTCCACCAGTGCTAGGATTCGAACCAGGGCCTTGGCGATGAGAATCCATTACTTGTGCCGCCGCATCAAACGTATTCGCTACAGGGCTGGGACGTGAGTTTCCCAAAAGAAGCCGTGTGTGTTGGCTAACACATTTGGCAGAGATAACAGAAGGTGGTATCATTTTCTACTTTACAGTTGGGCTACTATCATATTTATATCCAAATTTGCGAGATTCCATTCATAGGAAAGAGAATCGTCTTTTGCAATTTTCAGTGACCAATGTGTCTCTATTTTAAGATATTTTCAAGCAGTGATTGTGTTTACCTTACTTTTTTATTCGTCCCACTTTCGTCCTTGAAATGGAATTCATGCTTTTATAAGGGCTATTGCCAAACTCTGGTTCATTTCCATGCATATCGTGTGCCAAATAATAATTTAATACTTATGGAGGAGATTCATATCAAGTGGAGAGCTAAAATACGGTAGTTCTATAATTTGATTCCCAACTCTCGTGTTTAAACGGCAAACAGATCCATGCCCAAGGCTGTCCATAAATGCGTTAATAGTCAATAGAAAATTAATGAATTATGATAAATCTTTGGAAATAACGATTTTTTGTTAACTCGATAAGGAAATTCTATACCCAGCGAGCGCGCTAACACTAAGGGGATAGAAATTATTATTTGGCAAATAACAGATAAATTTTTCATTTATCATAATAGCATGTCTCTCGAGATTCAGATATAAAGGCAAGAATAATCAGCGCCATACCAGTGCGAGAAAGAATGGTAGACGGATAAATCGCAAAATAAAATATGAAATTTCAAAAAAATAATCCAAGCATTTGGCAAAAAATATCCCTATTAAAAACGATACATATTTTGATTCAAAAACATAATTAAATAGCGCAAAACCACCCCTCAAGTCCGAGGTTAAAGCCAAAAATCTTTAAAACTTTTTCTAGTTGATTAAACAAAGCTTGTAAAAATAGTAAAGTATGTATGTACGAAGAGAGATTTACAAAATTGATGTATATCAAATAAAATCAGACTGAGTAGGCTGATTTCAGGTGGATTTAAACTGAATTTCGTTGTCGAAATAAAAATTTAACCAAACAAATGTATGAAGATAAATGCACAAAAAAACAATGCTCTTATGGGTAAAAGGCGCGATCGTTAATAGCAGAGATAGTACTGTTGTTTTGTTCGGTGGCGGCGTCAAACCAGCCGCCTGTTGGCGGTAGCGATGGCCTCTACTTTTTTGTAGTCGGCAGCGGTAGAACTGCGTCAACGTCACGAAAAAATCCCCGCCTCCGAGCTCCCACTGACCTAATCCCTCTCCCTTTCGATCCAAGAGGGGAGGGGGGCTTTCCCTTTCCGCCACCCCAATCCGCATCCTCTCTCTCTCCCGTTCCAACCCACTCCACCCTCATCACCCTCTCCCCCTCGCCCCTTCACGATTCTCCGAATACCCCCTCCTCTTCCATGCCTCCCTACCTTTCCCAACTCCTCCCTCCCCTCTTTTGCTCTCAACTCTTCGGGAGAGTTCAAAAACTTTCGTCACGACTCCCGCATTTTCCACATGCTCTCTCCCGGCACCTCTCGCTTCAAAAGTTAAACGCCAGAGTTGGTGCTCTATCCCTTGATGCACCAGCATTATGATCTTCCAAAATTATGAATTGGAGCTTTGATCGTATACTTCATCCAAATCTGCACACCATCTTTCTTGTGGCAGGGAGTTTCTATATGGTAAAAAAAGTAATATATTTTATGCACGAAGAGAGATTTACATTTCATCGTCGAAATAATAAGTAAGCCAAACATATGTATGAAGATATATGCACAAAAAACAATGGTCTTATGGATGAAAGACGCGATCGTTGATAGCAGACTTAGTTCTGTTGTTTCCTTTGGTTTCGGTGTCAAACCAGCCGCCTGTTGGCGGCCTGGAGGACAATAAGTTACCTTCCTTCATTCTCCTTCTTCTACGGTGAATCTGTCCTCAGGCAGGTTTCAATTGAACTGCTCCATTACTGTCTATCCTGTGTTGCTTCCCTTAGCTCTTAGTAACTCCTTCCATTCATACTATCCGTCAATATATTATTTCATCTTCCTCAGTTCTCTAAATAAGAGCCATTGAAAGGGAAGGCAGGCAAAGGAAAAATAGGTCATAGCGTCTCGCTCAGTTATTGTTTCAGTTATCAGTGGTGCGTGGAAAAATGAAATTTTCTAATCTAATACTTCAGAAGTAAATCTCTCTAGTTTTGCCACATCTAAAAGCAGTAGAGATGTAGTTACCGATGAAATGCCAATGCGCGTGTCATACAAAAACTAGCGTGATGTGATTTTTGTAAAGGTTACAATTCTTTAGCGGATGGCACAAACCGATTGCGATCGTTTATTATGCAAATAGATGCGTTGAGCCGGGAAGAGTTTCACTCGTAATGTAGGCAGTATAATTTGCCAACAATCCACGCTCCGTAAGTTTTCATAAGTCGTTTTTTCTCAGCTATACCTGTGTGATCGTTGGTTGGTTATTGGGGAAGTTGATGGCTGAGACAACGTATGATGGGGGTTATAAATGCGCCTCCTAGGATTAGTGGCTGAAATGATTAGGAAAAGATTATTAAGGGAATGGAGTGATTCCTGCCACCTCGCCCAATTTTTCAATTTTGACTTTCTTTCCAGGGTCGTCTCTGGCTCAAGCAATGTTCATGTGACCGCTGCCCACTCTCAACTTAGGTATCCAATGCTATTACTGCCGCAATTGCGGACTGCTTACAATTCGTTCCTTTGGTGTTACCTAAAACCAAAACTATCTGTTGCTTCAACCTGTACATTTTAGAATACTTTGGCGACTTAACTGTCAGTAACTTTGGTAAATAATAGCAATGCAGATAATTAGGAATGTTGCGACCGTTTCCTTTACGGCTTACCAGTCTTCAGCATATTCGTTTCCTGTTATCTGTCGAACTGAAGTAGCAGCTTGATTGAATATTGTTACCCGTTGGTTCAACTTGAGCCCTCGGATATTATCAATGAGAATACAGTGTGATAACCAGAATACAGCCCGGCCCGATGGCGACAGATTTTAGTCCTCGGCGAAGTTCAAAGCGAAGCTAGAGCAAATTAGACCGAGTGGGGTCTAAATAATGTAATGTACTTCATATATTATGTGATTCCTGCAGTTTTAGGAGGTTCATTCGTAGCTGTATGAGTCTAGACAACTACAAAATTCCATCTTATGCAGTTTAATCTTTAAAATTCTTGTTTTAATGATGACTGGTATTAGCCATTTAAAATCCACATCAAGGTATAAAATATGCTCATTATTTGACATGTATATTGCTTTTTTTGGAAAATGATATCTATGAGAGCCGACTGCAGCGCCATTTCTATGGCGTGGCCACATTTAACTTCCATTATTGCAGATATTCTTCTTCTTCTTAGGTGAATCTGTCCTCAGCCAAGTTTCAATTGATGCTCCTCCATCCATGCTCGTCTATCCTGTGCTGCCTCCCTCAGCTCTTCGTAACTCCTTCCATTCATAATATTCGTCAATATATTATTTCTTTATCTTCCTTTCCCTCTCTTTCCCTTGATTTCTCTTTCTAATATAACAATCTTCTCAAATCTTGGCTATTAGCTAAAAAATAAGGTGGTAAGATGCGTGTATTTAACGTTTATTTCATTTCCCTCCTTATAAACAGTTTTCCGTGAAGTTGGCATTTGCAATAGAAACCTTCCCCCTGATTTTACCATTCTTCTGGTGGATATCATGCAATATAATGTTCAATCTGCGAGGAAATAATCTTGGAAATGTAATATCTGGTTGCACATATCTGATGGAGGACAGTTAATCGCCTAGTACCCAGAATCTGAAGTAATGACATAGATTTCATTTTACAGTGGAACCACTTAAATACGGCAGCGTGCAGTAACTGAAGTGGTTAATCATTAATTGTTTAGCTCCAAGTCATGCGTGAAGTATTACAAAGTAGAGATCCAAGTAACCCGTTTTTCCTGTCTAGCCTTGCCAGGTCATCCACGCACCGCATTATCTAACGCAACTATTACCATTGCTTCTCCTCGCTTCCACACCCGTATTGCTGTGTGCTTTCGGAGGAATGGTTGGACACTTAGGTCTGCTTTTTACCCCCCCCCCTCATGCTACTCCACCTCACTGCGAAACCTCTGCATGCGTGGGGAAAGTATCCGGGTGAGTGAGTCGGATATTTTATGCCCATTGCTCAGCGGGACGAATTATTCCCTACAATTTCCCCAGTCTCTTGAAGCATGCGCCACTTCTCCGACGTCTCCGCGTTTATAAATAAGTGCCTGGACTGGATTTTTTTGTTGAATACAGTGGTCTGCAACCAGAATAAATCCATGCTATTTTTTCTACATTAATGGGTTATATATTTGCAGTGCCCGCCCCTGGTCTCTTTCTTTAGTGTGTACTTTGTCTCAACATCACTAATAAGGGATCACTTATTTGGGTTCAGATACGTTTTTGTCAGCGACTCTTTGCGGCACGGATACTGCACGGTATTCCAATTATCGATCTCCTAACATTTCACCACTTCACTAGTGCTTTAAAAAGGCAACTACTATTTCCGCTGCTGGCCTATTTCTAAATTCGGTTAATCAATAAAGAGGCTAATGCTGTGGCGTCATTTATGTGTAACAATGGAAATGAAAGGAGAAATAAAAGATGATTCCAGTTGGAAGGTATGACTGCCTAGAAGTGAAGAAGAATAAGTGAAGAAAATTAAGGGAAATATCAATTGCCAGGTTTTAAGAAAGTCAGCTGTGTTAAGTGAATTGAAGTGAGATTTTTTGATACTGAGATACTGATGACACCATATGAGCGAAACATCTTTTTCGGAAAACAGAGGATTTATGGCCTCGACAATGTGCAATGGCAACTAAGTGTAGCTGAACTCATGGGAAAGTTGAGGAGTACTTATGTAACCTGTTGATATAGGAACTCTTGTTCAGGATATCATATCCCCATTATTCATCAATTTACGTTTGAGAGATAATGGATAGGATTTTATCAATGCATGTTTTTCTTGGCTGCAAAGCCGAAGTTATTATTTGAATTTGGCATTTATTTTTAAAATTAATCGGTTAGTTACATGGATTCTGTTATCAGGTTAAAGTCTTTGTCATTTAATCACACTAATGAAGTGAAAATTTGACTCTGTTTAACTAAATTACATTGCATGTATCTGCCAGCTAAGTGTATTTGTCTCCGGTGGCATAAGTTTGCCTGGGGAACTAAGGGAATTCACAAAGAAAATTGTGCATGAGAAGAATTCAGCGGTTCTGCCGACCCAGATTTCACGTCCATTAACATCGGCGCTACTCAATGTACGGTTTTAAAAATCCCTACTGAAAATATGCGGAAATTCTCTCTGCGCTCCAAGCATTAAAAACTAGCAACGGCGTTCTTGAAAAAAAGGCTAAATGCTATCTCAGCAAACGGACAAACTGTGTACCTTATCGTATCGACACAATAAACGGATTAATTTTCGTTGTTTTAACTATTCTTTACTCACTCCACAAGAATGAATAGCTATATATTAGCCATTTATTTTGACGGTCGCCCATTCCAGAAAAATAAGTGCAAGTAGCGCAGCCTTTGAAGTACTTAGAACCAATTTTATGTGGACAATTCCTATTTAAAATTCATTCAACATGCTCATAATTTGTACAAACACGACGGAATACGGAGAAGAGTACAAGCTGTTTTCTTTATTTAGTCATATATTGGATATTAGCCATAAAATGTGATAACTTACAGGTGAGGATTGAAATCTGGGTTCCAAATTGGCATTTGAACTATGCGGGGAAAGTTTGTGTGGGAGTTATTTCAATCATGCTGACCTATGTGATGGAGCAGAGTCAATGGGAATGACAGGAAAGGGGCATGGACAAGATGCCGCCGAGTGAAAACCCCTATGCTTCTAAATGCCTGAACTAAAATGGTAATAAGAATGTCAGCAGCATATTCCTAACGTTTGATGAAAAGTAGAAACTTAATCGATGACTTTCATACCGGTTTTCGTCGGAAATTCCTATAAGTGGAGAACAATTGCATATTATCCACCTTTCACTCCCTCGTACCTTTGTTTCGTAGACGTAAATTCAGTGCCCTAATCACGCCACCGTTCTAAAATGATTAAGATTATATTTCCTAGGTCAAACTCGCTCTTGAGCGTATGAATAATTTACTTCAAACTAGTAACATTTGTAAAATGATAATAAACAACGCGAGAAAAAGCTTCGAGGTTGTAAATCACATTTATTTGTGTTTGAAAATTAAGCAATGAGATATCAATGTTTAATTCACCCTTCACCAAGGTTCCTGGCTCCATTTGGAGCGATTTTATAAGCTGTCGATAGAATTTTAAAATAATTTCAATTCTAAGTATTTCCACATGGCAGTTTTAGAAGCCTTCAATCGAACTTATAAAAATTAAGTATTGGCAGAAAAGTGCTGTAATCCCCCCACATCGTGATGTGCATTTTGATTGGTATTATTTAATAGATTTTCTTAAACAAATTCCCTGGTCAACTTAAGATAAGGCGACCGACAGCTGATGTGGTTCGCTCAGTCAATGACAGGTAGGCAGGTTGATACTGGTGAGATTATGTTTGGAATGTAGGAAGGGAGGAAAGAAACCCAGCCGATTGGGAGTGGTGGGGTAATTTGGAAAATAGAAGAATGGAGGACAGAGAACCGGCATCAAAATAATGCTGCTCTAAACAAAAGGGGCTTGGTGATTTGTAGCTTAACAGTCCTGACGTTGGGCGAGGTAGTGCATCTTGAGTGGTCGTCATTTGACTTCCAGCTTGTGGTTTCCCCGAAAGAAATTCTCGCCAACACCGAATTCTGTATCCGGGATATCAGGGAAGGAAGTCAGTGCTCTAGTCACCTCATTAACCCTTCCAAACTTTCTTTATCAAGTCCTTAGAACCTTTAGATCCTCAAGGAAAATCCTGTTTGGTTTGGCTTGACATGGTAGTCATCGTGGAAATTCCATTTTTGACTCTACTTTCTCTTCAATGTACCGGATTCTGGAGCTTCTATCTAGAATTCCTGAGAATTTTGGGTAAATCAATTTCCAATATAGAGGTTCAACTGCGATTATGAGTGTCAAACAAATAACTAAATAGCAGTATTTAGTTCTCAATGCTTAAAAATTAATGCTTTCGCTAATAATATGCCTTTGCTATTGGAAAGCAACATTTGTGTATAGAATTCGCCGATTTTTGGTCAAAAATACCATTAAATGTTCCCTTATTCAATCTATACAAGTATTTGCATCGCGTTCGATATACGTATTATTCCCATGTCTCACCCATTTTTGCCGTTCAACTTATGTAATTTTAAATTGCATTTGTTTGAAAGTGCAAGTAGAGATTAGATTTAATTGTGCGTGTCCAAGAGAGGAAGTTTTTTGGGATAACCCTTGATATGAATTGCATCAACTCTACGTTATTTGACGGTCGAACCACCTTTAGCGATTGAATTCAATGCTGTTTTGTTGAGTATATTATAAACATTTTCCCTCTTCTGCGAGCATACTTGATTCCCATTATTTCAAAGATGAGAACAGTCTGAAAATATCAGATAAATTTTTCTTTTACCCTTAAAACTATGCCTTTTGTCCCCTCTGTCGCTCCTAATTACTTTCACTTAACAGACGAAGAACGAAAAGTTAAATGATTCTGGATATCTGTTATTCAGGTGTTTTTACTTTAATTCTTGAAAACGTAGTTATATTGCTACTGACTGGGAGACAGTTTAAAAAAATGAATAATTAAAGTGAATAATGCGGGGTTCCAAGTTGAATTAAGGAGTGAAGCGATTCTCTTTGATTGGAATGGAGAGTTTATGCGAACAAATTTTGAGTTTGTGGCCGTTGATGATGAAAACATGGATCAATAATAACAGCATAAATGCTTCTCCTTTGCGCAGGTTTTATGGATTTATTTTTTTACACACGTGTATACCATCTCTACTCTAAAGTCACGACTCTTACGCAGTTTAGTTGTGGGTTTCAGCTTTTCTCGTCAGTAAATCACATAACTTTTTACAAATTCATGGCTTAATAACTTATTTTTATCACACATAAGGGTCATTGCAATGAATTTATGGGTAAAATCTTGGAGCTTTCGCAGAAAAACCCTACTTTGATTTTCATAGTAACGGTTTCTCCGTTGCACCTTTGCCATAATATTTAACAAGTTAGGAATCAGGGTATAATTAATACATTCATTTTTCCCACAGAATGGCAAGCGAAAAATTTTCATTTTGCTCCATAGTGACCAAAATAAGCTGTCGGAGAAAACACTTCTCTGAAAGAGAAGAGAGAAAAACGGATACGTTTTTGGTGTCCATGAACTTCAGGAGATAGTTACAGCAGTACTCGATAAGTAGAACTAAACAAATCATGACTTTTATTAATGAACTGGTTTATGCGCATTAGGGAGAAAGGTTCATCTCCTTCCCTATCCAGAACGAAGGATGAGTTGCCTAATAAAGCATTGACAATCTATCATAAAAATATCTGTAACTGAATATAAATTGTACGATGAAACTTGTGGCTTATGGTTTACATTTTACTTTCCAGCTCCTTTTCTTACACTGAGTTGCAAGAGCATAAAACGTAATGATAACTAGGTAGCATGGTACTTCAAAGATTAAGGCCACGTAGATAGATGGTACAACGGAAAATCATTTTCTCTCTCACTCACTCCCCCTCATTTATTCACAGCGAATCTTATTTACTAATATCTGCCTATGCAAAGAATAAGTATATCCATTTTTAGTCACATTGATTCACCGAATACAGTCGCAGTTATCAAAATAAAATTTCAGTCGAGCGCAAAATAACATGCTGAGAAACGGTGATGGGGTTGAATGTGCGGAGTCCTCCATTCTTTCTATCTGCAATCTCATGCGGTCACCAAAATGGAAATCTGGTATCCATGAAATAACATTGTCTATCCGTCTGTGGAATCATTCTCGTGGTTTCTGTTAAAATCCCGGAAGCCCCAATACGCTCTGGGGAAATCCCCTCAATACTTTCGACCATGTTTCTCTCATTATGCCATCAGTTTTCTCTCTGACAAAGCCATTCTTCGACGAAATTGGCTGTGTTGCTCAAGGCTAAAAGTCTTCGAAGGCAAAATCCAATCAAAAATACACCGGGCGAGGGTGCAAAATAAAGCGATGAGTATCTCTTTGGTGATTGGTTTATCAGCTGTCAAAAGTTTCCGTGTTATTTGATGTTCATCCCGGACTTCAGATGATACGATTGCATATAAATTCAATAAGCATTTGACATAAGTGAGCACGTGTAAAAAAATATTACTTCAGCTTCATATAATTTGCGCCAAAATGAGTTCTTTATACGGTTTCTCTCGATTTCTCCAGCTTGTTATGAAGTTCAATGGCTGGGCGTTTTCATTGCAAACTTTGGTTTTGAGCTGAGCGAAAGGGAATGATTCCGTTATGGCACTTGGCTTCGTTTTCGTTACTTATGCTTCAACACCGTGATCAGTGCTACATCCTCAAACATTAATTATATTCTTAATTTCATATCGCTTTGAAAATATATCTGAGCCCTACTCTTTCTGCCACTTGTAAGGCACTTGCGAAACTGGAAAAGCGTGGCACTAAACATTAGTGGCTTAACAAGAAACTAAGCAGAATCTCTGGCGATATAAGCTAGCAATAAATCCACGGCATGTTCACACATTTAGGGTAGAAGAGCGAGTCACTTTCGCTGTATCGACTGCGGTTTCTTCAGATACCGATGGACTTTGAAAGTTTTATTGAGCACGAAAGTGCGAAAATTCACCGCGATGAAAATCATTTGACTTAAGCGGCATTCAAAACTGCATATTCCAATTATTAAATACCAGACAGGGCGAGTGACTTTAATGGTGAACTCTTACTATATGGTAAAATATTTCGTAACGGTACGCAGAGCGCGGCAGAATCATTTTCAATATGAATATGCATCTAGTGAATAAATCATACAGTAGGTTTGTTCACGAGAGTACTGGAGCAAGCCAAGTCAAGCAAATGCTCTACTCAATGAGCCACCATTCAATCTGTAATCCATAGTTGAAATGGGGAACAAAAGCAATCACATAAGTGTTTCATGTCATTTTTCCATCACCTCGCTCCTAGTTCTGTGACCCGATTTATTTGCAGGCATTCAATAGAAAATTAAGAAGTTGTCGAGATCCAGAAGTTGTTCAGGGAGAAATTTTCCATACGCATGATTGGTAATCCTTGCATGTCATTGAGCATTTAAATTATCATTATTATTAGATGACCTCCCGGTTAAGGTAGGTTTTAAATGGGAGTTAATATGAAAAAATTCACTAGATGTTTACATTTGTTGGGACCTATCAACCATTTTTCATTTTTAATGTTAGGATACTTTTTACCAATTATCATTTCCTTCATAAAACCTATTATCTCACCCGCCTCCCTCATATATTCCTCTCAATTGTATTCATAAGAAATCCATCACCACTCATTACCCTTTCCAACCACCGACCTGACCTCTTTCCAATCTTATCCGTCAGTTAGCTATTCTCACCCACCATACCAATTTTTCCTTGTCTGTCCTCATTTCTATGTATCCTTCTCTTCACCCATATTTTGAACGCTTACAGTCTCTTCTGGTTCTCGTCAGTGTCCTCGTTTCTGCCCCATGCAACGCTACGCAACATAATCTTCACGCAACATAATCTCTTCGCCAGCCTCTTTCAAAAATATTTACCCCAAGATTCCCTTCATTCCTTCTATCACTGAGCGCTTTCTTTGTCAGCGCTATTCTTCTCCTTATGTTTCTGCCGATCTTTACATTTTCCTCTAGCGTACTGCTCAAGTTATTAAATTGCTCTACTTGTTTCAGTTTGTGCCCTCCTACTTTTTGAATTTAGGCTGCAAAAGTTTTAATGCAACTTTCATTTATAATGTAAAACATCTCTATGCTATGAAAACTGCAATATGTTCTTAATTATCTCGGAAATTTGGCGTCCAACGCAAGGTGAAAACTGCAAGGCCAAGGCAGAGGTATATTTCCGAATGATGTGGTTGCGTTCGTTACATTGATGATATGCTTCCAGGATTGATTCAGTTATATAGTGGTTAGCATAGAGTGAGTACCTATATTATCTAATCCCGTTCCTTAATGGAAGTTGTTACCTAATTTTCCAAAATAGAACACTTTTAAAAGCATTTTTATTGAGAACCACTGGCCATTGTCTGGAAAATAACGTCTCCACATACATTGAAATATAGGATGTACGAATGTAAATTTGTGCGAGCTATATTGATGTGAGTGCGTAAGTAAAATATTAATGGATGAAATACGAAGGGAAGTTTTTCGGTTTCTAAGTTACCATAGCAAGCCGCACCAAAGAGATTTTGCCCTGAGCCGTAGTATTACAGGATTGGGAGAGGATAGTATAGGCAAGTGCGTCGGGAATAACACTTGAAAAGAGTGAGAAATCATCATTGCACAAACTCTATAAAAACTTTCCATTGTAGTGATTGCAGGTTAATATCAGATTTCCTACATTTTATAAAGTTTTCTCTGCTTCAAAACATGACCTTGTATTGAACGGTAATGGAGTATTACCATGATAGTCATCGACCATTATTAAATTCCTTCTAGGCAGTGACGGCATCAACCCAGAAATGGGTAATTTATTTAAATGATATGATGTGATATCAGTAGATACTTGAAACCTTGCTTTGAAAAATGCGTAATTCATGGCCGTCTACCTAATTATTAAGTATTCATTTTATAAAAGGCATTAAGCGTTCCTCATAAATGTCAGATCCAGCTCCCTATGTGTGTTGAATTGGTCTCTTTTGCTAAAAGTAAGTAATCAGCGACGGAATGGCTTAAAATTTTATTTTTCCTCCGTTTTGGGACTATTATAGCTGTGATCCTAGTCACCAATAATTTTAATGGTAAAGATATAAAGCGTTATGCTTCCCGTCAATTGTTACATATTTTTTCATTTCTATATTGGATGTTAGGATGATTTTTTCTGTAGAATTTAAATAAAATTTGGTAACAATTTTAGCTTATTTTCTAAACAACAAGTACTTAAATTTAGCTTATGACCCCTGTAATGCAATTTTCATAGAAAAAGAGTGGAATCTCCATCTCCCATGATTAGAACTCTCATGTTACTAGTAAAATATCATTTCACACACCTTGCATAATTGTGTACGAGGCTGGAGAGGTAATTAATTACACGTATCTGAAACGCTCAACGTATTACGTATTTAAAATACACTTCCCAAGAGTGCATTTTATATCTAACACATAGATGAGGTGTTTTCAGTATTTTTAAATGCTTAAAATATTCCCGAAAATGTATACTTTCGCCCGAATCCCAGTACGTGAATTTGTCATCATTTGATACTCTGATGAGTCAGAGTGAATATATCTAAATATTGAACTATTCATTAATTCAACTAGAGTATATAAGTTAATACAAAGAAATTTTTGACGCAAATGGCTCAAACGGTGGCAGACTTACCCTGTTTTGACAGAGGATGCAATAAATCAAATCTCTAGAAGATAAGTAACACACCCTTAGAATTCAATCAAACATTTCCAAGTGCTCCTTTTGCCAGAAACTTTAACGGATTTCCATGGGAAAGAATACTATCAATTCCCATGTATGATATCGACAATTTTCATCGGTCTCCACATAAAATTATAACTTTGCTTCAAGTGGTAGCTCAAAAAATTTATATGAGAAGCGATACTTCATAGATAGCATATTGAAAATTTTTACATCTTTGATCTGCACCATATTCATTATCCCAACCTTTGGATCATAAATCAGTAATAAATTATGTATACAATCTATTAATTCTGAAAATATGAGAATGTAGAGTCATCGGCTCACCAAAATTCATGTAGATTAATTAAATAATGCAAGAGAAACTCTGCTGTATTAACACTTTTTTCTGCACCCGAATGAAACCCATAAAACTCTTTAAAATGAGCATGTCATGTGTAACGGTTGTCTATATTTCTCCATCACAGTTACCATAAATTATTAAGTTGTGGTTGTCCCACCAAGTCATAAGAAATCATACCTATTAATTAAATACCCAAATCTGAGATGCACCTTGGTTTGAGGAAGAATCATAAACTTTTGGATTTGATTCCATATCAATTTTTAAAAAATACAATGCTAGTAGCTGTTAGTTATTTGTGCGTTTCTCTTGATTTTAGCTTGTTTTGGAACATTGTATCACTCCGTTTATATGATTGATCTCTTTTATTCAGAAATTATAACGTTTTCCTGTTGACCGCGCAAGTGACCAAGTATTTATTGTGAGTGGTAATAACTAGAAAGCTTTCTGCACTGGAAAATTTCACCTCACCTTTTTACCTTCGTAATAGTTCGGTGTAAAAATTTTAGAGCAGATATCCAGGCGACCATGTAGGAGGCAGTCAGGAAATTGCGAATGAAGGAAACTGGGGTATTCAATGAAAACAACGGCCCACGCTATGGGCAGTAACGCCCAGGTCAGGAGTGGGTTTTATCTGAGCGTTGGGCATGAGAGTAGCCTGTGTGAGACTTTGAACTTTAGAGAAATCTTGCATTTTGTGACATGGAATACGAGAATGATTAATTTCTGCTTCTTTTTCTTCTTTAACTTTAAATTTAATTAACTTCTGGGAACCTGCTGATATTTGTAAGGCGCACTTTTCCATTTGGAATTTTGGCCATCGCCTAAATATACTTGGTTTTTTTATGATATCACTTACTTTTTCGTATGCACTAACTTCAGTTTTCACTAGGGTACGAAATTCCTCAGAGGAAAAATTATTCACACTGGGACTTCAACCCGGATCCCTAGATTTTCAACCGAGTGCTTTAGTCGGTTATGCTTCTAAGATAGCGTCAGTTTAAAATCCTGGAAAAAGGTACGCAGTCATTGACTTGTGTATTTGTATTATTATTGTGCAATACTGTGAAATAATTGCACCAAAACATGTAACCAGGATTTATTTATAGCTCTTAGATCTTAACCCTTTGCAATTTACACATGAGCCGATTTGGAAGTTTTTCTCCGTCCTAACCCCAGTATTTTCTACGACTCATTTTCTCTTTCCCTAAATGAGTTTCTCATCGTTTCAACCAAAATTTTAGCGTGTGATTTTTCCTTCTTAGTTTTTGAAATTTTTTTCTTAAATTTACTCGGTGTTACTGCCATCAACTATCAAAAAATATTCCGTTTTCTTTGATACCCCTTTGAACTCCCTTTGTTTGGGTGTTAAATATACCCGTTAACCTTCACAAATTTGTAGGCATCGATTAAAAACTCAATATCTGCTAATTTAATAAGTTTCCCAGCAATTGTTATCGAAGCACATGATTTTTTTTGCCCTACCAACAAATCAATCACCGGTGGAGGGTAGGAACGAATTTTGTTTTATTTAATCGTTTTTATTGCTATTTACTAAAGTTTGGTGGTCAAAAAAAACGCTCATGCGCATGGGTAACTAATGCGAGCTTTTATCTTTCCTAAGCCAAGATAGCCTGCAAAACTGATAAATATAGTGGCGATTTAACTGAGAATATAGTGTATGGTACCATTCAGAAATGAATGCAGGGAGAATCGAGTGAAGGAAAGGATTAATAATTGAAAAATGATGAAGAGAAAAGAGTCATAAACGGCACATAACTATAAAGCATTACCCGCGGAGTCTAGCCTTCCGTGGTGGAGATGGATGTGAAATGTATTTTATAGGTCACCATAAAGACTCCGAGCGTCTAAGGTTGGGAACCGTGTACAGAGCTTGTAGATCACCAAATTTTATTTCTATCAGATGGACGCCAAATGTGACAGGGTTGAAGGTCATCTTTCC
The DNA here is from genome assembly GCA_963169105.1 of Ceriagrion tenellum. Lineage (NCBI taxonomy): Eukaryota > Metazoa > Arthropoda > Insecta > Odonata > Coenagrionidae > Ceriagrion > Ceriagrion tenellum. Next base: position 132,338,220 of record OY720637.1, read on the forward strand.
TTATCCATTGTTTGTATTGGTATTACTCACGCCGTCATGCCCATCACTAGTCTGGTGGAAGTTATTTTTCTTTTTTACACGGATACCCTGAATCCCTACCCCTCCCCTCCTGCCGACTTATCATTTGCTTTCGTTTTATTTACCTGGCAGAGTTTTTAGGGGAATTTTACCTCTCAGCTCCTGGTCAGAATTCGTCATTGTAGATTCCATCCATACATTTGATTGGATTGGATATTAGGGGAGGCGAACGACAGCTAAGATCATTTGCGCTATAGGGGATAGGTATGGGAGGAAGGGTGGATAGAAACCCGTCGTTGGAATAGAACTTCTCTTAACGAAAGGCGCGAAAGCTGAACGTGTCATCCGACAGACAGAGTACTGTACTTGAAGTGCCCTTCGCAAGACACTCAAGTAGGGAGCCGATTTCCTCAGAAAAACATCCTCCTCTGCTGGGATTTGAACCATGGCCGCCCGTATGGTTAGCCAGTACTCTAGACACCACACCAACCAGATCCCCCCATTCATTTAACCTTCGCAATTCTTAGATATATATTGTTCAGTATAAAGAATAATGGGAAAGTTTGGCAAACAAGCAGAAAAAATATGCTAATCCTTTCCGGAATACATTTCAAGTGTCATCCCAGCAGGTGTGACTTGCACTGTTATCGAGAGCATCATCAATAAAATAACCTTATGGACTAACTATGAAGTAAATAACCTCAATTCGAAAGTCATTTTTCCGTTAAAATTTGTGAATTAGTTTTCAAATTGATATAAAATGAGGAACGTCACTGTTGCTTTGAGTCACGATTGCGAAAGCTCGAAGTTACAAAACTCTGACAAAGATATTTTGCTTGCCATTCCTTTTCATTCATTTCATAGAATGGGAATCGCCCTCTGAAGAAAGTGAAATGAGTTGGGGCCGCTGAGGCAATTGCAAGCGTCAGACTTGAAAGTATCAAAGCAAAGCATGGCGAGATTTTTTTATGGCCAGGAGTCGGAAGCGGTGCGTTCACCGAAGCGATTAAGATCATTCTCTCGACGCGTGCCAACCGACCCAATCTCACTGCTTGATCCGGTGCGAGACTGGAGTTGAATGAACTGCTATTGTGTGGCCAGTGTCGCGATGTGGGAATGGGAATGCTTACCTAAGCCATTGCCTAGGGATTCCACAGTTCTCCCTGTTATGTTAAGTAGTTTGCCTTATAATTATTCTACCCTCCTTTTTTTATCTAGATTTAAAATAATAATTTTTTTCTCTTTCAACCCACTTAGTGCTGCCAAAAAATTTTCTTGGCGCTGATTTTTGTCCTAGGTTACTGTATTTGGTGTCGTTGACTTTAAATTTATTGTTATAGCAAAAAATGTAGAAGTTTCATGTAACTTGATGAAAGAATCAATGCACCCTGAGTACAAGGCATTAGCGTGTGAGTCCTTTCCCACATTTGTGCAATATATCGCCAGAGTCGCCTAATACTTATTAAATAAATTTTGGCAGAAATAATCATGCCAATTTCAATATCGCTCATTTTGTAGGTATGTTAACCATCACTATGTACAAATTCTTTTAGCAATATGTTATGCTAATTATACTGAACAATTCCGCCACACATTTTTCCACAAAGATTTTTCTTATGCCCGGGAATCCCTGAAATGCATTCATTTTGGAGTATTTAAAGATAGACAAATTCGAGAGAACCAACTTTACTTGCTATGGAAGCCACAGAAACGCGCTGGACTTCGTGGCAATCTAATTCGCTAACTGTGCATATATAATTCCAAATCAAAAGGGGATCAGGTTTTTTAGATAGCAAGAGTACAGGCTTCCCATTCCGAGGGCCTTAGTTCACGTTCTAGCGGTGGTAGCGGTTTTTAAGTTTGAATAGAAATCGCGACTTAATTTAGGTGCCATGTCGCCTTAAATGCAATATTCCATCCTGCGGTTCAGACCTTAAATCATTGACCTATTAGTGTCTTTCGTTAAGAGCTGGCTAATGCCGACGATGGGTTTCTCTCCACTCTTCCTCCATTGCACGGTTGATGCCCCAACAATGAAGGTTGCGATCCCTATGATTGGCTGACGTGTTCCGCTGGCCGTTGAATCATTTTCTCGTCTTTTTAATGCATTTGATCACTGGCCACTTGCGGTTGCATTAGAAGATTTTCTAAATCACATGTACAACCAACACCCGAACATCAAATTTACCATGGAGAAAGAAGATAATGGTCAACTTCCGTTTCTCGGCATCTTAATCCGCAGGAAAGAAGATGGGAGCCTAGGCCACAGCGTTTACCGGAAGCCTACCCATACTGACCTTTACCTCAACGGACGGAGCCACCATCACCCATCACAAAAAGGCGCAGTTTTATCTACGCATATACATAGAGCCAAAACAATTTCTGATAAAGGAAGCATTTCAGCTGAGTTGTAGCAGAGAAAGGACATTTCAGCAGAATGGCTATGGGAGACAACAGTTTTTTAAAGCCTTAAGGAGACTCGGTGAAACCCAGGAGAGTGGCGCAGGAGAGCTACCTAAAAAACCTGTGGCCACAGCTTTGATCCCTTATGTCTCCACTATATCGGGAAAGATTCACCGCATTCTGCTGCATCGTTTTAACATCAAAACGATCCATCTTCCACCATCTAAATTAAGGGACTAGTTGGTTAAGGCAAAAGACCCCACCGGTTTGAAGACACCAGGGGTATATCAGATTCCGTGTGTCTGTGGAAAAATATATGTGGGAGAGACTGGTCGAACAATTGAAACCAGGTTTAAAGAACATTGTAGGCGCTTTAGATTGGCGCAACCAGAGAATTCGGCAGTGGCGGAATACAGCATCAACGAAGAGCATGCCATTAAATGGACCGATGCAAAAATCCTTTGCCGCGCACACCGTTACTGGGACCGCATTATCAAAGAGGTCATCGAAATACGAAATACGATACGATCGACGTATAATTTTAATAGAGACACCGGATTCCAACTGAGTAATACCTAGTGGTCAGTGATCAAATGTATTTAAAAGACGAGAAAATGATTCAACGGCCAGAGGAACACGTCAGCCAATCATAGAGATCGCAACCTTCACTGTTGGGGCATTACCAGCTTGTTTAAATTTAGTGTTATAGTGGTCACGGCGGAAATAACACGTGCCTTGAAAATGGAAAACAAGTCGTTTTCCGAAACGTCGGCGGATTTTGAAAACATTACCCGGTGCGAAGCCCAAGAAAGATATTTAAAAATGGTTGTTATTTCGGTTGTCAGGCTTTAGTTTGATGACGTAGTGCCCTCTCGATATACATATACCTCAATGAGCAGGATCAGATGAAGACGTCAGCTTTAAAACTTTTATTCCAAAGGTGTGGAATTTCACTTAGTTTATTTCTTGCTTCAATATATTTTTTCCTTCTTCAAATATTGATGTGATACACTTTATGGACTGAAATATCTTTAGTCGATGCTTTCACGGGATTCGAGACTGGCCATAATAGTGTGTAGCCACAACAGTGCAGCGTGACATGGAATGTTGGAGAGGTGAAACCTGGCAACGAAAAATAAATAAACAGGAGGATTATTGAACTGCTGATTACGAGAGTCATTCAGCTCAAGATAATTAGTTGAGATAACTGTGTAAATACAACTTTCTGCAAATAAATCACTGATAAGTGCTGAAGGTTGAATGTCGTCCAACTGAAAGACGACCTGAAGACCGTCACTGCGGAAGTTGAGGATTGAAGAGTGATGCTAGTGATGCGGAGTAGGAGCTAAGAAAAGTAAGCAGAATGAAGAATTTACTTCAGTATGATGACTAATAATAAAGAAGGCTTGAAAAAAAGGAGGTAGATGTCGAGAGCCGTGTTCAAGACCATCCTAGGACCGAATCGACCATCATTACTAAGGCCTTTCACGTGAAACCGCCCGATTACGACGACAGAACCCCGTGATGCACGTGCTTCAAGCAATTTGAAGCCGCAGTCAATGCCAGCAGGTAAACAAGAGAAGATAAACATTCAGGTTTAGTTATCATGTGGCAAAGTAATGGCTTAAACCTCCTTCAAGTGATACCGGACAACGACCAGAAGGATAATAACTGGTAGCCCGAATAGATATGAGATACGGTGACAAACAATTCAAAAAGCCCACCCTATTACACCCAGCTACATTGCAGATGTCAAAAACTCGCCGAGATATCGCAAAAATTCGAGGAGGCACGACTTATTAATACGGCTAATCCTACATCCCCAGTGATTTCATCGAGCGACCATCGGTAGATCCCTTCGTGATCGACGTGAGTGACCCCGGACTTAATCGATCGCTTATTTGGCGCATATGAAGACCTTAATGACGCGCTAGCCCTTATCCTTGAAATCTTGGCAGATACTGAGCTCGACGAGAAGATCTAAATAATTGAAAAGATTGTTCAAAAACTTCTACCTCGCTAGGGAATGCAAAAGAGAGATTCGCAGTTAGAATTGTGATAAACTTCGACGCATTCGAAGTCGCTTCCAATACTGCAAAAAGCAGAAGGAAAACTAGTAATGGCCAATGATCAGGGGAAAGCGTCATGGAGCGGCCCTATTACTCCGAATAAAATAGTTCAAATTGTGTCTCTTGTACGTCGAGTGGAAAATTTCTTCGTTCGCCGGCGCCCGAATGACATGGGTCGTGCTATATCTTTGGACCTTGGCACCACAACCACGATTCAGAAGAAAAGTAGTGCGGTAGAAGATCGAAAGTCTACGAGTGTGCTTCTGAAGCCGCTACTGGAGAGTTAACTACCAGATATAATGAGATCGACAACTCACTTGGAAGATAAAAGATTAAACACCGAGTGATAGCGGCCGATATTATGGAGGACACCATCCTTGGAATAGACACGATGTGAAAATTTGAGTTGGTCCTGGATCTGAATAGGTATCTCAGAGTGGCTAATGAAGAAATTTTCTCCTCTATTGGTGAGAGGAAGCCGTGAAAATCGCCGTAGACGCGTATGCAGTTCTTCCTCATAGAAGGGACAATGCCTTTTTGGGTCGGTTTGCTGACATTGACGTGAAAGTCACTGGCATCATTGAACGTATGTCCGAAGGAATCTGCGTGGAGTTTTGGTGGGAACTGTTGGCACCCAGAGTTCCATACCACTTCGAGTAATGAATGTGAACGTGTCGGTGACCTTGAAGAAGGGAACGCGGACTTGAAGAAAGTGTCCTGGTGAAATCCCGTTTCAGCAAAGTTCCCTGGACTGACGCGCACTATGAGCACACAAAAGGTAACCATAGATCTGAGGAAACCACTCAAATTTTAAAATATTCCGGACGTTAACAGAACTATGAAATTTAAGCTATGTATAATGTCAGTTAGGACAGAGGTAACTAATGGTTCTGAAGCCTGGACAATAACTCTGGCGGACGAGACAACGCTCAGTATCTTCGAAAGAAGGATCCTCCGGAAAATATTTGAACTGGTGTACGTCCAAGGAGACTGGAGGATAAGGCAAAATGAAGAAATAGGGCAGAAAATCGCAAGGAAAAATATAATATGGTTTATCAAGTCCTAGAGAGTGCGCTGGTCGGGACACAGACAGAACGCGCGTAGAGGTAATCTAGAAACGGATGCTAAAAAGAAGGTCGTTCAACTGAAGAAGGCTGGGGCGTTCCAGGAGCGGATGGTGGACCAAGTGCAGTGTGATATTTAGAAGATGACAGTAAGAGGATGGCGTTCAGGACCTCCGACCGAGTTACTTAGAGTGTGATCGTGCAGTAGGTAAAGGCCAACCCGGGCTGTAGTGCCAACAGAGAGAGAAAACTGACTCAATGAAACTGACTTAAGACCTTCAACTTATAGTCAGGAGACAAAATTAACAATGAGACAGAAAGTTAGGGTGGATGAGTTGCTATCCAAATATGACGAAATCTTAGCTACTGAGAAGTACTCGAATGGAAGAATTAAGTTGGTAAAACGGAAAATAAATACCGTATACTCCCAATAATTTCGTCTGTGTCCACAGCGTCTCCCTTTAAGCAAAAGAGACGAAGCCAGTCATTCAAGACACGCGAGAACAAGGGGCCAATATAATAGCAGCCTTCAAAGAACTGAAGAAAGCTACTGGTCCCATTTTGAGCAATCCACTAACTACCGACATGTTTATTTTGGACAACGATGAATGTCCTGAGAGAATCGGCGCAGTTAATTAGCAAATCCAAGATGGCCGAGAGAAAATAATAGCCTATTTCAGAAAAGAGCTGCCAAAATCTGAAAGGAATTACTGCTTGCCGAGACGAGAACTATTGACCGTAGTGAATTAAGTCGAGCACTTCTACAAATATCAGTATGATAGAAAGTTTTACTGCGGACGGGCCTTGGCGCGTCGAGATTGTTGATTGAATTTATGAAACCCGAAAGGACAAATTGTCCGGCGGATAGAGTTTGTGTTGGAGCACAACTTTGCATTACAACATACGGCTGAAGCAAAAACCTGCTACACACGTCAGGAAGAGAAATTTCACGAATATGCGCTGCACTTTAGGCATGCTACCGATGTGTGACTGTATTTATATTTTTTCTACTGAAAAAATGTGCAGACACACCGCTTTTAATTTGATCGGACTATTTCCGACCGAGTATGAGGCAGAATCGACTTGGATTTCCGTCGAACCGAGAAAGGACATCCACACGAGAAGCGCTGTGGCCGCTTGACTACCGGCTTTGGTTAGTTTTGGGTCCTCTCCTTCGGGCGATTTCACTCGAATGCCTTCCGGGAATTTTGTCACGTAACAGGCAGCCGACCAACCGCTGTCACCCACCTTCGTCACGCACGCCTTTCACCCCGCGGGGTGTTCTGCGTATGACAGCGGTCACGCGTGATTTACGTGCGCCATGTGTCACGACTAGCGAATAATAGGTTCACTTTGAGATGTATTGCGTTTATATCTGATGAAATACGAGGGTCGGAGGTGACGAACTAATTGGAGTCACCTTGATAGCTAAAATGACTGATCACTTGAAAATACTCAGACTTACATTCTTTATTATTCTCTATATCATCACGTTCTTCATTTGAAAATAAACAAATACGCAAGCTAAATCTGAGAGTAAAAAATACAAGGGGAACGCAATTAAATATAAGTAAAAAAGTGAGCGAAAGAATGGGAAGATAAAAACGAATAAGTACTCCTCTCGAAAATTTGTTTGATAAAAATTTTTGGAAAGAAATTATCAATTATTATTAGAGTAAGTGATATCCGATTAAAGATGTAACAGATGAACGAAGTGGTATCTTTTTTAATTTTATAAAGCCTTAGGCCTTGTCTCCTCACCAGACTTGCCAAAAAATGCCACGTGCCAAAATATTTAGCTCTTTATTTTACTTCAAAAATCTCGAAAAACTCAACCACCAGGGCTTTTTTTGTTTTGGAATCTGTATTATTCAGTCCTTAGAAGCAATTAAGCTCAAGTTTAAAGATGACTCAAATTTGTCCACACGCAATTCGGCATCGATATTTACAGTAGATGCCGTGATAGCACATGGCTAGAGGTGTGAAATCACCAGCCAACTAAGTAAGGGGGAAAGGTAATATGGAACTATAACAAGGAAAAAAAGGAAGAAATATGAGAGTAAATGGGAAGTAAAACTTAAAAGACTATTAATTTTTGTCTCTTAAAAGTTTAAAAAAATGAACAAAATGCAGCATAGCCCGAAAGCATCCTTCATAGATTATTATCAGACTCTTGTTTCCCTTTTTTGCGGAGTGTACTGTTGAATTCAATTTTATTCTTACATACTGTTGATCTTCAAAGTCTACAGAAAGATAGACGTGATGCAGAATTTAAAGATGCGTTAGCCAGGAAAGCATCCTATCAGAATACAATTATAGGGCAGCAGCACAAATAGAGAGTGGGAAGGAACTTAATTAAAACTTATTTCGCGAGCCTTCTCTTGATTGTGATGAAACTTGGAGGATAATTTCTGCGTAGTGAAGGAGATCCAGTGCTTGGAAATGTGGCGTTATCGGAGAATAATGAATATTAAATGAGTTCACCAACGAAGGTCTCTTTGAGGGATTTTAAAAAAGATATCATGAAAACTTGGATGAGAATGAGTTACAAACCAATTAGACCAATTTTGCATCACAACAGCAACCTCAAATGAATCTCGAGTCGAGAAATGAATGCGGAGGATTACCGAAGAGGAGCAAGATTGGGATTGGGATGGATTTGAAGAAACCGATTTAAATATTTGCAATTTCGGACTCTCAAAATATAATTTAGAATTTATTTTGCTTACCGCCAATCTCATCGCAAGGACCTTCCAGTCGTAGTAGACCTGTTGAAGTCTTACGTTGAGAATTCATAATATATTTTCGAGCTTATTCGTGGTTTAAAACTAGGAACCAGTGATAAAAATTTATGACGTTGTGTTGCAATTCACCAAGCAGCCAACATATGCAACCATTGACGTTTTGCGCGATAAATTTCAAGAAAATTTAGCCAAACTCGTAAGAATTTGTAGGATTACCATCTAAGTTACGTGGATAGGACAACTCTATGAGCAAAGGATGGGGGATGACAATAGGATGCCGCATATTCTCTCTCATAGCCTATGTGTACGTTGAACATTCTGAGACTGCTGTGAGAAGCAACAGGGCAACGAGGACACAAAAATTATAGTTTTGATCCGTTCACGTTATTTATGTGATCTGAACCATCGGGCGCGAGAAACTTGAAGAATGTTGACGTCTTCGTCAACGCTCTTCGAGTTTCCCGTGCCCGAGGCAGACGAATGTCATCTTGACGGAGAAAATGGCAACATTAAATTATCAATTAAAATGGCGAGAAAGGCTCGCTCCCTTTCCTTAACATTTTCATCATTAAGAGAGACAATGACTCAAAGGGATACTTTGCACACAGAATACCCGTTTCCTCAGATAAATAATAATCTCCTCTGCTGACAAAATCACTTACATACAGAGCAAATCAACGGTGTCCTTCGGGCATTGATCCACTGATCCTCATTTATGACTGAATGGAAACATTTGGTCACAAAACTGACCAAACAGCTGAAAATCGTACTTTTAAACAATACTTACCAATGAATTCGGCCAAGTTTTTAAATGTCTGATTATGTATTTTCTTGCCATGACAACGGAAGTTTCGACATCCTCCCATCTATAACCCTCTCGTCTCTTGCCAAAACTCCGATGTAATACCTAACAAATATTATTGAAACATGTTTCAGAGGAATATGAATAAGAAAAGAGGAAACAACGTCATGAACAACAGGGAATTTTTCCTCACAAAATAAGAGAAAAAGGTGGTACTATTACTATTCATCGAAGGCGCAATCAATCAGTCGCGTGAGTCCCTAACAAATTACACACCAAAGCCCAGTATTTAAGTATGAGATTTTGCTGAGGAATGGAAAGAAAGGTTTTTTAAGGAGAGCGTTGAGCTCTATCGGATTTCTTTTGTTGTACATTAGGGAAAATAAGGAGATATTCAAAAACTGTATTGGAGAGAATTCGAGTCCAATGAGAATGGGGCACAAAGGCGCCCCGCCATCACTTGCCGCGACGCAAGTGGACACAATTTATGCCGTGGGTATAACTATCCTGACGAAAGAAATACCGTAAAAATCGACTTATCAGAGGGGCTATCGAGGTGGATAGGAATAGAAATATAATTTGTAAAAGACCACAAGACGAAGAACAATAAAATTACCACACCACCTATCCTCAAGTCCCATCTCTTCCCATACCACCCCAAGTACATACATGAAAGACCCTATTCTATTAGCCTATTATTACGCCCTTAAGAAGCCTTTGGTGTTGCGGGGGAAATGTTTGGTTTAAATTCAGTTCTTGGCGCGGAAAATATTCCGAAAGTATCATTTATATCAGAGTTTTAAGCAATTTGCGATGGACGTCGAAATAGGGATATTTGGAACCAATGTGGGCTTATCTCAACCAATATAAACATAACAATAAATATAGCCATGGTAAAAATTATTTTCCACTTCTTGCTAACATTTTGCCGATTTTTTTGGCATTTTTAGGGCTTTTACATTCAGTGATTAATAAACGAGACTTAAAACAGGTTTCTTTTATGTATCTCCAGGGACATTTTTATAAAATTGAGTAAAAAAATTTTCCTATCCATGAAATTAGAAACTTCAACCATTAAATCATTCAAATATCGATTCTGTAAACTCAATGAGCAGTAAAGAAATAACAGTTGACAGCAATTTAGAACATATAGCATAAATAGAACAATAAACTATATTTGGCAAAAATATAGTAATGAAGCACATGAAACAAAAATTTCAAGGAAATGAAACTAATATAAAAAAATAGTTTCACACAAGTGTTGATTAGGTTTTTTCCAATCATAAAACTCAGAATTATATATGGTCTCATCTTATCAATCCAATAGAAATTCTTCTGAGGCTCTCAAATGTCTACTCCCATCTTGTAGGCACTGGTGTATTTAATTACTCGTACCATCTCATTAAAAAGTCTTTTGTGCAAATACCGAACATATTAAATAATATTCGCATTTAAAAATTGAAACAATGGTCCACAAGGGCACACGTTTGTTTTACTAATTTTGTGAATGCTTTATTCTGATTCAATGATGAGGGTTAATTCCTTTGCAATGGAACCCTTGGTGGAGGCTAACCGTCACCACTCGTTAGGTACTACTAATTAGGCACAACACTGTTGGTGGTTTTTACATCCGAGTTAAATTGCATGGCGTTCTGAATGCAGAAATGGCACTGAGAGAAGAGAAATTGGAGCGAGTGTATTCCCTCACCAACTTTGCTAGGACCATCACCTGGGACGGAATATGTACTACCATAGAGTAATTATAATCCTTCATTACTCTATGGTATTACGTACATCAAGAGAAGAATATCTAAAGCTAAGTAAGTACCCATGCCTAGGTCGCGGCTTCGAATGCCGTCTGGATAGGATTTTTACCTTCCAGGGCATAGTTTTGTATGTTCTTCTAGATAATACATTGGTACATACATTGACCTAAGCTGCTATCCTTAGAGTCATTATTAAAGGTTTTTTGGTCAACTAATAAAACCATGTATTAATGTTTTCTGACATTTCAGATTATTTTTACCCTTCTTCAGGGCTTAAAAATTTTATAGAAAAACATAAAACGATAAATATCAACGAAATACACATAGACTTTTAACACTTAAGAAATTTATTAACATAGAATACACATATTACCAAATGCTTTTAAAGTCGTGAAAGTTGCAAAACCTAAATTAACAATAATCAGAATAGTTGTACCAATGTTGTAGCTATCACGCACAATAATTTGACAATAATTAAGGAAAAAATGCCAAACCAGCATCAAACGTAGTCAGAATATTATGCCATATTAAACCAAGGAACAAAAACATCATTGTTAAAAAATAAATGTAAATATAGCCATAGAGACAAAAAAATCTCTAAATTTATTTCAATATTTCTACCAATAAAATTCCCATTAGAACTACTCAATTTCACAATTTCACTTTTATTTATTACAAGTTAGCAAAGGAAGTAGCAAACCAAAAAAGACTGGAAGCTTTTGATACCTAGATTTGGAGAATGCTGAAGACAAAATAAAAGGCTAAAGTGAAGAAGTGTAAAGAAGAGTAGAAGGGGATAGAAATACGATACAGGAAAGAAGAACCAGATGGATTAGGCTCACCCTGAGGTGCAATAGGTTAGGGAAGAATATAATAATAATAATCTTTATTCCATTCATATGTATGAACATTTGTTTCTTTTAAAAAGTATAGGAACATAGGTGCCCCAGAGGAACTACCTGATTTGGGGTTACCATCATCTGAATGTTATCATGGCAGAGATTTTGCTGACCAATTATCAAACACATTATCTTAAAATAATCTAGTGCTTTTATACCGTATTGTGTATTCATATTATTAAAAAATCTCAAGTTATTACGCGTTCACGATTACTTGAGTTTTTACAATAACTTGAGCGATAACATTCAATTAGACCACTCAACAAAAACTCTTATATTTTGGAACCAAAAAATGCAAACACCACACATAATAGATGAATTACTTAACAATAAACCAAATACAACCCCATTTTAGATATTAGCATTCTTAGTACATTTTTATACAATCTTTCGAAGCAAAAACTCAACTTCCTCGTGACACAGCCATTTTTTAACAGCTGGGGCGAATCCCGATTCAGTGTCTTTCTCTGCCACATCCTTTGGCAGAGTACGAAATAGTTTGGGCCCCATGTATAGATACAAATGACGAAAAATTTCGTTCTTTGGACTAGGTATTTTAAAGCCTGTTTCAGGTCTAATGAAATATGTTTTTGGTTTGGCCTATAATTGATTTGGCCTATTGAAGGAAAAAGAGCGGGATGAGCCCCTGAGAAATGCCAAGGGATGGACGCGTCGGACAAGTTAAGGAAGTAAGTAAGACGGACGGAAAGTATGGGAACCAGCACTAGATTGGGAGAAATGGAGGGCTGCATGCAACCAATATTGGGAGTAAACGACCTTTGTTGGTATATAGGATGCCTTAAACAATGCTGTACATTTCCATAGCAGTTCAGTTCAACTATTTTTTTAAAACTAGGCCGGCACTCTGTGTCGTAACACTCCCCCGTCTTTCACAAATTCCATTTGCTTCCATTAGAATTTCTCATGTCTCACACCATTCCCCATGCTCCAATTTCTCAACCTGCTACCAATCTCTTTAACTGCGCATTACATGATTATGCGTACTCCGAAGCGTATGTGTGTATTCTCTCCCACGCCTCCTTTGCCTTCCTGTACATCTCATTGGCGTGCCTTATTTTATTCTGCTTGATGTGAGAGATTCTCGGCCGAAAACTTATTCGCCTAATTTGAAGCCCCAGTCCAGGTGAATGATTTTGGCTGTGAGAATTTCTCGCATTCGAGTTCTCATCAGCAGGTGAATTCTCTCAATGCATTCCGAGTGTGATTTTTCTCAGGCCTAAATGAAGAGCATACCGATTTTAGTTTTAAAGTTTAAGCTGCCGTAATAAACATGAAGAGTATGGTAGTGTAGATGACTTAAAAACTTATTTTTTGTGTGACCTGCTTAGAAATCAAGTACCTTCCTATAATTGAGGCTTTGACCGTTGTGTTTGACCGTGAAAATAGGGGTATTTGGTTGTTTCATAGTGTCCAAAACTCAATATTTAATTAATCTTCAATATTACCGAGATTATACTTACTCTCTGCGATAAAAAATATTCGAAGGGATATTAGTTTGTAGCTAGTGGTATTACTTTTGATAAATTCACAGTCGATATATGATATGTGTTAAATGGTTGTGCTTAAAGACGGAATAAGAACATATTCAGTAATTTTCGAAGTTAACTTTAATTAAAAGTATATCAATATGTGTCTTCACATAAGTAATTTTAATGATATATACATCTTTAAGAGCAGTTTATTAAAGGTGCAAGGTTAATTTACGCGTATTTTTTTGGATTTCATGCTATGATTTTTGCCGTCTTCATCCCACTTGAGCTGATCAGATTAACCTAATTTTTTTCGATTGCGGTTTGACAACTGTCCTCAACATGAAGTTTTATCTTTCCCCTAATTACAAGTAAGATGGGTTTTTATGAAGAAAAATGGTGGAATCATTAGGTATGAGAGCATTGATAAAAAATGAAGCCATCAAAATTCGCACTTGGCCATATTGTATAGGCTGTGCGGATGATACGCCGAGGAACTGGTATAAATAGCAGAATTTTCGAGGCGTAATAGATTATCTAGAAAAAACAAAATGAAAGTTATTTATATCAAGATGCGGCTTTACTCATTAAATGTTTGGACAAATTGCATGCGACTGCCATTTTAGTCATTTTCTCAACAGGACAGCCTTCACTTTTGCACGTCAGGACACCATCTACTCTATTTCAAAATGTATGTTCTCAGCATTCTCTCTAGCTTCTTTCATCTTTTACCTCTGTATCGGTCAGCGAGAGCTGCAGTGCATTACAATATTTAGTGAAGGTTCTCTCATATTATTCCATTTTAATCAACCGGATCCAACCTATTTTTATCATTTGCCAGTTGCCGTATTTGCTGTCTTCAAGAAAGTGACCTTATATATTGTAACCGAGTCAAGTGGGAGGGAAAAATTGGCTCTGTTTTTAATCAAGCAGTTTAATTCCCCTAATTTCAGGATTTCTCCAAGTAGATTCGCCAATCGTGATTTTGCCTCAGATTATTTTCTGACAATTTGAATGATATTTATCGTTTCTGAATGCTGTGTACAATTGCCGCTTCGAGAACTTCGTCTTGTGCATGAGCCATCAATTTTGTCCGCAAGGTCATTTATGTCGCAGAACTCGTTTCTCTAATCTAACGGCGATGGGATGTAGAGTAATTATTGCAGAAATCGGGAAAAGTTCGTCATGTTTCGGAATAAATATAAAAAAACCGTTATTATAACAATTCAGCTGAAAATAAAACAGGCTACTAGTCGAAGTTAGGTTCCTTACAATCGGCCCAGGCTCTCTTTTTATTTTCTGCCTTTAATGTAGGGTCACATATTATAAGCGTCGACAGTAGGTCAATGGTAAGCAACCCATGCCATCAGCATGCTGATGACTTGTTTTCTGGCATGCGAAACAAGTTCTCACCAAATATATTTTAATTTTATAGGGGACATCTTTCAACGACGGGGACAGTCCCAGTGTCAGCAACCCAGGCTACTTCCGCAAATAACTAACAGGCAGGCAATTTCTCATCAGGCTATATAAGTTGATGCGTGAACCGATAGAGGTCAGGAATAATACGTTCATTAACTGTTTTGATTGGCAAGTGGAAAATTTTGTGTCCGAGATTTTGAAAAAAGGTGGGATTCATCAGTTTCAAGATACTCATTATAATAATATAAAGATTAATGGCTGTGGTTCATAGTAGTAAAATAGTTCACCTGACGCCTTTGGCGACGACGGCATTTGAATTCACCTATTTTTGTCTCATGAAGGTATTTTATGAATAATATTGCTCTTTATTGAAGGATTCCCTAATATGAATTTACAGCCAAAATATATGAGCATCAGGAAAGCAATTACTCTGGAAATATAATCGCCTTTGAGTCCCCAGCCCTCCTTTCCTGCCGTTTGAACACACTTTACGTAAATACATGCTTACACTAGACTCAAAGAAGCAGTTCGTAAAATCATAGCCACAAGTTTCCATCATCAAGAATGCAACCCAGACAGTTTACAAAAAAAGTTGTATGCATACCTTTTTTCTTGCTTCATGATATTACGTGAAGTACCTCGCCGTACAAATTAAACTTCGATTAAAACTATTTGAGTGAAGGTAGAAACAAAATTTATAATACATAAGTGGCTCAAAAAATTTTTTTTAATAACTTTTAAAATAACTTTTAAAATAAAAAACAATTTTTATCTCGATAAAACATTTTCCCTCATAAAAATCTATGAGCACAGCGTGGCGCTCTCCTTTCACTTACGAGGATGTACGTTCCTGTATATTTTTCAGGAACAAAAAAGGTGCCTCGTATGTTTTTCCAGTGGATTTAAACAATATAAGAAAACACTTGCGAAACGGACATTTTGAGTTAGTTGAAATTTAATAATGTTCAAGTTTGCTTCATTTCGCTTACTCGCCTACTACGCTCGATTATAATGAACATGAACTCTCAAAAGGACATTAAGTAATTTAAAATTGAACATACCCTCTCAAAAATATCTTCGTACATATTACTTGAAAGCAAAAACTCTTCCTATAACTATTAGCTAAAATATTAGAAACTTGCTTTAAATGGGTACTACAATGAGCGCGAGGGCAAAAATTAACACGAGTTGTAGACAAATTCACGGAAACACAAAAACTGAAAAGCATACACTGACGGGATGTTCAAGAAGTAACGTTGCGTCTGAAAAGGACGTGAAACCAACGCAATAAATAATATACAGGATATAATTTTTGCGAAAGAAACAAAATACATACATTTATAGACTTAAACCCCATGGTATTATTACTTTGTACCTGTGATTCGCCTTTGAGGACTTTTTTATCGACACAGTGATAACACCGAGGAAATTTTTACTTTTTATGTTAAATATTTACTATAGGGTCTGCCTCTTGGTCCTTTTGCTTATAACTACCTAGTAAGGGCGACAGTTGTTCGTTTAAGGAAGCGTAAAGAAAGCAGTTTACGAGGCGCGTGCATCAGTTTCCTGCATCAACGTTTTTGTGGGCGAAGTAACGGAAAACTTGCGTATAAATTATGTACAAATTACATTATATTAAGAGATTCCGTGTACTTATTCATAAACTCCTCAGTTTTTTCATATTGTACATCAACATGATATGTTGTGCTGCCTGGGTAGTGTCCGTCTAGTGAAGCTTTTTTGCTGAAGATTCTCGTGTATTTTGTTCCTCTAGGCTTCCGCTATCAGGATTTTTACCTGAATTAGCAGGAAAAACAAACTTCGGCTTATCAAGAACGAAATAATACAATGTATGAAGCACTTTACTCCACATAAGCGACATATCAAATACATATTTTGAATCATGCATTTCATAGTTTATTTTATCGGTATATTACGAGACCAACTTATATTATGCAAACGTAAAAAGCTATTCCTAACATAGAAAGAGAACCGTTACACTCAAAGTTAACAATAAATTAGAAAAACCTTGATTGTAACTATTTAGAATTGATATGTAATAAGCGAAATTAGCACTCAGCTATACATGGGGAAGTGGAATCGCGGACATGACACCGATTTCGTCTCTGCGCGATGCGTCGTCCTGTATGAACTTGTACTTGTATGAACTTATACTTATCTTCAAATATCACGATTTTCGCCGCGTTAAATCAAGTCCTGCATACTTCAGCTTCTGATGCGGATACTTTCCGAGAACTTATTTTGGATATTTTGCTGTAATAATTAACTTTTATTTTTAATTGCTCGCAGAAAACAATTTTTTATTTTCGCGAAAATTGAACAAATTGTGTTGAACAATGTGAAACGGCTAACTTCGAAACAAATGACTTGATTGATATTTCAGTGGGCCCGTTATGTGCTCTCTAGTGCCGTGATCTCTGGGACTGAGAAGAAATAATATTTTTATACTATTCATATATATTTGAGAATAATTACGATTTTTTCATGTTTTAATTTTAAGTGCTAAATATCTTCAATGCTGATGTTTTAAAGGACACAAAGAACCCATTCCATTATCATTCGAGCTATGAGCTTCAAAATTAGAAGAGTTCCCCTCTTTTTGCAACAAGTTTTGCAATAACAGCAAAAAATTCAAATAGTTTTCCACAAACTTTTAAGAATAAACCTGGCTATTTTAACTTGCAAGGAGTTAGAATTATTAGAAATAGAAATTTAAAATATAACGGAGCGCTAAAATGTGGGTGATAAGGTTACACGTGCCGATAACCGTGAATTTTAAAACAAATTATTTAAGAGTACACTAACGGTGGCAGTGATATTTTTGTGTGCGCCAGTAAACATAGATATAAACATGCTTTCGAAAGTATTTTGTTACATTAATTTCTGTTTCCTCCCACGAAGATAGAGGATGGAAGTTGACTATTCCGGCTCTTTTCCTGCAAGAAATGAAGTGTGAGGGTGAATAATGCAATTCCTTCAGCATCATGAATCACCATGCATTCGCATCAAAAAAATACAAAAAGGATTCTGAACAACCAGAACAAAACTACAAAGAAACAAAGATGATATTAAAGCAAAAATAATGGTTTGAGGGAGCTAATCAAGAAAACAATCACCAATAGGCTTTGACAGCAAACATTGGAACATACATACCAATCACGCCATTCCCTCCCGGGGTAGGTACAGTCACAGAGTTTCACCCATGAATACATAATTGTACACCTAACTCTGCTTAAATAATTTCCTCCATACTGACCTATCTTTGCAAACCTCTTTCGCCTCATTTACCCCCCATACACTGTTTCATACACGCCCTCCTGTTTTTAAGACTCCTAATATTCCTCCTCCTAAGAGTTTCCTCAACCATATTCAACCACAAATTTCTCAGCCTACCTTTACCTCTTGCACCATTCATTTCACTCTTAAATATATGTTTCTCTATTCAACTCTCATCCTTTTTCTCAACATGGCATTACCAACGAAGTACTCACCTTTTATATATGTCCATTACTGGAGCATCTAACTCACATTTATTTATTATCCACTCATTCCTGACCCTATCCATCCTACTTTTGCTGCAAACACTCCTCAGATAACTCATACCCATGGTGTATGTCTATCCTGGCATGCCCATGTTTCACTGCCATATGACAAAGTGGGGAGAAGTACACTCCTGTACACGGCGATTTTAGCTTCCTTAGACAGATGCTCATTCCTTGATATGCTCCACATGCTACCAGAACATTGGAAAAAGTTGAAGAATTTTGCAATCAGGGATGAAGGGTCACTAGTGATGGAAGAAGAATAATAGATAGATATATGGAGGCGAGTGGAGCAAACCCAGAGGAAATTATACTGGGAAAAAAAGAGTCCGCTAAAAGCAACAACACAAACTATGAAGTGGGGAATTACTTCATTAAAATTTGTATGGAGCATGCAACCCTATCGCAGGTTGGTAACGTTGGACAAGTTCAGAAACTGAGTTAGCATATTAGACTATTTATTTTGTGTTTATCGGTATGTGCTACCCATTCAGCAGCTGCAGTTCGTATGGACGGATCATGTTCTTATGCGGCGATAGATCTTTGATGATAGCTACTGCCGAGCAAAGATGGTGGATGGATTTGGTACGCGGTGTCACATAAGAGTGGGAAGGAAATGAGCAGGGAGGGGATCGGGTTGGTGAGGTGGCTAGAGTACTGGCTAACCATACGGGTGGCCAGGGTTCAAATCCCTGCGGGGGAGGATGTTTTTCAGAGGTAACCAGATCCCTACTTGAGTGTCTTGTGGAGTTCAATTGCACTTCAAGTACAGTCCTCCGTCGGTCGGATGAGATATTAAGCCGTTATCCCCTTGGCGCCTTTTGTTATGAGCAGGCTAATGCCGACGGCGGGTTTCTATCCACCCTTCCTACCTTACCTGTCCCCTATGGCGCAAATGACCTTAGCCGTCGGTCGCCTCCCCAAATATCCAATCCAATCAAACAAGCAGGGAGCCTCAGTATACTTATCTCCAGAACCCCACTCGATGGCAAGGGTAATCACACCCAAACTTAATTATTCTTCAATACCTTCAGTAACGTGCGTTGGGCAGTGCTACTCATATTAAATGTACATTTTGGGTGAAGGATAATATTGAGTCACCGAAACGAAAGCTCTGGGTCCTCTCCTTAAATCAGTGCTTGTCCACATACCCTCAGATATTAGCTGTTACATTAGGCCTGGCTACATTTTCAGGAATGATATAGGTCTGAAAGTTTAACTCCAAGATCCCTACAATGGCAGCTAAAGTGCGAAAAGTTGAAACGTGGCAGCACACTTAAAAGCTGCCGAAAAGCTGGACGCAGCTGCACTCTATAATCCTTGCTAAAGGTATCTCTGCTCGAAGCTTTGAAAACTTGAATTTTAAAGATGATAATATTAATGGTCGCATCTACCATGGTTTAAATTTCATAGCTGCAGAATTATGTAGGCTGTAATAAACCGTTCCGATGCTTATTTCTCCGAAACTTACATCCCTGACGACTTTAGCCGCTGATCTCCGTAGAGTGAGTTTCTCCCTAAAACGTTAATATCTTCGCTTATGTGTTCCTACCTACTTATCGTTTATGACATTTATGGCTTCGGGAGTTGGTCGATACCTTTCAACATAAGCAAACAAACCATTGAATGACTTTTTTCTATTCCCCTAGACAATTTTTTTTTGTTTGCCGGACGATTCTGTTTGCCCGTATATCCCTGGAATCCCGATAGGCTGCAAAGCCTGTCCTCAGGTTTTCCAGGGACCAGATCAACAGAACTTGACACACATCTATGCTCTGGGTGGTGAAAACCCCACCCAAGCGGGACTCGAACCCACGACACTCAGCTTAGCTGGCGAGGACTTTACCCCGCCGCCAATGGTTTTGGTGGCAGAACCTGAGTCGTCCCCAAAAAATCTCGAAAGTACACCTTAGGACGTCAACAAATTACGTCCCCTATGAGAGCCACACAGCCATTTTCGCGAAAGAAGGAATGCTGAAGCTGAAGGTCATGTTTGTGCTCCACCCTTTCACAATGCCTCTATATATTCTTAATTGTCCTCTTGGCCTTAATCGAACGCATGATTTTTCATTTCTGCCGAATACACAATGACAAAGCAGCATTTTTTGTGGAGTAAGTTTATAAAAATCATTACCTTAGCGATCTGGCTTTAGAACTTGAGGCTCCATGAAAGCCAGTTTGAATTATAGTTATTCAACACGGATGCCTGATTGCTGCAATGTCTCGGAATCAGGGGAGTCACAAAAAAATTGAAAACTTTTTCCCATTCCCAACAATCACAGTCTTCAGGTAACAGAGACTCCCAAAAGAAAGGACACGCATTATTGAAGTCGTTAGAACTGTTTTTCTTGGTGGACGCCATCTCGGAAAGTGTTGTATCAATTATTATCACCGAAAAAAATGGTGACTAATTATGATAAATTAACGTAATATTGAAGGTCCTCAACTATTTCCTCATGAGTGAGTCGAGAGAATAGAAGGGCTCAGAAGGCCGATAACTGCATGACTTGGTTCATGAAATATGTAGTGTTTACTACCTCTCTCTATCTTATCACTTCTACTCCGTTACTACTATTTAGCTATAAGATTTAGTTCTTTCTCGGCAAATTATATTTATAAATAATTCTCGGGATTCAAGCCGAGTAAGAATTTTGGCTGCAACACTTCCATCGTCCTCAGAGCAATAAGATTTGCGGGACTTTCTCCCTGCGCTTATATATCCGTCCAATCCGGGGGGCATTGTTGTCTCCCTTTTTCGGTTATGTTTTGAATTAATGGTTTCCATTCTCTGCTGAGGATGTACCCAGAGTCCCGATTCAAGTTGTTATTCTCCAGCCTGATTTTAATGGCTTCTTTAAAGAGACGATGCCAATACCTATTCGCTTTGGAGACCACTTGAACCTCATTAAAGGAGATGATGTGATCTTTCGATAGCCTATGTTCAGCCAAGGCAGATTTTTCCGGATGGAACAGCCTCCTGTGCTCTTTTATTCGGATCTCTATCGTGCCCGGGAAAACGTGAAGTCTTACATTATGTTTTTCAACTCTAAAAACGATCGATGTGGCATGAGTTTTCACGTGTTCAATACCTGTCACCACGGCTATCGGTGACCCGTACCCCAAGGTCTATTGGTACTTCAGTCATAAATATGCGTGCTTTGAGCGCTCTTTGCACGCGAAAAACAATGGAGCCGAAATTTTTTCGGTTTTCACGTATCTTTGTGTTACTGACATTTGGTCCCGCGCAGTTCAGACCGCCTGAAAATAACCCTGCACCACCGATACCAATCCAGCGACTCTCGATTTCCCTCCGAAACTATACCCCTCTTTTCCTCCCGGCACAGGAGCATGGCACCCACGCCCATCACCTTGCGTCCAGAGAAATGGTCGTCGACCCATTGCCTCTCCAACTCTCATAACTAGACTAATGTCATCGGAAATTACCGGCAATATTTACAAACGAGAGTGAAAAAACTTGTTCCTCCACATGAAAAGGTTTTATTTCTTGACCCGAGTTTCCATGCTGTGCAGCATCTTCGGGTGAGATTACAAAAAAGTCCATCGATACGTATGCAAGTAATGGGACAAGGTTAAGGTGGTCTAGAGGTACTGTATTATACCATACTAGAGGTATTGTAATACCATATTTCCATTCCCTATAGAGGGCCACTAAGGTAGTCCGAGCGAGATAGTTCCCTAGTCATAATAGAGACCATATTCGAATTATACGTTTTAATTTCACCAGCTGCAGGACACATCAATTAAATATTGCATTATTAATGGTGGAATAATATAGTTTTATATGACAGAAGTTGTAAGTAATAAAATGAAAATATCTAAATAAGTCGTTAACTTGACTCATTTTTTTCGCCCGGTACGTTTGAAACTCCTTCACAACGGAAGGTTTTTTGTTAAACCCAAGAACCCACTGCGGTAACAATGTGATTAAGTTTCAAATATAGCTGAGAAAACATGCAAACGACACGCTGTTAGTTTTTTTACGACATCTGAGTGTTAGAACTACCTCATTTTGTAAATAATAGCTTTCTGGAGTGCATACACGTCCCATTTCCCATGTAAAAGGGCTAGTATTTTTTGGCAAATATCTCCAAAAGTGGTTGAAAAAAAGGGGTTGAGTTTTTGGTGTCATTAGGGTGAGATATTTTTCTTTAAAATGAAACCAAATTCATTGATTTCTAAGTAAAATGATATTTCGCTCAAACTACCTTAAGAAGACGTGGGGGCTTGGGAAAACCGTTGAGGGTGGGATGGGTGGGCGAAGAGGGGGAGGAGGAGGAGGAGGAGTGGGGGGTGAGAAGTCACAAGTCAAGGCAAGAGCAAAATGTGAGGTGGTAAGGTACAGGCAGGGGGAGGGAGAATCAGGCATTTGGGTGTTTTTCAGGAACTTTGGTCAGGGTGGGTGGAGGACATTTCCTTGGGAACAGTAAAGTTCAGGAAGAGAGGAGTGGAGGGATGCAGGAAACTGAAGCAATTAGTTAAAGGGGAAGGGTTTGCCTGAAGAATTCCCAGGCACCCATGCTTTGCATTTAATTCCGAGGGATGGTCCGTAGGTGAAAGGGGGAGTGGCTCCGAACCAATAGGGAAAGAGTCAGGATGGGGTTTTAGGAAAGGGTAGGGTCAAACTCCGGTCAGAATTAATTTGACCATGTAGTGAACCAAGAAAATTTACTTTTTGGCATTAGTAGCTCGAATTCTGCTTTATGGAACAAAGCAGTTCCAAGCCTCCCTTGCCTATGTGTGTGCCTACGAACATTCGCCGGCAGCCAATCGTGCCACCCTCATATGAACAAGGAAAGAAGCTTGTTTCTGCGGGTCATCGCCAGCCACACAGGTTGGTTGGGTCCATGGAACAAGCAACTCCCACCACTTGCAGGAGGCACAAATGACTCCATTACCATCGGGAACCACAAGGAAGGGTACGTGAGGCCACTTGTCCATTAGGGGGTCTTCTCTTCACACCTGTGAATCAATTGCTTTACAGACCTCTCACGATGAAGGGGAGAGCAGGTGGGATACAATATTTTACTTCGGAGAAAATGCATCTCAGAGTTTTCACAGCATTATAATATCTCCAAATCTTCTAGTCATCTAGCCTCCTTTATTCTAACCATAAAAATGATTGGGCTGATGATGTGGAAACAATATCAAGCTTAGATATGGGGAGGTTAGAATGAATTCTATTTTCATGCAAAATTAAGTGTTTGGCAAACTGGGGGTTGTGCTTTATAATTCTTTTCCTGTTGCTCTACACTGGGAAGATCCCTCCAAGTTAAGCCTGAAAGCTTAGTCTCCTATCATGAAAATATTCACAAATATACAACGGTGAAGCCTAGCATAAATGTTTATTCATTCTATCCTTAGTGCCCCTCCAAATTATTTCACATTGTCCCCATACCACACACTCCATATTTATAGGATTAGACATTTGACCTCAATGTAAAATATTTGAGTTACCAGTTTGGAATGCCCATGAAAAATATCTTTGACTGTTAGTAGCAAGTTGGAATAAAATAGTAAAAACATTTTGAGAGAATGGATGAAAGTTAGATAGTAGAACAGATATGTTATAGTAGAGTAGATGGCATGATTGGAAGGGGTAGATTAAATTTGCTTGATAAAACAATGGATAAGTTATAAATTTGCTTGACTTAATGCATGGAAACTTAAATATTCCTATGACTATAGAATAATTTGAAAATTGTTTGTTATTTAAAAAAAGCTTTGCTATTCCAAATTGATTCAATTTTAGTGGATTCAGGAAAAATCTTGTCACTAATGACGAATATCAAGCTTAGATATGGGAAGGTTGAATGTAATGGAAAAAGCTTGGTAATAGTTGTCAGTCAGCTTAATTTTTGTATAATTGATTCAATTTTGGTGCTGAAATTCTTCTTCCTTACTCTCTAGCTTTTCTTCTTTGATGCTTAAGTCGTTAATTAAACAAGCCCTCCATCTTGTTTCAGGCCTTATTCATTCTCTCTTACCTTCCAAATTCATTTTAAGGTTGTTCTAATAATCTGTAATGTCAGACGTTTGTTTTGTTCCAAATCCTCTTTATTTTCTTAAAGATACAGTTTCTTTTTGCCTCACTACTTCGAGCCACTTTCCCTTTTCCTCTCCCTCCCAACAATCCTCCCTCTCCTCTCATCAACAACTCCCTAACAACATAAACATCAATAATTAAATATCAAACGTTACAAATCATAGATATTTTTAGATAAATAGTTCCTCAGCTCATTACAATTGAGTATGGTTTTCTTGTCATTATTGCAGGTGGGAAAAGTTTTATGTATTCAGTGGAATGAAATAAGCAGTGCATAATGTACTAGGTACTAATGTTTATGAAAACAAAAGCAGCTGAAAGAATCATGCTTCCTTTGAAGAGTGTGATGGAATTAGTGGCTGCCACCACTGGAATTATCCCTTTGCTCCTTGAAGTAAATTTCTGAGGAAGGAACTGCCACTGCTAGTGGAATACAGAATGGGAGATTCAAAGGACTCTGCAGAAACCTTATGGAAAACTGGCCATGTTGAAATTGGCTGAAACTTTGGGATATGAGAATTCTTGAGGAGTAGATCAAGTCTCACTGGACATCAAGACATAAAAATTCTTATTTTCAAGTTAGAGGTCTTTGAAATTGTGATTTTCATAGCATGCAGGGGGGCTCATTTCAATGGACTAACCAAATTATTTTGTTAGCTATGCAGGATAGAGAACAATGCTACATATCAAAGATGTAGGATTTAAGCAGGATGCCTTAGAGTGACCATCCTATTCACCTTAAGCATGACCGTCAATGGATTTCCAGGGTCAATTTGCCTCATTTAATCAGAAATCCTCATTTTTTATTGCAGAAATGAAAAATAAGAATTACTCAATGGTGACATTGAAAATCATCTTGAAGATGACTGACATTGAGCCTGACCTTTATATGAGCAGGTCTCACCAGATTTTATGACCAATTACCTATTCCCATCAAACAATGTCTAATGCATATGTCTCTTCGATTCTTAGTGTTACCCAGGATCAACAATGTGGATGTGACAGAAGTCACTGATCCTTGGTGTGCGTGTGATAGATTGAAACAGCAATTAGTCAATTTAAAAAGTTTGCTTCACCGTCTAACCTTGCTAAATGTTGCATATTTAATAGTCTATTTAAGGTATGGCATCAAGCTCTACAAAATTGACTAGCTCTTCCAGATGTGCTCAATCTTGTATGCATATCATTTTGGTATGGCATCGAACTCTAGACAATTAACTAGCTCTTCCAGACGTGTTCAATCTTGTATGCAGATCATTTTGGTATGGCATTGAACTCTAGACAATTGACTTAGTCTTCCAGACATGTTCAATCTTGTATGCAAATCATTTTACTGAACTAATGTTGCTGTTGCTTATGGTCAACTGGCTGAGTTTGCATCAGCTACTACTTGGGACAGAGTGACTGGGGCTGCTTTAGCTCGAGGCATGGCAGAATGGGGTTTTTCCAGGATTCTCATTTTTTAATCATTAGTTTTCAGTGTCTCTTTTAGAAGTCTCTTTTGCTATCCTATGAGAGAGTTAAGGTTTTCTGCTCTAAAGGAACTTTTGCAGCCACAATCATACACAGCACAAAATTGCGTGGACTGTCACAGCACAATATTGTGTGTGTGTATTGTACAGAATTCATGTCACCATCCAGAATGGAATAAGGTGGGGAGGGAAAAAATTCCCCAAACAAGGTTGCCTTTTGTGAACTCCTTTCACTTAGTTGTTGGGCCATTTTGGCAAATGGCCAATAGCTTAGGCCAGGGATGGGCAACCTTTTTGAGTTTGCACGCCAAAATCAGCCTGACAAAAAATTTTGTCACATACTGGCCAATATATTTTGTGAACTTACTATTTGATATGTTGATACCCAATTTGTATGTAATATGTAATTTATGTAAAGCTGACAAGATTGAAAGAATTATGACAAGTTTTCATGAAAATAATTTTAGTTGATATTTTTATTATCCTTTAGTTTAACTGGAACTGCCACTCATTTTTTCATAATTTAAAGACACTATCACTAGCACCATTACCAAAAGTTTACAATAACTGTCAATTTTTCCAATGGAACCATTGTTTTTTTTCCCAGATATTCATTTATATGACTTAATAATAGAAAAAGGTTATTGCAGATAACCCCTCTCAGATTTGAAATCTCCTATAAATAGTGTATAAACAGGACAATTTATCATATAATGTTTACATATATAAGGATAGCCAACTGACCTCACACTTAGCATAGAGACACTTTTATAGTATAATAAGAAATTGACTTCGTTTTTTTTTAGAATTAGGCTGGCTTTCATACCAGCCAGGACTGCTCCCCAACTTAAAGATGTCCCCTAAATCCTGAAAATAAATTTGACAAGGACTTGTTTCATGTACCAGTAACAAGTTGTAAATGTGAAACATTTGGCACATGTTCCAAGGTTGCCCGCCACTGACGGGTCATTTGTACCATATAAATATGTGGGTGAGATGGTAAATTTAAGGTATGGGGAGGATGGTGGAAATGAACTGTGAAGTATTGGTCTACTATTAGCACAAACAGATGTATAATAGCATAAATAAAGGGTTCACAGTTTGACATCCCAGCTGAGGAATAAGATATTAGACTGGAAGAGCACTTCATGAGAAATGCAAGTTGGGATCCCTGTTTAAATGCAAATATCTCCACCTCTCCTTGAATGTGTGGGCCCTGAGAATAGGAGCCACTATTCTACACACCGACACAATCCATCCAATTACTCCATCTTCCTGGACAAAATTCTGACTCAAATTCCTCTGAAAAATAATTAATATTGCCCTATTAGTTATCATATAGGTACTGCTTTTACATAAATAAATTTCAAGGCTATGATTTTTTTTGCTTGATTGGACATTTGAAAGAAATGATTGAGCAATGACTTCAGACACAACTTTTTTCCGGTAGTCAAATTTAAATGTTATCTAAAATGTAACTAATAATGATCAAGACCATTTGATCTTTCAACCATGGACTGCATACATTCACACAAATAAGGCTTTCTCAAATAAATACAGTAGACTTCATGAATTCTTCTCTTATGTTGAATGTCCCTTGGTGAAATTAATTGCACAATGTAGCTTCTTCCTCATTTTTAGAGATGTCCATTTTTTATGGCTATTTGTTAAATAATAATCTATTTGTCTGTTCTGAATTACATATTTAGACTGAGAGACATCAAATGATTTGTATTGAAATGTGAAATAACTTTTAGTATTTCTTTTCTTTTTCATAATGATGTTGTTGTCTTTTGCTGCCTTTGGAGAATAGATATGTGTTTCCGAAATTGCTGTTACTTAACAATCCTTATGGTTTTTAGCACTGTTATGGGTGATGACCATGATTTAGCTGCCCTCCTTTTGACCGCTCACTTCCACAGATTAATGTGATCCAATTCCTCTTGGTATGCCTTTATTAGCCAAATCTTGTGATACTCGGTGGCCTTTACCTTGCCCATCACTTTTCCTATGTAATCCTTCACCAGGAATTTGATAAAAATCTGGAGAAATAAAACAAAATCACTGGTAACTTGGTGGTATGGCATTTTATCAATAAAAATGTGTAACTTTTAAAGGTTAACTGCTCCTTTGCTCCTTGCTCAAGAATAGGTCCACCTCTATAATGTTCAGCATGAACAGCAAGTCAATTATCATTATGACTTATCTAAACAGCCCCAGTTCCTTGACAGATTCCATCAACTTCCCCACTGAGATCTAGGACATCCTTCCCCTAGATACTCCACAGTTGAAAGGTGGAGTTTGTCCACTTTGTGTTCACTGACCTTCCTCAGTGGAGATGCAGAGGAACAGAAGCAGGTCTATAGCCATGGGGAAACGTACGATCTGCATGTCAGCCGGCAAGGTTCCCACAGGTCTTGGCATAATTTACCTCTGCTATCGCTGTTGTCTTCTTTGTGGCCATGGCCCACTGGTCACCACTGTCTGCCTTCTCTAAGGGTAGACGAGGAGTATTGAGTTGAATGATGTACCCACGCTTCGACCAGAATTGGTCCAAATTGACCCTCCATGGGTCCAGTAGTCCCTGATTTGAGGACGTACTCCGGCAGACCGCATGGCGTCTACCCGTAAAAGTTAGTCGGGAGATACTTTCTCCCAACTATTTGGGCGATGGGCTCTTCCGGCTTTCATTATAGGTGCAGTAAGTCTTTGCAAAAGCAAGACTGACGGTTACTCATCTTATGTTGTTGGGTGAACCCAGCAGATACAAGCACTGCGGGGAGGTGGAGGCCAATTGTCGTCCTTTTGACGTCATTCCGCCTCATGGTGTCAGCCTCGCAGGGGTTGTGGTTCGCTTAACTTCCCTTCCTTTTTCTTACCCCTTTCCCACTACCCCCCAATGCTTGGCAATAAGCGAGAGCTTCTGGCCGAGTGGGGAGGTTTTTAGCCCGTGGGGAGACCCGAAACTCCTGTCTGTCTTCTCTCTTGTCAGCAGCATCTCCATGACCTGTAGAAACATCTCATCCACTTAGTTGCCATTATCACAATTTGTACCCTTTGTCCCTGAAGTGCTGGAAGTGGTCTTCAGGAGTAAGGATGCAGTGTAGAAGCGTGCCAGTGTTTTCATGATGACTAGGCAGTGTTCCAGGTCTAAAGGAATCATCTTGTCCCAGATTTGGTTACCATTCTCACTGATACACTTCAGCACTATTAGCTCTCTATCTCTTCACATCTTGGGGTCACCACCTTGGATCATTGCTTTGCCTCCTCGCTTGAAGTAGCAAGTCAGGGCTGGCAGTGCTTATGAAGGCAGCAAATCTGACATGGCAGGCTGGAACTAATGATCTGAATCAAGCCTCTGGCTTCAACCACAACTGTGACTTGGACCATGACACCTATGACATTTTTGCTGACAGCTTTTGTGTTATAGTCAACCAGATGGAAATTGGATATGCCCAGAATATTCCTTACTGTAATTTTATGGTCTTTGTTAACTAGGTCATCCATTTATCCAAACCTTTTGTGCCTCTTCTAAACTTTAAATGGCTATTTATTTTAAAAATTGAGGTATTATAGCAATATTTTTGTGACAATAACAATCTCTCAGTTTACCTGAACTGCTTCACTTCTTATATTTCATAGAACCTATACAATGGCTGAATCAGAGAATGATGGAGCCCTTGCTTCTTAATCAACATCTCAGGAGTAGAATAAGATTGAGACCCCTGAACTACATTCTTACTCCCGAGGGGAGATCAAACGGGGTTGCAGCTAGTTAGGTAGAGGGGAAACTTTATGATTTGCATTGATGGAGGTGAAGAATATATCAATAAAGACATACAGCTGCATAAAATGTTTCTTCATGGTAGAGAATTCCATTGGAAGTCATTTGAACCTCATAGGCTGTAGTGATCATTTACTCTACTTCTGCCATTGAGCTGGGACACCTGATTGAGTATCCATCAATTTGAATAAAAAGTATTGGGACTTAATGAACTATATGAATGTCTTTGTACTGGATTCTCTGGTTAATGTTTATGCAACCTATTGAGCCTATCTTTTGTCAAGTAAATGCAGAGTAAGAATGGTAATAATATGTACAGTGGCATTGTTTTGGTTGTAGCCAATGTGGAATTAATTTTTTGTCTCTCTATATCAATTGTAAATCCATGAGGGTTATTTAACTCCAGCCAATCATTTATGTCCTTTCCTAAGCATGCAGAGTGGAATAATTTCATTACCAAGGTAAAATTGTGCATTTTTAATCAAAGATATAACTCAGCTGTTAATTTTTTCTACTCTAATAATTATCTTATATCTGGAGCTTCTACCATAGCCTATCTCCCCTTTGTAATTTCTGCATCTTAACACTCATACCAGTGTAAAATGTGTTCTGACATTTTATTACCATGAATTTTTTCTTCTTTTTTCTGTCACTATGAATTCTAGAGTTTAAAGTTGTTGCAATTATTTTACCAATAAAATGACTTATTCATAATAAAATTATTTTTTTCTCAAACTACATTTTTTGCAACATGTAGTTACATTGTTTGAACTTCTTTTGGCCAAAAAACAAAATTATTTATTTTTTTCAATTCTTAACACATTTGCTGCAGATGACGTAAATATATGTCATGAGAGCCATTCCAGTGGCTCTCATGACATATATTTGGTTTGTGGTGGTTTG
The DNA here is from genome assembly GCA_963169105.1 of Ceriagrion tenellum. Classification (NCBI taxonomy): domain Eukaryota; kingdom Metazoa; phylum Arthropoda; class Insecta; order Odonata; family Coenagrionidae; genus Ceriagrion; species Ceriagrion tenellum. The sequence goes on from OY720637.1 coordinate 132,368,683, forward strand.
TTCCTTTGCCACTGGGGAGCTCCGTGCATATGCACTATTACTTTTTCACTCTCCCGCAGTTCGGCAGAGACCTTGCACCAGTGCGACAGAGTCTATTTTGGATTCCATGTGCTTTTCTTTTTAGTTTAGTTATTCCTTTTGTTAAGTATTTTTTAGCTCTAGGGATCCATCCTCCCTGTAAGATACAAGTGAAAATTTCAACCACATTGAAAGTGTTAATCAAGAAATATTTACATGCAACTTTAAGTTGTTGCTCATGGGCAATTGGGGGTACTATATGGGGATATCCCATTAGAATAAGAACTAGGCTGAAACTTTTATGTTAGTTTTTACAGTTGTCATTTTAACCAATAATCCACATAATAGTATTTGGGCATTGGCTGTGCGCAGATTTGAGATGTAGCAAAAGAGTCCATGTTTGTAGTAATTTCTTTTATAGATGTGTTAGTAGTTTTGAGCCATAGGGTGGGCAATTTTAGGAATTTCATGTACAAAGTTGCAGGTGATCGAGATCTAGCAACACCTGATTTATGCATAGAGAATGAGAAGTCGAGCAAGAGTGAGATGGCCAGAGCGTGGGTGGCGGAGTGGTTAGTGTGATTGCACTGGAGCATGTGCATCGAGTGTTCGATCCCAGCCTGATTGCTTTTGACTCTCGAAGTTTAGGACATGGGTTTATACTGTTTTTCAGTATCTCAAGGCTAAAGATTATGCATTATGAGTTGAATTAAAAGTCTTAATGTGTTTGATTTTTAGGCGTTAAAATGGGGAAGATTAAAATACAAACACAGGCTGGAACATATTTGAGCTAATAGATGTATATATACTACTGCTAGGTTATGTTTTTAGAATTCTCACAGGGTAGTTGCACATGCACAAAAGTATACTGGCTCATCCTCATGAAATTTAACCAAATATTCTGGGTCTCATGGAATAATTTTTTGGCCATAAGAGACACAAACAAGTCTCTTAAAAAACTTAATAGTTTAATGTAAACTTAATACTTAAAAAACTCTCTTAACAAACAATTAATATAGTGACAAGCCTTTTATTATTTAGCAGCTGTTCTAAATTTTCCTTAATATTTAATTTAATTTAAATTTATAAATAATATAAAATATAAAATAAAATTTAAAATAAAATATAAAATAAAATATAAAATAAAATATAAAATAAAATATAAAATAAAATATAAAATAAAATATAAAATAAAATATAAAATAAAATATAAAATAAAATATAAAATAAAATATAAAATAAAATATAAAATAAAATAAATAAAAAATAATTTAATTTAAAAAATTAAAATATATAATTGCTGTTTTTGAGAGTTTGAAATCAAGCCCAGCAGATCAAGATCCTAAAATTTTCATTTAGAAGGTATCGCATTCTCTACGAAACTACAAAAAATCAGCTGCACTCCATATAGGTATACATGTCTGGTAATCAATGCTGACCTCAGAATATTCAATTTGTCCGAGAGAAAAATGATAGCCTCTACTGCTTTGTTCTGATGTTCACCCTGTATTTGACCAAAAATCTATCACATAGAGCTACATCTCCCACAATTTGCACATTCAAGTAAAGGAATGGGTACAGTCTGATTTTTTTCATTAAGTAATGATTGACTACCTAAAGTCTTCCCTGAATTAAATTTATTATTGTGGCCAAAACTGCACAGACATTCCAGCGAGTGATTAGTAAATCACCATCGGTTACTTCTTCAATCATACACATGACTTTTGTGTTATACTTTTTCTTTCATCCCATAAGCATTACATGTGACTCAATGATTGCATGGTCTGCCCATCCCTCCCATTCCCATATCCGTGACCAATAGAGCAAGTTATCTGAAGGGAAAAGGTTTTCAAAGTATAATCCGGAGCCATATTCCTGGCCATTATTATTTATCAGTGTGCCGATAATGCTTAATAATAAAAGACATCCTTGCCCAAGGTCTGTGAAGTGAATTTAGAGTTCTTGTACACAGTCTGCCATGGGGCACTGAGTGAATTGTACAGCCATTTGATTTTGCCACACCCCACATTTTGTATCCAATCTGAATAGGTTTAAATTTTACAAATTGCTTTGTATGATGTTTACCATAATAACCAATATTAGTTAAATCTAAATTACAATTTATCTTGGAAGGCTAGAATTAAGCAGTACTGTTCAGTAACTCAAGTGTCGAATATATTTTACACTGCCTGTTTGAAATACCAAGCTTGGATGTGCCTGTCAAATGCAAGTGGCAGAGAATATCATCAACTCTATTTTGCAATTTAGATATAAAATATTTATATCATCATTAATAGTACCAAGTATTAATAATAAATACCTTTTATCCACTTGTTTAAGACTTTAAATAAATTAAATTTGGCTCTAACTCTTTCAAGACATCAGAATCCAATGCTTGATTCAATGCAAAAATTAGTACTGCGGAGTGACTATGAGCAACTATAGTTGCATCAATGGCTTGACAATCATTAAAAAATTTAACTTGAAAAGAATGCTGAAATATTTTTATGTAACAGACTTACATATTTACCGACCATTTTGGCATAAGTAAATCAAGTAAATGCTAAGCAGACCCAGATAGCATTTAAGCTTTCGCAAAGCTTGATTTTCCCCTGCCACGTTAAGCTTGGTTTTTGCATGATTGATCCAAGCGTGCCTCAAGCAGTCTGTGCCAAGCTACCGAAGGAGCACTTGGTTCAAGCGCCTTGGCACTTGGTTCTCATTAAAATTGAGTGAGACATTTTTTAAAGGCCTGAAATGCTTGTATTTAAAGTTGTGAAAGAGAAGTGATATTCAATTTGCCTCAAACAATTAGTTTTGGATATCTTTCTCCATGTACCTGCTTTGTTCAATTTCAGAATGTAGCCTTTGTATAATAGTTTTGCAGATCACACATTGTACAGCAAAAAGTCATATCTTGCATTGAATCTGAGCAGATTGATTCAGACTTCCTGGTGAGGTAATAGTCAACCTTATTCAAGATGAAACTTATGCTTGAATCAAACTGGAAAATAAAGTTTGATTCTGTTGAGCAGTATAGCGTTCGCGCACATTTTTGAATATGCTCATATTGCTGTTCTTTTGTTTTTGTATGTATCGTTGCTCTGTTATTTTCCTGTCAAGATGTCGTTGGAATAAAGGCGCGTTGGAAAAGTACCACGAGGTTGTGTCCGGTGTAATCCTTTCTCCCAATCCTCTGTTTTTCATCAGATTCAAGCTACACTGTTGAGGTTGCAGAAAGTTTGACCAGTGGAGACTAGCTTGCTTGATTCAAGCTTGAGATTAGGTTGACCCTCTTAGTGTGGTGGGCCGATATATTGGCTTTTGTATCTCTATTGCTTCCTACTTATGTAAAGGCAACAACAACAATATAATCAAACCATAGATACTACAGAATTAGATACTAATAGAATGATGTGTAATAAAATTCATTACTCGATACTCAATGCATTTATTCATTGCATTTATTCAACAGTTACCTGAATAACATTTACATGTGACCAAACATCAGACCTATGCTGAGCTAAGGGTTGCCACTTGCCACGTTTAGCGATTTCGTGCTGCAGAGATTGTCTTCTCGTAATCCAAGACACGCAATTTCTTCGAATAATCCTGTTTGGAATTATTTCGTTAACCATTGACTCCTTACTCTGTCCCATCTTTTTTATGGCAAATATTTTTCAGATTCCACTTAACATAAGGTAATCCACAGGTCTAAAATTACTAGAGATATTGACATTCCTGAAGACAGCTTACTTGAATAAAAAAATGTGGAGTAAATATAATTCCAGTATATTGTTCTCATTAAGAATCTAGTTATAGGTTTTCATAAGTCACCGTACTCATTTTATTCATATGTATGAGAAATACACAGGGATCTCTGATTTGTATTCGGTGTACACGGGATGCAACATTTTTGGCATTGGACATCATACAGACTGTAATGAACCGTTGCTTGCAATGCTTTAAGATCAGATTAAAATATATTTACAGTTTTATTCAGCATACAGGTTGCAAACTACTCATGGAATCCACCATGAGTAGCATTGTCCAATACTTTTCCAAACTATCAATAAATATATAGTCAACTTGGACATTCATTGCAGGCTGGTGAAGAGTTGTTGCTAGGTATTGCTTCCAGCTGAGTCTTGGGAGATCTGAACCTCTCATATCCGTGCTAGCAGCTTATCATAAATTCCTCCATTGCTTGCAATCCTTTCAGATCTGATTGAGTAATCATGTTCTCAATTGTGTCGTAATATTCCGTGTTCTGCATGAAGCCGTATGTTCTCGGAGGCTATCATTGGAGTCATAGGTCCTTAATGAAGGTTCTGAATGGCAGGGGTTGCATGCACGGGGTAAAATTTTGATGAAATCTCGATATCAGCATTTCTGGATCATAATTTCTATTTCTTGTCCATTAAATAGGATAAGTCCTTGACCGCATGGGAGTTTTTACACATAAAATTTTTATGCATAAATTTGATTTTTTAATACACCGCCAGGGAAGAGACAGTAAAGAGATGAACCTGCAAATTAAAAAGAACATATTGTTAAATATGTTAAGTTGATTGAGGTGATGAAAGGAAAGTAAATCTTGACTTTACAATCAAGATTCGTAGCTTAAGGGAATGTTTTAAAATAATTTTGTGATGTAACTGACACAAACTTGTTTTAACGAGTCCGATGATGCAATAAATGTTACACTAAACCTGAAGGCGCACCACTTAACTCCAAAATCATAAAGCAAGTAAGTAATTCGTTGTATAATGTTCCATATATTGACATTTAGGTCGCTGCAACAGTCGGCAGTCGAAAATGCGTTAGGGTAAGTCGTTCGTTAATTTAAATACTTCCTAGAATCAATATGCATCAAAGAATATACTCCTTTGTATTTAACCCTGACTAACACATGATGAAAATTAGAAGAGATCGATTTACAGATGTAAAACCGGGGCATGCATTGTCTATAGATTGGCTAGAGAAATAAAATATTCTTCGTAAGGAAGCCAAAATGAAAGATTAGGTATAGCAAAGAGGGAGCACTGTACATGCAAGACAAATATGACAAATTATTCAGTCAAGGAGACAACATAAAAACAAGCCTATGGATCATCATTCTCATCTAAATACTATACAGTGAGCCGATGAGAAGCGTGTGGCAGTGTGTGTTGGGGAGAACATATATATGAATACTATATTTGAAAAAATTTTTAATGAATTTCAACCTTTCTCGACCGATAATTGATTGCTGTTTAAAAATTTTAATTATTTCTTTATATAACTCTGTGGAAATACAAGAGGGACTAGTCATTCCAGGATAGGAAGAGAATGCATTAGATTAAGCCCAAGATATACCATCAAAATATAGTTTTTAACCAATTAACGCAGAAATGACTTCATGATTGTAATTATGCCCTTAGCTTAAATTGAAGTCTGTTACAATGACATGGAAGAAAATACGATTCAACTCTCTGTTTTACATGCTCTAAGTCTCAGTCATTATAAGTACCTCCACGAGTTTCAATTACTTATCTACTTCAAGTTTAAGACAGGTAAAATGAAATCCAGTCTTCATAGTTATTAAAAGAATAGTGAAAAAAATGGATGACACTTAAATCTCTGTTCAGTGATAAAGGATGTCATCTAACACGAAAGTTTGGATAAGTCTCCTGACTCAGAGCCAGAACTGAAAGTTTTCTCTTGAATTCATTGTTAGGAGTGCTAGAAGTATGGCAGGTTTAGGTAACAGTGATTATCTATTACCCTATGCTTAAAAAAAAAATTATCAAAATTTAGGTGCCGACGGATCAAATAATTATGATTCAGTCCTAAAGCATTATGCAAATAACTCAAACATTTTAATATTAGGAACTGGTAAAAGGCTATGATTTCCTATGCATTTGAAAAACATTTGAATTCTTCTGAATAAAATATCAGATCAATCTTGTGTGATTTAAATAAATAACTAGGATAACATTAACCGACTCAAAATTTATTTTATAAATAAACAATATTAAGTGTTTTTTTCTATATAAAAATTATTAAGAAGTTTTGAATATCAATATTCAAAAAAATATATTATGCCTGGTCATATATTAGGCCTGGAAAGAATTTATTTTTGTATCTAGCTGTTCGGCATTATATATCTCTTATTTTTTCGTTTCCGTCGGACCTACAAATGAAGTGAGGCGTCAAAGAGATATTCTTCTAAACAGATGTACTCTGAATTTCTGGAACAACGTTAGCCGGGCGTTTAACCCGCAAGTCTCTGGTGGCGCCAAACCAATTCCCTTCAAAAGCTGAGGAACAATTTATGTTATTTCGTGGCATTTTTTACGCAGCATCCAGATTTTTTTGTATCTTCTTTTTATTTTAAATATTTCTGTCCAGGGTCCCCTGCGCTCGTGGTGTATTCGAGATATGGTTTCACCAGACAAAGTGCCATCTCTAATTAACATCATCATCCGAAGACTTTCCTTTTCTACGCTTGATATCTCCTAGTTTCTTTAATGTTGTGCCTTACATGCTGTGTTCTTCACGACATATTGAAGCTAAAGTAAACGCATGGTATATGAATTGATTTGAGGACTTCATATTTACCCCAACTACAGTGTAGATATCTCGTGGAGTTGATGACTTCCGTAAGAAGTGTGCCTAGATCTATTTATCAAAATTTAGTTCAAGCCCACACTCCTGTGACTACGAGCGACTACGAATGACTGCTGTTTAGGTCCGGTGATAGAAATTCTTAGTCGGCGTCTTCTCTAATATCCTGGTAGATGATCTTATAGTGTGCAAAGAGTCATAATGTTCTGATACCTTAAAAACGTGATATAAATGATGTATTTCATATAAACTATGGATAAAAATCGAGATGAGGGAAAATCTCTCTTTCTTGTGGAACACCGGATGTAACTCTAACTGAAATAGAGACAATAAATTCAATAACTAGATTTGTTTGCGATTGCTGAATAATTCCTGTTTAAAATTCACCATTTTTTCATTGCCTTGCAAGTTTTCAATCAGTGTATGAGTTTTTTATTAAGACTTAGCTGAATGATTTTATGAAATCGAGAAATATCGCGTCAATTTGCTATTTACCTAATTTTAGGACATAGGTAATGAAGGCAGAGCACTAGCTGTGGTTAGTAGGATCTAATTTTGAAGAAGCCGAGGTGACTGTCTCATAAGAAGTGTCGTTTATCTTAGGAAGGTCATAATATTACCTACGCCGGTAATATTGCTAACGAAATTCAAGAATTTCGCATAATAGCGATGTTGAGGATTTTGGCAGTAATTTCCGGAGTTATGTATGCTTCCTTTTTTATATATTGGTGCAAATCTAGTTACTTTCCTGTCATTGGGTACCCTGTTTTCGGAAATAATGTGCTACATGATTTGTGTTGGAAGAAATAAAAGTTCTCTCCTGACAATCCTTCAGTAGGCACTTGGTATTGAGAAAACTGAGTAAAATGAGTCACACATCACTACTTCAATCCGGGGAGAGCAGATACTGGAATAATAACGCAGTAATCGGAGCACTACTTCATGAAAAAATTACAATATTCTAAGATAGCTCATATTTTACATCCAAAGTTACCTACCTTTCAATTTTTCCAGTCCTCGATCAAAAACCAAAAGGAGAAACTTTTTCTGCGACCATGATTAAATGTGTATATTATTGGGAACGGAGGTGGGGATATGAAGGCTTGGGTGAGGAATGGGATTGGGTCAGGGGATGGAAGGGAGGGCGTGCTGGGCCGGGAAGGGATGTGAAGAGAGGGGTTAGACGGTGCGAATTTAGAGGAAGGTGAACAGGGAGGAGTGATGAGGATGGATGATGTGGACACAGATAGAGCGGGGGTGGGTGGGTAGGAAGGTGGAGGAGTGGAAGAATATTGGTAATTTAGAGTGGGGAGGGAACTAGACGGAGGGGTCGAGGCGGGCGATGGGCAGGCAATGGGTGGGATTTTTCCCTCCTCTCCTTTGTTCTTCATGTCCTCGCACACCTGGGTCTTCCTCCTTCGTTTTGCTCTCTTCTCCTTTTTCTCCTCATCTCCACCTCGTAGGCAGGAGCCTGTACATAAGATGATGAATTAGGACATTTGGTGCAATATATTTCCTTTTGGAGAACGTTAGTTTAGTATAAAATTGCCACGAAGCCTGGGTTATTCTTGTCCTCAGGCGTGGTAGCATGTGAAACGTCTTATTTTATTTGATTAACAGGACATAACATGCAAAGGCTGTTGCACATTCGCCAAGTCCTTGTAAATACACCTTTGAATTAATCTAATACACATAGTTTTCACATTGGGACAAGGGCCTAGCCTAATTGAAATACCACTTCCCGTAAGATCACTGTAGTTAAGAAATTCTGGGCCCGGACGAGGGTTAGATGGGTGACCATTCATACCTTCACCGTAGCTCTCATGTCCCCTGCCTGCATGTGGCAGGCAGGTAAAAAAGGGGGTTGGCTCAATGGACCACTCAAGGTCTATGTGCCCGAGCCCCTGTCGAAGGCTCCTCCAACCTACAATCTAACAGTCTACTTTTCACATCGATGGTAAGCCTTGTAACAGCTGGAGTCACAAACATTTCAAATAAGACGTTATCTTTTCAATAATGACAACTTAAAACAAAATATAATCCATGAATATATTCATTTAATGCTCTTTGTGACCTTAAAACTTTTAAAGCACGATACAGATTGAAATGTCGCCATTACTGATGAAATAACAGAGATATAAGACATCTAATCCATCGCTACGACAAGTTATTACATAAGTATTCCTCGACGCACGTTGAAATATTGATTGAGGAAACACTAGGAAAACTAGATCTTATAACCATTCACTATCTACAAATGTGCCAAAGTAGTTACTCTCAAGAGTTTTACTAGCTTTACCACGGAAACGATTACCCTCACTCCTCTGCAGGTGTATACCATATTTTTGTCGTCCCTTTACAATTTTATTCCCTTTCTTCGTTTTTATCCGCCAAAATACGTCTATCAGTTTTTTTTAACCGTCTTGCACTATACCTTAATCACTCAACATTTCATATTTCTCCCAATCGCTAAGATTATTCCGATTTTTCGTCTCTATGTATCCTGAATTACTTAATTCTACTAATCCACCGGGATCAAGGGCCAATCCATAGGTTTGTGCACTTAAGTTGAAGTGTATAGTTTTTTCGATTTCACCTAATTAGCCACGAGAGAGAAAATATATGAGGGGCACAGATGTCTGAGCGTTGAACCGGTAAGAAGTAGCTCAGTGGTTTGATATCCTGTATGCATATGAAATTTTTCCATGGCTAGTTGCACAATTGTCATCCTGATAATGCTTTACAAATAAAATTTTTCCTATGGCACTATAAATTACGTACAAATATGCACGAATTATTGAAGTAATATTTTTGCATAGCTTAAAAGTAAATAATAGATGCGATATTACTTACATAATCCGCCCATAGCAGTATTTTTCGCCTTCCCTAGTTCTTGGTAATCCAGGCTAATTCGTACACGTACTTCTTTTCTACTTTTCCACTACTTTTCTTGTATGAGACCTTCTCTTGCAGGTTCTCTACGTTGAATGATCAACCTTTAAGTTCGAGTTTCCTTGGCAACGGTTGTAATGAGCCCCTTCCAGTGCTTAGCCATTGTTGTTCCTTAAAGCCATTGAGTTGCGTGTAGAGAGAGAAAAAAAATCAGTATGTGGAATAACTTGCGTGTGTAACAGTGACTTCCTCGTAAATGTCCTGATAATTGGCTATTATGTTCTAAATTATACAAATTACTGGCTCTTGGTTACTATAAAGCAGATGTGATCCAAAGCTAATATTAAACAGAAACTGTTCATATTTCTTCGGTATTGCCCCTGATACGACATGAACATTAGGTAAAACAAATTGTTTTTGAAGTTCCGTATTTAAATTCATTCATATTCATGGACATTATAATGGCGATGCAACTGCTTTGTGTAGAGTTCGTGTTGAGCAGTGAGGACTCTCTCTTGCAGTCGTTGATCCTTAGATTGGTTTGAACATAGACCTCCATTTATCTCTTTTCTGAGCTTTCCTTTTCATTTCTTATGTTTCCCTTGGCCTCATTCTGTATCGTACCCCCTCCACCATTCCCTATAACACCCTTTTTACTAGACTCTCTTGTCTCAATATAATATTTCCCACCAATTCTGCTCTTCTTTTCACACTGTCAAAAACTTTGAAGTAGGTACTCTACGGGCGGGAGGGATTGACATACAATGTGCATGGTCTTCCTCATTTGGCCAGTGATGCAGAGATTCATGGATCCCTTGAAAAGTACAGTGCTTTTAAATTTGAAAACAAACTTTCTCAGATTGAAACGCTGGTAAGAAAGCCAAATCTCCCACTCCCTCAAAGTGTAAGGCGATCGAATGAAATGTCACGATTCCATCAGCCTAGACTGGGTGATAACAAGACCCGTCAATGTAAGAATCGACAGGAGATTTTATCTTCTGATCTAGAGCATCCTCAAAATTCCAAGTACTCTTCCACTGATCACCTGACAATCTCTGATCAAGCTCTAAACAATTGTGTGATCACTGAATCTGGAGAGATAGTAGAAGCGGAGATTATTGCATCAAGGAATGGTCAGACGTACATTGCAGGGATGCCTTTTGAAAAGATAAGTTCCTTTTATACCAGTCTTGGCATTTCCTTGGCATACCAGTCTTGGCAGGGCATTTTCAGAAGCCACTGTAAAGGCAATCCCTGAGAGTTGGGTATTTAACTCTAGTTGCATGTCGTATGCCCTTTACCTACCAGAGTCATTTCCAGCTCCAAGTGTGGTTCGCATGATTAGGAGACAACACACTCCCTGCAATTCATTGCAAAGGCTGAAGTTAAAGTTTATGACCTCTACATTTGGTAGGATTCTCTGCATTGACTCGATGTCACGTTTTCATTGTCCTATGCATACATTAATGTGCTTATTTACTTTCTTTTTACTCAGATGACATGTTTGATGCCACTCAATTAGAGATCCAGGTGGCTGACTGCGAAGACACTGATTTGGAATAGTATTTCACCAGTAACCTAACGGGGGCACGGAAGAGGAAAAGGAAAGTGAAAAATTTCCGTTACCCTACTGAGCCAAGGAAGGACAGTGATGACTCTGATACTCTAAGTATGTCTGCTCCCTGCTGATGACGAAGGAAGTGGGGAAGCAGTTTATCATATCCGTTGTAGATTGGTATAATATCATGAAATGATCGGGATGTATATTCCTTTGTGCTAGCTGGGGCGTTTAATCTTTGATGTGTTTCTTAGTGAGCAACGGATGTATCCATACGGAATTAAGGATATTTTTAACTCTTCCGTGAACACATGCGAACGTGACTCGTCGAAAGAGCTCATCATTGGTGAAACAATATTTTTCAGGCGTGCAGAGTTTCTCAGCTAGCAGTTGCAGTGATCGAACGGAATCGAGAATATTTCAAATTCTCCAGTATAATCATGGAAGAGACTCGTCGCAATATCTTATAGTTCTTGCTCGTGTAAGGTGGTATTGTGCCGCCGAAGTATTAAAACCAGTGAGTTTTCTCCTTTTCTAGTGGCTTAAGTGGTCTAATTATTTTATTGACTTTACGCATCTATGTCTTCGTGTATTTACTTCATCAGGCGATAATTTCTCTACTAACCAGGCGCATGCGCATATCAGTTTACGTTTCGTTCGTTCCACGAACCGCGCGAACGTCTATGCAAAGTTCGGGCCGGGCGACATTGCAACCATTAGTATCGTTCGTGGGATTAGTTTCCGTAATATTCCCTGGGTTCTGAACTAACGTTCTAGCAACGTTCCGCTAACTTTGACTTGCTGCACGGGAAAGCCATTTATCTATTTAGATTATTGGCGATTCCCTTGTCTAGCAGCGTCCTAAGGGTTAAAAATCCTTCTCGAGTTCTCATCTTCATTTCATTCATTCTTTCTCAAAAGAAGTTTTTCATCCTTTTATAGGCTGTTTCTATTCTCTTCCATTTCATACCATTATCAATCCCCTCAGATATCTGAGGTGTGTTTGCGGCAAAAGTATGATGGATAGGGTCAGGAATGAGTGAGTGATAAATGAGTGTGTGTTAGATGCTCCAGGCGTCGTCTGCTAGCGCGTCCGTCATTTTTGGCTCTCGTGGAAGGGAGATTTGTATTTACCATTGCAGGAGATAGATATTTAGGTCCATGAGGATTAATGTTCATTTTTAGGAACATGATAATGTATTGTGAGAGATGGCCGGCCATGATTATATCAATAAATAATTAAGAAGTGGTATATCGACGGCATTGAAGGGGTTTTAAACGAGCTACAGAATTATCATTTCAAGGGCGGGATTCTGTATCTATAGCGACACCTCTCGGTGTCGCTTACCCGCTCTACCGACATCGGTCGGTCGGAGCGATACCGTGGACGCCTTTGACCGATACCTGTCGTCACAGTCCTGGTAATACAGAACTTTATGTGTATGGGGGTAAATGAAGCAAATCAGGTTTTTAAGGATAGGTCAATATGGAGGAAATTATTGATGCAGATTTAGGTGTACAAATATGTATTTTAGAGTGAAACTTAGTGACTCTGCCTTCCTAGGAAGGGAACGGCGTGATTGGTATGTATGTATCTATCAATCTCCTCACAAGCATCTTCAAGATATTTTTCTTTTGCCTTACGTAAAAGAAAAATATCTGGAAGGTGCTCGTGAGGAGATTTATAATGATATATAAAGGAATTTAATAGAAACGGCCTATAAAAATATTAGCAACTTCATATCATTTTGTACTTTTTAAGTCTTCTTCATTCTTGCAGTTCTTAAGTTTTCGTCTTTCATCTATTAGGTTTAATATCTCTTCGTTGATCCACTTCTATTTGTCGCAATGAGGACACTATCTGTAAAAAGGGTGACCAAATATGGGTGCGTTTTTCATTTGTACAATACAATATTAACGTAATAAATGAATATTATAATAAATCATAAGTAGATTTTTCTCTTCATTTACGTCAAATGAAGTTTTTAGGCTGTTTATGGTGAACACATGGTATTTATGTTTGCAATATGTAAATGCAGGCAATTTAAGTTTGTAAAATCCTTTATTAAGTATGAATCTGCATAAAATAATTTCTTTACGTGACGCAGTATCTAACAAGAAATTTTGGGGTGGTGAGGGGCCATTTAATAACCACGTGACCAATTTTAGGCCTTTTTTCGACCTCCCCTCCCCCCTTCAGACCAGACTTGGCCATGGTCTTGACCACCACCCCAGGGGGTGTCGTGGTCATATACAGAAATTCTCCTTTTCTCTATTGTTGAATATTTTCACCTATAACTCTGCTGAAAAATGAAGAAGAACAAGGAAAATGAAGCTGAAACGTTCAAGGATTGTGCACTACTTGATTGTGAGTAAATAAAGGTAATACCACAGAGTGAAAATCAGCATTCGTTATCGGGTTTTTATTCATCCAAATCGGCCAAGTCGTACGCCGCAAGACCCCCCCCCCTCCACCATCGTGACCAACAGTGGCCAAGACTCTAACCCCCATGCCCCCCCCAAAACGACCACGTGGTTGTTGAATAAGTCGGATCTAAAAATAGTCGGATCTAAGTCGAATCAGAAAAAGCAAAATATAATGAATTGGCCGAATTTGTTTTGTTTTGCGGATCCAAAGAGAGTTATATATTTTTGTTCTAGCTGTTACAATTGTATGTTTCCATCAGTGTGAAAGTATATGTATTCAATAATTCCAAGGTGCATTAACTCGGAAGTGGCAAATGTGCAGCATTCTGTGTATCAAGCGTAGAAACGGAAGGTTTCCGGATGATAATGTGAATTATTGGTGCTACTTCGTTTGGATAGATCACATCTCATATAAACCACGAGCACATGGAACCCAGGACTGAAAAATGTAATATCCTATACATAAAGTGCTACGTCCGTCCGTATGTCTGTCCATTTGATACGCTCTTTCGGCGATTTCATTGGGCGGCGTCGCGACAGGAGGTGGGGCCTTTGACATAAGGGAGGTGGGGTGGGGGGAGAGAGAGAGGTATACGTTACCATGTTTTCTCGTAAAGTAGTGCGAGCGAGATAGTTCCCTAATCATAATATAGACCATATTCGATATATACGTTTTAATTTATCCAGCTTTAGGACACACGAATAAAATATTGCATTATTAATGGTGCATCAATATAGTTATACATGACAGAATTGTAAATAATCAAATGAAAATATATGTCTTTAACTTGACTCATTTGGTAAACATGACTCCAAAAAAAGGAAAGTTTATCGTGATCCCGACGAATTTACTGCGGTGACAATATATTTAATTTTCAAAAATAGTTGGGAAAACACACTAGCTATTCAAGGTTGATTTTTTTGATGAGACATAGGTGTAGGGAATGCCTCGTGTTTAATATAAGGTCTCTCTGGAGAGTGTACCCATACCATTCCCCAAGTAAAAGGGCTGGTATTATTTGATAGAAATCTCGGACAGTGATGCGGTAAGGGGTTGAATTTTTGGTCATTAGAAGGGTTAGATATTTTTATTAAATGAGGCCAAATTCATTGATTTCTAGGTAACATGATATTTCGCTCAAACTACCTTAAACGTTTTATGCGAATGGATACGAAAGAACACCCCTTTGTAACATTCCACACGTGGATCATTGGGAAGGACAGCAGACTCGGTTGACTCTGCGGATACTTGAAAAGGATTCTCTGTGTTCACTTCTCAAGCCTACATTGTAGCACATGAGACGATATTCGTGCTTACAAAGCCACTGTCGCTGTAGATAAACCCAACATTGCAACATTTCCGTATATATAACGACGAATTATCCTATTATTGCATTGACAAATGATGTGTTACGCATGCTTATACACCAAGGGTTGAAATCTACCATCAAAAAAATATTTGACTTGAATATCCGTTCTGAGAGGATTCTGTTGTAGTAATTGCCTGCTGGGACCCTGAGCCTTCCAGAGTCATATAGAATCTTGCAGTCTTCACAAGAATTGTAATGGCGTCTAAGAAACTCAAATTCGCCTCTGTGGAGGAAATTTATGGAGCGTACTCGTCCCCTGTTGAGGAGAGCCGTGAGGAGCGTAAGCGGTGCTTGAATCGACGCAGGGTGGAGCGCGCATCAAACGGCGAGGAGCACCAACGCGACGGCAGCTGCGCCACGCGATCGCCAACCTGAGGAAGCTCTCTAGCTTCATTTTTATCCCGAATCGGTTTCCTTATGATCGTGGGTTTTGTATCATTTTTTATTACGATCAATCGTATATTTCTTTTACAAACTATATATATTACATCCCCGTGGAGCCAACTCCAACACCAACTCCCGGGCAGACCCCAGGTGAGACTTCTTTAAAAAAAAAAAACAAATAACAATAAAATCTGGACGCTGCACAAACAAATGCCACGAGCGGACGCATAGTATTTCTGCGCTTTTATTCAAAGAAATTGGTTGGGTGCCGCCAGAGACTTGGAGGTTATAGGATAGGCTAATTTTGCTTCAGAAATACAGCGTCGGTCTGTTTCAAAGCAACAGAGAGTATATCTCTTTGACGCCACACTTCATTTCCTGATCCGACGGAAACGATATAATAAGAGACCTATATTGACGAAAAGATCTGTACAAATGTACGATCTTTCCAAGCACAACATGTGACCATAATTGTCGGAGAGGGACGCCGCCTTCCCTAACGGGACTAGCACCGCCCTCTTCCTTGAATCTAAATTAGTATTCTTGCTGATAATTCGGAGCGGCACCAGCTATGATGTCAGAAGGGACGCTACTGAATCGGCAAAGTCAGAGGGCAAAGGACTCTATTATATTACCCCACCCACTCCACCCGTTTCGTTTAATGGTAGTCAGAAATAGGGTTTGTTTACCTTTAAACACCAAATAAAAGTTCAATGGATGAAAGTTGAAGGCGCAACACCTATTCGAGTAATTTTTTGACAAATATATTTGCCTCTAACAAACCTACTATCCATTTCCTCCTCCTGGGTGAAAGATGCGACATACTTAAAAGCTAATAAGATATTTTTTTCTCCAAGAATTTACGGCGAGGCCGCTAAAAACTGAAAAATATCTCTGCTTGCGCGGTCTCCTCTGCTTGTCCGTCTATCGACGCTCGCCTCAATGAAGTAGTCATCAGTAAACCTTAGCAAAGTTCCGGGTGGTAGTCACCGGGGTGGTTTGTTGTTTAGAATGACGCACAGGTTTAAAATTCTTGCTGCACGAGAAAGAAAGGCCTCGTCGCGCTTTGAAAAATTTGGAAGCACCCGTCGAATGCTTTTAATGGGGTGAAAGAATTCAAATACCATTTCTTTCCAGTGGGTTGAACTACATGCGTCCAAAACATGATCTTTGGCAGAAAAGGTATCGCCCGCAACATGAGGGGAAAATTAGCTCTTTGTAGAGGCATACTGCGTCCCAAATCGATACCATGCGTCCTTCATACATTCAGAGTTTGAATAGATTAGTATTGACGGAACTTTGTATTTACTTGGAGAAACCTTATGGGATCATCTAAGGTCTCACAAGATTTTGATTCACTTTGTTGCTTACCACCAGAGGGGGGATGAGGAGCATTTATCACCTCTGGAGATGAAATCTTGCATGGTGCAGAAACAGTATCCCACATTTTCAGTTCATTGCTAAGGTGCTCTCTGGCCTCACCTTTCTCCGGTACTACTGCATGGTTTCCTTTATATTTCCTGACCTGGTCAACGTGTACAGTTCTATTCCCAGCATTTGTTTGTACTAAATAGGTCATGATACTGACTTTTGCCTTGATTCTTCCACTTACATACTTAATAAGCCCACCTCTTGGGTGACGCACTAACACTTCTTCCATTAAGCTAAAACTAGGGATATTCTGATGCTTAATTGAAGTTCCCCTCGGCCCCTGACAGGCATTTGGCTTGAGCAATGGCAGCGAAGTTCGAGGTAGGCATTTCAGCACAAGTGATGCTGGGCATTTACCCATCTCTGAACAGGGAGTATTTCTGTAGAACATAAGGAAGTTCACTAATTTACTCTCAATGCTGAACCGTGAGTGATTTCCCAATCCCCTATGTAATTGTTTCGTCAGTTCGTCTACAGCCTGTTTCCCCAGGTTATCTTTTATCGTTCTAACCCCTCTTTCAGCGATACCAATTGAGGCAGGGTGGTAGGGGGGACTCTTAGTGACTTTTATGCTGTTGCCCATACCAAAGGATATAAACTCTGCTGATTGAAAAGGGGGCCCGTTATCTGTAACAATATCTTTAGAGATACCGAAAACTGCCATAAAACTACTTAACTTTAATATAGTACTCTGAGCATTTGTGCTGTCTGTCACCCAAGCTTCAATTTACTTTGAAAAATGTCCACTAGTATCAGGATTTTGTGGCCCTGAAATGACATGAAGTCCAAATGAATTCGTTCCCACGGAGAATCAGGTTTCGACCAGGGCATAAGGTACTTCCTCTGGGGGCTTGAGTTACTTGACAAGTTTCACAGCTTGCAGCAAGATTTTCAATATCTTTATCTATGTCGGGCCACCATACATTTGATCGAGCCAATAGTTTCATCCGGACTATTCTTAACTGCTGCTCATGAAGCATCTTCAATAACTGGCTTCTGAGGATCTGAGGAATTATAACTCTATTCCCCCAGCACAGACACCCATTCGTAACGGTCAGCTCGTTTCGTCGCGTAAAACATGGACGAGTACTTTCCTCAGACTTTTTTGTCCGGCCTTCTTGGGTGAACTGGATAATTCTTTGGAACATTTTGTCCTTGATTGTATGCGCCTTGACATCCAAGTGTCTATGCTTCTGTCTACTTGGAAAACTCACACTGTATCCTCAGTGGCCTCTGATGGAAGAGGTGAACGAGAGAGCATAACGACATTTCCTATCTCTTTCCTGTAGGTTACCTGATAATCATACGCAGCCAGTATGAGGGCCCATCTTTGTAATCGTGATGCAGCTGATGTCAGGATTCCTACCTTAGGACCTAGAATCCTCATCAGTACTTGTGCGTCAGTGGCAATCGTAAATTTCTGTCTATACAAAAACTTTCCGGACCACGAAGATTACTACCAAAGCCTCTCGTTCCACTTGGGCATAGTTCCTCTCTGCAGGTGTCAGAGTTGCATACGCACGCATGGTAGGTCTCTCTACTCCCTCAATCACTTGACAGAGAACAGCTCCAACTCCATATTGGGATGCATTCGTCACTAGTACCTATGGAAACTGAGGTTGGTATATAGTTAGCAAATTATTCTTTCTAGGGAGACTTTTACTTTCCTGAAATGAATATTCCTGCTCCTCGGTCCAATGAAACGGGGTGCCTTCTTCTGTAAGTTTGTGCATTGGTCTAAGGATAGTTTATGACATTGGGATAAATTTACTGTAACAATTAAGCATGCCCAAATAGGATTTCAACTGCTGCACGTTTGTAGGACTAGGGTAGTCCTTTATTGCCTTCATTTTTCCCTCAGAAGGCCGGATTCCAAATTTATCAACAATATTTCCCAAATATTCAATGCTGGGTTGATAGAACTCACACTTCTCTATATTTACCAGGATGCCAAATCCTGACGTATATTCTTCCCCCACGACAAGTCCTGATTAAGAGTCACTCCTAACTGACTCTACAATTATTATTTAATTGTGTACGTCTCGTTGGTTGAGGTTCTCTTCTAAGGCAAAAATTTATAACTACGCACTTTTTAAGATTTAATCTAACTGCCAAGTGTCGCACCATTCGTTTACAGCATCAAGGTCTTTCTTCAACGCAGTTCTATCAGACTCCGTGTTAATGTCTCTGTACAATATACTGCGTCGTCCGGGAAAAGGTGATTGTTGCTCGTAAGGACGGCGGTGATATAATTAATATACAAATAGAATAAAATGAGACAAATGACACTCCCCTGGGGTACACCGGATGTGACTTTAACTGTATCTTAACTAACGCCATCTAGAACTACCCTCTGTACGCGGTTACCTAAGAAATCTTCAATCCAGCATATTATATCGTGATGTATTCCATAGGCTTTTAGCTTAATAATTAATTTTGAATGCTGAACTTCATCAAAAGTTTTTTTTGAAATCTAAAAATATCGCGTCAACCTGGGTGAGCCTTTCTCCAGAGGAGAGAACATCGTGAAGAAAAGGGCTAGCTGAGTTTCACAGGACCTGCCGATTCGGAATCCATGCTGGTTTTGACTTTACAAGTTCTGGCTATCTAAATACCTCATAATTGTGCAGAAGATTGTATGTTCTAATATTTTGCATGAGATGGACGTGAGGGAGATAGGTCTATGTTACTTGGATCTTCCTTATCGCCGCTCTTAAAGATAGGAGTAACGTTCGCGATTTTCCAATCGCAAGGGACACGATGTTCTGCTAGCGATTTTTCATGTACTATTTTCAAGCACGGTGCCACTTCTGACGCTAATCGCAATATCGGGCCAGCATAATTTTCAATCAGTTCAATTTGGGAAACGGGGATTCTATATTAGTTAAGAATACAGGCTTCCCACCCTGCCTGGCTCAAGCTCGAATCCTGGCGAATTTTTGCGGAAATTCCATTACCTTTTTCAGTAAAATGTCCAAAAAAGGTCAAGCGTAGCACTCTCTCTGTCAGTGCGGACGTTCAACCGTGGTGCCCCTGGTGCCGTTCGATAAGTGCAGGCTAGCGCCGATTACAGGTTTCCCTCCCCACTACCTTCCTCTCCGAATAATGTGATAAAGGTATCATTAGTTTGCTGACCTCTTGCAATAACTAGAATATGAATCGCTGTCCGACCGTCGACGAAACATTATATTTAATTTTTTACGTAATTTTGAAAACCAGTTTATTTTCTGGCGATTTTATTAATATTTTATGAATTCCCGCATACTAAGGTATATATATCTTTTGTTGTTATTCGATAATATGCGCACAGTTTTGCTTCTAAACGAGAAATAATGCTTATAAGTTTTGCTCAAAATTGTTCCCAGCAATATCAAGATGTCACCGCTAGACCATTCGAAATGAACATGTTTCAATATTATTTCGCCAAACTTCCGAATACCACGCCAAAATATTTAGTCATAACATGCTTCACTTAAGGAAAAACTTAATAGTATAAACCTTTTAGCGTTTCCATTGCTGCATGCACGGTGAAGACTAACCTTAAATAAATGCAATAAAATGAAATGTGGCCCAAGATTTTCCTTTCGGCATACTTGAAAATGACATTTGACATGATACTTGAATGCCACTTGAATGACACTTGATTGCCGTTCTAACCACTTTAAGAACAAGCTAATACCGACAACAGGTTTCACTCAAACATTTCTCAATTCCTTCAATAGCCTAACCCTCTGCTAATTTGGCGCTAAGAACATCAGTTGTCTCCCTCGAATGTCGTACCGACTGAATATATATGTATATACTTTTCTGACTCCTTATGAGAGGAACTCTTGAGAGACTAGTATCGGCTTGCATTGGTGGCCTGTGTGCAGTGGTATCCCAATCCGATGGGGTCTGGTTCGAATCCATGGGTCAGGACAGCAAAATGAGTCTCAAGCTCCATGAAATTGCTATGTTTGCAGATAGTTGAAGTACGCGCGATTTTCCAGGTTACCGAACGAAGCTATTTTATCTCCGCCCTGTATCTCTAAATGTAAGAGGTAATAGAAGAGACAAAATGATTTGTCTGAAAAAAAGTGTACAAATATTGAATGAACTTTATTCCTATAAGTAAATGCAGAATAAAACGAAGAAAAACGCTGAGGATCTCCTTCAGCATAAATTATCCTTTTGTCCTATCTCTCTTCCATTTCCTTTCTCGTGTTCCCATTTATTTTCATAATTTCTCACCCATAGTCCCAACACCGCCTCCTCCTTGCAGGTGCCAAATGATCGGGTGAAGGAGATCGCGTTGTTTTCATGCTGCTCATTTTTCAATGTGGCATCGGTATCGGGATACCTTTCCCTCTTTATTTTAAAATTTCGGCCAAACCGTTACCATCTCTCGTCCCCTCGCAGTGTAGAAACTTCGTCAAACCTTCAAAAATAATATGGAACCCAGGCCGTGGCCATATGACTTGAGTGTGCCAGGAGATGGTCGTGAGATCATCCCAGGAGAGTGACGCAGGTCAACCTGAGCATACTCAAGGGCATTCGTTCATTCAAGCTTCGCGCGAAGTTCGTCGCTCGATAAGAGTTCGCTAGTGCGATGACCTAGTGATGAGAAGATTGACGTGTGTTAATGATGAGGCATTTGCTATGTGTAGTGAGTGTGTTGCTTTCTAGTTTCAGATGCTTCAACTTTACGTACTCAGATTTAGTTTTTGCATGGGGAAGGATTGCATTATGCATATCGATGTAGCAAAATATCCGTGCGGAGCCTCGATTCGCTTACAGGAATAGGGGGTATCCCTTTTATTCAAAGAACAAGTTTGCGCAGTTTCCCGCCATCAACAATGCCTAGTAGTGTGTGTGCCACGGTGTGTGCGGAACGAAGTGTCTTTTCATTTAAGTGTGTTCGTGGAATGTTCTGAGTGTGCCCAACAGTTAGGAATGATGTGCAAAATCCCAAGGGTTCCGGCAAACTTCAGTGCTCCTGGGCTTCTTTCGCGCAACGTCAGACTGCATAATTCCGGGTTTTCCGCCTCAAGGTTGAGTGGCTGTATAGTCCAAAGTGATTGAAAATCAACTTATAATGGATGGCATATCATATAAATTTCAGGTATGTACATACTTATGCCTACCAGTGATTGCTATACCTACAGGGAGTACCTTGTTTTATCTGGCTCAATTATTGAGGGCCAGGATGATGTTAGTAATCGTAAGTCATAACTTAAGTATGTGACTGCATTTCATTGTAGGTGCAGATGGACAAAAAGTTTAACGAAACAAAAGTTTTGAGAAACGAAGGAACTTTAATTATTCGGTTGTTCACTGCGTTGCTTGCTTTCGCTTACAACACTTTCGCCCTCCACATTGATCTGTAAAGTCCCACTGAGAACGTAGAAGAATTTGTTGACAGCAGAAACAACTAATGCAGTGAGCACCAAAATAAATGCTTCATTATTTAAAAACCGCGGAAACCTACGATTGAATGACATAGAAATATTTTGGTGGATTGCTCTGTTACTCGGTATTTTTTGTGTATTTGTGTCTCCGTAGGTATATTTTGTGCTTGTTATCAATCTGAGGAGAGAAACGAATTCTTGTACTTTTTCGGTCCTGTTTGTACACTTATGGTACTCTTCTTCAGTGGATTACTCTGCCTCTCAGTCAAAATTCTGGCCACTGACTGCGCGCGATGATAAGATATTTATAGTACAAAGTTTTTCAGGTTATTTTCACTGATTTTCAAAGTTCAACTGACGTAGCGAGAGAGTAAAATATTAGCCTCGAGATAACCCCAAACTCGAGTGATCTAAAGTTCTTCTGGTCTAAAGATCTAAAGTATTCTGCTAATCCGAGTCTTACGTAATACCTCATAATTTCTGGCTTCTTCAGTCTAGTCTTGCTAATGGCTGTTTAACATTTTCTTTTCCATTGAATTTAATAGCGTGTTGCTTTCGTCTGCATTCATGATCTAAATCTCTCTGACACAAAAATCATAAATGCATGCTCGAAATGTAACTGAAGAAAGATTATCGATTCTCTTTAAATTCTTAGCAGGTGATCTAAATTATAACGCGGAGTAATACCAGTCCTGTCTATTTATTTGAAAGCTAGTACTGGCTAGTATTTTTATTATTTTCCTTTAAATGTCGGCCTATAATTATCTTAATATTCCCACTGCATAAATTACTGCATTCAAGAAGGTATTACATTAGTGCAACAGCGAAGAACTATTTTCTCATTGCACGCATTCAAACGGTGGATACACCATATTAGTGGTAGATGCAAAGGCAGAAGAGATAATATTAACGATTTTTTTGCTGCTGAAAGATTAGCACAATCATTAACACTCTACTTCAATAAATATTTAGCATATTTGAGCATTTTCTTGGAATTTTCCAAATTTTATTTTGAAAGGTACTCTTTTCTGATTATTCCACGAGAGTCCATTTATCCTTACACTCAAAAGCTACCATTACAGTCCTCATGTTATCTTTTTATTTTTTACACCATCCAAGCCTAAATTGTCTTGGCACTTCAACTTCCTTCAGAAAGTACTTATAAAACATGTGACTCCGGTATTATTAAGTCTTTTGTAAAGTATATAACGACTGCTTTGGAATAAAAAGCACTGGATTGACAGTGGAAATCTCTATTTGATCATATTAAAAAGTGCGATTACGCTGACATCAGAACCAGCATTCATGGTACCTTAAGATTGAAAACCACCAGCCGTGGTTTATTTAGTACGCCTACGAAAATAACGGGCAGTGATCTTCTTATGACAACTTTAGAAAAGGTTTTCGTTTATTACTAGTCTAACACCGCATTAAAAGAACTAGGTTAAAAACAATTTAAATAGCAATACTACATACTTTTGATAGCATTAAAAATATTAAAGTCATTAAATTCTTGACCGAAGAATATTATAATAAACCAAAATACATATAGAAATGACGATGACTTAGATCAGCTTCTGTCAGTAATGTGATCTAAGATTATAAGAAGATGCAGAAGTTGTTTTTCCGAGTTAATGCACTTTGAACAAATGTTTCTTATATTTGTTTCGCACTTCGTTAGTCAGTCATGACACGCATGGCACATTTTATTTGTGAGTATATTGGATAAATAGCTGATTTAAGTCTTGCACAATACTTCCTTAGATTTTGTATCCTTGTTTAAAAATAATAATTCACTCGAATGGTTTACGAATTAATTCTCTCATAATATCCTTCCAGGACAACTTTTGTTTTATACCTCGTAGAATATTGACAAGGGTTTCGAGTCCTACCTAGGTTACTCTGCTCAGAACATAGGTTTTTGCGGTGCTATGTATTTGTGTGTAAGATTAAGATTTATTAAAAGGTTCTAAGGGCTAAAATATATGTAATATATATTATATAATATATTAAATAATAAAAATATAAAAACGGATGACGATGACACTTCGGGTGTTCAAGCCAGAATTCATCGGGGTAGGGTTTATAGAGGCGGCGGATATGTGATTAATTTTGACGGGAGCGAACCTATGCACAGTTGGTACACCAAGCGCAGTATATGTTCAGTGGCATAGCATTATATCTAATCTTTATAGTAGTTTTGTATTTGCAGGTAGTTTCATAATTCCTGTCGGGGACGCGAATAGTATTGAATGGGGGACGAACATACACCCTAGTTAGACGCCAAGCGCCATTGTAAATATACCGGAACTTTTTCCTCCTATTGATACATTCTTTCGTCCAAATCCGCCAGAATATCGTGGGTTACTTCATCATGACCTCATTTCTTCCACAGGACTTCTCTTTAAATAATAGTTTATCACGTTGAATATTTTGGAATATTTTCTTAAAATCCAAGGATAATGTGTATATATACTCGGATATAAGATTTTTTGTAAAGCGTATATCCATTGGTAGAATTGTCCAAATTTGGTTTTTCATGTTCAGGAATTAAAACAATTTGTTAATTCCTGAACATGGAAAAGTTTTACAAAGTTAAGGCTGAAACTATTGAATTTGGTTGATCATGGTGGAAATAATGGATGTAAAACAGTTTCCAACATTCCCTGAAGCAAGAGTAAGATTGTTAGATATTTCTTAGGTGTTTTTAGTTTATTACCTTAATTTGTTAACTAATACATAGAAACATGCTTTTAGAAACTGTGCTACGCGGAGAATTAGCTCATGCAGCACTTTAAGCAGCTATCTCGTCCCGACCAGGGGATGAGGGACCTTTACTTCTTCATCTACATAATACACCGCGAGCCGCCGCTTGGGGTTGTGGCAGGGGATGTTAGGTCACCAGCCGTGTGAAGGTGTAAGATTTTAGGAGATGAAATGGTGACATGTATTATAGGAGTGCATTTATTGGAGCTAAATTTTTATTGTGGTCGCTTACTGTTAGCGGAAAGAACAAGTTTTTTCACCAATATGTTTGACAATGTATCTCTCTTATGTTATCTTATCTGTCGGACCTAAAGATGTAGTGAGGAGTCATGATAATATTCTTTATGTCGCTCTGAAATACATCAGTTCTGAATTTATTAAGCAAACTAATCCTAGCGTGTAGCCTCCGTGTCTCTAGGGACTCCCACCTTAATCCATCTAAAAGCTATGAGACCCTATCTGTACGCTCATAGCAGTTTTTAACGAAGCGCGCTGCTTTCCTTTGTATTTTATTAATTTTTTTTTGTCAAATCTAATTGACCAGGGTCCCAAATGCTTGTGGCGTATTCGAGGCGTGGCCTAATCAGTGCAAAGTAGCATCTCTCTTTTACTTTTTTATCCGTGGCCTTTCCTGTTATACGTTTAAGAAAACTTAGTTTCTTCAATGCTGCGCCAAATATGTTCTTTATGTGTAATGCCCACGATATATCAGATGTTAAGGTAATTCCAAGATATTTGACAGTAAGTATCTGAAATTTTATGTTTACTTCATCCACAGTATAGGCATAGTATTTTTGTGATGACTTTCGCAGGAAGTGAACTGTTGTGCATTCGCTGATATTTAATTCTAACCCTCACTTCTGGCACCGCGAATGTACGTTGTTAAGGTCCGATGATAGAACTTCAAAGTCCGCGTCTTCGCTCATTTCACGGTAGATAACCGTATCGTCTATAAATAATCTTAATTTACTGCTAACTCTAGAACTTAGGTCATTAAAATAAATAAGGAATAAACAAGGGTCGATCACACTTCCTTGAGTATCTCCGGATGTGACTTCCACCATATCAGAGCTAAATCATCAATAAATACTTTTTGTTTTCGATCACTGAGAAAGTCACTTATCCAATTCACTATTTTTCTATTATCTCCGCATTATTACAATTAATATATGAGATTTTTGTGAGGAACCTTGTCGAATGCCTTCTTGAAATCAAGGAATTTCGCATCGACTTGCTAATCGATTCACCTGATTTTAGAGTATAATTGAAGATGAACACAAGTTGTGTTTCACAGGACCTACCCTTACGGAAGCCGTGCTGACTACTGTGTAAGAAATTACGATTATCCAGGAATGTCATAATATTACCAACGACAATGTGTTCGAGGATCTTGCATAAAGGTGATGTTAGTGATATAGGCCGGTAATTTCCTGGGTCACTTCTATTTCCTTTTTTGAATATCGGAGTGACGTTGGCTATTTTCCAGTCTTGGGGCTACTTGCCTTCGGGTAATGATTTTTTACATATATGTTCTAAGAATGGTGCAATCTGTGGCGCTTACTCCTTCAGTACGCGTGTAGGTATTCCTTCTGGACCTGGCGAATTGTTGCTTTTAATCTTACGCAGTTGTTTAACTATTTCATCACGTTGAATTGTTATGTCAGCCATCGGCTCGTTAAGGTCAGGAATGTCTAAATTGTGAATTGTATCATCCTTAGTGAATACACTTTCGATGTAGTGGTTTAATAAATTGGCTTTGTCGATATTGTTGGTGACCACTTTGCCGATCGTAGCCAGTAAAGACTCTACTGTCGAAGATTAGCCCTGCAGCTCACTCGCGTAAGACCAGAATGACTTAGGGTTTTCATCTAATAATTCACCGAGGATTTGTTTCTTGAAGTTTCTCGGAGTAGCACGCATTAGTTTCTTCGTTTTTGAATGTTGAACAACGTATATTTCTCTCGCAGCGAGCTCGATTGTTTTGTTACTTAACTTAATAGAGTTGTTATATAGATTGTGTAATAGCTTTTGTATCCTGAGCTCCCGCCTTACTTCGTGGTTACAACAACGAGGTTCTTTACCTCCCGTTTGAATGTGTTTGGAATATATTCATCGATTCTATTATGTAGTATTTCCAACAAATATCTCCATGATACTTCGGTACTCTCGTTTTTCATTGTGGCAACGTATTTCGCGAATGAAGCTTCTAACGTCTCTCCGAATTTTACGTAACAAAAACCTCTTAAACTGTCCGCATGGGTTATATTGGATAATTTACCGTGAATCTTAGACATAAAGACACATAATATCAGTAACAAAACGAAGTTAGACCAGTTATACGAACATTTAATTTATGCAAAATACGTGAATCATTCAGACCGATAATATGTTTGGGAGAAGAAAGACGGATAATTTCAGGAAGAGCAAAAAGTGATAATACATTCCCATCTTTAATCATTAGGGTTCACATCGAGAAAACTTATCGGGTTGTAAACTACGACACGAACAAGGAAAGGAATGAACAAGGAATCAATAGTTTTGTTTTCAGAAAATATAACATTATAGTACAGTCAGTTAATGCTGTGCTTACGTGTATGTATGATGAATATGGATGAACAACTAGTAATAGTCTAATAAGTTCTATTTTTCGATCCTCGACTTATTGTTGGGCAGTACAGACCTAAAAGTATCATTTATTGGCCTGTAACACACAAGCAGTGGGGAGAGTTATCATCAAGTTCTTTCTCATAACTCGGCCGGGCTAACGTAGCACACATCCTTCATAAATGCCCATTACTGGAGCATCCAATCCTGTTCCATTCATGCACCAAACAGTTCTAACCCTTTCAATCTGCTATCTACTGGTCATGATTAGCTGCTGTATAATATTTCCGTTAGTACACTTCTTTAAATTGCGGTTTTTGCTTTCCTAGGCAAACACCCATTCTTACGTATCCAGCACAAATTTTCCCTAGCACTTTCCTACCGATATTCCCACCTCTTTTATTATCATTATCGATCCTTCCATATCCGGAAACAATCGGCCAATACACAAAAAACGTCTGCTTTTTATATTCTTTCCTCATTTACATATATTATACAATCATTCCAATCATTATCCTTATCATTATCAATTACTTTAATGTTTAACCCATTATTCCACTTATCCATTTTCCGTGTTCCGGAAAAAGTCACAGAGAAATATTATGTAACTCCATTAAAATGACAGATCAACACTGGTCACGTGCGCTCAACAAAGCTCGCACATTTATGTAACCATCCGATGTTATCTCTTCTCTATTTATATTACACCAATATTATCCCAAAACGCGTCTCTCTGACATTTATCCTTAATAATTTTGAAAAGCCTCGGAGATATGTTGCATCTCTCCTTTGCAAAAAGTTAAATATGAAACTAATCGTGTTAGACTAACACTAGTTATGATTTTCGGTTGCATGCATGACATTTGTAACTGCTCGTTCACTACACATTATCTACAAAACTTCCACAACCAATTTTCATCACATTTCCTGTCTCTTGCTTTTATTAATGCGCTAAATCCAAAAAAGCACCATACTCTTCATTTTGGAAGAATATATTCTTCTCTGTCAATGGATGAAGTAAGAAAGGCTGTTCACATTATTCACTACAATTCTCACCCGCATATCAAACCCTCAGTTCTATCAATATTAGCTGTATAGGATACATAGATATTAGTTTTACTGAACAATTTTACCGAAGTACACAATAATCATATTGCTCTTTCGACCGACATTATATAATTACGGTCAACCTAACCATCCCTTTGCACAGATAAATCACTCCAAAGGAGCTTTTAAACACGAATAGTTAAAATCATACTAGTGAATTATGGCTAATTACAGGGACCCAGAAGGTAAGTACCGCACATAACTTACTAGAGGAGGGTTGCGGACAACCGTATGATGACAGTCAAGAAACCGTACCGATACAATACAGGCAAGATTAGAATAGTTAAGGCGGGTGAAGTATTTCTCAAAGTATACTAGCGATTATAGGCAAAACTAGAGACCAGCAGATCATCTACGCCGCCCATTTTCTATTAAAAATCACCGATAACAAAAAAGAATAAATGGGGAGAGCAAGATGACTCAATAAAGTCGTTCCCATGTAGGATGATATTGACAGCTAACGAATTCGTGGCGTAGGAAATATTGCCTAATGACTTTCAATAACTTAATTAGCAGTTAGTTAATTATGAAGGTCCTGTCCGAGAATAATGCGATGGGTGTCAAGAACTAATTAATACACTCATTTCAAATACTTAAATTGTAGTGAAAATACGTTCCGAAATCAATATTCGATAACTGCACCTATAAATCCTATTATGAGATTGCCGCAGTAAGGAGTTTCACGTTCGGCAAAAAGCTACAACAGACGAATTCGTATTTAGTTGTACTTCGCGCGAAAAACAGAATCATCGTTTAGAAATTAAACTAAACTGTTAAAAAAGATGAACAATGAATAAGAAGACCACAACGGTCATTCTCTGGATCGTTGGCCAAAGCCGAGCTAAGGTGGGTTCGCGTGTGAGTGTTCCTAGCTACCGACCTATCCCCACCCCCCCAACCTCGTGTACCTAATTGGACCGCTTTCCCGCAGGAGAGCGGAGAACAACCCTCTCTGCCCCAGCGTGTGAGAACCAAGGTCTCAGTTAGCTTGGCCACGCCATTGTCTGTGTGGGACGGGGTTCTGATTTGGTCCCTGGCCAGCCTAAGAGTGCAAAGGCTGTGCAATGGCCAGGGGTGTAAAGTGGGGCCCTTAGCCAGGCCAACGAGTGCGTCGGGGGCGGCTAAGGGATCTTTCGTGTACCAGCCGAAGTCTTCTCGACCCCCGGTCCCCCGACCGGAAGCCATTCTCTCCAGGCCGGAACCGCGGACCTTGATTCCCCGGGCGGGGAGGTCCCTTCGGGAAATTGGGTGCGTAAGATAGGCTACCGTTGGTCGGGCCGCTCAAACGTTCCAAATCCCTGTCCCTATCACGTCGTCGATGAACCTGAAAAGAACTGTCATCACGTCGGTGTACTATCAGCATCTGACGGTCGCCTTAGAAATTGCCGCCCTTATATAGGTAGATACATGACGTCACTGGGCTGCGAGAGGGGGCGGAGGTGTTGGGGGGGGGGGGGGGTGGCGACTTGATCTAGTATCGACCAATCAGGGAGAGGCGTTTCCAAAACTTCCTTATATGGTGATCTTCCTCATCGCTAGCCACTAAAGGCCTCTTTCCGCGCTACTATTATTAATTAGTTAGGATTTAATTTACAAATTATTATTACTTTTATCTATAATTAAATGCCCTGTGATCGTCACTTTAGTTTTTAAAACTGTAATTGCAAATAGTTCGATCTACATTTCTATGACTGGCGATTTAGGTATTTTCATCTGTAATTGACATATTTAGATAGTAGAATCAAGTGATGAGTATTATTACATTTTTTTCTGATTATCAACCTTATTTCTATCAATTTTCTGGCATAACAATAATTTTAAATTCGTTGCGCACATATTAATGTTCTTTTCTCCTAAATGAATAGTCCCGGTTCGTTTAGAGACAGTCTTTGACAAAGTGGATTGTGCACGGGTTTAAGTGCTTGTATATTTTGTTGATCACGACATAAATTTAGCATGTATTCTTCGATACATCTACTAAATACCGTTCAAGACAAGCCACTACGATTTGTAGAACGGGATGATTCATAACAGGCATTCAGCTTTCATTCCAGCTCAAATAAGACCCTTGCACCCTCCACCAGCCACTAAGTGCAGACCGTAAGCATGCCATAAGTAATCACGATAACAGTGAGCGATCAGACCAGAAACTAGGACAGAAGTACGTAGAAGAACGTGTCGTCCAATCAAGGAGGGGCGTTTCCAATAATCCCTTATATGGTGATCTTCCTCATCGCCAGCTACTAAAGGCTTCTTACCGCGGAAATAATTATTAATTAGTTAGCATTTAATTCACCCATTATTTTTACGTTTATCTCGAATTAAAGGAGGTTTATCTCGATGGATAAAATTTAAAAGTTGAAAATGAGTAATATTCAATGGGCGTTTGTCAATGAGCAAGAATAATTCAGTAATGACACTGGTTTTTGAAAATCATTTTTTTGAAATATGATTAACTCCACGCCCTTCAATGCCTCCAAAAATATTATTGTTTGCTTCATTTAATGACTGATACCGAAGTCCATGTGAAGATCTTAGGCGATATATAGAATTTAAAGCAACATGAGACCATTATTTTTATCTGATACTTGCATCTGCGGACGTAGGAAGATGCGTAACTAATTAGAATGTGTTTCTTAATTTGATACGGTTTTTGTATAAAGTTCCACATAGTTTACGACCTTTTTTGCTAATATTTATGAAAGTTCAAAGTAAGTTACATTAATATAATCTTTCCTCTGGCTTTATAATTATTTGCTCGAATTGATAACTGTATTCTAAATATTAATTACTCATAATGTCCCGTAGCATGTTTTTTCATTTTGACTCGATTCGATCGGTTCGATTTCCATGGATTCGATCGTAATTATCTTGCATCAAGGAGTGATTCCAAAACAACCGCCCAGCATAAGGCGGTTCCCCTTTCGGTAGAGTAGATCATTTTTTTAAGTATCTTCTTCAATGGCGAAATTCTATTACCCTTAATAGGTCGATTTGAATATTTATCTGCATAAATATTGAGTTTTCAGTTACTAAGGGCACAGTGCGTTAAAATAATTGTAATCTCAACTTTTCAGTTTGCGGAACTTTCTAGGAAACATAGCTGTAAGAATAAGAAATTAGACATTTAATATTCATAAATTAGAATTGTATTTTGCCGCCAAGTACTTCAATCTTTTGGATGGGTTTGATTCCTGTTGTGACTGGATATTAGTCAGATATTTGTTTTTATTTGATGTGGTTCATACAAAAAATTTCTCATCTGAAAAACACTGTTCATTGATTTATAAATCGCAAACTGTATTTGCCGAAAATTTACCATGTTTTGGATTAAGCACAAAACTGCACATCTTCTCGTGTTAATGTGCTAATAATATACAGATGCAAATAATTTTGTGAAAAGCCTGTAATTTATTGTAACATTTTTGAGAAGTGTGTCTCATTATTATGATATTAATATGGGTACCTTGAAACTGTCTGGCAGTCACGTTTCCTTTCGGCCGGTACAACCTAATGTTCATTCTCATCCGTGCGAAATCCGTCTTCGAGTACATGCGTATTAAAGCATTTGTCAGCAGAAATATTAATGTCTAAATTTCCCAGGGAAATTTTAAGTCTAGCTGAGGTCATTACAAGTGAGGTAGTGGCATTTGACCGACCGGAATGGTTGTGGAGGTCGATGGTGAATACAAAGCTGAGGAATGACGTAATGGTGTTTGGGAGGAAATCCATCAACTTAGTTCAGTTTACCCAAGTCTTCCTGCATGTTAACCTAGTTTTTAGTCATCACTCTGTTGTGGAATATGATTTCTTCGTTATCACAGATACCTTAAACTCTGTGTCTTTCCATGAAGTTTCATGTTTCCCTATTTGTGGCACGCTAATTGCACATGAGTGGTAGAATATTAGCCTAATTTGAATATGTAAAGTGAATATTTGTTCTTCAAAAAGTTTAATTGATCTCTATTGCATCATATGAAGTGTGTTTCAATGGAGTTTCATCTTCCCGGCGTTGAGTGTTGACTAAAGTTAACAGTGTTATACCCAGGAAATATCTCTGGATTTGAGGTTAAAAAAGTTTCATCTTGTGTAGTGTTTGAAAGTGATTGCTGTCTTTTGTGATGAATAGAGTTTAGACTGTTGGATTAAAATACCCATCTTCAGGCATCAAGGTGGTGTCTGAAAATAATTCTTGCGTGGCTTGAAATGCTTTAGTTGGTGATATTAGTTTCCAGCATTTACGTAGTGAAAGTGTTTTAAATCCAGAGTTGGACTGTGCCTCATTGTAGTGGTTAAGTGCATTTTGGTGTGAATTTGAGAGATGTCGAGTGGACGGATGGGATCCAATAAAGCAAGTTAAAAATCTTTTTGGGTAAGTAACATGTAATTTAGATGCGCAATTTGGTACTTTGCGTATTATATTTACAATTGACGATGTAAATTCATTATTAGGTAAAAGATGCTGGGTGTAATTCGCTAATATATAATGAATGTGATGTCGGTCGACCAACGCGACGCATTACATATTAAAAATTTTCTTCTGTGTTGTGGAGAAATAAAGCTTTTACGAAAGGTACACTTACGTTTCGCATATAGCATTAACTGTGAAAACACGATTTTGGTCGAGATTCTTATGTCGAAGTGAGCACTTGAGTTTCTGTGTATGGTCGTACGTTTTTGGCATCATATACAAAGCTCTCACACATATTCCTTCGCCAATGTATGGCAATATCATTGCAAAATTGCACTGATAACAGGTACTTCCTTATATAGCGTCACAAATCTTGGTTTTGTGCGTAAATTTTATCCTCCGTCATACAGCCGATCTGGCCAAAAGCTATCTATTCGAACAAGCCCAAATATTTTACCCTTTTTTGGGTCTGATAGCATATTTTTGGATGCAACAAAAATCATCACCCCTCTATACATCTACGAAATACGCGCAAGATAGCACTAGGATGTATGGTATGGGACGATTCCACGCTATATATCTAACCCTTTCAAATTATAGATGAATACATACATCATGCCATTTAAAATTCTAGCCATGCTCTTTTTCCCGACTGCTAGGCGCATACCAAAAGCAGTCAGGATTTTAAAAACGCGGTAGGAACGGAAACTAGGAGAGCGTTACGCATAATACTATGACACTTTACTACAATTGCTATGATGTAACTAACGAAAACTCCGATGGCGGAATGCATTTTACTTCCAAACAATAGTAAAGAGTAACGGGTTTTGGATTTATTGAGCAACCCCAAAATAGAATCACATAGGTACCTCAAAACTTTCTTCCTATTTTAGTTCTTTTGGTAGCTCCAGTTTTAAAATAAGCTTATATTTCCAATGCCATATCGAAGTCGATAAACACTTTTGAAATAGAACTATGAAGACATGAGACAATCAAAACTATCTTGATACCATCAATTTCTGTCAATAATTTTGTAGTCATTTGCCAAGACTTGAGATGACTGAAGATCAATATGCCAGAGGAGTTACGCTTGATGTTGGTTGTCTCCTTATAATATGAGTTCATCACTTTCCAGTTAATATGATTCAAAAGAGTATTTTTCAAAGGCTTATACAAAATCTAAGTTGGTGATTTCTGTTATATTTTGTACTACAAGAAAAAACTAGTTAAGGACGGCTTACAAAGCCATATCCATGACCGAATTCTACTAAATAATTCCTTCATTGACAGATGAAAATACCGTAATCAAGAGTCATAGAAATGTAAATCGAACTATTTGCAATTACAGTTTTAAAAACTAAAGTGGCGATCACAGGGCATTTAATGAGAGAGAAACGTAATAATAATTTGTGAATTAAATGCAAACTAATTAATAATTATTTCCGCGGGAAGAAGCCTTTAGTAGCTAGCGATGAGGAAGATCACCATATAAGGAATTTTTGGAAACGCCCCTCCCTGTTTGGACGACACGTTAGTCTACGTACTGCTCTCCTATTTTCTTGTCTGATCGCTCACTGTTATCGTGACTACTTATGGCATGCTTACGGCCTGCACTTAGTGGCTGGTGGAGGGTGCAAGGGTTCTTTTTGAGCTGGAATGAAAGCTGAATGCCTGTTATGAATCATCCCGTTCTACAAATCGTAGTGGCTTGGCTTGAACGGTATTTAGTAGATGTATCGAAGAATACATGCTAAATTTATGTCGTGATCAACAAAATATACAAGCACTTAAACCCGTGCACAATCCACTTTGTCAAAGACTGTCTCTAAACGAACCG
The DNA here is from genome assembly GCA_963169105.1 of Ceriagrion tenellum. Taxonomy (NCBI): domain Eukaryota; kingdom Metazoa; phylum Arthropoda; class Insecta; order Odonata; family Coenagrionidae; genus Ceriagrion; species Ceriagrion tenellum. The sequence continues at coordinate 132,403,484 of OY720637.1, forward strand.
GGACTATTCATTTAGGAGAAAAGAACATTAATATGTGCGCAACGAATTTAAAATTATTGTTATGCCAGAAAATTGATAGAAATAAGGTTGATAATCAGAAAAAAATGTAATAATACTCATCACTTGATTCTACTATCTAAATATGTCAATTACAGATGAAAATACCTAAATCGCCAGTCATAGAAAAGTAGATCGAACTATTTGCAATTACAGTTTTAAAAACTAAAGTGACGATCACAGGGCATTTAATTATAGATAAAAGTAATAATAATTTGTAAATTAAATCCTAACTAATTAATAATAGTAGCGCGGAAAGAGGCCTTTAGTGGCTAGCGATGAGGAAGATCACCATATAAGGAAGTTTTGGAAACGCCTCTCCCTGATTGGTCGATACTAGATCAAGTCGCCACCCCCCCCCCCCCAACACCTCCGCCCCCTCTCGCAGCCCAGTGACGTCATGTATCTACCTATATAAGGGCGGCAATTTCTAAGGCGACCGTCAGATGCTGATAGTACACCGACGTGATGACAGTTCTTTTCAGGTTCATCGACGACGTGATAGGGACAGGGATTTGGAACGTTTGAGCGGCCCGACCAACGGTACCCTATCTTACGCACCCAATTTCCCGAAGGGACCTCCCCGCCCGGGGAATCAAGGTCCGCGGTTCCGGCCTGGAGAGAATGGCTTCCGGTCGGGGGACCGGGGGTCGAGAAGACTTCGGCTGGTACACGAAAGATCCCTTAGCCGCCCCCGACGCACTCGTTGGCCTGGCTAAGGGCCCCACTTTACACCCCTGGCCATTGCACAGCCTTTGCACTCTTAGGCTGGCCAGGGACCAAATCAGAACCCCGTCCCACACAGACAATGGCGTGGCCAAGCTAACTGAGACCTTGGTTCTCACACGCTGGGGCAGAGAGGGTTGTTCTCCGCTCTCCTGCGGGAAAGCGGTCCAATTAGGTACACGAGGTTGGGGGGGTGGGGATAGGTCGGTAGCTAGGAACACTCACACGCGAACCCGCCTTAGCTCGGCTTTGGCCAACGATCCAGAGAATGACCGTTGTGGTCTTCTTATTCATTGTTCATCTTGTTTAACAGTTTAGTTTAATTTCTAAACGATGATTCTGTTTTTCGCGCGAAGTACAACTAAATACGAATTCGTCTGTTGTAGCTTTTTGCCGAACGTGAAACTCCTTACTGCGGCAATCTCATAATAGGATATATAGGTGCAGTTATCGAATATTGATTTCGGAACGTATTTTCACTACAATTTAAGTATTTGAAATGAGTGTATTATTTAGTTCTTGACATATATCGCATTTTTCTTGGACAGGACATTTTTAATAAATGAACTGCTAATTAAATTATCGAAAGTCACTAGGTAATATTTCCCAATCCATGAGACCCATCGCGGTCGACATCTGTAACTGTTTTTTTTTAAATAAATATTATGGATAACTTGATATAAGGGTTACTTTTTTAGGGTTCTAATGCTATCTTTTGTAGGTGCTTCTTAATTTTCTCCATGTTTATTGCATTCAGCGCAATATCTCTTTTTATTACTCTTTTCAACTTGTGGTTTTATAAGAGCTTGGATGACTTTAATCTAATTTGAACGTAATCTCATCTACCCGATTAGGCAGGCCAAAGATAAAGATACTAATATTCGTGTTTGGATAATAGTTAAGTCCACGATTTTGGAAATATTAAATTTCTCCTCATCTTAAATTTATGAACCCACTCTTTTCTACTGCTGCATTTTCAATCACTCAGAGGGGGCCATGATCGTACTTATTAGGATATTATCTAAATGGAATGGATTGTCGCCTCGCTGTTCACTAATTTGAGTCGGCCGATACAAAGATTTTCTCTAAAGTAGGTTTGAAGCATTTGATAATTAATTTCCGCAGCATACCGTCGAATTATCATGTTTCTGTATCCTTGCTTCTACAGCCATGTTTATAGTTTCAGTAATGACCATCACTCCTCCTCCAAATTATTTTCCGTAATACCCTTTTCAACATTTAAAACTTTGGATGTTAATAACTAAGATTTTATGACTTTCATTTATAGTCTAAATTGTAGCCTTCTGAATCGATAAACCTTGAAATTTTATTTGCTGATGGAATTATTGCGAAATAGGAAAATGATTTTTACTGCAGGTACACCCTGTATTTCTAGCTCCTAACATATTTACATTCCTAGGTTCGATTTTCTATCATCTTTAGCAAAGGTTAAATATGCACTTTATAATGAGAATCGCAAGAATACTTATTCTGTCAAATTATTTTCTTATTCATATCAAATAATGGTGCACTGCTGCACGTGAAATACTGAGTTGTATAATATTGCTGAAATGTGAAGAACCGTATTCAATGGTGTAATCGATAAATAAAAGCATTTTATTTATAATATAGCATAATAAAAGAGTATACATTTACAGCCAGTATTAGGTGGAGGCTATTGTTAACCATAATAAAAACAATTCATCTGGACGCTTCCAAAACTTTAATTTGTATGACGTGAGAAACAAAATGAAATGGTTAAACTCGTTGTATGATTAATATTCTGTGGAGAAATACTATGTACTTGTCTGCATTATTAATATGTACATTAAATATTTCCACGCAGAGACGCCTATCAAAGCTCATAGCTTATGACACTTAAATACGTCGAGAAAATATCAGCATCATTTCGTACAAAAGCTGCTTTCACAATAGTCAATTCTCAACGCATAAATGGGATATTGTTTAGAATTAATAAAAAAGTAATGGGAAAGCACATCATGTGTGATTTATGCTGTGCAGAGCAAAAAGACCTCGTCTTTCTTATCCCTCTCTATTTTAATACACGACCCGAACAACATATTTGATGCAACAATGGCCCCCGTCACTGTCGCATCACATCGTGTGTAGCGTTCATGGCTTAATTTTCTTGGACAGTTAAAACCTAATTTTTTTTATATCTACCACTAGCCAGAAAGATATCTAAATGTTTGAGGAGCCATCATGTGGACATTCGCACAATGGACTAGGACTGTTAACGTAAAACGTGAATTTACCCCAGACCGTATAGCTATCCCGCATGATAAATGTAGTACAGTAGACCCCTGATTTTCGATATTAACCGGTTCCACGGGACCATTCGTTAATTGAATTCCATCGTTAAGTAGACCAGCATTCTAGCGGCCGTGGGATCATTTCTATTACATCAGTGGTAATGTGTTCAGTTGTACTCCATCTAGTACAGGTTCTAAATTTTCTGTAATGACTTTAATGTTATGTAACTAACACTTCGACTTTAATTCAAATATGAGTATTGACTGCACATCGATTTTCCTTTCATTCTCCCCAAGATGTACCACTTCACTCCTGTATTCGCCGTCTAAAAGCGACACCATCTCAGCGACTTTATATACCATCGCATTTTCCACCTACGATTAGAGAAGGTGGGCTATGATGTAGTCATACCTTGCAAAATCTCGGGATCGGTAAACATGCGTCCATATTTTGTCCTCGAGCAATCATCTCTACGTCGCTATCACCTGCACGATACGCAAACAAACGAGCTTAAATGTATAAAGTGGCGTTGTGAACTTATTGAAATTATATACGAGTTATAAGTTATGGTGGAAATAGGCTAATTATGAGAGATGAATAGCTTTGATAACATAGACAACAGGTGAAGTAATTGTCAGTAACCTATCCGTGAATAATAATATATTCTAGCATATCGCCACATCGCTCAGCTGTCCTCGGGTTCACAGACATTCCTTCTCCTTACGCAGTGCCAGCTGTTTAAATGTCGCTCTCTTTGTATTCTCGTGGAGGTAGAAAGCCGAACATGAATCTCAATGGCATCAAAGGGGAGTTTTTTACTCGCAGCACTTTTCGAAGCAGCTGACGCGTCTAGCTAGCCCGTTATCGTCATCTCCATCAAGTGTATTGCTTCTAACGATCTTACTTCTCCTTACGCTAAGCCGGCAGCTCTGATATCTTCGTCCCGTCAAGGACGTCCCTCAGTTATGAAATAGCAAACTACGATAGACTGAAAAGCGAAGGTGAAAACTCACTCAAAACACTTTCCTCGGAAGAGCTTGACTGACTCATCAGGGCTGGAAGAGTTTTTTGGGGCTTGTTGTTTACTTTAGGGACCAACAGCCTTCTTGAAGGCATCCGTTTACCAAGTAGGATAACGTGTAATACGCATTAAGAACACTGAGGACAAAACTATTTTAGTGGAAGCATTGCCGAGGATAGGTTGAACTTTCAGCGGGCAATAATTATGACCTCTGTTTCAATAACATTCAAGTACCCAATAAATATGAAATAATTTCAATGATTACTTAACAAATTGATGTAAGGTCGTATCTCTCTCTAGATGAAGTGTTTTGCAGTGTCTAAACACTTCATCTTTATAGTTGCACGATAAAAGTTCAGCCCTTTCTATGACAGGATATTTCTATGCAATCCTTTCAATCGTGCCTCAGGCAACGAGTAATTCTTTAATGTCCTCAAAAATCACGGTATTTCCATCGTCGTTATCGTGCGCCTTGCAGTTTTTTCCTTCAGCTATTTTCTTCGATTCTTGTAGCTCTTCTATTACCAGCTCACTCTCCAGATCATCCAAATGGATGGATTCTTCGTCTATTGCGTGCTCTTCATCAACCCCTAATTAATTGTGAATTACTTTCGGCTAATTTTTTTTTCCAAGCAGAATTGAGGTATCTGGTAGAATATTCATTCCGAGACTTCACGATTAACCAAATACTATCTATAATACTGAGGTTTTCGGAAACATTTCTGTGAGATACATTCGTGACTGCTGGTCTCGTTGAAGTACTTGGCAAACAATCTTTTTTTAATATTATTTTTTATTTGCAATAACTTTCTAATCCATTGGTTGGAGCAAATAAGTGTTATTGGGAGGGAGGAATTGCCCTTTAATGAAGCCGAATTCCGCCTCGAGGGATGCAGCGGCATTTGATCGTTGCCTGGAGCATTGTCCAACACCAATATCCCTACAAGTGGCAATTGTATTCTCTCGAGGTAAATGTCGAGTGAAGGGCAGAACTCCGTTAGCACCCACTCGGTAAATATTGGGCGTGTCGCACAAGGTTTCCTATTGCAACGCCAAAAGACACTCAGGTTAGACTTGTCAACTTCATATTTCTTGAAGATTCTAGGATTTTCTGTAAGACATGCGAACATTTTAAAGTCACCTGAAGCATTAGCTCCCAACAAACCGTAAACCTATCTTTCGTGGCCTTATGACCAGGCAAGAAATTATCTTCCTTTGTGACATTAGTCCTCTCGGGCATTTTTATCCATAATAGGGTCGTCTCATCTACATTAAACACCAGCTGTGAGCAGTAACCTTTGTTTTCTAAGAGTTCATTAAGTGCCTAAAATGTTTTTCTGCGGCTTATCTATCTGCTCCAGCAGCAGTGTCATCCCTTATTAGACATTCATTGCTCGTAGTTCCTCCGAAACGATTGAATCAACCTTTGCTCGCTTTGAAGTCTTCGTAGCGGACAGAACTTGTCCGAGTTCCCCTTAGATAGTCAAAAATCTGCTTGGCTTTCTCACATAAGTATATCCAGGAAGAGTGTGAACCCTCAACCCCCTCTTTCTAATGCATTAAAACAGGAATCTCTCCTTTTCAAAAATAGGCTTTCTTCCTTTGTGTTGTGTTCGTCGGACACTTTAATTTTTCTCAGACGCTCTTTCTGTTTAGTTATTGTCTATATGGTAGACTGTAATTAACCGTACTAACGTGATGAAGTGCTAAAACGACCACCATCATCATGGTTTTTCGTTATTGCCTTGATTTTAATTGTTCTTTTCTGCTTGAGTATACTTTTTGGGACACCACAGAATCTTCCTGCAACAAACAACTACTTCTGTAAAGTTTTACAATCGAATGCTAAATATGCGGATCGATAAAACACAGTCCACATTACGAACTACGCACTTCGCTGACAAAAACCACTTTACATAATAGACACTCGAAGACCGATTTTCACTCATCGGTCGAGCCGTCAGCGACCCACATGGTACTACGATTCTGAGCATGCTGAATCTTCTCTTGAACGCTCGGTGCGAATCCATACGTGACATTCATTTCGGTGCAAGAGGGATAAGCCATAATAATTCGACCTTATTGGTCACCGAGACACGTTGCTATGATATTCGTCTCATTTCAGTGATGCGATTTATAATATCGTAGTTCCTTCTACAGCTTTTTTGTATTCTGAGGTGGGGTTTATACTTCACATTAGTACAGTTAATAATTTTAATGGAGTTTCGGCATTCTGTTTACTAATGTCAGTTGGACAATCCTAAACTTTTTTCAGACGTGGGAGTTGTAAGTATTTGAGATAGAAATTACTCAGTACATCATTGAATTAGCTTGGCTTAAATCAGCTTGAAACTTTTATTACCTCTAGAAAATACTTGTAAATCATGAACCGGTATTATATTATCTTTTGTATAGTATATAACAACTACTTCAGAACAGGAAGTATCAACCTTGAAAAACTACGTTTTATTTGCTGATGGAGTATTTCCGAAAATTAAGTTGTTTGTGGAAATCCACCAAATATTCCCCACCCCTATAGTATTTTCAATGTTCTATCATCTTAAGCTAAGGTTAAATATGCACTCTTTTAAGAGACAATTACGTCAATCCCTGCTCAATCAAATAAGATTCATATCCTTACCAAAACAAGCATGCACTTCTTCACGTCGAGTACTTTATGGGTTAAGATTGCTCCTCCAGGGAGAAAATTGAAACTTATGCAATATTCCACTCAATATGGAAGGGCATTTTCGTATTTATATAGGGAAATTAAAAGAGAATACATTTACGACAAGCATTAGCCTAAAGCTATTTGTATCCATAATGGAGGCAATTTCGCAGGACATTTCCGACATGATTTTAGGGAAATAACAAAAGGCTATAATTTTATTAGTTTTACTAAATAGGATTTTTTCAAGAAAATATCAACTTTCTAGTTGTGTAACATTTTATAGATTTCTTCCTTTTTTGGTTTCGGGATACAGCGACAGATATAAGATGTTTCACGCATCTATTGCGCGTTCATCAACAGCAAACGACTGTAACTTCTAAAAAAAAAACGTCCACGTCTTTCAATGTAGTAGTCAAAAAAATATTCACACTTCCTTGTTTTTTATCGGCATGCAGAGGCATATGTAAAATAATGACTGTTTTTGCGCGTATATCAGGAACAAAAGACTGCAACTTCTAACAGGTACCTTCCATATTTTCCATAGGAATCGTGCAATAAATAATAACAAATGTGCGTGCATATAACATATAATAGTTCACTTCTTGGTTTTTATGTGAATTGATTCATAAAAACGTGTCTGTTGCGCGTCCATCAATGACAAACGGATATGTGTTGTAGTTCACCTTACTTCCACGTTTTCCATCTAAGCTGTGCAAGAAATATTATCCACTTTCGTACGTAGAACACTTAATATGTATCTTCCTTGTTTGTTATCGGCATTGTGCGATAGATATAAACATGGTACTAGTTTTGCCACGCATATCAAGCGAGTACTTGACGCATTTAACTGGAGGTCGAGAACTAACAGTTTCAGTGTCTTTAGTGCGTACGTCAAGAGCGAATTACTATGACCTCAAAAGGTAACATCCATCTTTTAACCTAATGCATGATTCTAAATCTACCGAGTAGTTATAACACCATGGTTTGCACGTTCCCAGTATGGCTCTTGTGTCATGTTCTCACAGTAACATTTACATGGATTATTTCAGTAGTTTCTGTAGCATTTGTAGTACACTGGTAATGTGGTACTTGTTGGAGGAAGTTATTTTCTTCACTGCAATTCAAGTAGGTGATAAGTCACCTCCTGCCAAACACCCTTATGGTGGCGCACAGGGTAATATGTAGATGTACATATGTTTTCACACGTACATAAAATACAAACGGCCATAAATTTTAAAAGGTAGTTTCCATGTTTTACATAGGAGTTGTGAAATTAAAATTAATAATTTTATGAGGACGTAATGGTAAAACGTTGAATACTCCGTTTTCTACCGTTGTTGAGAGGCAGACAGAAGTTTATGTACTTGATAGTCAATGTAAAGTAGGCTGACGAACGATATTTCAGATAGTGAAGTCTTCCCAAAATCGTTCTCCATTTATTAAAAGAATATAATTAACCGATCATGCGGCGGAGTACTTGTGTCTGTAAAAAATACAATCGTCAGCCAAGCAGAATTTGTTCCAGAATCCAGTCTTATATTTGTATAGTTTTCAATTTAATGCCCTAAATACAAAACAATATTCGTGTACTCGTACTACAGGCCACCCTATACTGACTTCCATTCAAAGTTAGAACTAGAAATGCAGATAAATAGCATCACATCCAGGAATCCCGAAAGAAATTTAATAATAAATGGAGATTTCAATGTTCTCTTTATAGATTGGTAGACCTACCGTTTACTACCCAGGGGGAGATATAAAGACACATGTGAGTCCCTTCTGTACACCTTCTCATTAAACGCACTACTCCAGATTGCTACGGCACTTAACAGAGGAGATACTTTTCTTGATTTTCTGGCTACAAATCTACATCTACGAAATACCGAGCAAGCCACAACTAGGTTTTGTGGCACGGGGTGATTAAAAAAATCATTATACTTGACCAAGATTCGAATTCAAATCTCAAAAATGTCTCGGCCAGGGTGTGATCACGGTTCTTTCCTTCTCGTGGTCGTTATCGTCATCCTTAAGGGAAGCTACATTGGAAGGACAATGCTCAAAGTCCAGAGAGCGCTCTTAATTGTCATGAAGCACCTGATCTTTCTTGACGAAGATTACGTTTTAGGATCACGTGCGTAATTGAACAATAATTTTGAAGAACCAAGATCGCGATTCAGGTTTGTCATCCATTTACAACTACCGAGCTATCTTATTTCAAGGCAAATTTCAGATGAAGATTTGTATCCTTTCAGTGTATTTATTTGCGTCCGTATGCGTTACTGTGAACTGAATTACTTTTACAATACGTGGTGATATCGACTGCGAACGTTTACTGGAACTACAAGGAATGGAAAAAGCATACTACTCACATTGGCATTCAAACAGAGAGCAGTAGTTCTCGGATTTCACCTCATCAGCTCATACCGTTCCAATCAAACACAAAGAGTTCCTATCGTGCATGGGTTTTGAGGCCAGCTGATATTACTAAATTAAAGCAACGGGTAATCTTGTGAGACTCTTGAGGATCCCAAAAGGTTTCTCTGTGTCGATACAAATGTCCGCCAATACTAATCCATTCGAACTTGGAATGTATGAAGGGCGCATGATATCGATTTGCGACGTAGTATGCCTTTAATAACAGCTTATTTTCCCCTTATGTTGTGGGAGATACCTTATCTGCCAAAGATCATGTTTCGGACGCCAGTCGTTTAACCTACTCGAAAGATGTGGTATTTGACTTCTTTCACCCCCTCTGAAGTATTCGACGGTTACCTCCTCATTTTTTTAAGCGCGATTAGCCTTCTCTTTCTCGCGCAGAAAGTATTTGAAACCTCTGCGTCATTCACAACAACAAACCACCCCGACCACCACCACCCGGAACTTTGCAAAGGTATACTGATGACTATTTCATTGAGACGAGCGTCGATAGACGGACAAGCAGAGCAAACAGCGCAAGCAGATATTTTTTTCAATGTTTATTTCAGCTTCTCCGTAGATTCTTGGGTGAAAAAGATCTTTTTAGCCTTAAAGTATGGCTCATACTTCTCCCAGGAGAGACAGAATATTAGTAGGTTTGTTAAAGGCAAATATATCTGTAGAATAATTGCCCGAATAGGTGTTGCGCCTTCGACTTTCACCCACTGAACTTTTATTTGGTGTTTAAATGTAAAAAAATCCCATTTTTCATTACCTTTAAACGGAAGTCGTCAAATTTTCGGCTTTAATGATATCCATGTAAATTCAAACGATTATCAATATTCATTTTTCGTCCGTAACTTGGAATATTTGCGAGTTCACAAATGTCTAATTTCTAGGAAATGGTTCAAGACAAACGATGTTACACAGATGGAGAGGGCTGCACGGAGCCCAAATCTCAAATCCATAGTAAGTATTTGGACGTTCATTATGAGGAAAATGCGAGAGGCATGCATTTTTCGACCCCCTCAAACGATGCGACCCCACATTTAGATGCAATGTGAAAATGGTGGAGGAAGGATGGGAAATGGATACTTCATTATCGCGTGCAAGTTTCTTTGTCACTTGAGAGATTTTCGAACGTCTGCATCATACCACCTAGGTTCCGTATTGACTTTTTTCAATTTACTTGGTATTGCGTTATTAGTGGCTAGTCGCATGATGTTACGAAAAGTATTCCATGCGTCGTTTGTAGCATGGTTTTGGCTTAGATTGCTAAACTTATTTTGAGAGGTCGACAGTTCCTGTTTTAAGCAATCGAAATCCGCCTTGTGGCATAAGTACACTTGTCTTTTTGTGGCTACCCTTATGTCAGTATGTGAACGGAATTAGTGACCATTAAGCAGTAAATGCAAACACATACTAAGTTCGTTCACTGTTTTCACATCAAGGACGCTTTCAGGTATGTTTGTCGCCAAAAGATCAAAAACATTCTATCCTCTCGTGGGTGTTGTTACTAATTGATGCAATGAGTTTGATGTAAAAGTATAGAGATGAATGTCTCACATGCACATCTCCTTATCTTTTCCACCATTTTTGAAACTATACGTCTTCCACCCTATAGAGGGAACGTTGAAAGCACCTCCGATAAATATATTACATTCGTTATTTTGATTGATGTAATGCTTCACCTGCCTTTCTAACTGTAAAACTGTGTTTCAACTTAAATTGGGTGGCCTGTAAAATGCGCTTATAAAAATTCTTTTCGACGAGCACTTGATGGTACATCACCGACTTTCGACATCATTTTCTGGAAATATTTCGGCTCTAAATACGATCTCATCTTGTACAGCTGTAAACACACCTCCTCCTGCTCTCGCTAATTGGTCTTTTCTATATATTGCATACGATTTTTGAAATATCTCGCTAATAAAAATTTCACTCGACAACCAGATTTCAAATATACCACATCAAGTGATAAAGATGAACACTGTCAAGAGAATTAGTGTCCATAGGGTAGTTAGAGCTAAGTTTTCCATACATGTCTATAAAAACTTTAACGAACAAGAATATTTTACATTTTTCAAGGAGCTGACTTCGAAGGGTTCAAATTTGATATAAAACGCTCCTTTACCGTCTTCCAAAAATCAATGATTAAGTTAGTCGCGGAGGGTACTTGGAAAGCTTTTCTTTCGATGGTACATTCAGGAATTAAAAATTATATTCCAAGTAAGTAAAGTAATAAAAGAGAGCAGTGAATGAAGTTGGAAGTGAGGAAATCGTTGAGGCGACAGAGAGCATGCCACGCCAAGATGAAAAAATCCGTGCAGATTTATCCGCTGATGATCGCGAGTTAATTATTGAAAAATATAAGTTATCTAAAGCCGCCGGAATGGAAGAGTCCAGGAATGCCTTCATAGATTTCTAGAGAAAAATGCTTGAAAAAGAGTACGGGATAACCCAAAAGCATTTTGGTCATACGTAAGGGAAGTTTAGGGCAGAATATCTACAGTAAATCCACTGAGAAACGATAATGGCAAAGTTCTGAGAAACAGCTTCAACTAGCTAACTTATTAAACTCCTACTTACAAATCGTGTTCACCAAGTTTCTCAGAATTCATTTGTGATGCTTAGCGATCGTTACCTTCATACGATGCCACCTGTTGATATTTATGCTTGCGGAATGGAACATATGTTATAATCGTTCAGTCCAAATAAGTCACCCGGTCCTGAAGGAATTCCTTCTCGCGTGTATACAGAACTATCTTGAGATATGGCCCCCAACTTGCAGATGATATTTAGAAAATTAATCAAGGAACACGTAATACCCAAAGACTGGAAAATTGCCAATGTAACGCCCATATTTGATTGTGGTGATAAGGAACAGCCATCGAATCTGGGACCGATATGGCTAACATCCATCTCATGCAAGGTCCTTGAACATATAATTGTAAGCCCAGTCGTGAAACATCTAGATACGCAGAACTCGCTGATACAAGCCCACCAATGATTTATGGAAAGGATGATCCTGCGAAGCATATTTGCCACTGTTTGCCCACGAAATTTTAGTCTTCAGTTAAGATAACGTTTCAGTAGACGCGATTTTTCTTAGCTTTAAAAAAGCGTTTGATAAAGTGTCCCACAGAAAATTATTAATTAAACTAAAATTTTACGGCCTGGACGACGATGTAATTTCCTGGATCAGAGAATTATTACTAGCCGATGGTGTACAGAGAGTAGTATTAGACGGTGCTATGTCCAATGGCGTTAAAGTTACTTTGGGTTTCCCATAATGGAATGTCATAGGTCCACTTCTATTCCTTCTGTATATTTACGATCCAGATAAGGTGGTAGACAGTATATTCCGACTATTTGCTGATGAGTTTACAGTGAAATCGGCCCCGGTGGCGACAAGGTACAGTCCTCGCCTGTCAATCCGAGGGTCGCGGGTTCGAGTCCCGCCTGGGTGGATCTTTCACCACTCAGGACATGGGTGTTTGTGTTTGTCCATTGTTAATACACCCGATGTAATAGGTCAATTGTGCCGTTTTCGGGGTAGTTGAAATAAATAAATAATAAAAAAAATAAAATCCGTAGCGATAATGGTAAGGAAGCGTTAACAAAGAACCTCAAGGCAAATTAACGACACAACGAGCATGTGACGCATGGAAGCTGGAATTAAATTTGAAAAATTAGCTGTAATAAACTTCTGGAAAATAAAAAACCCTCAATATACCTTTTAAATACAGAATTCCGTATTTGAGACTGTAGAATCTGGAAAAAAGCTTGGAGTTACACTAATGATCTCTCGTGGAGCAAACATATTCGGGAAATAATTGGTCAAGCTAATCGCAAATTGGGATTTGTTAAAAGAGTGCTTGTAAAGTGCGATGATAAATTTCGAGAACTCCCCCTGATTCTCCCTAAATTATCGTTGATGCTCAGAAAACTGCCTTGACATCATTCAGATCTGGTACATTCCCTAGAAAAATAATATTTTTTGCAAGAATATCTCCAGAGGAAGCAAAATCCAGAGCCATGTCATTTATATTGGGTGGCTACTTGAACAATCAAAGTGGTGGAAATTTTAGGTGAAAAACCTCAGAAACCTTTGGCGAAATACTCAGGTAAACAAATGTTGCTCTACGTTCAATCAAACTTCTCGAGAGAAAGCAGCTTTCAGAATCTTTTTTAAAGCATTTCTGAGGGATTCATTAACAACAATGTTGATGATGTCTATGTAAGACTCCTGAAGCAACAAAGTAGGTGGTGGCATGCGGCAGAGGTGTGTCATTCATAAATAGTTGAGGTTCAATCATTCATTCATAATAGAGGAGGCGAATGGTTGTACTGTGGGGACTGGGTATTGGGTGGGGTTCCATGGTGGGGTGGGGAAGGTGGCTTCCTGGTGCAGGTCCTCATAGTTTGTTTTTCTCCGAGTGCCCTAGGGACATTGAGAAGCAGGGAGTTGTTCTGAAAAAAGTTTTAGTATATCAAGTGTCAATCCTCAAGGCTCCTCATAATCCCTATTTCTTTCCATAATTTTGAGAGATTGGGCAGGGAAGGATAAAAAATAATCGCTTAACCATTAACTGGATAAATGTTTTGCAGAATATAACTAAAAGCACGAATCATCAAATAAAAAAATGGACTTGTCATGAGTTAATGTTTCTTACTCGAACTTCAATGAGCGTAGAAACCGTTTGGCTTGGAACGAAATAATATTTCTTCCAAGTTCGTATATCCTGCTGGCGATATGGAAAAAACTAGGGAAGGATTTTTTTAATTGACTGAGTCATGTGCTCTTTTTACCTATTATTGAGCGATAAGGAAAGGGCGATTGGAAGCAAAGTCGGGCCAGTTACTGTCTTAACTGCGTAGATGTTATAAACATCGATAAGAATTGGATTCGTGAAGCGCCGTCATTGCAAGCGAGGGTATTTTCTTCGGCATCATTCTCCACAACCTCCACATAAATATACCATCTGTCCAAAAAATGTCGCCATTTAGAACCGGAAACTTAGTATACTCCGAGCTGATAAAGATAAAGAAAATGTCCAGATCACGTCCAATTTGTCGTCAAGCTATTAGTCATTGGAACGAAATAATATTTCTCCTCAAGTTTGTATATCCAGCACGCAATGTGAAAGAAACCTCAAATAATGACCTGCGAAGGAATTCTAAATGGGCTGGGTCGTTTGCTCAATTTTACCCATGATTGAGCGATCAAGAATGGGTTATTGGAAGCGCGGTCAGGCCAGCTGCTATCTTAACTGCGTAGATGCTAGAAACAAATGCCTCTTATAAACACCCATACCAGTGGCACATCCTGATTAGCCCTAGAATAAGGAAGCTAGAGTCTAAAACAAATGCAGAACTTGCTTTATATACGTCTTCTTAACTGGACGAAAATTTTTCAAAGAAAATGGTCTCCAACTAAAAATCATTTTCGTAGGAAACTAATAGGTGATAGGTAGTTAATTCACGAACGTTTGTGACATTTAGTTTATGATATAAAAGCATTATTTGTTACGGAATAACGACTATATATATCAAATCAGGTTTATAAGGATAGGTGAATATGGAGGAAATTATTGATGCAGATTTAGGTGTACAAATATGTATTTTAGGGTGAAACTTAGTGACTGTGCCTGCCCAGGAACGGCGTGATTGGTATGTATGTATCTATCGATCTCCTCGCAAGCATCTTCAAGATATTTTTCTGTTGCCTTACGAAAAGGAAAAATATCTCGACGATGCTTGTGAGGAGATTTATAATGATATGAAATGGAATTTAATAGAAACGGCCTATAAAAATATTAAAAACTTCATATCATTTTGTACTTCTTTAGGTCTTCTTCATTCTTGCAGTTCTTAAGTTTTCGTCTTTCATCTATTAGGTTTAATATCTCTTCGTTGATCCACTTCTATTTCTCGCAGTGAGTACACCATCTGTAAAAAGGGTGAGCAAATATGGGTGCGTTTTTCATTTGTACAATACAATATTAACGTAATATATGAATATTATAATAAATCATAAGTAGATTTTTCTCTTCATTAACGTCAAATGAAGTTTTTAGGCTGCTTATGGTGGACACATGGTATTTATGTTTGCAATATGTAAATGCAGGCAATTTAAGTTTGTAAAATCCTTTATTAAGTATGAATCTGTATAAAATAATTTCTTTACGTGACGCAGTATCTAACAAGCAATTTTGGGGTGGAGAGGGGCCATTCAATATCCACGTGACCAATTTTAGGCCTTTTTTCGACCTCCCCTCCCCCCTTCAGACCAGACTTGGCCATGGTCTTGACCACCACCCCAGGGGGTCACGTGGTCATATACAGAAATTCTTCTTTTCTCTATTTTTGAATATATTCACCTATAACTCTGCTGAAAAATGGAGAAGATCAAGGAAAATGAAGCTGAAACGTTCAAGGATTGTGTACTACTTGATTGTGAGTAAATGAAGGTAATACCACAGAGTGAAAATCAGCATTCGTTATCGGGTTTTTGTTCATCCAAATCAGCCAAGTGGTACGCCGCCAGACCCCCCCCCCCTCCACCATCATGACCAACAGTGGCCAAGACTCTAACCCCCATACCCCCCCAAAACGACCACGTGGTTGTTGAATCAGAACCTAAGTCGGATCAGAAAGAAAAAGCAAAATATAATGAATTGGCCGAATTTGTTTTGTTTTGCGGATCCATAGAGAGTTATATATTTTTGTTCTAGCTGTTACAATTGTATGTTTCCATCAGTGTGAAAGTATATGTAATCAATAATTCCAAGGTGCATTCACTCGGAAGAGGAAAATGTGCAGCATTCTGTTATGTCTTCTGTGTCCTGTAAATCAAATTACTTCAGTCCTTTCTCCTGCTACGAGGCCATAAGGCAAGTAAACCAGACTTCGGTAAATATTATACAATGAATACGATCTCCGAAATGAAGTATATTGTACCAGATGTCTGAATCAATCATGTAACGTAGCAGGCTGTAGTAACTCATTTTACTCAATTTTGTGCCTATTTGAGGATTGTCAGAGAAGAAAATTTGTTACTTCCAACACGAATCATATATATATATATATATATATATATATATATATATATATATATATATATATATATATATATATATATATATATATATATATAGAAATATATGTTCCGAAAGCAAGGTACCCTAAGACAGGAAAATATCCAAATTCGCACAATTAAATAGAAAAGGAAACATACATATCACCGGAAATTAGTCCCGCCGCACCCTGGAAATCGGATAAATTCAATTGCCTCGCGTTTTCTTTAACTTAAATAAATCGTAGAAAACACACATACACAATATGCGGCTCATCATTAAAGAGACTAGGATGTATCAAGCGTAGAAACGGAAGGTTTCCGGATGATAATGTGAACTATTGGTGCTACTTCGTTTGGTTAGATCACATCTCATATAAACCACGAGCACATGGAACCCTGGACAGAAAAATTTAATATCCTATACATAAAGTGCTACGTCCGTCCGTATGTCCGTCCATTTGATACGCACTTTTGGCGATTTCATTGGGCGGCGTCGCGACAGGAGGTGGGGCCTTTGACATAAGGGAGGTGGGGTGGGGAGAGAGAGAGAGGTATACGTTACCATGTTTTCTCGTAAAGTAGTGCGAGCGAGATAGTTCCCTAATCATAATATAGACCATATTCGATATATACGTTTTTATTTATCCAGCTTTAGGACACACGAATAAAATATTGCATTATTAATGCTGCTGCAATATAGTTATACATGACAGAATTGTAAATAATCACATGAAAATATATGTCTTTAACTTGACTCATTTGGTAAACATGACTCCAAAAAAAGGAAAGTTTATCGTGATCCCGACGAATTTACTGCGGTGACAATATATTTAATTTTCAAAAATAGTTGGGAAAACACACTAGCTATTCAAGGTTGATTTTTTTGATGAGACATAGGTGTAGGGAATGCCTCGTGTTTAATATAAGGTCTCTCTGGAGAGTGTACCCATACCATTCCCCAAGTAAAAGGGCTGGTATTATTTGATAGAAATCTCGGACAGTGATGCGGTAAGGGGTTGAATTTTTGGTCATTAGAAGGGTTAGATATTTTTATTAAAAGAGGCCAAATTCATTGATTTCTAGGTAACATGATATTTCGCTCAGACTACCTTAAACGTTTAATGCGAATGGATACGAAAGACCGCCTCTTTGTAACATTCCACACGTGGATCATTGGGAAGGACAGGAGACTCGGTTGACTCTGCGGATACTTGAAAAGGATTCTCTGTGTTCACTTCTCAAGCCTACATTGTAGCACATGAGACGATATTCGTGCTTACAAAGCCACTGTCGCTGTAGATAAACCCAACATTGCAACATTTCCGTATATATAACGACGAATTATCCTATCATTGCATTGACAAATGATGTGTTACGGATGCTTATACACCAAGGGTTGAAATCTACCATCAAAAAAATATTTGACTTGAATATCCGTTCTGAGAGGTTTCTGTTGTAGTAATTGCCTGCTGGGACCCCGAGCCTTCCAGAGTCATATAGAATCTTGCAGTCTTCACAAGAATTGTAATGGCGTCTAAGAAACTCAAATTCGCCTCTGTGGAGGAAATTTATGGAGCGTACTCGTCCCCGGTTGAGGAGAGCCGTGAGGAGCGTAAGCGGTGCTTGAATCGACGCAGGGCGGTCGTCTAACGCTTCCGGGCGAGCGTTGGGCCACCCGAGCAAGCGGAGCGCGCATCAAGCGGCGAGGAACACCAAGGTCGTTCGATATCTCGATTCTTCGCCTTTCGAGTTCGATGGTGCAACATATCGAATAAATCGACCCTGGAGGAACACCAACGCAGTGCGCCACGCGAATGCCAACCTGAGGAAGCTCTCTGGCTTGATTTATATCCCGAATCGGTTTCCTTATGATCGTGGGTTTGTATCATTTTTTAATGCTATCAATCGTATATTTCTTTTACAAACTGTATATATTGCATCCCCGTGGAGCCAACTCCAACACCAACTCCCGGGCAGACTCCGGGTGAGACTTCTTTAAAAAAAAAAACAAATAACAATAAAATCTGGACGCTGCACAAACAAATGCCACGAGCGGACGCATAGTATTTCTGCGCTTTTATTAAAAGATATTGGTTGGGTGCCGCCAGAGACTTGGAGGTTATAGGATAGGCTAACTTTGCTTCAGAAATACAGCGTCGGTCTGTTTCAAAGCAACAGAGAGTATATCTCTTTGACGCCACACTTCATTTCCTGATCCGACGGAAACGATATAATAAGAGACCTATATTGACGTAAAGATCTGTACAAATGTACGATCTTTCCAAGTACAACATGTGACCATAATTGTCTGAGAGCCTTCCCTAACGGGAAATGCACCGCCCTCTTCCTTGAATCTAAATTAGTATTCTTGCTGATAATTCGGAGCGGCACCAGCTATGATGTCAGAAGGGACGCTACCGAATCGGCAAAGTCAGAGGGCAAAGGACTCTATTATATTACCCCACCCACTCCACCCGTTTCGTTTAATGGTAGTCAGAAATAGGGTTTGTTTACCTTTAAACACCAAATAAAAGTTCAATGGATGAAAGTTGAAGGCGCAACACCTATTCGAGTAATTTTTTGACAAATATATTTGCCTTTAACAAACCTACTATCCAATTCCTCTTCCTGGGAGAAAGATGCGACATACTTAAAGGCTAATAAGATATTTTCTCTCCAAGATTTTACGGCGAGGCCGCTAAAAACTGAAAAATATCTCTGCTTGCGCGGTCTCCTCTGCTTGTCCGTCTAACGACGCTCGCCTCAATGAAGTAGTCATCAGTAAACCTTAGAAAAGTTCCGGGTGGTAGTCATCGGGGTGGTTTGTTGTTGAGAATGACGCACAGTTTTAAAATTCTTGCTGCACGAGAAAGAAAAGCCTCGTCGCGCTTTGAAACATTTGGAAGCACCCGTCGAATGCTTTTAATGGGGTGAAAAAAAATCAAATATTATTTCTTTCCAGTGGGTTGAACTACAGGCGTCCGAAACATGATCTTTGGCAGAAAAGGTATCGCCCGCAACATGAGGGGAAAATTAGCTTTTTGTAAAGGCATACTTCGTCCCAAATCGATACCATGCTTCCTTCATACATTCAGAGTTTGAATGGATTAGTATTGACGGAACTTAGTATTTACTTGGAGAAACCTTTTGGGATCATCTAAAGTCTCACAAGGTTACTTATTGCTTTAACTCAGACTGAAGTCAGCTGGCCTCAAAACCCATGCGAGATGGGAACTAATGGCGCATGATTGGAATGGTCTAGGCTGATGAGGTGAAATCCTAGAACTTCTGCTTTCTGTTTGTATGCCAGTGAGAGTAGTATGCTTTTTCCTTTCCTTATAATTTCATTAAACGTACTCAGACAATATCACCACGTACTGTAATAGTAACTCAGTTTGCAGTAACGTCTATGGATGCAAATATAGAAAGGTTACGCAACTACATCGGAAATTCACCTTGAAATAAGAAAGCTCGGTAGTTGTAATTGGGTAACAAACCTGTATCGCGATCATGGTTCTTCATAATGCTATTGTTCAATTGCGCTCATGATTTCGAAAACTTGATCGTCATTAAGAAAGATCAGGTGCTTCATAGCAGTGTAATGCGCTCCCAGGAGTTTGTGTATTGCCCTAACAATGTGGCTTGCCTTATAGATGACGATAACCACCACGAGAAGGAAAGATCCGTGATCCCATCCCTGATCGAGCTATTTTTGAGTTTTAAATTTAATTTATGGTCTAGTAAAATAATTTTTACGTGGGAAATTTTATCTCTTTTGTGTTTATTTAATTTTTGTATCATCAGCCAGTCATTGTAACTACATATTACATTCATGCATGGCGTCAGTATGAAAAGATTCACAAAAAAATATCATTAGCATTCATTGAAAATCCAACACGAACTACTCTTTTGCTGGCCAAATACGTCTAACAGCTGCAACATTAACCGTTACCTATTAGTTAATTTCATCCATGACATGTTACTCGAAACTGCAGTCTTTTAAAAGGCTTTTTTGTTATTGTTACATGTGCAGCAAATTTATGGCCGATACATATAAGAACATATTATGCAGTCAGACGCAAAAGAGTTGTTTACCCATAACTATACCTAATTCGGGACATTTTTTTAATGTCTATAAGTAATTTCTTACTAGATAAAACTTTACAGTGAACAGCTCGTCACCAAGCTTCCGATGATAATATGTAAGACACGTCGGAAAAATATGCCTAGATTATTTTGTAGGTATCGATGCAAGAACATTTATTTTTAATTCACGAAATTATGTATTTACGCAAGCTTTCATAATTTAATCCCATTCTGAGAAACTAAGGACGGAATTATATTGGGTAATGAACGATTTTTAATTAATATCCGTTTTGAGATCGGAACTTCATCAATCTACAAAATGAAAATCGTGAAAAATTACATCACGTAGACTATACTCATTTTAATTAAATCTTTTTTGTATCCACACTTTTTGAAAATAAAGCTCGATTTATATTATTTCTTTGAAAGATATACAGGACGGGTCATTCAAAATGATCCTTGGAAAGTCAACCAAAATTAATATCCTTTGGTGGTAGCAGATGAAGATTTCAGCATTTATTCCGAGTTGGGTGGGATAGTGAATATTTTGTATAATCAGCCTCTCTGTAAAAGTTATATTATCCTCTCTTTAAAAGTTATATCATTCTATAAAGTTCGCGGTAGAGACAGGAGGAAATAAGATTAATTTCCTTGAGCTAACAATAGACATAATTAATGGCTACCACGAATTCTCAATCTTCCGCAAACCCACATATACTGAGGAAGTTATTTCTTCTGCCATGATTCTTGCCATCACCATTCCCACAAATATCCTAGCTTATACTCCAGGATTCACCGCCTTAAGGTGGTATCTCGGATAGTGGTATAGATAAATTTGTATCTAAACCACTATCCGAGCCGAACTTCCAATCTGAGTTGAACATAGTCCAATTGATTGCTCTCAATAATGGATACAAGACAGGATAATAAAATAAAAATTGAAATGTGTAACTAGGAAAGAGGCTGCTAAATTAATCACATCCCTCAGTTTTTCCATGCATAATGAGCCACTCAAACAATGGTGTAAATATCCCTTTCTTGGGAACATATCTTATAAATTAATTGTTGCCTTCCCAAAGAACAAGTTTAATGTTTCTTTTTACACTCCAAAAACTTGGGCAAATTATTATTCAACTCCAAGGAGGAAGTGACACAAATGAACAATTATGGTGTATACAAGCTAAAATGTACTACTCCCAATTGTACTTCACAATATATTGGACAAAGTGGTCGAGCCATATCTGTAAGGGCCCGGGAACATAAAACGTGTTGGGTGAATAGAATAGAATTTATTTCAAGAACCTAGTCCTTCAGACTCTAGGTTCAACCAATTACATTTTTAGAAATACACACACTCTCCCAGTTACATGTACATAATTCATAGAAAAACAATTACCAAAATTTATGAACATTAACACAGGATTATCTACCGAATGAAAAAAAACAACAGAATGGCAAAATAATAGTTTCACTCTCTCAGGTGCTATATTACATAGAAACAAATAATGATGATAATAATAATAATATTGGGCAATATCTATAGCCAGTAGGCACGTATTCCGATACACTTTGTAACCCGTTTGAGGTGGACGGTTGGCCGACCAAAAATGACAACCCTCGTCTCCTACCTCTATCGCACCAACCTCCAGCCCAGTAAGCATTACTTTACTTATGGATTACTTTATTATTAATAGGTATTTTATTGTGCAATTTATAATAATATTTTCAAGAATTCTTATTACGTAAAAGGTACAAGTACAATTGTTCTCAGAAACTACCGTTAAGGGGCTATCCTAATTTCCAGGGGTATTGTGTTCCAAATATGTGAAGGGAGATATTTCGTCAACCTTTGCCGAACATTTCATCGAGGAGAACCATACAAGTGACTTTGTGTCGGAAGTGCTCCTTATTGAGAAGAAAGGGCCAAATTGGACTACCCTAGAACAATTTGAAATTTTGAGTGCTGCCATCAACAAAAATGTGAAATTCCTTAATGAATGTGTTTTTCCCTCCCGCTCTCCCCTATTATCCATACCTTTCCCCCCACCACCTTCCACTGACCATAACGCACATCTCTGACATCAACCAACCACTTCTCCTCCCCATCCCTTCCCCTCCCCCAGGTCTCTATGTATTGACTCGCATGATATGCATACGTACCCTTGAAAATTATTGCAAGGCAATGGAAACCTAGGTCGGTAATAAATATTTTGCGTGGAATTTACTAAGAGATTTTTTTTCGAAATGTTTGTATGACCATTATTTCTTAATTAATTATGACAAAAAATAAGACAACAATCAAACAAAATGCATGAGACAAGTGGTGGATAAAGATCTCTTGGGTATTCCACTGGGTAAGCAGCTCCACATCTCCTGAGGTTGACCCAATTGGAAGTGTCTTTGGTGCACCTTTAACCTTGTCTCCATTATTCAGTTAGTCTCCCCAATGTATACATCTTCTCGCAGTCAAAGGGAATTTGATAGACCCCTGGGGTCTTCTAGCTAATCGAATCCTTTCCTTCACTAGCAGTTCCTTTAGTTTTTTGTATGTACTCTACCAGTTAAGGTAAGTTTTGTTCAGTGTCAGAGAATCTCCTCCTGATTGTCTACACTATTAGGGGCCAATGTTGCTCTAGTATTACCTCCTTCGCCTCAACATATGATCTACCCTTCTTCATCCTGTCTACGAAACCTATTCTTTTTCTTCCTCTTCCCCCCTTACCCAACAATCTCCCCTCTATCACATTCTTGAACAACCCATCATCCCTAACTACATCCTCCCAACAACCTACTCTGCCCATCTTGAATT
Organism: Ceriagrion tenellum; assembly: GCA_963169105.1. NCBI lineage: Eukaryota > Metazoa > Arthropoda > Insecta > Odonata > Coenagrionidae > Ceriagrion > Ceriagrion tenellum. The sequence goes on from OY720637.1 coordinate 132,426,624, forward strand.
TCATTTAGTAGTTTCCTTCCCTCGCCCACCAATTCAAGCACTTCCTCGTTAGTCTTCCTCTCTATCCACCCTCCATCTCAATCCTTTTCCACACCCACATCTCAAATGCCAGCGGACTATTCTCAATGTATACTCAAGATGTATACTAGATATGGCCTAACTAGAGTGAGGTAATGCCAAACTTTAACTTAATCATCCAAGAACTTTCCTATTATATGCTTGATATACAATAGTTTCTTTAATGCTATGCCGCATACGTTTTGTATGTGTATTTTCCACAAGATGGCAGAAGTAAAGGTAATTGCAATGTATTCGACTTCGTCCGAGAAATTTAATATCCTTGGAAATACACAAATTTGTACTACTGGCTTTCCCGGATATTAAAATAAAAGTTAACATTTGGAGTGCTTGAAATTCTTCATGGAAAAGTTTTTTTACTTTCTACATAGCAGCTGAGGCACTTGGCTTAGATATATGAAAATGTTCATTTATTCATTGGAACTTGATATCTTATCGCTTTTCATTGAAACACACTTAGACTAATACTTTGACCGCTAAAATTTAGATCTAAATTATTTTGACTATTTATTTTATTTGTCACATTTTTGCTATATAAGAAGTGACTGGGATTTCACCCATTAAGCCATAAGACTATCAGTGTGAAGAGGAAGGTCTGTAATTAACTTCATTACTCGAAACTCAATACATTTATTCATTGCCTTCATACAATATCAAATTTGTATTTTTTTAATTTGATAACAAAATTTTTGTATACATTAGCTGTTCATTAGTCAATCATCATCCCCCTAACCCTATTTCGCTGGGCTTCCATCTTGGCTTGCATTTGCAATTCCACTTGCTTGCGCTTTGTCGCCCCTTTCCTTTCCAACTACTTCTCGATTATTCTGGCATTATTTGCATGAGAGTCAGCACTTCTCTCGCCTCAGTGTTGTCTTCCTCTTCCTCAATAGTCGACACAGTAACAGAGCAAAGTTTGCTCATGTTCTTCGTGTGACTGGTCTCCATGATTTTCTTTGGCTTTTCGACAGCTACTTGGTTGTAAATATCAGTAGCTCGTTCTCCAGAACTTTTCAGGGCTCCTTTAACAATGCATAACTCATTACTGTGTCGATCATGCTTATAGTATAAAAGTAATTAGCATTCTCTGCATTTCATTCTATACTGTCTCCCCGCCCCTTCTGGTCTGGTAATTTAAACAGTCTCATCTGGCATGCACACAACTTGTACAGAATATAATGTACACAGAGATTTTTGCCAGGGATGTCTAACGCTTAGGGTGTCCTCAAATCAATGTGAAGACACACTGGCACTGCAATCATACTCCGTAGGATAATGCACAGTCACAGAGAAATTCTTGACTTCTTCTCGAGATGCGATACGGCTGAGACATTGGAGAGATGAACCTGCAAATGATATCAAAAATCATATTGCTAAATACGTTAAGTTGATTATGATGATGAAAGGAGAGTAAATCTTGTCTCTATGAACAAGATTCTTAGCTTATTAAGCGATTGCTTTAAAATAGTTTTCAGATGTAACTGACACAAACATGTTATAACAAGTTCGATGACGCCATAAAAGTTACACTTAACCTAAAGGCGCACCAATTAACTCCAAAATCATAAAGGAAGAAAGTAATTCGTTGTTCAATGGTCAATATATTAACATTTTTGGCCGCTGCAACAGTCGGCATTCGAAAATGCGTTAGCGTAAACCGTTCATTTATTTAAATACTACCTACATGGAATCAAAATGCATCTAATAATATACTCCTTATATTTTTATCCTGACTAATATGCGTTGAAAGTTAGAAGAGATGTATTTACGTTTTTTATTTTATATTACGAATTTAGAAGAGATGTAATATATGAAGAGTAGAATATATTTAAAGATGTAACACCTCGGTATGCATTGTCTATAGGTTGGCTAGAGAAGTCAAGTATTCTTCGTAAGGAAGCCAAAATGAATGATTATAGTGACGATGGCGCACTGTCCGTGTAAGACAAAGATGACGAATTTTTCAGTCAAGGAGACAACATAAAAACAAGCCTATGGATCATCATTCTCATCTAAATTCTAAACAGAGAGGCCATGAAAAGCGTGCGGCAGGGTGTGTTCAGGAGAACATATAGATGGATACTAAATTTGAAAAGCATGCTAAAGGATTTTAACCTTTCTCGACCGATAAGTAACTGCTGTTTAAAAATTTTAATTATTTCTTTATATTCCTCTACGGAAATACAAGGACTAGCCGTTCCAGGATATGAAGAGAACCAGTCTTCATAGCTATTAAAAGTATAGCGAAAAAAATGTATGACACTTAAATCTCTGTTCAATGATAAAGGATGTTATTTGACACGAAAGTTTAGATAAGTCGCCTGACTCAGAGCCAGAACTGAAAGTTTTTTCTTGAATTCGTTGTTTGGAGTAATAGAAGTATGGCAGGTTTAGCTGACAGTGATATTCTATTACTATATGCTTAACAGAAGCACTATGAAAATTTAGTTGTGGATGGATCAAATATTTATGATTTAGCCCTAAAGCATTTGTCTGATTATTCATGGCAAACCTTTTGACCAAATAACTCATACATTTAAGTATTTGAAACTGGTAAAAGGCTATGATTTCCTATGCTTTTGAAGAACTATGGATTTTTTGGAATATAACTCAGATTAATCTTGCATACATTAAATAAATAACAAGGATAACATTAAGCAACTCACAATTTATTTAATAAATAATCGATATCAAATGTTTTTTTCCGATATAAAAACTTTATTTTCAACGATATATTAAAAGCTTTTGAATATCAATATTAAAAAAAAATATATTAGTCCCAGTCACAAATAAGTCCTGGAAAGAATAATTTTTTTATCTAGCTGTTTGGCATAATACATCTCTAATTTGTCGTATCCGTCGGACCTACAAATGAATTTTGGCGTCAAATAGATATTCTTCTATCGCTTTGAATGAGATATATTCTGCATTTCTGATGAAAAGTTAGCCTAATGTTTCACCCACAAGTCTCTTTTGGCACAAAACCAATGCCTTTCGTAAGCTGAGGAACAATATGTCGTGTGTTTGTTTGTGGCATTATATTGGTTGTTTGTTTGGTCGTGACATTCTTGACGCAGCTTCCAGATTTTTTTGTACCTTATTTTTTATATTGAATATTTCTGTCCAGGGTCCCATGTGCTCCTGGTGTATTTGAGATATGGTGTCACCAGACAAAGTGGCAACTCTAATTTACATCATCATCCAAAGACTTTCCTTATCTACGCTTGATGAAACCTCGCTTCTTTAATGCTGTGCCATAGATGTTGTGTTTATCTATTTTTATCGACATAATGAAATTAAAGTAAATCATGGCATATAAATTTATCTGAGGACTTCATGTTTATTCGAACCGCTGTGTAGTTATTGCGTGGAGTGGATGACTTCCGTAAGAAATATACCTAGGTCCATTTACCAAGATTTAGTTCAAGGCCGGGGTGCCTTTTTCTGTAAGTTTGTACCTTGGCCTAAGGATAGTTTATGACATTGGGCTAAAGTTACTGTAACAATTAAGCATGCCCAAATAGGATTTCAACTGTTGCACATTTGTAGGACTAGGGCAGTCCTCTATTGCCTTCATTTTTCCCTCAGAAGGCCGGATTCCAAATTTATCAACAATATTTCCCAAATATTCAATGCTGGGTTGAAAGAACTTACACTTCTCTATATTTACCCGGATGCCAAATCCATTCCGGCGACCCAATACTGTATGTTTTTTTGCTTGACAGTCTGCATGATCCTTACCCACAATAATCACACATCATCAATGTACACGTGCACCCCTTCCAGCCCTTGTAGCATAGAGTCCATTACTGATTGAAATATACTTGGAGCACTGGAAACCCCATAAGGCAACCGATGCACTTTGAATTGGCCGAAGATGGTGTTGACTACCAGTGGGGCCTTGGATTCCTAAAAATATTCTAACCGCATGAAAGCCTGGCTCAAGTCAAGGGTAACAAACACCTTTTCGCCCGACAAGTTTGTAAGTATTTCGTCAATTCTAGGTAAAGGATATTTATCTCGCTCAATTACGGTGTTAATGGAGTATTTTTAGTCAATACCCAATCTCAAAGCTCCATTTTTCTTGGGTACTACCACTAATGGACTAGCTCACTCTAAGTGCCTTATAGGCTTAAAGATACCCGAATCTACCAATTTTGAAAGCTCTAACTTGACCCGACTCGGTATCTTAAATGGCACTTCATAGGCTTTCCTAAATATTGGAATAACCCCTTCTTCTAATTTAATATGGACCTTAAATGATTTCCTCAACAACGGAACTCAATGATATCTGACCCTACAATGACTAGCAAAAGCACTCAGCGTTTCGTAGGGGACTCCACAGTGACACGTGCCTCGCCCTTTACACTCAAATCCACCCCTGATGCTAATCTGAGGGCTGGCGTTCACTTTAAAAGTTTTCCTCCTGGGAGCCACCGGGTAAACTAAGAAAAACTCATTACCGTGGCCAATGCTCCACTATCTATTTCAAAATCAATATCGACTCCGTCTATTTTAAGGGAACATTTACAAATTTCGGACCCGAAACCATATTTCAAACCTTCGAAGGGATGAGGCTGCTGTGCTATCCCAGCTATCCCGTGGATCGCCGCCGGCTCAGTATTCTGCGTTTCACATTTTCCCTCCGCATCTGCACTGCGGGACGCGCCTTCTTCAACGTCGTTCACTGCATTTACGGGTGTTCCTTTGCGCATTCTAGCGATGTGCCCACGTCTTTTGCACCGTCGGCATTCCTAAGTCTTCACATAACAGCTCTCAGGGTTGTGGTTCCTCCCGCACCTCCAGCATTCGGGGGCTGACCCTCTTCGTACTACAATATTCTTCCGCGGGGAATTCCTCTGGTAGACACCGCAAACGCTCACGGGACTGGATGGTAACTGCATTGGACGTAAGTGCTGCGCTTGAGATTCGGCCAGCACAGGCTATTGGGCAAATACGCAAGCCTTTTCGAAATCCAAATCGACATCCAGGATCAACCTCCTTCGGATAGCCATTGACGAAATTCCACAAATGAGCCTGTCTCTCAGTGCTTCGTCCAAAAACATTTTGAAGTCACAAGTCGGCCCCGGTGGTGGCAGGGTAAAGTCCTCGCCTGCTAACCCGAGGCTCGTGGGTTTCAGTCCCGCCTGGGTAGAATATTATCTGCCCAGGACACGGGTGTTTGTGTATGTACTGGGTTGGGGGAAGAGGGGACGGTTCCGTCTCATCCTACCGAGGCTAAATAAAAAAAAACATAATAAATAATAAAATAAAGAGGAGGCCAGTTTCTTCAACTCACTGATATAGGAAGACAAGCTTTCGTGGGGGCGCTGGTTTCGGTTGTAGAACTTCATTCTTTCAGCTATAACTAACTTCTTTGGTTGAAAATGTTTTAGTGGCACGGCGGTGAGCTATCGAAGAATTTATCCGCCACTTTCTCGGGATGCAGAAAATTTTTCAATACCGCGTATGTCTCAGGTCCCGCCTATGTGATGAGTAAAGGCACTTTGTTCTCATCCTTCACATCATTAATTACAAAGAACTGTTCCAGTCTTTCAACATACGCAGCGAATTCTTCTTTATGTGGGCTGAACTCTCCAACATGTCCAAACATTTAACACAACTATTTATTTTTTTCCTCGTCGCCTAATGTTAAGTCCAGCGCTTAATACATAATACACTCTCAGTGTACTGGGTTTCTATTCCGTTCTTAGTGGCGGACCACACAACAATTCAGAAAAGAACATAAAAATAACATATAGAAACAGGTTTTTTTTAACATAGCACTCACACAAATGAACGACGAAATGCATGTATTTCATGATCAACCTCTAAGTTCGAGTTTGCTTGGCAACGATTGTAATGAGCCCCTTCCAGTGCTTAGCCAATTTTGTTCCTTAAAGCCACTGAGTTGCGTATCGAGAGAAAAAAATCATTATGTGGAATAACTTGCGTGTATAACATCGTCTACCTCGTAAATTTCATGATAATTGGCTATTTTGTACTTAATTATACAAATCATTGGCTCTTGGTTACTATAAAGCTGATGTGATCCAAAGCTAATACGGACAGAAATTGTTCATATTTCTTGTGCTGATCCCCCTGATACGACATGAACATAAGGCAAAACAAAATGTTTTAGAAGTTCTGTTTAAATACACTCACATTCATGGACATTATAATTTCGAAGCAACTGTTTAGTGTAGAGTTCGGGTTGGGCTGTAAGGACTCTCTCTTGCAGTTATCAATCCTTAGATTGGTTTGAATATAGACCTCCATTTATCTCTTTTCTGAGCTTTCCTTTACATTTCTTCGTACGATGTTGCCCCAGCATGCTTCCTCACTTGCGCCAGATATGTTTCCCATGGCCTCATTCCCTCTAACACACTCTTTTCTAGACTCTCATGTCTCAATAAATGCCCCAATAATTCTGCTCTTCTTTTCACTTTACTCTTCCATTGTTCATTCCCCTTCTCTTTCACTCTCTTGAACACCTCTTCATTTATAACTCTGTCCATCCAACTGATTCCCAGTATTCGTCGATCACACCACACTCCTAAAGCATCCAGTCGCCTTCTTTCTTCCTTTGCAATGGTCCAGGTTACACATCCGTATGGAGTAATGCTCCACACGAAAACTCTTCTCAAATTTTTCCTTATGTCTATGCTGATACTTTTTGCAGTAAAAAGTTTTCTCTTCTTGTTTTTTTAGCCATGAATATTCTATTTCTAATTTCTCTTTTGCTTTTTGCGTCACTTGTTATTATTGCCACCAGGTATTTGAATTACTTGACCATCTGTATGCTTTTGCCTTGTATACTGATTTTACAATTGACATATCCCTCTTTACTGCAAACCATTCCCTTTGTTTTTTATTGTTAATTCTCATATTGTATTCCTTTCCCTTTGTATCTTCCATATTTTTCTCTAGACCGTGTAGTTGTTCTTCACCTTCGGCTAAGATCACCATGCCGTCCGCAAATCTTAGCATGTCCTCTTTAATCCCTTGTATCTTTACCCCTCCGCGTATATTTAGGTGTATCTTTGAATTGCTTCTTCTATGTACAAGTTTAATAGAACTCGTGATAAGGCACAGCCCTGTCTCACGCCTTTCTGGACCTCTGCATCCTCCCTCTTCTTCCCATTTCTTACTACCGCTTGTTCATGTACATAGAGGTTCCATATAATCCTTCTATCCCTGAATTTTACCCCTATTTTCTTTAATAAATTAAATGAGTGTTCCCATTTTACATTATCAAAAGCTTTTTCTATGCCTATGAATGCCATGTATGTGCTTAGGTTATTGGCAATTCTCTTGTCTAGTAGTGTTCTAGGGATTAGAATTGTTTATCGAGTTCCCATCTTTTTTCGGAAGCAAAATTGATCTTCACTTATTTCTGCAATTATCTTGCCTTCAACTTGGTTAAGTATTGTTATTAATGATTTTTGAAGGATGGAAGATTAGGCTAATTGTACGGTATTCTTCGCACTTCGTCGCATGGGCTTTCTTTGGTATTGGTACTACTATTAATCTGTCAAATTCATTTGATATTACACCCCTTTCATGTGTGTCCTTGATCATTTCCACTAATCACATTCTTAAATCAATTATGCTGTATGGTGTATGTATGGTGTAGAATCAATCTCCGGCGATTTATTTTATATCATTCATTTCAATCCCATTTCAAATTCTGTTCTCAAAGTTCCATTCCCTAAGTCATCTTCATTAATTTCTTCTACCTTTTCTAGAAAGTTTTTTGGTTGCTTGTCTATGCACAATCCTTCTAAATAATCTCTCCATCTTTATGCAATTTTATCTTCTTCAAACACTATATCACCGTTTTCATTGATGATGGATTTCCCCTGATTATTCCTTCTTTCTCCATAAAATTTTTTGATCTTTTTATGGGCAGTTTCCATCATATTCCATTTCATATCAATGTCACAAGCATCTTCAAGATATTTTTTTGCCTTACGTACTTTCCTATGAATTAAATTTCTTATCATTTTGTACTTATTAAGTTCTTCTTTATTCCTGCTGTTTTCGTCTTTCATCTATTAGGTTTAATATCTCTTCACTTCCTTCTATTTCTCGCTGTGGGACACCATCTGTAAAAAGGGTGAGAAAATATGAGTGCGTCTTTCATTTTTACTATAAGAATTTAATGTAATAAATGAATATTATAATAAATCAGAAATAGTTTTCTCTTTATTAATGGCAGATAAAGGTTATAGGCTGTTTATGGTAAACACATTGTATTTATGGTTGTAATATGTAAAGCCAGGCGCTTTAAGTTTGTAAAATCCTTTATTGAGTACGGATCTGCATAAAATAATTTCGCTTTATGACAGTAACAAGAAAGTTTTGGGTGGTAAGTCGGCTCAAAAACAGCTAAATTTAATATATTGGGCAAATTTGTTTTATTTTGCAAATCCATCGCTAGTTATATGTCGTTGTTCTAGCAGTTACAATCATGTTACCATCAGAATGAAAGTAGGTGTGTGTATTTAATAATTCCAAGGTGCATTCACTCGGAAGTGGCCAATGTGCAGCATTCTATTGTATCTTCTGTGTCCCGTAAATCAAATGACTTCAGTCCTTTCTCCTGCTACGACACATAAGGCAAATGAATAAGGCTTTGGGTAATTTTATTCAAAGATAACTTTTTCCAAAATTAAGTATATTGTACCAGATGTCTAAATCAGTCATCTAACGTTGCAGGCTTGTGTATACGCGACGAAAGGATATTGCAATTGTTTTCATGGTGTAGTGCTTCGATTACTGCTTTATTTTTCCAGTATCAGCAACACAGCCTTCCCTTCTGATTGAAGTAGTATAGTGTAACTCATTTTACTCAATTTTCTTAATATCAAGTGCCTACTTGAGGGTCGTCAGATAAGAGCATTTATTACTTCCAACGCAAATCATATATAGTAATTTTTGTTCCGAAAGCAAGGTACGCTAAGACTGGAAAATAACCGAATTCGCACTATAGAAATATTATTAGTACAGCCTTCTGCAAACAGTTAGGAATAGATTTGGATTTCTTATATCAACATTTCAAGTTATTGAAACGAAAATTACTGTTAACCCAAGCGCTCAAAGTTGGACAACTGGATTTTACGTGCTATAAACGGGTACTTTTTTGAGAAAAAATTAAGTACAGGAAATACTAACGAGCAGATGATTATTTTAAAGTACGTCATCCAACGTAGAAATAAACATGCTCTCATATGAATTTTACTGCATTGAAATCGGTTTCCTCGTTTGGCCGATAGAGCATCTCAAACTCAGGCATCTTGCTTGTTCTACAGACAGTAGGATTGAAAATTTCCTGATGTTTTGAATTTATTGGCTTTTTGCTGGGGCCGCACAAAATTTTACCTGCTCTCAAATCCCCGTGGAAGGGTCGACCATCATTTAGTCAGACCCCAAATCCAAATCCGAGCCTCGGCGTCAACCCCTCACCGCGGGTGGGTAATGGCACCTACTGACCAGCCGCAGTATAGTTTATAACTTTTGAAATTTAACAATTAATCCAAATATTATTTTATTATTTGTATTGCGATATTCACGCTGACGAAAATAGTTTTTTAACCGCTGTTGTACGATAAATATTAACCATTTTAGAAGTTATTAAGTTCATTTCACGTGTATTCGCACATCAACAGCAAACTGCTATGACTTCTGAAACTATCTTCCATGTTTTTAGGGAAATAACAAAAGGCTATCAGTTTTACTAGATCGAATTTTTTCAAGAAACTATCAAATTTATAGTTACGTAAGATTTTATAGATTTCTTCCTTATTTGTTTTCGAAATTCAGCGACTAATATAAGACGTTTCACGCATCTATTGCGCGTTAATCAATAGCAAACGACTATAACTTCTAAAAGTTAACTTCCACGTCTTTCAATGTAGTAGTCAAAAAATATTCACGCTGCCTTGTTTATTAATAGCATGCAGAGACATATGTAAGACAATGACTGTGGTTTTGCGCGTACATCAAGAACAAGTGACTGCGACTTCTAACAGGTACCTTCCATATTTTCCATAGGAATTGTGCAATAATAACAAACAAATGTGCGTGCATATAACATATAATAGTTCACTTATTGGTTTTTTATGTGAATTGAGCCATGTAAATGAGACGCTTCGCGTGTCTGCTGCGCGTTTTTAAACGTTGACGTTACGTTACGATAAAGGCCGTTTTCTTCCATTGTTGAGAGACAGACAGAAGTTAATGTGCGTGTTAGTCAATGTAAAGTAGACTGACGAACGATATTTCAGATAGTGAAGTCTTCCCGAAATCGTTCACCATTTATTGAAAAGAAAGAAATAACTGATCCTGTGGCGGAGTACTTGTGTCTGTAAAAAATACAATCGTCAGCCAAGCAGAATTTGTTCCAGAGACCAGCCTTATATCTGTATAGTTTTCAATTTAATGCCCTAAATACAAAACAATATTCGTGTACTCGTACTACAGGCCACCTTATACCGACTTCCATTCAAAGTTAGAACTAGAAATGTAGATAAATAGCTTCACATCCAGGAATCCCGAAAGAAATTTAATAATAAATGGAGATTTCAATGTTCTCTTTATAGATTGGAAGACCTACCGTTTACTACTCGGGGGGAGATATAAAGACATATGTGAGTCCCTTCTGTACACCATCTCATTAAACGCACTACTCCAGATTGCTACGGCACTTAACAGAGGAGATACTTTTCTCGATTTACTGGCTACAAATCTACATCTACGAAATACCGTGCAAGCCACAACTAGGTTGTGTGGCGCAGAGTGATTTCACACCAATCATGCAGCACTCATCCCAGTTTTGATGAGAACCGCGCACGTTCCCCCGGATGCCAGACATGCCAAAAGCAGTCAGGACAACAGTACGCAGTCAGACCAGTTACTAGGAGTTTGATACGTAGAAGAACATGCTACCATGCAGTATACCACTCAAGATACAAATATTGGTCAGTATTATCAATATGATAGATAAATAGCTCTAAAAGAGTATACAATGTCAGAAATTGCATGCAAGGTTAGTACATAAAATTCATTTTAAGATATTTAGCACTACTAAAACAACCTATTTAAACTAGTCAGCATCCTAGAACTAATCTTTCTCAACTATTATCGTCCCTTAATGTACGTGGAAAAAATGACATTTTAAATTATCGGTTCTACAGTAAATTACTTTAATCTTATCCCTGTGATCGTTTCTACCATAATAGTTTGGTTGTAGCAAAATATGTTGAGCGTCCAGCAAAAATAGTCTATATCAATCTTTCTTAATGTAGGTATTTAATCTATATCTTTCCCTTCGATTGGATAGAGGTTCCAACCCTAATTCCCTCTTCAATGCAACACTACTATGTTTTTCATAACAATTATTAACAACTCTAGCTGCCCTCAACTCTATTCAATCTATATGTGTAACTAGTCCTACTTTGCTAGGGTCCTATATACTAGCGGCGTACTCCAAGTGAGATCTTACGAGAGAAAAATAACATCGCTCCTTTACTTTCTTGCTACATTTTCCTACTATTCTTTCAAAAAATCCTAATTTGCGATTTACCTGTCCGCAAATTTCACGTATATGCTTCCCCCACGACAATTCTTGATTAAGAGTCACTCCTGACTCTACAATTATTAATTAATTGTGTACATCTCGTTGGTTGAGGTACTCTTCTAAGACAAAAATTTTTAACTACGCCCTTTTTACGATTTAATCTAACTGCCAAGTGTCGTACCATTCCTGTACAGCATCAAGGTCTTTCTTCAACGCAATTCTATCAGACTCCGAGTTAATGTTTCTGTACAATATACTACGTCGTCCGCGAAAAGGAGATTGTTGCTCGTAAGGACGGTGGTGGTATAATTAATATACAAATAAAATAAAATGAGACAAATGACACTCCGCTGGGGTACACCGGATGTGACTTTAACTGTATCTGAACTAACGCCATCTAGAACTACCCTCTGTTCGCGGTTACCTAAGAAATCTTCAATCCAGCATATTATATCGTGATATATTCCGTAGGCTTTTAGCTCAATAATTAATTTTAAATGCTGAACTTCATCGAAAGTTTTTTTGAAGTCTAAAAATATCGCGTCAACCTGGGTGAGCCTTTCTCCAGAGGAGAGAACAGCGTGAAGAAAAAGGGCTAGCTGAGTTTCACAGGACCTGTCGATTCGGAATCCATGCTGGTTTTGACTTTACAAGTTCTGACTATCTAAATACCTCATAATTGTGCAGAATATTGTATGTTCTAATACTTTGCATTAGATGGACGTGAGGGGAGACAGGTCTATGTTACTTGGATCTTCCTTATCGCCGCTCTTAAAGATAGGAGTAACGTTCGCGACTTTCCAATCGCAAGGGACACGATTCTCTGCTAGTGATTTTTCACGTACTATTTTCAAGCACGGTGCCACTTTCGACGCTAATCACAATATCAGGCCAGCATAATTTTCAATCAGTTCAATTAGGGAAATGGGGATTCTATATTAGTTAAGAATACAGGCTTCCCACCCTTCCTGGCTCAAGGTCGAATCCCGGCGAATTTTTGCGGAAATCCCATTACCTTCTTCAGTAAAATGTCGAAAATAGGTCAAGTGTAGCACTTCCTCTGTCGGTGCGGACGTTCAACCGTGGTACCCCTGGTGCCGTTCGATAAGTGCAGGGCTAGTGCCGATCGCAGGTTTCCATCCCCACTACCTTCTTCTCCGAATAATGTGATAATGGTATCATTAGTTTGCTGACCTCTTGCAATAACTAGAATATGAATCGCTTTCCGACCGTCGACGAAACATTATATTTAATTTTTTACGTAATTTTGAAAACTATTTTCTGGCGATTTTATTAATATTTTATGAATTTCCGCTTACTAAGGTTTTTCTATTTTGTTGTAATTCGATAATATGCGCACAGTTTTGCTTCTAAACGAGAAATAATGCTTATATGTTTTGCTCAAAATTGTTCCCAGCAATATCAAGATGTCACCAATAGACCAATCGAAATGAATATGTTTCAATATTATTTAGCCAAACTTCCGAATACCACGCCAAAATATTTAGTCATAACATGCTTCACTTAAGGAAAAACTTAATAGTATAAACCTTTTAGCGTTTCCATTGCTGCATGAACGGTGAAGACTAACCTTAAATAAATGCAATTAAATGAAATGTGGCCCAAGATTTTCCTTTCGGCATACTTGAAAATGAAATTTGACATGATACTTGAATGCCACTTGAATGACACTTGATTGCCGTTCTAACCACTTTAAGAACAAGCTAATACCGACAACAGGTTTCACTCAAACATTTCTCAATTCCTTCAATAGCCTAACCCTCGGCTAATTTGGTGCTAAGAACGTCTGTTGTCTCCCTCGAATGACGGACCGACTGAATATATATGTATATACTTTTCTGACTCCTTATGAGAGGAACTCTTGAGAGACTAGTATCGGCTTGCATTGGTGGCCTGTGTGCAGTGGTATCCCAATCCGATGGGGTCTGGTTCGAATCCATGGGTCAGGACAGCAAAATGAGTCTCAAGCTCCATGAAATTGCTATGTTTGCAGATAGTTGAAGTACGCGCGATTTTCCAGGTTACCGAACGAAGCTATTTTATCTCCGCCCTGTATCTCTATCCTAATTTGGTGCTAAGAACGTCAGTTGTCTCCCTCGAATGACGGACCGACTGAATATATATGTATATACTTTTCTGACTCCTTATGAGAGGAAATCTTGAGAGACAAGTATCGGCTTGCATTGGTGGCCTGTATGCAGTGGTTTCCCATTCCGATGGGGTCTGGTTCGAATCAATGGGTCAGGACAGCAAAATGAGTCCAAGAAAACTAGTCTCAAGCTCCATGAAATTGCTATGTTTGAAGATAGTTGAAGTACGCGCGATTTTCCAGGTTACCGAAAGATGCTATTTTATCCCCACCCTGTATCTCTAAATGTAAGAGGTAATAGAAGAGACAAAATGATTTGTCTGAAAAAAAGTGTACAAATATTGAATGAACTTTATTCCTATAAGTAAATGCAGAATAAAACGAAGAAAAACGCTGAGAATCTCCTTCAGCATAAATTATCCTTCTGTTCTCTCTCTCTTCCATTTCCTTTATCGTGTTCCCATTTATTTTCATAATTTCTGACCCATAGGTACAACACCGCCGCCTCCTTGCATAGGTGCCAAGTGATCGGGTGAAGGAGATCGCGTTGTTTTCATCCCGCTCATTTTTCAATGCGGCATCGGTATTGGAATACCTTTCGCTCTTTATTTTAAAATTTCGGCCAGACCGTTACCATCTCTCGTCCCCTCGCAGTGTAGAAACTTCGTCAAACCTTCAAAAATAATATGGAACCCAGGCCGTGGCCATATGACTTGAGTGTGCCAGGAGATGGTCGTGAGATCATCCCAGGAGAGTGACGCAGGTCAACCTGAGCATACTCAAGGGCATTCGTTCATTCAAGCTTCGCGCGAAGTTCGTCGCTCGATAAGAGTTCGCTAGTGCGATGACCTAGTGATGAGAAGATTGACGTGTGTTAATGATGAGGCATTTGCTATGTGTAGTGAGTGTGTTGCTTTCTAGTTTCAGATGCTTCAACTTTACGTACTCAGATTTAGTTTTTGCATGGGGAAGGATTGCATTATGCATATCGATGTAGCAAAATATCCGTGCGGAGCCTCGATTCGCTTACAGGAATAGGGGGTATCCCTTTTATTCAAAGAACAAGTTTGCGCAGTTTCCCGCCATCAACAATGCCTAGTAGTGTGTGTGCCACGGTGTGTGCGGAACGAAGTGTCTTTTCATTTAAGTGTGTTCGTGGAATGTTCTGAGTGTGCCCAACAGTTAGGAATGATGTGCAAAATCCCAAGGGTTCCGGCAAACTTCAGTGCTCCTGGGCTTCTTTCGCGCAACGTCAGACTGCATAATTCCGGGTTTTCCGCCTCAAGGTTGAGTGGCTGTATAGTCCAAAGTGATTGAAAATCAACTTATAATGGATGGCATATCATATAAATTTCAGGTATGTACATACTTATGCCTACCAGTGATTGCTATACCTACAGGGAGTACCTTGTTTTATCTGGCTCAATTATTGAGGGCCAGGATGATGTTAGTAATCGTAAGTCATAACTTAAGTATGTGACTGCATTTCATTGTAGGTGCAGATGGACAAAAAGTTTAACGAAACAAAAGTTTTGAGAAACGAAGGAACTTTAATTATTCGGTTGTTCACTGCGTTGCTTGCTTTCGCTTACAACACTTTCGCCCTCCACATTGATCTGTAAAGTCCCACTGAGAACGTAGAAGAATTTGTTGACAGCAGAAACAACTAATGCAGTGAGCACCAAAATAAATGCTTCATTATTTAAAAACCGCGGAAACCTACGATTGAATGACATAGAAATATTTTGGTGGATTGCTCTGTTACTCGGTATTTTTTGTGTATTTGTGTCTCCGTAGGTATATTTTGTGCTTGTTATCAATCTGAGGAGAGAAACGAATTCTTGTACTTTTTCGGTCCTGTTTGTACACTTATGGTACTCTTCTTCAGTGGATTACTCTGCCTCTCAGTCAAAATTCTGGCCACTGACTGCGCGCGATGATAAGATATTTATAGTACAAAGTTTTTCAGGTTATTTTCACTGATTTTCAAAGTTCAACTGACGTAGCGAGAGAGTAAAATATTAGCCTCGAGATAACCCCAAACTCGAGTGATCTAAAGTTCTTCTGGTCTAAAGATCTAAAGTATTCTGCTAATCAGAGTCTTACGTAATACCTCATAATTTCTAGCCTCTTCAGTCTAGTCTTGCTAATGGCTGTTTAACATTTTCTTTTCCATTGAACTTAATGGCGTGTTGCTTTCGTCTGCATTCTTGATCTAAATCTCTCTGACACAAAAATCATAAATGCATGCTCGAAATGTAACTGAAGAAAGATTATCGACTCTCTTTAAATTCTTAGCAGGTGATCTAAATTATAAGGCGGAGTAATACCAGTCCTGTCTATTTATTTGAAAGCTAGTACTGGCTAGTATTTTTATTATTTTCCTTTAAATGTCGGCCTATAATTATCTTAATATTCCCACTGCATAAATTACTGCATTCAAGAAGGTATTACATTAGTGCAACAGAGAAGAACTATTTTCTCATTGCTCGCATTCAAACGGTGGATACACCATATTAGTGGTAGATGCACAGGCAGAAGAGATAATATTAACGATTTTTTTGCTGCTGAAAGATTAGCACAATCATTAACACTCTACTTCAATAAATATTTAGCATATTTGAGCATTTTCTTGGAATTTTCCAAATTTTATTTTGAAAGGTTCTCTTTTCTGATTATTCCACGAGAGTCCATTTATCCTTACACTCAAAAGCTACCATTACATTCCTCATGTTATCTTTTTATTTTTTACACCATCCAAGCCTAAATTGTCTTGGCACTTCAACTTCCTTCAGAAAGTACTTATAAAACATGTGACTCCGGTATTATTAAGTCTTTTGTAAAGTATATAACGACTGCTTTGGAATAAAAAGCACTGGATTGACAGTGGAAATCTCTATTTGATCATATTAAAAAGTGCGATTACGCTGACATCAGAACCAGCATTCATGGTACCTTAAGATTGAAAACCACCAGCCGTGGTTTATTTAGTACGCCTACGAAAATAACGGGCAGTGATCTTCTTATGACAACTTTAGAAAAGGTTTTCGTTTATTACTAGTCTAACACCGCATTAAAAGAACTAGGTTAAAAACAATTTAAATAGCAGTACTACATACTTTTGATAGCATTAAAAATATTAAAGTCATTAAATTCTTGACCGAAGAATATTATAATAAACCAAAATACATATAGAAATGACGATGGCTTAGATCAGCTTCTGTCAGTAATGTGATCTAAGATTATAAGAAGATGCAGAAGTTGTTTTTCCGAGTTAATGCACTTTGAACAAATGTTTCTTATATTTGTTTCGCACTTCGTTAGTCAGTCATGACACGCATGGCACATTTTATTTGTGAGTATATTGGATAAATAGCTGATTTAAGTCTTGCACAATACTTCCTTAGATTTTGTATCCTTATTTAAAAATAATAATTCACTCGAATGGTTTACGAATTAATTCTCTCATAATATCCTTCCAGGACAACTTTTGTTTTATACCTCGTAGAATATTGACAAGGGTTTCGAGTCCTACCTAGGTTACTCTGCTCAGAACATAGGTTTTTGCGGTGCTATGTATTTGTGTGTAAGATTAAGATTTATTAAAAGGTTCTAAGGGCTAAAATATATGTAATATATATTATATAATATATTAAATAATAAAAATATAAAAACGGATGACGATGACACTTCGGGTGTTCAAGCCAGAATTCATCGGGGCTAGGGTTTATAGAGGCGGCGGATATGTGATTAATTTTGACGGGAGCGAACCTATGCACAGTTGGTACACCAAGCGCAGTATATGTTCAGTGGTATAGCATTATATTTAATCTTTATAGTAGTTTTTTATTTGCAGGCAGTTTCATAATTCCTGTCGGGGACGCGAATAGTAATGAATGGGGGACGAACATACACCCTAGTTAGACGCCAAGCGCCATTGTAAATATACCGGAACTTTTTCCTCCTATTGATACATTCTTTCGTCCAAATCCGCCAGAATATCGTGGGTTACTTCATCATGACCTCATTTCTTCCACAGGACTTGTCTTTCAATAATAGTTTATCACGTTGAATATTTTGGAATATTTTCTTAAAATCCAAGGATAATGTGTATATATACTCGGATATAAGATTTTTTGTAAAGCGTATATCCATTGGTAGAATTGTCCAAATTTGGTTTTTCATGTTCAGGAATTAAAACAATTTGTTAATTCCTGAACATGGAAAAGTTTTACAAAGTTAAGGCTGAAACTATTGAATTTGGTTGATCATGGTGGAAATAATGGATGTAAAACAGTTTCCAACATTCCCTGAAGCAAGAGTAAGATTGTTAGATATTTCTTAGGTGTTTTTAGTTTATTACCTTAATTTGTTAACTAATACATAGAAACATGCTTTTAGAAACTGTGCTACGCGGAGAATTAGCTCATGCAGCACTTTAAGCAGCTATCTCGTCCCGACCAGGGGATGAGGGACCTTTACTTCTTCATCTACATAATACACCGCGAGCCGCCGCTTGGGGTTGTGGCAGGGGATGTTAGGTCACCAGCCGTGTGAAGGTGTAAGATTTTAGGAGATGAAATGGTGACATGTATTATAGGAGTGCATTTATTGGAGCTAAATTTTTATTGTGGTCGCTTACTGTTAGCGGAAAGAACAAGTTTTTTCACCAATATGTTTGACAATGTATCTCTCTTATGTTATCTTATCTGTCGGACCTAAAGATGTAGTGAGGAGTCATGATAATATTCTTTATGTCGCTCTGAAATACATCAGTTCTGAATTTATTAAGCAAACTAATCCTAGCGTGTAGCCTCCGTGTCTCTAGGGACTCCCACCTTAATCCATCTAAAAGCTATGAGACCCTATCTGTACGCTCATAGCAGTTTTTAACGAAGCGCGCTGCTTTCCTTTGTATTTTATTAATTTTTTTTGTCAAATCTAATTGACCAGGGTCCCAAATGCTTGTGGCGTATTCGAGGCGTGGCCTAATCAGTGCAAAGTAGCATCTCTATTTTACTTTTTTATCCGTGGCCTTTCCTGTTATACGTTTAAGAAAACTTAGTTTCTTCAATGCTGCGCCAAATATGTTCTTTATGTGTAATGCCCACGATATATCAGATGTTAAGGTAATTCCAAGATATTTGACAGTAAGTATCTGAAATTTTATGTTTACTTCATCCACAGTATAGGCATAGTATTTTTGTGATGACTTTCGCAGGAAGTGAACTGTTGTGCATTCGCTGATATTTAATTCTAACCCTCACTTCTGGCACCGCGAATGTACGTTGTTAAGGTCCGATGATAGAACTTCAAAGTCCGCGTCTTCGCTCATTTCACGGTAGATAACCGTATCGTCTATAAATAATCTTAATTTACTGCTAACTCTAGAACTTAGGTCATTAAAATAAATAAGGAATAAACAAGGGTCGATCACACTTCCTTGAGTATCTCCGGATGTGACTTCCACCATATCAGAGCTAAATCATCAATAAATACTTTTTGTTTTCGATCACTGAGAAAGTCACTTATCCAATTCACTATTTTTCTATTATCTCCGCATTATTACAATTAATATATGAGATTTTTGTGAGGAACCTTGTCGAATGCCTTCTTGAAATCAAGGAATTTCGCATCGACTTGCTAATCGATTCACCTGATTTTAGAGTATAATTGAAGATGAACACAAGTTGTGTTTCACAGGACCTACCCTTACGGAAGCCGTGCTGACTACTGTGTAAGAAATTACGATTATCCAGGAATGTCATAATATTACCAACGACAATGTGTTCGAGGATCTTGCATAAAGGTGATGTTAGTGATATAGGCCGGTAATTTCCTGGGTCACTTCTATTTCCTTTTTTGAATATCGGAGTGACGTTGGCTATTTTCCAGTCTTGGGGCTAATTGCCTTCGGGTAATGATTTTTTACATATATGTTCTAAGAATGGTGCAATCTGTGGCGCTTACTCCTTCAGTACGCGTGTAGGTATTCCTTCTGGACCTGGCGAATTGTTGCTTTTAATCTTACGCAGTTGTTTAACTATTTCATCACGTTGAATTGTTATGTCAGCCATCGGCTCGTTAAGGTCAGGAATGTCTAAATTGTGAATTGTATCATCCTTAGTGAATACACTTTCGATGTAGTGGTTTAATAAATTGGCTTTGTCGATATTGTTGGTGACCACTTTGCCGATCGTAGCCAGTAAAGACTCTACTGTCGAAGATTAGCCCTGCAGCTCACTCGCGTAAGACCAGAATGACTTAGGGTTTTCATCTAATAATTCACCGAGGATTTGTTTCTTGAAGTTTCTCGGAGTAGCACGCATTAGTTTCTTCGTTTTTGAATGTTGAACAACGTATATTTCTCTCGCAGCGAGCTCGATTGTTTTGTTACTTAACTTAATAGAGTTGTTATATAGATTGTGTAATAGCTTTTGTATCCTGAGCTCCCGCCTTACTTCGTGGTTACAACAACGAGGTTCTTTACCTCCCGTTTGAATGTGTTTGGAATATATTCATCGATTCTATTATGTAGTATTTCCAACAAATATCTCCATGATACTTCGGTGCTCTCGTTTTTCATTGTGGCAACGTATTTCGCGAATGAAGCTTCTAACGTCTCTCCGAATTTTACGTAACAAAAACCTCTTAAACTGTCCGCATGGGTTATATTGGATAATTTACCGTGAATCTTAGACATAAAGACACATAATATCAGTAACAAAACGAAGTTAGACCAGTTATACGAACATTTAATTTACGAAAAATACGTGAATCATTCAGATCGATAATATGTTTGGGAGAAGAAAGACGGATAATTTCAGGAAGAGGAAAAAGTGGTAATACATTCCCATCTTTAATCATTAGGGTTCACATCGAGAAAACTTATCGGGTTGTAAACTACGACACGAACAAGGAAAGGAATGAACAAGGAATCCATAGTTTTGTGTTAAGAAAATACAACATTATAGTACAGTCAGTTAATGCTGTGCTTACGTATATGTATGATGGATATGGATGAACTACTAGTAATAGTCTAATAAGTTATATTTTTCGATCCTCGACTCACTGTTGGGCAGTACAGACCTAAAAGTATCATTTATTGGCCTGTAACACACAAGCAGTGGGGAGAGTTATCATCAAGTTCTTTCTCATAACTCGGCCGGGCTAACGTAGCACACATCCTTCATAAATGCCCATTACTGGAGCATCCAATCCTGTTCCATTCATGCACCAAACAGTTCTAACCCTTTCAATCTGCTATCTACTGGTCATGATTAGCTGCTGTATAATATTTCCGTTAGTACACTTCTTTAAATTGCGGTTTTTGCTTTCCTATGCAAACACCCATTCTTACGTATCCAGCACAAATTTTCCCTAGTACTTTCCTACCGATATTCCCACCTCTTTTATTATCATTATCGATCCTTCCATATCCGGAAACAATCGGCCAATACACAAAAAACGTCTGCTTTTTATATTCTTTCCTCACTTACATATATTATACAATCATTCCAATCATTATCCTTATCATTATCAATTACTTTAATGTTTAACCCATTATTCCACTTATCCATTTTCCGTGTTCCAGAAAAAGTCACAGAGAAATATTATGTAACTCCATTAAAATGACAGATCAACACTGGTCACGTGCGCTCAACAAAGCTCGCACATTTATGTAACCATGCGATGTTATCTCTTCTCTATTTATATTACACCAATATTATCCCAAAACGCGTCTCTCTGACATTTATCCTTAATAATTTTGAAAAGCCTCGGAGATATGTTGCATCTCTCCATTGTAAAAAGTTAAATATGAAACTAATCATGTTAGACTAACTCTAGTTATGATATCGTTTTAGGCTGCGTGTATGACACTTGTAATTGCTCGTTCACTACCCATTCTCTACGAAACTTCCACTAACAATTTTCATCACATTTCCTGTCCCTTGCTCTTCATTTTGGAAGAACATATTCTTCCCTGTCAATGGCTGAAGTAAGAAAGGCTGTTCATAATATTCACTACAATTCTCGCCCGCATATCAAACCCACAGTTCTATCAGTATTAGCTTTAAAGGATACATTGATATTTGTTTTACTGAACAATTTTCCCGGAGTACACAATACACATATTGCTCCTTCAATTGAAATTATATAATTTACGGTCAACCTAACCATCCCTTTGCACGAAGAAATCACTCCAAAGGAGCTTTTAAACACGAATAGTTAAAATCATACTAGTGAATTGTGGCTAATTACAGGGACCCAGAAGGTAAGTACCGCACATAACTTACTAGAGGAGGGTTGCGGACAACCGTTGATGACAGTCAAGAAACCTTACCGATACAATACAGGCAAGATTAGAATAGTTAAGGCGGGTGAAGTATTTCTCAAAGTATACTAGCGATTATAGGCAAAACTAGAGACCAGCAGATCATCTACGCCGCCCATTTTCTATTAAAAATCACCGATAACAAAAAAGAATTATTGGGGAGAGCAAGATGACTCAATAAAGTCGTTCCCATGTAGGATGATATTGACAGCTAACGAATTCGTGGCGTAGGAAATATTGCCTAATGACTTTCAATAACTTAATTAGCAGTTAGTTAATTATGAAGGTCCTGTCCGAGAATAATGCGATGGGTGTCAAGAACTAATTAATACACTCATTTCAAATACTTAAATTGTAGTGAAAATACGTTCCGAAATCAATATTCGATAACTGCACCTATATATCCTATTATGAGATTGCCGCAGTAAGGAGTTTCACGTTCGGCAAAAAGCTACAACAGACGAATTCGTATTTAGTTGTACTTCGTGCGAAAAACAGAATTATCGTTTAGAAATTAAACTAAACTGTTAAACAAGATGAACAATGAATAAGAAGACCACAACGGTCATTCTCTGGATCGTTGGCCAAAGCCGAGCTAAGGTGGGTTCGCGTGTGAGTGTTCCTAGCTACCGACCTATCCCCACCCCCCCAACCTCGTGTACCTAATTGGACCGCTTTCCCGCAGGAGAGCGGAGAACAACCCTCTCTGCCCCAGCGTGTGAGAACCAAGGTCTCAGTTAGCTTGGCCACGCCATTGTCTGTGTGGGACGGGGTTCTGATTTGGTCCCTGGCCAGCCTAAGAGTGCAAAGGCTGTGCAATGGCCAGGGGTGTAAAGTGGGGCCCTTAGCCAGGCCAACGAGTGCGTCGGGGGCGGCTAAGGGATCTTTCGTGTACCAGCCGAAGTCTTCTCGACCCCCGGTCCCCCGACCGGAAGCCATTCTCTCCAGGCCGGAACCGCGGACCTTGATTCCCCGGGCGGGGAGGTCCCTTCGGGAAATTGGGTGCGTAAGATAGGCTACCGTTGGTCGGGCCGCTCAAACGTTCCAAATCCCTGTCCCTATCACGTCGTCGATGAACCTGAAAAGAACTGTCATCACGTCGGTGTACTATCAGCATCTGACGGTCGCCTTAGAAATTGCCGCCCTTATATAGGTAGATACATGACGTCACTGGGCTGCGAGTGGGGGCGGAGGTGTTGGGGGGGGGGGGAGGGTGGCGACTTGATCTAGTATCGACCAATCAGGGAGAGGCGTTTCCAAAACTTCCTTATATGGTGATCTTCCTCATCGCTAGCCACTAAAGGCCTCTTCCCGCGCTACTATTATTAATTAGTTAGGATTTAATTTACAAATTTTTATTACTTTTATCTATAATTAAATGCCCTGTGATCGTCACTTTAGTTTTTAAAACTGCAATTGCAAATAGTTTGATCTACATTTCTATGACTGGCGATTTAGGTATTTTCATCTGTAATTGACATATTTAGATAGTAGAATCAAGTGATGAGTATTATTACATTTTTTTCTGATTATCAACTATATTTCTATCTATTTTCTGGCATAACAATAATTTTAAATTCGTTGCGCACATATTAGTGTTCTTTTCTCCTAAATGAATAGTCCCGGTTCGTTTAGAGACAGTCTTTGACAAAGTGGATTGTGCACGGGTTTAAGTGCTTGTATATTTTGTTGATCACCACATAAATTTAGCATGTATTCTTCGATACATCTACTAAATACCGTTCAAGACAAGCCACTACGATTTGTAGAGCGGGATGATTCATAACAGGCATACAGCTTTCATTCCAGCTCAAATAAGACCCTTGCACCCTCCACCAGCCACTAAGTGCAGACCGTAAGCATGCCATAAGTAATCACGATAACAGTGAGCGATCAGACCAGAAACTAGGACAGAAGTACGTAGAAGAACGTGTCTTCCAATCAAGGAGGGGCGTTTCCAATAATTCCTTATATGGTGATCTTCCTCATCGCCAGCTACTAAAGGCTTCTTACCGCGGAAATAATTATTGATTAGTTAGCATTTAATTCACCCATTATTTTTACGTTTATCTCGAATTAAAGGAGGTTTATCTCGATGGATAAAATTTAAAAGTTGAAAATGAGTAATATTCAATGGGCGTTTGTCAATGAGCAAGCATAATTCAGTAATGACACTGGTTTTTGAAAATCATTTTTTTGAAATATGATTAACTCCACGCCCTTCAATGCCTCCAAAAATATTATTGTTTGCTTCATTTAATGACTGATACCGAAGTCCATGTGAAGATCTTAGGCGATATATAGAATTTAAAGCAACATGAGACCATTATTTTTATCTGATACTTGCATCTGCGGACGTAGGCAGATGCGTAACTAATTAGAATGTGTTTCTTAATTTGATACGGTTTTTGTATAAAGTTCCACATAGTTTACGACCTTTTTTGCTAATATTTATGAAAGTTCAAAGTAAGTTACATTAATATAATCTTTCCTCTGGCTTTATAATTATTTGCTCGAATTGATAACTGTATTCTAAATATTAATTACTCATAATGTCCCGTAGCATGTTTTTTCATTTTGACTCGATTCGATCGGTTCGATTTCCATGGATTCGATCGTAATTATCTTGCATCAAGAAGTGATTCCAAAACAACCGCCCAGCATAAGGCGGTTCCCCTTTCGGTAGAGTAGATCATTTTTTTAAGTATCTTCTTCAATGGCGAAATTCTATTACCCTTAATAGGTCGATTTGAATATTTATCTGCATAAATATTGAGTTTTCAGTTACTAAGGGCACAGTGCGTTAAAATAATTGTAATCTCAACTTTTCAGTTTGCGGAACTTTCTAGGAAACATAGCTGTAAGAATAAGAAATTAGACATTTAATATTCATAAATTAGAATTGTATTTTGCCGCCAAGTACTTCAATCTTTTGGATGGGTTTGATTACTGTTGTGACTGGACATTAGTCAGATATTTGTTTTAATTTGATGTGGTTCATACAAAAAATTTCTCATCTGAAAAACACTGTTCATTGATTTATAAATCGCAAACTGTATTTGCCGAAAATTTACCATGTTTTGGATTAAGCACAAAACTGCACATCTTCTCGTGTTAATGTGCTAATAATATACAGATGCAAATAATTTTGTGAAAAGCCTGTAATTTATTGTAACATTTTTGAGAAGTATATCTCATTATTATGATATTAATATGGGTACCTTGAAACTGTCTGGCAGTCACGTTTCCTTTCGGCCGGTACAACCTAATGTTCATTCTCATCCGTGCGAAATCCGTCTTCGAGTACATGCGTATTAAAGCATTTGTCAGCAGAAATATAAATGTCTACATTTCCCAGGGAAATTTTAATTCTAGCTGAGGTCATTACAAGTGAGGTAGTTGCATTTGACCGACCGAAATGGTTGTGGAGGTCGATGGTGAATACAAAGCTGAGGAATGACGTAATGGTGTTTGGGAGGAAATCCATCAACTTAGTTCAGTTTACCCAAGTTTTCCTGCATGTTAACCTAGTTTTTAGTCATCACTCTGTTGTGGAATATGATTTCTTCGTTATCACAGATACCTTAAACTCTGTGTCTTTCCATGAAGTTTCATGTTTCCCTATTTGTGGCACGCTAATTGCACATGAGTGGTAGAATATTAGCCTAATTTGAATATGTAAAGTGAATATTTGTTCTTCAAAAAGTTTAATTGATCTCTAATGCATCATATGAAGTGTGTTTCAATGGAGTTTCATCTTCCCGGCGTTGAGTGTTGACTAAAGTTAACAGTGTTATACCCAGGAAATATCTCTGGATTTGAGGTTAAAAAAGTTTCATCTTGTGTAGTGTTTGAAAGTGATTGCTGTCTTTTGTGATGAATAGAGTTTAGACTGTTGGATTAAAATACCCATCTTCAGGCATCAAGGTGGTGTCTGAAAATAATTCTTGCGTGGCTTGAAATGCTTTAGTTGGTGATATTAGTTTCCAGCATTTACGTAGTGAAAGTGTTTTAAATCCAGAGTTGGACTGTGCCTCATTGTAGTGGTTAAGTGCATTTTGGTGTGAATTTGAGAGATGTCGAGTGGACGGATGGGATCCAATAAAGCAAGTTAAAAATCTTTTTGGGTAAGTAACATGTAATTTAGATGCGCAATTTGGTACTTTGCGTATTATATTTACAATTGACGATGTAAATTCATTATTAGGTAAAAGATGCTGGGTGTAATTCGCTAATATATAATGAATGTGATGTCGGTCGACCAACGCGACGCATTACATATTAAAAATTTTCTTCTGTGTTGTGGAGAAATAAAGCTTTTACGAAAGGTACACTTACGTTTCGCATATAGCATTAACTGTGAAAACACGATTTTGGTCGAGATTCTTATGCCGAAGTGAGCACTTGAGTTTCTGTGTATGGTCGTACGTTTTTGGCATCATATACAAAGCTCTCACACATATTCCTTCGCCAATGTATGGCAATATCATTGCAAAATTGCACTGATAACAGGTACTTCCTTATATAGCGACACAAATCTTGGTTTTGTGCGTAAATTTTATCCTCCGTCATACAGCCAATCTGGCCAAAAGCTATCTATTCGAACAAGCCCAAATATTTTACCATTTTTTGGGTCTGATAGCATATTTTTGGATGCAACAAAAATCATCACCCCTCTATACATCTACGAAATACGCGCAAGATAGCACTAGGATGTATGGTATGGGACGATTCCACGCTATATATCTAACCCTTTCAAATTATAGATGAATACATACATCATGCCATTTAAAATTCTAGCCATGCTCTTTTTCCCGACTGCTAGGCGCATACCAAAAGCAGTCAGGATTTTAAAAACGCGGTAGAAACGGAAACTAGGAGAGCGTTACGCATAATACTATGACACTTTACTACAATTGCTATGATGTAACTAACGAAAACTCCGATGGCGGAATGCATTTTACTTCCAAACAATAGTAAAGAGTAACGGGTTTTGGATTTATTGAGCAACCCCAAAATAGAATCACATAGGTACCTCAAAACTTTCTTCCTATTTTAGTTCTTTTGGTAGCTCCAGTTTTAAAATGAGCTTATATTTCCAATGCCATATCGAAGTCGATAAACACTTTTGAAATAAAACTGAAGACATGAGACAATCAAAACTATCTTGATACCATCAATTTCTGTCAATAATTTTGTAGTCATTTGCAAAGACTTGAGATGACTGAAGATCAATATGCCAGAGGAGTTACGCTTGACGTTGGTTGTCTCGTTATAATATGAGTTCATCACTTTCCAGTTAATATGATTCAGAAGAGTATTTTTCAAAGGCTTATACAAAATCTAAGTTGGTGATTTCTGTTATATTTTGTACTACAAGAAAAAAGTAGTTAAGGACGGCTTACAAAGCCATATCCATGACCGAATTCTACTAAATAATTCCTTCATTGACAGATGAAAATACCGTAATCAAGAGTCATAGAAATGTAAATCGAACTATTTGCAATTACAGTTTTAAAAACTAAAGTGGCCAATACAGGGAGTTTAATTAGAGATAAACGTAATTATAATTTGTGAATTAAATGCAAACTAAATAATAATTATTTCCGCGGTAAGAAGCCTTTAGTAGCTGGCGATGAGGAAGATCACCATATAAGGAATTATTGGAAACGCCCCTCCTTGATTGGACGACACGTTCTTCTACGTACTTCTGTCCTACGTAGTTTCTGGTCTGATCGCTTACTGTTATCGTGATTACTTATGGCATGCTTATGGTCTGCACTTAGTGGCTGGTGGAGGGTGCAAGGGTCTTATTTGAGCTGGAATGAAAGCTGTATGCCTGTTATGAATCATCCCGTTCTACAAATCGTAGTGGCTTGTCTTGAACGGTATTTAGTAGATGTGTCGAAGAATACATGCTAAATTTATGTGGTGATCAACAAAATATACAAGCACTTAAACCCGTGCACAATCCACTTTGTCAAAGACTGTCTCTAAACGAACCGGGACTATTCATTTAGGAGAAAAGAACACTAATATGTGCGCAACGAATTTAAAATTATTGTTATGCCAGAAAATAGATAGAAATATAGTTGATAATCAGAAAAAAATGTAATAATACTCATCACTTGATTCTACTATCTAAATATGTCAATTACAGATGAAAATACCTAAATCGCCAGTCATAGAAATGTAGATCAAACTATTTGCAATTGCAGTTTTAAAAACTAAAGTGACGATCACAGGGCATTTAATTATAGATAAAAGTAATAAAAATTTGTAAATTAAATCCTAACTAATTAATAATAGTAGCGCGGGAAGAGGCCTTTAGTGGCTAGCGATGAGGAAGATCACCATATAAGGAAGTTTTGGAAACGCCTCTCCCTGATTGGTCGATACTAGATCAAGTCGCCACCCTCCCCCCCCCCCCAACACCTCCGCCCCCACTCGCAGCCCAGTGACGTCATGTATCTACCTATATAAGGGCGGCAATTTCTAAGGCGACCGTCAGATGCTGATAGTACACCGACGTGATGACAGTTCTTTTCAGGTTCATCGACGACGTGATAGGGACAGGGATTTGGAACGTTTGAGCGGCCCGACCAACGGTAGCCTATCTTACGCACCCAATTTCCCGAAGGGACCTCCCCGCCCGGGGAATCAAGGTCCGCGGTTCCGGCCTGGAGAGAATGGCTTCCGGTCGGGGGACCGGGGGTCGAGAAGACTTCGGCTGGTACACGAAAGATCCCTTAGCCGCCCCCGACGCACTCGTTGGCCTGGCTAAGGGCCCCACTTTACACCCCTGGCCATTGCACAGCCTTTGCACTCTTAGGCTGGCCAGGGACCAAATCAGAACCCCGTCCCACACAGACAATGGCGTGGCCAAGCTAACTGAGACCTTGGTTCTCACACGCTGGGGCAGAGAGGGTTGTTCT
This sequence comes from Ceriagrion tenellum, assembly GCA_963169105.1. NCBI lineage: Eukaryota > Metazoa > Arthropoda > Insecta > Odonata > Coenagrionidae > Ceriagrion > Ceriagrion tenellum. Next base: position 132,455,663 of record OY720637.1, read on the forward strand.
CCGCTCTCCTGCGGGAAAGCGGTCCAATTAGGTACACGAGGTTGGGGGGGTGGGGATAGGTCGGTAGCTAGGAACACTCACACGCGAACCCACCTTAGCTCGGCTTTGGCCAACGATCCAGAGAATGACCGTTGTGGTCTTCTTATTCATTGTTCATCTTGTTTAACAGTTTAGTTTAATTTCTAAACGATAATTCTGTTTTTCGCACGAAGTACAACTAAATACGAATTCGTCTGTTGTAGCTTTTTGCCGAACGTGAAACTCCTTACTGCGGCAATCTCATAATAGGATATATAGGTGCAGTTATCGAATATTGATTTCGGAACGTATTTTCACTACAATTTAAGTATTTGAAATGAGTGTATTATTTAGTTCTTGACATATATCGCATTTTTCTTGGACAGGACATTTTTAATAAATGAACTGCTAATTAAATTATCGAAAGTCACTAGGTAATATTTCCCAATCCATGAGACCCATAGCGGTCGACATCTGTAACTGTTTTTTTTTAAATAAATATTATGGATAACTTGATATAAGGGTTACTTTTTTAGGGTTCTAATGCTATCTTTTGTAGGTGCTTCTTAATTTTCTCCATGTTTATTGCATTCAGCGCATTATCTCTTTTTATTACTCTTTTCAACTTGTGGTTTTATAAGAGCTTGGATGACTTTAATCTAATTTGAACGTAATCTCATCTACCCGATTAGGCAGGCCAAAGATAAAGATACTAATATTCGTGTTTGGATAATAGTTAAGTCCACGATTTTGGAAATATTAAATTTCTCCACATCTTAAATTTATGAACCCACTCTTTTCTACTGCTGCATTTTCAATCACTCAGAGGGGGCCATGATCCTACTTATTAGGATATTATCTAAATGGAATGGATTGTCGCTATGCTGTTCACTAATTTGAGTCGGCCGGTACAAAGATTTTCTCTAAAGTAGGTTTGAAGCATTTGATAATTAATTTCCGCAGCATACCGTCGAATTATCATGTTTCTGTATCCTTGCTTCTACAGCCATGTTTATAGTTTCAGCAATGACCATCACTCCTCCTCCAAATTATTTTCCGTAATACCCTTTTCAACATTTAAAACTTTGGATGTTAATAACTAAGATTTTATGACTTTCATTTATAGTCTAAATTGTAGCCTTCTGAATCGATAAACCTTGAAATTTTATTTGCTGATGGAATTATTGCGAAATAGGAAAATGATTTTTACTGCTGGTACACCCTGTATTTCTATCTCCTAATATATTTACATTCCTAGGTTCGATGTTCTATCATCTTTAGCAAAGGTTAAATATGCACTTTAAAATGAGAATCGCAAGAATACTTATTCTGTCAAATTATTTTCTTATTCATATCAAATAATGGTGCACTGCTGCACGTGAAATACTGAATTGTATAATATTGCTGAAATGTGAAGAACCGTATTCAATGGTGTAATCGATAAATAAAAGCATTTTATTTATAATATAGCATAATAAAAGAGTATACATTTACAGCCAGTATTAGGTGGAGGCTATTGTTAACCATAATAAAAACAATTCATCTGGACGCTTCCAAAACTTTAATTTGTATGAAGTGAGGAACAGAATGAAATGGTTAAACTCGTTGTATGATTAATATTCTGTGGAGAAATACTATGTACTTGTCTGCATTATTAATATGTACATTAAATATTTCCACGCAGAGACGCCTATCAAAGCTCATAGCTTATGACACTTAAGTACGTCGAGAAAATATCAGCATCATTTCGTACAAAAGCTGCTTTCACAATAGTCAATTCTCAACGCATAAATGGGATATTGTTTAGAATTAATAAAAAAGTAATGGGAAAGCACATCATGTGTGATTTATGCTGTGCAGAGCAAAAAGACCTCGTCTTTCTTATCCCTCTCTATTTTAATACACGACCCGAACAACATATTTGATGCAACAATGGCCCCCGTCACCGTCACATCACATCGTGTGTAGCGTTCATGGCTTAATTTTCTTGGACAGTTAAAACCTAATTTTTTTATATCTACCACTAGCCAGAAAGATATCTAAATGTTTGAGGAGCCATCATGTGGACATTCGCACAATGGACTAGGACTGTTAACGTAAAACGTGAATTTACCCCAGACCGTATAGCTATCCCGCATGATAAATGTAGTACAGTAGACCCCTGATTTTCGATATTAACCGGTTCCACGGGACCATTCGTTAATTGAATTCCATCGTTAAGTAGACCAGCATTCTAGCGGCCGTGGGATCATTTCTATTACATCAGTGGTAATGTGTTCAGTTGTACTCCATCTAGTACAGGTTCTAAATTTTCTGTAATGACTTTAATGTTATGTAACTAACACTTCGACTTTAATTCAAATATGAGTATTGACTGCACATCGATTTTCCTTTCATTCTCCCCAAGATGTACCACTTCACTCCCGTATTCGCCGTCTAAAAGCGACACCATCTCAGCGACTGTATATACCATCGCATTTTCCACCTACGATTAGAGAAGGTGGGCTATGATGTAGTCATACCTTTGCAAAATCTCGGGATCGGTAAACATGCGTCATAATTTGTCCTCGAGCAATCATCTCTACGTCGCTATCACCTGCACGATACGCAAACAAACGAGCTTAAATGTATAAAGTGGCGTTGTGAACTTATTGAAATTATATACGAGTTATAAGTTATGGTGGAAATAGGCTAATTATGAGAGATGAATAGCTTTGATAACATAGACGACAGGTGAAGTAATTGTCAGTAACCTATCCGTGAATAATAATATATTCTAGCATATCGCCACATCGCTCAGCTGTCCTCGGGTTCACAGACATTCCTTCTCCTTACGCAGTGCCAGCTGTTTAAATGTCGCTCTCTTTGTATTCTCGTGGAGGTAGAAAGCGGAACATGAATCTCAATGGCATCAAAGGGGAGTTTTTTACTCGCAGCACTTTTCGAAGCAGCTGACGCGTCTAGCTAGCCCGTTATCGTCATCTCCATCAAGTGTATTGCTTCTAACGATCTTACTTCTCCTTACGCTAAGCCGGCAGCTCTGATATCTTCGTCCCGTCAAGGACGTCCCTCAGTGATGAAATAGCAAACTACGATAGACTGAAAAGCGAAGGTGAAAACTCGCTCAAAATACTTTCCTCGGAACAGCAGGACTGACTCATCAGGGCTGGAAGAGTTTTTTGGGGCTTGTTGTTTACTTTAGGGACCAACAGCCTTCTTGAAGGCATCCGTTTACCAAGTAGGATAACGTGTAATACGCATTAAGAACACTGAGGACAAAACTATTTTAGTGGAAGCATTGCCGAGGATAGGTTGAACTTTCAGCGGGCAATAATTATGACCTCTGTTTCAATAACATTCAAGTACCCAATAAATATGAAATAATTTCAATGATTACTTAACAAATTGATGTGAGGTCGTATCTCTCTCTAGATGAAGTGTTTTGCAGTGTCTAAACACTTCATCTTTATAGTTGCACGATAAAAGTTCAGCCCTTTCTATGCCAGGATATTTCTATGCAATCCTTTCAACCGTGCCTCAGGCAACGAGTAATTCTTTAATGTCCTCAAAAATCACGGTATTTCCATCGTCGTTATCGTGCGCCTTGCAGTTTTTTCCTTCAGCTATCTTCTTCGATTCTTGTAGCTCTTCTATTACCAGTTCACTCTCCAGATCATCCAAATGGATGGATTCTTCGTCTATTGCGTGCTCTTCATCAACCCCTAATTAATTGTGAATTATTTTCGGCTTATTTTTTTTCCAAGCAGAATTGAGGTATCTGGTAGAATATTCATTCCGAGACTTCACGATTAACCAAATACTATCTATAATACTGAGGTTTTCGGAAACATTTCTGTGAGATACATTCGTGACTGCTGGTCTCGTCGAAGTACTTGGCAAACAATCTTTTTTTAATATTATTTTTTATTTGCAATAACTTTCTAATCCATTGGTTGGAGCAAATAAGTGTTATTGGGAGGGAGGAATTGCCCTTTAATGAAGCCGAATTCCGCCTCGAGGGATGCAGCGGCATTTGATCGTTGCCTGGAGCATTGTCCAACATCAATATCCCTATAAGTGGCAATTGGATTCTCTCGAGGTAAATGTCGAGTGAAGGGCAGAACTCCGTTAGCACCCACTCGGTAAATATTGGGCGTGTCGCACAAGGTTTCCTATTGCAACGCCAAAAGACACTCAGGTTAGACTTGTCAACTTCATATTTCTTGAAGATTCTAGGATTTTCTGTAAGACATGCGAACATTTTAAAGTCACCTGAAGCATTAGCTCCCAACAAACCGTAAACCTATCTTTCGTGGCCTTCTGACCAGGGAAGAAATTATCTTCCTTTGTGATATTAGTCCTCTCGGGCATTTTTATCCATAATAGGGTCGTCTCATCTACATTAAACACCAGCTGTGAGCAGTAACCTTTGTTTTCTAAGAGTTCATTAAGTGCCTAAAATGTTTTTCTGCGGCTTATCTATCTGCTCCAGCAGCAGTGACATCCCTTATTATACATTCATTGCTCGTAGTTCCTCCGAAACGATCGAACTTTGCTCGCTTTGAAGTCTTCGTAGCGGACAGAACTTGTCCGAGTTCCCCTTAGATAGTCAAAAATCTGCTTGGCTTTCTCACATAAGTATATCCAGGAAGAGTGTGAACCCTCAACCCCCTCTTTCTAATCCATTAAAACAGGAATCTCTCCTTTTCAAAAATAGGCTTTCTTCCTTTGTGTTGTGTTCGTCGGACACTTTAATTTTTCTCAGACGCTCTTTCTGTTCAGTTATTGTCTATATGGTAGACTGTAATTAACCGTACTAACGTGATTAAGTGCTAAAACGACCACCATCATCATGGTTTTTCGTTATTGCCTTGATTTTAATTGTTCTTTTCTGCTTGAGTATACTTTTAGGGACACCACAGAACCTTCCTGCAACAAACAACTACTTCTGTAAAGTTTTAAAATCGAATGCTAAATATGCGGATCGATAAAACACAGTCCACATTACGAACTACGCCCTTCGCTGACAAAAACCACTTTACATAATAGACACTCGAAGACCGATTTTCACTCATCGGTCGAGCCGTCAGTGACCCACATGGCACATCGATGCTGACCATGCTGACTCTTCGTTTCAACGCTCGGTGCGAATCCATACGTGACATTCATTTCGGTGCAAGAGGGATAAGCCATAATAATACGACCTTATTCGTCACCGAGACACGTTGCTATGATATTCGTCTCATTTCAGTGATGCGATTTATAATATCGTAGTTCCATCTACAGCTTTATGTATTCTGAGGTGGGGTTTATACTTCACATTAGCATATTTAATAATTTTAATGGAGTTTAGGCATTCTGTTTAACAATTTTAGTTGGCCAATCCTAAACTTTTTTCAGACGTGGGAGTTGTAAGTATTTGAGATAAAAATTACTCAGTACATCATTGAATTAGCTTGGCTTAAATCGGCTTGAAACTTTTATTACCTCTAGAAAATACTTGTAAATCATGAACCGGTATTATATTATCTTTAGTATAGTATATAACGACTACTTCAGAACAGGAAGTATCAACCTTGAAAAACTACGTTTTATTTGCTGATGGAGTATTTCCGAAAATTAAGTTGTTTGTGGAAATCCACCAAATATTCCCCACCCCTATAGTATTTTCAATGTTCTATCATCTTAAGCTAAGGTTAAATATGCACTCTTTTAAGAGACAATTACGTCAATCCCTGCTCAAACAAATAAGTTTCATATCCTTACTAAAACAAGCATGCACTTCTTCACGTCGAGTACTTTATGGGTTAAGATTGCTCCTCCAGGGAGAAAATTGAAACTTATGCAATATTCCACTCAATATGGAAGGGCATTTTCGTATTTATATAGGGAAATTAAAAGAGAATACATTTACGACAAGCATTAGCCTAAAGCTATTTGTATCCATAATGGAGGCAATTTCGCAGGACATTTCCGACATGATTTTAGGGAAATAACAAAAGGCTATAATTTTATTAGTTTTACTAAATAGGATTTTTCAAGAAAATATCAACTTTCTAGTTGTGTAACATTTTATAGATTTCTTCCTTTTTTGGTTTCGGGATACAGCGACAGATATAAGACGTTTCACGCATCTATTGCGCGCTCATCAACAGCAAACGACTGTAACTGCTAAAAAAAAACGTCCACGTCTTTCAATGTAGTAGTCAAAAAAATATTCACACTTCCTTGTTTTTTATCGACATGCAGAGGCATATGTAAAATAATGACTGTTTTTGCGCGTATATCAGGAACAAAAGACTGCAACTTCTAACAGGTACCTTCCATATTTTCCATAGGAATCGTGCAATAAATAATAACAAATGTGCGTGCATATAACATATAATAGTTCACTTCTTGGTTTTTATGTGAATTGATTCATAAAAATGAGACGCTTCACGTGTCTGTTGCGCGTCCATCAATGACAAACGGATATGTGTTGTAGTTCACCTTACTTCCACGTTTTCCATCTAAGCTGTGCAAGAAATATTATCCACTTTCGTACGTAGAACACTTAATATGTATCTTCCTTGTTTGTTATCGGCATTGTGCGATAGATATAAACATGGTACTAGTTTTGCCACGCATATCAAGCGAGTACTTGACGCATTTAACTGGAGGTCGAGAACTAACAGTTTCAGTGTCTTTAGTGCGTACGTCAAGAGCGAATTACTATGACCTCAAAAGGTAACATCCATCTTTTAACCTAATGCATGATTCTAAATCTACCGAGTAGTGATAACACCATGATTTGCATGTTCCCAGTATGGCTCTTGTGTCATGTTCTCACAGTAACATTTACATGGATTATTTCAGTAGTTTCTGTAGCATTTGTAGTACACTGGTAATGTGGTACTTGTTGGAGGAAGTTATTTTCTTCACTGCAATTCAAGTAGGTGATAAGTCACCTCCTGCCAAACACCCTTATGGTGGCGCACAGGGTAATATGTAGATGTACATATGTTTTCACACGTACATAAAATACAAACGGCCATAACTTTTAAAAGGTAGTTTCCATGTTTTACATAGGAGTTTTGAAATTAAAATTAATAATTTTATGAGGACGTAATGGTAAAAAGTTGAATAGTCCGTTTTCTACCATTTTTGAGAGACAGACAGAAGTTAATGCACGTGTTAGTCAATGTGAAGTAGGCTGACGAACGATATTTCAGATAGTGAAGTCTTCCCAAAATCGTTCTCCATTTATTAAAAGAATATAATTAACCGATCATGCGGCGGAGTACTTGTGTCTGTAAAAAATACAATCGTCAGCCAAGCAGAATTTGTTCCAGAATCCAGTCTTATATTTGTATAGTTTTCAATTTAATGCCCTAAATACAAAACAATATTCGTGTACTCGTACTACAGGCCACCCTATACTGACTTCCATTCAAAGTTAGAACTAGAAATGCAGATAAATAGCATCACATCCAGGAATCCCGAAAGAAATTTAATAATAAATGGAGATTTCAATGTTCTCTTTATAGATTGGTAGACCTACCGTTTACTACCCAGGGGGAGATATAAAGACATATGTGAGTCCCTTCTGTACACCTTCTCATTAAACGCACTACTCCAGATTGTTACGGCACTTAACAGAGGAGATACTTTTCTTGATTTTCTGGCTACAAATCTACATCTACGAAATACCGAGCAAGCCACAACTAGGTTTTGTGGCACGGGGTGATTAAAAAAATCATTATACTCGACCAAGATTCGAATTCAAATCTCAAAAATGTCTCGGCCAGGGTGTGATCACGGTTCTTTCCTTCTCGTGGTCGTTATCGTCATCCTTAAGGGAAGCTACATTGGAAGGACAATGCTCAAAGTCCAGAGAGCGCTCTTAATTGTCATGAAGCACCTGATCTTTCTTGACGAAGATTACGTTTTAGGATCACGTGCGTAATTGAACAATAATTTTGAAGAACCATGATCGCGATTCAGGTTTGTCATCCATTTACAACTACCGAGCTATCTTATTTCATGGCAAATTTCAGATGAAGATTTGTATCCTTTCGGTGTATTTATTTGCGTCCGTACGCGTTACTGTGAACTGAATTACTTTTACAATACGTGGTGATATCGACTGCGAACGTTTACTGGAACTACAAGGAATGGAAAAAGCATACTACTCACATTGGCATTCAAACAGAGAGCAGTAGTTCTCGGATTTCACCTCATCAGCTCATACCATTCCAATCAAACACAAAGAGTTCCTAAAGGTTTTGAGGCCAGCTGATATTACTAAATTAAAGCAACGGGTAATCTTGTGAGACTCTTGAGGATCCCAAAAGGTTTCTCTGTGTCGATACAAATCTCCGCCAATACTAATCCATTCGAACTTGGAATGTATGAAGGGTGCATGATATCGATTTGCGACATAGTATGCCTTTAATAACAGCTTATTTTCCCCTTATGTTGTGGGAGATACCTTATCTGCCATAGATCATGTTTCGGACGCCAGTCGTTTAACCTACTCGAAAGATGTGGTATTTGACTTCTTTCTCTCCCTCTGAAGTATTCGAGGGTTACCTCCTCATTTTTTGAAGCTCGATTACCCTTCTCTTTGTCGCGCAGAAAGTATTTGAAACCTCTGCGTCATTCACAACAACAAACCACCCCGACCACCACCACTCGGAACTTTGCAAAGGTATACTGATGACTATTTCATTGAGACGAGCGTCGATAGACGGACAAGCAGAGTAAACAGCCCAATAGATAATTCTTTCAATGTTTATTACAGCCTCTCCGTAAATTCTTGGAGAAAAAAAGATCTTTTTAGCATTTAAGTATGGCTCATAATACTCCTAGGAGAGGCAGTAGATTAGTAGGTTTGTTAAAGGCAAATATATCTGTAGAATAATTGCCCGAATAGGTGTTGCGCCTTCGACTTTCACCCACTGAACTTTTATTTGGTGTTTAAATGTAAAAAAATCCCATTTTTCATTACCTTTAAACGGAAGTCGTCAAATTTTCGGCTTCAATGAGATCCATGTAAATTCAAACGATTATCAATATTCATTTTTCGTCCGTAACTAGGAATATTTGCGAGTTCACAAATGTCTAATTTCTAGGAAATGGTTCAAGACAAACGATGTTACACAGATGGAGAGGGCTGCACGGAGCCCAAATCTCAAATCCATAGTAAGTATTTGGACGTTCATTATGAGGAAAATGCGAGAGGCATGCATATTTCGACCCCCTCAAACGATGCGACCCCACATTTAGATGCAATGTGAAAATGGTGGAGGAAGGATGGGAAATGGATCCTTCATTATCGCGTGCAAGTTTCTTTGTCACTCGAGAGATTTTCGAACGTCTGCATCATACCACCTAGGTTCCGTATTGACTTTTTTTGAATTTAATTGGTATTGCGTTATTAATGGCTAGTCGCGTGATGTTACGAAAAGTATTCCATGCGTCGTTTGTAGCATGGTTTTGGCAGAGATTGCTAAACTTATTATGAGAGGTCGATAGTTCCTGTGTTAAGCAATCGAAATCCACCTTGTGGCATAAGTACACTTGTCTTTTTGTGGCTACCCTTATGTCAGTATGTGAACGGAATTAGTGACCATTAAGCAGTAAATGCAAACACATACTAAGTTCGTTCACTGTTTTCACATCAAGGACGCTTTCAGGTATGTTTGTCGCCAAAAGATCAAAAACATTCTATCCTCTCGTGGGTGTTGTTACTAATTGATGCAATGAGTTTGATGTAAAAGTATAGAGATGAATGTCTCACATGCACATCTCCTTATCTTTTCCACCATTTTTGAAACTATACGTCTTCCACCCTATAGAGGGAACGTTGAAAGCACCTCCGATAAGTATATTACATTCGTTATTTTGATTGATGTAATGCTTCACCTGCATTTCTAACTGTAAAACTGTGTTTCAACTTAAATTGGGTGGCCTGTAAAATGCGCTTATAAAAATTCTTTTCGACGAGCACTTGATGGTACATCACCGACTTTCGACATCATTTTCTGGAAATATTTCGGCTCTAAATACGATCTCATCTTGTACAGCTGTAAACACACCTCCTCCTGCTCTCACTAATTGGTCTTTTCTATATATTGCATACGATTTTTGAAATATCTCGCTAATAAAAATTTCACTCGACAGCCAGATTTCAAATATACCACATCAAGTGATAAAGATGAACACTGTCAAGAGAATTAGTGTCCATAGGGTAGTTAGAGCTAAGTTTTCCATACATGTCTATAAAAACTTTAACGAACAAGAATATTTTACATTTTTCAAGGAGCTGACTTCGAAGGGTTCAAATTTGATATAAAACGCTCCTTTACCGTCTTCCAAAAATCAATGATTAAGTTAGTCGCGGAGGGTACTTGGAAAGCTTTTCTTTCGATGGTACATTCAGGAATTAAAAATTATATTCCAAGTAAGTAAAGTAATAAAAGAGAGCAGTGAATGAAGTTGGAAGTGAGCAAATCGTTGAGGCGACAGAGAGCATGCCACGCCAAGAAGAAAAAATCCGTGCAGATTTATCCGCTGATGATCGCGAGTTAATTATTGAAAAATATAAGTTATCTAAAGCCGCCAGAAAGGAGGAGTCAAGGAATTCCTTCATAGATTTCAAGAGAAAAACGCGTGAAAAAGAGTACGGGATAACCCAAAAGCATTTTGGTCATACGTAAGGGAAGTTTAAGGCAGAATATCTACAGTAAATCCACTGAGAAACGATAATGGCAAAGTTCTGAGAAACAGTTCAACTAGCTAACTTATTAAACTCCTACTTACAAATCGTGTTCACCAAGTTTCTCAGAATTCATTTGTGACGCTTAGCGATCGTTACCTTCAAACGATGCCACCTGTTGATATTTATGCTTGCGGAATGGAACATATGTTATAATCGTTCAGTCCAAATAAGTCAGCCGGTCCTGAAGGAATTCCTTCTCGCGTGTATACAGAACTATCTTGAGATATGGCCCCCAACTTGCAGATGATATTTAGAAAATGAATCAAGGAACACGTAATACCCAAAGACTGGAAAATTGCCAATGTAACGCCCATATTTAATAGTGGTGATAAGGAACAGCCATCGAATCTCGGACCGATATCCCTAATATCCATCTCATGCAAGGTCCTTGAACATATAATTGTAAGCCCAGTTGTGAAACATATCTAGATACGCAGAACTCGCTGATACAGGCCCAACAATGATTTATGGAAAGGATGATCCTGCAAAGCATATTTGCCACTGTTTGCCCACGAAATTTTAGTCTTCAGTTAAGATAACGTTTCAGTAGACGCGATTATTCTTAGCTTTAAAAAAGCGTTTGATAAAGTGTCCCACAGAAAATTATTAATTAAACTAAAATTTTACGGCTTGGACGACGATGTAATTTCCTGGATCAGAGAATTATTACTAGCCGATGGTGTACAGAGAGTAGTATTAGACGGTGCTATGTCCAATGGCGTTAAAGTTACTTTGGGTTTCCCATAATGGAATGTCATAGGTCCACTTCTATTCCTTCTGTATATTTACGATCCAGATAAGGTGGTAGACAGTATATTCCGACTATTTGCTGATGAGTTTACAGTGAAATCGGCCCCGGTGGCGACAAGGTACAGTCCTCGCCTGTCAATCCGAGGGTCGCGGGTTCGAGTCCCGCCTGGGTGGATCTTTCACCACTCAGGACATGGGTGTTTGTGTTTGTCCATTGTTAATACACCCGATGTAATAGGTCAATTGTGCCGTTTTCGGGGTAGTTGAAATAAATAAAAAATAATAAATAAATAAAATCCGTAGCGATAATGGTAAGGAAGCGTTAACGAAGAACCTCAAGGCAATTTAACGAAGCTGGAATTAAATTTGAAAAATATGCTATAATAAACCTCTGGAAAAGAAAAAACCCTCAATATACCTATTAAATACAGCATTCCGACTGTATTCAGCATTCGAGACTGTAGAATCTGGAAAATACCTTGGAGTTAAACTAACTAATGATCTCTCGTGGAGTAAACATATTCGGGAAATAACTGATGAAGCTAATCGCAAATTGGGATTTGTTAAAAGTGTGCTTGGAAAGTGCGATGATAAATTTCGAGAACTCCCCCTGATTCTCCCTAAATTATCGTTGATGCTCAGAAAACTGCCTTGACATCATTCAGATCTGGTACATTCCCTAGAAAAATAATATATTTTTGTAATAAGCCATGTCATTCATATTGGGTTGCTACTTACTTGAACAATCAAAGTGGTGGAAATTTTAGGTGAAAAACCTCAGAAACCTTTGGCGAAATACTCAGGTAAACAAAAGTTGCTCTACGTTCAATCAAACTTCTCGAGAGAAAGCAGCTTTCAGAATCATTTTTAAAGCATTTCTGAGGGATCCATTAGCTACAATGTTGATTATGTCTATGTAAGGCTCCTGAAGCATTAGCAACGAAATAGGTGGTGCCATGCGGCAGAGGTGTGTCATTCATAAATAGTTGAGGTTCATTCATTCATTCATTCATAATAGAGGAGGTGAATGGTTGTACTGTGGGGACTGGGTATTGGGTGATGTTCCATGGGTGATTAAAGTAAGGGTGGGGAAGGTGGCTTCCTGGTGCAGGTCCTCATAGTTTGTTTTTCTCCGAGTGCCCTAGTGACATTGAGAAGCAGGGAGTTGTTCTGAAAAAAGATTTAGTACATCAAGTGTCAATCCTCAAGGCTCCTCATAATCCATATTTCTTTCCATAATTTCGCTGTCCTCCCCTTCTCCATGCAGTGTGAAATTCCAGGATTGAGAACACTGCAATGGTTGTACTCCCACAAGTGTTTGTCTCTCCTTAACTCTCAGGGAGAAACAGTCAACATGTGGAAATACCAAAACCCATTATCCAGCGTCCAAAACACCACCATTCACCTTCTCCATCCTTCTCTCCTCCTCCTGCCCTCCTTCCATTGAAAAGAAACAATTAATTCTGAAAAATACATCCAAATTCTTTCCCAAGTACATATAGAATTCCTTATGGAATATGGAGGTGTTTACCATCAAACAGATCTGTCAAGCAGTGCAGCGAAATTTGAAAACTTTTCCTAATTTCAACATATATTTGTTTGTTGTACAGAATATTTTATTGTTATGAATAACAATAATTACCCAAAAGTGATATAGATAACTGATAATATCTAGAGTAATGTATCTCTCTCCAAAAAATATTCAGTATGGCATTGAGCATTCAATATAAACATTTCCGTTAAATAGCATTAATACTAACATGTTAATAAAATAAATAAATTGCAACAACAATAATTGAAAAAGTGTTGTAAGTCATTTAATTATTATTCATACAGTATTTTGAAACACGTAGAAGTATCTAAAATACCTTTAGATTTCCCAGTGCTGTGGCGGTGCCAGGTATCAGTTCACTTTGCTTTTTTCAAGTAATACTTAATAACATAAATTAAAAGGCTAGAAGTGGTGTTCTGTTTTACCAGTTTACAGACTATAGCAAAATAATTGAATACTAATGGTTTCACAACCTTATCTTAAAACATACTTTTTTTAGAAAATGAAAAAACTCGTCGCACCACTGTGGTGACATGAATCCATATGAGAGTTAAGACCCTTGCATAGGCTAACAGAGAAAGGGATTGCATTTATATGGTCTGGGGTGGGAGAGTCCGCCTTTTAGAAAAGCAAGGGGTTTTTAAAAAACTACATATATCTCGGTCTGAAATGTCAATCACTTGTGCTTCTGCTATTTTGAGATCAGATGAGAGAAATTATGCTCTAATTGAGAGAGAAGCCTTAGCCGTCATATTTGGGATATGCAAGTTCTACAAGTATATGTATGGGCCAAAATTCTCTATCGTCACAGATGCCCAGGTACTAAAGAGAATTTTGTCCCATAGTAGGGAATTCCAACCCTGGGAGCCTCATGACTGAGGAGATTATCCTGACAACATATGACTATAAATTCATTTATGGAAAAACAAAAGAAAATGCTGACATGCTCTATATTACCCCTTCCTACTACGATTACTGGTGATGCACAATGCATACTCAAAATTTAATCCCCCTTTAGTTGTTTGGGAATGAAGGAGTCTACAGAACAGAATGTGGTTTTGCAAAAGGTGATGGGGTATACCTTGTCAGTAAGGTCACAATAGTGTGAGGAGAGCTTAGATACATATTTTATTCAGATGTTTGAACTGAGTTTATCCAAAGGATGCTTATGTTGGGGGAATATAGTTATTATCCCTGTTGTATTAAGGGGGCATGTACTTAAGTCACTGCGGGCACAGCATGTGGGTTTTGCTGGGATGATATACTTGGCAATATCATGGGTATGGTGGCCTGGGATTGATGAGGACGTTGAAGAGATGGCCTGAAGTTGTGAGACATGCCAAGCAGCACAGGCCAGTCTGAGCTAGGTAAGGTATTTTATACCTGGGTCTAAGACAAATACTCCTTGTGAACGCATCCATTTAGGTTTTTGTTCATTTCAAGGACATGAAATTCTGGTTATAGTTGATTGTTTTTCATGCTGAATAGAAACATGGGCAATGAGTAGTACTAATGCCTAAAGTACTATAATGAAGTTGAAGGGGTTTATGGCAGTATTGGGTATTCCATGGGATGATGGCCCTCCCTTTCAGTACCATGAAATCATTGGGTTCTGTACAGAAAATGGCATAAAGTCTCTAAAGGTCCATGCTATAATCCTGTTTTGAACAGCCTGACAAAACATTGTGTCTGCACAGTCAAAGATAAAAAAAAACAGGTTATTTAAATTATATAATGGTGAGCCATTTTTCCTAAATACCATGAGTTTTGACCTGAGTTAAGTAAAGTACATGGTAATGAACTTTCTGGATTTATATTGGAACTCCCCAAATGCTGTCTCTGGGGTTGCACCAGCTTCCTTAATTCTAAACCACTAGCCTTGGTCTTTGTCATTCATGTTAAACCCCCATTCCAACAAAAGTGTCTCAAATGGATATAAAACACTGAGAGGAAACTGGCACATTAACTAAAAGACCGCACTTCCCCAAATTCTTGTTTTTAGAGGATATGATGGTTAAAAATCACAAACCTGGTTTTTTCAGATTTTTAAGGGGTAAAATAACAGGGCATTTGAGTAAAACGACTTACCAAGTCCTTCTTCTTTGATGGCACTACAGCCCAAATCGGGTCCATTCTTTTCTTCCTCCATTCCTCTCTATCCTCAGCCACTCTTCTCCAATTCCTCACCCTCAAGCAGTTCATGTGCATCCTTGCTGGCATTATCCTCCCACCAAGCTCTGGGTTTTCCCAATGGTCTCTTCCCTCCCATTTGTTCTGTGAACACTTTCTTAACTGCCCTCTCCTCCGGCATCCGCAGGACATGCCCTGCCCATTGGAGTCTCATTAGTTTGCACTAGGTGGAAATGCTGGCTTCTTTATACAGGCTATATACTTTGTTGTTTTGCTGGATTCTCCATGCTCCCTCTATGTTCACAGGTCCATATATTCTTCACAGACTTTTCTCTCAAATCTGTCCTACAACTCAGATTGACAACCAACAGATTTGACTGTCTCATCATTTTCCGAGGAGACATTGGAGCCCAAATAGGTGAAGTTGCTTATTGTTTCACATTTATAGTCTCCAATGCTGATTTTGTTTGGCCCTGCATCTATCTTATGCTTCTTACTTTACTTCATAAACTTAGTTTTGTCCTGATTCACCCTTAGACCCACTTTCTTAGCTGCAGTTTCCAAGTCCCTAAAAGCTTCCTTTACTGCGGAAATTGATCTACTAAGGATATTTATATCATCCACATAACCCACTATTTATATTGACTTATTCACTATGGTGGTATTAGTGCTGAGTTTGGCACTCCTTATGATATGCTCCAGGTTTAAGTTAAAGAGTACTGGTGCCAATCCATCTCCCTGCTTTAACCCTTGGGTAATTTCAAAATTACTAGAGAGCTCTCCAGCCACATTCACTTGTCCACAAGTGGTCATCATCGTCAATTTCAAGTCTTACAAGTTTATTGGGTATTTGGGAGTCAAGCAATGTGCTGTAAAGTTTGTCCCTCTCTATGCTTTCAGGCCTGTTTGAAGTCTATGAACAGTTGATGTAGATCAAGGTTAAATTCCTAAATTTCCTCTGATATTTGTCTTACTGTGAACAGTTGGTCTGCAGTTGCTCTGCTTAGTCTGAAACCCACCTGATATTCTCCAATGATTTTTTCTGAGTATGTATCTAATTTGCTCTTGATTATTGTCATAAATAAGGTGCATGCTGCGCAGAGCGGCGAAATCTCCTTATAGTTTTCATAGGAAAGTTTGTACCCTTTTTTTTTGGATTGGGTGTATTATACTTGTTAGCCAGTCTTTTGGGATCTTTTCCCTGTTCCAGATTTCCACAATGAGCTTATGAAGCATGCCCATTATTCTCTCCCTCATGTTTAAATATCTCCCCTGGTATGTTGTCAATTCCTTCCTGGTGCTTTATGGGTTTTTAACTTATTTATTGCTTTTATTGTGCCCATCAAGCTTGGTGGTTCTACGTAATCTCCATCTAGGTCTCGTCGTAGGTGTGTTGAGGCTTTTTGTGTGTTCCCATTTGGGTTCAAAAGTTCTTCAAAATACTTTCTCCATCTGCCCATAACTTTTATCTGTTAGTACCTATCTCTCCATTCTGGGCTTTGCATAATGAGGTCGCAGGTTGTAAACCTTTTTTAGTGATATTTATATTCTTGTATGCCTCATGTATTTTATTTTCTCTGAAGTCTTCCTCAGCCCTCAGCATGAGTGAGTTATGAAAGGTTTTTTCTTCTTTTTTAACATTCTCTTAGCCTCTCCTCTTGAGTCTTCATATTTTAATCTCTTGGCTCTGGTCTCTCTTTCCAAGTAGTTTCTTCTGTCAGTGTTTCTATTTTTGATAGCCTCAGCACACTCAGTCAAACCATTCATTCTTCGTACCTTTTGTTTAATGACGTAATGTTGATTCTGCTGACAGTAATATTATATTCTTAAGGTGTTGCCAGTGTTCTTCTACCGTGTTTAATGCTCTGCTATTACATTTGGTTTGTTGTGTGTAGTTGCTTAATGCTTGTTAGAACTGTCCTCTTATCTGCATTTCTTCCACTTTCTCAACATCTAACTTTGGGGATGTTTGTTTTCTAGATGATCTGCTGATTGTTATCTGGCATCTATAGCACATTCATACTAAGTAGTGATCAGATTCAGAGTTGGCTCCCCTGAAACTTAGTGATATTTTTGACACTAGACGCCCCTCTTTTCTCTATCAAGACAAGGTCTATTTGATTATGTAGTATGCCATCCAGAGAGGTCCAGGTTTGCTTATGGATATCCTTTCAAGGAAACTGTGTTTACAATATCACCATTCCCCTGGAGCTTGCAAATTCAATAGTATGTGTTCTATTGTCATTACTGTCTGCATGTAAACTGTGTTTCCATATATGATGATACATTTGCTCCCTTTCAATTTTTGCATTTAGATCTCCAATTACTATTTTGATATCATTTGATGGTATACTATCACATACTAGTTCTAGCTTGTGGTCAAAGGTTTCTTTTGTGGCATCATCTTTTTGAAGTGAAAACTTCTTATTGCCGCGTTGAGCACTTTTGTAGATGGGTAAAAGACATTGGACTCGCGTCACCGTCACCGTCACCGCTACTACATATATGTATAATTATGTATATTCTGTATATACACAGTATACTCGCTATATACACAGTACTTGTGGATGGGTAAAAACCATTAGACTCGCATCACCGTCACCGTCACCATCACCGCTACTAAATATATGTGCAATTGTATATTCTGTATATACACTTTTGTGGATGGGTAAAAGCCATTGGACTCGCGTCACCGTCACCGTCACTGCTGCTAAATATATGTATAATTGTATATTCTGTATATACACAGTATACTCGCTATATACACAGTACTTGTGGATGGGTAAAAACCATTGGACTCGCGTCACCGTCACCCATACCCATATGAGTGACTAGCGTCACTCATATGGGTAATGATGAAATAATTGACATTCCAAATTTTAACTTTGTTGCAAGTTTCAGAAGAAATAATCGTCCAGCAGGAGGAGTAGCTATTTATCAAAATATGAACACAGTTCATTATTGCTCAAATTATATGGATGTGCATGCGAAATTCACCAGCATGTTTAATACTACTGCTTCTGATATTGGCGATATGTGTATATGTCGTTGCCACTCTGAGAATAATCAGTTCATTATTATGGTTGCCATTTATATTTCTCCGGATAAGTCATTGAGGGCGATACTAGACTTCTTGTATGAAAATTTATTCATTTATTCTCATGATGCATCTGCATTGCTTGAACAAAAAATTGGGAAAAGATTTGATGATTTGCCAATGATTTTGAGTGGAGATTTCAACATAAACTTTGCAGACGATAAAAATCTACCATTGATTGAATTTTAAATAGTAAGTTTGGTTTAATGATGTCTAATGATCGCAATCTTGGCACAACGAAATATAAAACTACTATTGATGCAGTATTTACAAGACATTTAAGCAAATTCAAATCAAAATTATTCGTTTCTTACTTTAGTTACCATAAGTCTATTGTATCAGTTTTAGATATTGCCGATGATGATGGCAGTGATGATGAAAGAGTTGTTGAAATAATGGATGAAAGTTGATTATTCTGAAGTGTACAATTTTTATGTAAAATAATTGTGTACAATAGCGCAATAAATGAATATTTAATTTATTATATACATGAAACTACTTTCTACTGATTAATAAAAGACTTCATTAGAAATTATTCCCTACATTCAAAAATGCTCACGTTATTTCAAGTTTTCACTTCTGTCGGCACTCCTGGAGTGCCTCTATTTTTTTTTTTCCTCTGTTTCAGCATGTACATTAATTAGTGATTTGTGACATTTTTTTTCAGCCTTAGAAAGCAAATTCTTTCATTTATTGGCTTAAAGTCTAAGATATTTTCATCTATACTTTTGTCGACTATTAAGGCAACTCCATATTCATGCCTGTTATTGTCTTTGTCACTGCGGAATATGTTACGGGTTTTTGTGTTGAATGTGCCACTACCCTTCCATCTGGTCTCTTACACTGCTAGTATATTGATATTATATATGCATATTTCAGTCAATAATTCCTTTATAGCACCACCTCTGTGCAAACTTGTAGTTTTCCATGTTCCCAAAATCATGTCCATTCCTTTCCATTTGCTTGGTCCATATATGTTTCTCCTGTCCGGTATCTGAGGCTTCAAATAAGGTTTCAAAACTGTTTTTTTTCCAGGGTTTGGTAGTCAACCAAACACCCAACCCCCTTTCGGAGGGCCATTTTTCACATCTTCGTCAGCCCTGACTCCACTTCCCAATGGGGTTGGTTATGTTACCGGGGTTCACCATGAGGAGGTGAGGATTGGAATTGGGTATAATAGGAGAGGCTATGCGATGCTAGCTGGATACATTATCATGCAGTATGCTTGCACTACCCCCTTTTAAACCCCTCTACCAAGTCCAGTGAGTTCAAATCATATGTAGCACTATTAGGAAGATAAGGACCAGGTTGTTAGGCTGGACTTTTGAGACTTCAAAAATAATTGAAGACTGGGAAGCCCCTTGAGGATGACCTAGCTATAAATGCACTGAACAACTTGAATGGGACTTGAAGGAGCTGGCAAGCGTAAGAATAGAAAGAAAGCCCGCAGTGAGTGAAACTTGTCTGAAGTAATTGGATTGAATGAATAAGGATAAATGATGATGACTTGCAAGTATGCTGGTTGATTGGCAATTGTTTGGAGGGAAAAAATTGGAAGTTTACAAGCAAATTCTACTTGGGCATTAGTAATGCTGCCATAAAAATGTGTTAAGGATTTGTGGAAGTGAGCTAATCATGAAATAATTGTACTTTAATTAAATTTTCTCTTTAATCCTCTCCACACTTTATGACGGCTGCAATCAGAACAATAATAATAGTAATAATTCGTAATTGAGTTTTCGGCTCCGGCTGATACAAACTTGGATGCGAAACAGGCGGAAAAATGGACGAAATATCAAGACCTACTGTTCAAACTTTGGCAGATGTCCCCGGGACACTCTGTATAACTAGTAGTCCTAGTCATAGGTGTGCTCGGTGGAATCAAGGGCTTGCTGATACAGAGCATCAAGTGTATTCCTGCTTGTGTGGTACAGGCGGAATCACTTGCAGCCTGCATGCAGAAGGCCGTCCTCTTGGGGTTGCTCCGTCAGCTTCGTACGCACGACTCGAACGCAGCCACTGATCCGATGGGTTTCGTAAGTGGCTACAAACTCCTTTCCACCCCTCTCGAGTTCTTGGCCATTATGACGGCAACAAAACCCGATGTTTACCGGGGACTCGGAGGGGAAAGTTACAGAAGCAACAAAAAAATAATAATCTTTATTGGTCCAAGGACTTTACATTGTAAAGTATAGGACAAGTCAAAATAAAATACATACAAGATGATACACTTATCTGCTTCTGTGATCAGCAGCCTCCTCCAAAAACTCACTCACACTATAATAGCATCTTTCGAGCAGGAAGAGTTTTAGACCACTCTTGAATATTTCCCTTGAGGGGGAATTTTTTATTCTTGGAGGCAGATAATTAAAAACTTTTGTGGCCGTATAAAAGGGGCTCTTGTTAAGCATTGCCATAGAGTGGCAGTACATAAGTACATCCCCACTATGGCGAGTGATATGTCCATGAACTTGAGCATTGGTCGTAAATTGATTGAAATTATCCTTGATATACATGCATAAGTAATAGATATACAGAGACGGTAAAGTTAGGAATTGAAATAGCTTAAAATATGGTTTGCAGGATTGCCAAGAGGGTATTTTTGCTATATACCTTATTCCTCTTTTTTGCATTGCAAAAACCTTATGGAAACCAGGTGCTGATCCCCAGAAAATAATTCCGTAACATAAATGGGACTGAAAGTTACCATAATACACCATTTTTATGATATTTAAATCAACAATTTCAACAAGGTTCCTCAGAATATAGCCACTTTTTGCTAGGGTAGAGCATAGTGCATTTGTATGGATCTCCCAATTTAAGGACTCGTCAATAGCCAAACCCAGAAACTTGGTACTATTTACCCTTTCTATAGGCTGACCATTCAAGCAGATGTCCAACTGAGGCACTTCCCTCTTTTTTTTAACTGAATGAAATCAGTTTTCTTAACATTCACTGATAGTTTATTTAAGTTAAACCAGTTTTCTTGGAGCAATAATGAGATCTCCAGCTTGGATTGCAGCAGCTTAGGGTCCCTATGGCTCATCGCTAGAGACGTATTATCTGCATAAAATACAATGTTTCTGTTTTCAATATATTTAGGCAAATCATTGATATAAAGTAGGAAAAAGAGGGGCCCCAGGATGCTACCATGCGGTACCCCAACGTTGACTGTTTCATTGGGTGATAAGTGGTTAACAATGATGTTGTTGGCTTCTACGCCCTCAGCCTCCACCATCTGCTGCCTACCCTTTAGATAAGACTGGAGCCATTTATTTGTAATACCCCTGATCCCATATCTTTCAGATTTACTCAGAAGAATTTCGTGGTCCACTGTGTCAAATGCCCGTGAGAGATCATTAAATACACCCACTGAGTATTCATTCCTGTCCCAGACAGTCATAATTTTTTTCAAAAAACTTGTGATGGCATCATTGGTGCTTCTTCCCTTCCCCTTCCCTTCCCTCATTCCTTTTTTGGAATCCAAATTGTTCCATGTTTAATAATTTATTGTTAATGATATAGTTCATAATCCTGTCTTTCATCAATTTTTCAAAAATTTTAGAAAGATTAGTCAACAAGGACACAGGACGGTAATTATCTATGTTGTCCATATCTCTTTTTTTGTGGATCAGTTTTATTTTTGCAATTTTTAAGTAGTTGGGAAACTCACCATTTCTGAAGGACTTATTAATTATGAAAGTTAAGGGCTTAATTATTGCCTTTGAACATTTTTTTAGGATTGAAGTAGGAATATCATCAATTCCTACTGATGGTTTACCTTTGAGGTTATTTATGCACTTTAAGACCTCATTTTCTGTAATGGGAAAGAGGACCATGGAAGACCTCATACTCTGACAGTGGTCTGCATTAAATCTGTTGCTACCAGTAGTTTTTATATATATAAACAGAGTCATGGATACATCAGTGGTTAAAAAAGGAATTACTAAATGTAATAACATGTACTAATGTCCAGCAACATAGGTTATATATATCCAACACTCCCCCTTAATCTATAGAGCTAGAAGTGTTAAAAAAAACAAACATTCTTATTATATTAACACTCATTTATAAAAATTCACACAAACCAAGTTGCAACATAAATTGATAATGATTGGTTCTACCAAGAGCTTTTGTAAAAATATCTGCTATCATATTTGACATTTCAACATATTTAAATTGAATGAGTTTCTTTTCTTTCCTATCTGCACAAACATAAAACTTAATTGCTATCTATATATTTGATCCTTTCATGAAACCCATCAGTATTTTCAGCAAGATATATTGCACTTTGATTGTCTACATTAATTACCAGGGTCTCTATGAAATTGATCCGCTTAAAAAACAAACGTCTCAAATAGAGATAGCTTTGCCTGCCTCAAGCGTTCCTATATACTCTGCCCCTGTGGATGAGGCTGCAACAGCACTCAACTTTTTGCTGGACCAAGAGAAAACACAATTTCCTTCATTAAAATTGTACCCAGAAAAATATTTTCTTTTATCTACCACAAAATTTCCATAATCAGAGTCACAAAAACCTGATATATATTTATCCGGGTTAGAAGAATTCAGACATAGATCTTTAGTTTTCTTCAGATACTTGAGTACTCTGAGTGCATATTGTCAGCGTTCCAAGCCTTCATACTTATTGAACTGGCTCAAATAGCTGCATGAAAACATTATATTAGGACAGGTTGACACTGCTAAGTACATCAATTAAGCTACCTATAGCTGATTTTACGCTCGCTTTTTAAAATTTCAAATTTCTCCAATTTTGTTTTAAATATCAATAGTATTTTAAATAATATTTTAAATAATTTTAATCCAGGATATTTCTTATGCATTGGCTCTGATGCTTACACTGAATGGATTGGCACTGATGCTCTTTAAACCGATTCCTTATCCGGAAATACTGCCGATTCAACATACGATGGAATTCGCTTTAGGATCTGTCCTCCGGAACGGATTAATATCGTAAAGCGAGGGTCGACTGTATATCCTTTTTCATACCTGCCAGGCCTCCTTCAATACGATACATTTCTAACGCGACAAAATCGATATACCCTGACCACGTGGTGGTGTAGTGTACAATAAGTAGATGAGTACATTGAAACCTCTCACTTACGGACAGTAACGGTCCTAGAAAATGTGTCCGTAAGTGAGAGGTGTCCGTAAGTTGGAGGTGACCAAAAGAAAACATCATTTTTACGCTTTATTTTACCACGCAAATATTATACTGTAGGAATTTTAGGCAGCTGAAAGAAATCCTTTTATTTCAAATATCACTTTTGAATAATTAAAAATAAATTGGAAATAATAAAATAACGTAATGCATTTACTCACAAATATTTAAAATTCTCGAAGCATTTACACATTTTAATATGTTACATGCAAAAACATAGCTCACTTAGGCGTAAAGAAATCATTGATTTTGGTTTGTATATTTCTTTTTGTTACAAATTCTTTTTCAAAATTTATCTGTACATCAATAAGGCTGCTAAATGCCTCGCTGTTGCCTTTTGAAAAGCAAATTTTTTTAACAGTTCAATTTAATGCAACAAACCGGCATACGATATCACAAGCATCTCTTCCACTATAGGCTTAGGCTCACTGTCATCACTTTCACTGATTTCGTCGTCTTCTTCATCAAGAGTACTTTTAATAATTTCTTCCGTGTCAACCTCGTGGTCCACGGTCAACACATTAGAATCAATGCTCACATATTCAGCACTTTCGCCAGCATCACTTAACAAAATGTCTAACTGCCAGCTATCTGTAACATCTTCCACCTCTGGTGATAATTCAATTTTACAAAACCCCGATTTCACAAAACAACTACACATGGTTAAACTTTTTATGTTTTTGATCACTTTTATAACATTTTCATTATGATTTTCCGTCCACAACTTCATGATGGTCTCCTTCTGCTTCAGAATATCAGCGATTTGAGCCTTACTCACACCAAAATGAACCACTAATTTACGGACACCGTACTTTTCTTTATCCGCATGTTCCAACATCTGAACTTTCTCTCGCAAGGAAAGACTTTTACCCTTCGGCATCGCGTAATAAAATCGAGATGCCCCCTAGCACCGAAAACAGTATGAACTGTCACAACGCACAAGTGACGGCTAGGTGGCACAGTTGGAGAGGTTCGAAAGGTACTGAAAGTGCATGATCTGTCGAAAGCCCTTAAGAGTTCTACATCCAAAAGTAGAAGATGGCTGGTAATTGGCTGCGTATGAATCATAGGCAGCCGATTGCTCGAGGGCAGCGGTCACCCTACGCGCGTCTTACCGAGGCCTCCTTCGTGGCCGTGTCCCGCAACCCTCGGGGCCGAGGCCTCCGTGAGGTGCTCCTTCGTTTGGGATTAGCATTTCCAAGAATTAATTCCAGGACACCCTTTTGTTTATTCCCCCTCTGCGAGTTGTGTTATCTGTAGACTGCTGCGTACGAATCATAGGCAACCGCTTGCTCGAGGGTCGTACGCGCGTCTGGCCGAGGTACTCTTCCGTTTGGGATTAGCATATCCAAGAATGCATTCCAGGACACCCTTTCGTTCATTCCCCCATATGCGCATTCTTGTATCTTCACAGGTTTGACCATTTTCCCTGTTCTCTTTCCCCCAGCTATTCATAAACGCTATTTTTAGAGGAAAAAACTTTCCATTTTTGAGATATGGGTCAGAAAACCCATGGCCATGGTGTCTGCATAAGAGAAAAATTTTTCCCAGCAAGATGTCCGTGTCCGGAAGTGGGAGTGTCCGTATACTAGAGGTTCGATCCTTTTACAAATGCATATCCTTCTGCCGGGGAATTGAATACTGTCCCTAAGTCAGAGGTGTCCGTGAACAGAGGTTTCACTGTATTAAGAAGTAGGCGGTCTTTTTAGCTTACTAAGCTTTGCCATTTTTAACCAGAAAAAATGTTGGGTTGAATAATGCAATAAATAATATGGAGAATTACACAAGTGGTTAATAGAACAACCAAATAATGTTACATTTTACATCCAAAGAGAGGAATTTATTCATTAATTTATTTCGATTTTATTATATATACGATATAATTTATTAATTCGATGGGTTTAAGGTAGTCCGAGCGGAATATCATTTCACTTAGGACTCAATGAATTTGATCACATTTCAAATAAAAATATCTCACCTATCCAATGACACCAAAAATTTAACTCCTTATCACATAACTTTCGGAGATATTTGCCAAAAAATACTAGTCCTTTTACATGGGAAATGGTACATGTGTGCACTCCTGAGAGACATTATTTACTTAATGAGGAAGTTGTAACACTTGGATGTCGTAAAAAAAAACTAACAGCGTTTAGTTTGTATGTTTTCTCAACTATTTTTTAAATTAATCATATTATCATCGCAATAGGTTCTTGGGTATTAGAATAAAACTTTCCGTTTTGTAGGAATTTCAAACGCACCGCGTGAAAAAAATGACTCAAGTTTGAGACTTATTTAGATATTTTCATTCAATTACCATTTATGCCATATAAAACTACATTATTGCACCATTAATAATGCAATACTTAATTCATGTGTCCTACAGCTGGTGAAATCAAAACGTATAATTCTAATATGGTATCTATTATGACTAGGGAAATATCTCGCTCGGACTACCTTAAATTACCCCATTTGTGCGTTGAATGATTTTGAAAAGACCAACTGTTAACGAATGCATTGCAGATAAGTCAATTTGAAGATTCTCAGAGACGCATGTGGCAACCATGGCAAATGGATGGGTTGTTGGTTTAATGTCTTAATCGATAATATATTTTCTAATGATTTTTCCATTAATTTTGCTATCTAATATATAATATGCCATCGACTTTGAGATTTTATTCTTTTGAATACGACAACAATGGTGGAATATCAGTCGGGTGAGGCATTTCTAAGTTTGGATGTCATAGAACTCTAAAACCGCCGCGTAAAATTAAGATGATTATCTGAAATACTTTTCGTTTCTCTGATCTAATAGTGAGTGTTTGCTTGATATTCAATTGCACTTTCTTTATATTTAAATCAATATTCAATGGTACTTTCATTCTTTATGCAATCCATCTTCAAGTAGCAAACATGTTTTTATCTATATTTTTCAATGCAACGAAAGCAAGTCTCAGATAACGGAAAATTTTCGCGCACCGCTGCACGTAACGGAAATATGCGCATTCATTTTCAGGCACCGGAAAAGATTCTAATCTTACATGAAGCTACACCTCAGGCGCCTCCTCTGATCACCTCTTTCTGGAAAAATTAGAGTTTGGGAAAGCTCGCATTATGGCGTAATAGCAGCGGTTAGCTGAAGTTGAATCTTCCGCGTTCGTCACTCGATAGTCTGAGCTATCCTCCCGACAGTTACTGCCTGCGTTGGACTTCTTAAACATAGAATTACAAGTATTGCATTGCACATGGAAAGAATGAAACAGCGAATTAGGATTAGCAAATTATATTTTTTGAGTGAGGTAACTCGGACATACCGATTAAAATTCTAATTTCCCTGATAGATTAATCCTAGATACTTTAAGGTTTAGAGTAATGCACCGGATTTTGATACGTAAAGCCACTTTTGCTATCAGACACTGCCAAACTGATCTTTTAGCTCGGCCTTTTCAATTGATTTGTTTCATACTGAAACACTGAGTATTTTTCAAAAATTTGGTATAAAATCCGACATAATTATAACGCTTCAAAGTTGTTGTGTGAAGTTACCTTTCTGAGAAAAGAAGTAAATATAGCTTTATTACTAGTAGTTGACACAACTGGTTGTAGAAATAGCATAAATTGTCGCTTGCATAGTTACGAATTGAGTCTGTACCTGTTATTCAACGGTTATTGCCTCTGCTTTATGTCTACTTGAGTTCGTGTGGTTTTTAGGGACCATTTTTTAATATAAATTCCTTCCCAAAAGAGAACAGTGTCACGATCATTAAATTATCGACATTCTTACTTATTTGTTTTAGATCGTTGGATTTCTTTATGCTAAAAAGCTACTACCGTAGGACTAAACTAGTTTAGATCATTGAATTAGAAAACATGTATAAAACCAAATTATTTTCATGCTATTTCAAGAAACAATGGAGTAATTAAATAATGCTTGAAATTTCTTTCACCATCCTCTCGTACGTTGTAAACTTCATGAGATAAGTTGTGCAATTGAGCATGTAAATTAATTAGGCATGAAGCATCCTTAAAAAAAAAATACTTTTAAGCTCTTGAATTGGAATTTCTTCCTCCTCTTCTTGCTTTCCAGGTTAAAGTATGTTACCAGTTTCGGCTTCGTCATCGTAGTCTCAGTCTCCCATTACTTCTTCTCCTTAAAGGATTCTACGCTAAAAACCTGTTTGGATATCACATCCAGAGGCATACGCACAACCTGCTCTTTCCATCATTCTTTACAATTTGTTGCTACGTCTGTCTCTGATTAACCTTCTCATTCCTTTTGTTTTTTCTTCGTTCCTTACGTGGTCCACACATGTAGAGCCCTTTAAAGATGTAGGGAATTTCATTTCTGATGTTTCAATCTGTCTGTGGTTTCTGTTTCTGGGTACCCGAACTTGTGATCCATATAATGTGGCTAGAGCCATTTTTGTGAAAAATTCTATTTGAGTGACTTTGGCAGTTTTTCTTTCGGTGCTCTTCTTATCGTCCAACATATTCTTTGGTAAATGGTAGTTTCATTTAAATGTCTTTGACCTTAATGTAATTAATATTGCATACCAAATATTAAAAGTATAATACCTGTTCAAAAGTTTTATTTTCAATTATTATTTTGATTAGCCCTGGGTACTTACCAAGAAAATCTTGTCTTGGTTTTGGTGCAGATATTTTCAAGTCATAATCTTTACACATGAAGTTTAATTTATGGACAGTTTGATTTTATTTTTTATGATGACAATTTATGCACAGTATATAATTTTCAGCCAATGGTCTTCATTTCCTTGAAATATGACTTGGTCATCGACAAATAGCATTAAGCTTAAAACTTTGTCTTCTCCTATTGGTGTTGCTGGTCAGGTAACTGTCTTCCATTCTTGCAGGCCGTCATCTATGTATATATATTGAATAATTTGAGTGACAAAGGACAACCCTGCCTAACACTTTGGTTGATTGTAGTATCTTATGTTGGAATTATGCCTATGCCATTATCAATCACAATATTTGTATTTTTATTCCGAGATTAAATGGTTTTAGTTAAATAAATTGGGTATCCTAGTGTTACCGTTAAGGGCCAAAGTTTCTCTCGGTGAATGCCGTCGAATGCCCTCTGTTAATCTATGGAGGCTATATGTGTCTCCAGAGTAAACCAAACGCTTATGTATCACCAGTTTCAAACTAAAAATTTCAGCAATGCATGATCGTCCCTTTCCAAATCTTGCTTGTTCTTCGAGAAGCAGTACTCCTGAAATCGTTTGGAGTCGTTTATTGATGATCTTACCATACATGTTGTGAGCTGCGTTTAGTGGGCTTGTACCCCGGTATTTTCTGGCTTATTTTGTGTACTGTACTTTATTTTCATTCGGTATATAAACATTTTATGAGCGGATACTTTTCTGGTATAATCACCGTTTTCTACACTTTTTATAAATGTAGCCCATGCTGTCATATGTGCTTATCTTAAAATCAATTTAGTTCATTTTAAGTACATGGTAATTGCCTTTTGCTTTCTCTGATTTCTTTTAAAAGTATTGCCATCTGCTCTGTCTGCCTGTTTGATGGCTTCTTTTATTTCCTCATTCCAGATTCTCAAGATTTTATTTCGTTTTATATTGCTCTCACGCCTATTACTTCATTCCCAATTTGGTTTTTTTTATTTGCATATTTTTTCATTCTTCATTTATATTAGCACCTACAAGTGGATTAGTTGTGTTATCTCCTTCGATGTAAGTTTCGAATGCTTTCTTCCTAAGATATACGTAGACTTAGTCGTCTCTTTGACTTGCATGAAGTTTAGGTGTTCTTTTTCATCTTTACCACATGTACAGTCTCAGATTTGACTAAATGATGGTCTGTGTTGACGTTTCGACCTCTATATACATGTGTATCTATAATCTTAGGTGTTAGATTTTTTATTGACTATCACATAACCGATGAGAAACCAATGACCTATTTCGGACCATGCGAATTTATTTATACTTTTTTTTGCAAAAAATGTGTTTAAGACTTTTAACTCATTGTAACTTACGAATTATCGCAGGTGCGATCCATTTCGGTTTTGCTGTTCCTCTCCATAAATTCCAATCAATCCTAGGATGGGGACTTTCCCGATTCTGGCATTGAGGTCTCCCATTAAGGGTTTGATGGAATCTATTATGCGTATATTATTACGCTCCTTATCTCACAGCGGATGACCGTAATAATTTATCATTAGAAAATCATGATATACATTCCAATAAGCGAAGGAATATGTTTGAAATACCCGTAGGTAAATGTATGAGAGTGCTCAAGTGCGTCCTTCAGAATCGTTTGGAAACGTATACTCACATTTCATTCTTAACCATTTTACTGCCAGCCCACCTTGAGTGGGATGTGCGAAGACTGCCAAGGCTGTTTTCAGGAAGTTTGCAAGATTTCAGAGTTTAAATAATTTCTAGTACTTAATTTTATTTAATACATATAGATTTTTTCCCAATGCTGAAGATATGATTGGGGCTTAAAACCATGGGATAATTATGGGGGCTGAATATTAGTTTTATAAAGGAAAAAAATAATAATTCAATTACTATTATTGTAAAAAACTCAAAACTCTAAGTTTATTTTACATTATGATTGGAAAAATATAATTGACAAAATTAAATAGCAATTATTATTGAAAACAATTAATTTTCTTTCCAAAGGTACATTTTCATGATGATCAATTAATTTTTGCAAGAGTTATAAAATATTTTATATGACTGTACACTCTCGCTCTCATCAGTTGATGGACACATGGTTATGGAAGCATTCACCTTTATCGCATTTAAACTCAATGCAAAATCACCAATCTCATTGAGCATCTTAAAAAAATATAACATTTCAGATTGAATCAGTCTCAATATGGTGCTGAATAGTTTTTTTGATATACCTCATTTAAATCATAATAACGCCGTCGAATCTTGAATTTTACGTCATTTTATACTAAATATTTAGAAAGGCAAATTAAATGCGCGTTGCACAACCACCGGACGTCCTTGCCACAATTCGTTATTGGAACGGTTTGGGAGAGGAGGAGGAGTCGCTGGTCTACTGGAGGTCGCCTCCTCTTGCCTGTCACCTCATGACGGCCATCCGGATTATGCAACGAGACGGTAAAATTTGCGGAAAAGTCATCCCCTGTAGTACGATTTAATACGGCCGCAAAACAAAGCACGGCGGCAAGAGGACGCGCGTTGTGTCAAAAAGTTGCTCCAACCAATGAGAGTGAGAGTGATGCAACAGTTGGGAAGGCCGGGTTGGATGGCCGCTAGAGACTCGAAGATTATCCGCAAGGCTAACATAACTGGAAAAATTCAGTTATAACGAGCTTCACGTTACTATTAGTACATTAGTTTACCACCAAATATATATTTGGAATGGAAAAAATGCTGTAAAACAATAGGAATACGCCATCGAAATAATGTAGTATTCTTTCTTACCTCACAGCGTTTATGGGAAGAGTAAACTGGAATAAACTCGTTGAAACTTCTCCAACATGCACTTCCCTTAACATCCATTGACTTCCAAAAATCATTTTCATAGTTCCTTCCTTCATTGCACGCTATTCGACTCGCCCTTGCGGCGGATTGCTGGATGATATAGGAATGAATACTTTAGTAATGAGATACCAATGGGGTCATTACCCTAATTAAATGCAGCAGGGTATTAGATAGAGAAAAAAGAGTAACTCTATAATATCTTTGCTACAGTTGGGATTAATGTGATCTTGGGGTTATAGGAGGGAAAGAAACTTATCATTACCTAGCATGATGGGAAAAATATCATTGAAGAGTTTGATTAGGTGGATGAAATACATGAACTTGCGGTAGTAATGAGGTTAATGGATCGCAGGAGTTTGAAATGTGAGTGCGGAGAGGAATAGAGACGGTACACTAGACAGAAGGGAAATCGAACAACTTAAGTGCTCGGCACGCTTGGTGAGTAATGGCCATTGCAGGAGGAAATTTGGAGATGGCAGAGTAGACGGCAGCGACACTTAACGAGGGGCTAAGGGATTATGAAGGCCGTGAGAGAGGGAAGGATGCTAAAAAAGTGAGGGAGACTGACATTTGTAATAATAGCTCGGATTAACAATGGCGATATTAGTAGTTGAAAACGGATATTATTTTGAATAGATACACCTATCAATGGGAATTATCTTGATCCTTTACCACCCCATGCAACTTACCAAATAAACTTCGTTCTTCATTTTGGAATTCACCTATCTGAATCTCATTCATGAGGAAAGGTACTTGCAACACGGAAGCCGAGAGTGATAACGAAGTTGCCAATATGCACAATCGACAAAAAGAAATTTATCCGATGTGGTCGATAATTTAGAATTGTTGACCCAAAAAAAAGAGATATTTATTTGAAAATAGGTGCGGTAACGAGATTATTTATCTGAACTCATGTGGACTAAAAATTATCTACAAAAATCATTTTTTTACTCACTTTATCATATCATTTCACACAATATACATTTTGGAGGCATTATTTTTCACCAAATAAAATCACCAATTTGGCACCTTATGTTTACATATGATCTACTGATTCACTAATAGTATATCTTTACACATTTTTGCTAAAATGCTGAGCTTTTGAAAATATGTCAACCGTATTACTTGATTATTCTCATAAAATGCCAAATAATTTTTCGGAATCGTACTAGAGTTCTTAACTTCCGTGAGGCCAGATAATATACATTCCCTTCCTAATCTGTATATATCGTCCGTTAACGGCCGTATTCAAATTAATGTACCCCGTATCAATCTTTCCGGTGAAGTTAACGAGCGGTGAGAGTTTCCAGCAGAGGATGTCCGTCTGTCTGGGCGCGGAAGATCGAGAGAGAGGTTCACAGGAGAGGAAGCGGGAAATCGTCTGGAGAAGCAGCTTTCCTTTCCGACAGTTCACTTCCCCTCCGACGAGCCGCTCGTGTTTTCGGAAAGGAAAACGCATCCAGCCCCGGTGAAAATTCGTGATGATGTGCGCCGATAAGTTCGACTCAATACGGCCAGACTTTCCCATACTCTTACACCGAAGGCCAGAATAGAGGGCTTTACACAGCTTCGTCAATATGACAAATGACACTTTGATTCTCGTGAGTTGCCATAACCCAAGGTGAGGGAAGATGAGCGTCGATAAGTGGCCATTGGGATGTGGGTGTGCAGTAGGATGGACGGATGGAGTTGAATAAAGAGGCAAATCAATGATGGGAAAGTCGTAAAATGGAAAGGCAAAGAAAGAAGCTGACGGGAGGAATCGGGAAAAGGACTGAAGGGATAAAATCGGTCATAGAACGAAGAGGAGGACAGATATATATTAATAAATAATCCTGAAAACAAATCTGTCCGCCGTAAATATTAGCGGGAGATTGGGCTAAAACTTGAAAAACTTCTTATTACACAACGTATTACTCAATAATAGACACCCCAGGCGATAGAATTTGATTTGAGGATAATTTTATATTGGGACTATCACAATATCCACAAACAAAAAATCCAAAGTTGGCCGAAATGAGGTTAGAAAAGACGACGTGACTGGTGCGGAAGTGCCCGAGACCAGAGCTCACGGAAACAATGTGGCAAGTGCGAAAGGGGTGTTTGTCCAATACCCCAAGTGGGCCCCAACTGCGATGGTAATGAGATTAAATAGTGACAATGTATTCATACATTTTATAATAAAGTGATTATAGAGTGAAATTACGTTGTTAATAATTATAACAAATTGTGTACTCCCAAGAAGTCGAAAGTGTCAATTTTTCTAGAAGTTTACATTTTGTCCATATTTTTAAATATAATACAATAAATGAGTTCTTTTTATGTTATCAGCAAGGAAAAAATACGCTTGTAATATTTAAAATTTTTTTTGCTTTAGCTAAACTTTGTTACAAAAACCTATGTTGTAATGGGTGGCACATGTATCTGCGCGAGCTCTTCAGGAGTATTTCATAGCGAGTACTCCGTTGAAAAGAAGACCCGTAACGTAAGAAGATTGTACACGTTATTTTATTGCTACGCAGGCCAGCTACGTACATTTCCTTATTATTTGCTCAGGTATCAAAGCTTCAGTGGAATTTTTCAAGAGATATGATCATGAAAATACTTTAGATAAAGGTCAGGTGTCGTCAGGAGTATTGTGTATTCTTCTACAATGCAAGTACTTGCATGAAATAAATAACGGAATTCACTCAAGTACTTGAGAAAAGCCGCGGCTAACAATAAAAATTTTGAGTACCAAATGCTCACTGATGGCTATCAATATAACATTAAAGACTTAACGTTTCGTGTCATGAGGTTCACCCGAATTATTCAGTTATATTTCAGAATTATTTTAGCTTCGCGAAACGACCTGAAACTTCTACTTCCATGTTTCAGTAATGACTCGGCATAAGGTAGTTATTTTCACAGCCAACTGCAATATGTTTGTAATCGAGAGAGGTATTTGCTTCACTGAACATTACCACGTAAAAATCAAAACACCCCCTTTTCATATCATTGGTGGGGTAAAAAATTACTATACAAGGGCAGCACCGTCAGAAAATTTACTTTGTGAAACTTGCCAATAATCTTTGAAAGGGTATAACTTTTGAAAATTGTTGTATATTTTTATTTAAAAAATTGCTTTTTATCAAAATTGAGAAGCAATTATCTAATGCTAAGGTACATGATGTAACACTGTTTTTCCGATAGTTTTTATTGCTTTGTTTTTTTGAAACCTTTTTTACTGTATATCCATTCTATTATTCCTTTTTTAATTTTAGAAATGTTCTCTATGATTATGTTACTAAACTTTCACAGGGAATACTTTCCCGTGATGTTGATTATGAATAAATAGTAAATCACCTCTCAACTCAATTCTTATTTTTCCCTCCTTTTATACTGCCCATAATTCCTATTCTTCCCCATCGTCTCCCATTTTAGCCCAGACATTTTTATATGTTCGCCTATCAGTACTCATTAGCCTATTCTTTACACGTGAATACCTCTTCAATGACTGAAATAATTACTGATGAATTAAATACGTAAATTTTTTAAAATTCTACTGTCGGAAGTAAGCGAAAATTTTGAAATAATTTCTTTTAAGCTGTAGCAGTGGATGATTGACTAAGGAGTTCACAATTCATGGCAAAATCGGTCGATGTTAAATTCAGCCTCGATAATCTATGAAAATACAGCGTGGATATAATCCTCTGTGATATTTGTCAAAAGTTTTTAATGTCATTTCAACTTTGCCATATTGATACGGTATCGTAAAATTTCAAAGCAATAAGACACAGTAGCACAGGAGTAACTTGCAGTCCTCACGGGAGGTGTCCCTATATGAGCATCAATTACTTATAGGAAGAAAATATTTGATCATTGGGCTTTAGAGGAATATTTGATATCTTCTAGTGAACTCTTCACCTGAGCGATAATTCAGTGGATTTTCCGGGTCCCTAATATATTTTTTCCGCAGCCTTTCGTGATACGCTGGTACATCGTCGTCGTACAAGCCTAATAATTACAGTTCAAGTGACTATTAGTACTAGAATAATATAAAATGGTTATTTGGTTATTTTAATTGACGACTGTGAAGATATATTAATCAAAGATTGATGAATCTTTGATTCCAGAATCAAAAATTGATGAATTATTGATTCTTTTACGATTATGAATAGGAAACAATAGTTAATTAGAGACATAATCAAAGATTGGAACGAGTCTATTATTATTGAGAACAATGAATACCCCCCCCCAAAATAATAATTGGCTCTTTTTCCTAATTTTTACTTCAATTTGGGCATTTACTCAAGAAAATACTCCGGACTTTTTCGAGACTTTTTTCTGTAATATTTTAAACTTTTAGAAGTCATCTTTCGAAAAGTAATGGGCTTTACAGGCTATTGCAACTCATAAATTAATACTATAACAGCTAATACATTAAGTATATTGCTACAGCTGATGATATAGTAATACGCTTAACACAAAGATGCTATAATATTTTGGAAATAATCGCTATGATTGATTTTTGTTTTCGAGCAATTTTTCATGTAAGTAATTATCGGTGATTCAGACTCTTTTATGCTCTTATCGTAAATAACAGTAGTAGATTGAAAACTATCATTATGTTAAAGAAATCATCCAAAATCTCGCCGTTTCTGGTAAAATAATCACGATTTTTTCTGGAATCACCAGAAAAGGACATTTGTTTTCGCTTCACTGCCACCGAAGGTCATTCATTCACATGTAAAAAATATGCGTTGTATTTTTCCAAAGCGTTCTTACAGATTCCCATTGTGAGAATTCAATTAAATAAAAATTTCTTGTTTTTTTTTGTAGAAATAAAATTACAAATCATTTCATGCTTCGACCTGAATGGGGAATTCACGCAAAATATTAGTCGCAGATCCTCAAAAGCCTCAAATTGTGCAATGGAATTATAATTGCTGACCTTGTATTGTCATTACCTAGCAGCACTCTGAAGGTGAAAAATGTTTCAACATCGCTGAAACATTGTCATGGAAAACGTTCTGAATTCGAATAAAAATTGTTATGGAGAATCATTTACTGAGGCATGAAAATAAGAAGTAATTGGGAGATCTTTAAGTATGCAGAAGGCCATTTCCTTGAGGATGGACAAAAAAATTTACAAAATAGACTTAACATTAACATTATAATAGCTCCTTAAATAGGGGATTTCTGGTCACCAGCATTCCTTTCAATGGAAACAATCATAATTAAAGGCGTGTTAAAGTCAAGGATAGGACTAGTAAAATTTTTATTTTGTCCGCAACCAGGAATTCTTTGTTTCTTCTTCATTCACCTAGATCATGATGGATTACATTGTAAAATAGCATTCAAACGATTTTAAAATCTTTCACTAAATTTAAATAACACCAATAAAAATTCCTTAAACTACGCTAACATTCGGAATGTTTTCTCTTATTTCCTGCGTTTTAGGAATATAAAATAATCTGAAATTAAAATTTAAAATGGAAATATCTCACATTGTTCCATTTATAGCTAAGATAAAATATACATGTCGAACAATTAAATTCCTAGGATATGGGCTAGAGTTTAAAGCTTCAATTATATATTAGTACTCGGAGTATATTGGCAGTTTACACCCGTCTGAGCGGTAAGAAAATGATAATAGAAATCAGAAGAGAACTAAGATTCATTTGGCGAATCCAAATATAAGAAAGTATTGTTGTATGTGTGTTCGTTATTCTTCTCCTCGATAATAACGGAAACGGTTGAATTTAAGGTAGTTCGAGTGAAATATTATTTTACCTATAAATCAATGAATTTGGTCTCATTTTAAAGAAAAATATATCACCATTCCATTGAAACGAAAAATGCAACCCCTTACCATATTACTTTCCGAAATAATTGCCAAAAAATACCAGCCCTTTTATATGGGAATTGGTACGTGTAGGAGTTCAACTGTTGAAGGCTCTATCTTGTGAAATAACATCCTGGTTGGGAGAAAATAAAATACTATGTAAGAATTCACTGCGATTTATTCTTCCCCGACCGGTTTCAGCGCAAGTGCGTCATTTTCAAGGGTACATTCTCCAGGTTTTTGGGAGTGCGCGCCACATATATACCACATTCTCGGGGTGGGGGTAGGGTTTAAGTAGAAAGGGGAACACTTCCCCCCTTTCTACTTAAACCCTACCCCCACCCCGAGAATGTGGTATATATGTGGCGCGCACTCCCAAAAACCTGGAGAATGTACCCTTGAAAATGACGCACTTGCGCTGAAACCGGTCGGGGAAGAATAAATCGCAGTGAAATCTTACATAGTATTTTATTTTCTCCCAACCCGGAACGTGTATGCACACCAGAGAAACCTATTACTAAAAATGAGGCATTTCCTACTCTTAGATCTCGTCAAAAAATCAAAAGTGTGTAGTTTGTGTGTTTTCTCAACTATTTTTGAAAATTAATCACATTGTCACCGCCGTAAATGTTTCGGGATCACAAAGAACCTTCCATTTTGATGGAGTTTCAAATGTATCACTTGAAGAAATGAGTCAAGTTAAAGATTTATTTAGATATTTTCATTTAATTACTTACTATTTCTGTCATGTAAAACTATATTATTGCACCATTAATAATGCAATGTTTAATTCGTGTGTCTCACAGCTGGTGAAATTAAAAGGTGTAATTCGAATATGGTATCTATTATGATTAAGGAACTATCTCGCTCGTACTAATTTAAGTTTTCCATGATTGTAGAGTGTATTCTAACTTCGGGTGTAAGCTATGTAAAAAAGGTCTCCGGGCCACGAGGGCCTCCAAATCGCGCCCCCTAATTTTACTCCCATTAAAAAGCCTTGGAACCAGCGCAGAGGTTTCTTTTTGCTTTTTTAAAACACCTTAGATCGAGGTATATTTTTTGAATGCTCTATATTGGCTGGCAGAAATAATTAATCAATCAATATTCTAAAGTGATCAAATATGACAATATGTTTTCTTGTGCGCTTCGTTTGTCGTCTCACAAATCTGTTTTTCAATTTGAAAAAAATCATCAATTTTTCCGACCTCAAGAATAGCTTGTTATGTTGGCAAACTGTGAGTTACTTGCAAACGGGTTGTGTCCGAACAACTTACGCCTAAAGGCCATTCTATAATCAACGTAAGCCGTGACACTTAAGCCATATGTGGTCCGTAAGGCCTTTCCGTAGTGCCGTAGGGAAGATGGCCAATACCCATTTTTGCGGATCACAGCGGGCTAAATATTAGGCAATCAGAGTCCACCAATTCTGCTGTCGGTTTCAGCTATGGCCCAAAATCTTTTCGGAAACACGTTTCATGTAAGAAATTTTTGTAAACATTATGATTATTTTAGAAACAATCCTTAAAGTACTCACATTGGATGAATATGAATTGTACGCTACGTAGACTTTTTTTTGACACTTATTATCTTCTGTATCCATGTTGATCTTCAACAGTATACTTCAACAATGAAAGTTGACTGCCATTAGGAATTTTATTGCGCCTTGAGTGCTACAGCTTAAGTGTTACAGCTTACGTTCATTGTAGAGCGGGCTTAACATTATATTAAGTGGTCAATATTTTACTAATTTTTGAGAGATTTCTGCTGGCAGCGTCTAGTATCCCTACATCTGTATGTGCGCCAAATGACTATTACATAGACTCTGTATTTAACAAGTCACATTGACTCTTATAATTACGGCTCAATAGAATGCTGAGTATATTGCTTACTTTGTAGAGTTTTGCACACTTCTAGAGATCTATGTATACCTATGTATATATACTACAACTAATGAACCATTTTTTCAGTCCTAGAGCTCAAGAGAAATAGTTGGGGTAGAAGTCCACTAATCACTGCTCTCTATTCGTTCTCGGATTGAATGGAATAAAGAGCCTTTTGTAAAAATAAAACCTTTAGTCATTAATTTTACTGTTTTAAAACTAAAATATCAGTGAAAGACTAATCAGACAGTTTACAGTTAATAAAAAGAAAATAAATATTATTAGTGGCAAGATTCTCATCGTCATCAAGAGGACTACTA
Organism: Ceriagrion tenellum; assembly: GCA_963169105.1. Classification (NCBI taxonomy): domain Eukaryota; kingdom Metazoa; phylum Arthropoda; class Insecta; order Odonata; family Coenagrionidae; genus Ceriagrion; species Ceriagrion tenellum. Next base: position 132,494,689 of record OY720637.1, read on the forward strand.
TATTGTTTCTTGCTCATCTCTTTTCTGTTGAAAATCAACAGGTATTTCCGCTGGTATATTAATAAATTTATAATCAGGCTTTGGAAGTAATTTTCTCAAATGTATTCAACCCTTAACTCTCAACTTCGGATAGTCCTCCGGCTGAATAGCCGACATTACTGCGGAGTCATTTGTCGATTTCACTACTATTCGCCAGTGAATATGAGGTCTTAGTAAAAAGGTTTATGGTAATATGTTCATACTTTTTAAAAAGAAAGAAAAAAATTTTAATGATACGGTTTATAGGACAGTTGTTGTTCCCTTAGACAGCTGCTATTTCTTGTCCAGATACCTGTGATAATTAGTCCATAAAATTATGTGTATGTTTATGTACAGTTTCTACAGTCATCTCCTTCGGAATGGTTCGATATACAACACTTCCCAAACAAAAGTATACATGTACCCTGGATCAGATAAGTCTCACAAGCTACTCAAATCTTCCGCTCACCATTTCCCCTTTTGGTCTCATCTCTTTTCCATCTCTTGCTGCGGTAATTTTCACTCATACCCCATCGTTTAAATTTTTTTGGCGAACCGTTGACTTTAATTGCATTTTCCCATACAATGAGTTGACCTAAAAGTTCGTTGCTCTTTTGGCATTACATGCTTGGCGACCGGTTTATGGTTGTCATCATCGAGGACTTTAGCATCTAGTTTAATGCACGGATTTTTTTTGCATTTCGGATGACACGAAAGGACATCCGCCAAAGTCAATCGTTGACGCACAAGTATAGACAGACAACTTCCACATTCACGACCGCCACCAGCGTATGGGCAGCACGAGCACTGGATGGCATAACTCATTTATCTTCCGCGTCGCACTTTGCCTCATAACAAACCCTTCTGTAGTCCTCTTGTAGCACCAGAAATAAGAGGTTTATGTTTACGTAGGATATTAGCATCATATTGTGCACTTTCGCAAAATAGCTGAATACATTAAAACTAAATATCAACGCATTAAAAATCTAAACGACAGTGGTGGATAAGCTAACCAGCAGTAAGTAGAAATTATACGAGGAAATTAACCAATGATCAAAGAAAAAGTTGTGTTTTTGACGGTTGAAGAAACGAAAATATGGCCCTAAAAGATGTAAATGAGAAGGATTGCACTCGCCAAATGAGGATTACAAAGGAAGCGTAATATCTGTCGATTAATCAACTCTCAAATTAAACAAGGTAACGACTTGCAGAGACCTTCATCTGGGGCACATTACGAATTATTGCGAAGCATTTATATTAGTTAAGAAATTAAGAAAAAGAAAAAAACGTAGTTTTGAAGGATAGTTACAAAAACGAGTGGGCTCATGAGGATAAAAACGGAATACATTTTCGAAGAAGTAGGCGAAAGAAGATCGTCTCCTCAAGAAATTCTTTAAAAAAATATTTTATCATTTGATTAGATACATCTACTTCATTAAAAACGTTGTGAAATCAAAAGTATTGGGGATAAATTCTAGAGGAAACGTAGAAAGTTCTTACTTCGCTGTGTTATGTCATTCTAGATCTACGCGATGGGATCAAAACAACAGCTTCCAAAAGACACAAATGACCACAGCACCTGTTACAAGGCCTTGCCTTTTGTGAAACGACAAAGTATGTTAATTAAGAGACTTTAACGGAAATTCCGTTTGTGTATATGATTGCTCAGATACTGAGATCAAACGAGAGCAGGATGCCCATGACTCAGGTGACTCGTATTATATAAGTCCGACAGGGTTACCAGGTTTATGGGTGTACCATATAAATACCACTCTAATATAGTTATCGCTCGCTATGATATCGCTCGTTCTTGTCCATGCTCTCACTCTTTCGTTAATAGCTGTCAAATACACGGATAGCGGTGCCCGGTCACTTGGAACACGCCAAATTCGTAAAGCATTGAGTAAGACTGAGCTTCGTGGAGGTGACAAGGATATCGTCATGTATTATGTGATGTGTTCACTAAGATTTTTTTTCCTTTTCTGATAAAAGGAACATCAGTTTCACGGGAAGTGTGTTGCCTAAGGCTCAAAAAAATCATTATGTAACTCATCGTGGACATTAAGATTTTCCCCTGTGGTCTCCGGAAAGGTATGTTTCCGATTTCAACCGTTTCCACGCTTGCCAAGGTTAGCTGCTTAAATGCTGGCCCAAATGAAAATAAACACGTTACTTCTAGCTCATCGATGCCTATAAGACACTTTCTACCAGAAATCTCAGAGATAACTTATATGGTTAATGTATATATTTGTATGACTTTCTACTTTTCGGTTATGAAACAGCGCACAACATATACACAGTATTTTATTGTTAGTGGTAATTTATTCACTTTAATTATCATGCGTCCTTGCTTGATACTGTGATTTATGAGGTAACCGTAGATGGTTTGGAAATTGCAACGAAAAAACAACGATGAAATCGAAATAATAAACGTGTCGACAATTAATCATTTCCCACACACCGAACACCCAAAATTTGGGTAAAGGCAAAATTAGTCATATTCTTTGTACTTTTTACACACCAAAAAGACTGAAAAACATTTCAAAATGATACTTTAGAGAGATGGAGTTGATGAAAATGATGAAAAGCCTATGAAAAGCCTGTGAAGTATGTAAGCTGTTAAATATTTAGATAAATATGCTTGAATCAGTTATTCTTTAAAATACATAAATGCTGTTTTCATGTTGAAATTTGGAGAGATTAGGGTGAGAAACTTAGTTATACGACGTCACATTCCATGAGACAGGCAAGCGAATGCTTTGAGAAAACGTTACCATTCTGCCATTGAAAAAGGATCTGAGACAGAATCCGCCAGGAGAAAACCGAAGACAACGCTTGCAGACACTACGCCGTCATATCATGATGGGTATTGTATACTGTGTTTCCCGCTCTATTCACCTACGAAATATTTCGTGATGCATAATGTGATTAACATAAACACGAGGTGAGTTTAATTAATGTCATAGCGTATGGGTGGAAGGAGAAACGTGGGAATCGTGGGAAAAAATAAGCATTTTTCCGAACGAAAAAAAAACTTTCCACGCTATTGGGTTAGTTGGTCACGACCTTCTGATCGCCGTGAACTTCAGACAAGAGACGGGGATATGAAACTAAAAGCTCTGGCGACCGGGATGACTTTCGTAACATCAAGACGATCGAGAGTGGGTGTTTTCCGCCGCGGGTGAATAAAACAGTTTCAATGCGTTCCTCAATCAATTCCTCTATTTGCAGTTTTTTGTGTAACTTTATTTTTGAAGTCCACCTTGAACGAAATTTGCTTTCAAAACTCACTATTATGCCAAAACCAACTTAGGTACATTAGTTCACAAATGTTATGCTGAGGATGATCTTATGTTGCCTGAAAGGTTATTAGCACAAATTATAATTAATGCCAACGAGAAACAGGTCGTAGAATAAGTTATCTATTATGCTTTGACTCGTAAACGTATCGATAATTGGAGTTATTCCATTTTTAGCAGGAAAAAATATAATAAAATTTAAAACTGATATTATCTAGCTGAAATGTAATATTACGGTAAAATTATTCCATTTTTTTCAATAGAAATAAAAGAAATATATTTAATTACAGTTTAAAAGCTGTTTTGTAAAATTGTCATATTTATCATTAAAAATTTGAAAATTTCAGAAAAACATAAGGGTATGTTGATATTATCCGGGTATATGAAAGCATTTTCTTCAATAAATACAATGGAGTATTTGCACTTTTTTGAAAAGTAATCTTTTAAAAAATTCCACCATTCAATTAAGTGAAATTTGGAATATTAGATTTTTGCGGTAATTTTTAAACGAGATATCAATAAATAAAATCTGAAAATTTAATGTTGCGCTGAAACACGATCCGCCATGTTCCCGGGCTTGTGACGTCATCTCCCACATCCTTGCCTTCAAGCTGCTTCCTGGTTTTGCTGTGTTTGAGTGGCCACGAATAGTTATTTTTCTTGGAGAGTTCACCTGGTTCATCCGTTGAAATAATCTTGTTAAACTCAATACTATGGAGGGCCAAACTTCGAGTAAGGGAATTCCTGCCAAAAAGGCTTGGAACGAAAATTGTTTCGTTCCTAAGTGTACTAGTACACGATTATCTACGCCGGAGAATTTTTTTCCTTCTTAACTTAAATTTTTTGATAACTTATCTAGGGAAGTCTTTGCCCATCTATTAAAACTGAGTCGTCATTAGTCAACCAGTTTTTTGATCTTGTACCATTCATAAAATTTCATATATTTAATTCATTTATCTGTCCTCTGTACTGCCTCACATGTGTTTTAGCATTTCTTAAAACATATACGTACTAATAATTTGCACCATTTGGGCATAGTGATCTGATATAAGCAAGGGAAGCATTATTTTTGAGTGTAGACTTCTATTGATATTAGTTAGTAGGTAGTCTAGGCTTGCCCTAGAAAAGCCGGAGACTCTAGTGGGTTGACAATGGTACTTCAGATGAAAGCCAAATGAATTGAGCATATCAGGTCCGTCTGTCACTTGATTCTCACTCAGAAAATTTAGGGTAAAGTAACTCCCTATGCATATTATAAAATTGAAACCTTGATTCCTAACAAAAGAATATAAGGTGCTCTCCACGGTAATGACAACCTGTTCAAGGTCACTCAGTCGGTATATCTTATCATTTACAAAAATTATGGAATTTACATCACAGGGATAGTCATTTTGAGGAACATTAGTAGAATTTGATGATATTAGTTTAAATTCCACATCTACAATTTCTATCTAAATACGCACTTTACCTGGAGGATACATAAGTCCTGCTGTCTAGACTAAATATTAATGCAAACCATTGGCACACTAATTTATAAAAGAAACAAGTTCCATAGCTGTCAGGGAAGTTACGGGAAGTACTCAACCCAAATTTAACCTAACTCTAGGCATACTGAAACCCTAACATAATATGTAAAAAAAAACAAAGAAAATTCTAGGAATTTTAATTTCAATGCTTGGTAAATTGAAGCAACAAAATATAGAAGGGAAGAGCAGTAAAACTCCAAGAAACCTCTAATGCAACTCATACATTGCCAAGCAAACCATATTCTCTGCCATGTCAGAACAGTAGGCCCAGATGGATGAAAGCACACATTATGCCATCCATGACAAAATACATCAACACCCTGAGTGAGAATGATGCAACATGTGTGTCATAAATGTGTCCTTCTCAGGGATGTTGTACCATGTGAGTCATGCATAACTTCGTAAAACAAAGAAAAAAAATAATTCCCCCGGGTGAGAATTTCAACAACAGCTCCCGCACTCATATTAAACTACTTCACTAGCATCAATATTATTCGGGATGATAGGAAAATAGCATGTTTATGGGTTTAAAGAGAGAAATCGTAACAAAAAATTACATCAGACATGTATGGATAATGTTAAATGATTATTTGACCCATGTACTATCCTAGGTGTATCACTAGTTTCCTTGGCAGATATCAAAATGAGCAGGCAAAAGAAAAGGTATATTTCTGACAACCGTTAAACCTTTGGAATAAAAAGAGTTTTCGTTTCATTAAGTGGTATTCATTTATACTCCTAATTTTACCACGATAATTTTATTCCTCGCTGCTCCGGTCCGACATAATCTGCATTTGCGCTCAGGAAATGCCCTACCATTATGGCATCAACCGTCGGGAGATTATTCGAACATGCCTTGACAAAACCGGTTTCATGGCAAAAACTTGATTTCGGCTTAAACGCAAGAAAGGTAGAAATATTTAATATTATCTTCTGCCAAAACGGATACACAATGTTAACCACAGGGCTCAGCTACACACAAGTATGGGAGATAACGTCACGTAGCGAAGAGCCAATTACTGGGCGTTTCAGCCTGCAAAATATCGATGCGAAAACAATGCATGATAAATGTTAATAATTTAAATAACTAAGCAACTATTAATGCAAGCAAACGAGAGGTCGATATATAGAGATATTACTTACCGAATCCAACAGATTTCGACAGTATTCCAAAAAAATGCAAACACTTCATTCTTTTCAGGATCGATATGAAAGACGGTAAATGGTTTTTCAGAATATTATTCTCCATAAGTGCTGAGGCAGAAGTCTGACGACTGTGACCGTGACTGCTCAGGTTTGATGCCATGCACCAATAGAGAGTAGGAGGAAGGAACAGGCTGAGTTAATGGTTAGGATTTATCGTTGTTATTTCTTGTAGTTTCTACATTTATTGAGTCATATTAGTGGATATTACCTTCTTAACTTTTACTTTATTTAGAATTGAAATTTCACTCTCGGCATGCTGATCTCTATTCATCCCTACTTTATTGCATTGTAGTGGATCTTTCGCATCTTAAAGTAAGTATATTGGTAGGATAAATGCAGTGGGCATGGGGTATTTAAAAATGAGTTAACGGTATAATGAGGGAGAATAGGGTTTGAAATGATAGATTTTTGATTTTTGTCGAATATTGCTTTGATATAAGAAGATATATGAACATACTTTCTTGCTTTAGGCAAGTTAAAAAATGAGATTCGAATGTAGACACAGATGTAAGGTATGAGAGTGAATAGTATGAGAGAAATGTGTGGACCGAGAAACCCTGGGCGAACCCTGTATTGTATTGGAACCTTAAGAGCAAGAGAGCGTGAATGTAGCAATGCATGGTTGTAATTTAAATAAAAGGAGTATATGAGGATGTGGGCAGTATGGAAGAAATAATTTAAACAGAGCCAGTTTTAATGACCTGACAGTAGTAAACGTGCTCTTTGGCCTGTATCAAACCTGAAATGGAAGTGCGCGGTTAGGATGCATGAATACTTCAGCACTTTCCAACATTTATTCTTCTCTAACAATCAATATAGGTCCCTTTCTACTTCAATCTGTATCTTTCCGAGGTATAATATTACGGCGAAGTGACCTGTTGAGAAGTTTATTCCTTAAAATGATATAACAGTATTTTTATTTTTAAATTGACGTTGCTGACGATAAAAAAGTGCGTCTGTTAGTCATTTGGAACTGGAAACATCAGCTGGTTTCTTGGATTTCGTAAGTGGCTTGCATACTCGAATTTGTTTAGTCATCTTTAAAACTTCCAGCGCAAAAATTTACTTACCACACTTATCAATCCACTTTTCAGTTGCTCTTACTCCTGCATCAGTATGACAAACACCTACTATCTTCCGTGATTACCAAGCTCCGTCCTCTACTTTATTCTTCAGCGTGTCCTCACCTTTTAATGCAATCTACGTCCGCGACGGCTATCTTTTCCAAAACTAAGCCACAATTTACTACACCCGGAAACGCTACGGTCTCTATAATCCTTGACTTGTGAAAAGATCGCCATACGCATGAATTAATTGCATCCATGAGGACAAAATATCTACCATCAAAGGCTTTTGTTCCGTTCCAGGGGTTCACGCACGCAAACGTATACTTCCTGAAGTGTTATTGCTCAATTGCCAACGCTACGGCGCCTTAACATTTTCCGTATCCGTGTCCATCCGGGGATGAGGGGACCAATAAATGAAACACAGCTGGCCATTTTTACGTTTCCTGCAGTTACCTAACAGCTGTTACTCACATCCGAAAAGAAACGCTTCCCATCGAACGAGAGCATTAAGGAAATAAGCCGCAGGAATAAATCTTAGGGTAAGGGCTCATGCCGATGTGTCTTGTGTGTATTTTAATGCCAAAAATAAATGAGGGCGCGATATGATTTTCTCCTAATGCATGGCCTACCCTAGCACTCCCTGAGCATAAAGAAAGAAATACTTCTTATCCATAAATATTAAATCAAAGCTTAGTTCTGTCCATTGGAAATGATAATGCACGACGCATTTCATTGCCTTAGCATACCCTAATCAGGTATGCTTACTCATCAGATACATCAAGTACACTTCATTCATGTTCAAACTCAAGCTGAAATGTGTAGTATTTAAAAACTTTCGGTGGCCAGAACAAATATTCTATTCATTAAAAGTTCAAGACAATGCCCTTATTAATCTCTCATGGCATCGATTAATCTATCTTTTCACGTATGAATGATGATTCCCCAATAGATTCTACTTCTAAAAAAATATTAAATTTTCAAATTGAAGGAGAGGTAGATGCCCACTTTCTGGCTACAAATTCATATCTGTCCTCTTTAGTTTCTTTCCTCTTTAAACTTGAATTTTCGTGAGCTAAAGGGGGACCAGGGTTGTACAAATAAAAATATGTTACGCTTGGTACTTCAAAATATAAGTCGCTACGTGCCATTTCGGGTTCGGAAGCTAGGAAAATTATCATAATTAGATATTCAAAAATGGCATGGTAGGTTTAATGACCCATTGGTAAATGTAACAATGACAAGCTAGGATGTAAGAAATACTTCCAAAGATTAACTGAGTCATAGACCTTATCACAGCTTCTATATTCTAATAACCAGGGAAATATTTTAGCCAATTTGTTTGCCAAAATGTAAGTTTTCTTTTACTGCCAAACATATGTGTAATTATGTAGTAATACCAGCTGGGGAGTCAACATACAAAAACATTTTTTCTTTTAAATAATTTACACGCCATCTGAGAGATGACAATTGTTAAAAGATGGTTGAGTCGGTAATCCCAAAGCGGGCATTTCCAAAGGGGTACCGATATTCCCGGCAAATTTTTTGTTGTTTATTTATGTAATAACCTATATATAACTTTTCGTGGAATATATTCCTTATTCTATTGTCATTATAAATGATAGATTTGTGTTTTAATTATACCAATATTTTATATTGAAGTAGATAATGCGTTTTTATACCCCTTTTTCTCAAGAAAATATTTTGTAATTCACTGCTAATTATTTGTAAGTCCTTTTTCCGCGTGAAGAAGAGCCTTATGGATTGGGCGCAATAGGTCTATGAGGAATATAATTTATGGAGAAATAGTAAGAAAGTCTCGAGAGGAAGGCCACGGAATAAGTACAAGGACCTTCAGAAAGAGGAAAGTCCCTAAGAAGAACAGCTAAGGAGGAAGGCAATTAGCATCACATATGTAATAAAGGATAGGATAGATGGAGGGCAGCAGTCCACCTATCTAAGAATAGAACGAGCAATAGATGAACCTTTCATATGGAAAAATTTAGGCTCTATTTGTGGAAGAATGAGTGTAATAATTAGATTATGTGAAAGCACTCAAGTTGAGGACCAAAATTTCTATAAGTTGGTGGCAAAATTTTGAAAATCTTAGGCTTGGAAAAATGAGAAAATACCAGACTTCTATTTGAACTCTGTTTGAAAAGTGATTCTTTCAATAAAAGGATAACCTTTGACAAGGAGAAGTATATCGCTAAATATGACTGCTAGTTAATGAAAACGTTTATTCTTACACCTAGGAGAGAATAATATGCTTAAAAATTTGCTGTTTCATCGATATTCTTAAAAAATGCGGAACTTTGTGTTTTGTTTTACAGTACATTCTTGAGTAAGTGTACCTTTTTTAATAGTTTTTACGAATATGACTTTGTCATCGGAAGAAAGATAGGCATTCTTTCCAAAACGTCACCCAATCAATGCGCCCGATTAGATGTGCTTCTGGGTAAAAATCCTATCGTAAGTTGAGATTTCGTTGGTTGTGCCAAAAAAAATATGAATGAGTATTTTTTTTTGTACCTGAGTCGCATGGAAATGAAAATTAGATCATGTGTGATTGGCATAAACTATAATTTTTTTGTACTTGCCTTTTAGTTCAATCATAAATTCAAATTTTCCCTAGAGGAATCAAGAAACATTACGGTTTTGTCGGTGTCATGCGTGTCATGGCGTTACAAAAGGTCATATGTATACACATAAAAACTATTCTGCTTTTTTATATTTGTCCTGAGCCCGCGGATATGCAAGTCCTCCGGCGAAAAACGGAGAAACGCGCGGAAATCAGATATAGTTGAAGATATCAGGTAAAAGATATGTTTCTTTTTCTATTTTGATCCGAATGTGAATCCGATGACATAATTGACCATCTAAGTTGGAGCCTCCAGTAGGTGTTCAACGAAAGTGAGAGTGATGAGGTTCCGAGGGTAAAACTATAATTTTTTGTACTTGTCTTTCAGCCCACAGAGAAATTCAAATTTGCCTTCCTGAAATCAAGAAACATTACGGTTTTGTCGGTGTCATGCATGTTATGGCATTAGGAAAGGTCATATTTATACACAAAAAACTATTACGCTTTTTTATACTTGTTCTAAGCCCGCGGATATGCAAGTCTTCCGGCGAAAAACCGAGAAATATCGCGGAAATCAGATTTCGTTGATGTTATCAGGTAAAAGATAGGTTTTTCTAATTTGAGCCGAATGTGAATCCGATGACATAAGTGTCCATCTAAGTTGGAGCCTCTGTTAGATGTTCAACGAAAGTGAGAGTGGTGAGGTGAGCTGGCGGGGGATGGGGGAGGGTAAGAGAGGGGAAATCTACCCCCACTCCACCCTCCAATATACTCGCCCTCCCCTTCCTCATCCATTCCCTCGCCCTTAACACCCTCCCTCCCCCTTTTTTTTAACCCTTTCCGAGCTTCCTTTTCCCCCCTCTTTATCTCTTTCGCTTCCCACCTCGGAGGAGGGAGCATCGAGTGAAAGTTTATAAATGCTCCCGCCGGCTGAAGAGTCCCACTCTTTCAGAGTGCTGGACGGCATCGTCAGTTCAAAGCCATCCGAGGAACCGAACCCGCAGGGTCGACCACTAGTCTTACTGGAGGAAGGCTTAGGAGAGCAGGACGTAACAATAATTTATTTTTTTACCGAGGAAAATAGTTGGCTCAGATTTCCGTGAATGCCGGTAGTGAAAAAAATCACATCTTTCCCAGAAGAAGGCGTCAGTCGTAGCCAAGTCAGATAAATAATATAAGAATCTCAGGCAAAACGGATGGCCGCTTGCCGTTTCAATCAAGATAATCTTTTCGTGAATTTGACTCGCTGAACTCTTCCGCTCAGAATTCGCCCTCAAGTTCCTGTCTCGTCTACCCGGTGGACTCAACGCCCGTTCGGAAGTTGGAAAAGCAAGGAGAAATAACTGATTTTTTGGCTGAAGGAGTTGAAATTAAACGTCACGATGGAGACGAGGAATAGGCAGAGGATTGCGAGTATACTATTGCTGCTGGCGCTCCAGAATGTATTCGCTGCCGAGGACAAAATCCGTGAGTCATTCAAAATTTTATTACCATTTACCTTTGACCGTGAAATTCATAACCTACCAAACAATTCTCGCGAGCGATATTATAGAGTGCATAATCCCTCATGCATTGAAAACTTCGCCTAATGAGAAATATCTTTACGAGAAGTTATTTTTTGGCTCAGTATCAGTTTTGGCCAAGTAAGAAGTAATTTATCTTATCAATTTCTGAAAAATAGCTTCCAAGTTCACCGAAGAACAATTCTAAAAGTAATCGCGGTAGAATAACTAATAAATTCAGGCTTCACTTTGTAGAACCTCTCCATACCGGAAAACAAAATATTCTAGTATTTGCCCACTAAATCGATTTATTCTTTACGTCCCTGGTTTCGTCAGTAAATGACATCTTCAGGTCATTAAACCTAAAGATGTCAGTACGTGACGAAACCCGCGTCATAAAGAATAAATATATTTTGTGGACCAATGCTATAATATTCTGATTTCCGAAATCACGATAATACTGGTGTCAAACAAACAAATAAAGCAATCCCCCTGGAATAGACCCTCGAAATTTAGTTTTTGACTCCGTTACGTATACATCCTATCTTTTTTCCTGATAAACTTTTTGATTTAACACCCTGTATACTGGTTGCTCGCAGTAAAACTGTCGTGGATCATTCGGTCACATATGCTGATGAATAACATATTCTATAAAACTGTTCTTGCTCCCAGAGTATGGTTTTGTAATTCATAATATTGGAAACCAATTTTTTATATAAAGTTGGTTCTTTACTGTTACCTTGTTTTATGAAATTAAAAAAATAACTTTATATATCTACGGTATTTTAAGAAAAAATTATCCTAAAATCGTACTGATACTACAGTTAGGAATACTGTATTTGAAGCAACGTTAAAAGAAACACTTCTACGCAACATTTCATATTTTATTTGCTGTCTTTTAAAGTAGATACCCAAAATAACTCATTCACCTTGATAGGTCACGGAAGACCGGCTGAGAGTTAGTGATTAAAGTCAAGAAAGCATTGACTGAGCCATTCTCATCATAATGCATATGATTTTTGTGCTGGAAAAAATTGTCCTCTTACAGCAGTGTCCTCATCACTTGAGTGCACGCGGCAATTAGCATTTGAGCGGGGATGCTTTTCATTGGCAGACGGAACCTTGAGGCGTTTGCATGCTCACTTATTTTTTAGCACCAAAGGGGCCTGAAGTGGGAATAATGATTTCCATCCTTGATTTTTAAATGAAATCATGGCCAAAACGAGCCGTATGAAACGTAGCAATTGAACCAATAGCCTATGGTAGATGCAATTAAGATTACAGTCAAGTTGTCATAAATCAATGCTTCGTGCACGGACTCGTTAGCAAATTAAATGAAAGAATACGGTTTAGATACCCTGAACTAACAATAGGTTGTCAGATTAATGAAAATAAATGCCTCCAGTAGAAAAAAGTATTCCGCTAGAGCTAATATGTAGTTTTGAGGAATATACAGCTCTTTGGGACTATGGTAATATCTTTAAAATATTCTGTGGATTAAAATACCCATCAAAAATACGATCAAAGAAGAGAATACAGATGACAGATAATGAATGATCTTCAAGAACGTAAGGCCTTGACACACTCCTATCGCTCCACTGACGAAAAGAATCTCCCTCGGTGTGACGTGTGAAACTCAACTGTAAGCGTCCGGCATTTCCTGCGATGAGAGTTGTTTGGAGAGGGGATTCATAAAATTCTTAACATCAGTGATAAATATAGCTTGAGTATTTAAATTTATCACGTTTACTGGTCAAAAATAATATTCTCTTCGAATGACACTGGTATTTTCCATGAATTTATATGATTAAATAGGGTGATTATATTGTATTTTCGACAGTGTTTATAAACAAAAGGATTTATGTCAGTTTGTAGTACGTGTTACAAATTATTTGTTGCCTTCGACAACCTAAAGAACGTTTTATAACTGTCGAAAAGTTTTTGCCATTTCAAAGTACATCATTTTTATTTCATAAAATTAATGTTTATTATGGTACTAATGTAGAAAAGAGCTCAAATTTATAATAATTTTTATGAAATCTTTGTGGTATCATAAACATAAATATTCAAGTTTTAATCAAGCATAGTACTAAATGTTTATCAGATTGAATGCTATCTATAAGAACAATTTAGCTTTAAACATTTCTAAAATAGCATCGGAAAAAAATATTTTTAGGCGATCTGTGGCCACAGAGCACTAACCTTGATTTTCTTTTGCAAAAATGCGCCCAAAATCATACCTTGACGAAGTTATTCAATATTGAAGGAATTTTATGTCTAACGCGTTGGCTTTTCTTCACCATTAGTATTGCATATCTTTTAGCAAAGTGCATAAGGCACCAGGTGAGGAATCTTGGATTGATAGTGTTAGATTGTTATTGATGTAGATAAAATAAAAGTGCGCTTAAATGGGATATTGAACACGGTCCTTTTAAAGTCATACTGGTATTACTAAGGTCATTGAATATTCTTCAACCGTGGTGAAGAACCATTACTACGGGGAAAAGTTTCATGTAATTTGGAACTACTTTGAATGATCAAAAATGCAAAGATGCCGTAAACTTTGCGAACGCTGGGAGTATGTAAGTACATGGTGCTATACGAAATAGTTAATTACATAGATAAGGGCACAATGTCCCAGTCATCGGGTCACCGAGCCCTCTTGGTGAAATAAGTCACGTGATCATTCGTCTTAGCCTCCTTACTGAGGAAGGGTGTCGCATGGCTGTCATTGCCTCAGAATGGCGCAAACGTGGTGAGTCACTAGCCGATTCAAGTCGGATACAAACGAGACCGGAATACCAAGCACCAGAAAGAGCAAGTCCTAAAGACAAGAGCCCACTTTCAGTCTAAAAGTACATAATCTCCTACGAACAGTTGCCGGTGTCCGGCACTCCGACTTACCACTTCGATATGTGAGAGCTAACTGGATTTCAGGGTCATGAATCTACAACATTTGGATCTCAAGTATCCCAGGAAATGTGCCCTCCATCCCAGGACATTTGTCTGTCATGGCAAAAAGTTATGCCAGTGAGGAAAATAATAAAAAGTAGAATTTTTAGAAATTTTTGTTCAACTTACAGTCCTCATCCTTGGCTGACACTTAGCCTAAGTCTTCTCTTCAACGAACCATATTTATAAAATGATGACCTCATGTTCCAGTCAAATGCAACCGTTTCTTTTTAGCACCGTGAGTACAATAATGAGGAAATAATTAAGCAACAACTCCTTTTTTAAATCTTCTGATATTGCTGAAAATTTGAATGATAAGAACTGTGAGAATAACAAGATATGTTTTTTTCCAGCAAAAAAAAGCCCTGAATGCTTAGGGCAAAGTTAAAAAAGTGACTAAGGAGAAAAATAATAATAAATTGTTATTTTTCTGCATTCAATTTCCTCATAGGTTTATATGGTCTCTTCACTCAATGACATTAAGGGGTGACAAGAATCATATTCCATAGAAGGAGAATATTTTCTGAAAAGTGACATTATTCTAAACCCTATTCATGTAACACCTGAGAAAAAATAAAAGTCTGATTTATTGTAAACCCAAGAGAAGTCCATCTCTCAACTTAGCACATCGCTGTTCTAGTTATCGAAGATGTTTAGGGTGGTCACACATTAATACGTGACTAAAATGTGATTTTATTCACATTCGGGATAATTTAAAAAATTGTCTTTTTGGTTTTCCATTAATGACCAAATAGTATGTTACCACGCAATGTTTTTCGTGTACGGAACTTTACATCGCTACAAATGGGAAATGGTGAGAAAAAAAGAGCACATTTTCTAATATAAACAAATTTTCACGAAAAACTGTCGCTATGAAGTCCAGGGAATTTAATGAAATGAAATTGAAGTTGCTTCCCATCAAAACTTTGGAAAATTTAGCATATGAATACAATTACTGAAGTTATAATTCTTTTACTCTAGAACAGTTGATATTGTTGGCTGTAAGGGTTAAAAAAAAACATTCGGTGAGAAAATATTTTGCCCAAATACGTGCATATTTTGTTTCTTTATTCTGTCCTATTTTTGCCATGGCATCATGGAAATCAGTATTTTAGAAATGATTCAAACAAAAAGATGGAGTTCCGTCTTTGTTTTGACTTGAGCAGTAGCAGTGGAGCGCCCTCAACAATTCCTATGAACTGTTCTTCAAAGAATGATTACGCTTTCACTCATCTGAGGAATCCGCGGGAATATCAGACCAACTTTCCCGCTGGGAGGAAAAATCAGCTGGAAGTTTCATGTGCCATTTTTTTTGTCGATCGAGTACGTAGGTAGGCAGTTTCTCGGGTGCAGCGCACTAGGAAGCTATTACGGGCTCAAGAAGAGAAACCTAGAAGCGGCAATTGGCGAATGTGCACGCCCCCTCCCGCCGTAGGAAAGTGAAAAGAGGTGAAATGAAGCAATGAGCGCTGGAAGTCTACCCAGCCCTCGATGACTCTGCCCTGTCTATCCGCTGTAAGCTGTTGCACCACGATTTACTGTCGGCACCGCTAGACGCCATAATAGGAAAAGACACGGCGGGCGGTGGGCTGCACGTCTGGCCCCACGCTATTAAGTTACGCCGCTGCCGTCGCTTCCATACTGCCATTGTTTCGTGCTGGCTTCAACTCTTACACCGGGAACAAAATTAACATCAGTCAACGTATACATCCTGGGAGTGCATTTCTTTTGTCAAAACTAGAGCCTCCTTCTGAAGAATTGCAATAAAAAGGTCATTTCTTTGGAATGAAAGCAAAATTTTCAGACTCATTCCTTTGCGCAACTAATAAATTCAGGCTTCACTTAGTGGCACCTCTCCATATCGGAAATCAAAATGTTCTGGTATTGGTCCACTAAATATATTTATTCTTTACGACCTGGGTTTCGTTACATAATGACATCTTCAGGTCTGAACACCTGAAGATGTCATTATGTGACGAAACCCGGGTCGTAAAGAATAAATCTATTTAGTGGACCAATACTAGAATATTTTGATTTCCGATCATTCCTTTGTAATCAACGTTATATTGATGCACAATAAACGTATATGCGGAAGGAGCGAAATAGAAATATGTCGTCTCACAGTAAAATTAACGTAATCCGCAATTAAAGTAGTTTGAGCGAAATATCGTTTTTTCTATAAATCAATGAATATGGTCTCATTTTAAAGAAAAATATCTCACGCTTCCAAAGATGCTAAGATATCAGAACCTCACTCATCTACTGTCCGAAAGTTTGTTAAAAAATACCACAACTTCAGCACTCTTACATGGAAAACTGTACGTGTATGCATTCCAGAGAGGCCTTATTTAAAAATGAGGAATTTGTAACTGCTAGATTGCATCAAAAAATGAACGATGTGCAGTTTATAGGTTTTCCCATTTACTTTTGGAAATAAATCATATTTTCACCGCAGAAATTTTGTAAGAATCCCATCAAAGCTTCCATTGTGAAATTTAAACGGGCCGCGCAAAAAATGAGTGTGGTTAAAGACTTATGTACATACTTACATCAAACTACTTAGAAATTCAGTCTTATCAAAGTATATTAATACACCAATAATTAGGCAACATTTAACTCATGCTTTTTGCAGCTGCTAAAATTAAAACGTATAATTCGAACGTGGTCTTCATTATAACTAGGAAACTATCTCGCTGAAACTATCTTGAGAAAGAGCATATCACGGTGGAGAAAGGATGTATTATGCTCCTCAAAATAGGTGAATCTTTACTAGCTTTAGGTCACACCTTTTATAATGAAATAAATCTTTCAATTTTCGACATGTAAGGTCCAAGGCATCCTTATATAATAATAGAAGGGGCTACATGCGGTGTAAGGATAAGTAACGCTTGGAAAACTGTTAAGCTGCGACTTTTAAACTACCATTATTTCGTTATGGGTCTAAGCCTTTTATATCAAGAAAGTTCCAAACTCTCAAATTTTATATTCAGTGGAAACCTAAGTGTTAATTCCGGAAAAAGTTTTATTTGAATGTAGTACCTCAAGTGGAGGGTCAATTGATCATACCCTTTACAATAAAAGCAATTATGGAGTCCCAATAAACCAACATTGAAGAAAAATAAGAGTAATCTTTTAAATCATCTAATGGCTTATAAATGAGGTAGCGTATTACCTGACACCACAATGAACACAAAGTTTTGCGCCTCACATCCACAGCAGGCTTAAAAGTCCCATTCGAAACCATATTGAGAGGCATAAAGGCACACAGTATTAAATATGCCATTTAAAGTTGCGCAATACATGAGCATTGTGAATGAGTAATCAGTCAATAACCTCAGCGCGACCCCAATATATGGTCGTGAAAACCGTAGATGTTTTACCTTCTTAAGCTTTAATATGCTATAAATGTTAATTGCTGTCCTTGAATTGGCATCTCTAGTTGTTTTTTGTCACAAAAAATTCGCAGATGAGTCTGAATATTCACAGCTTTTTTCCTTATTCGCATCACCTTTCTTAGAATATAATGTTTTAAGCCCAAATTCACGAGCTGGCCATTCCTAGAAGTAATGATTCACACAAGTTCATTCTCGCAATCAATTACTTTATCTAAAATAAAACCAATTGTGCAATCGGTTGTACAATTTTATGTACCAAGAGGTAAATGAAACTAATAAGGCGTCTCATTCAATTAACTTGAGACTCATAATTGAACAATTCGACATTATTCCATAGACTCCTAGGTTTTCATGCTCAGATATAAATAAACGGCCCAAGAGACATATAATAATCCATTTATTAACTTAGTGCCTTTAAAGTTTTTTAGAACCACTTTGAAATGTTCAATCACAGTTACTTTCACAGTTAGAACTGTTAATGTGAAGGTAAATTTCAGGGCCAGGTTTAGGATTTCCATAAAGGAGAGATGAAACAGGGCATTAGCAAATCGCAACTTCAAAAAAATAAACTCAAATGTTGATAACGTTCAAATAAATCAATAAAATAACGTTAGCAAATTTTAATTCTAAATAATACAATATGTTTTGTGTAATAATATCAGTCAGAACGTCTTTTATTAGATTCTAAAGTGCACTATTATCTCACTTGGTTAGAACGCATAGCAGACCTAGCCAGGTTGACTTTTCTTTATATTGATTTTGGATGACTATAATATATTTATATTGAGTATGACTTATTCAATGCTACATGTAAATACAGGTGAAAAACCCAGGATCAGGAGGCCATTATATTTCTCTTGTTGCCCACAAAGCTATGGAATGCAAAATTATACGGTTCCGCTTTAGTTGGGAATCAATGTCACCAGAAACTAGGTTGAGAATTGGGACTCTTTAGTCAACAATGATGATGCACACTAATTCTCAATCGTGGGAGCGCAAAGGACTTCCTCCTCAACCTCCCTCAACTTATGTCTTCAACCTTGTTCTCAACTTTCGATTTTTAACCAAAATTAAAAGTTTTAGACATTTCTTGTAGTTTGAGGTTACCAAAAGTGTATAAAAATTTCTACAATTTTTAATTTTATTTATTTTATAATTAATATTAATAAACTTGTTTTTTTAGTTAATTTGAGGAAGTAAATACCGTACACAATTACATTCAGACATTAAGTGAATTATGATGTCATGAAACTGGCTGCAATGCATTGAAGGTGTAAGAGAAATTTTCAAATTTTTATAGTTCGAAATAAGATGCATATCTCTCTTTTTAATGTGACTCAACAGGATGCTTTTTATATCAGCTTGACACATTATATCCGAATCAACATTCAATTATGAACTCATTTGGATCGCATATTCTTTTTTCTAAGTGATCTTTAAAGCTTCTACACTACAGTTGTCATCGACATAGGTAATGTTGCACCCTGGAGTGTCATGTCTCTTAGTTACAAAATATGTCTCGCCTAATAATTCATTTTTCGGAGCTTTAAGCAAATATAATGTATAGGAAGTATCTAAATGCAGTTTATGGCAATAAAACTTACGATAAGTAGACAACTAATATTTTTGTATCATGATGCACGCTAATAATTCAGGAGCAATATGTATTTAATTTTCACTCGTTCTTTTAAGATTCAAAATTGATACAAAACTGCGAAAAAGAGAATCCAATACTTTATTTTATAATGTGTGTACTAAGCCATAAGTGTTCTATTTTTATGCTCAGATCTGCTAATCATTCCAAAAAAATGTGAATTTTTTTCTTGAATCTTCTTATAAATGGTATCATTAAGATAGGTACGAAAAAGAGCTACAAGCTCGGTCAGCACTTCATAAAACGGTCTGGTTTTGTGTTCTTTTCGTCACGGGGTCTCGCATGTCACAAAAAAACCGAATGCCTTTATGGGATGGACCCATTCAAGCCATTACGGCGACTTTATAAGGATGTGTTGGTCAATGACCCATGCGCAGGTCAGTCCTTTGCAGGGATTGCCCTTCCAGATCAAAGCCCTTCAAAAGGCCAAGATAGGGCCAAATCATTTCCTCTTAACTGATATGCGATCGTCGCAGCTAAAAAGTCGGATTCTAAGGAACAGTGAAGGTTAAGTTGGTAGTAAAGTGTAATTTTTAAAGCTCGATTATCCCGAATTACAGATCATTACTTTTGTACTCTAAATTTACCGTTGGGCAATACTTTCTTTATAGCCCTTTGAAGAAAGATCCGATGCATACCGTGCAAATGTTGTGAAGGTACGTTTCTCGGGTGTTCCTCCAAGTTAAAGGCTCCATCTCTGCCTATATTTCGAGGAACGACTTCCTCTTCATCACTAGGGCCTGTCAAATTTGGTCGCTTTTATGTATTGTCATATGTAGACCAAGGGTCGGCTGATTGGCTGAGCCGTTGTCTCAGTATATAAGAGTGGTTGTCTCAGTATATCAGAAACGGGGCTCAGAAGCCCTGATGATTTAGAGCAAAGTTTTTCGAAACGTCGGCAGACTTGAAGCCTATAGGCTGGAGAAATAACCTAGTTGTCTTCTTCCTTCATAGCACATTAGCATAGGACTTGTTTAATCTAGCTCTATCTAACAAAATAATTTTGGCCACTATATGTAAATTACGTATCTTTTTTGACGATTTGAGTATTGTAACCATCACTAAATTTTAGCCAACCATTTTATATCGAAAAAATACAGAGATCATCTCTTCATTCAATAACCCGCAGTTTTCCATTCACTTCCATAAGTAATTAACACGATTTAATTGACATGCAAGTATCCGTGTTAAATGTGGGGTAAATAAACTATGAAACCTTGGATGATAATGCTATCGACAAGGCGAGAGTGACTGTGGTTTTTGGTATTACATATCCGGAAAATCCTCTCAGGAATCACAAAGTTTATCCGTTTTGATAGCAATTCCAATTTAAGTTTTCTCTAACTGCCTTACAATATTAAAAAAAAAAATATGGAAAAATCTCGTACAACTTTTTCGATGAAGCGATTTTATGTATATACGCAACTTTGGAATATATGCTTACTTCTTTGGGTTGGAAATTAAAGAAAGGAGGCAAAACAATCGAGGGTATTATGCATGAAAATCTGTCTTTGAATTGAGTGCCGTTCCTGAAGGTCAGAGAAAGATTCAGCCTTCTTATCCTCAATTTGAATCAAACAACTGAACGTAATAAGTCCAACTGGAGTTATTTTCTCGACGATTTTACTAGATCGCCGTCCAAAGCATTGTATCCGGGCAAAATAGTTTGCGAGAGAAATGAGTGGCATTTAAAAAGTAATAATTTGTTATATAAAGGCATTTTACTCCTGCAGAAGACTGCAGTTCAAAAGAAGGATTACCTACACTAATAATACCTATAGTAAAAGTAATAAACACCTTGGTGATATTTTGATTTAGTATATTCAGTTTATTACCTAATCTCTGATTGTTAAACTCTAAATTACAGTTATATCATGAAAACTAAAAGAATTAATAAACAAAACGATACTATACCGCTTAGCCCTCGGAATATGTTTCCAAATTTCGTATATCATACGTATAGGCAAGAATTATTTGTTTTAAAAATAGGATAAGATAATGATAATGATGAGTATTGTTGTTGAGGGTATGAAGAACCTGCCAAACCTCGGTATTACTCGTTTTTCTCCTAGCATTATATTCTAAAAAACGGAGAACAAGAAATTGAATATAGGCACAGTGATTACCTTTCTAAATTTCTATTGACAATATCTGTTGTTTTATGACTTATTTACCATACATCTATTTTGTTGTTAATACTTTCAACTTAGCTCGTTAAGCCCTTAAAACGAAAGTTGCTGTAACACGCAACTCATTCATTTGAATTTCGTGGTTCAGAAGCACCGGACTATGCTGATGAGAACTTCAAGATGGGCTTACTGTTTTTAAGTGAATCAACTTCCCACCAAGTGAAGCAGGGAAGCCTCAATTACCAGCAAGAAGAGGCCACATGGTCTATGCGGACACATTCCCATTCCAAATCTCTTACATTCCTATCTGTTCACCTGTAAAATTAAAACGGTAATTCATGACCCAAATCAATTTTTTGAATGTAATTTTGAATATTTCCTGATGCCTATATATGCTTTTCACATTGAGAAATTCTACCGTTAAATGACATTGAGTGTAAATAATTTAACTATTGTTTTACTGGCTGAAATTTGAACGATCTGATAACGTAATAATACCTTAAATATACCTTTCCTACCTCAATTCGATCAAAACTTAACATAAAATTACATGGGATAAAAGGGAAAAATGATAAAGGTATTCACGGTGGCCAAGAATCTTTTAACGAGAATAACGTGTGAATAAATTATTAAACATGAAATACTTGAAAATTGAAACGATGCTAAGTGACTCTTATGAAATTACTGAAAGAGTCACAGATATTGAGTATTTTTAACAAAGAAATATTCTGATTTTCAGAAGAGATAAGAAGATTTAAAGAGAATTTATAAAACATTAATGAGCATGGTTAAAGTTATCTGAAACACGATTGTCTTCCTTGTTTAAGAGAAAAGTTGTCGTTCACTTTTATTGCACTCTTTTTTTTGTGGACAGCCAAAATAATTCATAATCCGCAAACTTATCTGTCCAATAATGGAATTATAGAAAGCAAATTTCTAGTCAGAGTGATTAGTGATTGCCGGGTTCTCTACAAAAAACCTGCTGATTGAAAACCTACTATAGGTCTTGTGTCTATTTAAAGGTAAATAAAAGATAGAAGAAGCATGATTTACTCACGAAATGGCTATGCGAGTGAGAATGGCGCATTACGTAACTACATTTTGAAAAATAATCCTCAGGCATTCATTATCCTAGTCGAATAGACCTTTCTCCAATCCCGGAAACCTGTCATGTCACACACCGCAGCAAGTGCTAACGGGGTCAATTTTTGCTCAATGGATCTGTGCTGCATTATGCAACTACGCCTTGGAAACTAATCCTAATGCATACATTATTTGAGTCAATAGGGACTTTCTCCAATCTTTGAAAACATGTCCAATTCAAAAACCTCAGTTGGCATTTAATGAGGTTAAATAAAAGGAATGAAAACTATCCAGTCACTTTAGCTCTATCATTCACTTAGGTGATTTACGCTTGAGGCCACTTAAGGACCTCACTTGAGGAATTACCTCGTCAGCGAGATACGAACCTGAAAATGAATCGTAATGCAATTGTGACGCAATGCTTAGCATCGGAAGCGTGCCATGTAACCGAGGTTTGTGGATTGAAATGAAAAAAAGTGACCAACGTTTCTCTAGTTCTCGGAGAAGGTGAAATGCGGCGGCGTCCGCTATGGTCGCCGCGAGCGATGTGCCGTGTCGCACTCGCATTCGTAAACACTCATAGCCCGGTTTAGTTCGCGTTGGGGTAAGTGAACCTCGCTTTCAAAACACGTTGTGTAGACAGCGAAACCCCGCTTCCCCACGCGGCGTTTCAGGCGACAGCCGGTGGGGAACATTGCTTGCCCACCAGGAGGGTTGATGGACAAAACTGATGCTCACTAACCGCGCGACTTTGCGTACAATATTTTTCGATATTTTGTTAATAAATAAAATATCATCAACCAATTGCGTCATAAAGTAAATGCTTGAAATTTTACCGATTGTAGATAATCCAAAATCTATGCAGCTCACATTTCGAAAAATTGCCTGAAAAGATTCATTTTTGGGAAACACCGGTATTTGAAAGATAATATTTCAGAATATTTTTGCATATAATTGCTTGTTTTTTAGAATATTTTACCATTTTTCTATCAATATGAGAAGTATGAGTCAAGGGAAAAATTTTGGATGAGGTATGGGTCCTGAAGAAAATCGAACAAATGACGCATACCTTCACTGATTTGAATGGCTCTATAAAAACCAATAATCGGAATCAAACAAATTTCATTCAAAATCAATCGGAATACTAGGCCTTACATTGAAAAAATTAACATGATGTCACTTTTATTGACTTCACCAGTGATGAACTCATCGGGCGGGACCACACATGTCGCAAATTTCGACATATTAGGGAATTTCAAAGGTGAATGACTCCGCTCTGTGTAATAATACAGGGGAAATTTTCGGAATACACCGCACAGATACATAGAAATATCCATTCTGTAAATATAGAAATATCAGCGGGGGTCGAGCACACTATATCAGCTCAACGCACGTGGAATCGCCCTTTTTCAACCATCAATAAAACGACGAAAAACTGGTATAACTCGGGAACATGGTACGTAACATTTCTTCCTGCAGAAAAAAATTTACGTCAATTGATTTCAGTTTCCAAAATGTAACTGATTCTATCAAAATTTCTCTTTTTCAAAAACTTACGTTCCAGAACAAATTTTTGATTTTGAGAGATAATCAAACGCAAGGGAACAAAAAAATTAGCTACTTTTTATTTTATTTCTAACCTAGGTGATTTTTTTATCTCATCATGTTTTTTTACGGAGATGTAGTATTTTAATGAATCATTCACATGATCGCATTGATTGACGGCTCTCTTCCCTCCATTTTTCTGGTATCTATTATTTTTCGGAAAAAACCTTTTAACTTATTCATAATAGCTTTCGTACTTCTTTCTACATGCATCAACAGGAATGAAAAACCAAAGAAGACCAATTCAGGGTATTTTTTTCGGACTTAAGAAAATAAACAAATCATCTCAAGCGCGGATTATCCACACTCACTTAAAACTTTTCCAACTGTGCCGATATTTGCAGTAAGGTATGTAAGAAGAATATTATGCCGGATAAAACATTCTTTCACTTTGAAATGCAGCTTGACTCAAGATTCTCTTTTTCTATCTGATTGAAGGTCGTAGGAGACATGATATAAAAGCACGCTAACGAAGCTAGATATTGTCTAAAGGATGTGGCAGAATGTGGTGCCGTATACCAAGGATATAGTATCTGGTACACCACTTCACATTATACTAATAGTGATTGATAAATTACAATCTACACATAAAATTTCGTCGTTGCTACATTTACCTTAAGTCCCAAAACATTTTTCCATAACATTTAGCGCGTTCCTTGTTTACAATTTTTGATCCTCAACATGACGTAAAAATGATATGTTTTATTAAAATAACCACTATGCCAAAATTTTCTTTCTATATTTTTTAAATTGCTATAAATTCTTCGTATAGATGTATTGCTTTCATTTGGCCACGTGAATATATTCCCATTGGTATATTACTCTTTCATTATTATAGTTATTCAAAACATATTACAGCAGACATATTCTTATTGCGGTCAATTTCATGAAATTATAGATCCACGTACTCACGAGAGGTATAAAAAATCAAGGGTAAACTACACTCATGCAAACACGTTTTAATGGCTCCATTGGTAAATTAAACTTTTCAATTATTGGATATTAAAACCAAAGGGGCTCAATTTCACATTACTGTACTTTTCCAGAGTGTAACTTGAAGGAAATATTTCGCTTTTGAATACTATTTTAATTCAGCTGGATGATTTAGAGGAGATATAGGATTTTATTCATCAGATTCACTCCTTAAAAATTTTAATAATAATTTGTCAATTTATAGGCATATTCCAACTATCATCACGGTAAATATAGGTAAGATAAACTATCTAAATTCATCTGTCATAATGAAAAATCATGAAAAAAATTTGCAGAATGAGTGTGAAAGAGAATTGCCAAAAGGCCTAGAGATTCGAGGCAATATTTTTTCTATTATCTCTGAGTTAAATCGAAAAAAATAAACTCCCCAAAACCAATGAACCAAGTATTACCATGATAAAAATTTTAATGACACAAAACTATCAACAATGGACTTCTGCTTCCGATATTTGTCAGTCGTGATGAGTTTTCCTTTTTTAAACGAATTGAAACAGTAACTACTACCTATTGAAGCGATTCACTGAGATGGAAAGTTGTGTAAATAAGGTCATTTTTTTTTAACTTTTTTGAACTAGTATCAGTCACCTTATTTTTTGAAATACAAGTGTTTAAGCAGTTTTACCAATTATAATAATCCTCACAGACTACTCCTCTTTCCAATAATGTCTCGCATGGGAAAAGAGCTAAACTAGTGCTACTCAATAGAAGAATTTATGTCTATATATCTTGATCTTTGATTATTTATTCACAGTGATGTTTTGGATACTGCTCTTTCCGATTGTTGTTATGTTTTATATTTTATTGTATTACATGCTTGACATATGAATGTGATGTATGCAGTGCTCTGTATCGTTAACGTGTTCCATACGTGTACTATATCATGTCATGTGGGAAATAAATATTTACAAGATAAGGTTTGCCATAAATGTCCACATTTCTACGCTAGTCAGAGTCTATTTTGTTTCTTGTGAGAGATTCTGTGAAAGACTGTTCACGGTATTGAAGTCAGCCTATACAATATGCTCAATTTCACTGTGAAATCTTATCTCTGCGAGGTTTTTCAGGGCTGATATTGTTGCTCTCAAGCGTGTAATTGTATCGATTGAAAGTTCATATCTTAAGCCTACTGGACTCCAATGCCAATTCTTTTAAAACCCGAGGTTGGTTGCATTCACTACTTGGAGAGTTGTGAATTATTTTATGATTTTTATTATAAGATTCAATACATAAACACTCGAAACTGAATCCATAATATTTACATAAGGTGAATCATTTCACGCAAACATGTTTATGATTCCATACCTTGCATAACATTTGTGGAGACAGTTTAATCTATTCCCTTGCATCACACAAGATTATTTCCAAGCATTGCTTAATGAATTGCATCATCAAAGAGCATAATTTATTTTTAGATTAATGTACCTCAAGATAGTCATCCACATATCCGCTGCTGCCTGTCAAGGTTTGCCGATAAATTGAGATAAGAATGTGATCGTGGCTGCGAGCATACAGCAGCTTCTCTGAAAGATATGCATTATTTTTTCCGTAACTTATCGACAGCCATTGATCTCTTTTAAAAAGAAATATTATTTTCTAACAGAATTAATCTTGAAGTATTAATAGGTCAATAGCTCTAAGTACAAAGAAGTCATTTTCAGTCATTTTTCGAAAAATTATCTAATTTATTTTACCACATGCCTATGAGATAACTTGCTCGTGGTTACCATGGAAATTTCTGTTGGCTGTAAAAATTTAATGTTCATCGTTGTAAATTTCAAACTTCTTCCGGCAATATACTTTCTTTGCCGCCTCATTTCACTTAAATTCGCAATTGGGCTTTCAAAATACCTGGGAAATTATCGATAAAGTCTTCTGCACATAGTGAAAAGTACTTATTATAGTCTATTTTTTTCAAAAGTTGTTTGAAATAAGGAACAGATAAGAGGTAAGGATGAAAGTTTGAAATAAGGAACAGATTTTAAAGTATATGCTTAAATTGAAACTGCAAATTATAGAATCTAAAAATGGTGAGAAATTGACATCAGATAACTCTTCAAGGTTAGTGCATAGATCGCTAAAGAGCGTCAAGACTACTGAGAGATCACTAGGCAATGGTGTCGTGTACGCATAATGTGCGCACCACAAATTTGCCTCGAGTTTTTTTCGGAGATACGGAAGGAAATAAAAATGTTTAAAATTAAATATCTTTATATTTGTGATTAAAGCTATTCATAGACCTCAAGAAATGTGAAGATAAATTACACTTTTTCATTCACTTGGAGATTGTTTGAACCGAAACGCTCTTTTCTTAATAGTCTTAATACTGTGAAAAAACTACAGACCATGATGACCAGTTTGATATAGTGGCGTGATAATTTTTTGATGCAGAGGGTTATTTTAACCTCACCTCAGACATCAATGTTGAGTTTCTCTTTGAATTTTTAACTAAGGCGAAATCGAAATTTTCCGGATTGCTTCAGAGATAACGTACACAATCGAAACTTCAAACGTGCAAATTCCGAATTCATTACCCCACGCAAAAGTTACGAGATAAACATCTAGGTGTGAGAAAAGACTCAATATCAACATTTGGTTGCAGATTGTATCATTTAACTTGTATGTCATTTTTCAAGTGTTCATTGGCGCCAATACTAGGTGTGAATTACTTCTCGGTATGATAATTTGTATGTGCATGTAATATACTAACACTGTGATGTTAGATCCGAGGTATGCTCTCTCATAATTCTGTAATTAAAGGAAATCCAATGATTTAAGGCGGACCGCCCGAAAATCTGTCAAATTCTAACACAAAAGTATTTCTGAGTTAAATTAAGAACTTGAGGGAATTTCCAATCATTACACTGGACAAATTATGCGGTACGCATTCACGCGCACAAATGCAAAGATGGACCACGGGGATGAAATTGACACACAAAAATCATTTGACTTGACAGAGACTCGGCTTGGTGGTGTAACAGGTGGTGGTGACCGTCACTAGGAGATCAGGATTTGTATCGCAATCGGGTCAATTGGTTTTTATGCCAAATGTTAACCATTTACATATTAGGTGTAAAAGGTACAGGAAGATATAGAAGGGAAAAACGTGACTTTTCTAAAAGTTATTCTGTAAATACATGCGCATGAGATAGCTTACTCCAGAATGAGCTCTTAAAAAAAGTTACCTTGTCTCATAGCTCTTTAAGAGCTAGAGCACACTTTCCTATTTCGGTCTAAGTATTTTTTCTAGGCAGCAGAATACCAGCCACTCATTAACCAATGCCCAGCCATTGAGGCCCGGAAGTTCTCGCCATTTCACTCTCTTCTTCCCTTCTCTTGACCACTTGACGTCAAGTGGTGGTCCCGGCAGGCAGCGGCAGCCGCTGACCCTTTTTATGTTGACCATTCTCTTCCGCGTCCCGGAGCGGTCGCAAGTTGCATAACCAACGCCACAACAGCCATCATTAAGATCAATGCGTCTCTTTCGCTACCTACCGACGTGACGGCATACAGCCTATTTGACTCGTCCCTAACGTAAACCATTCCCACAGCTAATTACAGTAAACTCTCACATATCACGGTGTCACAAGACGCGATTTCTTAAAGACTTGGTCATGGCTATCTATTTGATTTTACGTGACGTGGTGTACTTCTCGGTAAGAGGCGGTTTCAGATACCGCGATCAGAACAAACTTGTGAATCACTCACCATCATCATTTGCCGTACATTGTTAAGGACTTGTGGCAATGTTTAAGTTGCAAACCTGTTGAATTAAAACCAAATAATAAATAAATAACATCGTAACCCATAGCAGTTATCGCGATCATTTTATCACAGTAAACTAGTATACCAATATAATAGACAGAAAAATACCTTTTGCTGCTTATTAGCGGTGGTGACTTCTTTATAACGTTCGATCGAAGTTACATTGAGGGTGTTCTGCGAGTCTTTTGGGGGAACAAATGGTATTTGATAGTATAGCTTTTATATTATTCTCGTTCTCAGCATTCACCCTGTTTAATCCGAGCTTTTTAAATTGCCGACGTCTTTCATTTATTATTAAATTTGTAAGTTATTTAGTAATTTGGCGTCGATCGGCTACACTGAAATTTGAACTCAACTGGAATCCTTTTCAATTAAATACAAATAAATCTCTAGCTAAGAATTTAGAATTATTAAATTATTTCATGCAATACCAGCCTAAGAATAGTCATAAAGCATAATTCAACATTACGTGTTTAGATGGAGGAACCGAACAACGAATTCTCTGTTTCATATTGGTTTCATATGGCGCGATTTTACAAGACGCGACTATTGACGTGAACCAAACGTCGCGCTTTTTGAGGGCTTGATTTATAAGATAAGTAATTTGCAATACTAGAGCCCCAAGAAAAAGTTATGACATGGAACACAGCCTTAAAAATAATGCGAGTTCCTCACTTGGGACTCGACGAGAGAGAAGTGGATCGGGTGATAACGAGGACATTTTAGGGTATCGATTCTCGAACAAATCAACCCTCCAACAAATTATTTAATGTCAAATAATAAGCCAATGGTATAAACATGTTAGCCTAGGTATATTATGGAAGTATATTTGTTAACGACACACTGTCCCAATTATTTTTTCAGCCGTGCATTGATGTTTAGTTTAGGACTCATTGCGGTCACCTTGAAGCGTCTCCATAGGTTTGTTGATATTGAATTTGTTTTTCTAATTCTTATGTCATTTCATTTCCCATCTATGGTTTACCCCCAGCTTTATTATTAATGGATATCTTTCGCTGAACATTGGTTTATATAGAAGAAAAAATACCTGTACTAATCATTCAAATTGATTGGCCTCTTTATTCCTAACACAATAACTATATTCATCCCGGTATATGTCCTGCATTATCTCATCGCCAAAGGCTTTCTGCCTCTTCCCTGCTTACCCATTATCCTCCCTTTGATGGCCATCAGCTTCCATTTGCCCCTCGTCATTCGCTCCATCCACCTCCTCTGCCCCTTCATGACCTCCTTGTTGCTTTCTTTCCACACCCTTCTTGTCTAGCATCTCGCCATTCTCCCTTCCTCTGACGGAACTGTTCCGTTCATCACACCATCTCCATGCTCCGCAGCATATGAAAAAGTCCTGAGGTCAAACTAAATTCCTAGAGTGGTGTGATACTTTGTGTACATATGGAAGATTAAATACTTGATTAATTGCATAATAAAAGGTCTAAGGTGGGGATTGGAATGGTGTGGTGGCTAAAATACTGCGTTTCCATTCCAAGAGTCTAGTTTTTAATTCACGTTATTGTGACAAATCAACATGGGGGACCATCATCCACCAAAACTTTTTCCTAAAGTTTTTCCAATGTATTTCAAACTTCTTTGCTGACTCCAAAACGAATTGATGTACGAATTATAGAGCAATTAATTTTCATTTGTTTAAGAAAATAATGACCCCGAAGGATTTATGACGAAAGCGGATGTAAGGACCTCTTTAATAATTATAAAACTTTAGATAAATCAGGATAATTTCCCATATAGTAGTGGCTTTGGACTAAAATATCTGAATGGAATTAGTGATGTTTGAGTAGTTTTGTGTGAGAAATTAGAGCTAGATGAATCTGCCGATTGTGAAAAAGTGAAAATTGCATAATATTTTCCCAATTATAAAAAATATATTGACTGCTTTAATTACCGCAATCGCATCTTGGGCTGCGCGCTTGCTTCTGAACATGGATACGTCTTCGCTATAGCAGCCGTTCGCTCACTTCTCCAGACTTCCATTACCCCCTGATTAAAACAAATATTTTCAGGGTGAACTCTGTGGAGTCATTTCACTTTGGCAACGAAAGAAACACTCGCCAAATGATTCTGTCCACACTTAAGTTTTCTTTAGCAGGCCGAGGCTTCGATGAGTAGCCACTATTTTCAAGGTGTCACTAACGACGACTCCGCCCACTTTTAACCTCTCTTTTGTTCGCTCCCGCTTCTCCCTTTCACTTGACAGACACATTTCATAGCAACATGTATATGTTGCTCGTGAGACCATTAAAATGACGGCTTCCCATCAAAACCTGCGTCAATTAAATACAACTTAACGGTGGATGAATACTATTAAGAAGCCATTCTGCGTTCTTCAATGAATGAGCTTGTGTAATATCTTTGCCGTGGGTTAAATTGACTTTTATTTAAAAAAGAATAAAAATCACGGCCTTTGCAACATGGAAGTGAACTGTAAAGTATTCAAAATTCATCGAATGTGTTTGGCAAGAATTACGACGGTTATTTGCTTCAATTTTTAAACAATTCACTGACAGTAGTGTACCTATTTAAATCAAATTTCAACCCTTGGACGTGAGAAATGTTTTTTTTAATTCAGTTTGGTTAGCTTAAGACTGAATAATGTAGCAAAGAAATATTTACTTGGGTTATTTTTTTTAGTTAAACTGTATCTCATTGGACAAATTATGTGAAAATGACTAAACGTTGTCACTAACCTATTGACTTCTGGAAGTTCTGCATTTAAATAGCTATTGAGTTCATTTATTTGTTACCTGATGGAAAAAGGAGCCCATTTTCTGTACACTAAAAATCAATAATTGTTCAGTAATTATTTCCGCAAAATTACCATGAAATTACATGGTGGGAAATGCGAGAGTAAGGGAAACATGGGGAAAAGTACTATTGGTACAACTAACTCACATTCCATATTTCCGATAAACACTTGGAGAGGAGAGCATTCTCCTAAGAAGGTGAATATTATCGCATTTTGGCAAATACCTATGCATGTTAACTTTTGAATCATTGGTAAATTGATTCTAACTATGGTAAAAATGAGTAAAGTCCATAGATATGGCCTTGCAGTCAGCTCAAAAATTATGGCAGCAGTATAAGTAGAATATTTTAAACAATATCAACGCAAAGATGGATGATATTTTTCTCGATTCGCTCTAATCCAGTGCAACGAGTGGAACCTCCTCAGCCACACGCGATCGAGATGAGGGGAAGAATTGAAGGGGAGATAAACAGAATATCTTCACGCATAGCGACGAGGAGAAAGTGGAACGGGAGGGAGAGTGGAGAGGGGAAGGGGAGGGAGGGGGGAGATGGGGGAAGGGAACAATGAGGGAGGGAAGGTTGATCCTCGCGTTTCATTTGTTTGCTCTGCTGAGCAATCATTTCCTAGAATCGCCGCCGACATGTTTGGCGTGCGAGTTGAGTGTGACGACAATTTCGGTTTCCCAAATTTCCACAAATAAGACGTAAAACTGTTCCTAACGAGGACGATCAAACAAAAAACTAGCCCTTCCTTGTCTAATTTTCGCATTAGCAGTGTTGATTGCTCATTCTAATGACAAGAATATTTGGAATGTAAAAGTGTTTGATATGTGCCCAGTTGCCTTTGCATAATAGGCTCTTTCCCTGAATAAACAATCGATTTTCAGACTCATGCATGTGAAATAATTGCTAAACATGAGTGTAAGCTTCCCAATGATCGATGTCATCCCACAGAGATAAAGAATTTTAATTTAAAATTCTGATTTTGCTAAGGAAAATGTGATTACTAATTTAAAGGTAAGCGGGAGGAAAAATAATGTTGAAGGTCGTCCTTCTCTGCCTTGTCATCCAAAGACCGGCTGACTGCCGCACAGGCAAAAAGAAGTTGTTCACAGTTTTCTGAAGATATTTGCAAATGCAGCAGGCCCTTCTTTCTTTCATCTTTTATTGTTTGGTCAAGGTAATAAAACTCTCTCGACCCGTATTCGTAGATGACGGTTTTTGCATTCCCTGGATCTTGATTTAAAGTTGCAATTACTTCTCCCCTTTACCGGGGATTTCCTCTTGGTTAATTAATGTCGCTTATTTGTTAAAGTCAATGCTTCGTATATTCTCAAGCGGTGAGAGGGTCGGAAATGAGAGTTGGGTTTTTAAATGCTTTTTATTCACATATAAAACACAGCTGCTTGAGAAAAACTAGTATTTTGCCTTTGGTCATGAATAAAATTATCCATAATTTATACAAAAAGATAAACTTTTAGATTCATGCAAAAATTACTAAATTATTAATTGGAACTATTACTAGCGATTCAAAAGAAGCACAATAAAATGATGACATCTTCTCTTGATACATAATGACTTAAGAATCTCTTAAGACACAATTTAAAGAATAAATTTTGCGGAAAAAAGGTAGTCTTTCAATGGGATGTGCTATGAAATAGTTATGAGTGAATTGAAATGGGTGCGAATGTAAACGTAGTTGAAATTGGAAAAACAGAATGTGTTTACTATATTTCTCCCACTCCATTGCTCACTCCATGCAAATGGTTCAATCATTATTGCAATCCTTCGCTTTTCGTTACTTCTGAAAATATTCTCATTTTAAATGTTCCCCAGATAAGTGAGCTACTATTGGTCCATGATGATAACGCTATAGAATGAAACTGATTTTGCTAAGAAAGAAAAGGCAATTAAAACAATTATTAATGATCCTATGATTAAAACAAAAGCGGCCATCATCTTCGGCCTAGTGATTTCCTTCCCTAATAGCCATTATACGTGTTCATTAAATAGCTCCATGGCTAATAAGTGCGCAATTATCTTGGACGCACTCTATTCCACCTGATTTGGCTTGTCAACCTCATTATAAGCATCAATTCGGGTGCATGGTCATTTTGTGTTGTGCTAGGAAAAGAACTTTTTGTATTACATACACATCTGACATATTACTCTTCATACCAAGCCTATCACAGGACCCTTAACGCGCTCATTACCAGCTAAAGTCCCTTTGCTATTCAGCCATCCTAGGTTTGATCCAAATTTAATTGACTTCATAAGTTCATGTTCTTAGTTCATACTAAAGTCACAATTTCCTCAGAGTACAGAATATAAGAGTGCGGAGTGCTAAGACACTTATGAAGTTGAGGATTCAAAATGTACACATTCGCGAGATTTTTAATGCCTGAAACGTATAGGTTCAATTTTACCGATTGCCCTATTTTTGAATACATTTTATTCCTTGAAAGATTGAATTAAAAACCATCATCAAGAGTTGTATTCAATTTTCATCCTGCCATTTTTTATCATACTAAACATTCTCATTCATCTCGTCAATTACATTATGCTGCACAAGAAGTGCGATTTCGTGCAAAAGAAGAAGAGAGGCGTAAATAAAAAGCCGTCACGTACTGAAAGGGAATTCGATACAAAATTTTTCCAGTATTTATATACCATTTTCGTGAAGTACGCCATCAAACATGTTTAAGAGGAAGAAAAATGACAGTTCCCGTCGTTAATACAGGTTGATTTGCAACATTGCAAACGGCTCCGGTTGCGGCGGGGTAAAGTCCTCGCCTGCTAACCAGAGGGTCGCGGGTTCGAGTCCCGCCTGGGTAGAATATTTTCTGCCCAGGGTGTTTGTATCCCGTCCGTTGTTACTGTTATTTACCCGACATAAATTGGCCCATTGGGCTGTATTCGGGATAATGAAGATAAATAAAATAAAATAAATTACTTTAACGATTCGTAACTATCTTAAGCCAGGAAACAAAGAGAAGTAGATCCTGGATTGGCGGTAATGGTAGTCACCCATTTGTATTCCCTCCATCAGCGTAGTCCTTCATTATTGGGCGCTTGGTATTAAGGCAGGTAAAGATGAGCCTTGGATCTATCCATGCCATGAAGACATTGATCGCATGATCATATGTAGCGGATGGTTCTTCCTTTTTCTGATATTCCTGATTTACCTCGAAAACCCCATACTTCCCCTTATCTCTCCTATAATGCCTATTCCCAATTAAAACCCAACAGTTTTCCGAGTTGAGTGGGAAAACATAAGCTCTGATTTGAGCATCATTATTGGAATAAACGATATGTTCCGTACATTTGATTCTGTCAACTTCATATGACCTGGTTTTTAATGGAGCTAATTTGGAAATCGACTCATTTGAGCTCTTTTTATATTGGCCCATTGAGGAACCCTGGAGACCTTCAGGTCGGCGGCACATCTAAACTGCCCTTGCCCGCCTGAGGGCGAGAGATGGAGTCTCTCCCCCCTATAAGCAGCGGAAAGGGCAAAATAAAATAATTAATTCTCACTGTTTCAGGCATAACAGCGTGGAAGTTCTTTACAATGAGAACAACAATCTAACTTTTGATTGGACGAATTGATCGAATTTTTTATGACCAGTACTAAGCGTTTCGACTCATAATCATCATCAGGCCCAAAGCAATGAAATGCAGTAGATATCGCATTTATATAGTCGAATGGAGGGGTGGGTATAGGATAGATAGAGGGTATGGGGAGTTTGGACGGGAAAACCAAAAACCTCAGAGACAAAGAGAGGACAAGGGAACGTGAGAGACCGAAGAGACGGGAAATAAGGGAGGGATGAGGGTGGTCAGAAAAAGATAAGCAGGCACTGTCATTAAAAAGGGAAAGGTAGCAAGTGGCCGGTATGAAGAGAAACTGGGAAGTCCCTGGAAGGGTTGGTGAACGGAGAGGGTTAAGGGGGAAAAAGGATTGTGATGAAACAAGAGGGAGGAAGCTAGATGTGTTTGAAGGTTCTAAGAAGGGATTACAGATGGAGGAAATAATATAGAAAGTGAAATACAAGATTAAGGTGGTAGGAGAATGCGTGGAGACGACTGGAAAAGTTAAGTAGGAAGGCGACCGTTTGTTTAATGGAGGGAGATATTCAAGAGAGACGAATGTTTCACAAGCAATTGTTCGTTCAAATGAACATTAATGTCACATTGCACATTTTCAAGTTGTTCTAGAATGTGCATCCTCGTGCCTTTGTCTTCCAGATGAAGTTATTAAAGTTTTACGTACTCAAATACATTACGGTAGATCGGATCATGAGAATAAATAAGAAAATAGACTGTAGAACAGGCAGGTTAAAATATCGTTTCTCTCGCGATCGATAAGGGACCATATCGGCTGCGAATCGAACCACGGACCTTTGGTTTGCCGGACCAATGCGCAGACCACTACGCTATCTAGGCTTCCTAATTCCCATGGCAATTTTGGTGGATACAAGGCAACTAGATCTTAGGCCCTTGCGGTCCATCAAAGATGGCAACGCAAGGGAGAAGAGGACTTCAAAGAAGCCACAACCTAGGGGCCGAATTTTTCTCATGGAAATTTCTTCAATAAATTCACCCGCCATGTTTGAATTTCATATCGGCTGCGTTAAGACTTTGAAGTAGGTTAGTTGACTGTGGTGTAGATCATAAATTGATTTGCTCTCAAATATTACTAAGTCTGCCGCGTAGTGCTAACACCATGTTTTGCATGCTCTCTGCATGACTCTTGTGTCACGTTTACATAGTCATATTACACAGTAATTTTGTAATTTCTGTAGTCTTTGTAGTAAACCTATGGTGTGGTGCTTGTTGGTGAAAGTTAATGTCTGCCCTGTAGTGCATGTTGGTGATAAGTCACCCCCTGTCAAACACCCTTGAAATGTATGATTTAACACTTTCCCGGCGAATAACATTTGTGTACATTTCTCGGGCTCGCCACCGGGTAAGATCTTCATAGGCAGCCGACGTTTCGGGTTCCGACTCGTTACC
The DNA here is from genome assembly GCA_963169105.1 of Ceriagrion tenellum. Lineage (NCBI taxonomy): Eukaryota > Metazoa > Arthropoda > Insecta > Odonata > Coenagrionidae > Ceriagrion > Ceriagrion tenellum. The sequence goes on from OY720637.1 coordinate 132,531,258, forward strand.
CATTCTCAAGGCTACTTGCCTTGAGCCTTGAGAATGGGTAACGAGTCGGAACTCGAAACGTCGGCTGCCTATGAAGATCTTACCCGGTGGCGAGCCCGAGAAATGAACACAAACCCTTGAAATGGCTTGCCGGGTAATATGTAGATGAAGGGGAAGAGGTGCACATCGCTCTTGAACCGATCGTTCAGTGGGTGAACGGGCGACCGTCTTCCGAGTTTCTGCTATATTTCACAATTTATAGATTGATAGTCTTTACCATAATAACTATTCTGCCATTTATAATCCATTCATATGAAGTTTTATTACAGGGAAACCCACTTCAAAAAGCAGAATTCAATTTTTTTAAACATCCCCAGCCTCTTACTCCTGCGGCGGCTCGCTGGGTAGTATGTAGATATATATATCTGGCTCTTTTCTCCTTTTACAATATGAAAAATACGATGGATTGCCGATGGACATAGCGCGGACGATAGCGTCTTGCGATCGGCGACGATTGCCGATGAGGGCGAATGTACAATAGTCCGGCTATTTAATGTTTTCAATATTTCTAGGGTAACAATAAAACTCAAATAAAATGAATTTTAATGCTAAATTCTATGGTTAGTTGCGAAATACTAGCCACCTCATGGATTTAAGCAAGTAGTAAAAAACGTTTCCGAAAAGCTTAATGACTTTACAAGTGCGCATTAAATTAAATACAAAATTTCAATTTTGATTAATTTAAATACCTCTAGGAGAGCTGATCACATGTTGATGCCGACTTCAGTCGTGAAAAGCACTATGAAACTGGGCTTCGTATACCGGTTTTTGATTGGCTCAGTGGTGGGGAAACATGGTGGCACTTACAAATCAAAAGCCAATGCCTGAAGGTTCTCCTCAGCGCAAACTATGGTCTACTGTTGAAAAACCAGCTCCGCACAGTGAGATAACACAGCATCCTCGATTAACAGTCGGATTTCTCCTTACCGAAAACCTATTTGTCTATATCAAAATGTACAATCTTCCACAAAAACCCCAAAATACTCTCCTTGAAAATATATCAAATTATTTAACTGGCCTCCTCCCATGGTATGTAAACATTTCCGGTGGATTTTGATGCAGTGACTACCACTACGAGTATAAGTTTCGCTGCGACCTCTGGTTGAAGGAGAAAGTAGATGGAGTCTTCACTCACAATATTGAAGCCAGTTTGTTTAATGATCCAGCCAACATGGCTTTCGTGCACAATTATTTAAAGAGAAAGCAGGAATTCTTTTGGCATTTTTTTCCGTTTTTCATACTCCTAGAGCAGAAGTGGGAAACTCTTGGCACGTGAGAAAAACATGGCATGTCGATGGCTTGTTTTTGGCTCACGAAAGAAGTCCTGGCCAAATATATTTTCGATTAGTTAGATGACACCTTTGAGTTGCAGGGTCAGTCCCGGCGACTGATAGCCAGCCTACTTCTGACAAAGCAGAGCCCAATTTTCATTAGGCTATAAGAGCGGCTGAGCTGACCGACAGCGGGCAGTTGGCTCATTTTGATAAGGGCAGCATTCTTATGGGGTTTTTCACCACGTTGTTGTTTATAAAGACAACAGTTTCGCCGGCGTTGAAACCCCAGAAGAATGCTGCCTTTATCACCTCAGCACCGCGGAAGCCTTCGCACCAACTTGGCTTGTTTCATTTTCATTTATTCCGTTTTACATATTTAAGAATTTAAAAAAATAATATTGATCAAAGAAAAAAAAGTTTCTTTTTTTCAATGGATATCTTACAAAGGAAACTTAATCTAACAACTTATCTTTTTACGTTTGAATATTTTGAATTCAAACGTTAAACTATACACTCTATTCACTACTCGAAGCTATTCACTATACGCTCATTAATAAAGTAACTTTTTACAACTGTAACCTCACAATATTGGGTGAATATGGGCCACGAACTTTTTTTCGAACATTTGAATCATCAACATCACCTCTAGTTTAAGTTCATCTATGTGGACTTAGAAAATGTCAAACCAACTCCATCTGCTAATTTGGTCAACTTTAAAAAAGCGTTTATCATTTCCGATATTTGATGAAATCTTCATAGAGTTATTTTGTCGCCTACATTACCTCCTCAAGATTGCCAAGGTTTTCTGGAGGATTAGTCTTTATCCTTCGGGCACCGAGTTTTCTTTTGATCAGAACAGCTGTAAGTATAATAACGAAGACATTAAACTTGACTGTACCATATTCATCCCAGAACTGCACTTTTTAGACCTGATGGAGAATGAAAAATATTTTATAACATATATGTTCGTTTTCTCAACGGATTATTACAGTAAAATTATTTCTTAAACTATAAAAAAATGCTTACTTGCGGATGTTATCAATGACAACGGCACAACAGCAGAGTTGCTGGCGATGTTGCAGTGAGAACATGATAACACTGAATGCAGAGGTAATGTAGCCCATAAGAGGTGAAACTCAGAATTAAAGCTCAATATAGTTATTCAAATTGCATGAACTAACTGCCGATTTCTATCCCACTCCAACAAGAAATGCAAAAATAATAAATTAAACAGAAGAGTGAAATTAGCCACCCCTGATGGAAATTTCTTGTGATGGGTTTGTCATTCCTTGGATATGGCGTTTTACTGTAGCTACATGAAAATATAATAAAATATACAAAGGGCTATTCAACTAAGCATACAAGTAGCGTCCTCACATAGTATGAAAATATCATCTAATCACACAGATGTTACAATTAATATATAGTAGTATATATCTCAGATAATTACAATTAATAGAATACAATGCATATGGAGCAACTCGCTATATACCGGTACTACTTCCTACGTATCCAGTGTATTATTTGCTCGACTGATGCATTCAATATAGCCAAGGGCGCATTTCAGCAGCTATCGTTCGCCCAATGTGGTTCCATCTATTATTTCCTTTCCGGCTACGACTGTTTCGACGGTGTTTTACGTAATCTCACGGTTTCCCTTCGAGCTGATGGGAAACTTGACGCTGGCCGAGGAGAGGGGGGTGCGGGAAGGAGAGTGGAGGGCGTGTTCTGGGCATGATGCCCACTCCCGCCACCTTCGTCCCAATTCGCAAGTCGCCGCGTCCTCTTCAGTCACGGCGCGACCTTGAGCACCACCTCTCTCAGCGTAAACACGAAAGCGGAGACTCACGCGGCTGCCGCCCGGGGCGGCCGGCCGCCGTCCTTGCCCTTAGATGCCGTGTCCGCACCTCCACCGCCGCCCCCGTGTCTCACTCCGTCGACGAACGATTCGGGGGAAAACCACGGCGACCCGGAGCAACTCCCGGGAATCATGCCAGGGACGGCATCTATCTAGCTGTTCCAACACCCGCGACCCACTCCCCGACTCGCCCCTTGAATGAAACGAGCCGCTCATCATTCGAGGAAAACACACGCGACCGCGATGAGTTGCACCGACTTTTTAGCGCCTTCATTTTGGCAAAATCGTATTCAAACGGTCGGAGACATTTTTGCTGTCACAAAAGTTGAGGTTTATCTTTGTATACCTGAGCCAATTAATTAGTTATATTGTAATTCCGCGCTCCTTGAGGTATTGTTTGCTTTGTATGTTTTAATGTTTAAGAAGTGTATTGTTTATTTTGTGTGTTTTTTCATATTTATTATTTCTGGTTATTGTGTTTTAATGTTTAATATTTTTATTTTGTATGGTTGTTGTTGACTGTGAAGGAGTTGTTTAAGGTTTGAGAGGGGGCATTGTTGGAGAGGAGAGAGAGGAGACAGAATGTGTAGTAGAAAACCGAAAATAAGGCGCTACAAAAAGAAAACACCAAGGCGTTACAATATGTATGCATATGAGAGAAAATGAGCATGTTTCCGATATGGTGTCTTGGGAATTTTTTGAGATTTTAACACGAATCCGATATGATCTTTGACGTGTACCTCGAAATAATTCGAAAACATGTGTACAAATTTTCTCCTATACGTCAAATGAAATTTACGCATTATTATAATGGTTGTTAGCAAGTATGAAGATATCACGGTGAGTTAAAAATGCGTAATTATTCATAATTTTCATTTAAATTTAGAATTTCGCGTCGTATACCCTAGTCTTCATATTACTTTAGGTTAAGCAAATATTTTATGATATAACTCTTACATCCTTCAAATTTCTCCATGCATTGCGATTTTCAACAAGCAAACAGATCTACTTGGGTAAGTTTTCGTTAAAGAATTTTTTTTCGACTGGCTTGCTAAATCATAAAAATATGTCCTCAATTACTATCGATTATCGTTCCAGGCTCCGAAAAAATCGGTGAGAATGGCGGTCACCCATAGCTGACGGCGATGCGATGAAATTATGCATGTTAAACGTTTATTTATCCTCTGGAATGTATAAACAAGAGATATCCGAACGAGTCATTTGCCACTCGAAAGTGGATGATTGAAATATAAAAGCATGAGACCATTCTGAATATCATCACTCCATCAACAAAAATAAAGTGAAAACTATGGGCGTAAACCAATATGTCACCGCCGGCGTGAAATCGGGGAAGAAGTTCGAAATTGGGTTCGTTAGAATGCATTTTGAGCACTCTGTTTATTAAAATCACAAACAACTGAAGACATTTTATGTCCAATCAAGTTTGCTTCCCCTGATGTTGGTTGGAAATTAATTAATTTCACGTAGCAACGAAAAATTTATTTCATGAAACGAGTCATCTATTTTCCTGGGAAAGGATCTATCTGATTGATGAGCTTATGGAAATGAAATTTAATAAAAAATTTGTCCCAGGAAACTCCCCGCCGAAATATTATGAGTGTAGTAACAAATGAAGCAGGCATTATGCGATTTTGAGCTGGAAAATTAACTTCTTGCCTGTGGCTTTCCAATGACTCGACATACACTGCATTTGCAAGAGTTTTTTCCAATCAAAAATTCTCCCAAACACAGATTTCGGCCCCGTTGGCTGAAGGATTGAACGTAACTGCATTGTGTTGCTATGGGCGTTTTCCAATAACTTAGAGCAGATTAGCGCACATTTCTACATCTACATCCACATATTACTCTGCAAGCCACCTCAAAGGTGTTTGACAAGGGGTGACTTATCACCAACATACTCTATAATGTACGTTTAACTTTCCACTACATACACTTCATGATAGGTATGCTATCGATGCTACAGAAACTATCGAATTAATGTAATATGCATCTATGTAAACATTGCACTATATTCGTGCAGGGGTCATGCGAAATGTAATGTTACTAGTAATAGTAAGTTACAGATTAAAAATAATCTAGCTGATGGGAACACATGAGCGCACAATCAGTTCGACGATTTGATCGAATTACGCTTAAATATTTAGGAAATGGCGATTAGATATCATTCTCTTCAAAGAAATGGTCAAACTTATCTCTTGTAAGATTTACATCCTAATTATTTTTCTATTTCTCTGGGTGAATGAAAAATGGCAAATTTATTTTCAAACCATCATCACTATAACCTTAGACACCGAGATATTCCCGTTTCCATCACTGCGTATTTCACCGCCCTCACAAGTTACGTCCCCCACCGTACATGCTAACGAAGGCAAGCTACTGGGAAGAAGTGTTTCAATATTTTTGGAGTTGATGAAACTACAAATATCATTAGAATACACTCTGCGCGAAACAGATTAGGAGAGCATGGCGTTGATTGAAAAGCACCCAGTGACGAGTCAACGCCCTTGTACTTGGCGGGCGTTTGAATAGAATTTGCTGTCTACTCGTTATCCTCGGGAGGATATCGCTTTCCCGGCGCAACATTTCGTCTTAAATAACTGCCACGTGTATTCCTCGAGTTACATCAACCGGTCGTCAGACGGAACAAGGTGAACAGTCCAGTCTCTCTAAGCTGGGCGTCATTGAAAATTGGTTTGCTTGTTATTTGAGGGCGGGAGGTAGATCAAGCCCTTCGCGCTACTGAGGATAGGTGGATGGGCCCATAGGAAAAGACCTCTCGGGGAATGCAGAAAGAGTGAGCAGAAACACGGTTTTGGCTTCAGCCTTCTCTCATTGAAAGATATCGATAGGTCTACAGATAAACGCCTCATCTTATGAAGGTAGTACTGAAATTGAAGTGCACTCCGCAAACCTAGGGGCTGGAGTTCGGTGGAAAAATACCTGTTCTCGTCAGATAGGTACTCCAACTAATAAAATTTACCTGGGTACGCCTTGTAATATCAAATTCAAGATTTTGTGTTGCATGTCCGGCAAATGTGATTCTTGACTGGGCACAAAGTACTCGGACCTTCTCCCATTGTCATTGAAAAATGCTTTGTCATCAATAATGATTCATTTTTCATGAAAACATTGGCAAATCAATTTCATGTGGTAGAAAAAATACTATTCATCCTTTCGGCTAAACTAACAGTTTTGCTTTGAAGCCAACATAACTTCATGTTTTCATTACGGCAATGTATGTGGAAATGCAGGATTTCATCAACTGTATAGCCCGCTTTACACGAGGCACGTTAATGATTAATCTGATGCATGAAAGAACGTGCATTTCTAATTGCATCGTATGAAGCGGTGATTTGCAAGAAAACATGCGCGGATGCATGAATGCGAGATGGAAAAATAACCTTTGCTCCAATTTGATAATATCTGCACACTATATTGAGAAAAACATGCTGGCAAAACATGTATAAATAGATACCAGGAGGTTAAGGAAGGAGGGAAGGGTGGAGGGCTGCAGTCAACCAATCTTGGGATTGAACGACCGGTGAATGAATGAGTGAATGCAGTTTTAAACTGTGCAATTTGATGAATCGTGTGAAACGGGCTCATTATTCGTGCTTTAGATGAATAGCATAAGTAAGAGAAAAAGTATTCCAAATCACCGTTTAGTTTTAAGCTACGTTTTCATGGACGCGTCAGACGCGCACGCGCGTGACGAGACGCGTCATTTCTTCGCGTGAACCGTTCGCATGCAAGCGAACCTACGCGTAGGAGATACCTACGCGCTATCTACAGCAGAGAAGAAATGGTATAAAAATTTCTGGGCTTCTTTTTGTCCCTCAAATACTTATCCCGGAGGGCTTTTCACCGAGCCGACACATTTTTTACTGTAAAACACAATGATATTACCACCAATGCATCGACACATGTAAGCTTTGAGAAGCATTGGAAATAAAAGTTGTTCTTACCTTTCACTCCAATGGATACTTCTATCTCCCCCCATGCCTTCTCCCTTTGTTTGTTTATCCCTGTAATGATAGTCCTTATAATTGTACAGGTAAGGGTACTTCTCTCGAATTTCGGAGATAATCATTTCATCCATGGAACCTACACTTCACCGGTTTTCCATGTTTATGATTCTATGTCTATGTCTACGTAATACCCTGCGAGCCACCACGAGGGTGTGTGGCAGGGGGTGAAGATCACCAATTATGCACTATTGACATGCAACTAGGATATTTAATGGAGACATGCTAGATAATAGGGTCACATGCAGCTAGATGGTTAGTATCTACAGAATAAGGAAGGGATTATCGGTTGCTATTACATGCATCATGCACTACAGACTACTCTAACTATATTTCACCTACCTATCCCTTTGCTACGCTGCCTATTGTCTCTCTTATGGTATGCGGGAAAAAATGACATTTTGAATCTAGCGGTACGACAATCTATCTCTCTAATCTTGTTAATCTGATCAAACCTAGCATAATACGCAGGGGTTCTTAATAAATATCTGACATCATCTGTAAACAAATTGGTTTCGAAATTACTTAAAAGGTTTAACCTAAATTTTAACCAGCGTTCTGGTAGTAATTCCCATCCTAGTTCTTCTATTAAACTCGTAACACTTATACAATTATCATAACGACCTTTAACAAATCTAGCGAATCTCCTTTGTACACGCTCTAATTCTGTTATCATACCTTCCTCGTATGGATCCCATATACTAGCGGCATATTCTAAATGAGGCCTGACAAGTGTAAAATAGCTTCTTTCTCGCACTCTCTCATCGCATTTGCCTAGAACCCTTTTTACAAATCCTAATCTAAGGTTTGATACACTAGTTATTTCCCTGATGTGTTTCCCCCATGACATGTCTTCAGTGATGGTGACGCCTAAGTATTTAATAGATTCTACGTTACATATTTTCTTTTCTTTGATGCAATAATTATTCCGTGGAAAGCCATTTTTTTCCAAAATTTCATTATCGCGCATTTCTTCAAATTAATTCTAGCTGCCAACTATCGCACCAATCATCAATCGCATCTAAATCCTTAGCTAAAAACTGACTGTCCTCTTCATTTCTAATTTCCTTATACACCATTGCATCATAGGCAAAAAGACGGAGCTTGCTATTTTTTACTACTGTATTCAAGTCATTTACGTAGAGAAGAAATAAAATTGGGCCTATCACGCTTCCCTGGGGAACACCCGATGTAACTTTTACTTCGCCTGAGGTGACACCATCTAACACCACCCTTTGAACGCGTTCATGTAAGAAGTCTCCTATCCAGCCTACTATATAACTGTCTGTCCCGTATGATACTAACTTCGCGAGTAACTTACAGTGGGAAACCTTATCAAAAGCTTTTCTAAAGTCAAAAAACGCTGTCTACCTGTACGTTACCTTCTCCGAAAACTAAAATATCATGAACAAAAGACCTAATTGAGTTTCACAAGACCGTCCCTTTCTGAACCCATGCTGGTTTGTCATCAATAAATCCTGGCTGTCGAGGTGTCCCATTATTGATGTAACTATTATATGCTCTGTAATTTTATACAATAGCGACGTTAATGATATTGATCTACAATTACATGGCTGTTCCCTATCTCCGCTTTTATAAATTGGGGTCACGTTTGCTATCTTCCAGTCTTTGGGAACCGAGTGTTCTTTGAGGGATTTGTTAAATATTACTTTAAGATACGGAGCCATTTTGAGAGCTAATTCTTTATACAATCGAGCTGGAATTTCATCAGGACCTGAGGACTTGTTCGGGCTAATGTTAATTAGTAAGGATACGATTCCGCTACAAGATATATCGATCGGGGGTATTGGTTGCTGAAATCGGTCTGGTATGGTTTCGTGCAAACTACGCTTAGATTATTTAAAACGCTCTGAAAAAAATAATTTAACAAACTAGTCTTATCTAAACTGGAATTTGCTATTTCGCCTCTATCGTTTTTCAAGGAATTAACCGTTGAATTTTTAGTTACCTGTACTTCCCTAATATCGGCCCCGGTCCCGGTGGCGGCGGGGTAAAGTCCTCGCCTGCTAATCCGAGGGTTGCGGGTTCGAGTCCCGCCTGGGTAGAATATGCCTAGGACATGTGTGTCTGTGTATGTAAACTGGGTTGGGGGAAGAGGGGACGGTTCTGTCCCATCTAACCCAGGATAAATAAAAATATGAGGAAATAACATATGACCAAAATGCTTTCGGATTTCCCTCTAGTTGTTCTCCGAGTACTTTTCTCTTGAATTCACCAAAAGATTTTCTAAGGGATGTTTTTGCAGCTGCTTTACAAATTTTATAATGTTAGACGGTATTTTTTAGATCGCTATTAGCTACATTTTTCCTTATTTTTCTTAGTTTCGCGTGGCTAACTCGTTGGCGTTTTAAACATTTTCTAACCTCCGTGTTGTACCACCTTGGTTCCCTATTCTCACTCTTATACTTATGAGGTATATATCTGTTGACATGTGACCGCGTAATTTGGAGGAACTCTTTCCATGTATTGTCTGTATTACTATTTATGCTGATGTTCACGAATTTTTCAAAAGAAGTCTTTAAGTCACGTCTAAATCCGTTAAAATCTGCTTTACTAAAAAGGTAAATTTTTCTTTTTAATTTAAAATTTTTTTCAGTATTGAGGAAAAATTTTACGTGTACTACCTTGTGGTCGCTTATTCCGTCGAAATTTTCAACTTTAATAACTTTTTCAGGGATTTTTGTGGCAAGTAAATCGAGAACATTCTCCCCTCCATTAGGCAACTTTACTATTTGATGTAGTGCGTATGATGCGAATAGGTTAAGCAATGACTCGCAGATTTCTTTGTCTCTACCCCCAGACTTATGACTAAATGTTTTACAATGTATCGATGGTGTATTGAAATCTCCACCTACAGTAATCTGTCTTTAGTTATTATGGTAATTAATGAACCTGATCTGTTTCTCGAGTTTTAATACTGAGTGTACATCGGAATGGGGTATCGGAATATAGTAGGCAAAAACGTGTATTACTTTCGAATCAGCACATTGAATGAAACACCATACACTTTCTATTATATTATCGGGAATCACTTCTATTTTGCTCACTATTGTGTTCTTAACTGCGATAAATACCCCCCCTCCCGGTCGACCCTCTTGATCTCTCCTGTATACCCTAAAATTTACTGGAAAAATTTTACTATCAGCAATATTGCTTGTTAACCAACTTTCCGTTCCTATAACTATGTCAGAATTAGTACTCTCTAGAAGGTGATGGAATTCAGGTATCTTGCTACTTAAACTACTAAAATTAACTATTACTACTAAAAATTCCTCTATTTGAATATGCCTGCTTATTGTATTTGTGGGGTTTCTGTTTTCTAAATTATTGGGAAAGTTATAGTTTGGAAATTCATGGGTGTTGTTTTGATTTCTATGTTTTTCCTTTTTCTGTGATTTCTTCCGTCCCGCTATACCTATACTGTGTTGTCTGATCAACTAGTTATTCTTTTCTATCCTGGTGAATGGCAAGTTATTTAATGGCGCACTATTTGACCTACTCTCTTCCCTAAACATTTCTAATTTATTGTCATCCATTAAGCTTTTCCTAGGCCCTAAACTTTGTGTACTCTTTATTATCTGGATTTATTTCTGGAAATGCACCGGTTTCGTTCCCACTAACTGACCTACAGTCTCGCCTAACGTCTATGCTAAACTCGCTGGGTATGTTCAAATATCCTGCACTCCAATCTTCCCACTTCCAATCATGGAAAACTTAAAGTCAACCGTTTCCTTAATTTTCTAGGAAAAGAATAACGAACATATACACACAACACTACATTCTTATATTTGGATTTGCCAAATGGATCTTAGTTCTGTTCTCATTTCTGTTATCATTTTCTTACCGCTCAGACGGGGGTAAACTGCCAATGTACTTCAAATACTAATATCTTATCGAATCTTTAAACTCTAGCCCATATTCTAGGAATTAAATTGCTCAACATGTGTATTTTATCTTAGATATAAAAGGAACAATGTGAGGTATTTTCATTTTAAATTTTAATTTCAGATTCTTTTATGTTCCCAAAATGCAGGAAATATGAGAAAACATTCCGAATGTTAGCGTAGTTTAAGAAATTTTGATTGGTAACACTGCTTCATACATGCCCTCCTGTTTTTAAACTCCTAATATTCCTCCTCCTAAGAATTCCCTCAACCATATTCAACCACAAATTTCTCGGCCTACCTCTACCTCTTGCGCCATTCATTTCACTTTTATATAACTGTTTTTTCTAATGAATGATCAGTACAATAAATAATTATAAAAATCCCATACATCTTTTTCGACTTTTTATTTTACGAGCTCGGATCCATGGGAAAAAACTGATCGCGTATTGTTGGTGTTCTATCATTTGATGAAGGTTTCAGATGGATGAAGTAAGAATCTTCAAGAGTTTGTAATGCGCAGGCCGTTGCCTATCACTAGTTCTACACTCAGTTCGGCATGCACCAACTCTTCCACCACCATCACCACCTCATTTTCTGCATCCAACCCATGACCCGGATTCTCTCTCTTGCTATTTGCCACTTCCTGCCGTACATTATTTGTTGTTCTGCAACCCTTCATCCTTCATTACCCGCTTCAGCCACCCGTTCTGCCTCTTCCTAATCTCCTCTTGCAGTTTCCTCTCCTCACCCGCCATGTCCACCACTCCTGCGCCTCTCTCCAATCTACCCCTTCTCCTCCAATCTACTCTCTTCCGTTTTTCTACCGCTATCACTATCGAGGACGTCAAAGCATTCAGAAGGCAATGCACGGCTACACAATGAAGCAATGGCCTCTCTCAGCAATCAAACACACTGAAGTACATGAGAAATACACGGGTGGAGATATTAACACTGACTGTAAGAGACACAGCCATGACAAAAAGCCATTACCATGTACCATTAGTAATACCAACTGATGTTTATCATTAGTAGGTACATAAATAACATATAATTAAACACAATTACCTAGTGCTTAGCGATTGTATACATTTAAAAGGCTATTTAAATCGCTGCTATCTACTCATAATTTACTTAAAAGGTCGAACCGATTTTTTGCCCTTCGATCCACTAGAGATTTCAGTCCTAATTCATGAAGAAATAAGTTCTCACTGCTAAGTTCCCTGTTACTTTTTATTAAAATAACTGATTTTTGCTGCACTTTCTATTTTCATCATGATTTACGCTTGGATAGGATTTTTGGGGAAGCGACCGACGGCTAAGGTCATTTGCGCCATAGGGGACAGGTAAGGGAGGAAGGGTGGATAGAAACCCAGCGTCGGCATTAGCGTGCTCTTAACGAAAGGCGCCAAGGGGACCACGTTTGTACGTCTCATCTGACAGATGGAGTACTGGACTTGAAGTGCCCTCCACAAGACACTAAAGTAGGAATAGGGTTTTCTCTGAAAAAAATCCTCCTCTGCAGGGATTTGAACCCAGGCCGTCAGTATGGTTAGCCAGTACTCTAACCACCACACCAACCCGATTTCCATGACTAGTCCTCGCTAGTGGCATTTTATGAAGCTAGTACCATGAGCTATATCTAACGGAGTAAAATAATGACATCGCTCTTATTCATTTTCATCCCTTTACCTGGTATTCTGCGACTTGCTATTCCACCAACCATGTGCGCCTGTTTCCTCCTAGAGAGGTCCTAATCAAGGCTCATCCTTATTACCTACCTCGCCAACTCTACCTCCAATTATTAAGTTTGGATAATAGTGTGACGGTCTATGAAGGAATCACCTTTTTTCAAGAGTTTCCATAAATGGGTGTTTGTTTTGTGATGCCTCAAATGCCACGAGAAAATAATCATTCATAAAATCAACCAATCGTTATACTCTCAAAGTAAGATGTATACTGCTGATCAACTAGAAATGTGCAGCATATCAAAGCAAGTGATACTGATCACAGAACAATCCTCGGACATGGAAACTAATTTGAGATAGCCAACATCCCAAGAAGACTGAAATTTTAATGCACTCAAAAATTACGCGATTTTTCATTTAAAATATATGTTACTAATATTCCAACTATTCCATCGTGTTGGAGAATTACTTCAATTGATCACATTTTCACATAGTTGACGAATATTTTCGTGAAAAAATAATCCGCGGAATATGCTTATTCCGATTTGGCAACCGTCGCGAATTGAGATTACCTTGAAAGTTCAATAACTTGCTTTGAGCGCACTTCAATCCTTATACGGATGACGACCTAGATTTAAAAAAAGTTTCGCGTGAGAGGATGCTAAAACTTCTAATAATGCGGCTTGTAATTTACCGACGTGTACCTTTTAGTATACTTTGTCGCTCTCTCACACTTCAATAAAGGTTAGTGAAATACAACCAATAAATTCCAAATCATCATTTGTGATCTATTTTTATATCTATCCTTTAGAATAACTTTCAGTGTACTAGATATTTTAAATATTTATTTATGGCAGTATGCCATTTTCAACCAAAATGTTTTCAGAGTATAACTGTTACATAATTCATTCAAAATATCTTTTACCTGACAATGTCATTCCTTGTATTTCTTGATTTCACTTTCGGAATTACCTTCACATGAGACGAAATAAGTTTAACGGGCATTAAGCGTAGAGTATCTCCATCTGAAAACCCGTTTATAGTGAAAAAAATATTACTGTGCTCGAATAAGATAAAACTACAAACGAGAATACTGTACGCAAATACACTCATGTTGAAAGTGGCATTCTATGGGTCGGAGGCATCAACCACTGGGAAATAGCCCAAAAGAGAAGAGAAACTTCTGGAACCTAGTTGAAAGTGGAAGTAGATGAAGATCAAATAGATGGACAATATAAGAAATGAATGATTTAGAGGGTAGTAGAGGAGAAAAGGACAATATGGAAAATTGTAGTAATTAGAGGATCGAGATGAGCTATACACGCCCTGAGGTACAATGAGTTTGTGAAGATTATAATGGAAGGAAAAATTGAGGAAAATATCTCAAGAGTAGAACCAAGGTATAAATATTTGGGACGAATGAAGAAAAAAGTACATAAGAAGAACTTCCAGAGGAAGAGAGAGTAAGGGAAGTAGCATTGGAAGAGATGAATGGACGGCTGCAGTCAACCAATATAAATGATTGAATGATCATGGACCAATGATCATTTCTCGACCCTGGCATTATTTGTGTGAACCGCTGAAACTCTTTCGCACCTAAAAATTGCACGTCTTTCTATTTGCAAATTTCAACTGCCGCTGAACTTTCTTGGGCAATTTAATTTAGCTGTAGGTGTTGATAAGCTATTGTCTTTAGTGGCGGCAGGGTAAGGTCCTCACCTGGGTTGATTTTTCTCCACTCATAGTGTGGGTATTATTGTTCTCCTGTTGTTACTGTTAACATACCAGACATAAATGGCCAATTGAACTGAATAAAGACTACAGATAATAAATAAAAATAAATAAAATCCATTTATCGAGTCCATTTATACTTCTCGCGCTTTCCATTGAGGCGATATTTGTATTTCTATGCATTGAACGAGCAAGAAAGCAAGTATGGCGCCAAATATCCACTTCCACTTATATAGTAAGAGGAAAACCATTTCCAAATCGCTATTAAAAAAACTTAATGGGAAAGGCACGTAAGATCTATTCATTAGAGACCCTTACGTCACACAGATTACCCAGCCAAAAAAGAGGATTTGACTCGTCCGCATAAGTTTATAACTATTTCAAAAATTACTCGGAAAAAGTTTTGTAAAAACTGGCATATTGGAGAAATGAGCGACGCTGTACTATGATTGGCTCGATGATAATTTTGAATGTAATTTTTATTCCCCATCCCTCACGTTTTGACGTCAGCAGCCGAACGCGGTTAGGAAATTGAGTCCGTGGTTGTCTCATGGCAGGTGTTTTAAGAGCCGTAGAAATGAGACAAAAAAGACCTCAGCTCAAAGCCCAAGGTCGTCAGAAAAAGTAGAGGTCCATAATTATTGGTTCTTTGAAACCGAACCAGAAACACGTGAGGATTGCTCTCAGAAAAGAATCCGGTTACCAACGACTTTCTGCTTTGAGTGGTCCAATTCTCAGAAGTCGACCATTTAGTGCTCATCGGGGTTCAAGAAAACTGTTCCCTGTACTCTGCTCGTGAGACTATTCCAAGATTTTCGAGGGCACATAAAAAGGTATCGGCAGAGTTTACAGAATAAATGCAAGTACCTTGAGAATTAAAACTAGAGGTGGGACGAATTCTAAATTTTCTCAAATCCGCACCCGAATCCTAAAAGCTTCTCGAATACTTCTTATAGGAATGACATATTTAAGAAAAAGAACTTTTACTTTAGGTTTCGGCGCCATGCTTTCTCACAGTATCTCTTGCTTATTTATTTGAAATATTATTTTTTCTCGGTCATTCTTTTCCTTTTGCAGTTTCAGTTATGGCAATATATTTGACACATTCGTTTTGTGGGACATAGTTTATGAATGGACATTTGCATATTATATTCTAATGATGATACAAATAACATTTCGTACATGAAGGAAATACTAATTAAAAATTATATATATATCTAGGTTTATATTCTCAACTTAATTTGACAATACATAATACTATAGCATCGAAAAACGTTTTTTATTGTTTTAATTTTTTGTTATAGCGCCACGTTTTCTCAGTCTCTTGCGCTAATTCGTTGAAATATTTGTTTTTGTGCCGCAGTAATTTTTTTCTTTCCTGCCATTTATTTTCATTTTCCTTATCGGGTGATCGTTCATTCCACGAATTATCAGAAACATTTGACGAGCTAAAATTAATATCAGTTGGTGAATTTTATTCTCAGGTGCGTAAGGAATACCAATTTTTTATACTTTTTATAGATATGGTATTGGCCTAGCAGTAAGTGTTTAATTTCATGATTGCTACACAATAGAGTCATTGCAATGAATCTGATGCTGTCAGTCTGTAAAATTTGCATCGCGTATTTTTTGCTCTCAGACTTCAGTCTAGGGCAGCTAACGCACACTTGAACGACAACAACCCGTATAATTCCGTTTCCTCCATCTCAAGCTGTAGCTAACTTAGGCGCTTATGCTCTACCGGGATTAGAAGTCGCTTCTCGGAGTCCCATAAAACTTCGTGCTTACTCAAAGAAAAGGGTAGTTCTCACGTCATGGTCACCGACAGCTCTTGCAGTAAACAAGTCAAGGTCATCGACCATCCAAATTCTCAGACGCATGATGCTACTCTTCTCTTCCTTTGCAGTGACGTGCTTAAAAAATTATTCTTCGTCCAAATACTTAAGGTTCTGTTATCTCCTCTGAGAAAATGGAATACTAAATATAATATTCCAATAAGAATGAAAGTTTTTTTTACTGAGAATAGCCTCAAATAGGGCTTAAAACTTTAAAGACACAAATAATCGTGACAAGGGATATATATTTCCTTTTTATCGCCATCCTAAGCATACTTACAAAAAGTGTCAGGTACAGAGATGTCATGGGTATCATCTTCTTGCTTCAAAAACTGCATCAACGTTTTTTCTGTTTGCAGCACAACTTGAAAATGAACTCATTTTGAATTGATTGTTTCTATTCGACAGGTTTGCCGTCATCTTCTCGCTCAGAATTTGTACTTACAGTTTTGGTGCAGAATTTGATGGCATCGTCATCAAGAGTCTGATATCCTTACAATTCAACGTCCCACCTTATAATGTTAGCTCATGGATAGCGCTGAGTCTCTCTTGGATAGCCTCTCAATTATCCTCAACTTCTGGGAAATATCTAATGCGATGCGTTTCCTATTTTCAGAGAATTGGACACTGTTTGAAAAATAATTTTGACTGAAACTTGGTAAATAAAATTCGGCCGCGGAAGCAATATAAGATCGCTCGATCGGGCTACGAAAACGCTGACAAGTGATTCAGGAGATTCACAATAATGCAATAGTGTCATTTGCGTCATTGAATGGCCTGTAGTAAAATTCAGGTAGGTATTTTATGTGGGCATGTATGAGGGAACCTTTTTCAATATTCGTGGAATTCGAGGATTCGAGGATTCGTGGATTTGAATGTCCCATTTCTAATTAAAACGATTTGTTTTCATCGAGTCGAATGTAGCCTGCAAGTCTTCTAAGCTTCTACTGAATGGAATAACCTTTAGTCCAGAAACAATACAAACAACTTGGGCTGAATGAAATAACCTCTTACAAAAACTTGAAAGTCGTTTACATTCCAAATAATTTGTATTCCGAATTTTTAGATTCATTTTACAGAAAACAAGCAATGTGTGGCAATTTTAAATGCATTGCGCCTTACAAGGACATACGATTCCTTAGCGAATTGGTGTTAATGACATTTTTGACTTTGAATCCACGTGCAATCGATCGATATCATTTCATGACCGTGTAATATAAATAATTTTCATTGATTGCACTATAAATATTTATAAACCATTGTTTTCATTGCACCATAAAGAATTTAAATTCAGATAACTAGCTCCAACCATTATGTTAAATGCATACTAAGGATGAATTTTTCTTGCACAACTTTGGATTTTATTAGCACCCAAGCAACATACCAGAGCTGAATCGTCTCTAGCACTGGGGAAACTGTATGCCAGGAGGTCAGCCGGGCATAAGAAAATCAATTGGAGATTATTTACCACTCATCTATTACTATTAGTAGGGTTATGTTCAAATACCCTCTTCATAGTAATGGATGAGTGGTATATTATACGTTCTGCTCCCTTTTACCCCATTATATTTTCACCTCAAGTTTATGTTCACCCTCCCCCAATCTGCTAAAAATATTTCCTTACTGCGTAAGGCCATGAGTCTGCCTGGTCTTACTCCCTGCCAATATTTTAAATTCTTCCTACTCTAACAGTCTTCAGCATTCTGCCGTCTTAAGTGTCTAGACACATCATTGCTTTCATCTTCTTTCTGGTTTCCTTTACAAACTTTATTTTAACACCATGCCCGACAAATTTTCGCATTTCTTCAATTGCTATGTGCATCATCGTCAGCACACTCGCAACTCGCAACGTTTTTAAAATATCCATTTAACTTAAATCATACTCAATGCTACAGCATTTATCCTTCTTCTTCCAGGATTTGACTCCATTACCGTTCCAGCTTCCTTTTTCACCACTCGCCCTTGGTCTTCCGAATTTTCTCTTTTTTGACGAATATTTTATAGCGTTCTTTGGAATTCTCGTTCTGGGTACTCGCATTATATGTCCCTTCATCTTCTCTTTATGTTCTTCTATTTTTACGCAATGGATTGAGTGACTAGCCCGTCTCATAAGTATGTAGCCTGTCTGCTTTGATACAGCCATTTATTGATTGGTGGAATTTCTTTTGCGATATTTCTATTTTTTTTCATCCTTTGTATTCCATATTTGTATAGCCTAGCATTCCAATTCATATAGAGCGCAGTGTGAGACCATTTCTTTAAAACATAGTATTTGAGTTACTCTTCTTATTTAATCCTATAAGAATCTTTTTACCATTTTGCGTATCTTATGTAAAGTAATAATTCAATTTATTATATCTGTGTCTTCTCCGTGGAAAATTTTATGTCATAAATATTGAAAATGTAGATCTTGTTCAAGCATATGATTTTTTAAGAACAATTTGTTTTTATCAGATTCTTTAAGAACTTCTCGTTTCCTAATGTTGTATCTGGAGCTTTATAACCTTCCATCCATTTCCTCAAAAGGCCATGTTAAAAGAGATTCAGCGATGTTGATGACACTTTGTATCTCAGTCTTAACACTCTGGTTGAAGCGAATATTCGCCGTTAAGTTATTTTCTAATGAATTTCCGTTTTGTTGTGTTCACACACACTCAATGTTATTATGATTAGTTGCGTAGACCATTCTATTTTCTATATTTTTTCCATTGAATATTTCTTTAAATATGATATTTTCAATGCATTAGAAAGTAATGATCGTCATTTTCATAAATTTCCCATGTTTTTGTATTATCTGTTTCAATTTAAAGTCATCGTCAGTACGAAGTATTCTTATTTACTCTTTCAAAAGTAGGTGAAGTCTGGAGTAAAAAATACTCAAAGTGTATTTATATGGCCCTTAATTCAAGAATATTCGCTCGATGCGGTAATCTGAAGCACATTAATTAATAACATTTGGGTTGTTTTTATAAGATTTTTGGTGTACCTAGCAGATGCTATTTCACGCATAACATGTATTTTTGGATTAGTCAGCAAAATATGATGAAATGGTATTTGTAGTATGCTATTCAACGCTCAAAACCATGTTCAAATAAGGAAAGATCTTCCAAGTGTGACAAAAGGTTAGAATCCAATGTGGCGCACTTTGGACCGCATAAAACTCTCCTTGATAGCGTCGCCAATATAAATTCAGCTTCCTTGTATTGGACACTCCTCTTTTTGAATGAGCAAACTGTCCTCACATCCTTTATGCTAAACCAAGGAGAAAAAGGCACCACCTGACGACCTTGATATCAAATTCGAGAACCTGGTTACTGCGCTGAAATTTGCGCAGTGCATTAATAAGGCTTGGACGGGATTCGTATTGGGCAATCAGGACTTTTTGGAGGATTGGCTTCCAACTGACAAGAACCCAATTTTGACGTCATTCGGACTTGTTTTCATTACCTTGAGAAGGAATTCGTTGACGTCAGCGGTGGGTTATTGAGGAATTTCGCAGAAGAATCTCACCTGTTACCGCAGAACTCTTGAGTTCGGATATCCAATCGTAAAACGAAGATGGTCATCACATTGTGCACCTTAACTTTTTAAGTGGATGCAAAATTTTCAACTGAATAAATATCTGCATAAGTGAGGCTTTGGTCCAGCTGAGGCATTATTACAAAACGTCTTTATTTTAGTTCAGCACCATACAGTCGCAGTTCGTCCACTCTGTCTATTATAACATCGCAAAAGCCTTCATTTATTTTAACCTACGCAGAAAAAGAAAAAAATTGCGGATTGTTCTTTCGTCATATGCCTCGGTTAATATCCATAAAAATCGCAAAATAATACATCATTTATGGCATCATTACCTACTACAGGTTGTCGGCCACAATTTTGCTTGAAATATTTATTAAGCATCAAAAAGATTCTTTATTAACAACAAATTAAAATTTTCTTATTTTGCTTGAAAGTTATAGCATTATGTTTATAGTACAATACCACAGATTAGAAAAGAAACTACATGAAATCAAAGAGTTATTAAACGAAAGTTAAGAAAAAAATGATTCTGAAAACTTCAAATAGTCAACTGAATAAGAAAAATTAAATTGATCTTATAGCTCGCATGATACCGAGATATTATAAATTAGTAGAGTTGACTCTACCCAGATTGAAAATGTGTGGTTGTACTATGTACAAGGAAACGAATTACTCAGCAAAGTAAATGATTGAATGAATTTATTTCGAGTTTCTAGTGGTTAATACATCCACATTCAAACACTTTCTTAACCAGTTTTACCGCTGACGAAGGTTATATTCTGAGAACTCATAGAAGTGGATTGTTTATGGGACCACTCCGGTGTAAAAACTTTGGACGATCCAATGCTAATAAATCTATACTAACAATACTCGTGTATTTCATTCCTGCAGCTCCGTATGTGAAGCAGTGCAACATGGCAGACCCACACCTGATCGGGTGCCTGACCTCCGCCCTGCACCATTTGAGGCCTTTCCTGGCCAAGGGAATACCGGAAATCGAGATGCCGTCCGTAGAGCCCTTTCGAATGGACGAACTGTCGCTATCGCTGACTTCAGGGCCGAACGGTTACAGGATCGTCCTGAAGGACCTGGACATCTATGGTGCCAGCAACTTCTCCGTTAGCAATCTCAGGTATGAGAAGAATCAAACGGAAAAAGTCGTCTGAACTAGCAACTTATAGGGCATAATCAATTTTACATCGACTCAACTAACTTGGGGATGATTAATTATATTCTTCCTTTCAAGTGAAGCTCGTTGGGAAATGGTTTAAATCTTGTTACGGACAATTTTTCCAAAACAAGTTTAAGCGCTATAAAGTAACTAAAGCTATGGTTAAAAATAGTTTTACTACTCGTGTCATTGGAAAATTCCTTTATAATCACATTATATTGAGCACTTGAATATCATGGAGCTGTAGCTTAGTAGACATGCTTCAAACAGAAGGCAGTTTTTAATCCAAAAGAATTTTTCGATATAAATGAATTTGGATCCTGAAAATGCTCAATTTTTAATTCTGAAGACTGACATTCTCTATGAGTGCTTACTATTATCTGCTTATGCTACGATTTTTAATTTGATATTCATGGTTTTGCCATATCCTTGGCAATTTCACGTTCTCTTATCAAATTAGCCGGTCATCTTCTCCGGTATTTTCGGTCGTATGAGATTCAACAACTGGTCCTTTGAGCTTAGAATAAAACATTATTGGAGAAGCCAAGTACATGGTTAGTCATTTCCATGAATCGCCAAAATATTTGCCGTAAATGAACTTGTGCTTCAAGAGCGGCAGTTCTACGATGAAACTTCCACCTCTTATTTCGGATCGATCATGATAATTTACTCCTGCCTCTTTTGAATTGGTACTATTCAACAAAGTTTTTCCAGAGAAGAGTTCTTTTTCATTGATATGATATTTGTCAAAATTAACTCGAAATGCCTACAATAGTCTTCATTCTGACTAGTAGACTTAAATATTGCAATATATTAATGGTGCAATTATATAGTTTATATGACAGAAATTGTAGGTAATTAAATGAAAATATCTAAATAAGTCTTTAACTTAGCTCATTTTTTTCGCGCGGTGCGTTTGAAACTACTTCAAAACGGATGGTTTTTTGGGATACCCAAGAACCTACTGTGGTGACAATATGATTAATTTTCTAAAATAGTTGATAAAATATAAAAGCTACACGCTGTCAGTTTTTTTACGACATATAAGTGTTAGAAATTCCTCATTTTGTAAATAATGTCTCTCTAGAGTGAATGCACGTAACATTTCCCATGTAAAAGGGCTGGTATTTTTTGGCAAATATCTCCGAAAGTAATGCGGATAGGGGTTGAATATTTGGTGTCTTTAAGTAGGTGAAATGTTTTTCTTTAAAATGAGACGAAATTCATTGATTTCTAAGTTAAATGATATTTCGCTGGAACTACCTTGATTTTAAGAAATTTCACATTTAATAAGTAAAATAAGTATGTAGAAAAGTATGATTTCGTTTAACAGCACATTTTTAAATGCCACTTATTCGGAAAAATACTATTGAATAAAATCATTTAAGCATGTATCCTCCTCGAGTAAGCCTGAGTAAGCTAGGTGGCACGTAACGTCTCACAGCGTGTGACAATGTTTTGACACCTTTCTCTCTTTTTCTACCCTCGTGGAACAAATCAACCGGAATGCCCTCCATTTCTCAATCCAAAGGCTCGGCTCCAAGGAACGACCCTTTCAGGCGACCGTCAGTTTTCCAACTCTCCGGATCCATGCCAAGTACACCAGCTCTGGAGTCTTGATTATCCTCCCAGCGAGTGGAAATGGCTCATTCCACGCCGATTTCGGTGAGTGATGTATGTTACGCAACGACACGAGCATATCCGGGCCACAGTCGTTATTCCTCGTGGTAAAAACACTCTCCGTACAAGCAAGAGGCCTCAATCTCAATTTTACTTTTTTTTTGTTTGAACGGATAAAATGGGATAAACCAAGGTCTAAAGCTTTCAAATGAATACTGCATTTACTGTTCTCATTTACTTTTCCTTTTACCCACTCAAGGGATGAAGTAACTTTTTCGCTTTAAAATTATGATTATGATCACTGATTGGTAAGACAAGGAGAGCGAACATACATTTCAAAGGAAATGTGAAGGACGGACACAGGGCACGTAGCGCTGGATAAGAAATTTTGAAAAGCTGTAATTATTTTTAATATGCCATGTAGGACATTCAAATTCAGAAAAGGTGAATAGAATTCAAAATCATCCTTCGCTTGATCTTAAAATTTATTGCTGGATAATTGCCTGAAGCCTTGTATTAAATGGAATAAAATTTTGATTGTCATTCTCTTCATATAAAACTCACTGTTTTGAATAATGTGATGACAATGACTCTGAGCTCTTTCCCTATTTAAATATAAATTTGCTTCAATGTGGTGTAATGACTCTCTACCCTAGCACTATGAGGAATGTTGAGTTTAATGAATGTTGAGATTGTGAATTTTCGTCATTATGTGGCGGTTGTTATTAAACATTGCTGCTCTTAAAAGATGTATTTCCCAGCATATTATAGTCATTCCTTAAAGGCTGAATACAATGCTTAAATAAAATTAAATATTTATTGGGAAGGATATGTAAACACATTATCCCGTAAAAAATACTTAAAATATCCAATTTATTGAATAATTAATTCCACACATTTAATGATATGTAAATTTTTTATTCGCTGATTTTTGTACTAAAAAATGCTCATCAGGCAAGAAATAGGTGCTTAGTCTATTTTTACAGCAAAATGAATGCGTCAATAACCTAAGAAGTTCACTCTCTGTCCGTGGCTCCGGCTTCCAAGCATAAGTGTCTTTAATAAATAGTAAATAGATTTGCAGAAAGGGAAGCTTCACTGTCTCTAATGGGCAATTAACCATTTATTCAAAGTTGAGCAATTTTATCAATAAAAGCTAAAGGCTATTGTAGCATAATTCATTTTTATATCCATAAGCCTTAAGTTGAACACAGGAAATGACGTTTCCAAGACATTTCAAAATTCAATGATTCATTTCACAGCCTTTTCTTCGAGGCATATTGTCAATCTTGTCACGTTTATCGTACAATAAGTAGCTAAGGAGACCGAATAATTGCGACACATGCTACAATGGTGACATGCAATGGCTTGAAATCCAGTGATTTATAAGCGTGATTTTATCGCCTCTCGTCTTCCAGGTGATGTGGACGCCCTCGTGCGGGGAAAGGTGTTGTCCGAGACACGTGGTGGAAAGGAATACCTCAGGGTGGACGCACTGGACCTCGACATTAACATCAAGAGAGTCCGCATGCAGGTCAAGAAGATTTTTAACAACAACAGGATTCTCAGTGAGTTATAATTAAAAAGGGATGAACTGTTAACTTGAAATTTCTTTATTCTGTAAGAAATTTAAATCAACAAGTAATATTCCTGCCTCAAGGGTGAAACCCTATAGTGGCGGATACCATGAATTACCATATACAGATACAAACCGGTATAAAAACCAACTATTTATAATGCCTACTGACGGACCTAATTTTTTCATGTCAATTAATATGCATTTTTCAAAATATCAACTATTTCTTTCCAAACACCCGAAATTTCTTTGGACCACATATTAACTTCAAAGGCTCTAGACTCAATGGGCACATAATTACTCTTCAGGAGTCTTTTTAACAAAATATTTTTATGGAAGTAATGATACATTAATAAACCAAAACGTACTATGATTGCTAGTTAACAGTTTTATAAACTAATTAACCATGTGTTCGTTACCTTGGTTATTTATAAAGACATAAACCCAGAGCAGATTAAAGCTTTGAATCATTGCATTGTTGACGAGTCATTTTATCCATTCATTCTGCAATCTTTTTTATAGCATTTAGTTGACACAGAGAGGGAGTATTCAGGGAGAAAGTTTAGTGAATCAAGTTGGTGTGGTGGCTAGAGCGTTACATCCCGAGGTCCTTGGCTCGAATCCCGATATAGATTAAAATAGTAGAGATTTCTTCAGAAGAAATCCCGAATCCTCCTTTTCTATACATGCATTATAATGGATTGAAACCGTTAACACTTTCCAACAGAGGCGTAGCCTGTCCAGGAACGAGCGTAACAAGATGCCAGCCGCCGGATTTCTCCAATATTTCTTCGAATCCTAAAAATCTTCTTCCCTTGCCTGGGAAACAAAAGCATGAAATCATTTATATTAACTAGGAAGACGGCAAAATTTTAGCAGATACTCGAAATTAATCTCTTTCATCATTGGCGTACATCACATTATCACAAAAAATGCATCGTTTTGTAAACTATGGGAAATTTACAAAATTATTCTCTTCTGAATTAATTTCATCCACAGCACTCTCGCAGCATTAATAAAAATGTAGGAACTACAAATAGGGAAATATGAAGAGATCAGCTGATAGGAGAATTGAGTGGAAGGCTGCGTCAAACCTATCCCAGAATTGTTGGGGGGAGGGGTAGTCGGGTTGGTGTGGTGGCTAGAGTACTGACTATCCATGCGGACGGCCAGGGCCGTCAAATCCCTGCCGAGGCGGATGTTTTTCAGAGGAAACCCGATTCCTACTTGAGTGCCTTGTGGAGGGCACTTCAAGAAGTGCAAGTACAAGTCTGTCAGTTGAGATGGTTCCCTTGGTGCCTTTCGTTAAGAGCAGGCTATTGCCGACGCCGGGTTTCTATCCACCCTCTCTTACCTATCATTCCTCTCTTACCTATCCCCAATGGCGCAAATGAGCTGTCTGTCACCTCCCCAAAAATCCAATCCAATTCTATTGCTGACTGATGATGATGAGGCACTATTATATACCACCTGGGTACACAGCGTTTACTTTGTCTTCTTTTATAATTAATAATTCTGTTCAATTGAAATTCTGTGCCAAAATGCTGTTCATTTAGGTGCATATAAGTGTAATAGTTGCTTGCCGAAGACTATTCTCCACACCCTTAAAGGCACTGTGACATTAATCGTCACTTAAATTTCGATCTTTGGCTAATACCAGTCGTAGTGACTAATATTACTTGCTCTTCCAAACCTCCGTCTCTTGTTGGGTGGAGAAGGAAGGACTCCAGGCTCTAATTCAACTGAGCTGTTTCGAAGACTTTATTTATCATAGGTAGGTATATTTTGTAATCCATGATAGCCGAAATACAAACAATACCACATGTTTAATATTCAATTCAACGAACATTTACGGGCATCGGAAGGTGGACTCCAAGGTGAGTGGAGGGGAAACTTGTCCAGCATCAGTGAACCGGAAAACATGAACCGAGGTTTTTTTTAAGGTGTCAAATGGTTTGAAAAATGGCACCTGTCGGAAACTAATGAGGGATATATACACAGTTTAGTTGGAATTTCAAGGGCATTATGCGATACTTTCAACATATCTTTCCACAGAAACATTTTCTGACGAGTAACGGTCGCAATTAGAGATATATAAATTTCAAATTATGTAAATGAGGCATGCTCACATCAAAAACATGGGAACGTAAGACGCCCAACGTAATTGATGTTTTCCTATTATAAAATGACTTTTGCTTACTGGCATGGTAATCCCTTTAGGTGGTGTTGACGTTCCTTTGTCGTACGTGCTGAATGAGCGAGAATAAACTGAGTTGCGAATATGCGACTACGGTTTGAAGTAATTTATACGCTTATTCAAATACTTTCTAAAGGAGGTATAAATATGAATAAAATAAAGCGTTTAAAAATATTTGCTATAGTTTTTCAGAATTTTCATTGATTGAGTTGAATTGTAGCAAGAATAAAAAAAACTGGTTCCAGAATAACATCTTGACATTTCAGGAAAAAGTAATCAAGTTAATTTAATGCCCAAAAATGTATTCTTTTCATCCAAAAAAACTTGAATTTTTCGACTGCTAATCATTTTTGAACTAATGAAGAATTTATCCAGAAGGATTTTCTGGAAAAAGGAAGCATGTAAGACCTGCGAATGACTGTTTGATTTAATATTATAACAGAATGTGTAGGTGAGGAAAAAAGATTGCTTTATCATTAGAGACTAGACAAAGTACGGTGTCAAAATGGTGTCGATTAGTAATGGACACCGGTTACCTCATGACTATCATAAAAATCGTGGAAGCTTAGCCTAAAGCTCCCTGCTTGTTCTGACTATTCTGTCTTAAGTTTGTTACCTTTTGTTTCAAAAAATTCCATATTTACTATTTCAATGTTATTAGCTAAATGAAAATTTAAAAAGGATGAAAAAATTAAATCAATGCAAATTAATTAAATTCAAACAACATGTAGAGGTAATATGAAACGTATTATTTCGCTTTTATGGTCAAATCTGTGTTCTAATAAATTTTGTGCCGTTGGGATGCGTGTTAAAGCAGCATTAAATTACCTAGAAACCAAAATGGTCGCATGAAAATCTTTCACTTTCATCTATACCTGTCACTAATTAGCACATATAAGCAATGTTTCACGTACATAAATAAAATCTGTACATTAATGAAATTCGCTCCAACTGCCTTAAAGTCTACCTAACCCACCTGTCTGCTGGTAGAGTCCTCATTGGCTGAATTTTATTTTTTTTGCCAAGCGCATGTCGGGATTTGATGGCACTTCGGCGAAATAATGAATGTTTCGAAACACCACTCCCGTCGTGATTTTTCATTTTACTCACGCAAGCTCATTCACACTCCCCTAAAGTGCTTAAGGCAATCGCCTTTCGCCGTATTCCCTTTGAATGACATTTTTACGTCCCTCACGCAAGGTTCCTCGTCTCTGTCCTTGGAAATGCATCGCTGGTTGCCACGAGAAAGAGTTATAATTCAACTCATCCCACGCCCCTCGGCAGAAGATTTCAAGTCACCAACCATGGTTTCAATTAAGCTATAAAACACCACAATTATAAAGATATCCTCTCATGGAATCATTCGACTGCAGTACCGATACTCATTCATGACAAGCGACCGGAAAGAGAAGGAAAGTCAGAACCGAGCAAGTCTGAAACGGAAGAGAAAGATATTGTACGAATGCAACAGTGAATCGGGGAAATCGTTGATTTCTAGTAAAAAAAAATGTTTTATTTAGATCAGGCATCGGACTTGAGACCTCCATATCAGATCCTCCATAGATCAGTACCTCCATAAATTTCATCCAATGGCTTGTTCACGTTCGGTGAGCGGTGTGCTCTTAATTACTGAAGCATTTATTAAGATTTATTTATGAGTACGTGGGAATCACTGGAGGCCATAGAAGTGTTACTGAAAATATTTTGCTGATAAAGTAAACATGGTATTGTATCTTTTTTTATAAAAAACAGCCAAGAATCATAAAAAAATTATTAAAAAATGATAGACGAGAAAAATTTTAGAGAAAATATTATAAATTAACGTTATAAATACCGCGATAAATCACCTAGGCTCAGTGGTTACACAAATAAAGACATTAAAAAAGCCTGGTTTTGACAGCACCAACTTCTGTGAGTTTATAAAAATACCTCAGGAATACCAGGCAAAGATAGGAATACGGTTTTATCTTTTAAAGCGATATGGATATTATCTATCTGTGTTACTTCTGCAAAAAGCTCACATGGGATGCTGGCAGCTCCTAAATCAAAATTAAATCGAATTCTTCCATTTACAAAGTGATTTACATCATGATCATTTATCCCAATTAGTATGATGTGATGACTGCCAATGAGGCTATGCCCATTGTGTAATTAAAGGATATTTTCAGCGTCTATTGACAGTACGCTTTGATTCCTCACCAAATAAATATGTGTGTTTGCAGCATATTGCAACGTGAAAGCGCCAGCACTATATTCACCTTCTATAGAATTAATTAAAGTAAAATTTTAATTGAGACCAGTTTTTTTCTTTAATACTTAATTCAACTTATAAAAATAGCATTTATACGGTTTTGGAATATAATTCTGCAACTCCTGTCAACCTTCCTCTTTTGTATTTCTGCGTAACTAAATATATCAAATGATATATTTTGCACCTACCTTGTTAGAACAATATTAAGTAGAGTATAAACCTATTTACAACATTAGGTGGGAAAACTAGAAGAAACTAATGAAAGATCACAGGCAAAAACTGACTGATGACAATTTAAACTCCGGCAAGATTGGCTACGCAGTGCATTGCGTTAAAAAATCACCACTTTGAAATGTAACATCTGGACTAAGAAATTTCATCGGCTGGAAATTATTCTTTATAAACTTCCTTTTTTTCATGTTCATCTTTTTTTATTCCAAATAACGCTTTTCTCCTGGCAAAGTGTGCAAAGTATGTTCTCATCCAATTATGTCATGAATAAAACTTTTCATTTCCCTCCATACCTAGAGGACACCATCCCCTTAAAGACTTCTTTAAACAAGCCCAAGGCCCAACTATCTGGACTCGTTTTTCTACATTAACTTTTCTTTTATAGGATTTCGTTTATTTACCATCAATTCTTTATAATGCAAACCTATTCAATCAATTTACGTTATTCGTAAGTATTCTATGCACACTTAATTGTATCAGAGACGCATACAAAAAATTTACCCAATATTTCAATATTCTGCTAGCATCGACTCCAAGTTTTGAAAAAAATCTCAGAAGGTTGCCATAGTACAGTTTATAATATATTTATGGCTTGCAGCTCTGTGATTAAATTTGTACTCTGTTTAAATTTTATGCCGTACATACATGGAGACAGCCTCATGACTTGGTCTTCGCTAGAAGAAAATTTTACCGGTTGCTTTCAAATATGTGTGCTATTCTTACAATCTGTTCCATATAATTGTGTTTAAATATTCTAGCTCCCTATAAAGTAGATATTGTTTATCTTATTGTTCAATCCGAAGGTGGGCGTATTTTTATGTAATACCAACTGCGCCTCTTGATGTACCTTTTTCGAGCCATCTCATGTCTCCTCTTTCTCATTAAATATATTTTTCTTTTGTCTCCGTTCAGCCGAAGCCACAAACCTGTTCCTGCGGGAGAATGGACATGAGGTGATCAAGGCCATGACACCACAGCTAAAGAAGAAGTTCACCGTGCTCTTTAAGTCCATCGCAAACCAACTTCTAACACACGTTCCCCTCAACGTATTCATAATTAAAGACGAGTGAGAAGTCCTTACATCCTCCAAATTACTGATGGAGGAACACAGCGCAGTGCAACGTACGTGGCCTTGACTGAAGAGAAGTCGAGCATGCCACCGTTCAGACTTTTTCTGTGGAGCCCAAGAATGGAGTGCTATGTTGTTTTTTGTGTACTTGTGGATGATTTTTGAACTTTTTGCTTCTGCTTTAAAAGTTGATTATGGTGAATGGTGTACCTTTTAAATACATCCAGGTCCAGAGGTGCGGAAAACTTAGTTTTAAAGTAAATCTTCAGAGTCATCTTTCAAATCTGAGTTGGAGATACTTCGGAAAAAAACACAACCTGTGGTTTCATAGTCCAATAGCATATGTAGCAAACATACCCCGGCAAAAATTAGTCTGACTGACGTTTTTTTACCATTATTTACGTATAAAAAATTTATTTTTAATGGTAATTCAAAGTTACATTAAGACCAAAAAGTTCAAAATAATTTTCTTAATCTCAGAGAAATTTTAAAAGTAAATGTTTTTATTATTTGATAGTGAAGAAAAAAAATACTTATCTGTTAAAAACTATTTTTATTGAGCCTTGATCTCATTAATGCAAATGAAAAAGGAACATAATTCAATGGTTCGACATGATAATTATGAAACTTAATGAGAGGTATATTTACACAAAGATCTTCATTAATTTCACGTGACTGCCAAAATGAAACCTAATGGATATTATCTACTAATTTACTTTTATTCAATTTTTTTCGGGCTATATAGAGAATTCATCGACAAATTATTATTAAAACGCGATCAGATGATTTAACTTTAAAACTATTATGTACCTGGCGTGTGTAAACGGTGAACAATCGTTAGACATAGCTGCAACTGCAGAATATTTGATGTGATTGAGTTGAATGAACGATTTTGAATGAAATTTTTTTCTCGCTCCAAAGATGAAATTAGAGTAGTTTCTGTACATTATTCTGTTCTGATTTTTGTATAAAATTGAAAATAAAAATAAATGAAAAAAAACTTGGTCTACACCGAATATCAAAGAGCGAGTCCTATCTCTACGAATTCTATCACAAAAAGAAATCACTAAGGGAATTTTTGATCACGTATGTGTCTGAATTAATTTATCCTTGAATGTTGGTCTAACAATTTCAACGTTGTGTCAGCGTTTTTGCCTAATTTCTTGCCTTCATCAGGATTATTAAACGAACCGAATTCAAACAGATCAGAACTGTCAATTAGTTGCTCAATATGATGCCAAAAACCATCATTTAGTTATCATATAGGTGATGATCAAATTACAAAACTCTTTTTAGGGAAAAAATTTACTGCTCTGAAACTCCTAATCAATTGAAAAAGGCAAAAATGTTGAACATGCCATAAACATTTTTATTTTACAGTAATTCATTTCAAACCATTGGACTCATATAAATAGGGGGTGTGACCTATATATTTACGAGAAAAGTTGATGCTAAATAATGAACAGAGAAACAATATTTTTGAGTGAGTACAGTCCTTTCTTGCTTCAATTTCTTTACTCTGTTTAAAGATTCTAACTCCCTTTGCGTGCTTTCACGCGTACTTCCATTGCAATTCAATAGAATTGACAGGCTATCGAAAATCAATGATGTCCTAAACAAAACTTCATCAGATGAATGTTTCTTTTTTACTTTCAATTCCAAAGATTTTAAATCATTAGCAATTTCATATGTAATCTAGTGTTACTTGGCGGACATTAGGGGTCGATTTACGTCGTTAAGTATGTAAGGCTGGCATATGTGCTTCTAGCGAAAATTCTGTGGATTTCCTAGCTAATGGTTTTTAAAATTCTCTGCACTTATGCTGTTTTACGTTGAAATTTCTGCAGCTGACGTGGTGATGATTTTCACTCATTTCTCTCTTCTGAGGGTATTTTAATTTCAATGAAAATGCATTTCAAGAGATATTAAGTGATATTTTTTAGAGAAAGTGAAAATATTGCTTTAGTTCAACAGTTTAGTTAAATGGTTAAACAGAAATGTTAAGCAGACACCCTGGCAATATTAGGAATGCAAAAGGAAGGCTGAATAAAATAAAATGAGATTTAACAGAAGTACCAAGTAAAATAAATGGAAGGAGAAATTCGCCGATGCATAAGTCCAACAAAGAGTCAGAGGAGAATATACTTTTAAAATGCTGCTGAGGAAACAGCACACATTCTCAGGTATAACAGAATTTCAAAATGAAAAATGGAAAAATATTAGATGTATGTAAATTTATATATTGTAATTCCCCTAATATATAAATGTGAAGAGACACATATAACTTGAGAAAGAAAAGGACAATTGGAATACTTTTTTTGTTTTGTAGAGAAAAAATGACGGGTAACATAGAATATAATGGCGACCAACGATATTTTGCCATAACGGACCCAAAGTTGTTCCCTAAATAATACTCTCACTAGAAAATCATTGGAATCAGTGCAAATATTTCTTTTTATACTATTATAAATTACTCGCAATCAATATAGTGAGTTGAAATTTCTAATATTGGATTGCTGAGTGAACGTAGTATTTCATTCTTACAATTACTTGTGATATGCACATGGTGTTTGGTTGAAATTACGCTTTTAATTTCAAAGTTATCAATTTTTATCTCTGATTGCAGCAAGGGCTTATTTCATTGCCAACCTAAGCAATGGCTTAGAACGGATTATTTCGAACACCATCTATACATTAAATTAAGTTAAACGACCAATTAACCGAATTTCAGGTAGATTTGTGTCGGAGAATTTATACCCCAAACTTTCTAAGTGTAGCAGCTTAACATCTACATTTTGTAGCAGGTCACAATATTTCTGAAAATTAGAGCTCATCGGTATATGTCGTATATGTATAATATTTTCCAATGCTTGAAACGAATGCGCTACACCTGTTTATCCTTTATACTGTTCTGGGGTTATATGGGTCTCATAGGGGTTAGTCAGGATGCTAATGGGATACGAGTACCGAAATCACTATTTTCTACTTCGCCGCGGAATTGATGAATTTATGAGCTGTTTGCTTCCACGTGTAGGTGCATGATAATTTTGAAAAAGACGTTAATTGTTTTGACAAAAGCCTCACAGCCTCTAGGACCAGAAATTGGGTCCTCAAATCTTATCGACAGTATAGAATTTTATCTTGTTCTTTCGCACCAGATTCTTAACATGTATTCACATAGCAAAAGCATTGGCATCAGGTGTTACTATTTACGAACCATTGACAGGCTATTTAATCGCTACGATGTATTATTAGTTGGAGATTTTAGGCACACGCTACTGATCATAGATGAAGAAACTCAATCAGATGAAAGTTTCCTGCCTTAAACAGTCGTATTAACGGGAAAGTTTTTATAAAATTTTATCTCACGAAAATATGAGGCGAATTGGCCTCTAAAATGGGACGCATTATCTTGCATTCTTCTGTTTCTAAAATGTATGGATTGGTACATTCAAATCGCATATTTTCGTTCGAAGCCAGGACTCTGTGCTAGAAATTATATGAGACAGTTCACGGGCTGTGGTTTTCAAGAGTTCCTAATTCCTCTTGAGTTTTCATCCCTGATGGACTACTAAGGCATTACATCATCCAAACAAAACCTCCTTGGGTCCTTCATAACTGCTGCAGGAATAAAGAAGCTTGAGGAGAGACTTAACATTTGCATTAAGAAGAATGTGTTAAAAAGCAATGGCAAATGAACGCGGGTTAATATACTGTGGGAGAGTCAACTGCACAATTGACGTTAATCTTTCCATATTTTAGTTCATTTTGCCTAATATAGAGCTTTTTACATTAAAGATCGTTTCAAATTTCGAATATCCAAATGCACTCCAAGGAAAATAACATTTATCAGGTAAAAACAGTTCTTTACCCTTAACTACTATCGTGGTTTTTGGCCACGTACACACTTTCAAATCGCTCGTAAACAACAACCGTCATCTTCACTATCTCAAGTTCAACTGGCTCGCTCCCCTCTCCTCTAGGATTACATTGAAGCCAAGGTTTCCATGAGCGCCCGTTTTACCAATACAATAAAGGAGCAAATTCTGTCGGGTCAAAAAAGACCCGACGATAGCAGTCGAGGGTTAAAAATCATTTTCCTACATCTTAATCATTTTTCAAATCCCTCCAGCGGGTTGAAGCAAACAAATCACACCCAAGGTAAATATAACTTTTCAGAGGGATTCTGAAATCATAAAAATCACATGATTGTCATAAAGAGAATAAAAACTTACCGAAAGAGCTAGAAGGTAATCAACACCTTGAGGCCTCGAAGGTCACAGATTGCGGGTACCAATCTACCAATTTATGCTTATGAACGCTTAAAAAAGACGGGGAAGAGTATGGTTTATGCGCATGGAATGAATTAACAGTAAGAGGGAATTTCACGACTGCCTTCTAATAGAATAGCCTTCTAGTAACGTTGTTATAACTTTACACATCTTGAGACCCTCGCACGGTCTCCAGCAAACGAAGGATGATGTTACTTCCTTGAGAGAGTTAAAAAGCATTTCTTTTTTAATGTAAAAGAACGACCATTTCATGTTCGTTTTAATCCGCAGTGATCTCAACAAGTCTCCATGTCTTTCTTTCGCAGTATATAACTCGGCTGAAGGTATTTGAACAATCGTTCATTTTAGATTGCGGAACTGGGTTTTTCAATAGTTCAGCTATCCATTATGGATCCTCGCAAATTGCGTTTACAACGTTGTTTGGTTATCAGACTTCACGGTTAGAACAAAGGACGAGAGTCTCTAGGGACTCTTTTCTTCTGAACATACTTCACCGCGCAACATTGTCATTACTTTATTTGCTTTTCCTGAGTGTTCCTCATATGCTTACGCAATTACCTCCTCATATATCAAAGCTGGACGTTTCTTTCATGAGACATCATACCTTCGATTACCATCTTTCAAGATTTATGGCTTTAGGAAATCAGTGGACAGAGAGAGATTAAATTGCACGAGACGATAATGAGTGATTTTCACAAGGCATTCCATTTAATCAACCGCATGCAACCTTTGTCCTCAACTGTGATTTAAAAAACAAACATTTGTTTATCTAAACTCACTTCGTAAAGAATTTTTGTCGAATCTTTACAAAGAATTGTCACAATTTTCCTCTCATGCTATTGGTTTCGGTTTGATGTTTAATTTTTTGCTAATCTCTAATGTGAAGTTGTGTTCTGGCACAAGCTCGATTAAAATATATATAGATAGAAGTTTAAACTGCGCGTTATCTCATTAATTCGAATAGAAAAATACAATATGAAAGACCAGAAAGAAAATTTAATTCTGATATTGATAATAACCCTCAGTTTATATTTTTGTGGAAATCCAAAAACATATTTCACCATATCCTATGAACTCTGTAGCTAACTTAAAGTCATAGAAAAATTTACATTAGTGCATCTAAAAATTCCCTGGATAGTATGGAATTAGATTGAAGTCATCTCCCCATGTGAAATTTTATATTTTTGATACAAAAAATCAATTTTATTGTAATATATCCCTATAATTATATATTCGGCACCATTCTGCAAATAATAATATGTACGTTATTGATGATCCCTGCTCTTCATTGATTCTTTCATGTCTTAACTGGGGACTCAATTCCTTCGTCAAAATATTTTGCATACTTCTGCAAAAAACAATCAATATTCAGAAAAATAGTGTTCCTACACTTGTGAATGAGTAGTTAAAGTTTTTTAAATCGATAAAAATCACAAAAAGCTTTCAAATATGTAACAGGAAAGAATATACATCAATCTTTAATAAGATAACCTCCTAAATTCTGCAAATATTTTAGAACACAATACCAATTATTTTTCAATATCAAGGGTTTACTTTAACCAATAAATATGAAGGTTCAAAACCACTATTTTAATAAAGAAAACTTAGGATTTAGTATTTAGGGATGGTAGGGATTCCACTGACTGTCAGACAAACAAGCAAGAAAGTAAGGGTGCACTTCAAAACATATCTATTAGTCATCCAGGTGAATAGTGGTGAAGCTTGGACGTTTATAGTAGAGGAATAAGGGCGATTTGAAGAAGAGAAAAAATGTTGTGATGTCGATGAGTGATGGAGATGAAATGGGCAAAGAGTGCGGTCGGGTACATTCATCAAGAAAATGATCACAACCTCGAAGAAAGAGGGAAAACATATGGCTGATGAAAACCACACGAAGTGAATAAAAACTTTGCCGACAGTTTCTGAGACTTTTTACCTATTTTATAACTATATCGGAGAGACCATTTGATGAAAAGATCTACCTATCGAGGAATATAAGCAGTGGAATTGACGAAGGAAACGACTGTTTCCAAGTGGAATGGACGAAGGTTCAACAGGTTTGTAGACAACTTAATAGAGGGCCACTGGAATTCAATCTATGTTTTGAGCGCTGACAAAGCTTAAAACAACAAAAAATTATTCTATTTTTGTCATTCTTAATGTGTAACTAGTTTGATGAAATGGTTATAATATATTGTCTCTCAGAATCTAAAATCGGCGTCCCTCAACTTTCTGAATCACGAACTTCATCCTCCACTCGAGAGATCGCTTAATCAACCGCAGTGAAAGTAACACGAGCCTTGACCACATTTTACAAGATATCTGAAACCAGTTACATTTTTTGGGCATTTTTTAATGGCAGGTAGCCTTTATTATTTTCTTTAACTGTCAAATCGGCCCTCTTTTTCATCGGTTGTTCAATCCTAAGACTTGCTGACTGAAGCTCTCCACCCTTCTCTATTTAATGCTAGCTTCCTTACCTCCTGGTATCTCTTCCTGTGTACTTTCCTATTTATTTGGTCCATAAACTATTCCCGCGTTCCTCAGGGGACTTTTTATATATTTTGCCTTAAATTATGTTCTCCACAAACTCATTGTGCCTCAAAGTGTATCAAATCCACCTCGTTCTTCATTTCTCTATCGTGTTTCATCTTTACTCTTCTATTCTTCTGTACATGTCATCATTTTGACCGTCCCTTTTATCTTCAGCATCCTCATCCAGAACCAGGTTTTGAAGCCTTCTAGTCTTTTCTGGTCAGCTTTTCCTATGGTCCAAGCTTCGAATCCATAGTGCTACGCTCCACACGAATGCTATCACACATACCTACTGTTTCCTGGTTTGTAGTCCTATCTTCTTCGGGCATAGCAGTTGTCTTTTCCCCATGAACGCTTTCTTAGCTTGAGCTATTCACCGCTTGATGTCCGTTGTATTTCTTCCATCGCACATGATCGTACATCCAATTCAACACTATCAGGACTGATTGCTGTTGGAATCATGAGACATTCACAAGGGTGTTTAAATTCAGAATCTTAAACAACAAACAAGTTATTATTATGTCTTATTGTATTAAATATGGAAAGATACGAAAGTTGAATAAGAAAATGTCTGTAATAGTAGAAAAATACTACAATAAAATGCAAACAGTATGATGTCGGTGGATGTGTAGTCTTTTTTGTGACACAGTTAGATAAAGGGCTCATTAGAAAAATAACTTTCCATTTTGATACAATTTTTTTCGCTTACATCTCTGAATTGATCTTTTCCAAACTTTCTTCATATTGGACAAGACATTTTGTTTCTTCCAATTTTATTGCCAACGACCTCTTTCCGTGGTGAAAACTCCAGTAGCTGAAAATTATTCAAGTTATATCCATTTACAAGTTCCAGGAGGAGCTACGAACTAAGGATGCTGCGATTCTCTGGTCTGATTTTATTCTTCTTTTTCTATTCTCTAGCCTTAATTTATGTTTCCCTCTGGCTAGAAACTCGTTTTGGTTTTCAAAATCACTATCTTACAAATTCTGATCGATAGAAAATATATTCCTTATCTAACTACGCCACTTGCCTCGTGAGGTGAGCATTCCATGAGCCGAAACTCGCAGGATGACATCAAACTCGCATATATTAAAGCAAAAGTAATGAAAATTCACCTGCTATTGTGAAAAAAGGGAAAATTTCATGGCCTTCAGGATCATAATGAGTTACCAATGACCTAACAGGACACCGAAAGTTTCTTCTGTCAAACATTTGGACCGAAGAAATAACATTCATTAGCGTCGTTAGGGGAAGGAGAGATCGTGTTTTTTTGGGCAGAAATGCCGTGAAGGCAATTTGTTCAGATTGAAATTTGGATAAATGCATTGGGTTTAAATTTACAATCTAAGGCTACTTTTATGGGTTTATTCACTTAAAAATGGGCATCAGCATTGATGTCCTAATTTTGTTTACTATTTTTGGCGTAAGAGCTGAATAGAACTGACCTAATTTTCAATACCATGCGTGTTCGCAAACACAACCTTGAGAATTTTTATTTGATTTATTTGACACAAATATCACTTACAGTATAAAGCCATTTTATAGTGAACATATAACAAAGAAAAAAGGACACAAATGTAAAAACATAACAAGAAGCAGGTAACAGTTATCGCATCCTCATGTAGCAAAATAAACACCCTTTGCTTTCACCGTCTTAATTTCTCAGCATAAACCTGAAGAGACATATTCCATGTTCATTTTGCCTGCTTTATCTTGTACTTGGAAAGGATATGCAAATTTAGCCCATCATATTGAAATTGATACATTCCTCTCCGTCACTAAATTTTGTCTCAAATAAATATAACTTATTACTATGAATTTTGCATGCTATAAAAATCAGTTAGAGATGAGATGAATTGCTGGGCCTCTAAATCAAAAAGGCTTATTAGAGTGTACACATGTAAGTGCCAGGAGAAAAGCTCAACGTACCCAGAAAACAATCCGAAGAGTACCTTTAAGAACACTGTTTCCAAGACGATATGTGTTGGATTTGATAATGCCACGTTAACAGTTTCCATGAAAATGCAAAACCTTGAGTGTGCAGAGCGTTTTTATGAAGTTCCTGGAATCAATGATTAACACAAATCATAGTAAATAATAATGAGTGAGAGTAAAGGCAATTTTCCACTTGGATAAATTTTATTCGACCTAGGTTCATATGTACTACTGCTTGATGATGATGGTCGAATAAAATTATTTATCCAAGTGGAAAATTGCCTTTACTTTCATTCTTCATGATGAATTCTTTCTACCACATCAAGTCGGATACTTCTCTTTTTGCACAAATCTTAATCAGTGAAATTTACTTTTTTGCTACTTGGTGTTACCTATAATGCATGGGTAACTGTTGGCACCTGTGTGTTAATATTAACTGAAAGATGAACAACAGAGACGATCCGAGAATATTTTTTTCGACTAGTACCAGAAATTGATTCTCTTAAATTTATTGCTAACATACACAACGACATGAGTGAATATACCACCTTCTCACGATTAGTAGAGCGATGAGTGTTTGTTATCTTCTATAATAGCCCAACTTATACTAGAATCTGAGCACGATACTAAGAATCAGGTGATATGAGCACTAAGCAGTAGTTCCCAGGCATCAAGTGAGTGTGCCGTCGTTTTATCTGCACATGGTATTATTCGTGGTAAGTTTTATTTGGAGAAAGTGATAACCCTGAGAAATCTACGTTAATTTTGAGTATTTATCTATTGTCGTTAAATTGCAAGGCTTGGATTGCGATGCAACTTTTAGCCGCAGCTGGAATCATCATCAGCCCAATGTTCAATTCAACCTCATTAGGACAGTTTGAGCGAGATATCAATTCGCATCAAACTCAATGGATTTTTCCTCATTTTAAAGAGAAATTCGTCATCTCTCTATTGATAAAAAATATTTCCACCAATTAATTAGGAATTACTTCCCAAAATATAACAGCAATTTTGCATGGGATTGGTTGGGATATGCACGACATTGATTTATATTAAAAATCGCATCTTTTTCTCAATACCGCGTCCAATAATTGGCGATTTATTTTGCCATCTCGCGTTCATCTATTCAAGTATGCGTTCTTGCAATTTGCGACTAAACATGGCAAAATTTGTAATTCCCTTTCGTAGGTACATGCATCAGATTATGCTACTACGTGCCTCTTGTAGAACGAGCTGAGGCACTGTAACTGCCAAGGTTACTCCGGTCAACTTCAGACAAATGCCATACACCTTATGGTCCGTGAGAAATCCGTACCTTCTTCTTATATAAGTGGATATGAGGAAGTGATGCTATGCTGGTTACTGCGGTCTACTCATGTAGTTGCACTCGTCCGTCTTATGCATTGGTAACAACTTGCAAAAGAGTCATAAAAATAAATAAGCCTTACAAAATGCATTCTAGGAAATATCCTCATAAAATGAGGAATTCCTAGATATTGTCCAATATTTAACAAAGTATTGATTGTGTTAATATTCAGCTACTTGTAAAAATAAATCAAGTACAGCAGAATTTTTACAGAAATGCAAAAAATATCCTGCGGTAAATGCGTTTTCGGTGAACTGTGTAAAAAAAAGAGTCCATTTAAAAACTTATATACCAATATTTAGGTATTTACATCGAGTTTCAGTCACATACATTTTTTTTGTGCCATTAACGCTAAAATACCTTCTGCATGCTTCTTGCAGCTGCTGATATTGAAAAATAAATTTCGAATAAGGTCTTTATGACCACAAGGGAAAAACCTTGCTCAAGCTACTTAAACATTAAATCTATGACTACGGTTGTGAGCAAATAAAGTGTTGACTGCGCGCCTAAAGCGGCGTGGCGCTGAGAGCGGACGGGTGAAAGCGGTTTCACTTGTATACCTCTCGCCTCAGGGAACAATTATGAAACCGAGGAACCATCAAAAGCTTCGACCTTGAAAATGCTTTCGAGGCGCGATGAGCCGACCCACACTGGGAACGAGTCATGCATGAGGCTCAGCTGAGCAGAGGTCAAGGAACTCAAAGTTGTTCTCCGTAACCTCCATGAGTGATATTAACGATCACAGTCAGAAATTGTGCTCAAAATATTCATTCGGAGCTCTTGGTCTCGCAAAGAGATGTGTGTATCAGATACCGCAGTGACCTTACCCAAACGTAAAATTTGTTGAACTTATATCTCACCTGGAAATAACATTTTAGATAGCTCTTATCAATC
Source organism: Ceriagrion tenellum (assembly GCA_963169105.1). Taxonomy (NCBI): domain Eukaryota; kingdom Metazoa; phylum Arthropoda; class Insecta; order Odonata; family Coenagrionidae; genus Ceriagrion; species Ceriagrion tenellum. The sequence goes on from OY720637.1 coordinate 132,572,294, forward strand.
CCACTGCTGCTCCTTTTAGATTTTTCATATTGAAACTGAGAAAAGTACTGCCCTGCTAAGCTGAAAAACTGAAACTGCATTATTGTTGGTTCTTGTTGGTTCTGAGTTATGGCATGCTAAAATTTTCATTTCCGAGTCTTCGATCATTATTTAGTCCATCTTCGAAGAGATTAAAAGCTTTAGTTGATGCTTAGACTATTAGTGCTGGAAATATGGTATTAAGATATATCATAGGGGAATAAAAGTTGTGAGATTCTCTTGGAGAAAGACGTGTAGCTGCTGTTATCTGACCTAGAAAACTGACATTAATACTATAGAAACGGTGAAAGCAGAACGTGTTATCAGGCAAATCACTAGAGATACAGTTTTTTTAGCTTTTTAAATCGTCTAAGTTGAAAAAAACAAAATCAATTCTAACCTCAAAATTTGTAATTTTGTAATTTGTCTTTTAGCTTCGCAGGGCAGAGTGCATCTAAAGCACTCATTACTATTTTAAATTCTAAATCAACAGTAGACAATAAAATTTATAATATTGAAATATACTGCTGTTTTATGCTCTGTAAATGATGCATAATTCGTCGCTATAAAAGTTCATAGGGTAACATTATGTAAAATATCTCAGCATTTAACTTCAGATGCACAACTAACTATATACATTAAAGCGCTAATTAAAACTATTGATTCTCCTCAATCAACTTCTTTGTAACATTCCTGTTTCCTATAGTTTTGCAATCTCTTTACAAGCAGTTCAGATACCACTTTTTCACCTAATACATCAATAATCAAATCGTTCACCGAACGGTTATTTAGATGTCAACTTGAGGAATAAGCCCGTTTTACAAGGAACACGATATAGAAATATTTATAATTGCATGTTTTTTTTACCTGGTGTACGATAATAATTGATTTAAAACACGGGCTACTTTGCCATCTCGCGTACATGTATTTGCGCATGTGTTCTTGCAATTCACGACTATACACGACACAATTTGAAATGCCCGCTCGTGCATACCCGAGATTGGGCGACTAAATACCCTGTGTAAAACGGACTTAGGGCATTGAAACAGCCGGGGTTACTCCGGCCAACTTCAGACAAATGACACCATATGGTCAGTGGGAAATCCGAACCTTCGACTATAGGAATGACTATTAAGGAGAGATGCTATTCTGGCTACCGCGGTTACTCCAGTGATTGTACTCATCAGTCTTACGCATAGGGAATAATCAGTACGTGAATCATCAAAATATATAATCATTTTAAAATGCACTCTAGGAAACGATTCTTTTTATATGTCCATACTTCCATTAGCCGTAACTTGCACTTCAGTGTTGTTTTGATTGGATTTGATTTAGAGAATATGAAATACGAAAAGTCGATAATTATTTGTCATGTAAACAGATGTGGATCATAGTTCAGCTATTTGGAAAACCTTTGTTTCGACAAATACAGAAGAAGCTAAACTCAGTACGATTTGAAGAAATTGCCATGAGAAAAATTCGGCCTGGACCGGGAATCGAACCACGGACCATTGGTTTTGGTCCGGTAAACCAAAGGTCCGTGGTTCGATTCCTGGTCCAGGCCTAATTTTTCTCATGGCAATTTCTTCAAACAAATTCACCCGCCATGTTTGAATATTTTCAGAACGATTTCATAGGAAATAAAAATAAAAAATACAGGTAATTGGTATTCCCTTGGACCACGTAATACTTAGGTATGTTTTAACGCTGATATTTTTCAAGGATATATTTAAGTTTATACTGGTACTTCATCGGCGCTATGAAGCAGATTGCCTAAGATCCTAAAAACTCGGACTTTGGAAAATTACTTTTGAAGCTCAGCTGCATGAGATATTGATGTCATTTCCGCTTTCTGAAATGGTGATCACATCGGGCCAAAACGTGCCTCCTTGAACTCTAAGTAAGTCCCTCGGTTTTATCAAGAAAATTTCAACCCAGCAAAATGGAGCATCATAAGATTGAATCAGCACCACCTCGTGATAGAAAGATGTCTCCCAAACTGGGCTATGAGGATTGTGTAGTCCCAAAATGTTTTCTACTATTATCAGATGGCCTGGAAAAGGCGGACGAAAACTTTCCCTACTCGCCTATTTATAGTAATCGAAAGTTTCCCTCAGCAGAGAAGCAGAAGAGGATTGATTACATTAGAACTGATTGATTATAGGGCATTTTCGTCATTTGTTTCATGAATAATGCCTGTACAATCAAATACGCATTAAAGCTTGAACAATTTTCTTTGTTGGAAAGTCTCGTCTTAAATTTCTATTGTTTTGCCTCACTGTAAAAGTTGAAGCAGAAAGGTTTCCAAGGAGTTTCAAGTATTTGTTCTTTCCCATATTCTTGGACTTTGGAAAAGAATTGCACTAAACTAAGAACCGATTGGAGTAGAATAGTCTTGGAGACACATAATGTACCTACGTGTTGCTTTAACAATTCTACCCAATAAAGTTGGTGGTTTCCTGCTCGGATTTATGAAAGTTGTAATACATTTTGTATAAAATGGTCATGCTTTGTTTTTCCACTATAAGCTCATTGAGGAAAATTAATTTTGAAAAAAAACAAAGTACGAGTATAACCATTTTATTCATTTTTATCAATTTTTTATGGATTCGATTTTAAAATACTTCCATGATGTGACGCATGAAGGTGTAAAATTTATTCAATTCTATCAAGTTAATTTACTTTGTTGACGTTTAAATGGAATGGTAGTGGAAGTAGATATTCTATGGCAAAACTAATTTTTTTAAATTTCATAGCGGATAGCCTTTCGAAAGGAAAGCTTTCGGATTGTTTTAGTCAAATTGTATCAATTTCTGACAGTGGTTCCCATTCCATTTCACTAAATCTCGATTTCGGAGCATAAATCCGATAATTTTCTACTATAAAGAACAAAATAAATCGTAAATTTAAATCCTAATTAATTTTGAAGTTTTCAATTAAATTCGTTCGAGATTAGCTAATTATCTGGTTGACGCGCTCTGAAGTCTATCTACTAATAATCACTGATAGGGTCATTCTATTTCTTCCTATTGTTCATTCCCTAAAATCAGCCTCAATTAAAAAAATAACACTTTACCACATTCGGATGAAAACCACATCAGCTGATAAGTTGAAATACGATTACCTCCGTCCATGTCACAAAGCACGTCTGCGTAGCACTCGCTTTACTGCGTATTGAAATAAGCATTTCCTGCGATCTGTCATTTAAGACATATCAAGGCCTAGTTTATCTTATTTTTTCCATTGAGGAATAGATTGTTCTGGTAATTTATCTCGGCCTCGAAATTATAGGAAAGCATAATTCTAAGATATTACTCGTCACACGTACCATTCAATAAACGCTTCTGCGTGCACTTCGTCACGTTTGTGTATCGAAACAGTCGCATGATCTATTCATTTCGTAAAAAAGTTCTTAAAAATTCGACGTCACTAAGATATCTTTGTAGGGTAGTTTGATAGAAAAGAGGATTGGCAATCAACTTTTTTCGAGGTGAGAGTCCATTCATATGTGTTGAATTATAAATTTTATAAAAAGTCAGAGGCCAAATTCAATCCTCAACGCTTGAGTCAACAATTTGCTGGAAGAGGCAATTGCAGTATAGAATCAGTGATGCTTGTTATTCTCTGTGAATATGCATGGAGAGGCGTTTTATAGTTTAATATCAATCAAAACATGAAACATAAAAGTTCAATTGGTCTGAAGATAATTTTAACTATCAATTTATTTCCTAGGAGATGATAGAAATTGACGAAATCAGATAAAGAGACTGTTGGACGCATTTAAAAGTTGCGGGATTTTAAAGGATTCGATGGACAGAATGATACTATGTAAGAAGAATTTGAAAAATTAATGAGCTCATTCTCTATTGTTGAAAGTAGGTGGTTGTGAGAAATCATGACAATATATGACTACTGTTACTCTCATATATTATCTTTGAGCAGAAAGTTGTGTTAAATATGTAGGTCTTAAAGATAATATAGTTTTTTTGGGAGAAAAACTTATGTAGGCCACGCCAGGAATGATAGTATGTCTAAGGAACTACCAGAAAAGTCGTCATTAGAACATTTATGATGATGCCACACAGATACCATTTAAAATTTGGATCCGGATTCCACAAAAATATTTAGGAATGCTGACTATTTTTCTAAATATGGTTTTAAATACTTCCAGGGAAGCTACTAGGAATTCTCAAACGATACCGTGACTATATGATGTAAGAAAAATATTTTGCAATTTATTGATATAAACGATGCATATTATACTTCTGAAATCATTAATAGTTTGGGTCACCATCAATATTTGTGATGCAGTAACTTTCGTCAGACATTTGAATGATTATTTCCCAAACATAAACTGGTACTAAGAGGAGTGGTGTAGTTTTCTAGTAAAGTATCATACCAAGTGGAATCTGTATCTACATACTGTAGTATGTAGATACAGATTCCACCTCCTAATATTCCGATTTCTTGAATCAAACTTTTTGCGTTGTAATAGCTTGTTTCTAATTCTTTCTATTTATACTGGCATTATAAAACCCGCCAATGTTTATCGAGACAAATATTCGAAAAAAATCAAAAGTTTGAACATTATAATCACACAAAAATTGATGTGGTTCGAATAGACTTAATATTTTCTTGTTTCATGTTTTTAAGTGAAGAGCAGAAATAAATCATTTGCTAAAATCATGGTGTATATGCCATTTATTACATTTCCATTTACCCCAATAAAGAGAGAAAGCAAATAAAATTTACTTTCAAAAACCAATCACTCAATTTGGTTGTGTGCTCACAGCTTGATATAATTTTGACCCGAAACAATTTGTTTCAGATGTCTTTCACAGGTTTTGCTTTAATAAAGCCATTGTTCCATAAGGAAAAATTTCGATGCTTTGTCATTTTGATTTAGATGTAATTAAGAGTAATGATCGCTGAATACAATGAGAGACAACAAAGTGAACGTTGGAGGGAATCATGCCCTACTCCCGAGAGAATATGGGCTCAACCCTCCTCCCAAGAGGAGCACCCTCGCTCACTTTAACCAACCTTGGGAAGTAGGTGGCCATGTCCCGAAAGCTTCTTGTGCCTTTCAAAACAAAAGAGCATCGAAAATACGCCGTTACCTTGAAAAAACTTGCTAATCTCATTTCCGAAACTCATTATACCAAATTACTGTTTAATTCTCTACAATGGAAAAACGTTTAATATAAGAAGAGAACGATTATTTATGCCAAAGAAAACAAACCGTAGATTGCAAAAAAAGGATGTTTTTATTACAGTTAACTAAGTAATTGTCACTAATTGTGAATGTCTACATAAGATTCTTTTTTCTGTGGACTGAATGTAAATTGGTAAATGTCACCTAATCTAAGCAGACTTCGAAGGAAGAGCTTGAAAAGATCTCAGATTTAGAATACCTGTATGACGAACATTTATAAAATGTTTTGAGTGTTGAGTAGGAAATATAATAGGAGCTTAAAAATGACCTGACAGTAATTAATAGCACAGCTTGACGTGGTACTTTTTCGGTTCATGCTATATTTGAATTTACATAATATGTCCCACCGGGTCAGGTGTTTGGCTGCTGTAAATGTTTCAATGACGGACGCTGCTATCATCCTCAGTGCAGCTCTACAGATAGCAACTGAGCAAGTTGCGCAGTCTCCTACAAACAGAAAATTGACCCGGGGACAATTCCGAGGGAAGTATATGGAAGCATAACCATTTGTCAATCATGAAAATAAAAAATATCTTCATTATTAAACTGACATATTGAGCATGCTTACGTAAGGAGGCAAATCTCGGGCAAAAACTGCTGCAGAGCAAGTAATTTTGGAAACTGGAAATGTGGCTTTATTGAAAGAGTGATGAGGATTAAATTGGATCAGGAAATTACCAATGCAGGAGCTAGGCGAAAAGACGGAGACAAAATATGTATATGGAAAGCTTTGAGAAGAAAATGGCACTAATTTATTGAACTGTTTTTGTAGAAAAACAGCAAACTGTAACTTAAATTGCATACAGCAAACTGTAAAATGTAAACAAAAAACTGTAAAATATATATAATTGTGAGAAATGATCAAATGAATGAGACAAAATATGAGGGACATTAAAGTGAAGGCTTTCAAAGGAATAACGAGCATAGCTGAAATGGTAATATTCTGGAGAGACGTAGAAAACAAATATTCAAATGGGCGTCTACTGATTTCGCTAAAAATCCCTTCATTCGAAGCATAGAAGGGCTGTGAGTTGTTCTTAATACTTTTTGTGATTGTAAATGACTACTTCACATATCGTAAATTTCGTGGAAAAACTCTCTCCTTTGAAACATTTCATGAATGCATCAGAAAAATTCTATCTCATTTTTTACAGCGATTTACCCATGAAAGTACAACTTAAGCTATTTTAGTGAGATTTTAGTTTTTGAGGCAAGTAATTAAGGCATCATTAAATGTAAGAAAAAATTCATGATATCATAAATGTGGCATTGGGCATCAGTTTAATGTTTTCATTACATTCGTTGAATTGTAGATAAGAGGATGAATATAGAATTTTATTGGTGTGTAATTACCCACAGAAGAATGAAGGGTTGGGTAAATTACCATGAACTGGGGTGGTTGCGTTCGTAAAAATGCCTTCCTCTCTGACTTTTGCATAATTGAGGACTGTTTGAGTGACCTTTCACGCAAGGATAACAAGCATTAATAGGGAATGATAGTATGTCTATCTATCTGTAAACCTTATTTGTGTTGTTTAGAGATTGTTTAGCGAAGAAATAACTTTAACCACGAAAAGAATTGTTGCATCTTTTCACAAATCAAGTATGTATCCGGGCCAGGTGTCCTTAAAATGTTATTGTGGTAAATGTTTTTCGAAATTTTGTCTGGCAAAAATGTTATAATATTTCTTCTTATCTGTTTTTATGTATTAATACATGCGTGCGTATTCAATTTAGTTCAAATAGTTTCTTTTCACCTTTAATTTATATATGTGTTTAATAAACAAATTTTTAAGAATGCAACCATTACAGGTTCTGAAAAATGACTAATTTTTGGTGGTTACGGGTAGAACAAATTGATGTTTATGATGTCATAATTTTAATTCTTCCTGCTGCATACTTTACGACGAACAGTAACTATTAAATTAGCGACCAATTTAACAGAGTTATAAGCAGTTTAAGACCTTCAAAAGCTAATATTCTTCATGAGTTCAAATTCAATAGCTAATCAAGTTCTATTCACAAGATAAAAATTGTGAGTTAAGTTAGAAGAAACGCAACTTAAAAGTTATTGCTTAGTAACTGGTAAGAAAATATTGTTTATTCTTCAAAAGTGGTTCCTTTCACATAGAATTATAAATATGATTAATGAATTAAATAATTAAGCAGTATTGAAGAAAGCTTTGGAAAATTCTGATTGCACTATAAGTTTATTGTTGATAGACCGTGTTAACACTGAATATCTTTGAACAATGTTTTTGAGGAGAGAGTTTGAGTAAGATCAATATCACAATAGAAGTATCACAATTGATGGACTAATATTTCTCTTAATTTCAAAAATATTTTTTCCATTAAGTTGTCATCATAAGAGTTGCAACGTTGGCACTGGATGTGTCGCCTCGTAGAAATAAATTTTGCATTACATTTGGCTTGAATACTATTCAATATAGCGCCGTAATGTACAATTCCAGCCCAGCATCGAATTTTTTCTTCAAACTTGCAAATAGTGGAATAATCACTTCACCTAACTGCTACAGGATTTTTGCGATAAACATTAATGAGCATGGAATGTGCAAAGATTCTAATCTGCTTACTCTCACTCACCCCTCTATATAGCAATAGCAAATCATCCAAGGTCATCCAACTACATTTCTCGTCGTACAAGGAAAGACGAGTTAAAGAAACTCGGGCGTAAAAATTCTCAAGAGAAGAATAAAAAGAAGAGAAAACAAAGGAAGAGGGCTGTGCGTGAGACGGGGAGCGTAGGAGGTTGTCATTCCTCCGATAATTCTCCTCCTCATTCCTTTCAATCCGTCACGAAACGCTTCTACCGCGGAAGCTATGAAGTTCCACCGTGGGAAGGGCAGTCTTTAGTCGGGTGGGATGGGAGGCTCGAGAAAATGGGTGGGTGCCCATGGGGTAGGCAATTGGGAGAGGGGGGTGCCGCAGTGCTTTGGAATGGGAATGGGCCGACGCTGGTGGGGATATTGAAACGGGATACAAAGGCAGGAAAGGGCGGAGGAAGTAGGTGGGGGGTTACAGAGGAGGGAGGGGAGGATTTACGGAGGTATGTCCAGAGCCTGCACCGGCTTCGGCTCAACTTGAAGACGGACCGCTAACGGAGGAAGACGTACACGGGGAGAGCAAAGAAGCAAGAAGAAGACAGCCATCCCAGAGTTAACCCGAAGCTCCGAAGGAATCCGTCCCGGTCTAAGAGAGAGGAGAAGCAGGGAGAAGATGTGCGAGTGTAGCCGATTGTCCATCTTAGCCCTCCTGGTCACAGCCTTCGCGGCGTGTCTGGTGCGGAGCGAGGAGCCGCGTAAGTTGACCTTACATCCGATATCACGACGAGATTTTGATGCACCACCTTAAGGCATGAACTTGTCCTCCCATCGTGATACCTGTGAGTCTAGAAAGGTCTGAGGCAAATAATGCCAGAATTTTTTGTGAAACTGAAAATAGTAGAGCGCGAGGAACTCTGAGTGATTATTCTCCAAACGTATTAGTTTGACACATCTAGCTCTCACATTTTACACCTTTGAAATCAGGTAGTTTTAATGTATGAGCATTATAATCAGGATTGCTCGTTCGAATTGACATCATGGTTCTAGGTAAAATCTAAGCAATGTGAAACAAAATGTCATTATGTTAGATGAGATATGGTAGCCCATGGAAATGAATCAATAATCCAAAGCAATATACCTAAATCATCAATCATCACAGTATATGTGCTAAGGCGACTTAATTATTCTTCAACATCTGTGGGACTACCCTCTGGTTGGTCCCTGGGTAGGTCGTGAAGAAAATTGGGTTGGTGTGGTGGCTAGGTTACGGGCTTCCTATTCTTGGGACCTGAAATTGAATCTTGGTATTATAACGGACATTTAAAAAAATTTTGATAGCTACTCGTATCCTAATTTAAGATCACTGTACATATTAGCAGTAAAAAAATAAATATAGAGAATACGAAAGATGAGATAAATTCAATCTCGATTGTAGGATGACTAGCGCACAAGAAAAGGAATTGTGAAATCAAATTTCAGTTATGTAAGACGATTTTCTGGGATATATTTACATTCAGACTTTGAACATTTGTGCATAACTTCATGTGATATTAATTTGTGCCATTTTAACTTTGAATATAGTTTCTGATTTTGTTATGCTGGAATAAATAATGGTAATTTTTTTATGTTCCGCAAGTATAAAAAAGTGGTTAGACTCTCATTTAAACATCCGACCTCCTTTACTTACGTCTAAAAGCAAATGAGGACCCGACCAACTTGGAGAGAAACTCAGCTTTTTGATCGTTTAGTTTTACTTATTATGGAGTCCTTCGACAGCTGATTAAAGGGTAGAAATGAATTGATGAATTATGAGGAAAATGTAAGGTAAGCAGAACGATGGTTTATTTTTAACCCAGTGCACTGATCAGTGATTTCAGGCATAAGGTTTACGCCTCATGAGAACAAAGTTCGAACTACTTTCCACTTAAATCTGTTCTACCAAAATCGATAAAGTCAAAAGCAGTTTTCTCAGTAGCTCAGGCCAATTCAATCTTGTAGGTGTTTTACATGAGGAAGGGAGGTCTTGCACCTAGGAATGACGACAAGGTAGAGAAAAAAGCTGGTGGAGACTTTTATCTACTCTTAGCAAAAGGTTTCAATATGCCCCCGATTTTTTTTCCCATTTTGGACTGCAGACCCCGAATACAATGGATTCCACTGAATAGTATCCGAATCTTCCACGGTTACAATATAAATCCTTGAGATTCTAAGTTAGTACTTTCTGAATCAGTATTCTTCGAGGGGGTTTGTTTCAATTCAATATGGCAGAGTTTATGCTAGTCTTGAACCAAAGTGGAGAAAATTGAGAGATTAGGACATGCGAGGCAGATAACCATATCCTTTTCACGAGTCGTTTTCGGTTTCTAAACAGTTTTGTCATCCAAAGCATCTTATCGCTTTCTTTTATGCTGGAAGTGCACGGAGAAATTCAACTGTATTTTTTCCTGAGGCAATAGTTTGGCTCAACAGCCAAAAAATACCGTGCTTTCATATAACGTTTAAGGCGTTAAATTTTATGACCGTTTTTGAATATTTGTTTATTTGTCCTTGTGAACATTTTTTTCCGATAAAAACAGCATTATCGTCTGACACGCGGAGTTGAGGGCTGAAGGAAACAGGCATTGATGGTGTAAACACAAGAAATTTTTAACTTTGGTAAAAAATATTTTTGTCTCATTTCAGATATAATTATGTAGTCGAAGCTTTGAATATGAGGTGAAAGAGTGAGAATACAACATTGATTCTCTCGTGTAGATATCATATTTTACCTGAAGAAGTAGTGATAACCATGATTATTTTCTTCCTACCGCGATAACCTGTCTGCCACGGTAGAATCAGGTTATAAGCATAGAGGACAGCTGAAAGTGGTTTTAGTCCTCTTAGGAATTCTACTGCGCTATTTCAGAGGTTACATTTGTAGCTATCGATTTATCAGTGTATTACCGCTCTTTATTCCACTGGATTCTCATGGCGTCTACTCATTTCACATCCAGGATTGATCATCTTCCAATTCAATAAATTAAATCACGTATAGAACAATTTAGCTCTTTCAGGTGATTAAATTGTTAAAAAGGGATTGTTACAAATCAGGCGAGTAAAAGACGAAGGACTTATTTCTCCCCAATTATTACGGTTTGCATATCCAGAGACTTCAACGGCTGAATTTACGGTAAATGAGAACTGACAATGATACCAACCAACATGAAATAGAACTCTGTTACATTTATTTAAACATTGTGAAATGCTGGGTAAAATGCCTGATATTTTTTTCGTAGGAATTTCCAGCGCAAATAACCAGTGGTTATTAAAAATCAACTTCATTGAACAAATAAATTTATAATTGCGATAGAAAATATCAAAGCAATTTTTTCCAACAATGACTGTGCATGCCATTAAATGAAGCCTCGAGAGCAAATTATGGAGTTAGTTTCAAATAAAAGGAAATAAAAAAATGATATATCGCTCAGGATTCTATGATGTTCCCTAAAATCGTTTGTTAGGCAAGTCAATGTGGAGGAATCGAGGTTTCAATAATTCCTCGTCTTAAGCTCCGACAAAGATTTTCTAATTGAAAAAAGTATTCATAAAAATATTAAATGCTTTAATAGAATTTTTGAAAAATGGAAAATACTGGTCATGCGAAAGAAGGCAAATTTCGGTATTTTCTTTTCCCGAGAAAATGTAACTATTTAGAGTTATTGTAATTTATCCAATACTCTAGCCACTCTACCAAGTTCTATTTTTCGCTTTCAGTTTCTGCTTCTCCCGTATAGTGTAAAAAACTTTTCCTTTTGTTCCTATTTGTAATCACCAAGATAAATTTCTCCATTCCTTTCCAAAATCAGATTTTCAACAGCGTTCCAATTCCATGACCTTGAACGCTGGTTTAACATCAGAATCTCCCTAAGACGTCTATTTCTATCAAAAGCAATCGGTCGAAAAATATCTGAAGCGTTTTGAATGATCGACGGGTAAATAAATTGTTCTAAAAGCTGAAAGTGTCTGAAATTTCAAATTGAAAATTGTGCAATAAGCTCCCCTCATAAATACCATATTTAGGTCATTAATTATCGTACTACAGAGATATCGGCGATGTTGACAGGTTAAGAAATATATTAACAAAAAATTGCTATTTTTTCACATGGACAATTTGTACATTTCAATATATTGCCTAGCTACTTTTCACAATTATTTTGCAATATAGACGGTGATTTCGAGCAATTGTAATGATAATATTTTCTTTTCTCCTGGCACTATAGGGAGCGTGTAGGTGGGCGAATTTTCAGCGTGTTAACTTTATTTTTTCTATGCTTTTATCCCTAGGGGTTTAAATACTTGTAATAATAATGGGCAAATAACCTTTTATTTTAGAACAACCTTGCATATCAGGCAAACTATGACGGAAAATGAAGAAATTTGAGGTGACATGAGAAGGAAATATATGATAAATGGAAAGGAGAAAGAGCTTATATGGCAAAAAATTGTAAGATAAACTGAAGCGGTGAGCCTTGTCCGAAATTTCATTAAAAATTACGTTGAAACTGTGCATTCACTCAAAGCAAGGCGTGAGTTTTTCGGTAAGCCTGCTGTTAAAAGGTACAATAATACCCATCCAAATGCTAATATTCGTCCAAAAATAAATCTCATGGATGTGTAGTTTTCAAGAAGCGGTATAAAAACGAGTGAATGAAATCTACTTGATTCCATACAAGTTCTCCGCACAAAATTGGCCTCAAAAGCCACTTTCACTCGAATGCATAAGGTTAGACTCGCCCGGTGCGGGTAGAAGATGACCTGGCGGCTCAGCATTCTTGACCTTGAACGAAGGGCAGAGATGCTGAGGCGCTTTGAAGCGTAGAGACGCAACATTGTGGCGCACAATGTAAGCGTAAAATAAGAATAAATTTGTGAAATTATTTTATTAAATGTCCCTTCCACATAAAACGAAATTGGGCAAATAGAAAGCTTTATTCCGCGCGTATTTTTCGTGGGGGGTTTTGCAATTTCAATTTTACTCCAGAAATGCAGCAGAAATCCAATTCCTTTCCTAAAGATCAGGAAAACTAAAACAAGGATACTTCACAATCTTAGAATGCCATACATCGAAGGAATGGTATTATAAATTGCACTCTTATTGCTTCATAGGACGAAATATAAAATGAAACACAAGATCGAGGAAGTTCGATGAGAGCTGTGTAAACAAGTAAGTAGTATTATTGCTGGTGTTCATCGAGTAAAGAATATTGAACGAAGAGCTTTTTATGTCAAATAACAATATTTATATTTATTTACATATTTATTACTTTATTTAATTATAATACTTCAAGAAATCTCCTAAACATTTATTACGCAAGATTTGGCAGAAAGTTAATATTTTCGGAAAAATGGGTACGAAATATGTCCGTACCTTAGCGTGTAAAACGCGTGCGTTATTTCACAAAAATTATAAATGAATAATCAGGTGAGTGCATACTAAACACGAGATGTGAAATACTGCGCCAAATCAGCTGAACTACCGCCCCAATGAAATATATTGTGTACATTAGGCATTTTTTCCACTTTAGCCACTCAACGTCAATGTTTTACTACAGAATAATAACGGTTCTATCATAACTACCCCAGCCGGTGGAGCACTTTAAATAAAACCTTATTTATGCGATATTTTAAGTTACCATACGAGTTCTTCTGGTGTCTGTAAGCGTAAGAGTATTACCTTTTAACTATCTTAACTCTTAAATATATTGATTTACCAATGTCCAACTCCAATTCGAATTACAAAGAATGTCCTTTACTATCCCCATCTTAATCGTTAATCTCTTTCGCTCTTTATCGCTTCAACACCTTTGCGGTGCCCAGAATTCTCACTTCTTAAATACTCTCTTTCTTACACACCAATAATATATAGTAAAGGATTAAACAAATGCTAAGTTATATGTACTTATCTACTTGAATATGATTTGCAAAAGATCAGTTCTTAGAGATATTTTTAATTCTGTATCTATTTAATTTAATTTTCAACCCATGATGAGCTGATGTAAATAGGACCTTGTTTTAATCAGGCATCGTTAAAGTTTTTCCACTAAGCAAAAATGAACAGCTGATTCTTAACCTCCCATTCTCAATCATTTTCTCCTTAACCAGAGGATATGGTAAGATTTTAAAAAGGTAGTTCACTAAATCAAAGAATCAGCCGCATTACTAACCTATGATAATTTGAATTTACCAGACAATAGCGGGACAGCAATTTTCAGTATAGGAATAATTTGTTAGCCACGTTCAATATAATATCTATGATGTTCATGTGACAAAAAATACAATTCCCACACAAGCAAAGTTTTGACTGTACAACATCGGGTAACTAGGTTGACTTTCCATCGAGTTCTAGGAAGAGTATTTGGAGCGACAGTTTCATGTCTGGGCAACGGGGCATCGAGAACGTCCTCATTGGTCTCGGCGATCAAGCAGGCTTACAGCTAACGTAACTGTACTTCCACACAATGGACTCGCTTCATTCGGTGCTTCTTGAGGTTTTCGACCCCAAACAACTATCAGCTGACAGGAGAATGCATGAGGGATGACATAATGAAGACGCACAGGAATTCTTGGCGGCCTTGCGACCACAGAAAAAAATCTTAACATTATTTCATCGCTCGGCCGTTATAGTCTCTCAATTTTAAGTGAGTTCACATTATGGTGCATTAAAATAACAAAACCATAAAAGTATAATCTGGATAGTATAATTGCAAAGAGAATTTTAAAAGGACAAAATATGCTTAAACAGTCATAGCATATTGTGCGTTCATGGAAATACTATAAATAAGAGTTAGTGAGTGAGTGAAATGTCTGTAAATGTTGGTAAAATGGTATTTTGTAAAATTAATCACTCTAAATATGTTTAAATTGGGCTAATAGGAATAAAAATATGATATTCTTGGGCAATCTCAATCACTGTACGTAAATATGTGTGTGCTTACTCTAATTAGACAGTTTCCGTTCGTTTTTTATTCACAACATAAGGTTTATTTACGCAAACACTGTCTATTTGAAAGAGTAGTGTTCGCCTAAAACTCAGTTCGCGTACTTGAATTAAAGTCAGCTTTTATTCGAAACTCGAATATTTTTATTTTTTATATTAAAGTAACTTTCTATCTTTCTCTAACCACTATTTTCATGACGATGTGATCGAGAGAATTCATTGGAAGCCCTTTTCTTAGGCACTTAAGTTCAGAATAGTTGATAATGGTTGTACTTCAGATTCCCATTCCCCAATCTTTGCAATCTGAGTGGCACGCAACCAGTCGCAAGATTAAATTGAAAAATTATTCTTCAGTTTTTTGTCATATGCTCGCGTGTCTAGGAGTGATTTTTATCTGTCCCTAAACCTTCCTGGCCTTCTGCCTGTTTAGATAACAAAGATGGACTTCATTGCTTACCGATAGGTTCTTTTCCCGCGTTCCGAAATGTTGACCTAAATGGTTTCCAAGCCCTTAAAGTTGGCCTTCACCGAAATGTCACGTTGCTACTAATTTGACACCACATTCACCCAAGGAAGCATTGGCCTTGGCAGAGGCGCCGCTGTTTGGTTGGATATTTGCACTAAAATCAGCTCTACTTATATCCCCAAGGCATAGGTCAACCCAAGAATTAGGCCTTCTTTGATAATCTGGTGATTTATAATAATATAGAGTTTTACCACGGTATGAAGTTGAAAAAAAATCCTTTTATTCAAAAATTTCCCAGAACAAAGAGTCGATATTGCCATAAATCAAGGGGTTATTGTGATTAAAATGCAAATAATTCTTCTGGTGGTTTCGATGATATCCGTTAAATTATATATTAGATCAACGTGCAGTCCTGCCCAGATTTTCCCTAATCGCGGAGAGTTTTTTTAGCGCTCAATTCATAACGCCACATATTTTTCAGCGTTGAATAAATTTTAGTCTTAACGTCCGCTATCTCCTCCGATTCTTATTTTTTTCCTCCCATTTGCAACATATAAAAACAGGAGAACATCCAACCGCCCGCCTTGCCTTGCAAAGAAATGAGTTCGTAAACCAAGAGAGACACATCAGCGAACCCCTTGGCTCGAATTTTGCACGTTTCTTAAGTTATAGTATCCAGCTTACTAATTTATCACGGAGGATGTTACGTTGGGGCAGAATTTTCCTCTATGTTTCATATTTAACTGTTTATTTTAACTTTTCAATTCGTACGGAATTCCAATTCGCTATACAGTGGTGATTCATCATTTTAGCCACCGTTACCTTCCCATTGTATCGAATGTCTCATTTACTTTTCCTTGTTCTCTTTTCTGTCGACGTCACTGTGTCCACTCACTTATAGATTTCAATGGCCTTCAACCAAAGTTCATCCTTCTTCATAGTACGGCAAGAATCTATGACATAGGATACTTCGCCTCATCTAAAGATTTGATCTTACCTTTTCTTGGATCATTTTTCCTGTGTTTATTTAAAAATGTCCCACTTTTCGATAGAACGCGTTGTAACTCAGTACTTCGTATTTCATCGTTAAAGCTGAAACTAACGACCTCCAGAATGTTACCCAGGTATTTAAACTACCCAAAATCACACTGAATGCCCTTTTGCCCGAAATAAATGAAATCAATCGGCCAGGTAAGTGTCACTGAAATGGTTACTCCCGGAGGTTGTGCTTAAAGTCTTCGACAGGTTTAAACAGGCATCACATCGAACAGTTATATAATTGGCCTACTAAAGGGATCGTGATGGAAGCAAACGGAACTGTTACCTTTTGAGGAAAGCCGTTCAAAGTCATAAACGTCCCAAAACTTACAAATATCCGAATGGTTTTTGACTTGATTTTCGGTTGAATTGAGACGGTTGGGGTACGAACTACAATGCTTTCGCCATTAATGATTTGATAACAATTTTTTCAATACATCGATTTCATATTTCATCGGTTGCATATTATCTCATCACTATTTATTTAGTAGGTGTAAAATGTTCACTTCCAAAAACGTATTACATATCTCAAAAAATAAAGTTTAATATTCATCTAGTTCTCATTTTTTCTACAGCAGATAGCCCATATCTAATTTCGCAAATTGTTTCCGCGTTTTTCATTGATGAAAGTGATACTTTACAGAAATTTCCCACGCGAGGAATCGATTTAAATTCAATGTCTCACCTCCGATGCCTGAGGTATATGGCGGGTATTCTTTATATACTTTCCGTGGTACGGGAAAAGGGAATGATAGGGAATTAAATGAGATGGTTTGGGTAATATTAGAAATTGCGGGTTTCCATGCATCACTGAAGTCTCTCCATGATTCCAGTTTAAGTCATACGGGTAGTTACGGATGTGGATATGCTTTTTGATATGTCGATTTTGAATTATTTTTCTTTGGCTGGGGTAGGTCTGTTCTTTGTGATAGTTACACATCTTTACTCGGCCCACTGTTTGCAGTGAGTGCACAGTTAAGCGACGGTGCCCCACTCTAATCACACTCCTATGCTTGTCAACTCTTGTTTTAACAGTCCTACTACTTTTAACGATGCCACATCAATTTTACCGAAGCAACCCAGTGCGCACCTTCGATTTCTTGAGTATTCCTTAGACTTACAGGAGTTCGTTGTACCATAAGGTTCGTAATCGTAATATCGATTAGCTTCCTAATAAAAACGAATACATAGTATTATTCTACAATTTTTTGTACGATGCGTTTCACCATTTGCGGTATCATAAGGAATGAAAAATTTGCTTAAATTTTGTTCATTGATATGAGAGTTAAATGGGGGAAAGAGGAAATTGTTAATTTTTTGAAGGGTTGAGAAACCCTGGAGAAAGTAGATGAAGGGCTGGTGAGGCGGGGAAGGTAATTATCAAACAAATAAATTTTATCGGAATGGAGTGGGAAGGGTTGCGGAAATAATGACTCGTTACAATGGTTGCGAATGCCAAATTATTTCCATTTGTTATAGAAAATCCATTTTTAGATCTTTAGGGAGGATGTATGAGATTTCTGGGATTAATTCGCAAACAACATTGTTCTCAAGAAAAATTTGGCAAAAGAGAGGTGGAAGCCATATTTTTATAAATACTGGTGTGCTCTTTAATGTATGTCATGAGTTTTCCCCCGGGATGACCATTATATGCCAAATTATAAATACTTCATTTCTCTGTGGTTATATATCAGGCTTGAGGAATCTAGCCTGTTTATATTTTCTGTAAATACATACTTAGAAAGAGTTATGGGAGAATAGAGTAATCGAGTTATATCGATTGTTAAACTACTTATTTCTTTTCATTATCACGTCTGAGGAGAACGTATTTTTATTTTCTCAACCCATATATATGCCATTAGTTATTAGTCTTCCGTATCAATAAGGCCGATACATGGAAAAGATTATTGAATTGATTATTGGTCCGTTCTCCATTACGTACTGTCTACCCACTAACGAAATATTGTGAACAAATATAAATGTGATCCGTTCTAAACTGATTTGCGAATAGTTTTTTCAGGAAGGGCAGAAAATGATGCTGTTAGGTCAACATTATGGTCGTGAGACCGAAGTTTTCAGAAGAGAAAAATGCTATAAAATGAGAACTCTGTTTATATATAAAAGTGGCCGTCATAAAATATTACAAAATAACTTATGCCAGCACTTAGTGAAATACCAAGAAAACAAATGTCTAACCGAACTAATTACATCTCCCTTTCCTTTTCAGCGTACTATGTTCTTCAATGCAGTAAAAGTGACCCAAAGCTAAATGAATGCCTCACTCGATCCGGCAACCACCTAGCTGAACACTTCAGGAATGGTGAGAAAAATCATTCTTACATTCTCCACCACAACAGATATTACCTTATTTTTCCTGAGTAATAAGATGAAGAAATAAATTTTGTTAAACATACGCGAATACATATTTCTTGAGGGATGGTCAATCCTTTTGCTTTTTTTGGTGCATTTAATTAATACTGAAGAAAACTTTGTTTTAATATGCACATATTCAAGAAAAGTCCTTAATTATTTCCTCTAAAACTATATATTACAAAAAAAATTTAAAAAATATACTTAGCATTGCTTTAATGTCTGCTTGATCAATATTTGTCGTTTCATTCAATATTTAGATACATAATGTATGAATGAATGTATTTTAATGTATTCAAGATATATTTTAGCAACTTTACACTTGTTTTTGTAATCGAAGTGTGTGAATGATGGGCATAATTACTGTTGGTTTTGTCAATGGTTTAGTAAAATACACCAAGAGAAATACGTAGAAATTCTCTTTTGTTATTTTATGAATGGCAGATGAATCTTGTGAAACATGTTTATGGATAAGCTGGAATATTTTGATGCTCGGCAATATCATTAGCTATGTCACTCCACCGCACAGACCCTTTTATTGTCATTAGCTTTTCATCGTACATCATTTTCTCAGGAGACTTAACGTGTGTTCTTAATAGCTACATCTGAAAACTTTAGTCATGTTGAATAAAATTGTAGAACCACATTTCTCTATGTTTATTTTATGGTTATGGTACTTCTATGGTTATTATCTAAGACATAATTAATTCACCATTTAACCATTCACAGTGCATTCGGAGAATGTGAAAATACAAGGCGCATTCTAACCTAATTCTCTCAAAAAGAGGACCGTGGTCACAAATGGAGTGACTGCAGTGAAATCTTATGCAAGAAGTTCTTAGTCCTCGAATTATTTGACGACAAATACAAATTAGGATATTTTGGTCCCCGGATAGGAAACTCCAAATCACCCTGCATCAAACATAATGATCTTGCTTGTGATCAGTTGCAAACAATGCGCTCCCAATTCATTTACCTGGAAAAAATCTGAAGCGACTAACGGAAATGAAACTTATTTCCCTCTGTTTAGGTATCCCCGAGCTCGGAATCACCGAGGTGGAGCCAATATTGGTGGATGAGGTCTCAATTGCCCTTGGATCTGGACCCGATGGCTACAAGGCATCTTTCAGGGACATCGAAGCTCGTGGAGTTAGCAACTTGACCCTTGTGAAAATGATGTGAGCATGTAGGCATGACGGTCCACTGGGACCAAAGGCAGTTATTGTGCACTGGCCAGCGGACCGGGTTCGATTCCTTCAAAATGGTTTCTCATCATGGTGTATACCTAATTCACTCTACATACCTATTCGCATGAAGGAAATGTATGAAGAGAAGTGTGGGTATAAAGTACACTTTTGATGGAATCAACCGCAGTCAAAAGGAACTTAGTACGAGTTGGACAACGTTTAAAACTTGCTCATGAATGATTTGAGCCAGTCAAACTTTTATTACAGTAAATGATAACAAAGGAAATTTATTGTTGAGTTCTGAGAGGTATTTTTCATTTAAATTTTCCCAACTAATAATAAATTTACGTCAATATCAAAAAGCATATAATGACGTTTCCAAACATAATGAATCAACCCCATATTTAGTTAATGAATAAATTCTATCTACTTTTAAACCATGTAGAGTACTTTCAAGGTACTGAATTGTTTGGTAGAAAGTGATATGAATATTTTGCCCCTAAACAAAAGATAAGTTCAACTTTCCTCAACTACTGAATGAATAAGAATGCGATATACAAGTCTATGGTGTTTACATATTTCTAATTAGATGAGAGTATTAACTATTATTTCTAATTAGACGAATTGCGAGTATATCTTCTGGAATCGGTAGTCGGAAAACAAAGTAGAAAAAAATCATTTATTTTTTGTGTCAAATCATTCCTCAATTAATCAACGGCAAGTTATTTACAGCATTTTAAGGAATTTTGTATCAATTTTTTTAGCCTCTGATCATTGCATTAAGAAGTACTTAATATTTAATTACCTTTCATAGTATTTGAAAGTCTTCTGTATGAGAGAGGAAAACCTGCTCCAAAAGAGTAATGTGGTACGTATAACAGTTAGTTATTTTGGTAATTTTTTACATCTACAGTTGGATTGCAAAAAGTAAGGAATGAAATCTTATTTTAAAGTTCTCTCTTCTTTAATACTGAAACATTTGATACTGTTTATGTTTTTTAAAATGCTCTGTAACAAAGAGAGTACTTAGCAAGCTATAAACAGAGTTTTCCCTAAATTATGTACAATTCCTAATAGACTTTAACAAGTTCCTTTTGGGTGTAACAGTTAATCAGCTGTAGTTTGAGTTAGTTAAACTGCGGTTTGAGTAACAAATGCGGTTTGGTGCACAATATTTGTTACATTAATGCATGACTACTAAAATAAGAGGATATTATACAAAAAGTGGGTGGACGATTCTGATTTATAAAATATTTTATATTCTCACGTCAATATAGACAGCTAGCTTTATAGAAAACCCATTGAACTGCCAAATGTTTATTTTTTCAAACATATGTACCATAAATCCATAAACTAAGTTTGTCGAGAAAAGGGAAGTTACTAAGATTTTTCATAGAACCATGCTAAATTTAGAAATTAATTTTCTTGAAATAGTGTTCATTACTTTTATGACTTTTCATTGAAAGAATATTTTGTTAACAACAAATGGACTCTTATATAAATGATCGAATCAAGTATTAGGTTCCCTAAACTAGTATTATGCTATTAGTTCACCATTAGTGTAGAATTACACAGATTTTTTTTGATTAATCAAATCGCATTTTAATTAATCAGATCTCAAAAATTGAATTCAATACATTACATAGGAAACGTATCATTTGCTGGAATCAATTAAGTCTCAGCCACATGTGTTGGTAAATTGCAGCAGTATTGGAATTTAAATATCAACTAATATTAATAAAAATGTAAGCTTTCACTTTATGCCATTACAGCTTAGTGTTTTAAGAAACCTCTGCAGATTTCGCAGAATAACGTTTTTAGGCATTAAATGATTGCAGACAAATATTAGGTCAAACATCACGTACCGGAAATTCAAATTACAAGAGTGCCTCGGTGGAATATTCAATGTATCTGAAATATAAGACAATAGATAGCTTAAAATTTAAAAATGAAGCATGTGTCATAATTTAAAAATATTTCAAAGTTTTCATTAATTTTATTCTCTCATTGTACTCAGTACAATCTCGACTAAATGACCTATGAATTTCAAGCGTAAGTTGCCATTACATTGCTCTAATTTTTATTGCACCCCTTTCCAAATCATGTAGCCGAGCGCCATTGACAAAATCCTGATTTCTCGTAGGAAGAATTCTTTTACGTACTATGTACAACGTAATGGATTTATGGCACATTCTTATATAGTTAATTTATACATAATCTATGCTTGACCAGCCTGAAAAACGGAACGGAGGAATTTACGTAAAACACCAGCATTACACAGACATCACGACCGAATACGAGTCGATAGCAAAGCTAGGTTCGCAGCACGTATACTCATTTGAATTTCTTATATGATTCAGTGCCGACGTCGATAAGCTGGAAATCCAGATGGCGTTGAAAATCCCCAGGATCCGAGCAAAGGCTAACTATCGCAGTTCCGGCGTTCTCCTGGTCGTGAAGGCTTCAGGCGGTGGCGATTACTGGGGTGTATACGGTGAGTTGAATTATTTGGTCCATCATTGCAACGATTCCGGAGGAAGTGAAAGCTGGAAAATTTTCACTAAACCTTTCACTCGCACATTGCATGCTCCTAGCCTACTGTGGAAAGCTGAAAATGTAAACTAAGAGTAGCCTTTGAAAGCTATTCATAGGCTCTTTCGATCCATATATATGAATGCAGGTGGTAAAACTTCCTTGGTAGGACACCATGATGCAATGTGAAGATATTCTGATTCATATGATATATGAAGATATCCTGATTCTTAAACTTTGACTTAACCGTTTATTATGGCAACTCACATTCTGTGTTTTAAAATGTGAGCATTAAAATTTTTATGCGGGGCTCCTTTGCATATAATCTGTCCTTAAGTCCAGAAATAACAAGAAAAAATACGGGGAGCCTTATTTGAAACCGTAAATGCTCATGGTTTCAACAAAAATACGAATAAGAATTGAATTTCTTGGTCTTCTCGTACTCATGTAATATGGCGTTTACTTACGTATATGTCTGAAACTTACTTTGACATACTTACGTATACGTTGAAGGAAAATCATGAATCAACAACAAATCCTGCTTATATGAACACCATAAACAATTTGAACTTTATATGGATGATAATGTGCTAGTTTATGCAACTTTTTCAGCTCTTTATTTCTCTCATATTGTTTCCTAAATAATTTAACCGCAAATTAGGAGCGTAGGAGAAAAATAATCCGGTAACTCTCCTAATTCATCTTGTATTAGAAGTCTGACTAATCGCCAAGAGCGGGACACATTTCCACATTAGCTAATGCTATGTTTTTCAGTCAGGTCAATCGAACATAATTTGTACACTTATTACTTACTGGCACTACCTTCGGTGGTGAGAGATAATATGAGAATTCCATTTAAAATTCTTTTTAGGATTTCAGGTGTGGCAAGTCTTTTTTCTTGCCTACCAAGTATATGTATGTATTTTTCCAAACATTGCATGTAACAAATGATATGGTACGAAGTCACTCGCACGGGTGCATATACACCAGGGTTGAAATTTGCTGTGAAAAAATCATTTGACTTGACCGGGGTTCGAACCCGGATCTCCCAATTGCCGGTCAGGTGTATTAGCCAGTTACACCACCAAGCCATCTTCCTTCAAGGCGAATTTCGAGGGGGGTTTATGCGAACAAGATGTTCAGGCCTCAAGTCTACATTGTAGCACATGAGACGAAGTCGTGCTTACAAAGCCACTGTCGCGATGTACTCAATCTCTAGTACCGTCAGTATTTCATTCAGCTTTCACCCGGTTATAATATTTCTCGTATGACCATTCTCTTTATTATATTGACAAAATATATTTACTCATTACAGTGCAAGTTTAATTTATAGAATTTCATGGACATTAAGTAGCAAGCCTTTAAATGAAGGATCAAGGGAAAAAGTAATTTGGGAAAAAGCATAGACAATTTGTTCTTATTCAGTGGGGACAAAATCGTCCACATGTTTAGGTACCTTCATGGTTTACATTAATTTGAAAATCGCCATTAAAAACATAACTTCAGTGAGTTCAATGATACATTATACTTTGTTTATACGCAATCACTGGATAAATTCAGTGGCCCAAGTCTTGGCAAACTCTCCTTGGAAATATTTTATGTTACTTCTGTAACTTTCCCCTCCGAGTCCCCGGCAAACATCGGGTTTTGTTGCCTTCATAATGGCCGAGAACTCGAGAGGGGCGGTGCAGAGTTATTAGAGCAGCAGAGGAAATATTACTATTATTGTATTATAATATGACAATTTACTGGACCGGATGAAAACGTGACTGACCCCGACGCGTTTTAATTCATCTACATATTTTTTGACTGAATATGAAATACCATCAGCGGTATAATTATTTTTACGCCCATCATTACTTGAAATCAATCATTGTCTAATTTATTTTAAATTAATTTTTTATTTATTTAACCATTAATTATTTTTGATCCTTTAAAATAATTTTTCACGAATGTCTTGAAATTTTTTTCCCACTATAGACCTTAATATATTTTTTGATAAAAAACATTTTGCGATTTAAAATAAAATAACATTTTGCGGTCGCATCTCCCGGGGAACCAGTTGGTTTTTACGGATATCTCAAATTTGGAGTGAAGCTTGACGATCGTACTAAGAAGTATTCAAATGATTGTTCAACAGATGGCGTTCGAGTGGTGGTCGACTTCCTTGGAAGCAAATACACGGGAGAGGACGGGAAGAGCTACGCCAAGGTGAAATCAGCGAAGCTGGACTTTACGGTGGACAAGATACGGATGGGAATCGAGAAACTACACAATGGAAACCAAATCATTGGCAAGTTGACATAAGAAAAGAAGTTAGCCCCTACACATCTTTTTATTGAGTTAATAAGTAATAAAAGCTATTAAACTAGTCACCACTCATCGTGGAAATCTGTTTGGCAAATAAATCATTATATGATACGCTAACCCAGGTTCACATTTAGTAGAACATATCAAATTATGGGGTAAATGTATCTATCAAATCTGTAGGCTTCATTATGCTCACCAATAGTGTAAAAAACAATTCATAAGTTATTTGGAAGTTACAGTTATCATGAGCTTTCTGAATATCAAAAAATGATGACTATAATTTAAAGCAGGAAAAACTTTTGTGGCTAAAGTTTAGTACTTTTTTTGTGAAAATTTGCCATAATGCACGACGTGTAATTTCTATAACTCCTATATTAGAATGAGGGAGCAAGTTTTTTATTGAAAAAATTAAGTTTGTCAAAAAATTGTTTTCGAAAAAAGGAAAAATTTTTATGTGGTGTTTTAATCAAAGTACCGAGAAGCTAAGTACGTAAGAATAATAAGTGAAAAGCTAATAACTGATGGTTTAGTCATTGAAAATAGGATGACACGGTCACAAAAATTCCGAAATGTTCAGGAATATTACTACGCTGGAATGCGCTACAGTAAATGGATCGGGATGGATAGGTGTACTTAAAATAAAACGCAAATTGGGGGGGGGGGGCGATGTAGGGCCCGTGGAAATGATTTTTCTCCCATTTTAATATAAAAAAATAGAACAGGATCGGGGAAATTGGAGGAACACTCAAGACGATATCCAATTTTCAGACGGGCGAAGGAGTCTCATGTGAGACAGTCACTTGACTTCAAGTGATGATACTTGCATATGGAAGATAAACCACTTGAGGGAGAATTTAATTTTAAGTGTAAATCATTTTAAAATCTTAACTTTCATTTTCACTTGGGATTCACCATTTCTTCACTATAAGGTCGAAAGGTTCATCACCTTTCATAAATTGCCTACATAGCCATTTAGTTCACTTCTCACTTTATTTATTCATATCATCCGAAAATATGGTCGGCCTTTTATTCGTTCAACTGCGTAAGTACTTTACTTTGCGTCATACTTCACATCCCTATTTGTATTGCTGTTATCATTATGATCCAGTTGGCTTATTTGTAAATATTCGCAAAAATTTTCATGTCCATATTCTTTCGGCCAGTTGTTATGCTTCATGTAAATGATTAGTCCTATCCTACATTTTGAGCAAGTATGCTCTGGCTTCCAATTCTTGTCTGTGATCCGACGACAGATGAACCAAAAACAAAGTGTCGCTTTCTAAATTATTTATATTTTTTATTTTACAGAGGCAGCTATGAACTTATTCATCAACACAAATGCTCAGGAATTGATGACTGAGATGAAGCCGACCCTCAAGAAGAAATTTGAAGCTGTTCTCACCAACTTCCTCGAACGTGTCCTTTCGAAAATACCTCTTGACGCCTTTTTCAGTGAATAGCCAGTTAACCGGATGTATTCAAACCAGAATATTCAATACCTAAAATTTCCAGATACAGAATCCCAGAATTGTTTTAATGAATATGGACATTAATCAGGAAATTGAAATATTTTTTTCAACGGTACAAATAGTTAAAGCTATCTTTTAGGAATCTAATCCATGACAATAAGACAATAATTGTGCATGAAAGAAAGTCTGTGACTGTGAAAATGATAAAAACATTGCTTAGGACAGTGTCCAAGAGATCCCTGAAATGCACGAGTACAGAATTTTAAGAATCAACTGTTTCAAGGAATCTAATACGTTTTAAATTAGTATGAATGTTGAAAAAGTGGACCACAAGACTTTTTGTCCTGAAATATCTGAGTGCTAGAAATAAGTTGAACGAATGTGAAATATGCTATATATGTCGAATGAAGCCGCACTGCTTTCTTAAGTAACAGGTCAATATTTTCCTTGATGTTGGGGGGTGTACTTACTTGCTTCCTTGCAAAGGGAAATTGGTCTTGCAAAGGCAGTCAATTGTGATCACTTTGAAGCCAAATAATCTGATCCTGAGTGAGTGATTTACGTGCATTAATTTTGTACTATTTTGTGCCCCATGTGGATCATGGGCATTGTGCACTTTTTCCATCAATACCTCTTGTTATCAAATAAAAAATTCTTAAAAATCGGAATGAAAAGTCTTTCCTTATTTTTATCCTTTTTATCCTCCCGATTTTTGCCTGTTCAGTCTTTATTTAGCACCTGTCCAGCTGGGTGACGAATCCAAACATATGGCCTCCCCTCCTTGCCGAATCCCCCCAGCTAAAATCACAAATGAAGGAACGTCTCTTGAAACTTAATCAAAATATAATTAACGTCTTACTGAGTAGTACTGAGACTCTCTCAAGGTCCGCATCGTTTCGTCCTTGAGAGATGTCATGACGATCGCTCAGCCTACCTGGAGAACGAATTGCATCACGGCCGTACAGAATCCAACTGCCAGACTCTCGGACCGGTTTTAGTAATGTCTGGAGGTTTCTTGCCTCAAGATGCACGACCTTATACTTAAATTCAGTGCTAGGATAGGTATAGGCTTTTGTGAAATAAATCAAATTTTCAGCTCGTGGACGCATATGTTTATGAAAAAAGAGCTAACCTAACCAGCCGAGACAATTGAAATGTAACCAGACCTTTGATTTAGCTGCACCTTTAATGTATTTCATTTAATTTTGCAAATTTAAAATTAAAGTACTTAATTTCAAAATTAATTCAAATACTTAATTTTCGAATACAAAACTTAAAAGTGACTATAGACCAAAATGAATTTAAATAAATGCTGAATAACAAAACCATTGACTACTATCCTTGATTATAACAATAAATGTGTTCATTTTAAAATATTTTCGACTAACTTATCGCACTAATAATTATCGATATTTTCCTGAATCTATTTAAAAGATTATTCATTGACATAATCAACTCAATGGTTCCATTGTAAATTAGGCGCTCACCTTTTATCCATTCCACAGGAGTCTTTATCTACCCCTTAGACTTGAAAATTCCTGCTTTGAAAATATATCGCTCTTTTTCTATGTAGATCATTTTGGTTAGAACGAATCTAAAAAAAGAAGTGAGCGCCATTAAGCTTCTTGGAACTATTAAAAAAATACTTTATCCGAAGAATCGTCAAAATATCATCATGTTATGCTTCACAATTTCGGTGAAGGAAACTAATTCTTGGCCACAGTACACAAATAGAAAACTCCACCTCATCTAAATAAATGATAAGCTGTAGAAGTTTGAGCTTGAAGTGATGAAGACGTGGGAAGAAGAGCTGGGTATGAAGGGAGAGGAAAGGAAATAAGCAAAGGAGGTTCTGATGGGACAAAAAAGGTGTATGGAGGACATATTCAGAGGTGACTAAATGTTGAAGGAGGAGATTGAGGGGAGAATGTCTGGCATAGTATTGTGGCGTCGGGAATTACACTCACTAAGAAAACGAGTGTTGCCGTGAACATGGCAGCCTATTTATTTTTTTTCAACCACCAACAATCCAAGTTGGTTGTCGAGGCTTCTTTTTATTTATCTCTACACTTCACACAACTTAAAAAGCAATAAATAATTAAAAACATATAGTTGATTATACATCTAATCGCAAAATCGATGTGCCGCCACAATATAAGAGGAGGCAAAAGGGGAAGCTGAAGAAAAAGTGCATGCAAAAAGCATGTTATCTAAAGTTGACCGCGGGCATTCCCACGCTCGTGTGGGGAAGTCGATTACTGTTCTTGATGCAATATTTTGGATAGATCGAGCGATCAAAAACATAAAAATTTCAACCGTGTGTAATAGTTTTCTTAAATCTGGGTTCAGTAAAATTTAATTATCACCAGAGGTGGAAGATGTTACAGATAGCTGGCAGTTAGACATTTTGTTAAATGATGCTGGCGAAAGTGCTGAATATGTGAGCATTGATTCTAATGTGTTGACCGTGGACCACGAGGTTGACATGGAAGAAATTGTTAAAAGTACTCTTCATGAAGAAGACGACGAAATCAGTGAAAGTGATGACAGTGAGCCTAAGCCTATAGTGGAAGAGATGCTTGTGATATCGTATGCCGGTTTGTTGCATTAAATTGAACTGTTAAAAAAATTTGCATTTCAAAAGGCAACAGCTAAGCATTAAGTAGTCTTATTGATGTTCAGTTAAATTTTGAAAAAGAATTTGTAACAAAAAGAAATATATAAACCAAAATCAATGATTTCTTTACGCCTAAGTGAGCTATGTATTTGCATGTAACATATTAAAATGTGTAAATGCTTCGCGGTGCGTTTGAAATTCCATCAAAACGGAAGATTTCTTGTGATACCCAAGAGCCTACTGCGGTGACAATATGATTAATTTTCAAAAATAGTTGAGAAAACATACAAACTACTCGCTGCTAGTTTTTTTACGATATCTAAATGTTAGAAATATCTCATTGTGTAAATAATGTCCCTCTGTAGTGCATACACGTACCTACATTTTCTCATGTAAAAGGGCTGGTATATTTTGGCAAATATCTCCAAAAGTTATGCGGTAACGGGTTCAATCTTTGGTGCCATTGGATAGGTGAGATATTTTTCTTTAAAATGAGACCAAAATCATTGATTTCTAAGTAAAATGATTTTTCGCCCAAACAACCTTAACCTTCAAACACATGGTACTTTTCCGAGTATGAGCCATGGCATTTGTTAGCTCACAGACTGAACAGCTGGATGAGTACAATGATGTATCATCGTGGTCACATATCTACCATTGTCATTAAGCTTATCAAGCCTCTTCAGTGTGCGTATACTTCCTTTTCATTATTGGATCAGTATTCTATCATAGTGATTGAGATTTCCGAGATTCATTCTGCAGTGACTGAGATTAGTATTTCATTCAGCAGGCATAAGCAAAAGAGAGAAACAATGAGCGCATTGTTTAAAGACTATGCACCACCAAGACTCATCGGACTTAAGGAAATGCGTTCATAGAGAGATGTATATCTAAGATAGTAGCTATTTCTCTCCCCGCTCCTTAAGGAATCAGTGATTCTTTTGTGTATGAAAAAGAAATATCTGCTGGAAGAAATCCTCAAGTCAAAGCACCAGAGAATACTCATTTATGGTGACAATACTTCACATTTGATACTAAAGTGAGTCTGCTACATGATTTCGCATTTACCAAGGCATTTAATGAACGAAAGGTTGATAGGACGTAAGATACTATCCATTACCCGAGCTTTTTCTTATCGGAATATATTTTTATGTTTTACGGCTTTTTAAAATGTAGTAGTTAAGTTCATTTTTACTAACCTTTTTGAATATCATAGGTAGTTTTAAGTTTGGTTGAATTCAGCCCTCCACCCTTTCCCATCAAATGCTAGTTCCCTTACCTCCTGGTATCCTCCGTACTTTTCTCTTTATTGGGTCCATGCACATGGGTATGTCAAGATAGACATAAGAGTAGACTAAACGCCGTGGGTATGAGTTATCTGAGGAGTGTTTGCGGCAAAAGTAGGATGGATCAGGAATCAGGAATGAGTGGGTCATGAATGAATGTGGGTTAAATGCTCCAGTAATGGACCTGTATGAAAGGAGTGTTCTTCGTTGGTTTGGCCATGTTGAGAGAATGGATGAGAGTCGAATGGCGTAACAGATATATGAGAGTAGAATGAATGGTGTGAGAGGTAGAGGTAGGCCGAGAAAGTTGTGGTTGAATGTGGTTGAGGAAATTCTTAGGAGGAGGAATATTAGGAGTTTTAAAAACAGGAGGGCGTGTATGAAACAGTGCATGGGGGCAAATGAGGCAAAAGAGCTCTGCAAGGATAGGTCAGTATGGAGGAAATTATTGAAGCAGAGTTAGGTGTACAATTATGTATAAATGAGTGAAACATTTTGACTGTGCCTACCCCGGAAGGGAACTGCGTGATGTATGTATGGTAAATTCACTCATTCCTGAGTCTTCCTCTGGGGACTTATCCTTCTATTTTACCTTCAATTATGTTTATCACAAACCCATGGTGCCATAAGGTGTGTCCAAACCATCTGATTTTTCTTTTCTGACTAGTGTTCCATATGGTCCTTTCTTCTTTTATTCTTCTGAAAATCTCATCATTTCATATTTTTCTGTCCACTTTATCTTCAGTATTGTCCTCCAGTATCCGATTATGAGGCCTCTAGTCTATTCTGGTCTACTTATCCAATGGTTCATGCTTCCGATTCATAGAAAGCCACGCTCTAAACGAATATTTTCACGTAATGTTTTCTAGTTCGTAGTCCAGCCTTCTTTGAAAACTGCAGCTGTCTATTTTCCATCAACGTTTTCTTAGCATGAACTATCTTTTGCTAGATGTCCGTTGGATAAAAGAAATTATGAATAATTAAGAGAAAATTACCCCTCAGTAAAGCCTAAGTCCAAAAATAGCAATAAAATGAAATTCTTCGGGCTGCCATAGCGAAAAAATTTTAATGTACAGTTGAATGTATGCTATCAAATAGACCAAACTGCTATAATGGGAAATCCTCAAATAATGCGTAGTGGAATCCATTATATTATTTGGGCACCTCCTAATCACTTGATTACGGTCATCCCAATGAATCGATTTATATACTAATTGGAGCCACTTCAGTTTGATCCAGACCATAGTTCTGCTATCTTGTCTACAAAAAGAGTTTTCTTTACCAGCTTTTATTGAGCCCTCACCTGTCGTTTCTCTTCTTATGATCGGAGAAGCAACCTCATTTTCTGATGACTGATAGTCCCCAATGACACCAACAGCTCAAGGAATACTGAGAAATCGCCCTAATATTGACTCCATGTTTGCACAACAAGCCTGCCCAAGATAGAACTCAAGCGTTAGGAATATGGTAGGCCATTCATTTTTCAATATTAAAGGATGGCAGCAATGATAATTTCGTCATTGTTAATTTTGACCAGATTGACTTTAGGTATAATGGTGAGAAAGAGGCTGAAGAATCAGGCAAAGGACAGTAGAAGATATTCAGGCTGTGATGTAGATAGCGACCAAAATATGGTTATGATGAAAAGTCACTTGAAGTTCAAAAAGTTAAGTCAAAGGAGGAAAAAGAAATGGAATCTAGCGAAACTAAAGGAAGAGAGCATATTGGAACAATACCAAAAAGCAACAGATGTAAAAACGGATATAAATGAATGCAGTGAAGTAGAAGAAATTTGATCCTCAGTGAAGGACGACCTACTCTCAGCTAAGAGGAAATAGTGGGAAAAGAAGAGAAAAACAAAAACTGGATGACAAACGAAAGAGTGGAAATTCTGGAAGATAAAAGAAAACTAAGAAACTCGATAAAGGAGAGAATAAATAGAAGTTCAGAAGCTTGAGAAATATTATAAATGGAGATATGAAATAAGCAAGAGGAAAATATTACGAAGGTCTATTAGGATATTACGAAGGAATATTACTTAGAAAAAGATAAAAACGTGTTTGGAAGAAGGAGTGAAAACGGCTAGAAATTAATAATGGCATTGTTTTGGGGATATATAAACAGAAGTAGGACAATAATGAATTACAAAGGCATTTTATTAGAGATGGATGACGAAATCATTACAAGATGGAGAGAATATATTTAGGCACTGTATGGAGGCGAAGAATTGGAAGAGAGTATTGAAAGAGAAGAACCAATACCAATAGATGACCTAGGTGATCCGATACTGAGAGAGGAATTTGATCAAGCTATAAAATGCCTGAAAAAGAACAAATCCCCTGATATAGACGGCATTCCAGCTGAACTCCTCAAGGCAGGAGGAAGGCCAATGAAGAATAGGCTCTATAACCTCATCAAGTTGATGAATTAACGAGGAAAACTCCCTGCCGATTTTAAAACTAATATCGTAACACCTATACCAAAAAAGCTGGGGAATTTAAAATGCGAATAATATAAAATGACAAGTTTAGTGCCACACAGCAAAAATAATGGCAAATATTATCCTTCATCGCATAGAATGAAAAGCTGAAGATATGCTCTCTGAAGATCAATTTGGCTTCAGAAAAACCAGAGGTACACGAGAGGCAATATTGGCCTAAAGATTGATCATGGACAAACGATTGGAGAGGAATAGGAAAACATACATTACATTCATAGATATGGAGAAAGCCTTCGATAATGTTAAACGGGACAAAATGTTTGAGGTCCTAAAGAAAGCTGTAATTGACTACAGAGAAAGGAGAATTAAATGGAATTTATATAAAAGCAAAAAAGCTATTCTGGAGAGAGAAAAAGGACAAGTAGAAGCTAAAATAGGTAAGAAAGTGAGACAAGGATGCGCGTTATCACCAGTAATATTTAATATTTATATTGAAGAGGCCCTGAAAGAAGTCCGGAAAAGAACACAAAGGGGTGTGAGAACACATGGAGAAAGAATAGGCATGCTAAGATTTGCAGATGATATTGCTGTTTTAGCCGAAAGGAAAGAAGACCTACAAATAATGATAGAGAAGATGAATGACATAATGAGAAGAGGATACAAAATGAAAATCAATGCTACCAAAACAAAGATTGTGGTATGTTATAGGGAGGGACAAGCAAAGGTGCAGATTGTGGTCGATAATAAGCGTATTGATGGGCAAAGTAGGGACGAAATAAAGAGTAGAAAAAATCAAGCCAAAAGTGCTTTCAACAACAAATTTAGCTCTTTACACCCCGATGTATCTCCATCAAGCTTGCGTATAAGGAAGAGGCTCGTTAAAACATTTGTACGGAGTGTAATGCTCTACGTGTAAGAGACATAGACTCGTAGACTTTGCGTAGAAGAGAAGAGAAGAATCGACTTGTTTGAACTCTGGTGCTACAGGTGCATTCTAAGAATTGGCTGGGAATGGGATGACAAGGTGACAAATGAAGAAGTTCTGCAAAGAGCAGATGGAAAACGCAGCCGGGAGATAATCTTAGTCAAGAGACAAGTAGAGCTTATTGGACACCTACTGAGACACGAAAGGCTCTTGAAGATGGTAATTGAGGGAAAAGTTAATGGTAAGAGAACTAGAGGAAGGTCATGTCTGCAATATTTTGGACGGATAATGAAGGAAGTGGGATGCAAAACCTATGCCCAAATGAAGTGGAAGGCAGACGCACGTAAGGAATGGCGAGTTGCTTCCAATCAATCGACAGATTTAAGACCAAAGAAGAAGAATTTTGACCTTTTGCAGCAGGTGGGATGAAATCCCTCTGAAAACGTTGGTTAAAATTCCAACTCAATCGATAATGTTGGCTCCGAATGAAATCAATTCATTTTCTGACGTCATTATAACAATAAATGAACTCTACGGTATATTATTTACTATTATTTGGTGACCTACCAGTTAAAATTGGTTTTAATGGAAGTAATTAGGTGATGAAAGTAAATAAATCCTCTAGAATTTTGCACTTGGAGAGGCCTGCCTCTACCAATGTTTCTTTTTTCATCTTAACATTATTCCAACTCTCCTTCAATTGGTCCAAAAACCCATTCTTTTTCTTCTCCTTCCCCGCTTACCTAAAATTTTCCCTCTATTAAGTCTTGCCTCTTCCCAATCTCATCCAATACCTTCCTTTCCTCAACCACCATTCCAAGTACGTCATCGTTCGTCTTTCTTTTCGTCCATCGCACCTTCTTTATCCATCTCCACTCTCACATCACGAACGCCTGTACTATTTTTAGTCGTTTTTTCTCATATTCCACATTTTTGCCCCTCAAAACGAGTCACTCCTAATCCTAATCAAGCTCTCCATCAACCTCTTCCTAATGTCTTTACATAAGGTCACCGCCATTGGTTCCCTTCAATTACTGAATGCTTCCTTCGCTACCCTTATTCTCCGCCTTCTTTGTCAACATGCCCATTTTCTTCTAGCGCAGCCAAAGTAATTAAATTTTCCTAATTGTGACATATAGTAGATAAGGGAAATGAAATGAGGGAAATAGCATTCAGAATAGACTGGTATATAATGCCTTAATTTACCATGTACGTTAAGGGATCATAACAGCCTTCAACAAGAATTTTTTGAGGTATGAATTGGTCTAATCCATGTATTCCTCATTCTTATATGATTGTCCTCTACATAGTATTTACAGCAGACAATGCGTGTATGCGGTGTAACAATTGTATTCCTGTGGATTTATGTAGTTGTGAAAAAATGTACAAAAAGCCTTTCATTTGTAGCATTTGTATTGTGTAAAACATGGTCTCCTGACAAGTTTTATTTGACTTTTTCTATTGAATCAGTAGTCGTAATTTCACTGTCGTAATTTCACTAACTCTAATAGGGTTTAGTGTACTGGGTTTTGGTGGTCAATCAACCCCTACTACACACCAGAGTTAGCCAGAAGGGCATTGCGTAAATGTAGATGATAGAATAAACAGGGCAAAACGTATACAACAATATTGTGTGGGAATTTGTTTGTAACTCACCCTCAACAGGCAGACACGCAGGGATTTCTTCATTCAAAGAGGCAGAGAAGGTGACAATTCCAACGAAGATACTAAGGTGAACGTTTTGGAGGCCATGGAATATGTAAGGGAAGAGTCAAAGCATTGTCACATAACCTCCTTAGTTAAGTTACAAGGGCGGATAGTGCTAAGCGTGAAATTATAATCGCGGGAAGGGTACGCAAACAACAGTCCGTGTGAATCATCCACGTTGGACGGAGGAGAACGAGTGAAAGTTTGAGAAGAGATGAATAAGAGATCTTAAAAGCACTGCTATGATATACGTTAGCTTTTCTTGACTACCAAAACCAATTTTACGACAAAGTCCAACTAATCGTATTCTATAAGGCTAATAAAGAGAAGCATTCAGAAATACAGAATGAGTAAATAGGCAAATTTCCAATCATTGCATTAACAAATGATGTGGTGCGAAGTCACTTTCCCGGGTGCGTATACACCAGGGTTAAAATTCACCATGAAAAAATCATTTGAAATCATCTCGATCGAGTCAAATGATTTTTTCATGACGAATTTCATCCCTGATGGGTAAATAGGTATTTTCATAAAATGTGAAGGAAAAATATTTTTTTTACCATCTCAATCTGTTGATGTTATATCTTGCAAACTTCTCATTTCATCTTTGATTCCTGGTGGCAAAGATGTCATACGATTTGAATTTGACTTGATAAAATAATTTGAACTCCTTTAAATCAAGGTTTTTACTGCTGGTTCGCGCTAAGTGGGCTATTCCACCGACTTTAATGAGGAAAATAATCTTTTCAGTATATTAAATAAATGCACTTAACTTTAAGAACTGATAGTACGTTTGCTAAATCTAGCTATCCAACCAAGTTGACATTTCCGAATTTCCTTAGCGGTTATTTTGTCTATAGGTGTAAAAATTTACCTACTTGGTAGCAACAGTCCCTTCATGCCGTCATGGAAAATTCAGAAGAGGATGCTTTCATATCTTAACAATTTTTTATGAGAAATAGAAGAAAGATTTTTAGACTTTTATAATGTGCCGGTCCAAAATGGTCTTCAATGCTAAGAAATCATCGGGCTTTAATGGCAATTTGGAATGGATGATTTGGGAAGCGAGAAGCTTATCCGAGACAAAAAAGAAAGGAAGTAAAAGTGGTCGGAAATCACAAAAAGTGGTCGGAAATCACAAAAAGTAGCTTCGGTACAATCCTCTCAACAATTAATTAAGTCGCTTTACAATGCTGAATTGGAACCGATCCAAAAATTGTACATGGTTAGTAAGTATCGTAACGGAGTAAACCACAGTGTAATTTGGGCCATGCTTTATGCATGGTTCTTTTTTTTCCTAATATACGAATCGTTTTAAAAATGGTTTGGATATTTCCTGCTCCATTTTTAAGTCATATTTTGTTCCAGCAGTTACATTGAAGCGAGTTGATCTTGGGTTTCTCGTTGTTTAATAATGTTTACCTCCAAGATCAAGAAGACTGGCTTTGTTGGGTAGTTATTTTATCAGGCTGCCTCGGATTACGTTTCCTGAGATTATTTTCATATCATAAATCATATGAAGGATTAGGTCTAGTTGATTCTCGTAGTATCCACCACTTCAAAATCCATGGTGGTTAGGTGCCAATAACTTCCCTCAATGTGAGTGCGGAATCAAAATGACAACTTACGTGATCCATCTGTGTTCTATTAGTAAATAAAGAGTTACTATGTTTTATAAAATAAGTGAACAGTAAGTAAGTAACATTTCAATCCTAGGGAAATATTTGATCTACTAGTGATAATCATTTCCGCACCAGCCATTGATGAACTGTCGAAAGAAAAATTTTAACATTATCTTGGAGATTTCTTCTACTCTAAAACTACCAAATATAGAATTCTGAAGAGTAAAGTTACTTCCTATATGTTGCACACTAGTGAATTTAGCAATGAAAAATAACGTAGGAAGTTTCTATAAGAAAAAGGTTTTCTTGCGTGCGACTATAGACCACTTATTGTCATAAAGTCATTAAAATATGACTGATTAGGGGATATACAGCGTTTTGTCCCATACTTTTTCATTTATATGGTTCTATTAATGCTACACGGGGTTCTCATTTCATTCTGATTTCGAAGGTAGATAAATTAGCAATACTTTCCGGAAATGTTTCACCTGGTTCACTGAATAAGAACACTTACAAATGATTTGCAAGTTAGCGCACACTACAAGCAAAGGAAATATACATTCAAATGAACTCAAACTAGTACAGCAATCCATTGCAAAATGAGAGGAGAAGGATTCTCAAGATGCAAAGGAATGAGAATGAGCTACAATGGAAAACCACACGAGTTCGTTCTGTTTCAAAATGAAATTGTAGGGAATTTAAAACTAATTGAAAACCATTTACATTACTTAGAAACTCAAAATGGTTACCAAGTTACCAAGTAGGAACTTAAAGTTGATGACCAGTAGGGCTAATGAAGTTGAAATTGAGTAGGTGGGCAAATTGCATCACCATTAAGATAAACTGAGCGTATGGACAGAATGTACGGAAGAATTATTTAAAACCAACTAAGAGGCCATAAAAATTGCTTTTTATCAATTCAATAATGCATCAATTATTTGATGTATGTATATATATATATATATATATATATATATGTATATATATATATATATATATATATATATATATATATATATATATATATATATATATATATATATATATATATATATATATATATATATATATATATATATATACACACACACACACCACCATTGTGTCTGTCAATTTTATGTGTTCCTATCCACTTTCTTTCTACCTTTCTGTATAAACATTTATGTGAGTATTTGCCGCTGAGCGGTCTGAGTGAATGAACGAACGATTATATATATATATCAATAAATTATGCAATAATCTTTAAAATTGTGTAACAATTAGTTTGCATTTACGCAATCTGTTCTCATTTGAGAACAAAACTTTCGGCACGCGGTAACTCAAGGTAGGCAACTCTTGGAGCGGATTTATTCCTCCACCTCAAATGAATCTTGTATTCTCATACCTATAATATTCTAATCCGTTGATCCGTTTTAAATAAACGGTGATCTTTTATGTAGACCTGAAAGTGTCTTATTTATTAAACAATTTGTTTTTCAATTCAGAACTCATGAACTCTCAATAATTTACAATATTTATGTAATTATGTCCAACACTATAAAATCTCAAGGATATTTTGTTACAGTTATAAAAGTATAATACAATTAATAATTTACGCACTTTGAATAAAATTTTAGTGCCAATGTTATTTTCATTGTGAAATTGATGCTTTCAGTGACTGGTAATTCACTTCATTTTCACTCTGGTTGTCTGTTTGCCAGAGACTCCTGAGGTGTAATGATAGGATAAAAAAATGATAAATAGAAAGGAAGGCCTGAAGAAATGTTGTTTTCAAAGCTTATCAGTCATGACGTCACAAACTTTTAGTTCACTCCCATAAGGCAGTTGGTGTCATGCAGTAGAAATTGACGAATATTTCTCGAGTCAAATCAAAACTGTTGATCACTTCATGACGTGTAGGTCCACTAGCTTTATACCGCGATGTCCATTCTTGGACACACCGTTAGTTATAAATGAGAGATGAGCTCATTGAGTTACTTTGTATTGTAGTAAAACTATTTCATAAAGTGTTAAGAAGGAAGGGTCTCAATACTTTAATCATATTGATATAAGTCTTTCGATCCCAAGTACTTTCGTAGTCGTTATTTTTCTTTTTATATTTTACTCGAAAGAGTAAACGTACTGTAGCGTCGATACCTTAGGTATTGAATTAAAAAAAGGGGCCGATCAACTGTGCTATAGGATGGAGAAGCCCAATGACGGGCCAAATATGACGAATAATTCATTCGTGTTTAACTTTGTGTGCTGTGGCCTTGGATTCAATGCAATCCTTTTGCAAAGTCTTACACACATCTCGCTTTTTCTACCATTTACCGGATGACCACTCATTCCATTAACTTCTTCTAAAAATTGTACCAACGAAAATTAATATCTGTTGAGTGGTGAGTTTTATTCTCAGACGTGCAATGCCTCTCGTTTTTATCTACTTACGCATCATATGTGCCCTGCCGTAGGGCTACGCAAAGTATTTCAATCAATAGACAGGAGAGAATGCTAGCTATTGAACATAGTAAGTATTTATCACAATCAATTGGTAAAATAAATAACGTTATAGGTCATTCCACGTCAGATCAGCAGTCAGTTGACCCTTGGTGTCTCCGATTCGAACCAACATTTTTTTGTGGGTTCCATCTGGTGTTGATGAAAAAGTGTGGATGCGTTTTCGGAAAAAAAATTTGGCCAAAAAGTTTCGACCATTTTGCTCTAACCCCTGTTTCTTTTTTGCTATATCTCCTAAACTAAAATAGCCAAAGAAACGGCTGGCATCTTATTTTGTTTGAAAAAGAATTTAAAGCCACATGTGTCATCAGTTTTGTAAATAAACTAAATTTTATTGAAATTGTTTCAATGTAAAATGTTTAAATTTTAACAACCAAAATACGGCCATTTTTTAATTTGAATTATTTTCTAGTTTGACACATTAGTCTTTTATCTTACCTGAGAAACAAGTTTGGTCGTAGGCAGTTCATAAACAACGGAGATATTTAACTTCAAAGATTGGACCACACCCTCGTTCGCCGCGATGGTCGGCGTTAAAATGATGTGCCGCTGTATTTTGAGAATTCATATCTTGGCCCGTATAAATGCTAGTAGCTACTTCATATACTACTTTTAAGATAATTTTATTATAATTTTATCAATATTTTTATTATATAATATTACCGAAAATGGCTAAACTTAGCAGTTTTGGCAATTTCATGAACTTTGTAACTCAGCCTAGGAAAAACTGCGAAATCTACAGCATTGACTTCTCACCAAAGGTTGCGAGAATTGACAAAGATACAAAATGGCAAGCGAAATTTTTAAAAACGCATATTTTGTTGTTAATATAGAGAGTTGAGAAAGGATTTTTACTCTATTCCTCGCGGAAGTCCGATTGTTGCCCTTGCAACATGACCTATAAACAAACGCGATAGCTTAAGTGGCGACTCCGAGCGAGAGAGAACGAATTTCTTTGTACGGCACTTAAGTGCACAGGATGCCCTCACGTTCCCAAAGGAAAGGAAAAGCGATTCGGGCCTCAAGGATGAAGGAGAGGGGAGGGTGTTTAGGGAGGAGGTAGGGTGAGAGGGAAGGTGGCGAGGGAAAGCAGAAGACAAGACCAAGCAAACATTAAAAGCGTCACGGCAAACGCAGGTGCGCGCACCCGGAAGACTCGCCGATTCGGCGATTCACTTACGACTCCGACGACTCGCTTACCTACGTCAAAGCAGCTCCTTCCGCCAAAGAGGACGCCACCGCGCAGCCGTTTGAGTCCCTCGGTACCGTAATTTAATCGTCAGCTTAGTGATGAGAGAGAAGAGCAAGTGGTGTGGATGGAATGAAATCGTAGGGAAACCGCAAATAAGGAATTGACAGTGATTTACTTTGCAACTTTCCGAAAGAGTCGTTACCAGAGTTATGATAGGGATTTTTCGCTATACTTGAGCAGAACCCTGACCTAAGTATTGTCCCGTACATTTTCCATTGTTTTTGAAAGAATATTGATGATGAGTTTTTTGTAATAATAATAATAATAATAATAATATTTATTTGTCCAGAGATTATACATACGATATATACATAATATAATATAGGGCATGTCATTATCTTAAGTCATATATGTAAGTTGAGCATTGAGACATGTAATCATACAAAACAAAAAAGTAATTCAAAAACACAGGAACAGGTAATACACACAAGCTTACATTTTTATCCTTCAGTAAATTCATTGATAGAGTAAAATAGTGAGGCCTGCAAATGTTGCTTTAATTTCATTTTGAAGATAGTCTAATAATTATGCTAGTTAATATCTATCGAAAATTCCAGACCTCATGAAACACGCCCTAATGAAGGAGTTCAAAGTTGTCGAACAGATATTTATACGGAAACACATTATTTTTCCTTCAGTCTAGGGTCAAAAAGACCAATAGGGAGGACTATCCATGTATATATTTGATGGCTACCAATTTTTTATTCGCATTTCAAGATAGGCATTGTAATGTACACTCCACATGCAGTGGACATTAGCATGTACATGCAGTTCAACAGGAACGGTAAATAAGGACTTGAAATATGATCCAAACTCGACATAAAACGGCTAATGGACGAGGAAATGAGGAAGAATACTGAAGAATGGAAGTGGAGAGGACCATATGGAACAACAAATAGAATAGAAACATGAGATAAATATGGCACTATAATATTTATGAGACGTGAATTGAAGGACAATTATTCAAAATTCCCAAGATCTGTAACAGAGAAATGAAAGGAAAAACCTCTAGAGGAAGACAAAAGGGCAGACACTACCATCGAATCAAGAGAAGGTGTTCAGAGGTAAGGTGTAAGATATCATTGAGCATGAAGAAATGGATGGCTACGTTGAGATAATATTTGAATTGAACAGCTGATAATGATACAAAGAGCACAATATGATCCTTGAGAAGAAAAAAACAGCGGTGAAGCTGCGAACCGAAGTAAATTAGATTGTACTCATTTGGAAATTTAGCCAAAAATTTAAAAGTTGTATGGTTACCCCTACGGCGCATGTGAATTAACGTTGAATTTTTGTTCACAAAAGACGTTTTCCCCGAATGATGAGCTAGCATCGTGAAACCGTGAAACACATGGATGATTTATGAAAAACTTTGTTTTACACTGGCTGTGTACACAAGTACGCGTCGACGGTTGGAAATCTTATGTTGTTTAAATGCTAACATCTGGCATAGCGGACAAGCTCGTTACTATTCGTGATTTAAAAACTTAAAATCGTTTACCTAGATAAGCGTTTCCCGTTCAGGGGTGTTAGTACACTTATAGGGGTGCGAGATAATATTTCAGTATTTTTGTTTACATTAAGTGAACTTTTTCGTAGAGTATATGCAACCTTTGATTTTTACTGTAGATTTTTTCTTTTCCAAATGTTTTTCATTTGTTCACAAACGACTTTTCATTTGTTCCTACACGACTATGCCACGGATATGGATGTTACTCTTGCCCTCATAATGAGGATGAGGATTAGATATTGCTTATATTTACGAATATAAACTATATGTACAGACTGGAAACTGGATTCACTAATATATATTATTAGTGAAAAATTTGCAAAATAAATTTGTTATGGTCGCCTTAACTGTAGTCTTGTTTCAATTACTATTGCATGGGGTGCAGGACATTGATTTAAGGGGTCGAGAATATATCAAAATATTTTAGGAGCCTTGGACATAAAAAGGTTCGGAACAGTTGAACTAGATTAAAATGTATTTTGAATCTTTCATGTGCATATATACCGTCCCTTTTTGATGTTCATGCATTAATTCGGAACCTTGTCCTCCGCCGATAGAGGATCTTAGGGTGTCTAATTCACGCCCAGTGGGCCTCAAGGTCCTTGTCTCATGGCCCGCCCCAATCGGGACGAATGCTTAGAGCAAGCACGTCGTTTAGAGGTAATTCGTGCAACGATTGTAATCGGCTGCGAGGGACGAACCACCGGGAGCCATTAGCTGAATGAATAAAAAAAAACAAATTGTATCCCATTTCCGCTCTCATGCCGCTTGAGTTCCTTTTACTTCTTTTCGTGTTCGTCGAAGCTGCGGCACACGCACCCTGAGGAGGAAAAGAGGAAAGGAAAGGTCATCCCCGGCAAGGTCACTGGAAGGACAACGGACCATTCCTCCCTTTTTCGCTAAGTCTTCGAAAACATAGTTCGGCATGACGTGGGCTGCTGAGAAAAATCGCTGGAGGAAAACGCGCAGAGGAAGTGCCAGGGCTCAACGTCCGACCCCAACGAATTCTCCCCCAGACACATAAAATCACAAGGAAAAGAATTATTATAGGATTATGATTGATGACAGTGACATAGCTGACGCTTCAAGGCCTTTCTTCACCTAACATGTACGCCCTCACATTGTTAGAATTTGCTTCAACAACCAGTGAATCATAATTTTTATCACAAACAAAGAATTTTCCAACCAAACATTTTTACTCATATTTCTTTTTTTCTGCGTCTCTCTTCCTACGCATCGGCCGAGATAGACAGTCAAGAAATGAGGAGGCTTGCCGACCCTAAGATCATGGATTCGTGGCCTGCGACGGATATGGATGTTACTCTTGTCTTAGTAATGAGGATGTGGATTAGATATATTGCTCATATTTACGAATATAAACGAAATGTACAGACTGGAAAGAAGATAAACTAACTCGTAAAATATTGTAAATTCCATTTCTATTTCCTCATTAGTAATAATTTTACACCACCATCATACTCATAAAGGTTACAAAACATCTTTACTTATTTTTCAGTTTTCTGCTAAGATTGCATTAAAGACATCGGAAGTGTGACTATTTTTTGGGTTCCTCCTCCATCATGCGTAGAGATTTATTCAAGTTAAGCGCAATACTCACCGTGATAACATCACTGTTATTTTTTAGAGATTTTAATGAAGAAAATCTTAATAAAAAAATTGTTAAGTTTCACAACGTAGTGTTATCCGGTTCTCGTAGATTCTATCAATGGCCG
This sequence comes from Ceriagrion tenellum, assembly GCA_963169105.1. NCBI lineage: Eukaryota > Metazoa > Arthropoda > Insecta > Odonata > Coenagrionidae > Ceriagrion > Ceriagrion tenellum. The sequence continues at coordinate 132,616,033 of OY720637.1, forward strand.
ATGCCCTAGAAAAGCGTCGAATTCCTCACCAATCGAGCATAATGACCAGCCTTTCTTGACTGCGATTATCTAAAAAGCACCGAATGGAAGTAGTTTACTTCCGGTAGAGAATACACAATTTAAATGTGATTCATGGGCTACGTAATCAAACATTGCCTTTGCTTAGGTACACTTTAAGGTTTTGCGCATGGTTTTGCGTCACCTCAGAGATCAGTTTGACACATTTATGCCAGCATCGGCGAAATCGGAAAGTTAACCTAATTCAGATATAAAAACAAGCTCCCCGGCAAATAGTTTGAATTATGTAAGTCAGCACTTCCTGGGGCTACAAGACAATTGAAATATTTGAAGGTATAGATGCATTAGTGAATGCGCCTGCACCTTCAAATTAACTTGCAGTTCCATGAATATTTAATTACCTCATTATGCAAATTTTTCGTCAAGGATATTGATTTTTGGTCAGCCTAATTTCAGCATGTCTTTGGTTGGTTACTTTTTTAATGATATTTGGAACCTAACTTCAACTGAGAAAGGCATCGAGACATCAATTCTGTTGCATCAGAGTCTCCTGAATTAAGGAGTCGACTTCGCTCACTATGCTTACAACAAGCGTTTGACTAGCAACATTGTTTATATGTCGATATTCCCGATGGAGGTATAGCTTTTGAAAATTTTACGGAAGATTTATCCATCACTTACATTGTTGGGTTGCATTACAGGGAGTTGATCATTCAAACTATCGCAAAATTAGGATTTGGTGAGTCATTTCCCTTTTAGGAAAGGGATTTGAAAATATCAAGATATTACCGAAAAGTTTCTAAAATATATTTAGACGATAAAACTAGAATATTTTTAAAATAACGGCATAGAAATAAAAGGAAAAGGTTTGTATTCCCATCACTGTAGAAACGATTGAGAAAATCGATTTATTGGCTGTTTATTATTCAATTTTTTGATTGGACACATAAAGCTAATTTGATTTTATTGCTCTTTCCTAACTATAAAATTTTAATGATTCTCTAATAAGCAATAATTTTCTTCATCAGTTGATTTTTCATCTTAAATCTTCCTGCATTTCGGTAATTCATATAAAAACCTTTGATAAATTCAAATTATCACTGCCTAGTGCCAAAGGTGTGCATAAAAATTGGAAAAATAAAATAACCTACTTCATTCAATGTGATATAATTTTGATATTATTGGTTTCCTTTGCATGTGTCCTGACGCCATGCAACCATTTATCATTAGGACCCAATAATCTGCAAACTGCAAATATTACTTGCTTACTTAATGTGAGTAGAGAAGGTTGTATCAGTGTAATACAATTAACGCCAACGTGCCACTTCTATTTGCTCCGCGGTATATTCTTCTTAAATCCTACCAGCTTAAGTCGTTAAGGCCAAAAATTGCCTCATTTTAACCGATTGTAACCTTTTGAAACGAATAAACGCCAAGTGTGAAGTTTTAGCCAATGAATTGGAAGAGCCACAGCAAAGAATTCAGTTCGGCTACAAAATATTTGGCATGAGTATATTCTCTTGGCCTAGTGAATTTAAGCACTCCGGAATTATTAAAATCAGAGATTATATAAATAGACTATTATCGTCTGAATTTTAAATATTAAAATACCAGTGGCATTTTTTTTTCAATTTATAACTATCATTCAATACTGAACTCTCCACTTCTTTTTTTGCGCTGTCTCTGAGATCTATTTTGAAAGCAAATCAGCTGACTCATGGCCGAAGTTCATCATAAGGTCATCTCCGTGACCTGCGCCAAGCGCCCGGAGGAGAATCAGTGAGCTCGCCACAAACAACACGATGCAAAAACGGATTCAAAGACTCAAGAAAGATCACGCTACATAGCTTGTTTGCTTACTTTGAGATGCTATGAAAACAATGCTCACTTGAATGGCGTAATGATATCAAATAAACGGGATTAATCAGATGAGAAATTCAAGTAACGGTTTACAAATCTCTCATTTGATGAATAAATCCATATTTGGCATGAAAACAATAAAAATAATTTATTGGGATTAATATTCTTCACTTTTTATTAACTTGCGTATTTTATTAGATTGAAAATACAGCAATAAATATGGGAGCGCACATTTTAAATCATCAATAAGTTGTTTCTCTAGGTTAACTTGGCTAAATGAATGCAAAATAATTATTATCATACGACCATATTTGTCGTTGATTTTCAGTGTTTATTCAGCAATACTTGCCGTAGTCAGCCGAGTGGTTTTATAGTTTTAAGTGTTACTTTATATAAAAGTGTTTGACACTAGTATCATGTCTAATCAGGTTTTTCTCTTTCTTGACCTCTATTAAATATTTTTTTCTTCTTGATTTTAGGAAGAAACCATTCATTGTTACTTCATACGTTTCTCATTTGTAAACGTTTAGTATTTTATAAACACGGTGATTTTAAGCGAGACTTCGAGGAATAGTACCTGACCTTTGTGTTGAAACTAGTAGTACCGTAAAAAATAAACAGTGGTAAAATACTACGTATTTTATTTGCATTTACCTCTAAGAGGGTTTCTTGAGAATTTCGTATTAGTCAAAATTTACACTTAATTAAGTACACACTGCTTCACCCTTATTTTCCTCTGCCATTGCTAGTACATGACTCATTTTTATTTAATATAATTTTAGTTGCTCCTCCTACTCTTGTTCATATCCTCCTCGTTCTAGCAAATATATCCTACTCCATTCTTCCATCCTGGTATATAATTAGGTAGTGAGAAGAGAAATATATTTGTGCAATGGCTAAATTGTTCTTCGGCGGCTGTTGGACTACTCGTTCTCGTGGTAGTTTGAGCGAAATATTATTTTACCTAGAAATCAATGAATTTGGTCTCATTTTAAAGATAAATATATTATTCTTCCATTGACACGAAAAGTTTAACCCCTTACCATATTACTTTCTGAGATATTTGCCAAAAAATACCAGCCCTTTTACATGGGAAATGGTGCGTGTATGCACTCCAGAGAGACCTTATATTTGAAATGAGGCATTTACTACACTTAGATCTCGTCAAAAAGTCAACAGTGTGTTTTATGAACTATTTTTGAAAATTAATCATACTGTCACCCCAGTAAATTCTTCGGGATCACAATAAACCTTCCGTTTTGATGGAGTTTCAAACGTGCCGCGCGAAAGAAATGATTCAAGTTAATGATTGTTTTGGATATTTTCATTTTATTACTTACCATCTCTGTCATATAAAACTATACTATTGCACCATTAATAATGCTATATTTAATTCATGTGCCCTACAGCAGGTGAAATTATAACGTATAATTCGAATATGGTCTCTATTATGATTAGGGAACTATCTCGCTCGGACTACCTTAAGAGCCGCTTTACACGGAACATTATATTGTACAAACGAATGTATGAACTTTTATATGAGGAAAATTGTACCACGTAAAGCGTCAAATTGCATGGTTGTCTGAATGACTTAACGGGAAACAGAACCTGCTCTAATTCCATTCAGTTTCTTGTACATTTTATGATACATTCGTTTGTACAATGATATATACCGTGTAAAGCGGCCTTAGCACTCTCTCTTGGCTCAAAAACGCTGCGTCGAAAACTTTTGCTAATACCATTTCATTGGTCAGACGTCTCAGCAACCCTCAAATATGTGAATTTGTCTTATCAATGTGAGAGAGTGGTCGGACAAAATCAATGATTATAATGGTAAGTTTTATGATACTGAGAAATTAACCTATTACTGAGACTGCTAGAAATTTTCTTTCAGGAAGTAGTAAAAGGTATATTGGGTTTTGATTGTGTCTATATTATTAGTATTTCATCTCGAGGGCCTGAACTCAAAACCTGGAGTTGGTGAAGATAATTTAATGCAATCCTAATCCCTAATGGAGAGTGATGAGAAGAAAATTTGAAGATGCATCGTTCATCCGTCTTATGTTACGTTTTTACCTTGGTATTTTCGCCGTCTTCCGTTAAGAGCAGGCAAGAGAGACAGTAGATTTCCATCCGTTCTACCTTCGTTTTTATAATGAACCTTTCATTATAATCGCATTCATCTGTCAAAAATAGAATAAAAACCTCAGCTGTCGGTACTTAACCTTCTAAACAAATAGACATCAATGTATCTTGGAAATGATCCCGATTATATGAGCAAATACTCATTATTTCAGCAAGCAGGCATTCATGGCAGTTTGAAGGAGATGTCACTGGCAAAATTTGATAACAAAATCGTTCTAATCGTATCAAAATATTTTTTAACCAGCCTTGTCATAGCATTTTGCTAGATATTCGTGAAAATTTAGAAATCGTTTCCCACTGAATTTTGTACGACAATGTGCTCCTAACAGGTATTGTTAGAGAATTAGATAGTTTTGGCAGCATATTATCTCTTGAGAAAATCAGTCGTCAAAACAAAGTTTTAGCGTCATTATAATCTATTTTTCTCGTTTTTCACACAATGGTTTACATTTTAAGATAAAATTCATAAATGGTTTCTATTTTCACTAGAGAAAAAATCTCACTTGAACTACCTTGAGTCACCATCCTCACTGTGTTGCTATCCGATCCGGGAAATGAACGCAAACGGACTCAGGTGCGAGGACGCAATTAGTGTTTTTTTTTTTCTTCCTTTTTTACCTGGCATCTCTTCTCTCGCACCTCGAGTTCTGTCTGTCCCGCGTCCTCCCCTTCTCATATTGGACGGTGCGTGACATCGCACGCCTCAGCCGCTCGCTGGAATGGAGGGCACGTCTCTCCCTGCACAGAGCGCGTCTTTGAATGTGCGAGGAGTGTAAGAGAGAGAGAGAGAGAGAGAGAGAGAGAGAGAGAGAGAGAGAGAGAGAGAGAGAGAAGCGACGACAAGCGGCGAGCAAGAGAGGTCGCTCTTCCCATTGTGTCATTGTGCATGCGAGCAATGGGAAGGCCACGTATCGCACGGTTGCGAAACATGAGCCGGCGCCTCCTCGCGACGACCGCTGTTCGCTTTGGCCCCGAGGCGAGCCATCAACCCGGCCGGCCGGCTTACCGATCAGCTAGCGGTCACCTCGCTACGCTGCCCCTATCGCCTCCCGAAATTTTCATTCATCGCCTGCCGAGGAACAGCTGTGAAGCAAAATTACCGTAAACGACGCTTTTCCTAGTGCATTCATTCTCGCGAGCAAAATCGCGTACCGCTTTAATTTGAGGGAAGCAAGGATTTTGTGGACGTTATCAGAAGGCTACGAGTAATGGAATAAAATTATGGCTGTGGAGTGTATGGTGTGAGTTGGGTAAACCAAGAAAGAAGTCATTAAATGAAGTGAAGAGACTCAGAAGAAGGTGGGTGTAATGAGCTTCAAGAGCCACTGGGCATATAAGAAGCAATGCTAGAATTCAAAAGAACCAGAAGAGGTGAGCAAGGAAGGGGCAGTACTTATGTGGTCAAACAAAAATAGAGGTAGTTTCCTATAAATTATACCCTGATAAATTCATAAGCAAACTGTATAGTAGCTGTTGAAAGTTGGAATGAGATACTAACTATATAATGCAACAATAATACGTAAAAATGTTCGGAAATAATCTATTGATTTTGGCTTCAATTTGTTTAAGCTGTATATTGCCATTTAATATGGAAACGAAGTGCTGAACTTTGGTAGGTACAACTTCTTTCACTGTTATTCAGCGCCTGAAGGCCCGAAGATCCCGGAACTGAAAGCAGTTCGCTGTTCTGATGTAAAGTACATTACCCCTCCATTTGAAATGATGTAAAAACTCAAGTCAAGTAAAGCTGAAAGCAATTGATATTTCCCAGCCATATTTATTTATAAACTGATTCTTTTCGATAATCATATCCTCTGCCGGTGGTGTACCATATCCCACGCATTTGCTCACCAAAAATGGAGCGACATGGACCAAGACAAAAAAATGCAAACTCCATGAAAAACTATTGATTTTCTCCCATCCGATATACTCCCATTTCTCCAAAATTCAATATGGTAAGGTCTGGAGAAAAGAGTAATATACGAGAAAATAAAATTACAGTCAAATGAAGGCAGTAACTTATCTAAGTATTCGCGGTAATCCCAAAATGCTATCAACATTTGTTAAATGCATATATAGAAAATGACTCTGTAAAAAATGCATCGTTGGCGCCTTTTACTGTGATTACCACTCAAGGTTATGAATTAATATTGAATTATTTCTCATTAATTGAGGTCAAGCTCGATTTCACAAGCTAGTTTATCAAGATTTTGATAAATAATTTCAGCATTCTTGTTTTTACTCAAAAATTACTGCTTGCCCTGTTACTCCTCTATCCTTGGTTACTTTTTTGTCATCATTGACGTATTCTAGGAGTTGAAATACAAGCTTCGGAGGCTCATAAAACCTTGTGCAGTGTTCATCATCAGCCTCCCGCCTAGGTGGATAGAAACCCGGCGTCGACATTAGCCTGCTCTTAACGATAGGTGCCAAGGGGATCACAGCTTAACGTCTCATCCGACAGACGGAGTACTGTACTTGAAGTGCCCTCCACAAGACACACAAATAGGGATCGGGGTTCCTCTGAAAAACATCCTCCTCTGCAGGGATTTGAAACCTGGCCGTCAGTATTGTTAGCCAGCGCTCTAGCCACCACACCAATCCGATACCCTGTTATCTCCTCCTTTTTCCTCGAATTCTCATCATGAAATATAGCATAAAATAAATGCTTCTTTCTCCTCTTTCTATACATAATTTGTTCTTTCAATATGTTACGTTTGTAGTGACGTTTATTAATGCCTCCGCTCACACCACCCAACACCAATCATCTCATTTTCGTCAGTGCCTCTTGTAAAGTTCTATCCTTAAAACTAAACTAATTTCCATGCATTTAACCAACCATTGTTACGTCGGCGATGCACGTGCTTATTTCTAAAATACTGTTAATCATAAATTTAATGTCGATGGCACTAACTATCGCATGTTTGCATACAAATCAAACTTGAATCATCCAAAAAATGGAAAATGGAGAATAAAGTGGATTAAATTCTAGCTGTTTAGACATCGTGAATAAAATAATTGTACCCAAAAAATGTTCCCAAAATATTACCCTGGTTCTGGTTTAACCTTTATATGTTCTTTGTAATGAATACTTCTGTAGCTTTTTGTCCGTTTATCATGGCATATCCTTTTCTCCCACCGTCAATGAAAATATTTCCAAAACCAATGTAAAGAGCTTAATTTACCTGCGTGAAAAAATTTTCCAATCATAACCGAAATCCATTAATGGAACGAATTTCTTAAGGAGTTATTAAATAATCGTCACCTAAAAACAAGTAATTTATTTAGTCATATGTGAAATTAAAATCTATTTCTGTAATTTTAATAGGCCTATATTAAAAATTAGAGCCATAACACATTCAGACAGTTAATTATTTTACATGTTATGTCTTGGGAAATCATCCATGATAATTAGCGATGCATATATATTCCATTTACCGATGGACGTTGGCCCCTTTTATTTTTGAGGAGAGGTTTCTGTCTGAAACCTTCAATTTTTTGTGTTTTAATTAATAGTAGTTATGATCTCAAATTTGTTCAGTTTACAAGGATTCACGGCCGTAAACGTGGGTTGCGCTTCACTGCCATCACCATAATACCTTTGTAATAAACGTATTCGAAGGCTCATTGGTACAAACAAAACTGCAGCATACTAACAACATGGCTATAAAATGGGACAATGCCACAATGCAGAAAGATATGTTTTTCTTAAAATTCGAAATCACGTTAAACACTTGATGCCTGCGACAAAGATCTGCATATTGATCATTTTCTCAAAAAATAATATCTGATTCTGTGGGAAGGTTCTTACTTAAGTTTTTGTCACAAATAGACAACTTTCTTTAGTTAAAATCAATGACAAGTGATAATTCATGTTTCGGGAAATTGAAGATGATTTAGGAAAGAGTAAAACTCATGGACTTTTTGTGATATCGCGTAGAGTGATCGCGTAGATCTCTTAAAATTTTATACCTAATATTAGAGAGATAGGCGTTAGAAATATCCTTTCCATCTGATATATAGGGAAAAAACATGCATAATCACGATTAAGATTCGGATCTAATTACTGTTCTTCATATTTGAGGGGGAAATATTAATTTTAAACGAAGATTCTTATGGATTTATATAGAAATATATGGACGAAATATGCTCATAAAAGGGACCAAAACTAGGAATTAAAAAAAAATATATACGTTAATTTTTTCATCTTGGAAACACTCATTCGGGGCTAATAAAGTAATTAACCTCAACTCACTCTGATCATAGAAATTACTAATCCCTACAAATGGCCATCTTAGAAATGACATGTAAAAAGAAATTAAAGAAACAGTCAGTTTATAAATTGCACGAGTGTCTTCATTTCAGAAGTGGTATGAACAAAACTTATCCAGTGTATAGTATTGAGCGTCTAAGAGTTCGAAAGTCACAAAAACAATTTTCATTTTCTTGAATACCCGGGTTCAAACTTAGTACTCGCTACAGGGTAACAATGTTACACATTTCTTGAGATTGAACGCGCTTTACGTCTTCCATTTATTAAAATGCATAATTTTGAACCGATTAATTTTTTTCTCTCTTTACTGAACAGATTATTGTATCACAAAATTCTTGTGGTATTTTTTCAAGTATTCAAGGAATGATCAGTAGTTTCCGACAAGCTTGGATATTTTGTAGTCGCTCCAATTATTTTCATGGCGCCCATCAGCGTCCTCCAATTCCTCAAATTCAGTTCTCGCTAATTGAACTTGAAAATTCACGGAATGTTTTTTTGTATGACTTGAGGAATTTAGAAGTATTTCAAAGTACCGTGTATGTCCATTACAAAGAATGGTGCAACTACAATATCTGCTTAAAACACATTTGATTTTGACCATGTACTCCTATTAATGTAATTATCGAAGCATAAATGTTTACATGATCCATCATAATGCTAAAGCTTAGGGCAAACATATCATATTTTTCACTTCGTCTCCGACACCGCGGACCCATGGTCAATTATACGATATGTTGCATTTTGGCTTGTAAAAAAAATTAAAGCATAATGGTAAGAATTTCCTAAACAAATGTTCTATGACTATTACTTAGGTTGTAGCTGAGAATTTTTTTCAACATTTGTCATGTTCACATATCTTTTATGTATTTATAATTTAAATGGAACTCCTACCAAAAGCAAAAATTGTTCGAGCACGGCAGAGATTTCAAATAGTTTTATGTTTATATGAGTTTATGTTAGTTATTATTATAGATACTATACAATTATAGATATTTATCATTAAAGTTAACTCTGCCTCCGTGGTCATCCCCCTTAAACGGTCTCCTATTTAGGCGGCCAGGTTTTCCAGGAACGGAATAAATTTCCTACACATTCAAGTAATATAAATTTTCCCTTCCGTCAGTAGTCACTCCCCTAAGTGAGCATCATCTCATGGTTCCAGCGGTGGCTGCTTACAATAGATTTCACTGTACATTAATTAAGTCCTGTTTTAAAATCCTCGTGTAAAGGATAATCTTACTTTAATGGGCAGCTACATCGCTTATGCATTTCTCAGTCGTCAGAAGACAATATACTGGATCTAGCTTCCTTGCCTACTTTAATGAGGTGTTATCAGAACTAAAAAACGAGTGATAAATTAATTAATGCTAGGCTATGCATATTTCACTCCCAAATAAAAGTCTGATTTTGGAAAAAGCATGCATTTTCAAAGTCGACAGCTTGACATCTTTAGCCAAGGGTGTTCCTCACTTAAATGAGTTTCTTTAGTTATTTTGAGAAAACATCACGGAGATCAATTCTGTAGGCTATGGAGGGAGTTTTCAGTGTTATTTTGACATTACAAACTTTTATATCAAATTAATTTCTATAATTACAGTGCTATATGTGAATCTTATACATGGCACTTGGATAGTAATCATTAGCTAGTGAATAAAGCAATATCTTTTATCAGTTGCTGCATGGGGGAGTCTTAGTTAGCCTTCTAGGTTTGTAACCCAGTCAGATAACATGAGAGTGGAGGAACTAAGACGTGACATGAACCTCTAAAACGTTGATTACTGGCCACACTATTTATAACTTCATGATCTTTTGTCTTCAAATAAATTTCAATTTTAAACAGCCATTAATAGTCAGCTCTTATACTTTTAATCCATTGTCCGGTAACGTCACAGTTTAGAGTATTATGCTCGGAAGAAGAGACTACAATGCCAAGAAAATTAAGTCCTTTACTTGATCTTCATTTTCTTTGGCTCTCCACTATTCTATGCGTGTAGCTTCCTGTTTAATTGAACAACAAAAAAATTAAATTCCCGCTCTTTTAAGTCTGTTTGCTCAAGTTTCACGTGGGGACTGATCAAGAGAAAAATCTTACGTAATGATGGGAAGTTTTCATATTTTATTTTTGTTCACAAGAGAATGGCCATAATAGTAGATTTTCACGTTCCTTCAATGCCTATTTTACGTAACTCACATCTTTGAGAGATGATGAACTCGCGAGGAGAAGGAAAAAGCGAAATTATATAAATTATATAGTTTAATCCTGTGAGGAAATCAGAGGAAGTAATATTTCATCGCAAGAAAATGGAATACGATTCAGGTGAACTATCAGTGCATTTAGAAATTAGCAGGGGAAAGAGAAGCATATTGGCTAAAGAAAATTAATCAAAAGGAATACATCTACATCAGTTATCATTTCCATGCTGTCTTCAGTGTAGTGCGACAGGTGCCCCCACACCAGGTCCCGCACCTAAACGGTCCCGTCCGCGGTTCCCCTGTTTTGATGACGCGAGGAAACTTTTCCGCGTGTAGCGTGGTGGTGCGTCGAATTCAGCCGATCTTATGCGTACGTTCCCATCGAATATTTCCCGCACTGTATGAAAGAGGCCGACTGGAGTGGCCCTTCGCCTGTGAGACCCGATACTCGACACTTTTAAGTTTTGCGATGTGAAATGAAATTAAGAAACAGACAAAATAAGAACAAGAGGTGATGTACATATACTTCTTATACCAAAATTTCTCCGTGTCAGTCTTCACGAAGTTTCTTTTGAGACATTCTTTCACTAAGTATATTCTCTGATTCTATTGTAGATGATGAGGTTCATTATATTATTTACTGTTGTTACTGCAGGATATATCCTACATCCTAGTTGTTTCACATCTATCGGTTATTAACTCATTATGCTTCCCATTAACCCCTATAATGTCATCTTTCATGAGTGAATTTATAAGCTAGAAAAGCTTTTTTACATGCCTTAAAAATTTATCTGTAATTAATACTTACTCAGCATGGCAAATAATTTTTTTAAAACGTCGGCGTCTACATGAAATTCGTCAAAATAAGACCTAGGCCTTTTTATGACACTTGCGTTAATAAATATGAGTAAATGTATCAATTTCTCGAAATTATTGGTCAATTTATTGGATAATCGCTATCCTGTAACTGGAAGCTGTATGGAGTGGATCAACGCAAATTAGGTGTACGTTGGACAAGTCTGATTGAACCGGGAACTAAACTGGGGCCTTAAACTTCACAAAGTTGAGCGAAAAGAAGTTGCTGTTAATTCAAATTTTAATTCATTCAAATAATAATTAAGGTGATATGATTATTGTTATATCAGAAGATTAGAGATCATGATTTTTAAATGAAATTAAGAAATTGCCGACGTTTTGCTATTTTTTGGCTTCCTCTAGAAAAGTACGCTTTAAATTTTTCTCTTTATCACTTTTTCACATATCAAAACTATCTTGCCACAATAAGTTTGTTCAAAACAGTAAACTCTACTTCCTATATTCATTCAATCCACTCATGCTACACTTACACTGTTAGTATAAGAGGTATCTACTCAGAATACATAATACATTAACTCTTAGAGACCTGAGGAAGCAAAGTAATTGTTTCAAAACACCAAATAATACAGCAAAATAGCAACCATTAAAATGATAGAACGATACCTTTCAAATTCTGTCAATATTAATATAATGAAGGCAAGACGCCGAAAAAACTTAACATATGAATGTAATAAAAAAGGTTGCACTGTCAAGTAACTTTTTAGTCTAATATTAGTTTTTGGTTTAGTTTTTAAACGACAATTGACCTTAACAGAAAATTAATTTTACTCCCCAAATTTTCTGGGTACAAATTGGAAAACGTCTATTTTTTATTACTTGGTATAGACGATACAATCATATATTTCATAGCTATATTTTTCCCAAGTAATTATTCCTGAAGTATTATGGCGTCAAATGTGAGGGTAGATATGGGGTAAGTTAGCATTTTTCTTATGGATACTAATTATACGAAAAACTCTTAAAAGAAGCAAATTTAAACCACAGAATCAAATAGTCCTGAAATGCATGTACCAAGCTATCACCATTTTTTCCCTTTTGCTGAAAACTGCGGAAACTGAAGTCACAGACTAGTGGTCTTAATTCGGTAAATATTATCGCTAGAAAAATGTATTCATTAAAAATAAATTTGTGGACTAATTTGCGTACTTTTATTCTTGATTTAGCTATCGAATTGTGTTATTGCAGGCCATAAGTGCAATAAATATTTTTAGCAGTATGCTTTTTTTTAATACTTTCACTGCTTTTTTTGCACACACAGTTACATCAAATCCTCCTTCTGAAGGATGATTGCATTGCAATAGGAAAAAGAGGCTCAATGTTGTGCAAAGTATTGTTTTATGTTGAACTCACGCACAAAAACATCAAGCAAAAACATGAGTCTTGTGTCCTGTAGCAAGATCAGTGACGAGGATTACAAAGTGACAGGTTTGTTGGTTTAAGTGGCATTCATATAAATTACCGTGACAGTCAACTGCTTCAAAAAACATAAGCCCCTGGTTTCTCCTCGTCTCATTTGTCATCCCTTACTCTTAAATGTGCATTTTCCGAAAGTAAAAAAAATTGATAAAGCAGCCTTGACACCTCAATGTTTATAATTGAGACCGGAGAGTGCCATTTAGAATTTATTATCGGCGATTTTGAAAACAAAAATGACCGGAGCCTCTATACAAATAAATCAAATAATGTTTTCTATAAAATGTTGAGGATTTTAGCTCAAATTTTATTTTTTCCGCGATGCACAAATCCCACTTTCGATCTACACTAATAAAAACTCTCATTCAAGGAACACAGGCGAGAAGAGAGCGTCGACCTGTAACTATTTCTGACGTAAACTTAATTCATCTACATCTATTCCCTGTGAGCCACCTCAAGGATGTGTGACAGGGGCTGAGTTATCACTAACAAAAAATTCTTGGACCATATTTTGCATAGGTATATCTATTTTTGCGATGAAACTCACCATGTAGGTAGTAGTAAAAACGATACGAGAATTATATTTCAATTTTTTCCATCATGATTATTAACATACTTTGATGATTAAAGCATGTTGAGGAGATTTTTCAGAGCAGTATTCGAAATGTAGAGAAAATTTCATTTAAATACGTTTTTCTCGAATACTGGGCTCGACGTGACACCTTGATATTGGTTGGTAACATTTATAACAACAAGAAATACTATATTTAGTGCTTTCGAAAAAAATTCATACAAGTATTATCGAGGTATTACGAAATATATGCCATGTGCCATAAGGGCACTTGAAAATATAGCAATGAATTGCCGTAAAAACATTTTGATATGATGTTTTTTCTTTTACTTTTACCTTTGGATATAACTAACATGTATTTTCATTTCGGTGGTGGAAACTCCACATAAATGAACCGCTGGTGTTAGCTCCACTGGTCCAGTCCCTTGGGAGGGAATCTAGCGAGGATGACAGAAAAAGAACAGCCCGGAGACTCCACCTAAATGTGCTTGGAGTGGTAACCGTGAGTCATTGAACGCATTTTGATACCTTTCCAAGAACTCCGAAAAAATTCTTGCACCGCACTTCACTTAAGTAAATCTGCTTATACGGTGAAGTTACCAAACAAGGAGTCATAAACATGACGCAAGAATCATATTTTACCATTTCTTCTTAATTAAAACATAGTTATGACTTAAATTTACGGCGCGGATTTCAAAATTCAAGCAAAAATCATATGTGAATACGTGTTTTTTTACTCGGAGTGATAACTTGATATCAGTCAACCTCCAATATGGTAATGAGAAATGAATTATTTCGCGTTTAGGATGAAATCTGTACATATGTAAACGAATCATTTTGAAATATTTGTTGAGTGCCATTAGGCCACTTTAATTAGTTAAAATAGTATTGCATTGCCCTGCTAAAAATTTCCTAGCAGCTGTCCTGTAGAACGTAAGCAATTCTACAGAAATTGACTCTTTCTCTTCAGAACTAGTTCCTTTTCTAAGGATCTGTACGGAACATGAGAGCTTGATTCTGCAGTACATTAGAGCCTGATTCTACAGAACATGAGAGCCTGATTCTACAGAACATAAGAGCCTAATTCTACAGAACATATGTTCTGTAGAGGTATTTTATGCAGAGCAAAATAACTCCTTACAAGCTGTTCTGTAGAACTTCAGCAAATCTACGGAAATATGTGAGGTTTCCTTGAGCTTGTAAAGAGTTCTATAGAGCGTCAAAGGGCTTCCGTAGAACGCCCTAAGGAATTCCACAGAACGTCCTAAGGTATTCTGCAGAACATCCTAAGGTATTCTGCAGAATGTTGGAGAGAATTCCGTAAAATGGCGTTTCAATACTTTAAGAAATTTCTACAGAACTTTTTAAGATATTCTGTAGAAGTATTTATCAGGAAACTATAGAGAATGTTTTAGCAGGGTGGCCATAAACTAAACCAGTAGCATGCAATTTATTCACTTTTCTTTGTACGCATTACCAATATGATCACGTACGCAATTTTTCACAAATTTCTGTGCATATAATCTCACCAAAAAACTTTATCAACTTGGCCTCCACACATCTTTCACAAATAAAAAGCGCACCAAGACTTAAACAAACTTGAACGCCTCCAGATTTGTCTAAATCAAGTTTTTGTTGTTGTTGTTATTGTTTCTGTTTTTCTCCGTTATTTTTGTTAATCTGTGTGTCTTTTGCGCTTTTTTCTAGTACACTTTAAATTGGCAATTTTGCTGTATGTGGACTATTATTCTATAAAATAAAAAAATAAAATAAAGGAAACTCACTCCAACCTCCTGAACATGTGTTTGGCTCGGCCCTAAAGAGAAGGTGGAGGACGACGGAGGAGGGAGAAGGGAGGAGGAGGAGGAAGGAAGGGAGGAAGGAAGGAGGTGAAGGGTAAGGTCGAGAGGAGTAGCGGAAGGAGAAAGAGGAGAAGAGGACAATGGAGAAGGAAGGGGGCGAAGGGGAGGGGGGTGTATACACATCACCCCCCTCTTCCAGGGGTTCCCGATGAGTCCTCCCGCTATAAGGCCCCTTCGCATCCCCCGCGGCCACAGCGTCACTGCATCGGAGGCATTCCTACTGGAAGGACGTCGCGCTCAGCTGTGAACAGTCGGGAGGGACGATCTCGACGGAGTGGTCACCTTATCCCTGTGAGAGTGAGAGTTCAGAGAGAGATACGAGCGAGGACGATCATCAGAGATTTAAGGGTCAACCTTTGCCACCGCACATCTTCACTCTCCCTCCGAGGTGAGCAACAATTTTACTAATATAATCCGATGTAGGATTTGGATCCCGGCACATAACGTTGATTTAGTCTTCAATGGAGTTTTCACCATGTGAGATAATTGCTGGCCGACGTTTCGATAGCAGCCTCCACCATCGTGTGCAAGGAATTTCGGTTTGAAAATTCTGCGTTTTTGTATAGACCTACTGGCACGGTTCGGGTGACATTTAATTTGCGGGTATCAACATTTCATTTTTCTGCTTTAATTTTCGGCGATCGGGTTTCCAAGCCTCGCTCAGCGCGTTGCCGGCGTCAAGGTTGAATTTTTAGTTTCCACCGAATGTCAATAGCCTCTTTCGTCTGCCGGTAGCAGAAGCCGTTGTATCGGCTAAGTAAGTTAGTGTCTTCAAACAAGGCGTGAATGTAGCCATCGAAATGTTGGCCAACAATCATCTCACCTGGTGGAAGGCCCCTAAAGACTTCACCAGTACTACACAATGGAGCCCGTCCAATAAAATAGCGAAGTTGATATATTCTGCATATTTAAACAGGGACCACGATCATGGATCTTCAGTCAAGTGTTTTCCTTCTCCAAACGGCTTTGGACGTGTTTAAAAACATTGACTGCATCCCTGTCAACTGCGCTTTTATCTCCGACGCACTCTACCGTTCCTGCGCCACCCTCGCCATATAACACTTCATCACATCCAATAAACTACTTCGCTTCTGTCCAATTTATACCCTGAATTCTCACTCTTTGCAGGACATAATTTTACTGTGTTAATGTTTAAATAATGGGTGAAATTTTTGAAGCTTTTTATTAAAAAGGTCACGATAAAAAATTAATTACTGGCAATTTACCAATGGCTAGCAAACCAACCGAATTTATCGCCGCAAATCAAAGGAGTTTTTTTGCTATCCTTTTTTTGGGGTGGAGTATACATTGCATTTTCCGCCATCGACAGATATTTCTCTTTCTAAAACTTCCTTTAAACCTCTTAATGGAATTTCAAATAATTAATATGTACTCCTATGAACCTAATATTTGCCACTGCGACTTTTCCTTGACAATACCCACGGTACATTTCTGACTTAAAACAAATCTCCCGTTATTTATTCTATTATCTATCAATATTTCTCAGGGAGCACCTTAAGCGTTAGATGATGCAATGGGTTGAATTTTGATCTAAAATGTCCAATGGTCACAGAGATTTAATCAGTCTGAGAGTGATATATCAAACTCGTTCCATGGTGAGTTTTCCTTGCTGCTGAAAAGCTTGACCCGTTAGCTATACCAGCTGGGGTGAACTTCCTCCGAAGTTTGCATTAGATTCCAAAATATTTTTGTTTTGTATTCACAATGGCACGCAACTGCTAGTTTTTGTCTCTGCTCCAAAAGCTGCTGCTGGGTTTCGGAGTTCTGAATAGCGTTGCGTTTCGCGCATCTGGATTCGGATAATTTTTCATGCGGAAAATTTTACATATAGGACAATATTGGCAACAAAAGTTATCAGAGCTCCATACGTTTATGGATTAAGAATAGATTCTGCTATGCTATCAACAATCGAGAAGAGGTAGTTCGGTTGTTGGGGAATGGATTACATCCAAAGAATGGATAAGGGAAGAAAGAAATAAAGGAAATTAAGTTAAATATTCTGGGACCAAAGTGTTCCTCTCGTGAATGGCTATTATACATCTTCTAGAGCAAGATTGCCAACACATATATATGTCGTAGAATGGAACCTATTATTTGATTCACTATATGTACGATTTCAAATAAGTCGTACAATAAAGTTGAACAAAATATATAATGAAACAGAAAAAATTCATAAAATATATTAATTTTCTAATTGGAAATTTCAACGGTGTGAAAGGAGGCAAAATAATTAAAGGGTGAGAGATACTGTAAACTCTAGAAACGTTAAAATTTTAGCGATAGTTTGGTGAAGGACATGTATTAGAATATTCCATCTTTCGGGAAAATATGTGCATAATACGCAAATCTCTCTATCTCTCTTATGGTTCAATACCTACAGTAACTTCTTGGGCTAATCGTGCATGCGCTCATATGTTGGAATCAATCAGCGGAAGCTAATTAAGCTCGATCTACTTGGACAGTGTGTAAAAACATACACTAAAAAGCGACTTTTTGCATACATTGCTTAACATTACTGTTTTCTTTTATGACATACACTATGAAATAAATATAAAAAAACAAAAAACATATACCCAATTATTATTTTAACTCATTTCTCTAGGCATAGGAGCTTTTAATGAAGTTTTTTTGTAAAAATGGAATTTATATAAGGTAAAAGTATTATTTTCATTATAGCCCTTCTCGATTTTAACACCATGTAGTTTCAACCGTCGAGGAAAACATCGTGGAAAAGTATGTTTGTGCTATTTATATGCTTTTTAAAATATACGTTTTTTTTAAAGTAACCAGAATATGAACAAATACGCATGTAACAATTCATTGTAAAACCACATTAAGGGTATGGTCAAGATTTAAATATGACCCGCAAGAGCAAGCTTAAAGTAATGGAAGTTGTCCGAGTAAAGATTCGTGACATTATAAAATCCTTGGCGTGACTTTCGATCGTATATGCTATTCCGTTTTTGCCTTATAGCATTCAGCGTTCAGTAGACGACCTTTCCGCTTTCGTTTCAGAACATTCCTTCCTTTAGAGGAAATAATATTCTTTGATCGGTCGAAGCCTCCAGTAAATATGGGAGAAGTATCACGCACTAATGGCTGGCTTACTTAGCCGGTACCCGAAAATGGAATCTCATGACTCAAGATGATGCGATAGCCTTCCCGCTGGCTATTCACCTTTTTTTTCAACCTAGGAGGCCGTAAAATTTGACCAACCTCATATTTTTCCGCCATCTATTGACCTTGGACGGCCGCTTATTTTCGCCAGCGAGAATATATATGCATGGGCAATAAAAAAAAGGAGTGAAGAGTGAACAAGAGGGTCGAATGCCCTTTTTTAGCTACAACTCTCACAATTTTACTCCGTAGAAATAGTATTAATAATAATTATGATGAGCGATGGGCAGCGAAGGTAGTTTTAGCCATTTATGGTAGCAAGGTGGATCGGTTCAAGAAAGAATATTTGGAGAATGAGGGAGACATCAGCCTGCTCCTGCCCATTATTAAGGGCGTCATAGAGCCCACGTTTTTACGTCCCATCCAATGGGCGGCACTGAATTAGAAAACTGGAATTCCACTTATAAAAATATCCCGACCAAAACTTGACCTCGAAGATTCGGGATGAGAGTTCAGCACTCGATTCATCTTAGAAATTCATTTCCCAGTCATATTTTTATGGTATTCCCTCTAACTTCCTTTCAACTACTATCCACGTGAATACGAACTTTCCAGCAAGTTGGTTTTTGATTCTATCTCAGAAAGTTGTGGTTTGATTAATAGTTTTTTTGGTGTGGCATACCTTTAAACAGCATACTTATATCTGCAGACTTATGACCGCGATGCACTTGTAACACATTCAATTCAGTCAAATAATTATAAATTTTTCCGTCAATATTATTGACCCACTCAATTTCCCTTACTCTTTAACTTGAATTATCAATAACAATTTCTTTTCCAAAACATTTAGTCCAAAATAGCTTTACTACCTACCATATTCCACTGAAATTATACCTTTATCCCACAATTGACTGTTTAGATGTTTCAACGCTCACATGCATTTCAAAAGGAAGCCAAACATTCGCATCACAAGTGAGCTGGCATTGTTTAACCCAGGGATGTTGAAAAAAACTAAAGCAGTGGTTCCGGAACGGTTCAGAGTGGGTTCAGATAGTGTTTAGGCTCACGGAACCAAAACAAAAGCGGGAACAAAAATCTCTAAACGAAAATATTTTGATCGAAAGCACAAAGGAACGAAAGAGGAACCGTTCCAATTTCGCTTCAGGTTAGGAAAAGTTTTGTTCCCACCTTCCCCCTATGGTTCCAACTTTCGTTCCGAGGGATTCTAAAAGCATACATCGATTTTTCAAAATGACCTGCCACTTTGCCACTTTGGGTATAGTTTGAGGTATTTGTCGAGGTGTTTCATTATGTTTTGTAACAGCGAAAGACAATGGTAAGCAACCAGTATTTTTAATGAAATTAGTGGTAAAAAATATTAGCCTAAAGAGAAATTGTAACTGCATTGTAAATTGTAAAGTTAATTTGTATTCTGTGCAGGACGATACAATCTCTCTACCGGTATGGAGGGGATGTGCAACCCGCCCTCTCGGGGTTGATCTCAAGGAATCGTTGACGAATATCCCTTCAAGTCCTCGCGCAGAAATAGCGTAAACAATGGGAATCCTTATGGCATATCTGCTGATTAATCTTGAAACCATCGCAAAAATGAAACTCCGCTATCTGAACAGCTAACATGCTATGTGTCTTAGCATGTATCTGGTTGGAATGCGCCGCCTAGCTTTAGCCACTGCGCCGCCCCCCACCTCTCCGTCCCGCACTTTCAAGATCACGCCCAAGGGATCACCAGGGGAAATACAGGGGTCATCGTCCTCTAAGTATATACATGCGGACGGAATATTTGTAAAAGACTTCAAGCAGAGCAAAAGACTAAGAGAGACAAGAGGTATGGGAGTTTTTCTTTTCCCACTACTGTTTGAGAGCCCGGCCTGGAATCTATTGGGCACCCTAATCTTCCTCCTTGGCTGCTGCATATCGGATTAACAGTTTACAAACGGTCAGAGTTTTTCCGTCTCCCTCCTTTCTTCGGAAGAGTACTCTATACCTCTGCACCAGTAGTCACCATTATGCCCTCAAACTCTTTGTATCCGTGCCGTGACCACTTTTCTCCAGTTTTGTTTTATAACCCTTCCACCATTAACCATTCTTAACCTTTCCAACAAGGTTCGTGTCGTGTACCTTAGCAGTCGGCTCATCCTCCGGGGAAAATCCCTCACGCTTTCGGTTTCCAACCCAACAAGACTGCCTGATCCTCGCCGGGGAATCCCAGCCGATGGGGAGCGGGAGTGAGAAGGGGATCCCTTTCTTCCTTCCACGTCCCTCTAACAGGGGAAGGGAGTGAAGATGGGGAGGGTTAGCGGTAGGAAAGAGTTGACACTCCTAGTCAACAAACTTAAGACGCTGCAGTAAAACATTATCGTGGTTTCAACCTCTTTTCAGTCATAATAAGAAAGAGTTTCTAATAAAAACATAATTTTCAAACAGTATTCAATTGCATATGGGAGATAAACACTATAATTTCCGGTTCGGGTTAGGAAAAGTTTCGTTCCCACCTTCCCTCTATGGTTCAGACCATGGTACTAATTACTATGGTTCAGATTTTCGTTCCGAGGGGTAAAGTCTGCCTGACGAAAGTGGGCGAAGAGCGGACGTTTTACATTTGAAGAAGATGATAAACAAATTTCGAGGCAGGCTGGAGATATGATTGATGGATATCTTGAAATCGTGATATTATTAATGGACTTAATAATTTTCAGTTTTAAAAATTATTTTAAAGCATCCCATATTGCTCCGAATTCGAAGATTTAAAAAAGTTTTTGTTACAAATATAACACCCGTTGCCATCTCTGAATTATTAAAATTTACATAGTTTCTAGATTTCCCGCGTTCGTGATGCTGACGTTGGTAATTTATACTACTCTACAATTTGCCATAAGTATCCCATTGCACACGTTGTTGCTGTGCGAGTAAGTGAAGAAATAACCGTCAACATTTCCCTAAGATGAGTGCTGATTCGGCCCAGAACCATGAGTGGGAACCGAAAGGCCAACCCTCACTTCACTTGAACTGAAACTATTCAAAAGAAGGAACGGTTTCGAACCGTTAGATTTTGTTCAAAATTCTACTTCTGTTCCGTTGAAAAAACTTAAGTCAAGCTGAGCATAAAGTTTCATTCTGAACTGAAACTATAGTCATAAAGAAAGCCTATAGTTTCTCTCCTAGCATATAGTTTCGTTTCGGAACGAAACTATAAGCTTGGTTCCAGTTTCGTTCAACATCCCTTTGTTTCAAGGTTTAACCTTGTGCCAATTCCCATACTGATTCCGCCTCGACTTTATGGATGTTGTCTTCGTATATTCTCTGTAAATGGGAGACTCAGCCTTACTCATCGTGGGTTTTACATGCTTCTTAGAATACCCCAGAATGCAAGTTCACCAGTACAGCAAATGATCAGAGATTCAAGTCGAGGTTATGGTAGTGATTGGTTGCTTGAGGTACATTAGTACCGAAGAAACGCTTAATGAATCATTTTGGCTACGATTCTGGCCAATGCAGGCCAAAAGGGTGGCAACTCAAGACTATGCGTTTTTACTCGATTTTTATGAATTCAATCGTGGTTGGGGCATTTTAGCCACTATAAAAAGCAGGAATATGTACTCATAACGATATTATAGCGTTGAGGCTGAGATTGATTCAAATTATCGT
Organism: Ceriagrion tenellum; assembly: GCA_963169105.1. Taxonomy (NCBI): domain Eukaryota; kingdom Metazoa; phylum Arthropoda; class Insecta; order Odonata; family Coenagrionidae; genus Ceriagrion; species Ceriagrion tenellum. The sequence continues at coordinate 132,638,048 of OY720637.1, forward strand.
GTATATTTTTATGATCGTGGATGATTATGTTTACTTGAACAGTGCATCATATTGCTGGGTGAATCAGGCCATGAAAACCACATCCTCTAATGAAAAATAAATAAAATCTTTCACACTTTGTTTTCCAAGGGAATAAAGACTATAATGTTATTCGCGTAGTACGTTAAATGATACATGCTCACAATTTAACCTATTAAAATTTTCTGGCCATTACCTCACTTTCGCAAAAAGTACTCTCTGACTACCCAATTTTGAAGGCTAAGAGAACAAAATAAAGGAAGGATTTGATTACTTCTACAAACATCATAAATGGTCGAGTCACTGGGTAAAATCTGGCTATGACGGTGAATGTGGTAATTCAAGAAAGCATTTTTAAATGATGTAGTCCTCTTATGGTGGAAATAGAAAAGCGCTAAGCATAAACAACTACTCTAAATAAATTTAATACATTTATGTTGTTGTGCTAGTTAATACCACCCCTATTGTATTTAGGCACAATTACTGATAAATCGTGACTAGTTTTTTGGCAAAGGAAGAAAAAAAACGAATGCGTTGACGCATGATGGAAAAAAATTTATGGAAAAGTAGACATCTTATAACCGATTGATAAGGATTGTTTGTAATGGAATAGTTTGGAAGAAAATCTAAAATATGCGGAACTAAATTTTTATGAATCATTATCAGAATCAATCAAATTACTGTTTTCCTGAACCTCTCATCTACGCATGGTATAAGAGAAAGTCTTTATACTTGCAAGTATTCGAGTGATTTAATTTTATAACTGTCAAATTTAATTCTAAAATATTGTTTTAGTAAGCATAAAATGTTTTGATTTTCCACATTAGAGAGTAAATTTTAGCGACACTGTATTTCTCCTTATTTTACCATTTCTCATGGTTTGCTTGATTTTTCCATCTTAGTTCCTGCTCGAAAATCCTTCATGTGATTTTTCTGTTCAGTTCTGTTAAAACGAGGCTGTTTTGTAGCAGATTGTTTCCAATACGTTCATTTCTTCTACTTCGTTGAGTTTTCATTAAATTTATTTTTTTCCACAACTCTCCGTAGGGATACTCCATTGGTGACCTTCTCCATCAATTTTCTGTTCTCCACTTTTCAATAAATGTATATACATTCAATTGATTCCGGGATTTAATATACCGCAGCCATTAACATCCAAGATTCTCAGACATTCAAGAAAACCCTATATACATGGGTGTCAATGATGTGCCATCTCAATTCCAGCCTTCTCATCGAAGTCGTTAGAAAACCCTTCTACCACTTCTTTGCGTGACTTATCCGGATCACTTATACTTCGTGAGTGCTCCTATCTCCTCATCCTGCTCAAACTTTATTTCTGCTTAACAGAGAGTAAAATTCTCCCACTTGCTTGTATTTGCTATCAACGTATCAGTATGACTTAATCATCCTGATTTCTGCCAGAAAATTACATCGGTTTTCCTCAGCGTTAACCTTCACTCAGTATTTATTTATAGCTTTTCCCAAGAAGTCCTAACTACTAGCTTTTCCAGTCTCGGCAGATTTTTTTGTTTTAGCTCGATATCATCAGAAAACCATACAATGCAGGTCTATTCCTTTCATTTTATCTTTGCTGCCAATTTAGTCACTAAAATAGCCCCAGGAGGAGAGATGCCATATATACCCTTTCGCATTGAATTTAAGTAATAATAAAAACCACTGTAATCAGTTGACAGCCATTTTTGGTATAACAGTTTCTCGTAACGACGATGCAGAGGTACGCTTGATCTCCACTCAATCCAACCAATAACGAATTCCAATGTGCTCGCAAGGGCTGCTCATTTCCCCTCAAGGTGAGAAAACACCGTCTGCGTACGAGGACGAACCAGTCATTAGCATGCTTATCGTTTAATTATGTCTGCGATATGAATTTAGATAATGAACCGAGCAAAATTTAAAGGATCAGCCGAGCCTTTTTAGCATGCAACAAAGTATCGACGGTATTTTTTATTAGCCAAATTGAAGCACCCAATACTCACATATGGTGATTGAAACATTAGCGAGCGACTGTTTACGAGTTTGAAATCCCGCCAGCTGCTCATTGCTCTGCGGTAACATTTGCTTCACCCATTAATTTATTCTTCGAGCCCTCACCATGGAAGAAGATGAGCACCCTCACGTGAGCTGCCTATATCCAAGCGCCACTGTTGCCCAGGACTTTGTGACGTGAGACTACGTGATCCGTTTTCATGATCCGCAGCTGTATCGGAAGACTCCTTTTCTGAATGGGGATTCCCACAGGCAAAGAATGACAGATTCATTAAGGTTTCGTGACACAACTGGTTATTAAAACTCGACATTAAAATCATTGTCACGAATGAAAAAGGAACTGAGTGTTACAGTGGTTAACATCATTCATTGATACTGAAAGAAAAATTGCTTTCAAGAATTAGATAACAATAAGACAGTACTAGACAGGTAAGGAAATAACTTCCGCAGTATCATTCTCGACGTTTTCATTGAAATAATTTAATTAAATCAAATGTAACCTGCGATTACTGGGCAAAGACTTCACGTCGACTAAAAATGTTTATCCTGGGGTGGTGAACTTGAGTGATGTTAGCATACGGCTTTCTCATCTTTCAAATGTTATGGTTATACCTATTTTACCATTTCACATAAAGCCTGAATTATCCAATCATTTTTGGTGAGAGTCCAGGGGATTATTTGAGCTTCAGCTTTTAAAGGATAAGAAAAACTATAGCTTATGTCATTTTTATCATCACAGGGTCATTTTTTTCTTCAACTGCAATCATCATTTCCGTAGTTACTTCAATCGTTTGACCAAAACTCGCATATGGTGTCACATTTACTATTAGCTGTCTTGCGCTTTGATTAGCTGTGGATCAAATCACGAGCCTACGCTTTCAAGGATGAAAAACAGGACGGTCACAAATGATGGAAAAAGATATGGAGGGTCCTTCTCATTGGCACTCTCCCTAAAAATTGTGGCGTCACAGAGCTTTGCATAAATTGAGTTGTCATTGTCCCTGTCCCTGGATTGGTATGTGAACAATAGCCATGAATCGAGACCTGTATATATGTTTTGTTGACTGGGAGAAGGCATCCGACAGAGTCAACTGGGTTGTGCTAATGAGGATTTTCAAAAATATTGGCATAGACTGGAAGGATAGAAGATTAATAAAAGAGCTGTATACAAAACAGAAAGTTGTGATAAGAGTAGGAAATGATGATACAGATGAGATAGATATTGGAAAAGGAGTCAGACAAGGATGTCGCATGTCACCATCTCTCTTCAATAGAATCCTAACCAATAATGCTTTTAAAAAAGCAAAAAGTGTAGTGGTAGGAGGAGAAAAAATAAAGACAAAGTGTGCAGATGATCAAGCAATACTGGCGGAATCAGAGGAGGAGCTACAGTATATGATTGAGAGTATTGCAAGAGTGGGGAAATAATACGGAATGAAAATAAATGTTAGAAAGACAAAAGTGTTGAGAGTTAGTAAAAATGAAGCAATCATTAATATATCCGCAGAAGGAAAATTGTTGAGCAAGTGAAATCATATCAGTACTTGGGAAGTTTAGTGACTGAGAATGGGAGCTGTACCCAGGAAGTAAGACAGAGGATAGCTATGGGTATAAAAGCATTTGAGAAGGTGAAAGAACTTCTGACAGCATTTAGCATTCTAATAGAACTGAGAAAGAGATTTTCTAAATGTTTTGTAAGGATTTAGGTGACTAACGGCAGCGAAACATGGGCAGTCAAAAAGAAAGATGGAGAGTGGCCAGGGGATCAACTTTTGAAACGACGCGATATTTATCACTCTTCAAAGTATCGCATGCGTCGCCAGCGACTGATATATGTATGCGATAAGTATCGCATATGGACAATAGATGATAACTCAAGATTACTGAATTTGAGAAAATGTGAGATATTTCGCTATTTTTGCACAAAATGATGGCAATTGAGAATAGACCCCATGGCTTCTGCTGTCAGCTTTGGCTGGAAATGTGTCAATCCTCTGACCTAAAGATCGCGGGTTCATTCGTATTCCCGATCTTGGATCTTCTGAAAAGTAACCGATAATTAAAACATAGATAATTGGCTGCTGCACAATGTTAAAGACGAGAATTTAAAGTTTTTTCTGTATCTTCAAGAGTCCCGATTGACGAGACGCATCCAAAGAGCAGGAATATCGTCATTTTCTCGGACAATTTTCTCCCTGAATGTAAGACCTAATCTGACCTACTTTTTCCCTTACTAGGCTATCTCCTAATCAAAATTTGTTCAAAATTTAAAATTTGAGTTATTATGTTTTACTGTATATTCTTCGCCTTACCTTTATGAAATATGTTGCCTTAAAGTATTCTCATAACGATGAAGCTATAAAAGTTCCTCACCTCTTCTTTAATGATCATTTTTTCCAAAACAAATTTACAGTGACCCGTTTTCATTGGATTTTACCTAAGCTGTTGGCTAAATTTTCCTAAAAGTGAGTTTTGTAATCCACATGGATAGCAATATAAGTTGCTGGCATAAATGAAAGGCATCGCTACGTCATAAAAGTTGGGCTCCCTACGTTCTGACGCAGTATATATTTTTTCTATTCAATTGATTAATTTAATTAATTAATCTCTGTTTTTTCAGTAAAAAGCGTATTTCTTTGCCAATAAATTCCCCATTTCCACTATTCTTTATGCATGTATATTCCATGATATTCGTTATATATAAGTATATTTGAAAATGTATTCCTTGAACAGTGAACATGAGCATACGCATATGTTAACAAAACTAAACTCTCAAAGTATAGAACAATATCTTTTCAAATGCTCTATTTTGTCACTCAACACACAAATATGTGGCAATCCAGTTCGGCTCAAAAATGCAAAGCACGTCAACGACAATAGCCACTTCAGCGTCAATTTCTTGCGGTCCCGGAGTTGATCCAGTGTTGCTGGCAAAGAGCAAACGTACCTCCAAAGGAAGAGGTCACGTACTGTCATATCTTGACTTGTGATCTGAAGAGTGTCGAGTGAACACAAGTACAATTGATTTACCCTTCTCAGACTCTAAAACATAAAGCGTTTTCTCTTGCAATGCCATTTTGGGATTTGATGCCGCCCTTGTCTGGTCAGTCACAAAATGAGTTGAGTCACAAGAGCACGCGTGTGTTAAAAACTCTGAGGTGTGATCTTTTGAGCCGTCGTTCTTACAAATGAGTGAAACTTATGCCTTTTCTGTCGTACGAATGAAAAATTTGACGAATCTTTTATAATCAATCTGTATATTATTTTGCTTTTACATCTCGCAGAAATGAATTTAAATATGTGCGTGGTTTTACATGGCAGGTCAAAAGATTCAAACCACTTAAAAGCGATAGAGCTGTTATTTAGCAGGACATGTAGTACCCCATCACATCGATTTTTATTGGAAAATGTTTATGCTATAAAAGGGAAATGTGCGTTAAGATGAAGGTGGAGATTTTACCCTTTTTCCTCTTCTCTTTCTTCCCAACTTTGAAAATCCCCGATCCTTCATCTTTAAAACTAATCGCTTCCTCGATATCATTTTTTGTGTTTGAGGCAGATTTATCATTTTTTAGCCTCATCGTTGAAAAAATGAACTGTCTGTTGGAAGTAACAGGCGTAACTTTGTGGAATCTGTTAACATTGTAATGATAACACTTAACTTAGTTATTCCACATATTTTTATTTGCTACGACCCGGGTTTCGACGTTCGACGTTTTGAAGATGACGTCGAATGTCCACCTGAAGATGACCTCAAACGTCGAAACCCGGGTCTTAGCAAATAAAAATATGTGGAAAAACAAAGTTAAGTGTTATCATTAGAACTGTATGTTCTTTGTTTGTTCAGAAAGGCTAATATCCGATTATTCTCGACAGTTTAGCAAAATATTTTTCACTCCAGTGACCGGTCGGTATCTGCTGTTTCCATGGTGGCTGCCCATTCCCCTTCTGTATCGTAATGGTGGCAATTAATTATCAGTATGGGGATCTTTTGGGCCTACCCTGGAAAACCCTGCAGACATTCCTTAATAACTCCATTTTTATATCATTCCAGTGGCGGGAAATTGAGGCACTCACTGAAGAATTTCTCACGCGTCCAACTTTCTTCGACAAGATGACGAAGGTGTGGCTCTCGCCGACGGCATCGAGTATACTGCTCGTCCTCCTGACATGCTGCCTCCTAGGACCCGCCCACGCACAGCAAGGACAGCGGAACAGAAGCATACGTGAGTGAAATGGCGAAGAGCCGATCGGAGTAAGCGTATCGAATGGTGGGGGTGAGACAATTGGGATCTCCTTCGTGGAACACGACAATGTGCATACTTACACCGGAGGAAACTTGCATGGAAAACGCTAAAGTTGTCATGATTTTAACTTTATTCTCACTTGTTTCCTCTGGAGGCATTTTCCTCGCTGTATATGTTCATACTGCCGGCCCCTTTTGATGGGGAGAGATAGGAAAGTAATCTAGGCTTGCAACGCATCAGGTATATTGAAATCTAATTGGCATTTACCAGGAAAGCGATTGACAACCTTTGATGAGCAATCTCCCATAATTACCCATTTAAAAATTCAATTCGCCTTCCACAGGGAAAATGGTATTTATTTTTAAAGAACCACGGAACTAGCCGCGAAGTTACTTCAACAGAGTCACCTGCTAATGATCACACAATTGTGTAAAATTCTCAGTGGAAAAATCATTTTTTTCCACTGTGAATTTCACACAAAATGGCATTTTCTTATACTATTTTTTAAGCTCAAGTTTATATCTACCATTATTCAAGTGATTTTTGCGTGCCCCTAATCCGTCCAGGTTAAGAATCGCTCATCTAAAGGGATCTTGCTGATGTTAATGTTTTTGTTAAGATGTTTTAATCCTGCAATAACTACGGAAAAGTATATTAAATGAACAAACCATACTAAAGGATGCAGGATATTTCAATAATTTTAAGAATATTTTAATTTCATGGAAAACCCATTGATGAACAACATAGTGGAGCAAATTCGATGTCAGAAAGTACTCAAGGTATTTATGACAAATACGCTCAGATAAACGAAAACTAATGTAAAAGAAGAAGAAATATTGTTTTATCACCGAAGAACCGAGCTATTATCTTTCATAAACGTGATTAATAAGCATTAATTCACACCTTCTAAATGCTCTTCAAATAAAATACTCGGTGTTCATTTAAAAATGATAATAAACCTTTGTCAATCGAGTTTACACCAAATTTTGTCAAAACCATGGAGACACCTATTGATTAAATCATAAATATGAAAGTAATTTCTCACGTAATGCAAAATGTTCCCAAGATTAGAACTAAATACAGACCCCCAAAGACTGGAAATCAATGAATGGAAGACTAAAACAGTCGCATATTCATCTATAGTTATTTAAGTTTCACCTCGACATCCCTTATCATGAACTTCAATGAATTTGGCCTTATTACAAAGATAAAGAGCTCATAGTTGAACCAAAACAAAATATCAACATCTAACATCACTGCATTTCGAGATGATATGAGCCACTGTCAATGGGATTTAGTATGACTACTCACTCTAAAAATATTATAAAAAGATTGAGAAGATTCTAGCTCACGAGACGCATCATAAATGTAATGGTTTGGTCAGTTCAAATATAACATAAATTCCTTCTGAATTCTCATTTATTTAAAAAATAATTAACTATTAACTCAACCTTATCCTTTTCTACAAATCGCCAGCGAAAGTTATTAGAGGATACAAAAACAAAGTTGTTGCGTCATCAATATTTCTATCTTTAATCAATGACTTTTACTACTGTCCGTGTATGATAACAATATTGAATGGAGAAAAATATTGCTCATAAATATTATTTTCCTTTTCATAGGGGATGAGAGAACAAGCAAAATCCATCTATCATTAGGAATTGTTTGATATACGAGACTCTTCTTCATGTATTTTTCTGGAGTAGTTAGTTACAGGAAAAAGAAAGCAGAAAAGATACACGAGAAAATGTCTGTACTAAGGGTTAGTAACTGTAAGACTAGTATTGATGTTCGAGAAGTTATCCACTATTCTCAGAGCAGAATCTCAAAAAGGATGTGACCTACATCTAAAGAGCCAGGTAGGGCCTTTAAAAGACGACATTTAAATTTTCAGTAGTTGTCTGATTGGCCGGAATTTTTCCGAGAGTTGAAATTTCAGCGGCCCCCTCAGTTCACTTTCGTCCAACGAGACTCATTTTCCGACGGGAATAAAATTTCCCTATCGTACGATAAATGTTGACTGATGATTGTCCCTGTGGTGATCAATAGTTTCCATTTGCTGGAGGCTGCTGCTGAAAATATTCAATACATGGGGCAATAATATCAATTCGGACTAAAATGAAGCTTGATGGACGAATCCTGTAAGCCCCAACTATAATTTCCAATTGTTCGTTTTAGAGGCAGAAATTCACCAACTCTGCAAACCATTGTTCGAAATCGCAGCTATTCCAAATTCTAATAGTTGTTTGACACCCTCTCCTCGAGCCGAATTGAAAGACTTCAAATTTCACCCACAGGCCGACTACAGGAAATTAAGATCACATTAAAATCAATCAACTATCTTAGAGAAATGCTAAACAACCTTTCTGAAGGGCGAAAAAGAGCAGATAAAATACGTATAAAAGTAGAGACAAATAATGGCTTTAAATCAGGAACGTTGAGTTGAATAAAAGTTCGTTTCAATTCAGGTAGTTGAAATAGCGTAGTTTCGCAGGTTTTCCAGGTAATCCGTAATTCTTGGTTCCATTTTCCCGGTTCAGTCTGACTATGACCATGGGGAAGACCCGTATTACATCTCGAAGCATCTCGCGTGGAATCATTTAGGAAAACTTAATTTAAACTTAACTTAAACTTATTCGGGAGTTGATTGGGAGCGAAACGCGGTAGCGCAGAAGACAATTTTTAAGAAGGATTCATTGCCTAAAAACTGGCTCCTCACGGGAAGGGGGAAGTAGTCTCCGCGTTTAACTACCAGGATTCCCCAGGTCGAAAATATATTTTTAAAGCGAAAGGAGCCGTAGTTAACCGTAGTTTAAGTTTAGTTAAAGTTAACCGTATTCAACCTTAATTAAGTTGTATTCATCCAGCCGAGGTTTCATGGACAACCCTCATTTCCCATGTTGAAAATTATGGCATCCCGTCGAAACCCGACTGGATTTTATAAAACCAAAGAGAGGAAAAAGACGAAAAACAATTTTTTGTGGCTAATATTACACAGTTCTTTATATTCAATCATAAAACTTTTTTCTGTCTTTAATAGCCATTGCCTACTTTAAAACGCTCATTCCAACTCAACGAAAACGCTCTCTGCGAGATTTAATCCCATTTTATTAAGATTGACCCCTCATATTCTTAACTATATTAAAAAATGCTAGCCACTTATTCTACGAAGTTCCGCAATATAATGAAGAAATCGACAGTGTTATCTATGTGAAGTGTGGTACGACGTGCCCTCATGGTATCTTTTATGAGAAAGGCATCATGCATGGTTCCATCAAAAATGTAACAATGTGTAGAATCAGCAACACTTGTGTTTTCAGTTAGTTTTTTAAATAAATGAATTACTCTTCTAAATATTTTTCACAAATCCTAGAAATAAACCTTCGACTGTGGAGGAATTTTCAGCTCTCGACGTGTTACAAATAGTTGAAAATCAAAACTAAATATGTGTAATAAGTTATTATTTAGGAGTTTAATAAAAAAGTTTTTGTGTGATAATATATTTACATGTTGCTCCATACTATTTTCATAGTTTTAAAGTAATATTGGGATATAGTCACCATATGACATGAAAAAGATCTCCTTCAGACTACCTCAATTGGTAAAAGACCCTCAACAGTATTATGGCTCTACGAGTCCCAATACGAGGCATTAGAAGGGCGTTGGCGGAAAAGTTTCAAGCATGTTTACAAGCGTGAGACAATGGTATTATTTGACACAACTACTCTGATAAGCATTTCTTCGCGGTCAAGGGCCCCATAGCCAGCGCAAGAGGCCACCAACAATGAATCTCTCGGCCGGCGCGTGCCAAACTTACAACGAGCGTACCTCCGAATTTCAGGCCAATCGGCTCTGTTTGTTGCTTGCACGTCCGGGCAGCGTGAATCCTCGAGGCCAACTTTTATTTATGGACGCGGGTCTCTACTCTTTAGCGATGCAGCGCACGGAGGAGAAGAGCTATGAAGGCGGAATGAAGGGAAGCTCTTTGAGTCCAAGGATGAGCGGAATGATTAGAGAACGGTCCACCTCATCGAAGTCAGTCGGCGGCTTGCATCGCGCGAAACCTTGAAGACTACGCGAGTCCTAATCGAACAAAAAACACGCTCGTCAAGTGTCAAGAGCAACGGTCTGAATGTTTGCAAGAGGAAGGCATTGTTGATTAATGAAAATCTGTTCGATTGCAATTTGGCTTTCAATTTCTTTTTTTATTGATAGGCGCATAATTGAAAAAAAACAATTACATATTTTATAAATTTCGATACGGTTAACCTATCTGGAGTCACAAAGCTCGTTTTCGAAAACAAGAAAAAGTTGTGCAAGTTATCGTCAAAATACCAGCTTTTATGAGTCTTATGGCGTTGAAATTCGACATGTCCTAGTTGTAGGATGCCAATAGTATTTCAGCTTTAAATATATGCAATCAGATTACCCACCAACACATCGAAAAAATGCACCACATCCAAATAATTTAAAAACCTTCTCTATTGTATATGATCAAAACCTATTTCCAATTAAGTCATCCAGGGCAGCAAAAACATAGAAAAAATTTAGCAGATACTAATAAATTTTCAGCCTTGTAGCTTTGCCTAAGTGTAAATATTTATTGTAAGTATTAATTAAAAGTAAAAAAAAGTAAATAAGTAAGTATTCAATATATGAGCGGACCATATTAAGCCGACATATCACATTACTATTTGGCTCTCAAACCTTCATTTGGGTTTTTTGTCATTATATTGGATAATTTTATTTGTGCAACCATACTTGGGGATCAATGGGGAGGAGTTGCCCCCTATACATTGGCCTTGAATCATTTCCCAATGCAAGTTCTTTTCTCCAACCAGTTAAATTTCAATGCTATGGAAAGACAGAAAATCATAGTTACCACATGCCCAGTTCCCTAACTCCCTCTAATATATTCCCTCTTAATCTTAGCATACAGATCCATCCCTCTCTATCCCATTCCATTCAAGCTATTCTCTTTCTTCCCATTCCTCGATAACACAATATCCTTCCCTCTATTATAATTCCCATCTTCAGTTGCCATATAGTTAACCTGTTACTCCTTATTTCTTCCTCCAGGCACTTACCCTGCCTACCTGTGATTTCATCCAAAGGTTTCCTTCCCGTACCCACCATACTTCACTTACATAAGCACTTCCTTGTTTGTCTTTCTTTCTGTTCATCACACTGTCCATAACCTTCTTTACACTCACATCTTGCAGCCTATTCTCCACCTTCTTCGTCGGGATCCAACATTTCCTCACCATATATGTTTTGCTACACTCCACATCAAGCTCTTCAAGGGCCTCTTCTTTGCTAACCCTAATTAAAAACTAGGAATTTAACCAATAAAATACCATCAGAGGTTTCTGGAGGCAAACATTTTAACCTATCAGTTACAGACATTATATGAAATAACATGTAACATTCTTGTTCAACAATTGTAACAAAAATGTTCTTGGTGGTAATTAATATTCTAATTGACTCTTTAATACTTTCCTCATACTGTTCCTGTACTTCCTTTCTATTCCTCATACTGTAATTTAATCCTTGTCTGTCTTAAAATATAAATTATGATTATAGGCAATCAGTATGTCAAGGTCAAGAGTGGAATATTTTTTAAGAGTAAGCATATGTATGTATTTGAGGAAAAAATGTCCCACACCTTGAAAAATATCTTTTTGCCTCCATCTTTAATGAAGCTTTGATGGAAGATTACGAATTTCCTACAACAAAATATAGGGATGCCAAAAATCTGGCATCTTTTAATTGAGAATATTTTTATGCATTGACTATAATTGTAATAGTACATACATAACTGATGCCATTTAATTTTCTTTTCAGCCAGCTACATTCGGGTTTGTCGTCAAAGTAACCCTAACATAGAGGAGTGTGTTAAGAATTCAATTGAGAAATTACGACCTTATTTAGTAAAAGGCAAGTATAGTATCAAAAAATGTCACATGTCGTTACATAGAATATTGTGCCATATAATTCCACATAGTTTTATTATCTGCAGTAAAATATTATTTTGGTTTGGAAATCAAAGTTTATTCTCTCTCCTACTTATGATGCTCTAGTCAGTTATTGTCTCATGCAGCACACCAAAATTCTTTGAATTTTTCCGGGTGTTTTGTTCAAAACCAAGAGAATCTTATGGTAACCAATCACTGGCATGCTGCCAAATGGTTTTTAAAAGTCTCAGGCTGAATAGTTCTAAAGCATTCTCAGAGCTTGTGTTTTCTATGGAAATAATGCTATTCTGTGCATGTGGACGGCTGGAAATGAGGTTCCCCATGTAGGTGCTTAGTGTATATGTTGAGCTTATGCAAATGTTGGCAGTGTTTTTTAGCTTCACAAACTTGACATGATGACTACTTCAATTCCATACTGGCTGATTTCTTAAGACATGGAATTGAGAAATAACTCCATAAAAGGGAGATAGTCGTAGATAATGGAGGAGAAAATACTATTGGTTTATTTATTTTTACGTGTGATATTTCTTTTATTTTTATATGTGACATGAACCTAATTTCATGAACTTCTCCTTTTTTTCAGGCATATCAGAATTTAACATTCCTTCCATAGAACCCTTGCACATAAAAGCCATTAATGCAAACCAGGGACAAGGCATTAAGATCACTTTGAAGGATGTGAAAGCATATGGCTGCAGTGACTTTGTCATAAACAGGCTTAAGTATGTAATTTTTTTGCTCTTACATAATGGGCAGTTGTTAGCCCTTTAAAAAATAAGCTAGAGCATAGTTTTTAATACGGGTAACTATACTGTCATCAAGGAAGCTATAATATTACACTTCCTTCATTATATGTGCACATAATATCTCCAGTGTTAGTTATAAATGTAAGGTTACATATTAATCCTAGTATGTGCTTGAAAATTCAAATGGGATATCTATTCTTCAACAGGCTGGATTTGAAGAGTAATTCAATGGACTTTGGATTAAATCTCCCTCATCTCTATATCGAATCCAATTATGAAGTAGATGGAAAAATTTTACTGCTGCCAATTAGAGGAAGGGGCCCATTCACTGGGAATTTCAGTGAGTACTTTAGTCAATAGTCAAAAACACTCATTCATCACTTGAAGACCTTCAAGAGAAGAGATAATAAATTATCTTGTTCAATTTTATTTTTGAGGTTTGATACAGCAATAACAAAAACTATCATTTTTTTAGCAAACTGCAAAGGTGATGTGATACTTCGAGGTGGATTAGAAAGGAGAGGAGGAAAGGATTACTTAAGATACAAGACTATGGATATAAATATACATGTTGGAAGGGGAAAGATGCAGCTGGAAAATCTTTTTGGTGGAGATAAGATGTTGGGTAAGTGATTTCAAACAAAACCTTGGTTTTCAATCCCATGGTCAGTTTCATCAGATGGAGCAGAGCTCATAAGCTCAATTTTTGCTGATCATAATTCTTCAACTTGTAATCTTAGTTATTTGAATGGTTAACTCCATTCAATTTGCTTTTAGCTGGGATGATTGAATAACTGTTGATATGACAAGCAATGGGGGTCAATTATGAAGTAAAGGAATGGTGGGTTGTGCAGTGAGGGAACGATAATTTGGCAGTAGAAGGAAGTTATTGATGATATAAACTTTGGAGGATAGGATTTATAAGTTAACACACCTAATGCTGAAAAAAATTTGCAAATCTTCCTGCCTCGCGGAATTTTTTTCAATTATTTATATATCTTTGGATGTGTAATATCATATGTTTAACAATATATTTAATAATCGGCTATTAAAAAAATTCTGAGTTGCTGAGAAGAAAGAGGAGTCTAGCTGCCAAAGTGAGGATAAATTGCAGGCAAAGAAACAAAACAGGACCAATGCCTTGAATTCAAGGCATCAGGGTATAAGACTAGAACAGCATGCCTTAAATTCAAGGCATCTGCATTGAGTGTGTTAACGTCTAATCTGACATCAGTATTAGCCTACACTCAAAAAAAGGTTTTAACATCCCATGAGACACAGGGAGTACTAGAGTTGAAGTGCTCTCCATACATAACCTAGGAGAATACTGGGGCCCCATAGAAAAATCTTCATCACTGCCAAAATTTGAACCCAGGCCATCAGAATGGGAAGCAACCATACCACACATATCCCCTAGCTGTTAATATGTCCCTGACTTTTGGTCAAAAATGGATAAGTTAAAGAGCTGCAATGTGAAGAAAATGAAGGAATCATTTCTCTAAGGGCTTGCAGCAGCTGACTGGAAACTGCAGTAAATATTTTTTGGGCATTTCTTTCCTCGTAGAGGACAAACAGACAGGTCTCCCAGAGTAGAAGACGTTCTATCTCCCTCTAAATGTATATAAAAATAAATTGTGATATAAACATAAGAATGCCCTCACATGTCCCAATGGCAATGGATGACTTGTTAATGGAAACATTGGCAGGGATGGACCATTTGACTCGGATGAAAACCTGAATAGTCATCACTAACATCATGTGTTGGGGAAGCATAAGATCTTTCTTCAAACTAAAGGGTCCTATCATGCCCCCATATTACCTAAAAAGTTTTCTAAATAGCTAGCCAGCCTGAATAATTAATTGTCATCATGTTGAAGACAAGCCTTCCTGGTTGGTATATATAACAGAACAATTTGATTTCAATGAGACAAAAATGTGATGAATACTTATCTAACAATGGAACATCTTCTCATATTTCAGGAAAAATTGTGAATGATGCCATAAATGCCAATTTTGACCAGTTCAGAAAGGAGCTGAAGCCACAGATTGAGAAAGCCATTTCATCGGTCATGCTAGATTCAGCCAATCAAATTGTACAACATTTTCCATACTCTGAGCTGTTTCCAAAGTAATCACCAATAAAATGCATCTCCCATAACAAGAGTGGTTATTATTGAGAATTTCATCATTCCACTGCCAAGGAAAATATTTTATAAAAAGTCATTCGTCATATTAACATACTGGAAGACACCAACTCCAGCCTCCACCAGCATGTATCATGTCATATATACGAAGTACGTTCGGAAAGTAAGTTCCGTTTTTATACAAAAAAAGAACAAGTACAGATGCAGCAAAAAAATTTATTGCAAACAAATCTACAACTCTTACATTATTTTTCGACATAGCTCTCGTGAGTTTCCAGGCATTTGTCATAGCGTGGCACAAGTTTTTGTATACCCTCTTTGTAGAATGTTGCCGCCTGTGTAGTCAACCATGATGTAACATGTTCTTTCAGCTCTTCGTCACTGTTTAACTGCTGAGCTCCAAGGAAAGACTTCAGATGCAGAAACAAATGAAAGTCGCTAGGAGCGAGGTCAGGGCTGTACGGAGGATGGTCAAACACATCCCAGCCAAAGCCCTGAAGGAGTGTTTTTGTCACTTTGGCAGTGTGCGGTCGAATTATGGAAACGGAACTTACTGTTGGACAGCGCTGGACAGCGCTGTGATCGCAGTTCCGCGCATGCTGACAAAAGGCGTGGTTTTCATTCACGATAATGCTCGACAAAAACCATATAATTCACTTCATAAAGTTAAACATTTGGTAGAGTGATATAATAATTGCCTCGAAATACCATTGCAAATACAATAAATTAACCGTGGATTCATGCAGCAATGAGGGCTACTAATGATGCGGAGGGTCGAGCTCACTTGCCGAGGAAAGGGTCTCTCGGCTGTCCCTAAGCTGGATCTCAAGGGTTTACTGCATACCTAGGATTATTGCTCCCGTATCGGTCACTTCCCTTCCCTCACGTCGGCTATATCCGGCATTTGGTCTTTTGCGTTGGTTTATCTCCGTCGGCCAGAGCCGACATTCGTTCGTTTGCATAGGAAAATTCACGTCGGCTATACCTGATTCTAGGCGCGAAAGGGTTAAGGGGTATGAGTATGGGATTAAATTTTCATGCAGTCTATCTCATGACTTTGATACTCCAGTGAGCTGATTTCAGTGAAAATAGATGTCTAGATATGTGTACATTTAAGACAAACAATAAAGTGATTTAAAAATATTATATGTATGCTCATACTCACCAAAAAGCCCAGAGGAAATACAAATGATGCATCTCATCACACATTAATGTACAACGCATGACTGCCAGGAACACAGCCACTTACAATTTTTAGGAGCTAACTTCATGTAAGAAAAAAAAATTTCAATGCAGAAGCAATTTATTACGTAACATAGGTAGGTACTTATTGCACTGGATAGACATATCCACAGTGAATGAAGTCTTAGGAAAACAATACAAACAGTCAATGGCATTACTTAGTTTTGACAACTCACTAGAAAAGTCACAAACTTATCAAGTCAAAAATGGGATTGATTGTCCTATAACAATTCCATACATTCACGCTTGTGCTGCAGACAGTGTGAGCCACAAGAATGGGGAAACCAGGTAATAGCCCAAAAGAGGCTTCTCAAGACTCTTCTATCAGGAAAAATGGACACATCTTTCAGATAGGAGAAGGTAAGGCCATCAAAAAATGCATCTACAATATTTATGGCTAACATTCTGCACATTTCACACAGCATTTTGCTAAACAAATCTCATTTAACAGAATACTCAACAAACACATATATACAATTTGAGTTCAGAAGTTCTATCAAATCATGCACGCTAATAAACATCAGAATTTGATTTTTTCAATGGAATCCAAATGAATGCTGAATTAATTACATCCTATGCAAGCATTCACAACAGAAACTTATTCTGCTATCAGCGGTCCAATGTCACTTATATTAAAACATAAGCCATAGAATTAAAATTTAAAATGCCAATTTTTCCACACTAAATTTGTGAAATAAAGTTTCCCCTTTGTATTTTTGGTATAAAAATATAAACAATCTTCTGACTTTATTTCCTCATAATATTTAAAAGATTTATTAAATTTTTATGGAATGTGTCAATTTTAATGATAAAAATCGCTAAAAATAAATATTATCATAACATCCTTTCAAATGAATACAGCAACAAAAGATTAAAAATTATTAATAACTTCCTCAACACAAACATTAAGAAACTTCATCGCAAATGAAATAACTATCGTGCATCTTGGCTTCCAGTAGGACACAGTAGAAAAGTTACAAACAGACTTTTATGGAATGTATAATGCTATTATTGCCCTCTTGTGCTTAGACATACTTAAATTCCACATGTAGAGGATGATGAACACTTTAATAATCACTATTTTAGTTAGGCAAGAAACACAAGGACAAAATGAAACAGGCAGGACACTCAAGTTGGAAGAAAAACTGAAAGATATCTACTTTTCACAGGCTGTCACGATAGGTAGATAGAAACATTTGTTTTGAAAAATAGAGATAACAGTTTTCTTAATAGCTAATCATCTTTGGCATCATGTCCCATTTAACAGGATATATTTTCCATCAGGTAGCATATGATTGGTCAACCAAGATAGGAAAATATGAGATGTTTCTTCCTCAGAAAGGTGTTGGAGGTAGACACAAAGTTTGAAGTTTCACAAGCTTATAAGAGATGGGAGTCGCGGCAAGAATCATTGAGAAGTAGTGCAGGTTGCTTGACAGGTCTAGGGGAGGCAAGAAGTTTGAGCCTATCCTACTCATTTTGAGAAACATACCAACCAATGTATTGGCAGTGAGGAACTGCCAGCCAGCAGACAAAATATCACTCAACATCATTCCCACATCTCTCTCTCTCGGTGTTCTAATGCCATACCGACATTCTTCACTCCATATACATGAAAGCATTTTTTTAATTTTCAATTTTTCAAACATGAAAGTTTTTCTAGGTTAACCTCAAAATCCATTTAACCAACCACATTGAATAATCTTACCAAAGTTGCCACTTTTCCTGCACACCCCCAAAAGTCATCCGCACTCATTAAAGTCAACCTAGTGCATGCTTGCCTAAACTGTTCACACATAAACCCTATCACTAGGGCCCATTGGTATTCCCTGCCTCTTGCTGGTCTTTTCTGATTCTTCTGCTTCCTCTTCATCTTCCTCTTCCATGCCATCGTCCTCCCCTGGGTCAGCTGAGTCACGGCGACTGCTACATGAGTTTTGCTTGGAGAGAGACTGGAAGTACGGAATAATATTTTCAACATGGATTTTGCTGATTATAGGCATATCATCTCATGCTTGTAATTCACCACTAGTTCTGCTTTTCATGCATGGATGGCAATTTAATATGTATTTAGAGGAACAAAGGCTTTGTAATGGGGCGTAGTCATACTCTTTGCCAATAAAAGACTAGAGGTGGGTGCTTGTGAAATTACTTTCACTGCCATTTCTTACCCTGGGTGGACACTTCTTTCTAATGTCCTGGCCACCCAGCTGACCTTCCCTCCCTTTTCCTCCCTCCCTAGGGACCTGACCAGCAGGAGAGGTATGCTTGTGGTGAGGAGAGGTCCAAGTTTCCTCCCACAAGCACACCTCCCATCACCTGGCCACCTTTCTGTGCAATTAGGGGCCAGAAACATTCCAACCATACATGAGGACATTCATTTTCTATAAAAATACTTAAGAACAACATAGGTGCCCTCCTTTGATAATGATAATTGTCAGAGAAGGTTCAGCTAAGTGACAAAATTAAAATATTGGACCAAAAAATAATGCCCTAAATGATGGAACCCATTTTCAATTTCTGATTATTTTTCCAGGCAATGAAAAAATCTGAAATTATTATCAAAAACATTTGATTACTACGTCATGAAAAAATTTTCAATGAGCTTCAATAAAGTTACAAAAAGTGAGAATAACTTACTGGGTTCTGACGTCTTCTGGGTGGTGATCTCTTATTCCAAAGAGCTTGCAGATGCTCAAAGTGTTGGGATTGTGCCAGTGCTGCTTGCTCAGGACCACAAATCTATGGAAAATACCAGTGGTGCAAAAATGATCGTTCAGTAGGACATGACACTTTCAGAGAGTTATTCTGATTATTATTCATCCTAATTC
Source organism: Ceriagrion tenellum (assembly GCA_963169105.1). Taxonomy (NCBI): domain Eukaryota; kingdom Metazoa; phylum Arthropoda; class Insecta; order Odonata; family Coenagrionidae; genus Ceriagrion; species Ceriagrion tenellum. The sequence continues at coordinate 132,657,258 of OY720637.1, forward strand.
GAGATACATCTTCGATTCGATTCGAGATACACTCTTTTCATCATTTATTTTAACTTTTATGCAGTTTATTTCCTTCCTACAATGCCAAAACACCTCTCATAATTGATAGGATGTATCATGAACTTATTTTGACAATTTTAATAAGCAAACCCACTGAAATTTGATTTCTCAACATGATGAGTACCAATACAGTCAAACCTCCATATAGCGGACATGTATGGGACAGGAAAAATTGTCCGCTGTTCAGAGGTGTTCACTATTTAGAGGGAGCTGCTGTCCGCACAATTACAGCGCAGTTTGTATGAGCTGTAACTGCATCGTTTAATAAAAAAGTAAGAATTTTGATACCTTTCAACAATTTTTTTTATTTTCTGTACATTGAAACAATGCTCTTTTAGCATAAACATTCGTAATGAAAATACTGTTAATTGTTGTCCTTGTAATGACTTTTGGAATCTTCATTATCATAAGCAAATTTTTAAAAAATATTGAAACAAAACTAAATACTGTAACAATACTCTTTTAGCATAAACATTCACGAGAACCCATTTTTGCCTCAGAAATAAGTTCGTTTGTACTGAGGGATTGGTCTTCTGTGCATAAGCACTCATCTATTGTAGCATATTCCTCTTCAACTTCACCCACAAAATTTTTCATTAGCATTCCCAGTTCTTCTTGGTCAGAGTTTCCGCTCTCTATCATAGAATTACTGTCCTCCTCATTGAAATTGAATCCTGCCTTAATGAAGCAATTATGGATAATTGCTCCCTGAACATCATTCACTGATGAAATAATCCATACAATGGCTTCGAGAATAGTGGTACTTTCTGATATTTCATTTGCTTCACTTTTTTCTTCAATTTTCAATAAAATATGCCTCAGTACCCTTTTTCTGCATTGGATATTGAAGTTTTGTATCACCCCTTGATCCAAAGGCTGACAAAAAGATGTCATATTAAGAGGGAAAAAAGTAATTTCACATTTTCTAACTTTAAGTCCGGATGGCATGAAGCATTATCGAGGAACAAAATGACCTTTCTTTTCTCCCTTACCATTTTCCAGTCGAATTCTGTAATCCAGTCAGTCATGGTGTCACGAGTCATTCATGCTTTCTTGTTCACATACCAGTGAACACCAAGATTATTTACATTATTGTTCTTAAAGCATCGTGGTCTGAAGGATTTTCCAATCACCAGCAGCATTTAACATTCACTGATCAAATTTGCACATAATAATGATGTGACTCTTTGGAAACTTTTCCACCTGAACACTTTTCATTCCTCAAACACATGGTTTTCCCCAGTAATTCACGAAAGAAAACTCCGGTCTCATCTCAGTAAAATGTTTCTTTCACTGCAAGTTTTACACAAATCCTTTAGTTTGGACCTCCGCTCTTGCACAGTTTTCTCACTCACGGAAGCTGCTTCTCCACACCCACTTTTGAATGATAAATTGTGGCGTAATCTAAATTTTTCAAGCCAGGCATTCTATCCCTTAAAGTCAGAGACACCCATTTCTTTTGCAATTTCGATTGCGTTCCCTTGGATTGATGGGCCAGATATTGGAATATTAAATGAACGTGCTCTACAGAACCACTCGTAAGTGAGGCTATCAATTGCCAGCCCGTTAGTTTTTGGAAACTGTCTGTTGATGCTTTCACTTTTGTTCTCAGCCCATTCTTTCAACAGTCTCCCCTTGCTTTTAAGAATGTCACTTACTTGCGTCTTCCCGATGCCAAATTTCTCTGCAATTGCATGAACACTTAACATCTCTTTGTCTGACGCATGCATAATGTCAACTTTCTCACGACAACACAGCCTTTTCCTTTTTTCAGCCATTGTTTGGTGCTATGAAATGCAAATACTTTTTGAAGGATGATGCCCAAGCAGTTTCGTATTCCTGGGTCTTCACCTATCACCTCGTGAAATTTAAAGGAGTCACTGAGGCTATAGTGTCGGAAATCTGACTAACCTAGCGGGCCACAGTCATACATACCCCTCCTCTTCCCTTTAACACTCTGACTTTCCCGCTACTTTGTACAAAAGTTCGCCTACTTTGTAAGTGCCTGTGCCAGCCGTCATGATCCCCCTCTTCCTTTCTTCCTTCATTATCCGGATAGTGCAGAATATCTGCATTGTTTTCTATCGTTTGACCCCCGTGTCCGGCATACTTCTACAGTTATGTGCATTCGGGTCTGTCTCTCTCCCTTACTATCCCATATACCCAGGCGAGAGCCGCCCGCCTTTCACGCCCGCTTGCAGGTCTTTTGTATCCAGGTGCCAGGTTGGGCCTCAGTCACCAAAACAGATGATTCAAAGTCAATTCTGCAGGAATTCCGTATCCCAGCCGGACTGAAGCATTCTCTTGGTAGGCACATAAATATTGGGAATAGAAGTAGAGAGGTCCCCAATTAGCCTCCTCCATTTCTCTAACTTCCTTATCTACATCACCCTAAGGACTGCATCTTGCTTTGCTGCTCCCGAGCATCTTCCTTCCCTTTCAATCCATCTCTTCCCACACAACCATCTTCCCTCAGTAGTCAGCAGAACCCCATACTGATAATTCCACAACACCCACGGTAAGGAATGCATGGCAATAAAAAAAGGAAGGAGCACCAACCAGTAGACCAACAAGGTGTTTCTCCCAAATTGTTCAATGTTTTTTTCCTGGATAAGTTCTTTGTAAGCAATAGGCTTTCAAGAAATGGTTTTTTTTTTGTTTGGAGGAAGAGGAATTTTCACAGGATAGCACGTGATGTGTCCGTTATTGGAGGTTATTGGGGCAAAAATATGCATTTTCTGCTGTCCGCGTCCGTTGTTAAGAGTGTTTGCTATTTGGAGGTGTTAGTTCCATAAGGTTCAATGTTCTGCAGCTGGGACCTAAAAAACTGTCCGCATATGGGAGGTGTCCGCTATTTGGAGGTGTCCGTTAAGTGAGGTTTGACTGTATGATATTGTTGTCACTTTGCAGATCCAAAAAATTTCAAATGAGTTATTTAAATAGCTAGTTGTGATCATCCATGGGATTACACCTCATAGTCATCTGTGAAGTAAGGATCACTTGACATGTGAAGATAGCTTATCATAATAAATTTCAAAATGGTACCCAAAATAAGGTAGCTACATAATCAATGAATAAACAATAAATTATTTGCTTTAAAATGGAATCTCAAAAATCTTTCAATAACCTTTAAGTTCTTGATTTCTGATAATTATTGACTGAAACACTTATGTTCATTGATTGAGCAACAAAATGTTGTGATTTCTTCTGTCTTCATTGGTCAGTCAATTTCATAGATTTATAAAATGGCAAGAGGTAGTGGGTTGAGTTACTGAAAAAGGTCATGGGATTCCCTCAATTCATGAATTTTAGCAAAAAAAGTTATTTCTTTAGCCCAATTTTAATTCTATAACACTGGGTGACTTTGATCACTGGGGTAACTTTTATCACTACAAAATTATTATGAATGAAACTGAATTTCACACTATTTGAGAACCATGTATGAAAGCAAAAGTTGAAACTTAAATGAGAACTAATTCAGTTTGATCCAAGTAGTAACACCATGATTTGATCATCAGGTATGGTGATCAAAGTAACCCAAGTTTAAAGTACATATTTAAACCAAAAAATCAAAGCACAGATTTGGCAATCAGAGGGAAATGTAAGGTGATGGTAATTGTTCACCAAATTATTTAAAAGCTTTAAGCCCCACAAATGGAGCTGATGAACTCTATTCCCAGAGTAAAAGGGGGATTCTTCGGATGGGAAATCTTAATCAGGTAAGTTAATGAGTATGGAAGAAGCAAAATAAACTTCCTGACAGGTTGAACCCACCTGAGAACCTATTGTTGATCCAGGAATTTTTGAAATCTCTTCCATTGATGCGGAGACAGAAAACCTTCTTTTCAGCCTCTCTTCAACTGCAGCAACCATGGCTGAAGAGGTTAAATGCCCATACTTCTTTTGCCATGTATAAGTATCCAGTGAGACTTCCTTCTTAAGCAGTCGCCTCATTGGCCTCTTTGGTGCTGATGGCCGCAAGTCTATTGCAACATAATATGTCCAATGATGTAGAGAGATTTTATACATAACACTTTACGCTAAGAGCTTATACAAACTGCTTATACAAAGCTTGGACTGAGAAAAATTAATCATACTTCCATTGCTACCTTGGTAGCAATGATTGTTTTGAATATTGGAGCAATCAAAGATTTACTTTTGAAGTCAAATAATTGAGCAAGAGAAAAAACATACAATGGGATGTGACCTGACTGCTAGACTTGAAGCTCTTTCACATTACAGGTTGGTGTGAGGCAACAGGAAAATGACAGATTTGGTCAGGGATGGTGGATGCTCTATATTTCACCTTAACCCTTCTGTACAGTTGACTATTTCAGATATGAGAATCAGGTCACTCGGTGTTGGACATCCAGGAGAGTTTATTTTTTATTTATTAAGTGAAGCTCAAATTTTAACCATATGTTTCATTTATAAGTAATTTAATGAATTTGTACTAAAAGTATGATGCAACTGTTTAACTGATTAATTGCGCATGATACAAATATATGATAATTGTGTCACAGTCACTTTCTTGCCAGTGATGTAAGTCATCTATGCCAGATATGTTGCCCATAATTTCCTCTTTTTTCACCAAAATTTCTTAAAGTTGCAATATTTACTTTTTTCCATTTCATAGGCTATACTGCAAACAAAAATTAATAAATTTTATATCCTCCGTAATGGAATAATAGGAGTCACAAAACTGATAAATTATGAAAAATATCGGTAAATTTTGATTTTTCCTGATATTGCTAAATCCATAAGTGTGGTGTACCTATAATAGAGATGCTCATATTTAGCTCAAACTGCTTACTGGTGACATAGCATCCATGGCAAAAGTTTCTCACCTCACAAAATAATTTGAATTTTCACACATAAAATACCTACCTACTGCTCGATGAAAACACAATAGAAAAAGCACAAAAACATGGAAAGATTTTTGGAAAATCTCTCAAGGATGGGAAAAACAAAAAAACAGACACCCAGGCACCCATCCCATGTTACTTTAAATGTTACCAGTAGGCTTGAAACTAAAAATCTGTAGAAAGGCTCAGCATCATGTACAATTTATTCCTGCTCAGGTTAGCATTTGGAAAGCCCCAAGCCATGGTCCATGCTTAGTTTCCATGGAAAAAAATTGCTAGAATTAGTTTTGGAGGTCCCATTATCTTTAAGCAAATTTAGCTTCTTCCTTGGTCACCCCAAAGTCATCCCTGGACATTCACTATGCTAAAATGGCCCAGCAGACCAGATTAAAGAGAATGTAGCTCTCACAGAAACGAGAAAGTTAAGAGCAGGAAAATTTTATTAAGGGAGACAAAAAGTGTTTAATGACCATGTGACATATGAGTTTCACCTTCAATTTCCTTGGCTGGCTGCACATAGGCTGGAAGCTTGACATAAGTTGCCGGAGTATTGTGAAGACAAGCTACAGGGACAGCTGCACAGTCCTGGAGATGAAGTACAATCCGGGCAGCATCAGTTGACATGCATAAGCCTAAGATTGGAGCGTGCATGGAGAGCGATGACAGAGGAAGCCCTCGACTAGTATCCCAAACCATAACACTCTTGTCTTCAGAACCTGAATTACAGAGATCATGCTTCAGTTTATTTTCAGGCAAGAAAGATACTTGTTTTTTCACAATAGTTTATTCATCATGAAAAAGTGGTCTAGCTCTATTAAATCCCTTCTCTTTAGTAGGAAAGAATCAATCAAGAAGTGACAGGAATGGGAGAAGAGGAAGCTTTAGATCAAGGACACAGAGCAAATGGATGCTTGAGCAGGTAATAAGGAATGAGAGAACACTGAGAACCATGACTAAGTGGAGAAAGCATAGTTATTGTGATGAAAAGAAAATACTCTCTATGGAGGCAATGATGAGAGGTGAGGTAAATGCAAATTTGGAGAGGCAGATAGAGCCATGAAGTAGACAGACACACAAGTAAATTCTGCTCTATTCAACCAAACCTACTGCAATTGCTCTTTTAAGTATAATAATCAATCAAAATTAAAAAAATAATTACTGAGTTCAGTATTATGACAAGTGGAGAACAAAATTCTTTCAGTCATATTACCTTCTAGTATACAATAAGACGCAGACGAATCTTAATTTTGGCCAGGTATATAGAGAAATTTAAATAACTCATCCATTATCTTTGGATATTTTTGCAGTGAAACTGATGGCCAATTCTATACCAAAAGAGGTTTAGAAAATATGGCAAGATAACATACTTGTGGATCTTATATGTACCACAGATTACAGAAACCAAAAATTGCTAAAATGATATCTCAACAATTGAGTCCACTGAGTGTCACAAATTTCGATGGCAATCACTCCATATGAATAATTTATTGGCACAGAGGGAGGTTTTCAATGCCATGTAACATACAAATATAAAATGTAACTGTTATTTAGCGATTGGAATAATACTGTTAACAATGACAAAGACATAGATGGTTACTGATCCTGTGTCATCCACTATGGCAAGGCTAAAATGATCTGTCATGGCTAGAGATAAGTAAATTACTGTAACCTTCATTTGAGCTAAATAACCATGGTAAATGGTGGTAATTTTAAAAAATTACCATGATTTCATGGTAATTTTATAAATTTTTTGCAACTAATAGCTAATAAAAGATTTATTGGGAAATTCAATAGCAATAGCAAGGACTTTAAGCCAAAAGCCACGGCATTTAAGCCATTACTATTTCTACATTAATGTATTAGAAATAAAGAAAATTTAAAAACAAATGTAGGAGCCCACAAGAAATTAGGCATCCTTTTATAATGTTTGAGAAATTTTCATTCAAACTACTGAAAACGATAGCCCCACAAATAAAGTACAATCTACAAGTAAAAATATTCCAAAAATTAGTTGTACATGCCTTAATTTATATTTAAGATTGTATAAAATACATCGGGGCTTGACTCAAAATAATAAGTTTGGAATACCATATCAGTAGGGTACCTAAATTGTGGTAAATAAAAGTCCTGTGGTGTGTAAATAAAAGCGGTGATTAGGAGTGAAAATATGCTGATAGCGGTAAATAAAGTTGTATAAAACATGATTATTATGATAGCCCATAATAGGCTGATAATTATATTTTTTACTTTATGTAATTTTGGGTGATTTACTTTAAGTAACTATCTTATTTACAAGTGCTAGTGATGTTAAATTATTTTTTGATCTTGGAAGCCCCTTGCAATTCCAGGAGAAATCTGAAACAATAACATTTTCTGCACTAAAAGTTGGCTTTGAAAGGAAATGACAAGAGCAGAAGAAATGCAATACAAGGAATTAACAAAATTAAATAATAAATATGCTATTTCATTTAGTTTATTAAGAATAAAAAAAGGTGTGTACAGTAATAATAAATTTAAAATAACAAAAACATCCACACTTATTGCTGTCCATGTATCCGTCCATGAAGCCAGCATTATTTAAATGTTATCATGAGAATGATAAAGCTTGGTGACTTTATTGAAATATCATGAAAAGAAAAAAAGGAGCAAATTTCACGAAAAAAATCGCAAAAAACTAATCACAAAATTCAAGGGTCCCTACATATCAGTATGAAAAATATCTGAGACAGAGATGAATATTACCAAAAATAATGGGAATATTAAGGGGCTGCCATAAATTATGTAAAATACCACGGTAATTTGCAAAAATTACCACAGTAACTTTCAGAATGGCCCAACTCTAGTCATGGCATCTCTCTCATGATGTCTCTCTCTTGTCACATCTCATGATTGGCTTTCTCTTTTCCTCCCAGTCTCGACATCTTTGCCCACCTGGTAGCAGCCCTCAACATTAACGACAATTCAAACAATGCACTCAGAATGGAACTTCTTCCCTGATGGCACTACATTCATCTTTCAGGTAACCAGTGCCACATCATCAAAAGACATAGCCATTTATATTTAGGCCATATCTCTCCTGAGCCATATAAGGAGAAAGATTATTTTTCATGGTCTTTTATAGGGAAATTAAAAAAATATTATTATAAGAATGAAAAATATGGCCTATTCCTTAAATCATACCTGACACAGCTATAGTTCCATCAGCTGCCACTGCAACACAGGTTATAAATGCAAGGTGTCCAGAGAGAGTCCGGAGGTCAGCCCCAGTGGCCATGTCCCAGACAATGAGGCTGGCATCTCTGGCACCTGAGACAACCAGGACAGGGGGAGGTGCTTCTGGCGGAGCCACCTTCTCTCCTATGGCCACGGGAGTAACAACTGGAATGTTGGTGGGAAGGCCCCTAGGGAGGAGTCCCGGTGGGCGGCTTGGATCAGGCACCAGGGAGGGTGGTGGTTGGATAGACACAGCCACACATGTCACGTGATCAGAGTGCCCAACCAACACTTGAGCCAGCTTCCCTCCGGCAACCTATTAATTTCAAATGAAGAAATGAATCTCCTTGGGCCAGCACTGATCTCTAGCCTCGTTTTGTGGAGCAGAAACTCTCATCACACAAGAGAGACCAATTATTTTGAACAATAAAGCTGTCATTAAAAATTGGATTAGTTTCATTTATATGCAAGAAATGGAATTCAGCAGATTACTCTTTTTAATATTTACTGTAAAAATTTAAGCTGATAGAGGAATGCATACATACAATAGTTACAGTTAGCATGTTAACCTTTAAAAACAGTTTTTAAATTTCCGGTTGTATTACAGCTGGTGAGAGTTTTTCTCAGAAAATCGATTTCAGAAGTCCTTTAAGTACCTTTTCATTCAGTATGACTCATTTTCTAATGAGAATCTAAGTTCTCTGTCATACAGTAAATTTTAAACATCAATTTAGCTATAAAACTCCTGTGAAGAGGATTAAGAAAATGAAAGAGAGTTAAAAAAAGACTAAGAAGTCAAAATTAGAAAAGTTCTTTTCTCATAAGATGGAATAGGTACTTGCCCCCCATAAAACTCAGGCTTTTGATAAGCTACTTTTTCAAGATTGGAGGGACTAGCTTCTGGTCATGTAGTTAACTCAAAATAATTACCTACCTACTGTAGCAATTTTTTGAACCATGCCTAAAAGAGTCTTTGATTGCATTTGAAAAGTTTGCATGAATTTAATACTGCTGAAAAATCAGTGGACATCAGAACATAATAATAAAAACCTTTGGGTATGGCTATTAACCCTAAGTGGTCCACTAAGAAACATTTCCCAGGTTTCATTCCCCACAAAAAACTCTGTCCAGATGAAATATCAAAAATCAATTGGTTTTACATCCAAAATGTTCAAGCTGAAATATTTATTGGCATACTTTTCACAAAAAAATATAAATTTTGAGTTAACCAACCTGCCACACTTTGAGCGAAGCATCCTTTGATCCAGTTATAACATGTCTTGAGTCTGCTGTCAGGACAAAGCAGGTGATTTCTTCACTGTGCGACACAGTAACATCTCGTTCTTCCTTCTCCTTTGTCAGCCTTGATATTCGCAGGCTGCAAATTAATCAATTAATTTGGTTCATTCCATGTAGCATTATCAAAAACAACTATAGGCTCTTTACAGGGAAAAAAATCCTGTCGCTATCTTATAAATATACTTGAATCCAAATAAAACTTTTTTGGACCAGGCAAATAAAGCATAAAATAAGCAGTGGCTACCAATGAATTGCTTTGTAAATCACTATTTACGGCAGGCATGTGCATGTCTCAGTGCCTGAAAGCTTTGAAGTCTATGTATTCATTAACCCTTTTGGTTTAAAATGCCTCAGGGGTTTTAATTAATTACTAAGTTAAATGGCTCATATAGAAAAGAATCTGAATGGAAAGTGAGATGAATCTTTATGATAAATCAAAATCATTAGTTAAGATTGTGAGATATTTTGGTTGAGGCCTTGATTATTCCAGAAAAAAATAGTGAAAAAAGATACTTCAAGCAACTGAGAGAAACTAAATCACCTTCTGCAGTTGAAAAAACTGGCTGAGATTAAAGTAACACTCTATTTTGAATCCATGTGGTAAGGAGCTGCATATGGCAAATTTTCCTCGTAGTTCAAGGAGAGCCAGCAAACTGACAGCATAAATACCTATTATCACCACTTCCAGACACTGCATATCTCATATCACTTGTGACTGCAAGCTGCAACTTTGGCACATTCGTCAATCCAGGAGCAGAAGGAACAGGGTTGGGTGACGTTACTCCTGGCACCATTCCAGTTAGGCTTAGGAGGAGGGCACCACTATCAGCTGCCCAAACCATTAGAACACCACTTCTATCACTGGTGGCCACTCTCCTGCTGTCCATCATCACTGCTACTGATGTTATGGTTGAGCCATGGCCCTGAATATTAGTGATTCAATGCGTGTGTGTCAATAAGTTGCAAGTAATACCTACTCATTAAATGCAAAGATTAGCCTACATCATGTGGATATCATTCCTCTGCTACAGTGAATTTTGATGTATGTAGATTGATTAAGTACTCCTCAGAACATTATTTTAGACAGGTACCTGAATTCACATGAGTCAAGAACTAGTTCTATAAACTTGTGGCTAAAGTGAACCTCAGCATTAATGAAAAGAGAAGAGATAGAAATTATTCTGAGTGTATATGGATATCCATTGGTTTAGAGCATTTCAATGGCCTATTATTTGTAACTGAAAAAAAGATAGGTAATACTTGAGATTGTAAATGATGATCTTAGGCTGTACTGTAACTTAAAGATTTAAATAAATAACTATCTGAGGACTTACTATTTACATAATTACATAAGAAGAAATCTGGAATTTCAGTAGGGTTAGGGAATAAGATTCAAAACTGAATGAATCACTTAAAACAGTCTTAGTACTGTAATTATTATACTCACGCGAAAGCAAGATACAAGAAGGCCTAAGGTAAGTCCCCAAACTCGAGCTGTCCTATCCTCAGACCCAGACACTGCAAACAGGCCACTAGGAGCAAAAGCCACCACAGAAACTGGAGCAGTGTGGCCTTCCAGAGTACAATGGACCTCTGGTGTTGTGCGCACACTCCAAACATTGACCAAACAGTCAACTGACCCTAAGACATTAAGAAAAATGTAAGAAGAGATGTAGAGGATTCAAAATAAATCTTTACCAGTTATGTTTTCATTAGAAAAACAGATGAACTGGGAATATCATGCTAAAAAGGCAATGATTGCCTTAAATTGTTTTTTGACATTTTCACTCATGACACACAAAATCAAAAGACTGGAAATTAGGAATAGTTTTTTCTTACCAGTGACTGCCATAGTCCCATCCCTGGAAATATCAACACACGTGATTGGAGCATCATGGGGACGCTGAGCAGCCATTGCAGCCTTTCCAGTTCGAGCATTCTGGTTTTCTGTGTCTGCAGCAACACCCCCCAAGCCACCTCTTGCAGCTGCACTGAAAACTCCGAGTGGAGTTCCCATATTTGGAAGACCATCTCTTGGACGAAAGCTCCACACTGATATTTTATTTCCACCTGAAATGTAAATTTAAATTTTACTTGGACATTAAAACTTTTTGAATCCATAAAAAATAAGTTTGAAGTAGAGATTATGTACCCTATGATTTGTAATCAGAAATCAACTAAGGTCAATCTACACAAAAACATATTCCTTAGGTGAAGATAATTCCAATACATAGTTGATGCATCAATAAAATAGCTTAGCTTTTCCCACATCTTTCTTAATAATTGACCATGAATAAACTTTTAAAGAAAATGCATACAAATACTTTGGTAATAATGAGTTATTTCTCAATGCTATTTTGCTGTAAAATGAGAATGAAGAGAAGGATAAAAAGAGATACAATTTGGCAACTGGAAGAAAGAAATGAAAGAGGAGGCTGAGGTAGATGAGGGTGACAGGGGCCCAGACATACTGAGAAGTAATTTTGATGGAGAATTGCAAGATATAAAGAAAAACTAAGCACCTATAGCAGAAAAAATCAACAGAGAAATCATGATGGGGCTCAGAAGTAAACCCAAGGCCAATCTGTATGAAAGAATGAAACATGAAAGATAGCTACCAAAGCAGAAGACTACCGGAGGGCTTCCAAACCAGTGTAAAGACTGCATAACCAAAGAAGACAAGGACTGAGAAATATGTTGAACTCGAGAATAGATAGTAAAATAAATGGCAAACTCTTGGAAAACCAATTTGGATAAATAAAGAAAGGACAGAGGAGGAGGAACAGATACTCTACCTGAAGGTAATAATAGAGAAAATGATTCACATGAAAAATAAAGCAGCAATCCAAACTGATATGCCGGAGAGGCTACAGAGAGTGTGGAACGAGTTCGAGTATCAGGTTGATGTCACTCGAGTGTCTGGAGGGGGTCATATTGAACATCTATGAACATGTTTTCTACTGAAAAAAAACTTTGTTAGCATAACTTTTTGAAAATAAAAACTTTGTAAGTAACCTTCACATTGATTAATTACCCAAGGTTCCATCATGTTTCTTTGATTAAATACAGATTTTCAAAGTTGTGGTATTCTTTTTGAATCACCCTGTATGTATTAGGTCTTGAGCAACTTGTAGCCCCTATTTACATCCTCCAGCCACCTACCCTGCCTAACCCAGATTTCATTCAGAGCTTTCCTCTCCTTGTCTACCATACTATGAACATCTTCATTAGTCTTCCTCTCCATCCACCTCACCTTCACCATCCTTCTCCTCACCCACATCTCAATTAACCGCAGCCTATTCACATCATCATTTCTGAGGGTTCATGTTTCTGTTCCATATAATTATATGTTCCATATCAAGTTCTTTGTGAGCATTATCTATGTATCCTTACCCAAGGTCCTCGTCATCAGCTCCATTTTATTACTAAACACTTCCTTAGCCAATGTAAACCTCCTCATTCTCAATAACATAATAGCAAGAATTTATTTCTTTGTAAACTTGATTTTGTTCTGCTGGTTATTAATCTTCATTTTCAAAAGATTAACTTATCTTTTAAAAAAGACAATTTATAAAATATTTCTTCAAACAAGTAGGGTTTTTCCTTTAGATTAGTCCTTGATTCTATTTGTAAAATAAAAAAGTACTTTGATTGTTCTGTACCATCAAATTTTTTACAAGCCCTTTATTCCTATGAACTCTTATCGAATTTGCCCTTTACATTAAAAAAAAAAATGTTGCCTCTGCAGTGGTATTGACTGTGTGGTGCTTGGCATTCCTTTGGGTCCCAGGGGGGTAATAGGCATGGTCGGACAGAGGGGAACACAGGCAAGAAGAGGCATCAGTACTCAGGAAAGGCTGACCATATATTGGAATGGCTTAGAGGGGTGGCCAAAGTCTCCTGTGAAAATCTTTGTTATGGAGAAGGAAACTTGTATTCAATATGGTTAGACTCAGATGTGATAGGCTAAGGTACAAGGCAGTTAGGCCATCATCATATCTATTTTGCTCAAACAAAGATTTAGACCAATGGCCTAAAATCCATAAGCATAAGAGTTTACAATAAACTTCCAATGGAGGGTATAGGTCCTGTGATCTGAGTCCTGTGTCCTGAGAACCCTGTTGCTCAAGCCAAAAATTGAAGACTATTTACCACCTAAATGTTTCTGCTCACTAGGAGGCTACCTTTGTTTTTCATTGCAGTTTTTATGACTGCCTTTTCAACCAATGCCTATTTAAGGACCTCTTATTTTCAATTCTAATTTTATACTTTTCATCCTGAAGTGCCATTTATCTGTGTTACATGTCTTTGGGTAAATTAATGATAATTATATCCATAAATATCTACCAGCACTAAGAAGGAAGTCATCATGGGCAGTTGGGCTGACTCCGGTGACAGGTGCTGCAGGATGAGATGAGAGTGTGCGAGACAGGCATCCACCGAGCATGTCAAACACATAAACACGACCATCTGAACTTCCCACCGCAGTTCGCTGACTATCTTGAGCTATACTCATTGAGCAAACCTATGTGATAAGAAAAGTTCTTAAAATTTATCTATTGTAAATTTTAATAAAAGTCAGATCAAGATTTTAAAACAACTACAAACAAACTCTGGCATTACAACGTTTTACCATTTTCACTCTCAGTAAGCTCATGCTAATTTGTTGAAAATTTAAACATTATAAAATAATTTTTGTGTCTAGAGTTTTGCATAATGCCAAAATTTCGTCAGTCAAAAAATGTTATTATGACAATACAGTTTGAATAAAAATCTTAAAGTAGACAAAAACTATTACTTTTATGACACATGGCTTATACAAAAAAGCTTAAGTATTTACTGCTATATCAGTACAATAAATGTTTTAAAGCAACTTGAAGTATCCACTATATGTTCAACTTGACTGTTAAAATATTAAGAAAATAATTTCCATGCTAACACTGCAGTTGAATCTCACAATGACATAATGAGAAGAGTATGAAAGTGAAATTAGCATTTGAAACGTGAGTCTGAATGAGAATGGAAAAGATGCATTGGACAGAGATGAAGACCATCTAGGATGATTTTCACATGGTAAATTAGTAGAATAAACTAATAGAGAATGGCAAGAAGGGCAGGGAGTGGGTGACTAAATATGGTATTGAGATGTTAGGAGATGATGAATACCATGACAGAGGGGAAGGTATTGAATAAACAGAGAAGGTTAGGATTATTGGCTTTAGGATGCAGGAAGGGAGGACAAGGGCCAAAATGAAAAGAGAAATCATGTAATAAGATATGAGACTACAGATAATAAAAAAATAGTTGATATAATATAAAATAGATTGAACCCACCTAAAAGATGGATTTCTAAAATTATATACACAAAGGGAGTAAGCGTGAAGCACACTTACATTACCAATCAACCACATACATCTACATCTACATACTACCCTGCGAGCTGCAGCATGGGCATGTGGCAGGGGTGGTAGGTCTCCAGCCATGAAAACATGTAAAATTTTTGGAGGTGAAATGGTGACATGTACTATGGGATTGTATTTAGAGGAGATTAGTTTTAATTGTGGTCGCTTATTGTGCGCAGAAAGAACGGGTCTTCATACCTAACTGTTTGGCAGAGTACCTCTCTTATTTTATCGCATCTGTCAGACCTAGAAATGTAGTGAGGCATCATGATAATATTCTCTGTGTCACTCTGAAACACCCCAGTTCTGAATATCTCAAGCAGCCTAAGCCTAGCCTGTAGCCTCCGAGTCTCTAGGGGCTCCCACCTTAATCACTCTAACAGTTGTGTAACACTATATGTTCGTTTGTAGCAGTTTTTAATGAAGCGTGCTGCTTTTCTTCGTATTTTGTTAGTTATTTGGTTAAATCATTATGACCATGGTCCCAAGCTCGCGGTATTGTCGAGGTGTGGCCTAACCAGAGTGAAGTAGCATCTCTCTTTGACTTTTCCATCCGAGGACCTTCCTATTATACGTTTAACAAAACCTAGTTTCTTTAGTGCTGTGCTGTGTCTGTTTTGTATGTGTGTTCCCCACAATTTATCTGAAGTTAAGGTAATTCCAAGATATTTTACCATATTTGAAGATTTTATGTTTACTCCCCCCATGGTGTAGGATGACTTTTGTGTGATGACTTTCGCAGGAAGTGAACTGTGGTGCATTTAGTAATATTTTATTCTATTTAGTTCTAAATCCCACTTCTGGCACCATGAATGAACATTGTTAAGGTCATATTGTTGTAATTGTTTCTAACTCTTTGTAATCTCCCACCTGTGACGTTTTTACTCACTCATTTGTTTTTGTAATACCGGAAGTTGTTTCTAAAATAAACTGTCCTTCGCCATGTTGTTCCTATACGAGCCGGTTGTTTTCATTCAAAGCTCCAAGAAATCCCTGGTAATCGTTCTCCCGAGCTAATATTTCAACACATATGACACAGGTCAAAGTCCACATCTTCGCTTATTTCATGGTAGATTACTGTATTGTCTGCAAATAATCTTAATTTACTGCTAATTCAAGAACTTAGGTCATTAAAATGAATAATGAATAAAAGAGGGCCAATCACGCCTCCTTGAGGAACACGGGATGAAACTTCGACCATATCAGAGCTAAAATCATCAATAACTACTTTTTGTTTTCGATCACTGAGACAAGCCCCATATCCAGTTCACTATTTTTTGTTAACTCTGCATGAATACAATTTATAAATGAGTTTTTAGTGAGGAACCTTGTTGAATTCCTTCTTGAAATCAAGGAATATTGCATCGATTTGCTTATTCGATTCACCTGATTTTAGGATATCATGAAGGAAGAGCGCAAGCTGTGTTTCGCAGGACCCGCCCTTATGGAAGCCATGCTGACTGCTGTGTAAGAGGTTACGATTATCCAGAAATGCCATAAAAATGCTAACAACGTTGTGTTAAGGATCTTGCATAATAGTGAAGTGAATGATATAGGCCTATAATTTCCTAAGTCACTTCTATTTCCATTTTTAAATATCGGTTCGACTTTGGCTATTTTCCAGTCTTGGGGCACTTTGTCTTCAGATAATGATTTTCCAAATATAATTTCAAAGAATGGTGCAATCTGTGGTGCTAACTCCTTGAGCAAGTGTGCAGGTATTCCTCTGGACCTGGGGACTTGTTACTTACTGGACTGGGGACTTGTTACTTCTGGAACTGGAGACTTGTTACTGGGGACTTGTTAGTTTTTTTGTTACTTTATTAACTAAACAACTGCATTAATCGAACGCAGTTGTTTAGTTAATGCATCACGCTGAATTGTTATATCCGCGATCGGATCGTTAATGTCCAGAACGTCTAAATGGTGTATTGTGTCATCCTTAGTGAATACACTTTCAAAGAAGTGGTTTAATAAGTTGGCTTTATCGATGCTGCTGGTGACCATTTTGCCATTTGAATCCAATAAAGACTCTACTGTTGAAGATTCGCCTAGGAGCTCTCTCGCATATGACCAGAATAACTTGGGATTTTCATTTAGTAATTCACCTAGGATATTTTTCTTGAAGTTTCGTAAACTAGTGGGCATGATTTTCTTCGTTTTTGAGTGTTGGGCAACGTAAATTTCCTTCGCCGCAAGTTCCATTGTTTTGTTACCAGACTTAATAGAATTTTTTAATAGGTTGTGTAATTGCTTTTGTCTCCTGAGCTCTTGCTTTACTTCGTGCTTATACCAACGAGGTTCTTTCCTCTCCTCTTTGAATTACATAATAGATACATAGTACTTATTTTTATTTCAGTGTTGATGAGTTCAAGAATTTTCTATATCTTCATTGAAAATTTTAAATATTTAAGTTAAAATATTATGTGATGCATAATCAGCATAGTGTTGACCCAGAGGGATGGCACTGCTTTCATTCACAATTACGACTAGAATCACTTACATCTGCTTTGAGGCCTTTCAAATAATGTATTTGGGATCCTGTTGCCAATGACCGTAGGCATAGTCGATGTTGATCAGTAGCAGCAAGGAGGAAGGATGAATTCGGAGAGATGCAAACTCTAGCTATGGGGGCCTGGAGTTGAATTGTATTGAGCAGGGTAAAGTCATCCAAAGACCATATACAAATAGTTGAATCAGATGATCCTGAAAAATTCAATGATTCACTTGTTTATTCTGCAATGACAAGCTTTAATAGACAGCAGCATTTATGGTTTGTAAAAATATGAAAAGTTGAGAAAATCTACCAACCAGAGACAAGAACATCATCGGAAGAATTCACTGCAACAGAAGTGACGGGACCTCGATGGTGGTCTATTTTCATTATAACCTCCCCAGTAACCAGGGAAGTGAGGATAACTCGTGAGTCTTCACCACCTGAAGCAACTACTGTGTTTCCGAGGGCACTAGTCACACAGAGCACTGGTGCAATATGTTCCCTGCAAATTTAATGAAAATTAGAGTCATAAAAATGTGGCAATCACTGCAGTTTGATACCATAAATTTTAAAACATTTCAAAGAGAGTACAGTCAGATTCAGTTTAGTATAAGGAATACATTCCATACAGTCTTTGCAATGCTCTTATTCACCTTAAATATCAGTAGTTTAATGCAAATGCTCTTATTTGGATTAAAAATCAGTAGTTTAATGCAAATAAGAGCAGAGTTTTTATGAGTAGAGTAATAAATGTGATGCATTTCATGAGGAATTAAAATTTGCATACTTCATAAAAAGTAAATATCTTGTTAAGAGCCATTGAAATGGAGCATTGAAGACATATTTTGTTACTATTCCCTTCAAAACCGAGAACATAAAAAGCAATTTTGGCAAAGAGGGATGGAGTTTGCATTCTGTAATCTTCAAATTCCCTTCAGGGAGCCAGTTTTCCTTCAGCCAGGTAATAGCAATTGCCATAGATATTTAACATTCAACATCAGTTCTGTTTACTGATGGACTTAGTCACTGTTTGAATATTTCATGTCAGGTAAAGGCACAGAAAAATAGCATAGCAATAATTAAGAAAGATCTTGTATCAAAGAATAAAAGTATCGTGCAATGAGTTACAGTATTTATGATGATGTTGAAAGTAAGGATGCTTCACTGAATCGCATTCAGGATCTGACAAAATTCTATCTATATTTTTTCAGACTGGCCATCTATTATACTGCATTTGAACTTGCAGCACTAAGTCGAAAAAAAAGCCAGCATTTATCAGTCATGAAAATAGGCAAGTATATCATTCATAGACTTTCTATTAGCCAATTATTTTTCGTCTGTCACTAATTAAGCAGATAGATTGCCTTCATAAATATTTATTATTAATTTTGTTGGTATGCAAATTATTGTAACACTTGTGTGACTACAATTGCAATAATTTTGGTGCAAATATGATGATTTTGGGTTAGTTGAGGATTTGACTGAGTAAAAAATTGAAAACTGTGGAGATTTTATTGCTTTTTATGAAAATACACTGAACAACGAATTACTGCATTTCCATTGGTTTGTGATTGGTTGCTGAAATTACTCACATGATCCGTAGCTTGAGCCTCAAAGTTGATAAATCCCAGACCATCACAGATGTATCCTCTGAGCCAGTAATTAGGTACTGTGCATCTGAACTCAGGGTGGACGTTGGAGGAGAGGGTGTATTTGCATTTGAGGATTCTGAGTCCTGAGCAGACTGTACAACAGGGCAAAGAGAGAAGCACACAACAGGTCCAGAGTGCACTGGCCGAAATGAGTGGACAAGAGTGCCTGAAGGTGTGCTCCAGAGCTGAGGTTCGTTTGGTGAGGCCCATGAGATGATCACGATATGCTGCCCAGATGGGGTCGCTTCCATCAGACGAACTGGTGAAGGCATCTGGAACCCTGGAGGGAAATAAATATGGAACGTCATATGTACTTGCTAAAGATTAAACCCTTGAGACACTGGGATGAATCTAAAATTACTTACACTTCAGTGTCAACTTCTATCAGTGATAAATATTGAAACAGGTACATACATGTGTATGACAAAAGCAGGTGTACGCACCCTTTATCTGGAGAGGCAGAGGAGGCTGCAGCCAAGATGTCAGAGGCACAAGGAGGGGTTCACTGTATCCATCACACCATGCCATGGCAGACATGATCATAGCCCCAACCAAGTCCCCACTGCCTTCTACAAATATACATCAATACAAGCTATTGAGTACCAGGTACAAAAATCACCAGCACACCAAACAGGGAAAGATGAGTGTTGGGAAAGAATGGGGCTATATGTGATGATAATTTCCGAAGTGGATCAAAGGTTACAGCCAAATGCCACTAGATACGGGAGCTGAGTAAGAGATGAGTATGCACAAATTATAAGATTGATGACTAGATTTAAAAAAATAGTATTTGACCCACAGTGAAAAAAAGGATAATGAAATGCATGTAATAATTAAAACTGAAATTTGATTTTGCTGAGTAAAATTTGCTGAGAAAAAGCTCAAATTTGAAGCAATCAATGTAGGTAAGTGGTGAAGCTGTGTTGAAAGCTTATGAGATTTCCATCTGCTGAAGGAACTTTACAATGCAGAAATATATTTCTTATTTAATAGTAATAGAACCTGCTGAAATAAGGAAATTTATCACCAAGTTATCTTTTCTCATGAACAGAGTACATTATAAAAATTTAGTTTAATAAAGTAATAATTCAGTTGGCAGGGATATCATTAAGGAATTCAAGGGTAGAAAGATAAATAATACAAGTTCCTTGGTAACTTTGTGGTATTCCATTTTTTCAGAGGATTTAATGGTAACATTTACAAAACCACATACTTAAAGCAGCAGAAAATTTTAAAGACACTGCATGACCCTGACTCAAAGATTTTAAATGAGTATTTGTACCCGTCCTCATCTCCCATCCTCACAGCTGCCTCCCAAATTGCCCTCCCCCCACCCCCGCTAAACTCCCCGCCAATCACTGCTCCTGACCAATCCGCAACCACACCACCCTAATCACTCACCTCCACCTCCCTCCTACCAAGCATATACATAAGACTTTGTAAATTCGGAAAAAGCACCTGAAGATGACGCTTAAGCGTTGAAACCTGGGTCGTGTGTGTTTTTAAGTATGTGGTTTTGTAAATGTTACCATTAAATCCTCTGGTAGAAAGATACACTAGGATACACAACAGGTGATAAATTATTTCTGAAAAAAATGAACTTTGTCACAACTATAAAAAACATAAGTACCTACCTAGGTAGTTATAAAAATGTCACTGGTCATAAGAATCATTTTATCAGCCAATAGAATGATTTATGCTAGATAACTACCAAAATGGATTCAGATTGATTAATTTTGCTTTTTCTCATCCTCTACTTTGAATACTTACCAGCAACAGGTCTTAACCAGCAAATGATTTGTGAAGCAAGTTGAAGAGGGTCACGAGAAAGAACATCACTAGATTTCCTCACAGCACCATAAACTAATTCTAAGTGGCGATCCAAGTGGTGACATCGAGCATGCTCAAGAACACATCTCAAATATGATATTGAGGCTGTCTGAACAGTTGCAAGCAGGAAGTCAAAGTTGCACACAGTAAGTTTCTTCAGTCGATCTGCATCATCTAGTAGGGGAAAATAGAAGAAAAATACATATTTATAATTTCCTATCCATTTATCAAGCCCATATTACTCCCATTTACAAGTAAAGGTGTAATAATTCTAGTTTAAGAGCACCATTGAAAGATCCATGAAATATGAAGGTGGTTGTTATATATTGTCAGTCAGTACAGCTCATGCTGTGATAGCACAGTTACACATTGAAGATGCAAAATCATTCAGTGGTAAGATGCCAAACATGAATTTTGGGGTCTATTGAAATGAAGTTCCAATTTTTCTGGTCTGGTGGATGCACTTTTAAAAATCACATCTGCATTGTAGAAATGGCCTGTGTGTAATGGACCAAGGGTAGAGGTATTTTCTGCTGCATCCAATGTGAATTGGCAGCAATTTTGGGGAAGCCCATCTTTCTACTATCATCTTAGAATACAGTTCAGCAGCAAACTAAAGGATGAACTCTCCAGAATCCATTAGTTTATGGGATTTTATGATGAAAAACTTCAAAACTATTAGAGCTAACGATGTAATAACATGTTGCCATAAATCTCTCCAGAATAGCTAGAAATGTGATATTATCTTCCTTTTAGTTACAAAAAAATATTTAGCATAATTAATGGGTATCATATATAGATTTCAGCTCCGATTTGAGAAATCATATGGTCACGATAAAGTTATGGCCTTGACGTTCTAAACTAAAAGACAAATGTACAATTTATAATGATTTTTGGCAAAATTAATTAAAACTCCTACAGGTTAGTAAAAATAGTCACCATTGATACTCTTCGTTTAAAAATTTAACCTCAAAATCTTATTGCATCTTATGGGCTAGGAAATTAATTAGATAATAATGGAGCTTTAGAGGCTGCAAGTTGATTTGGGGAAGAATATCAAACTAAATTTTATGGTAAAACTTTTACTCATTACTCTCAAAACAAATGGGCCTAAGATAGGGTATGTCATATTGATGATGGGTAAAATTAAATAACATTATTGCTCGAAAGGAATGATAAGTGGGAATCTGAGGGAATATGAGAAAACAGCTGGACTGGAGATATTTGAAAAGGACATGACCTCACCTGCTTTAAGAAGGTGGATCCAGGATTCTTCCACATGCCTCGTACTATATGTCACATCTGGAGCAGCAGTTGCTTGGAAAGGTGTTTCCTTCCTCTTACCTTCCTCATCACCCTCCTCCTGGTCTTTCTTCTCCTTCTTCTCCTCCTCCCCATCCTTAGCACAAATGTAAAATTATTTTATGAAGTAGAATAGGTAATAACAGTAATAATATATATCAAGCAGAAGAATTGAGCAGGATCAATAATGGAATCAGCAGGTTGGCAACTTCCATTTTTCTTCTAGTTTTGCTAAGTTAATTAGGAATATATTTGCATTTTAGCAAGAGTATTACAACAGGATATACCTTTTGTTAAGCAAAGTTATACCAATTCATAAAAAGGGTGATGTGAATGATGCAGGAAACTACACACCAATAAGTCTGCTCTCTGGGTTTTCTAAAATTTTTGGAAGGGTTATGTTAAAGCGTACTGTGAACTTCCAAGGAAAACACTATTTATTCCAAAAACAGCAACATGGATTCAGAAAAAGAAAATCCTCTTCTATAGCCCTCCATGAATTCATTACAAATCTATTGTATACAAAGGACAATAAGTATCTGTCATTAGGTTAACTAAAGCTATTGGTAGGGTAAACCATGAGATATTGTTTGGGAAATTAAAAGAATGTGGTATCTTGGGCATTGCCAGTAAATGGTTTAGATCGTACTTCTGGGAAGATATCAAGTAGTTGAAATATCTCATCTAGATGAATTTGCTAAGCTCAAAGCAAACTACCGCTCAGCTGAAAATGAAGTAAAATCAGGGGTCCCTCAAGGCTCTATCTTGGGTCCTTTGCTTTTCCTACTTTACGTAAATATTATGCCAGACTGCATACCATTCTGATAAATGCCAAAACCAGTTCTGAACTGCAGCAAAGAGTGGACTCAACTATCTTACGTCTGCAAAATTGGTTTCAAAACAATCCATTGTCAATAAATATACATAAAACTGTATGCATAAACTTTGGTAGAGATCCATCATCATCTGTCAAACTCTACGATAAGGCTTTTTTTTATGTTGAAATTTTTGATGATGAAATTTTGTTGATGAAGTCAATTTCCTGAGTATTCAGATGGAATCTTCCTTAAATGGACCTCTTATATAGGCAACTTAAGATCTAAACTGAATAAAACTCTCTTTCAGCTAAGATATTTGCATTTTAGTACAAGTATTAAAATCAAAATTCCTTTACTTCCCAAACTTTCTCTTTCATCTTTCATATGGCATTATTTTCTGAGGAGGCTCAAACCCTAGCTAGAAAGTTTTTCAAGTTCAGAAGCAGGCCATAAGAACTATCCTTAACATATCTTTTAGAGAGTCCTGCAGGCCTCATTTTCATGAGCTGAAAATTATGCCCCTAGCTCCTCTTTATATATACAATTTAGTAATATTTGTTAAGGATAATATGCATATTTATGAGCAAAACTATGATGACCATCAATATAATACACACTCAAAGTATGACAAACATATTTAGGCTAATTCTTCAAAATTATGCAGTGAGGGACCATACCATCAGGGTGCCAAATTTTTTAACTTGCTCCCTCCCTACTTAAAAGCATCCCCTTCCAAGGAGTTCAAGCGTAAGCTTAAAAGATTCCTTTAAATTAAACCTTTATACACAGTGAATGAATTTTATACTTTATACCAGGAAAAGTCCCCAAATTACCTTAAACTTATGTAATACCTTTTTTCTCATAATGAAGTGCCAAACTTATTATTAGTCCATTATTGTATAATGATATCATCATAAATTTTGTCTTCTTATAACTGCTTACTCATGTTTTCTATCTAAATGTTACTTGCAAGTGACCTATGAATTTATCTGTACCTCCTTCTTTCATATCTTGTTAACCTGTATTTTATGTATCTATTGTTGATGAAAATATGTGAAAATTAGCTTGCAGTGAATAAAGAATAATGATAATTACATTTATTATAAGTATGGAACTGATTCACTACTTCCTGTTTTAATTTTCAGTCACTTGAAATAAGTAACACAATGGTATTTTAAAAAGCTCAGAGCAGGGCATACCTCACTCTAGCCCCATGGTATGTGATTTGTAATATTCTGTGTAGTAGTACCAGTTCTTTTCCTTATATCCCCTATGGATTCCTATAAAATTTTGACTCCTAAAATGTTGTATTGCATGAATTATGTGCTGCTGTCCAAAGGCATGTCCCAGTTTGAATTAAGGACACTTACCTAAGTAAACATAGCTGACTAGTCCAACCATAAGGTGATAACACCAGCCAGGCACGTAATATACATTTTTTGTTCATTTATTATAAAATATGAGTGCATTAACTTTAATGGGTATCAGGTGTGCTACATGATTTGGTTTATCAGCAAATGTAAATCCCATATGTATACTTACTGGTCAATAAGAATAAAATGGGTTTCAATATGTACAACAATACAAGATTCTGATTTGTAAACTAAAGCCTCAGGGTAACATCACATGCAGATAACAAAATATAAAGGACCATGGAGATGAAATTGTCCTGGTTTGAATTACCACAGTAATTCCAAGCAGGCCTCAAGAGAAGAATGTTTAGCAACTGTGAAATTTAGTCATTGCATCATAGACTTCTGTGTAAATCAATAATGTATTACATCATTTTAAATGATCATAACTAAGATCATAAGATGTACATCAACTGCTATTTGGAAAAAGATTTAGTGCAATAAATAGTAATGTCTCAACTCCATGTGAAATGATTACAAACCAAATATGTGAGGGCAGGTTGTAATTTTACTTTTCATAGATTACACATTAGATTGGACCATTTACCTCATGCTCATTATCGAATTAGCAACAATATATTTGAGTATGCTTAGCGTTCAATTACCTCATCATCTTCACCATCTTCTTCATCATCTTCATCATCATCATCCTCTTGAAAGAATAATGCTGCCAACTCCGCATGGAGAGCTTTTTGACTCTCTGGTGAGGCAAGGTATCTCCTTGAGGATACTTCAGAAATAAGTTGATGCCTCCACCCAATCACAATTCTTCCACTCTGCACCCTTTCCTTCAGCAAAATGCCTGCAAAAAATTAAGCATAAAAGTATGGTACTACTGATGCTTTGGTATATAATAGTCAGTTACTAAAACAAACCTACACTTTAAAAGTTTCTCAACTAAATTTCAAAATTCCTGATAGTAAGATATCATTGATATTATGTGAAAGCAGTGGCGTAGCCCGGGGCGGTCCTTGAGTTTGGCGCCCCCGGCCCGCAAAGAAATACATTTTGTACAGTGACACACCCTTTAAGTTTTATATACGTCAACTAGTTTATGTACAATTATGATGTTATTTTCACATGCTGAAATGTATTATGCTTTAAATACATACCCAACATTCTCGCACTTAAGAG
The DNA here is from genome assembly GCA_963169105.1 of Ceriagrion tenellum. Lineage (NCBI taxonomy): Eukaryota > Metazoa > Arthropoda > Insecta > Odonata > Coenagrionidae > Ceriagrion > Ceriagrion tenellum. Next base: position 132,682,742 of record OY720637.1, read on the forward strand.
GTAACAGTGTTTAACAAAAAAGTTGTACAAAATGAAGATCATCTTTAATTCCGAAATAAAAACTACAGATGTCTACAAAGAAATTTTTGCCTTTTTGTTTGCAAATTCTTCAATGGCCCTATCAAAATTTATTTTGTCTGTCATAACTGTTTCTCTATAGACGGTATGGCAAGATTTCTCTAACGCTAGGTGCTCATAGTAGATCTTAGGTAATTCTTGATCAGTTTTAGTTTTGAAAAACTCCTCTCACAGGTAGCAACACTAACAGCAATTGTGAGGAAAATCCGCAGCATTACATATTTCTACATTTGGAACTGAATTCCCAATGTTATACTTTTGAATAAACTGCAGAAGTTCAAGGGGGCCTTCTTTCCTCATCTTTATTCCTTCTTTAATATCAGCTGCAGCAATAAAATGCTGAAGTCTTTTTCTCTCATTAAGGAACTCCTCTTTATCAATGTCATCGTGATCGTGATCTATTTGACATTTATATTCATCATCCAAAAGATTCGACGGGGTAAGAAAGGCATATTTCTCAGTAAGTGCATGCAGCTGTTGAAATCTCGAAGTTAATTCTTGGATCACTCTGTCCAGTGAAGAAAACATATCTGTCCTTAGTTCTAATTCAGTGGTAATTCAGCATCCTGTGATCCTTCACCAAACATTTGTTTCTTCTTTTTGGGTCGACACTGACACTCCATGACTATTCCTAGATCATTGCAAATTTCTTTGGTGTTGTTAAGACCATTATTCACTAGCTTGTCCCTGTTTTCAGATAGAAATATTTTGAATGCCATGAGTTTTATATCACATTTTTGTATGTTCGATCCTTTGGTTTGGAGATGTCTGTCTCTCGTTAATTTCTAGAAGGACGGGTCCCCACAGGCCAAGAAGGCACAAAAAGGAAAATGATTGCAAGTAGAACACCAGCATCTGCCCTTGTAGTTGTATCTTCTGCATCACTAGTTAACATTTCTAGGGCACTTAAGATTTTTGAGTAATGTTTCCTTACAACACTTACAGCTTCTCCCCTCGCACTCCACTGAGTTTCTATTATGCGCTGCACACTTTGACCAGTGACTAAAGTTAGAACTTCCCAGCTATGTGTCGATGAAGAAAAAATACAAACAAACGTTCCACGCATCCAAAAAATGGTAACACAATTCACTCCAACAGAAGCTGCATGAACACCTGCCAAATTCAGCGAGTGATTTGTACAAGCGACAAATTCTGCTTTTTTATTAATTACCTTGATGCATTTCTGAACACCAGTTTGCAGACCAGCCATCACTGCAGCGTTATCACATGCTTGCCCTCTAGAATTTTGGATATCATTTCCGTCTTTCTCTAATTTTTCTAAAATCATCGTTGAAATATTCTCAGCAGTTTTACCCTTCGTTTCAATGAAATCGACAAATGATTCCACAACCTTCACTTCATCTCCATCGATCACAACATAGCGTAAAACTTGGCTCGTTTGATCCTTATGTGAAATATCAGCAGTGCTGCAAATATCATGGAAAAGTACTTGGCTTTTTTTACATTATTGATGATTTTGCTTCTTTCGTTTTCTCCCAAAATTTCTATAAACTCGTTCTGAGTAGTAGGGGACAGATAGGATGTAGCAAACTTTTTTCCAGCTGGATTCTCAGAAGATGTTCACGTAGCACTGGTTCATATTTTCCCAACAAATGGGCTAGCTCTAAAAAATTTCCTCTACTTTCTGTTGCTTCAAGTTCAACATCACACTCGTTTTTCTTATGATTGACTCCTTCTCGATGGCCTTGCAAAGCCAAATTCTGTTTAGCTAGGAATCTAACAATATCAAGCAATCTTGTAAGGATTGCCTTCCACTTCCACCTGGCTTTCAACAACTTCTTGTTATTTTTTTATCAATTGTTGCTCCACCAGCAATCCTAATTTCCAATTCTTTCCATTGTGTGAAATTTCTAAAGTGATCTACACTGGACTCATGGTCGAAAATTCTAGGATTCAGTTTCCACCATATGTTGAATTCGTCCTCAGAATTAAATTTTGAGTTAATTCTTTCTGAAAACAGTTTGCAACAAAAGCAGTAAAGAGCTTCCTCGGAAGGGGAGTACACCATCCAAGATCTCAATATTTTTTCGCCATTAGTCAGAGTTTTAAAAAACCACTCGCGAGTTAGTTTTCTAGTTTGTCCTTTGGTTGACACATCTTGACGAATTACTTCACCAAAATTATTATCTAGATTTAAACCACCCCGACAGTCGCCGCCAAGGTCATTCGCGGGGGCGGTCCCCTTAGCAGCACGTACCAGTGTTGCCAAGTGTGCCCACCAAAATTAAAATGAGTAATAAAAGAGAAACACAGAGATGTCTCCCAAACCATGTCACATCATTATCATTTCAAGTCTCACTCAACACAAAGAGTGGAATGATTGAATAATATATGAACTACACATTGAATGCTTCCTTCATTGCGCGAACACAGTTTATCTTCTAAATGATATCATCATCTTCTCCATCCGAATAGATCGTCTTGATATTTGTATAAAACACCAAGTCTAAATTTGAACAGTCAATCTGAGAGCATCTCCCATCTTAGTTGCTGCAGAAGGCTTGTAAAACTAACTGAACTATATTATTGACTTTTAACATATCATGCCGAAAACTAGCATCATATTTTAATCTGATATCAGCACCACTTTCATTAACTCGCTTCATCTGAAAATAGGGCAATAGTCTGTGAAAAATATAAAATACTTGTCTTTTAGAGAAAAATTCATACAGCATGTTAATAAAAGATGAAAAAATTAGATCCAAGTGATGACTGATGAAGTTTAATATCACAAGATTTGTGATACAAGTGACATGCCACAAATTCTACTCTGTTTTGACTAATAAAACATAAAGAAAAAACTCAGTGTAGCAAATGAATGCTTCAGTGAATTAAAAATTTAATAGTATAATAGCCTTCTTCAGACCCCATAGTACCGCCCCCTTAAAAGTGCGCGCCAGGGGCGGACCGCCCGTCCCCCACCTCCCCCCACCCCCACCCCCCCTAGCTACGCTGCTGTGTGAAAGGTATTATGTGGTAAGAAAAATAGTAAAGGTATAATGGATACACATGAGACATAGATTGAGGGATGTGTAATGTTTTCAGTTTTCTGCTCAGGCACAATACTAGTAGCTCACATTGTTTTTCCACCAAGTTAAATGTGATTCAATCAACTGTATTATGGCCAGTTGCAGGAATGACACATATGTATTCTATAATATTATGGGACCCACAAGCCATGACAACTATTCAATAAGTGTTGTAGAAAAATTCAATAAATTTATTGGTTTCATAACTTATGGCATGAAGTTATGAGTTCCATAAGTAGCCAAGATGGCAGATGTGCAATGAGCCACTTGGAGGCACACACACACACACAATATGAGATCAATGGCTTTATGGATCTCATAACTATTGATTTCATCACTAAATGTTTATGCAACCAGCCATTTATGAAGGCATATTCAAGATGAAGAATTGCAACAGTAGGTAATGGTTAGTTCTTTTACTGAATCACTTCCAAGACTTACTTGGATATGGTTATCTACATTATGAAACCAATCAATAAGCATAAATAGGTATCTTAAAATATAAAATTAGATGTTTCCTTTATAAAATATAGATGTGTTTACTTATAATGGAAGAATAGTAATGTCATCTTATGTAGGTATAAAAATGTACTCACTCATGGTTCGACGAATACTGCATAAGCTTGAGAAAGTGAAGTTTGCATTGGCTAGTCTCAGTGGGTCATCTTCACCACGGTTTGTCGGCATTGTCAGCTCAAGTATTTCAGTTTCTGTTAGGCCAAACTGCGTTGCTGACAAGAGAGAGGCTAAGCGAGCTACCGCAGGGGGGCAGACCAGCTGCTCCATCGCATGAAGGCATGCCACAGTCAACTTCTCCAATGACTCTCCCTCCTCAATTTCTTCATTACAGGCTGAATTACCAACATTTTTATTCCTATGTCAAAGTAAGAAAAATTAATTATTGATGCTTACAGGTTTGAATCACAGAAGTTTGATATGCAGTCCATGACTCTTGGCTAAGGCAAAATATTAGCATTTTGATGTCCCTAAAATATTGTGCCAAATAGATACAGGAGAGAATTGTCTCAATTGCATACTAAGTAGGATGGACTATTCCCACACTGTGCCACCTTGAGGACTTGATGGGAATTTTAAATCCTCAGAAGTGGACCCTAACAATGGTCTTAAGGTGATAAGGGAAATTTATTTCAATGTTAATCTTTGCCTACATGGGTGCAAACTGGGTTCAAACTTCTTAAAGGAGTACAAAATCTACAAATTTTTAAATAAATACATAAATGTTCATTTGAAATATTGTTCACAGTAAAGAATAAATGAATTCAACATTCCTTGTGAATAATTCTTCTCCTTTGTGTAAAATCTTTCTTCTTTTGAACCTCTTTTAAAAAATTAATTCCAAAATTTTGGATGAATAGGGAGAGGAGGAATGGAAGAGGGGAAGTCCATGGTGTCTGGTCTCTGTCACTGCTATAAGTTTGCTATAATAACATGTGGCACAATCATGGATATAACCCACACTCATGAGCAGAATCCAGCAAGCAGTCCCAAGTAAAAATATTTGGTCTGTAACTGCTCTGAAACTGGTCTGTAACTGCTCTGAAAGAATAATATCTGATATGAAAGTGATCTGTAACTGGACTGAACTGGTCTGGATTTTAAGAATTTTCAAGATGTTTCAAATTCAGACCAGTAACAGATCACTTCCAGCTCAGATATAAATCTTTCAGACCAGTTTCAGGCCAAATATTCAGGCCAAATTATATGGGGTTTCATTCTGAAACTTACTTCATCAAATCAAGGAACGACAGTAATCTCGTCCTCAGTGGTGCACAGCCGCTCAGGGTGAAGAGAGACTCGGGTGCAGCCAGCTTCTCCTTTTGCACTGGCGTGAGCTTCAGGGCGTCAGGGTGGAGCGCCGAGGTGGCCACGAGTAGAACGTTTGGTGGCAGGGAGACGGGAAGCCAGGAGAGGGCGGCCACGATATCGGACTCGGTGGGCTGGAGGCCGTGGAGGTCATCGATGAGGACGAGGAGCAGAGGCGGGGGCCACTGCGGTTGTGTCTGAGCGGCCGTCTCTGCCCTCCGCACCTTAAGACAGTTGCCGTCAATTGTGTTTTGGGTAAATAACCACGGTATATTACATCCTTTTTCGAGAATTACCGTAATTTTGTACTATTTTTTAACTTTAAGTAATTAATATCTAATGTAGGGTCAAATAGGAAAGCCAAGAGCAATAAGAAGGACATTGCGACGCTTAAAGCTTATCTTAATGTTGGTACTACATTAACCTATGCATTAAAAATAATATAATAAATCGTAGCAAAGAAAAATAGGGCAGCGTGGTTGTGCCACATGCACGGCAGCAACAAGAATTGATAATATTTTGTATTTGTATGAGACATTTTCATGCAAACGATTACCCTTTGCACAATGGGCAGTTCTCGCATTATTTCGCGGGTTCGGTTCAAACAACATTGTTATAATTCCTCGACAACATTCCATAATTCTATTTAATACCTTAAGGTAACACAATTGTGTTAAAAAATGACCAAATGGTTCCATTATGAGGAAGACGGCGTCCTAAGGACACAGTGAAACTTTGTCAGTTCAAATATGCTTCAAAGTTAAGGAAATTTTCATTTCATAAAACTTTTGATAGATTGCAAAGTAATAAAACATCAAGAGAAATAATGGATGAAAAGGAATTTGTTTCCCAGATTCACCCATCAAATTCCGACTGAGAGTCGAATTTTTAAAAGTAGTAGCAGAGTTTATTGTTTTTAAATGTTTTAAGGAGTAAAGGGTATGAAAGATCATTACAAAAGTATAAATATTCTAAAAAAGAATTGAAAATACCTTAACTTATAATTATGTTTGTAGGAAAAGAGTAGAAACATGGCTTAAATAAATACGTTTGGAAAGTATCTGCATGAAAAATGTTCCAAACTTGAACGAGTTTCCCTAAAAACGACCGAAAATTACGGCAATTATAGGAGTCGCGGTGAATTAGGAAAAATATCACTGTAATTTACGAAAAACATCGCAATAATTTTCAGTGGCTTATGTCTATCCGTACCAGACTCTGGAACCACGTGTTGAGGTAGAGAGGATCAAAGCTGGCATCCTTAGGGAGGAATTCCGTGTGCAGGAGTATCGCAAGATGTTGGCACAGCAGCCGAAGGACTTCCAGGGCGTAAGCCGACCTAGGGGTGACGCCGCAAAACCGCACGACCCGAAGCAGCTGCCGGTGGGGTTGCGGAGTGTTGTCGTCGTTGGCGAACCATTCCTCGGCAGCCTGGGCCACTGACGAGAGGAGTGAGCTCTTTCCGCTGCCCGGGGGACCGTGAATGAATATGGGAGCGTGGCGAACAGTCTGGGCGGCGTTGGCTGCACCCACAAGAGCTGCTTTCAGGTGATCTAATTCTGGCGTGCCAGCCCACTTGCCATTGCATTCCTTGAGGTGTTCCCGACACATGGCCAGGTGGCAGGCTGCTTCCTCGAATACTTCCTTTAATGAAAGAGATATGAAATGATTGCGTCATGAATTACACACAGAATCATCTGCTCTGATAATGTTCAAACTGGCGACTAAACCAGGACAAGAAACTAAGACGGTACATATCAGGTACAAGTACCTGGAATAGCCAGCATTTCCGACTCTTGGTTCATGTGTGAATGCACTAGGCCGGGGGTGGCGAACCTATGGCACGCGTGCCCATAGTGGCACGCTCAGCAATTATTTCGGCACGCGGAGCTGGGAGGGCGCTAAGGGATACCTCTATTGCACTCGATGGGTTGGCACGCGAGTCGAGCGAGTATACTCTTATTTCATAAACTTTGACATTCAATCGACAATAGGTTCGCCACCCCTGCACTAGGCCGTCCACATGTTTTTGCTTCGTTTTATTTCTCACCACCAAAATTATGACTTTTGACCTATGCTAAAGGTACGTCCAAGATTAATGCGAGTACTCTGATTTGGCTAAGAAAGACATTGCAAGTAAACATTTTTTTCACGATCGCATAATCTAAACAAAGGCCATCCTCATGGATTCTTCGGCCACGTGATCCCCTTCCCAAAGCGGCATTGGACGTGTTCACGTATTGGCTGCATATCTGTCAACAGTATTATAATCTTGGACGCACCAGGTGAAGTGTCTTCAGGGTCTAATACTACGACCTGTAAGGATACAACAAACGTTGATTTTAATGTGGGTGGGATCAAAATGTTGGTCGCAGATAAAATAAAAGTGTGAATAAAACTTCTCCTATCGCTTGAGGCCTGGTGGTCGCTGTGGCAGCTATAAACTGATCCCTTCTTCATATCAACCTTTATACCCTTCTCCTTAAACTGAAAATCATTTGGCATTGCTACACTCTTTCTGTGAAGTTATTCCCATTTTCCCCGTGCATAATGACCTAGGAGTCACCTTTGACCACATACTGACTTTCATCCTGCATACTGACTTTCATTCTGCACCTCAAATCTGGCCATGTTTGGACCGTGCTAGTGAACCCACGCCCGCATTCCTGCCCACAGTAATTCTACTAGGGAAATTTGATTCAGCAAGGGAGGATGCTGAGAACTAGAGGGTTTCGATCTTCCGGGGACACTAGGCTTATGTACGCCGGAACCACGGAATGGAAGAATTCGGCTAATCGAGCTGAAGCCTCTGTGTCTTTGTCCGCCGGCTTTTTCAGGTTGTTTAGTGAGGCATAGTTCCACCTATGGTTTCTCGCAATAAGTGTACAACATGATTATAAATAGCTATTAACAGGCTAACGCTAAATTTCAGTAAAATTTATGGTGTGACTAAGAAGACAATTCTAACATTGATAGTTAAAAGTATTAGCGGCATGGAGTTTTCAGCGACTTAAGTGATCATTTAACAAAAAAACGGAGGAGCGGTTGAGAATGAGTAATTAAATACATTTGTTTGTGCCAGTGGCACCTCTCATAAATGTGATTCAGTTCCCAAAAGGTGGTCGCCAAAGCAAAATCGATAGCGCAGCCGTCGCTTTCAATTTCCTTGTTAGGTCTTCCTCTCCATTAACTCTCAAAAGCAGCATTCAGCTCCAATTACATATTTCATTGACCTTTGACACTTCGCATAATTTCTCGAAGACTAGTTTTGAAAACATTTCTGCGCCACAATTTTTTCATTGACAATAGAGAGACTACTAATTATTAGACTACTAATAATTATTATCCAAAAATGAATCCTAAACTTTTCTGTTTTTACAATACAATAACTGGGTTAGGTCGGAATAATGGTGATGTTTATGGTTGTGCGATGCCCTTTTCTTTTGCTCACCTAGCAAGTCCCAAAATATTACCAATGCTTGGTATGTGAATACGGAGCTCTATTTCTACGATGTTGTTGCCACAGCGTATCCTGAAATGCAGCTAGCCAACTGCTTTAAAATCATTGGAGTCTCAACATCTGCACGAATCGAAAAAAAATGCATGGGCTATTGGTGTGCTACCAACTCAGCCATTCCCAAAAAATGGGCCATACCCTCGAATGGATCCTCAGACAAGTCGAAACACTTAGCGTCGTATTTTCAACCGGGTGTCAGGAAAGTGCTGTAGTCGGGTATGCTGGTCTATCTGTTGGGATTGACTCAATAATTCAACAGTTTTGCTCAAGCAGAAAAAAAACAGTAAAATGTAGTGTACGTATAATAAATAAATGAGGATAGCTTGTTTGTCGGGATAAAAACATGCCAGCGTAAAATTGATAAAGTGTGTAGAATCAAGGGATTGTGTATAAAATTCCCTATTCCTTCCAGACGAACCGTGATGTCGCTACGCAAAAACGTGAGTTGCGTAAATTCACAGTGCATGTCATCGAGGTTTGACAGTAAAAAGCAGGATGATTTTTCAATGAATCCACGTTATTCGATTTAATTTGAAATAGCAGGGATTAAATCTGACAATTTCCTGTTCTTTGTTCTCGGTGGATGTGCAGCTAAGTTATGTGAGAATCTCTCGCAAAAGAGATTGAATCCTCATAATACCTACACTACATCTATTTTTCATCACTGCCCTGCAAAAATTTCAAACTGTTTTATCGATATATTATAGCACTTAAAAACATTTGCCCCACGTATTATAGGAAATATCTCAAGGATTATATTGTAGATTAACATACTGCGTGCAAGCCTTCTTCTCATGGTCAAATATCTGCAATGAAAAGTGCGGAGGGGAATAATTATATGAAGTTTTATCTGAATTAAAATATTTACCAGCATGAAGAAAGACAATCTCTCTGAAATAGAAACCACAGTCCAATAATACGGAAAAAAATAATAAGCTGAAATAACTCATATCAGTAACGTTAACAGCATTTGGAATGTTGGAGATGGCGCGGAAAAAGATGTCAGAGTAATCATTGTGATGTGGCTATATCCAGTGCAGAATGGCTAGGTTGATTCATCCCCTTGATCTGGAAAGCATTTAAGGACAGATTGAAGGCAAAATATGCTTTAGTACTGGATGCTGGATACTCCAGTTGTTTTTAATGCGTTCAAAAGTTCAAGGTTATGGGTGCGTATAGAAATAGTATTATCTATACTAAGTATGAATTATGGGCTGCTATTCTGAATGAAATAGCTCTACAGCTATATGCCAAAAATAGCTTTCGTGACGCTTTCGGTTCGAAGAATAGCGTCAACGCAGATATTTGCGATTCTGAACGCAGACTGACGCTTGGGAGCGACGCTATTTTAGGCGACGATCTGATCCCCACGTTATTCTAATAGCCTCAAGCTATTCTCTAGTGAAACGGCCACCTGATTCTTTATCACACGTTATCTAAAGAGGATTCAGCAAAATATGCATTGAAAAGTGTTCCTAAATACATAAAAATATTAGCAGGATTGACTTGTCAATACGTATATTCCAGTAATCATAAAAAAAATCTTCTCATAAAAAGTAGGCAAATATGCCAAGCTGGACGGGAAGGAAAAGTGAGCAAACTTATTTGAAACTAAACCAAGTTGAGTTTAAGCATGAAATTGGAAACCTTCCTTGGCATTGCCTTTTCCCGTACCTCTCATCGTAGACTGGTATTTTTTTCGATCGAGTCTCATTGCTTTATTCTTGCATTGCATAATTTTTCCCTTCTCTCAGCCGGGGATAACAAGTTTAGGTAAAATAGAAGAACCTGTTCTACACGCATAGGATGAGTATTCACTCTCTTCGTTAAGAATTGTATCTAGCATTTCCCTTGTATTATTTAAACAAGTCGGCTCGAAATAAATTGCTTACCATATTCACATTCACTTCCAACCTCACATTTCCCAACGGTCCCACAAGATTTTCAAGAGGCTAATTGCGATGTCTAACCATCTTATTAAGCCCACGGGCTATTTGCAATAATACATTTCAAATATCCGTGATAAAATAATTGATATTTACCATCACATCACTTTCCTTGATACACTTATATATCATTATTCCCACTTCGTATGCATCCAAACGTCGTCTGCTCAGTCGGATAAGTGGTGAGAATAAAATAAACAACTCAACAGATACACAAAAACAATATGCTTTGTTACAATTTTGAGTTGAACTGTAATTATACGCGTTTAAATTGTTCTCTCAGCATGGTAATCCGTTATTTGTCAATATTTAACAAAAGTCGCAAGAATTTTCTGAACTGAATTTTCGTTCACCGCACAGGTTCTCCGAAAGTTTTCTATCAGTTGATGAATATAATAGAATACTAGATTATTATAGATAACAAATCCAATGATAACTTCAAATGAAAGTATACTTTGAAGATAATGCTGGATCATGCACGTCTCATGTATCCAAACGTCGTCCGCTCCCTCGAATAAATTGTAAAAGTTAAAATATTAAAACATTAACCTAAAAGATACATGAAAACAATATGCTTTTTTACGATGGTGAGGTGAACTATCATTATAGAAATTAAAATTGTTTTCCCAGCACGGGTAGCTGTTATATGTCCATATAGGTACGCAGAACAAACATCGCCAGCCTTTCCTAAACTGAAATACCGTTCACAAAATCTAAAATTATCAGAGAGTTATCTACCAGCTGATAAATGCAAAACAAAATAAAGTATAATAATAGTATCCGAAGACAGCATTGAATGAATTTAGTAGGATTATTTATTGAAAACATTCTTTCATGCACCAGACTCACGGCATCCATGGCGAAGGTCTCAGCTGTTTGTGAAAAACGTAAACATCGCTCGTCATTGGGTGCCTGAATTTCCAATTACTGTACCAGAAGGTTTTCATACCCAAAGGGGCGGGATTAATAATAGCATTACGGAACCGACGCCTTGGATAGCAGCATCGTATTCAGAATCGCTTCTGACGCTATTCTGGAGCAAGAAATAGCAATAGCCAGAAATAGCGTCGATCGATTCAGAATAGCAGCCATGAAGTAATGTGAACTAGAATTATCATACTGCATATGAAGTAAGCGTTATGCGAAAATAATCACTCATCATAAGATTTAAGTTTGCCCAGTAATGTAAATAACAAATAAGGGGTGGGCGTTCTTATAGCACCCGTCGGTCAAATTTGCTGTTCAGAGTGTGCTTATTTGATTCCTTAGCCGAGACTTAGCTTAAACACTCCAGAGGATACTGTAGGCCTCATTCTAATAACTAATACTGCGTTCTGTAAATAAAGAAGGAGCAGCCTACCCGTAAGTTAATTTTAGGCGACGATTCTCATGCAAATTTAGAATAACCATTGACAATATAATAGATAGTGAAATTACATGACCTGTACTCTGAAAGTCATAACGGACCATAAAGAAATGGATTCTCTTACCATTATTGTTTTATTCCTTCCTTTCATGTCAGGGTCTTCATCTAATGCCTTTGAGATCATTACTCTAAGATGCTCTTTCAGAGAGCAGCGGAAGCGGTACAGGTAAAGCTCATGTTCTTCTGAATCCGGATCAATTCCACCGCTCTTCCACTTTGCTCTGTTGGGGAAAATGACACTGGTAATGAAAACTGAAGAATACTTTCATAAGCAAAAACTATATTTTACAAGTATGATAATGATTTAAGTATGCTGATAATCAATGCAATATTTATAAAAAACTTTATATAAATTAAAAGTTGATGAACCAATGAATCTTACGTCAGATAGAGGCGATTTTCTGATGGCAAAGTGGCTCCAATACGGTCGCGAAAACTCTTGAGCATTGCACGGTTTGCCTTTTGGAGAGAGTTGGGCTCCTCAGCAGGTGATGGAGGTCCATTTTCGAAATCTCGTACCACGGCTAGTATTGCAGGCTTAGTTGCGGAAGGAGATATGCCTGTAAAAAATGTTTTCCCAATAATATCAAAATTTACCAGATAATCGGTGATAAAAGCTGTCGACAATCCTACAAAAAAAATGGCATGGCTATAATATGGCAGCAAAAGGCAATGAGCTATTCTAAAAGCTGTTCTATGAACATTATTTATAAGTCAGCTAATTATTCCAAGTTTTTTGAAAAGCCAAGATGCTCGCCACTTCAAAGAAGAGTGCATTCTCTTGGAATAAGAACACTTCACTTAAATATTCTATTTGCTAATTTTTTGACATTGTAAAAACTTGTCCAATTTGGGCTGAAGGATTTTGTAGAGGGAATGTCTACATTCAAAAGTTTGATTTCATTAATGAATTCCACACGTTGACCGGCAAGTTTCCCATTAAAATTGATAACCATATGAGCGCTAAATTGTGCATGAAATTTATGCTAATATTATTCAGTACAATACGTCATAAATACATATAGAATATATTTATGACATCTAAAAACTTTAACCCCTTTACCAAGGATCTGAAAACTGATATTTATCTCAGTTTTTCATCAGTGGTATCGTATTTCTAATGTGTGTAATTTTCTATTTAGCTCTAATGAATACCATATGGCTATTAGCATTTGAATGAAAATAACACGCATATTAGAAATGCGATACCACTGATGAAAAACTGAAATAAATATCAGTTTTCAGATCCTTGGTAAAGGGGTTATAGTGCAAGCCGTACAAATTTCACACTGATGGCTGAATGTCCATTAGCTAGAGTGGAAATAGCAGTTGAGCATTGGGTTACTGTTGGCAAAAAACTGTTATGTGGTATTTATTACTTTCAACTGAAGGAAAATATCCGCATTCCACCTATGTATCCACATTCTGTAAATTAATCCATGAACTGTAAGTTAAGTTATTGGCGTACTCTTACAATACTCCTAAGTTAGGAGTATTTTGAATCTTAACTGAAAGTCCCTATCCTCATCAGCGCACACGACATTTGTGCCGTGATACGCCTCGAAGACGGACCAGTGCCAAAAGCTAGCATTGTAAGTGTGATCGTCTCTTTTTTGTGTGTCTATCTCCTCCATCCTGTCAACATCGTGTGTTCATCGCCGCATGGTTGACTTCAATCCATCAACGTATTTACACATATATACCATATACACACACACACACACACACACACACACACACACACACACACACATATATATATATATATATATATATATATATATATATATATATATATATATATATATATATATATAAATACGTTGATGGATTGGAGTCAGCCATGCGGCGATGAACACACGATGTGGATAGGATGGAGGAGATAGACACACAAAAAAAGAGACGATCACACTTACATAGCTAGCTTTCGGAACTCAGTTCCGTCGAACTGAGTTCCGAAAGCTAGCTATGTAAGTGTGATCGTCTCTTTTTTTGTGTGTCTATCTCCTCCATCCTATCCACATCGTGTATATATATATATATATATATATATATATATATATAAGCTAGCAACAAGGCGTTGAGGTTGGGGATGGATAGATAGGTATATCAGTGGACACTCACAGAAAGGCGATCCATGGCGACGCCGGTGTCCACTGCTCTCGGAAGCTTTCGGGTGAGAACCCTTCCTCAGCGGGAGAAAATCACAACTGAAGAGTGTCACACTGGAGTTGAGGGTAGAGGGTCTGCTTAGGAGGGTGGTTGGTTTTTGAGGGAAGTGATTGGTTGGAAGGAAGTGAGAGAGGGAGGAATAATGGGAGGGGATACGGAGAAAGCTAGCGGAGGTTAAGCCCGGGAGTACACATACATCTTAGGATTGAAATATATGATTGTTCCCAATGGCGGAGCTCCATGATAGATGTGTCAGGTGGGAGGGCGCGAAAGATTTTTACTTGGAAGCAGTCGTTGAAGGGGAGGTTATGAGAATTGGCGTGCTCCGCTACAGGCAGCTTCAATTGTTGTGTCACGCTGCTCCTGTGGTTATTGATTCGTACATTGAGAGGTGTGCTTGTGAGGCCAACGTAGAAGGCCTGGCAGTGCTTACAGGTGAGGAGGTAAATTACATTACTCGAGGAACAGGTTCCCCGAGTAAGTATCTGATACGTTATATTTGTGACAGGGGTCGTGAAAGTTCGGGAGAAAGGGTTGAGTGGGCAGGTGAGACAACGGGGCTTACTGCAAGGATTTGATCCAACGAGAGGGGGATTGGCCACACTACCCTCAAGTGAGGTTTGTCGGATCTCGCGGATCCAGAGACTATTTTGGAGATTGGGAGGGCGACGAAAGGAGAGCACGGGAGGTCTTCGAATAAAAGAAGAAGTAGAGGGGGAAGAGGCGAGAATTGAGTGTGCTGACTTGAGAAGGTTTTTCAGTGCAGCATCTATGCGGATATTTTCCTTCAGTTGAAAGTAATAAATACCACATAACAGTTTTTTGCCAACAGTAACCCAATGCTCAACTGCTATTTCCACTCTAGCTAATGGACATTCAGCCATCAGTGTGAAATTTGTACGGCTTGCACTATAACCCCTTTACCAAGGATCTGAAAACTATAATATATATATGAAATATGAATGAAATTATATATATATATACTCACATAAACATTTATACAGAAAGGTAGAAAGAAAGTGGATAGGAACACATAAAAGGAACGAACACAGTGGTGGTGTGAAGATGTAAAGATGGCCGATTCCAAGCAGAATCCTATGCTATTCAAAAAGAAGATTCGGCAATATTATATTTTCATTCAGAGGTAATCCCATCCGTCCACATTTTCTGGTCCATTCTCTTAAGATGACGTCTACATAAATCTTAAATAATGTAGGTGAGATGCAACATCCTTTAAGAACTCCTTTGGAGGTTGTGAAAGGCTGTGATATATTTGGACCGATTTTAAAAGCACAGTTGTTATCTTCACATATTTGTTTCAATATTCTTCTTATTTGTTCAGTTATTCAGGCTATTTCAAGAGCTTCCCATAACTTCTCCCTGGGGACATTGTCATACGCTTTCCCAAAGTCAATAAAAACCAATTCCACCTCCTTATTTTTAGTTTGGCATTTTTCAAGTAACTGTCGTACTGTAAAAATGTGGTCATTACACGATCTTCCAGCAGTGAATCCACCTTGTACCTCAGCTGTTTTGTATTCCTGTTCTAGTCTTCTCTCAATAATTCTTCCTAATATCTTCATCTGTGGATTTGATACACAGATTCCTCTATAGTAGTAATAAAAGATTTTTGGTTTGATTTCACACAATTTAATACAACTCAACCATGGTTTTGACACCGCATGTCATCCTGAGGCTAAAGCCGGAAATAAGACAGAAACTATGTCTTATATTTGTAGAACTTATTGGTTTAGGGTTTCACAATAATCGCAGAATAATGGCAGGAATGTGATAAGCATATTTCATCACTGGGAAGAGAACCAACTGATTTGGGTGACAAGGAGTACCTAAATGTGAAATGGGATTCAAAGGTGCCCAGAGGTTTAGGATTGGAAAAGTTGACCTGTATGAATGATTCAGATATATATTATGAAACAGTTATGACGTTTTTTCAAAGATCTGTAAGTAATTATCGGAGCTGGGGAGTTTTCCACTGCTTATAAAGCAAAATAGGTTTTGAAAACTAGAGCAATATAAATAATATGAATACTCACTGATGGCATGCGAGAACTGTTGCTCCACAGCAGAGTGCAGAAATGTGTGCCGATAGTGATTGGCCATCTTCGTGTCCTGTCGTTGGTCAGCCTTCTCGATGAGGTGCTTGGCTCCACTCACAATGATGTTCTCGATGGATTCTTTTACTTCAGCCCACTCCGCTCTGGAAGAAATACGATTAGCACAAAATAAAGCAATCAATTACATTAAATATGTAACTAATTATGTCGGCCAAATTGAATTTGAAAAGACACTTAAATATCAACACATCATAGTCATGACTATCAAAACTTTCATTAAATATTTATCTCACTCTGTGATATCATAGAGAATTTGCCAATGAATTTGAATAATTTCATTCAATATTTATTGGAAATATGCATAGTTTAGTACAAAGTAGAAGGCAGCTACATTTATACAATGGAAAATGGCTACTAGCCACTACAAGGTAATATAAAAGTGGCAACATTTCTTTTAATTAACCACCAACTATCATCAAAGTAAAAAGTAGACTTCTCACTAGGAAATCCAACAGACTCCTAGTGAAGGTTATGATTGTAAGTACAACTTTTAATTGTTACGACTACCTCCATAAACCTATAAAACATGAATTTTATCGATTTACAGATAAATGAATTGCAAAAATACCTTTAATACAAGAATGAAACCTGATTGATTGAGAAAAAGACAAACTCAAATATTTTTGAGGAACTATTAAATGCAAAATAGACTGAATCTTCCCTTGTTTGGCATCTTGGATCTAGGTCTATAAGATAAGAACATCATCATTCAATAACGGGATCATATAGATTCATTTCGTACAAAAATTGGAAAACATGTTAAATGTCTCAGTGATACAATACATTATGCATCAAATGAGTATCACCCACAAATAAGGAACAAAAAGCAGAAATTAATTTATCATATTCGCTCAGGGCCACTGCGATTGGTCTATTTTATAATCTTATGTATCACTCATTTACGTTTATTTGAATTCATCAAGCTATTTAGGCAAGAGCTACATTATCATGGGAAAATCACCAAAACTCTAACAAATAAAATTTACTAATACCTCACACACTTAAAAAATAGTTCGAAGGGTTTGGATCATCCTAGCGAAGAATTTAGCTTATTATTTGTAATTCCATAAGTCACACTCTTCTGTATTTTCCAGCGCTGTTGGAACATTAAAAGCTTCAACGGTATAACGGGGTTTTTGAGTAAAGATGCGATCCTAAATTCACGCCGTGCTATAAATATGCTGCAAAAATGAAATATAATTCTTCTATTCCACAGCCTCTTTGCAATGTCAGCCAACAAGCGCATACTGTAATTTACGCTGGATAGAGAATCACGAAGGAAAGAGTTCTCTATTCTCCAGATGAATAACTCTTTACTCTTGGTTTTTCTCTGTGGCTTTCAAAATTATTACAAATAAATGGCAATTTATTTATTCGTTTCCAAACAAATGGCAATCATCTTCGTTTAATAAGCTGGGTAACATTTTGTGCTTTTCAATTTTGCTTACCCTACTTAACTCTATTTACTTTATCATTTACTCTATCCATTCTCCTCCCGCGACGGCAGTACTAATCACTGTAAGTCGGCAGTGTCGGTAACTTCCTGTTACGTGCATACGGACGTGGATTCAAACCGCAACTGCGGCTAATGCGCGTATATACAACGGTTGCGGAGGCTGGGCATTAGATACGGCCTCTCATCGACTGCTTTCGGTGCTCAACTAGAAGGTCGCACTGGATTGCTCATACGCATCCTATCCCACTGTATGTCCTTTGAAGCATGGTTCCGCAATATTAGCAACAAATTCCTTGCAAGAGAAATGCGATCGAGAAGTAACCATTGAATTCTCCTCTCTTCGAGATATATCGTACAATAATAGATAAAGCTTCCTGAAAGAGTTGGGAAATTATAGTTACTGAGAGAGATTGATCGGCCGTCAATATTCAATTTCCGTTCGAAGAATAACCACTTCATACTGAGAAAACCTGTAACGGACATCTTAGTTAATTAAAATGACAAGCTAGAGAGGTAAAAACGATGTCCAGTTTTTTTTCTGCTAGTCAATAGAGAAACCCGTTTAAGAGAAGATAATGAATGAAGACAATACATAGCATCTATATAATTACCTAAGATTAAGTCGGTTGATTGCAGCCCTACACCTTTCTCTATGTATGATGTTAGGTCCCTAACTGCCCTGGTTTTGCTATGTACTTTTCTCTATATTTGGTCCATGAATTTATTCCCGAGTCCTCTTCTGGGGACTTGACCTCTATGTTACCTTCATTAATGTTCTTCAAAAACCCATTGTGTCTCAGTGTGTGTCCAATCCATCTGATTCTTGATTTATGGCTGGTGTTCAATATGGCCCTTTCCTCTTCTACTCTTCTTTACACTCCATCATTTCTTATTTTATCTATCCATTTTATCTTCAGCATTATCCTCCGGCACCAGGTTTAGAAGGTTTCTAGTCTTTTCTGGTCAGCTTTTCCAATGGTCCATGCATCCGATCAATAGAGTGCCACACTCCACAAGAATGCTTCCCCGTACTGTTTCCTGATTTGTAGTCCTATCTTTGAGCACAGCAGTTGTCATTTTACAATGAACGCCTTCTAAGTATGATGTTCGTTGTACTTCTTTGGTCCCATATGACTGGACTGCGGAGATAGATGAATGCTCTAATATCTCTTCTCCACTTGCTCTAATATCCCTTCTCTCAGTGCAACTAGTGTATTCAGATTTTCACTTCCCCATACAAGGATTTTAGTAAAATGTGATTTGGTTTTTTTCCCTGCGTATGATACTAATAAAAACTTCTCGGGTTTTCCACCAGGTTAGATAGTTTTTGGCCAACGTTTCGATGGCTATCTCCGCCATCGTCCTCAGGGCAAGCCAGTTTCGAGATTTGTGCATACTTATATACCTGACGGTTTTGCGCCAAAAGTAGTCAGGCTCACTGAGATTGGCACTTATAAGGATTTTAGTTTTCGTCTTATTTATTTTCATATGTGTTCTTTGAGAACTAGGTCCACTGTGTTTAGTGACCTTTGAAGATCATCGAGATTTTATGATATGACTGTTATATCAACTGCAAAGCGGAGAATGTTTATTTATTCTCCGTTTATCTTTATTCTACTTAGTCCAATTTCCTGTACTTCTCTTATTTCCTCCTCCAAGTATTTACATGTTGAACAGTGCTGGAGAGAGGTTGCATCCTTATTTAATCCTTTGTTGAGTTTTGCTTCTATTTGGCTTCCGTCTCTCTTTCGTATTCTGGCGACTTGCTTTTTCACAGTTGGTAGAATATTCCTCTGTCGTTGTAATCCAGTGCGAGGTTTTCCCGCAGCCTCAACATCTTGTTCTATTCAACATTATCTAAAGCCCTGAATACAAGATACATTAACCCATACGAGCTAATGTGTGGATGTATGAAAGCGTGAATGGACGAGAAAATTCACCATGTAACCACACCAAATTGTACAAATGCATGAACAGGAAAATAGAATCTGCTCTATATGGTCCATGCATTCTTACATGGATATTTTCATGAACACGTACGGGTAGGGTGTTCCAAAATACCAAAAGTATCTGGGAGTCAAATAAGTAATTTACCACTGCGTTACCATTCATAAAGTAAGCTCGCACACCAAATCTGGGCTCTGTCGGATAATATTTACCTGTCGACCACGGGCCTTGAAATTTGAGAAAAACGACTAAGGTAGTGTAAAAGTAGACCGCGCTCCGAAATATCGCCACCAAAACGGAAAGCTCAATGTGCTTGGAGCCTCCAGTCGTAATGAGTATCGTTAGAAGCACATATGACCAAGCTTTGACCTTTCGTGACCTCGCAGTGGGGTCAAAATGGCTGCGAAACGAAGTTTAACGCAAATACAGCAAATGGGCGCTGATCGCGCTAGGCGGCGATTTGCGCTACATCGTGCCCTTATTGCGTCCTTTGCCACGCTGGCGTCCACGCTAGATTGGGCCGAACTGAGCCACAACATGGCAGTCGGTGTCGTGGTGTCGGTTGAAACTGAAGCTGGAAAAGGCGTAGATAAGTACACTTTGAGCCGTTCAACAGTCAGGAGAGACAGAATGGCGGAACGCTCGGATGTAGTTTGACACTGAAAGAGGAATTTGACGGAGAGTGTCGTGTTTCTTTGCATTGGGATTCATTGGGATGGCACAATTATGAAGGACATTGCATCAAAAGTTAAAGTAGACAGACCGCCTGTTTTAGTAGTGATCATTGATGAGACAAGCAAGGACAGGGTGGCGATCGTAAGGGAAAACCGGGAAAACCTGGAATTGTCAGGGAATTTTGAATTTATGTATTGGTCAGGGAAATTTCAGGGAATTCTTCTAATAGTCAGAGAGAAATTGGAATACGAATAATTGTTATTTTTATACCATAACGTTTATTGGCCAGTCTTTTCCGACCTTAATTTCACAAACTAAAACTAACGTCCGTCGCTGACGTGCATAGAATATGCCCCATCAATTAGTTATGAGTCAGACATACAATGTATCCCTTTTGTCTATCCATATTGCGATATTTGCCTAGTTGTGTTAAAATTCATGATCACAGTGCATTACGCTCATCACAAGGAATCCGAGGCTATGTTGTTCGGAAAACTTTGCCTCGCGTTTTTTTTTAACTTCCGAAACTCAGGTCGAGAAGTAGCTGGAGCACACTAGCTTATAGTAAATACAAGCTTGCAGCTGTAAAAATACGAGACGATGATGTGAAAATTTAGAAAATTTAATTCAGCAGAAAACAAGTACTCCAATAATAGATGACCTTTTGGCGAACAGTCAGGGAAATTGGTAAATCCATCAGGGAATAGTCAGGGAAAGGTCAGGGAATTTGAAAAGTGGATTTCAGTAGCCACCCTGAAGGAGCATTTACTAGGTGCCCCGAAACTTTCCTGAGGGAATGCTGAGCAGGAGTTCCCAGCCATTGTTAATTTGCTCAGAGAATGGGGAGTGATGGAAAGGTACGTAAAAAGTAGGAAATTAATTTAATTATTTACTATTTATTTCTGAGTCCCATTTTAAAACGAAAATTCGTGAAGAAGTTTTTCAGGGTTGTAGCTTTTGGTTTTGATACAACTTCTACCAATACTGGAAGACACAGTGGTGTCTGTGCTCGCCTTGAAGTCGAGCTCGGCGTAAACTCTCTCCATCTGGCGTACAGACACCATACACTGGAAATAGTTTTAAATGCGGTTTTTACGGAAAGCTTAGGAGCAGACAATACCCCCACCATTGCATTGGTCTGTGCAATGCTTTTAAAGAACGGTGGAATTCCCTACAACTGAGAGAATGGCAACTGGGCACAGACGAAAGGGATGTGATGCGAGTCATTTGGTCGAAACTGCGAGATTTGTCCAGTTTTACCCAAAATCAGCTCCAGGTACGTCACCTTTTATTGAAAGGCAGCCAGCCGTGGAGGTGCAAATCCTAATGCATGATACGAATTTTCAGGTTTTCCAGCCGAGAGACGATTACAAAAACCTACTAGTAACCACCCTGCTATTTTTGGGAGTAAAACTCCCCGAAGGTTCAACTCCATGCGAGCCAGGGGCCACAAATGACACGATGTGGATGGCCAGGGCCCACTATGCCGTCTTAGTGTACCTCTATCGTCGCCAGTTTCCGTTAGTCACCACAACACCAGAATAACCTACGCATTCTGTGTATATTTCTGGTCAAGTACTACCTGCCTCAATGGTTTATGGCTCCTTCCGCTAGCAAAGCACCAGCCAGCAACCTGAAATTTCTTCAGGTACTTACTGGCAACAAGAACAATTTGCTGAGTCACTGTGTGAAGAGGCTTCGAGAACATTTGTTGCTAAGAGCAGGTATCGATTCGGCGATAACGTGATTATCGATTAAATTAGGACTTTAAAGTGGAAGAGGAGGAGGGAGCATGGCTTCGCGGACAGGGGGGATCGAAATAAAAGGGGGAGAGGAAGGGGGGGTGGAAAAGGGGGCATAAAGGGCACGATGTAGCGCAAATCGCTGCCTAGCGCGATCAGCGCCCATTTGCTGTATTTGCGTTAAACTTCGTTTCGCAGCCATTTTGACCCCACTGCGAGGTCACGAAATGTCAAAGCTTGGTCATATGTGCTTCTAACGATACTCATTACGACTGGAGGCTCCAAGCACATTGAGCTTTCCGTTTTGGTGGCGATATTTCGGAGCGCGGTCTACTTTTACACTACCTTAGTCGTATTTCTCAAATTTCAAGGCCCGTGGTCGACAGGTAAATATTACCCGACAGAGCCCAGATTTGGTGTGCAAGCTTACTTTATAGATGGTAACGCAGTGGTAAATTACTTATTTGACTCCCAGATACTTTTGGTATTTTGGAACACCCTAACGTACGGGTTAATGTATCGTCTAACCAGGTCCTAAGGCTCTCTCCTGTTCTACGATTGTGACGTACAATGGCCTGTTAACATGCATTGTTTCACTTATCATTACTCTCAGTCACAGTATGGCCTCCCTGGTACCCTCGTTCTTCCCAAATCCAAACTGGTTTTCCGAGAGATTGTCTTCAATTTTCCTTTCCATCCTTCAGCTTATTATTTGTGTGAGTATTTTTAATGCATGTGACACTAGACTCAAGATTCGGTGCTTCTCACATCTCTCAGTTCTTGTCTTCTTTGGTATCGCACTCATTACGCTTCTTTGAAAGTTCTGGAAGTCTTCCGCTTTGGAAGCTATTCCTGAATATCTCGTAAAGGTTACACTTGCCTTTACTTCCGAGCGCTTTGATAATTTATCCGATGATGTTGACTGATCCAGGCGCTTTGTTTTTCTTGAGGTCTTCTACTGCCCTATTGAATTCACTCCTCAGTATGTGTCGGCCCCGGTCTTCGTCGTCAACCTCGCGCTCGTCGTTCATTAAGTTTCCAGCGGCGTTGGCCCTTGGTAGAGTTTTACCTTTACAACCCTCGGAATGGGAGTCCAACACGCCACCACTGGTCCAAACCGGAGCAAATACGTATCAATATTGGAAGAATTAAGCGAGGACTACCCATCAATAATGATTATAGAGCGAAATGAGCCACTATCAACAAAATATAAATCAACTTACACATACCCATTTCTATGGCTTTTTAAAACCAGATTTAGAGCTAAAACGATGCTTGTAAATGACCAGCAAGGTGATACTAGCATCTGGAGAGAGTTGGGTGACCATGTTTACTCTTGGCGGTGCGATACATGAAAATCTTTTATAGACAACAGTTTACCATATAGTTATGCGTCGTACTTCAGGCCATACTTGCTGCCAATGATTCCGAGAAACACTATCGACAATGTCTTAGATTACTTCCGGCTGCAATTACAGAAAGACAATACGGTCTAATATCAATACGTTTATAAAATGGTAAAACCTTCATATCAGTTCCAATCTATCTCCCATTTCATCAATCGTGGCCAGTTAGTTTATTTATATACGGTGGTACTAAATTGCAAAGGTACGAAATTGATTACCTTTGCTTTCAAAAACTGGTAACTGAAAAAGAAATACTTATTTCTAAATGCTGTTGGGATTCGCTCAAGTCAAAGAAACGACAAGTAGAATTTTCTATTTACCAATTTAAATTTTAAGTTCAAAAATATTTTAGTGGAATTATGTCCTATTTTAACAACAACTGGTTATCCAACCAGAGCAGTTTAATTGAAGAAAGTAATTAGTCCCCCGGCAACAAATCCTGAAGGAGGCTTGCTGGATAATATGTAGATATACAGATACGAATCGAATCATTTTATAAAATGAAAACTTCATGACTAATTTCCTTTTGCTCACTTTTACAATTTGTGAGGGTGAAGATACAAAGATCCTTCGTATGACGCGAAAAATACTTTTGCGGAGAAGGCACATGGAGAGTAAGAGCATACTCAAGTGCGCAATTTCTACATATGAACCATCAAAATGTCAACTTTATGATTGCATACATAGAGCCTCGGACATTTTCTAAGGAAATAAATACCGAAGTCAATATTAAAACAAACACTTTAAAGGGTAAATTTAAGAAACTCTGATAATTAAATTTTGGTGCTTACGCCGCTTCGTCTGACACCTCTGGGTTGGGTTTTGGTCTTCGTAGGTGATAGTGCTCGGTGCCATCTTCCGCCTCCTTCGGGAAGTACCACGTGGACAGCACATCCTCCGCGTCCGTCAGGCTGAGTTCCTTCACTGCTTCTTTCAACGCCACTACATCAGATGAAATTAACTTGGCCGGAAGAGGACGAGGAAGATACTCATCCCCCACGAGGCACTGAAAATACCAAGAAGTTGTCGAGTATTAAAGAAGAAACTCTTTCTATGAAGCAAATACGAAATTAAACTTGGTTTCTGACAGATTTTGAGGGCATCGCGACTAGCCACGGTAATTATTCTTTACAGTGTCACCTGGAATTGCATATAAGCACGAAATTTCAAAGAGAAAAATCGGGAATAGAGTTTCCTCGGAGGTATTTTACCGTTATGTGTACTTGCGGGGGAATTCGTAAAGGTAATACCGTGGCAGTCTTACAATTACAATATTTATTGTGTCCTACTTCGATGGTAAATTCAAAAGATCACAGGGGATTAACAATATGTAAAAAAGAATGAACGCCTTTTGAGTTCAAATTTAGACTTTAACCTGGTGGACTACGGCGCTCAATGCACGCTTTGCACTGCTCATTGCATTACATGTCCAACACTCTAAAACACCTTATTCTTTCATAGCCCAAAGAAATCGATATGAAAAGAGGACGTAGTTTAGGTAGCTTCACTGGACAAATTACTCAACGCGCAACCGAATATACACAGATTCGAGTCCCAGTCAAAGTGAATGATATTTCTTATGTGGAATTTTGTACTCAGATTCAAAATTATATCAATATACACCCATGTGACTGACATGCATTCAAGCTCGTGGGTGTAATGATAGTCACCAAAATAATGAGATTCACAATAAGATAAATCATTGTCTTGTCCAGGATCCTATCCAGGATAGCCCCATTTGTTTGGTTAGGTGCTTTATATTATATTAATGGTATAACTGACCATCTCACTGGGCATTAATTAATGTCCCGGGTTTAAATACTAGTCAAGCAAAGTTATTTTTATGGGGGTTTTAGTATTTGCCTTTTATTTTCATGGCGAACCCCATTGGTGTATGAACTCAAATTTATTCATAGCCCATGCCATTGAAACGCATTTCTTATACCCTCATTTGTTGGCTATCAAATACTTGTTCTGTGCCCAGTTTAGAAACTTTTCCCAAGTTCAGAACATTTTGAAATGTACATCTTCAAGAGCCTATGGCATTACAGGTCATAATCACTTTCATTTCATTAACATTATAAGTTTTCGGGTCAAATCTGAGGTACCTCACTTAACATAAACTGAACATGATACCTCAACCTATACGAAGCCTTATCAATTTTCTTGTCTTACAATTACAATATTTATTGTGTCCTACTTCGGTGGTAAATTCAAAAGATCACAGGGGATTAACAAAAATTAATTCAATGCGTAAAATCTGGTTAAGGAAAGTAAAAAGCTACACAGTAGCTCAGGTTATAATTTATATTTTTAGAAATCTAAACGACTAATAGGACAGTAATTGTTGTAAACAGGACGAAAAGAGTTAATTTAATGATTTTTATCAATGCGCTGGAATTAATGATTGATGTCCACAAAGAAACATTAAAAATAATTTTTCTTTGTGGACAAATGAGTTATACAAATAAACAAACAAAAGCTTAAAGAACTTAAAGACAGACAGTAAAAAAAAAGTAGCTCTATTTGGAATGTCCACCGGGGAAGAGATTCCATGGCAACGGACGTTTTGATGCCTGAGTGCCACCAAGGAATCCCTAACCCAGTACACAATCTTGAAAAAAATACTCAGATCTTGAAAAAAATATTCAGCATCGCACGCCAGGAAAGCCTCTTATAAAACTAAGTAATGTAGAAAGTCAAAAAATACATTTGCCGGGTCGAAACTATCGTGGATATAACGCAAATACAATTTATTTTGCAATTTTCATAATGGTTTACGATACAGCCAATAATTTACTGTTTTTCAATCTAAAAAGAACTGCTACGCTATTTAATTCAGCTATTCACGATATTTGCGCTGATTTTAATGGACGGTCCTTTTGTTTAATGTATATTGAAAACATAAATTGAAACTCATAGGTGAGATATTCAAAAGGGATAATTAAGTTAAAATTGAGAAGATAACTGGGGATTTATAATTACGCATTTCTTCATTAATTCTTTATTTTGGTGGCATATTGAAGAGTTGCTCCAGCAATTTTCTTCGCCAAGAATATGTGGTACATATTTTAAAGAACAATATCCCCATCTGCTTGAATATACATCCGCAAAAATGTTTTTTGTTGGACAAAGCTTTGTATAGTGCAGGTATGGATATCGGTTGAATTCCTTCGTTACAAACAGTCCTGACCCCCCTGAAATAATACTATGCGATTATGCGCAAAATTTCCAAAAGAAGCATAATTCACGTCAAAAATCAATCCTCCAAAATTAGCGGCTACGTTATTTTTTAAGGCTAAATTGAACAATAATTGATTGATGAGCAGTAAACTAAGAAGACGCAGAAAAAAATATGCGTTTGACAGGGGTCAGGCTAGTGAGATGTGTAAAAAATTGTATTGTTTTCATTTTCCTTAGACGTTCAAACGATATTGAACCTATTTTTTCAGATGATTTTTCAGTTCATTTATTTCTCCATCACTTTCATCCACAGAGTTGTTGCAAAGCGTCCATTTTCGTCACCAATATTAAATTGACGCTTCATGAAGAAATAAGATAGAAAATAAAAGTAGATTCAAGGCAGCAGAATATAAATTCTTTAGGCAGAAAATTAGTCAATCAGATAAGAAAATATATCAAAATAAGTCATGCAAAAATCCAAAAGGCCCAAAGAAGACAGGGAGAAAATACCCTTGAAGAAAACTCTGCGTAGTAGAGGACTCAACCATATCGATTCCATTTTCAAAAAACAGCCACCTATAAAAAACATTGGAAGAAGTAACAAATAGGGATAATTATTGAAGACGACTAAGGATGGAATACATAGCAAAAATCTTCGAGGAAGTTAAAATGCGGAATTATGACAGTATCTTACGGTTTTCTGGAAAGGAAATATAAAGAAGTGCTGCAGCAGTCATTTGCTTCATGACGGATTAATATGGTGATAATATAAATTTATCTCTTGATCAAAAGTCACAAGTGGTAACAAGGTTGCTGAGGTATTGGGCTTCAATTTAAAAGCTTGTATCCCATTGCTTTTCGAGTATTGTTGTTTTCAATTATGAATTATTTAACTTACGCAGCGCTATGCCACCATAGCAATTAGCAATACTAAAAATGTATGTCTATTCACAATTGCGGACTCTAGAATTCGAATAGCTCTCTTTGCCTGGGTTTTACACCCAGCACATATTTTGAACCATCCGCTCTTTTTCATTTCATACCCATCAGTACCATACTCAGTAGTATATTTCGTTACCGTGACGTGTGATTTGAAAAATTATGCCATTTATTTTTTGCACTAAGAACTGGACCCAACTCGCGAGTTGGTATGTATAATTTAAGCACACGCGGAAGCTGGATAAATTACCCCAGGCTGTTTCCCAGTAGTGCCTCAAGGGAGCATGGACATACGTTAACTCTGGACGATTTGGGCAAACAAACGTTTTCTTTTAAAGGAGAGGCTCTCTTTTCTACCACTTGCATGATCAGGTACACAATACCTTTCAATGGGGTTTCACATATTTAATGATTCAGAGATTTTCTTCGGTATTCCTCGAAATATTGCTGCTTTTGCAGGGATGATGTGATATTACCGTGAAATCCCGCGATTCTGAAAATATTACACTCGGTCGTCAAGATAGGAACTTGGGAAGATCCGGAGAGGTTTTTAGACGGTTGAATATGAGAAACAAGGACAAAAGTTCAGTAAATAGTAGCTTCTTCGTTGGATTGAAAGAAACAGGAAAAGTACCTACTGATGAAATGAGGCCTGCAGTATCCTTTCAATGCCAAACACCACGACCGCCGCACATGATGGACTAT
Source organism: Ceriagrion tenellum (assembly GCA_963169105.1). Classification (NCBI taxonomy): domain Eukaryota; kingdom Metazoa; phylum Arthropoda; class Insecta; order Odonata; family Coenagrionidae; genus Ceriagrion; species Ceriagrion tenellum. The sequence goes on from OY720637.1 coordinate 132,710,943, forward strand.
TAAAAGCGTGATAGGGTGACGTTTTTTACTTTAATTTTTGTTTATCTCTGGTTTAAATAATTCATGATAGACTAAAAGGTAGTAACTGAATTTTCCGCGAGTTTACACTCGCCAGAAAACCATAGTTTAAACTTTCCTATGAAGAGCCTCCGGCTCCTCCGGCTAATGCCAGAGTTTAAATGCACTGTGAGTATTGAATCATTAGAAGCATTTGAACTTATTTGTACCTTAGACTTTCTTTAGCAAAAGTATGAATACGGCTGGCAGGTTGGTAAGAAAAAGGTTATCTGAGAAAAAATGGAGGCAAGGCTGAGAAAAAACCTAGCCACGGCATTAGCCTTCTCTTGGAAATGGTTTTTAGAGTTCAACTTTCCTTACGATCTTGCACGAAATGTGTTTGCTCTCCTCATTAACACTCAGGTAGAGATTAAGGAGGCTTGAAGTTAAAAGCCAGAACTATTACCCACAGCCACCAGATCCGTGATCAATAGGGGTTTAGAGATAATATTTTAATAATGCTAGAGATTTAGGGATAAAAGTTTAAATAATGCTAGCTTTCGTTTGCTTCCTCCAAGAATTTTGACACGTTTTACGGAAAATCTATGAGTTTGCTAAATACTGTGCGCATGGTAAGACAAAATGTTGGCCTATGCTCCATTATCGACCACCTTTAATGCTATATTGACTAATATTTTTTACAGCACAGTTTAAACAATTTTCCCGAATCAATGTACAATAAGCGACGTCCAGCTAGATCTTACGAAAACATTATTTCGATGTTCCTTCCAAACAAATTGATAGCTGATTCATACACGAACATTAGAACATTTGACATTGTTAGCTGTAAAAATTTCAATTTTTATCTAAATCTGCAGTTTAAGCTTCATTATTCCACTTGATAAATTAGTTGAGGTTGTAATGGTATGAGTAATATAAGTGTTAGGATATTACTCAGAATATTCGAATGGATAGGTGACACAATAGTCCTTATATTTGTGCTATTGGGTTAGAAAAAAATGTGTGCAAATATATTATTTGGATTGGAAAAGGAAAAGTCTTATTAATAATCTTTATAGAGACTTTAGTGTAAACAAATTCAATTGAATTAAATCGCGGTACTGTGCCCCTCAAGTTACTAAACTAGGGAAAAATACAAATAGGGGAAGCCCTGGACTGAATCACCAAGAATGACTCTGACTAGGAACTCAAAATTTTGCATAAGTTCCTGAAAGATATGGACAGCGTCATTTATTACAAAATTAAAGCCTTTATTTAAATTCGGTCTGAAAATTGTCCTCCAAATTTTTGATATTTAAATGGCAATTTCATATGACTTAGTGAAGTGGTTGGAGTCAGACAGGGACTTCGTGAATCAGCTAAGTAATGTCGATACTTCTGAAGCAAGAAGATAAAAGTTGATGTAGAAGTTCTGTAAATATCATCAAAAATTATTATAAATACAATATATTATGAAAGCCGTGTTTAACTACCAATGCAAAGTTCCGGACTGCTCCGAAGCAATCCCTGATAAATTTTGAGGAAATCGGTTCAATTGTTACCAGCAATTAAAATTAAACGTTATGATTAGTTTTAACCTAACCATTTTTAGTTCTCAATATTAGATAAAACACTGAGGAGACAACGCGACACACGGCGGCGGATTTAGTAAATTCCAGCGTAGACGTGAGAGCAACTAAGGTGACCAGCGCTCTCTCTCTCGGGGCCGTATCTCGGACTCTACTCGGAAGAAATTATAAACATTCGTTATGAAAAATACCAAATATGAAAAAAGTCGATTGGATTAACAGGAAAGTGATTAAAAACTGTACTCCTTAATCGTCCGAAATGTAATACGTAAAAAATGGCGTAATGTCAAAAATTTGGGAGCGATGCGGCAGGTCTTCACTTTTCCCAAATACAGTAATATTTTATGCACATTATTTTCGAAAGCAGTGGCGTAATTTTCGGGGATGTCCTAAAAGTAATTCGAATTTCAAAAAATTGTGGACCACCCTATAGTCAAATGAAACCAGATCAACAACAGTGTCAGTTTTTCATGATAGTGTTCCATAATATGAAAGTAATTGGTAATCGAAAGCAATGGGGAAAATATCTGCTATTATGGTAAGATTACGCGCGAAATTCGCAAAAGATGTAATTTGGCTCTTAGAGTTTGAATGAATCGGGAGTGAATGATTATTTCGTTCTAAACTTTACGCATTAGAGATGTGAGTACAATCATGGCGAGCCAAGACTGCCGGCCGGGATGGCTGGAGAGTGATAGGGTCGCAAGCTAGCGCCCTCTCCAGGCTGAAGCGCCACTAGAGAGAGAGGAAAAAATAGATCACCCTTAAACTTATCTCTTACAACTACGGAGTCTCTTTCTGTTTTCATTGTAACTCCGCATACGATCTACCTTCTTTACCATTTCCGTAAAAACTATTTTCTAACTTTCCCTTCCACGCTCATCCCTCATCCTCCTGCGTATCAAAGGCTTTCGTATCTCTTCGCCCTCTCATTTGTACCAACCACTCACTCTGGCTCCCACTAATTATCTCCACTCGTTTCCTGTCTTCACCCATTCTACGGCACACTTCCTCAATCGTTTTAATTTCCGTCTATCACCCTTCCTCCATTCTCCTCCACACGCAAATCTAAATCGCCTCTACTTTATCTCTTTCCTCAGAGTTCATGTTTCTGCTCCATATACAACGCTGCACCCCATGTTACACAGTCTTTAAAGATTTATTCACGTCAAAAACTTCTGTCAATTTTCCAAGTCTGCAGGGTCCCTTAAAGAGGGGAGGGAGGTGAAGTCTTCCTTCACACCGGCCCCATCTACCGTCCAATTTCGTACCGACTAAGCCATCCCAGCCCCCTCTCGTGTCATTTTCGTGCACTGCGGCGGTATTTAAAGGGAGCAAGGATGCGAAATGAGCGGAGAAGGAAGAAGGACGGAGAGATGGAGGGAGTCGGAGGGGGGGGGGAGAGGGAAGGATGCCGGGTGAGTGATTATACTCGGAGGGGGTCAGCGGGGGGGGGGGGTGGCGATTAGTCGCCAGCACCCCGCCCTCGGGGTGAAAGCCTCGGAGGAAGAAGCGGAGTCTCTGGGCTGGGAGGGACACCTCGGGTGACGCACTAGTGTAGGGTTGGGAGGTGAAAATTTTGACGTTGAAGGATGGGGCCTCTGAGGGCGATTTTCGCACGGGTGGAGTAAAAAATGAGCTCGTCAGAGAGAGCGAGAGAGAGAGAAAGGAATATTAGGAAAGGAGCCGAAATCACTGAGTCAAAGGAATCGGTCCCCTTTTCTCTGGCTCGAGGAGAAGAAAATGCAAAGAAGCGTGGATAGATCCCATCTCATTCACTCCACCAAACTCTATTTTTCAATGTATCCCGCGAATATTTTTCGGCATCAATCGTAAACAAATGGCCGTCTCAATTTTTGTAAACTTTGCCGAGGATCAGACGCAGTATTTTTTGCGTTCCCGGATATTAAGTTTGGACATCTCTAGGTCCGAATTTTACGCCAGGCATGTGAAAGGAGTACTTGGAGGACCGCAGTGATTGGAACTCAATAAGTGCATTGCATTTGAGGCCATGGGTAGAAATATTTAACAAAAAAAATTAATATCATACAGTGGGAAGCTGTGCGTCTCGCTAAAAACTGCTACGAGCGAAAAAAAGTGTTTCACAGCTTTTAAAAGGATTTGGTTAGAACCCGCTTGAGACCCGGAGGCTACACGCTAATCTGCACTTGCTTGAGGAATTCATAACTGGTATGTTTCAGGGGAATGCAGAGAATATTATCATGATGCCTCACTACATCTCTAGGTCTGAAAGAACTTTCTAGGTCGGAAAGATCATCTCTGAAAGAAGCGATATAATATAAAAGATACATTACCGAACAGATAGGTGGAAAAGTGTATTCTTTCCACTTAGAATAAGGTACTATAGTAAAAACTGAGCTCCACTAAATACACTCCCATAATACACGTCACTATTTTACCTCCAAAAACTTTATCCCATACATATTTACTCGGCTGATGTCCTAATCCCCCTGCCATACGCCCAAGCGGCAGCTCGCAGTGTAGTGTGTAGATGTAGAAGGGCGTGGCAAAAATTTCTGCACAATGAATCTTGCCACTTTGATATGGAAATGTGATTATTTTGATCTCAAACATAAGATCTCTACCAAATGTGTCCAATAAAAATCCATCAAATCTAAGGATGAATTTATTCAGCCAGTTTTTTGGGCGCATTGAAAGAAATAAATGAAACTAGAAATAATAATGGATATAATACCCCATTCTTGGCAAAAAAATCATTAAGATTCAAGACAAAGGTTTTTAACTGAAAGAGCGTATCGTCAGCCATCGATCAGTAGCTAAGCAGTTGAGACGGCTTTGTCAGCGTCTTCAAATCGCTATGACCCTTGACGCAATCGGAAGTGTGATCTCCATCTCACCCTCCTAATAGTACCTGCGTCGCAGTTGCGTTGAAAGAAATATCACCCGCGGCCTTGTCCACAACGTTTCCCATCCTATCATTTTTAACGGTTTTACGCTAATAAATTATGCATTAAAGTAACAGTAATAGAGAGGTATCCCATTATCTTGGATACGATTGGACTAGATAGGGTAGGCGATTTTTGAAGGAATGGAAATAAATAGTAACTCATACTAATTATAGATAAGAACATATCATATAATTCATGTTAATACAAGTTATAACGACGATAACAAAAAAATTTGACCGGACAGTTAAGCAAAATTCCACAGAGAAAAAATCATCCGCCTTGACCGAGATTCAAACCCGGATCCCTCAAACTTCCGAGTGCTTTAGCCAGTTAAGCTACCGATTTTAGTGACCTTTAGGCTAGTCCCGGATAGCTTAAAATCTGATGACAAATCGGTCTTTTTAGGATGCGATTTATTTAAAATATAATTTTTAGTTGGAAATCCTCCAAAAAATCCCTCTGGGATTGGTTTGATTTAAGTTTTCATTATTTCCAATTCCAAAATCAATGAGCCTAATCATTGCTTTTATCAGCACAACACAAGTTTTCTGGGGAGCTTTATAAATAGTACTAAACAAGTATTGTATGGCTATTTTTACCTTACGGTGAGGAACTTTATGCTGAAAAGGTAACCATAAATTATATCATTGACTAACTCGTTTGATTAAGGAACTGTACAGGCCCCCGAATTACAGTTCAAAATTGTTCAGTGGATTTTGGCAAAAAGCATTTTCACTAAATGACTGTTTATGATGTTGTTCCTAATGTCTCATTAGTTGAAACTCCGAGTGAAGCGCATGCATTTAGGACCTAGCGCAGAAAGGTTTCATTTGCGAAATTCAAAGGAAATACGCTCGCTATGTCGAGTAAACTGGCACGAGTGAACAAAAAAACCAAAAAGCTGGATAACTGTGGATAAAGCTGGAAAAGCTGCAGATTCAAATTTCACTCGTCTTGGCAAATGGAAAATTTTAGATTTTCGTAAGCTTCAGGCTTGTGTGTGGAAGTTCTTCCATCTTGGATAACATCTGTAGAATCGGAAACGGTAACCAGATATAATAGACACACTGTCGAACACATAACTTTAAGAAATTTTTTCTTCCGTCATACCATTCACGACTAAAGCAATAGAAAATTTTGATAGAGATCCACGAAAGCCCATCTCCATCTTCATCACTTTCATCTTAAAACATTTTTCTTTCATAGCGTGACTGGTATCCTAGCCATTTCAGCCTTTCAAAATGATTGAAGGGTAGCATGCAATTTAAATGTACATTTTCCACCTTGTTGACGTAACGACTCATGTTTAGGCTACTTATCCACATATTATCGTCTATGTACTCGGCATGCAATACAAAGTCATCTCATTATTGTCCATCATCTGCAGCATTTTTCACCCCCAGATAGGCGAAGAACGCAATAAATTCCAATGCCAAGTAGTTCAAACATGACTAAATCTTCCATAGGAGAAAAAAATCTGCAAGTCAAAAATCCCTAATAATAGCAGAAGAAAACTCTAGGCAACGGGGACTCACCGAAACGGCCGACCTCTCTCCATTCCAGCTACCTTTTTCTGTTTCCTTGTCGTTTTTACTACTGGTGCCCTAACACTCCCTATCACAAGCCTTTGTGGCAGCTAGCAGGGCGATACAAGAAATATAAGCAGATGTAAACTTGATAATTTAGAGTCTCTGACAGGAGAAAAGAGAAAAAATGGACAGCGGAGAAAGGTTAAATAACCAAAAATGGGTACTTGTACTCTTATCAATCCCCTCATCACTCTCCGGGTCCATCTATTCGGAAGTTTTCCAGTAGGACTTCCCGTGCATACTCCAAATTTCCACTTTCGCTATCTCAATCCAAATCCTACGACACAACAGTCATCATCGCTATGCCAACTCTCCCTAAAGTTTTCAACTTAATTTATGGTGTAATCATTGAATATTCATACTATTTGTTATTTGCATCTCTCATCCACGCTTTTCCTTGTTCTTCCCCTTTTGGCCATTATTAAATCATCGGTACATCGGCCGATAATTTGATAAAAGGGAAAAGATTTTATGTCCTTTCCCTAAGGGCATCGTTCCAGTTTGGCGTGAATTATATATCGACTTTAGTTTCCTTAAGGATGGCATCAGTATCGCGAGTCTTATCATTCATCGAAAACCATTCAACACTTAGCTTTAAGGAAACAATCTGAATCATGCACATGAATTGTCGTGAATAAGGTATTATTCATAATTTACGTCATTCAAGGTAGTGGAAAGCAGATTTTTCTTAAGCACTTATGCAGAACATGCTAAAGTTTTAGTGTACATTCATTTTAAATAGAAAGAAGCTCGAAGTGAAAGTACTCAAATAATAAGTAGTATAAATGATGAAGAAAACATCCTTTTGAGACTTCTTATTTGAGCAATTTACCAAATATCGAATTATAAAGATTCAGCTGAACTTTTTTCGTTCACTGGGTACGCTTTAAAAGCCTTCTCATCTGGACAGTTTTTTTAGTTTTTACAGACATGTTATGTTTACGAATAAATTAATTTTTGACAATTATTAAAGTCAACTGTAAACCATTACATTTTTAGCGTGATCATGGCGTCAGATACTCCTAGTTATTTTAAATGATGCCTCTTGGGTGCCAAATCACAGCCGTATCTGATCCCATGAGGAATGGATTCTTTCTTTCCAATTATCTCCAAAACAACTGCAAAAGCTGGATAATTATTTGGCATAATTGTAAATATAAGGCTCTTCCTTATCAAGAGGCTAAATTTAATTAACTCATGCTCGGTGATTTACCACTCAAATAACCTAAGGTCCCATCTGAGCGATGAGGAGCGGTTGATGTCGTTTTCGATGGATGAATTGCTCGTGTAATTAGCTCAAGCTTCTAAAGTCAAATTATAGCGATTACATACAAGCTATTGTACGAGGAGTAACATTCTCTGAATGTGCACTACTCACCACTGGCATGCTGGGATGTTCTAAAGGGATTATAATAATAATATAAACAGAGAGAATAATCAATGTCAATAATAATATAAACAGAGAATAATCAATGTCCTATAAAAGAACCACAGCTATCTTATTCAATAGCTACCTTCGGTACAATTCCTTTTTTTCCTTTTTTCTGTTTCCTACTACAAGTCCAAAAAGTCCAAGAAATCTATGAAGTATAAAAATGAGGGAGTGCGTTTTGGGTGTAAAAATATAGAACTTGAATTTTCCCCAGACGGTTTTCATTTACTCAGATTTTATACAGGAACTTGCGAGGAAAAATCCTGTTATACTCAATTCATCGTTTTACTATTTCACCGTCCTTGGAAATTAAAAATTGATGTGACAATTCCACTTATAAAACTAGATGTTTTATGTTTATTATGTTGTTTCATCTTATTAAGAATTTTATCCAAATCCAGGCTAGTAAACACATTTTAAGGACAATATTTGCATAAAAAAGCCGGATATTATAAATAATGCTAAGAGGAAAAATTGATGTTGTTTTTTCCATTTGTACTGGTATCTAAATAGTGTGATTCGATCATTGTCTTAACATTACGACAACAAAATTTTAGTCGCGCAGAAGTTACTTTAAAAAGTTACGTTAAACTATATTCTCCTTTTCCCTCCTTATTGGTGTCCTTTGATGGGTAGAGACTATCTTCCCATTGGGTCGTTGCAGGATCTTAAAGCTCTGGATTAACTAATCGCATTAATGAGTAAACCTTGATATTTTCACAACTATACCTTACTCATTTCTTTTAACATGCACATTCTACTAAAATATTTGCATTATAGTCCAAATATTGATATTATGCATCTTGCAAATTTTGGTGATGTTTTATTTTAGTTCGAATTTGTTTTTTTTTCGTCTCAGAATTTTCATCTCTGCAACTTCTTGTAATCTTTCTGCGGCTATTTGGTATTTTTTTCGGTAATAAATGTCATCGTAGGTCTGATAACGTTTCCATATTTCTTTTTTGGGTAATATTTATAGCTATAAGTATTATATTTGAGCAAAAATAAGTTCTTAGAGAATATACTCATTATTCTAAGGCTTAATGCGGCTCTCAAAAGAGGTACGGAGAAATATATTTATGAAGGAACAGAAAAAGAAAAGATAACAATGGGACTCATTTTAAGGTCAACCATATCCTGAGCAATAATGGCCGGAAAAATAAAAAGGGAAAAAATACCGGAGAAGACCAAGGAAGGGTTAGAGCATGAAAATGATTGCCTAATGCTAAAAAACTAGTAATGCCTGAGTAAAGCGATTATTTGAAATAATAATTCAGTAGACTACTGCAAAAAAGTAATCTTTCCACAAATTCCTACCTATACTAAAGCCAACGAAGCGCTTAACGCTCATGGAATCTCTCGTGTGTTGAAAAAATTCAGCATTCAATAACCCAAAGCTTTGCGCTTTTTCTGTCATTTGAATAATTCAAATCCGAACCCAAAGACTTCATTTAACATTTCCTTTAAAATCAGTGGGGAAGGTCAATTTCATTTAACCGACATGGATTTGAAGTCTTAAAAAAATTAATTTCAGCAGTGTGTTTCCTCATTTGACATTTAGTATTTTCTAAATGCGTATAGATTTGAAGGTCTATCCTAAAATTTCTTCTTCGTTAAGTTTAGACGTCATATTTTTGTTTGACTACAAATTTGAATTTAAATTCAGAGATTACTACTTTATTCTTATAAATATGATACTATAGACCCACGGCATTTGCTATTTTAAATATTTGAAGGTTTCAAGAGTCATATAGTTTTTGTATTCGAAATCAGAATCGTCTAACCTCTAAATAATCTAGGCTCATTAATTTTGTATCATCTCATCCCAGAGTTTCCTCCGTACTTACGTTGCACTTGTCATGCCTCCGTAAATACTGTGCTCACGTCCAGGGTATACAAATTAGACGCATGTGTGTACCCTGAAGGTGAACCAACGCCGTGATCAGCTTACTCGCCGGTCAAGGACAGAAAAAGAGAATCCCGCTCCAGGGACCACCTGCTCCTGTTCTCCGTCTGGCACCTCTCACTCCCCAGGGGACTTAATTCCCGGGCAGGGTTCCTCGTAACTCTGATCATCACCTTACCCATCCTTTGCATGCACGGAGGCGTACAAAGTTGCTACAACCAGGCCCGGCGATGGCGTAGTGCCTCCAGGCTCATCAAAAAACTGCTCAGGAGGAATAAATTTGTGGCCAGCGAGCAATTTTGTTTTATCGTTTTACTTCTTTGGATGCGTGAGAAGGAACTTTAATTATTTTCCTCAGAACTAATATTGCAAATGACAAGAAATAGTCATAGCAGCGGTGTTTTTAACTTCAATTTACCATTTAAGCGAAATTCTTCTTAAAACGGGTGGTTTGAGGATTAGTAATAGGGAATCACGGAGGGGACTTTAATGAAGGTTGCTTCCAACAATGGAAATTGAACAGAAATTTGACAGTACGCGGTGTAAAATAATTTATTTTAAGACGACAAACATGATTTTAAAAATGTTTACAAGCAATTTGAACCTTTATCTATAAATACTTTTAAAGACTTAGGGCTTAGAATGGAAAGTTCCATTTAAAAGAAAGAAACATTGAAATGTTCTCTCTGGACATTTCAAAGTTTCTCTCTTTTAAATTCACGACAGTTTTCACAATATAACGCGGATACCGATGAATATATAGGAAAAGTTCCATTTATTTAGCTACTAACCACGTATATTCTACAAAATCACCTGAATTTCCAGCTGTTTCTATATAACTTTTGGTAGCTAAAAGGAAAAGACTTAACCAATCATACAGAAACTAATACTTATTTTTAATTGACGTTAGCATTAACTCAAATGTAGACTTGCACTATTTACTAATTTACTATTAAATACTTTGTAGCCAAGAAATGTATGGTGGATGGTGGGTACTGTTCTGAATTTGTCAAGGGAATTGAGCTGGGGAGAACTGGACTTCTGAAAAACATTCATTGAATTAAGTGACTCACATGAAAAAATCATTCGTTAGTGAGCCTATTGCACACATGATCACTGATGTGAATTGTACTACCTAGTATCAGAACCATTCAGTGAATCAAAAGCATTCAGTCTCTGCATTATACTTTCTGAATGGCTGAAATTAAAGCTAGAAAAGTATTTGGCTAGTGGAGGAGGCAGGAAACAAATTCAACCTACTACATTTTCAAAAGGTATGCATAGGTCGTCCGGCTCGTATGTGAAATACCTTACCAGCGTATGAAACGCTACGCCGTAGAAGAAAGGCCAGCGTTTCGCGGGTATTGCAAGATGGAGAAGATGAGCTTTGATTATACAAATATACTATGCTAGATTACCCTAAAGAGCTCTCATCAGTTATTTCAAGAGCGCACAAACCAATTGGAAGCAACGGTCTACCGCGATGAAACTAGCGGCATTCGTTCGGTCAGCAAAGTGAGGTTGAGCTCGGCTTAAACACGACGGGCTGATCCCTCTAATCGCCCAAGTCCTTCCACAAGTGGAAGACGGGCACCTCGAAATAATATTAGTTATCAAGGCCCATTTTACCACAAGGTACCGTAACATATGATTATTCAGGTGACCGGATCTCAATCTCGGACGTGAAGTATCGATTGGGAATGGCTGAGTGTTGGCGTGGAAATGTCCTCAGAGTGGAAAGTTATAGTGTAAATGATCACGCGAAAGTTAGGTCGTCTCTAGAGTCAGCATTGGTGACCAAAAAAATAGGATTGGTTTCTTAAAATGGTTGAACTACAAGGGAAATTCTACGATTGAATGCACAGACTACAATAACTTAAGTCACTGAAGCGACCGCGATGGAGGCACGCGAAGGACTTAAATGGTAGAAAAAGAATACAAACTAAAATGAAGCTACAAGATAAACTAAAATTGCATGAGATTCAAAAAGAGAAGTAATAGAAATAGAAATAGAAAAAAGAAAATAGTCTTTATTGTTCTGGGACTTTAAGTCCCCTGGAACATAGAAAAGAAATAAATACATGCCATAACATAAAAGATTACAAAAAACTAAGCAATTTTCCATAGGTAATCAGTCATGTTTCTCTTGAACATCGAAATTGTCATAGAGGTTCTAAGATTTACAGGTAAACAATTCCATAACTTGCAGGAGGAAATTAGGAAAGAGTGCTCAAATAATAAGGTATGGAATTTAGGGACTAAAAATAACTCAGTGAAACGAGTTGATCTCTTTCCTGTATCTACATTACATATAAAATTTTCATACAAATAGGTGGGGTTTTTGGATTTCAGGACCTTGAACACGTATAAAGCCTTTTGCAGTTTTCGGCGTTTATCCAATTTCAGCCATTTAATTTTTTCGTAATAAGGCGTGACGTGTTCATCATAGCGGATGTTGAAAACAAGACGCAGAGAGGAGTTTTGAAGACGCTGCAGCTTAATGCACAGTTCTGAGTTAACATCTGAGAAAATGATTGAACAATAGTCAAAATATGGGAATACCAGAGTTTGAACCAGCTTCTGGCGAAGTGAAATTGGGAGCAGATGCCTGAAGTGCTTCAATTGGTACATAGTCTTATACACATTGTTAGATATAGCTTTAACGTGTTCCCGCCAGCTCAAGGTGTTATTTAAATGAACCCCGAGACTTTTCACTGAAGTCGAGTAATCTATAAGGATATTCTGTACTCTTATTTTGGGAGGGCCACTCATTGAGATGAAGTTCAGATAGGAAGGACTACCAAATATTATTGACTTAGTCTTGTCAGGATTCGACTTCAGCCGATTAACAGCTAACCATTTACAGATAGACTGGATATCTTTATTGATCAATTCAACAGCATTTTCTATTTCCTTTGGGTGGGATTCGAGATAAATCTGCAAGTCGTCAGCATAAAGATGGTATTTGAAATGAGGTATGATGCTAGTGAGGTCTTTGATATATATAGTGAACAATAGGGGTCCAAGAATTGAGCCTTGCGGGACTCCCCGGGGAACAGGTAGAAAACTTGATTCTTTACATTCACCGTATTTAACAGCCTGTTGCCGATTGAATAGGTAAGAATGAAACCAGAACAGAACGGAGGGAGATAACTGAAGTTGAGCCATGCGTCATAGTAGAATATCATGATCTACGGAATTGAAGGCTTTGCTAAGGTCAAATTGAACTAGAATTGTGATTTTTCTTTCGTCTATTGATCAACGAATGTCATCTGTTATTTTAATTAGTGCAGACTGAGTGCTGTGGTTTTTACGAAAGCCCGATTGATATTTGTCAAAAAAGTTCAGCCGAGATAGATGATCTACCATAGAGTTCGCGCTCAAAGGGTTTGTCGTGCACAAAGCGCTCAAGGGGTTTTGAGAGAGCACACAACACAGCAATGGGCCTAAAATCAGACATATCTTTAGGCGCTGGAATTTTATTGATAGGACGGATTATTGCAGATTTCCAGAGAGTTGGAAATGTAGAGTAATTTATGGAACAATTATAAATATCTAGGATAAGAGGCATTACTGCGGGAAGTATGAGTTTAATTATTTTCGCATTGATTCCATCTACACCTGTGGAGTTCGATTTCAATGATTTGACCGAGCGCATGAGAATTTCGGGAGTGTAATGCGGTAAGTACATCCTTTCACTGTCAAACAGGGAGATTAGTGAAGAATCGTAGGATTACTAGGCATGATGCGATGGAATTTCAGCACAATAAAGGCGGAATTTACAATTTTACACAGGTTAAGCAGTTTTTTTGTGATCTACTATAGGTCTCGATTCACCACATCATCATCAGCAAAAATTGATGTACATCAAAACAGCTAGGTCGTAACAGCCATTTTAGCAGTGAAAATTTAGAAGTCTTCATTCAGCGTAAGCTTCAGTTTGACATAGTGATATCATTTAACCCTCGTCTAAAAAAGTATATGACAGAAATTACCTAAAAACATGATGAAAGCAGTGGATAATAAAAAATAGAAATATTTCCAAAAAAATTACAGCATTGTTAAAAAAAATTATGGATAAGTTATAAGTGTTGTTAGGTGAATAATTTTTCGCAAGAAAGGGATTCACTTCGTCGCGTCAAGACACCGGTCATTCTCTTCGTTAATCGACGGTTCGCTGTCACTGCTGAAGCTTCCTATGCAAAAAGAAAAGCAGGGTTGCCGCCATCTCGAAGCATGTGATCAACAGGTGGGAAATGTGTTGGTGTTGCTAAGGGTGGGAAGGAGGGAGGGGGAGAAAGGGGAGGGGATTTTGTTTCCCTCCCTCCTCCTCCTCCTCCCACATGCCACCGATTTCGGGAGCGGAAAAAGACAGCCCCGGATTACTCCCGTGAAATTGGGAGAGGAGCCGCGAGCAGAGGGCCATAACAGCCGGGCATAAAGCCGCCTCTTCTCCCTCCATTCGTGTTTGCTCAAGTCATTATGCGGTGCGGTTATTTCGCACCCGGGCGCGGTCCATTCGCGTAGTTATAATACCACAGCCAACCATGTTCGTAAGGGCTAGTTCAGTGCCTCGTCTGCCGGAGCATTCCCCGGAGGCAAATTACGATCACGGTGACATTTGTTTGCACGGCTCACTGCGTGGGCTCCGGTAACATTACGAGAGACCTAGCCAAAAAAACATTTCCTGTTTACGGAATTGCTCACACCATAGTTAAGGAAAAAATAGAAACCAGAGTATATTCATCGATGCGAGCTTAATGAACTATTGCTATATCTCCGCGCAGGAGTGTTTACTTAATTTTTAAATGAAAGAAAATAATATATAGAGTACGAATCCCAACTGGCTTCAATGACATCACGAAGTAACTAACTTTAGGTATTTCGGTCACAGATAAAAACTATTTGAACTCAGGCTAACGTTCTGCTGTGGCTAGGGGATATATTTCACTGAAGGTGAAGTAAAGAAGGAAAAAATTAATCAGAAGGTTGTTTTCACCATGATGAACTTCAGAAAAGTTTGATAACTCGCCACGAGGAAGTATATAATCGATCGAACGATGGCTGAAAAATTTAAATGCGGATTCCATTGACGTTGCGTAGGAACATGACGCTTGTACATTCTCGCATAAAAAGAATTAGTTGACCCTAACGTTATCGAGATGATACAATGTTAAGTGCAAGACTTAAGAGGAAAGAAAGTAGTCAGATTCAATTTATATAAAATTCAAACTGTACTTGATCTGTACTGTCCTTGATCATTGATCACTTTAAAAAAGCAGCTAGGTCCATATTTTTCACTTGTACAGCTAAATTGAACTGTTTTATGCTAGCACTATGGAGTAGACTAAACTTACCTTTTATTCCCAAGTAACAAGAAATATTAGCTAGATTAAGTTTGAAAATTAGACAATCTTTAAGTCTTACCAATTGCCAACATAATACATGCATGATACATAGTTTAAAGAATTGGCATTAAGTATAGGGAACGAAGTCATGGTTCCATGAATACTGCGAAAGTCCCACGTTTTTCTCATTTCACAAAAATTATAGTCTCCCTCACTTTATTGAGTTGATAAAGTTTTTGGATATCATCAATATTAATGAAGAAAATCTGAGCTTTTGACAAAAGTACCGTGGTCTTTGACGAAAACTTCAACGCTTCACGTTAAATGGAGGTATTGTGATACAGTATTTGAATGATTTATGAAATTAAGGAATACTTAATTTCAATGGCAGTAACGGAGGCTGTCTAAAATAACTAATTGTTGGAATCAAGGGCCTGATATTGCCGTCAGAAAATTTAGTACCATAAGTACTAAATAAGGACCAGTCATGCATAGTACAATATAAAGGGAAAATCGATGGTTATAAATAAATTTTTTATGTTAAGAAAATGGAAACAATTATCTCAGCAAGTAATTGTCATTTTTAAAGTCATATTTTTATTATTTTATCATTTATTTATTTATTATCGAAGCCAAAAAATTCTCATAGCTCATTGTGTGCTGTCATTTTTATTTCTCAGGGTGTATGTTTTGGGACAACTCAAAAAACAGTTAATTAGCCGAAACAAAAGGTCTTCGTGATGAACAGAAAGGCCCTTCATTGCGGCTGTTTTCACCTTATGATATACAAAGCAAAAGTACTTATAATGTTTCAAATCATAATCGGCCTAAATGAAGCATAAGCTTCCTCGGCAATCCACGTTCAAGATGATTACGAGTGAATTGTGGCATCATCCGCACGATAACTCGAACGAAAATCGTGTTCCTTCAAAGCCTATACACATTGAAATCCTTTTTCCCAGAAAATCGGTTATAAATGCAAGTATTTCGTATTTCAAGTTGCCATGCAAGTACGCAGTCATAATATCAAGATCATTTCCATTTAGACTAGAAATATTTATAGTTGGCGTGAAACCGACAACCTGCTATAAGCTGCTTTTTATACATCCCGGACATGTAATACACCACAGTCAATATCTTCTTGTTGATAAGACCCTTTTCTTAATAGCCTTGCTTTTGTAGAAATAGTTGTCTATCCAATGCATATTTCATCATGAAATAGAGCCTTCGAACAATAATTTTTAGGGAAAACTGTAAGGACATTCTATTAATGCCTGTCTAATAATAATTTCTACTTCTCATGCATCTCAAATATACGCGACCTCACTGCCTGGGAAAGTGCACGCAGAAACGATGAGAACAAGAATAATTACGGAAAAGGCAGAGGGAAAGGTAAAAATATAAAACTCAATCCAGGGATTGTAAACGAGGAAGAAGAGGGGAGAGAGAAGGTGAGTATAGGTCAGCTAAGACGAGGAGGTTTTATTTACATCTACTTGGTACTTTGCAAGCCACCTCAAGGCTGGTAATGACGTCACACCAGGCATGTAATAACTGTCAATTACACTATCATCACGATATAATTAATGTTATTCCGGGCGAAATATATATATAATATATTTATATATATATATATATATATATATATATATATATATATATATATATATATATATATATATATATATATATATATATATATATATATATATATATATATATATATATAATTCCGGGATATGTTAATGATGCAACCATTTGATAACATGAGTAAAACAAAATTTCCAACGCTATTATGATTTGAAAAGCATTTTACCATGCGAGATGGACACGGGTTTTAGTCAAAGGTCAGTCATACTGATGAGCAAAATTTATTAGTTACCCATGCTACATTATTGATTTAATGAGCGTACTTTGCAGAAAAGGTGATACAAGACGAAAATATTCCTCAAAATTCCCTATCGTTGTCATCTACATAATTAATGGCTTCGCTTAAAGCTATAGTAAACTCAAATAGTACGAGATTCAAAGCATTAGTATAACAGCTCTAAAGATAATGAGAATTAACAAAAACGAAGATGGAAGGACCTGCAGCAAACTAGGGCAAACAGATGCAACCGTTGGTTTAGCCTCATCTCCGGTAGGCACGCCAAAATCTTTTAGACAGTTGCAGAAAGTTTTGATACGTGATCTTAATTGCGTGTACCATTTCACGCGCAGTTTACAAATCCATACTTATGAGTTAAATAGGAGCCCCAAAAGATGCGGAGAGTAAATGAAAAGCTCAGATCAGCGAAATCTGTTAAAATCTCACGATTTTCATGAATTATAGAAGAATATCAATCATTTACCACCAACTTTATTTGGAAGAAAACTCATACAACGAAAACGAACAAGGTAAATTAACACCTGGGTAGATAAAATTATCAACCCATCATTCACGACTACCACTGTGATAGAAAGAGACTATATTTACCCAATCAAAACTCACTCTTTCGCTTCTTCTTATCACCTGTGCCTGTCTTGCACCTTCTATGATGGCTGTTGTTTCCTAATATTCCGCACTACATGCCTCATTGGCGGCATTAATGGTAATATGGTCATCGCAGAAGCTCACGGCAAATGAGCGTTGGACAAATTTTTAGCAGGAAGGATCTACATTATCAGTTTCTTTGGTTGAAATAATATTAACTGTGTGCTTCTATTAATATACCATTGCCTCGCAAGCCATGAGCCTTCAGTTTTGGCCAAAAATCACATTATACTTCCAAAGATAAAGACTTAATCACTTCAATAACGTCATCTTAGAACTGCCCTTGCAAAGAAAGTGCTCGAAAGCCTCTAGAAAAAGCAGTTGTTGTCCTCAATGTTCAAGACTAAAAACGAGGAGATAGTATGTGAAATCATTCTTGTTAAATATGACACTCTATGAATTAGAAACATGAACCACTGGAGAAGAAAATTAAAAAACTATGATGATTATTTGAAATATATTAATGGAAGACGATGTTGATAATGATAGATGGATAAAATATAAAACGAAGAAATATACTGAATAGTAAAATAGATTATGAAAAATGAAAAAGAAGAGAAGAACTAGATGAATTGGGCACATCCTGAGGCACATTGGGTTTGCAAGGAATATAATTAAAGGAAAATTAAGGTAGTCTGAGCGAGATAGTTCCCAAGTCATAATAGAGACCATATTCGAATTATACGTTTTAATTTCACCATCTATAGGACACATGAATTAATTATTGCATTATTAACGGTGCTATAATATAGTTTTATATGACAGAAATGTTAAGTAATTAAATGAAAATATCTAAATTAGTCTTTAACTTGACTCATTTTTTTCGCGCGGTACGTTTGAAACTCCTTAAAAATTGAAGGTTTTTGTGATACCAAAGAACCTACTGCGGTGACAATATGATTAATATTCAAAAATAGTTGAGAAAACATACAAACTACACGCTGTTAGTAAAATCTTCTCATGTTTGGCACAGGGTCTTACCCGGTGCCAAACCCGAGATGATTTTACTAATATTATTATTCGCCGGGAAAGCCTACAATCTTTTACACGCTGTTAGTTTTTTTTACGGCATCTAAGTGTTATAAATTCCTCATTTTGTAAATAATGTCTCTCTGGAGTGCATACACGTACCATTTTATACGTAAAAGGGCTGGTATTTTTTGGCAAATAAATGTAATGTTGTAAGGGTTGAATTTTTGAGGTCATTTGAAGGGTGAGATATTTTTCTTTAAAACGAGACCAAATTCATTGGTTTCTAGGTAAAATGATATTTTGCTCAAGCTACCTTAAAAGGGAGGAGACCCACGAGGTAGGCTAGGAGATAAATTTATCGACAAAACAGAGAGGAAAGTACCAACGAGCGAGTAGTATCGACAAAACATAAGAGGAATTAGCATTAGATAGGGAAGGGTAAAGGGCACCAGTCAACCAATGTCAGGATTGAACGACCAATGATGGACGTCATCTTCCTCTTCGCACCTTCTCACTGTCCCCTCGACGTGGCCACAATTTAAGGCGGCTGCGTACACCACGGCTTCTTGAAGTAAACATGTTTCATTAGGCCTCTGGAGTAAGGATTAATTCTGATAATAAGTGCTGTAAATTTATTACGAAGGCCTCCCCGGTTTTCTTGTGCATGGGAATTTTTTGGATTCTCCCAGCATTGCAGTATTGTTGTGGACGACCCTTTCGCCGGCACTCATGTCAGAATCGTTAAGACCTGACGAAAAGCCGACGAAACGACCGTCCACACCAACACTGTAATGCGGGGAGGATCCGAAAAATTGCAACAAATAAGTTTTGTAATTTTTTCTTGTATATTTCTAAAACTGCTGACAATTTTGACAGCGGAAGAAACGTGAATCTGTCGAAAATAAGGGGATCACCATAACGCGTATGACTTATAATTCTGAAACTATTTGCACTTATTATCACTGGGAATCCTACATCTCTATGAAGAATCATCAAAATGTTGCAATATGCGTGTCATAACAACCCACTGAACAATCCCGTGAACCCAAGCAACACGTTTTCCACTGTGCCAAGAGTGGTGCTGTTGCCCGGCGTGGGGAATCCGGGGGAAGCCGGAGAACTCTCCAAAGCTACGGCTGAAGTAAGATATTTTCGATCAAGGTGTTACAGCTCTCTTACATCACAGAGTATATGTCGACCTGACGGATGGTGTGAAGACTCTTTTTATCAACAGAAAATGATCAACATAACTCGGAAAATTCTGACAAACTTTTCATACATTTCAGTGATATTGCGGTATTATCTTCGCAATAATTTATATTTTATAGATAAATCATTGCCATACCTTGCACATGACACTAAAACTATCAGTGTACTTTCGGTCTAGTAACTGTAAAGCTGATTATAGACTGAAACACCTTGTAATTTCCACACGAGAATTTAATTTTAACGACCCAGGTTTCCGACCTGACCAGGTGATATTGTCGCACAGCGACGAAACCTAGGTCGTTAAAAATAAAATTCTTATGTAGAAATTACAAAGTGTTTCAATCTATAATTATGTAGTTATTGAACAGAGTTACGCCTAAAACCATAACTTTTAACTGCAAAGCTTATCCATTACTCATGGTTTGTAGCATAAGTTAACCACTCAATATTCACTTGTACTATTTTACTATATGGTTCCGTCGGCTTTCTTCTTTGAACCGTGCACTCGACAAACTCACTGAGTAACAGTATCATACGCATGGGTCAGCCATTTTTGTTGCACGATCCGGAGGTTTATGCAGTTGTAGACAATTTCTACGTTAATCTCCATTCGGATCTCCAAAAATTTTGGAGCGCTATTCTATGCCCTCCATTTACTCCCTACACTCAAAGTAATCCGCATTCCCAACTTCCAAACCTTCTCTCCCATCCTTTCCCGTTCCGTTTTCTCCTAACGATCGCTTCCTCCCTG
Organism: Ceriagrion tenellum; assembly: GCA_963169105.1. Classification (NCBI taxonomy): domain Eukaryota; kingdom Metazoa; phylum Arthropoda; class Insecta; order Odonata; family Coenagrionidae; genus Ceriagrion; species Ceriagrion tenellum. The sequence continues at coordinate 132,731,199 of OY720637.1, forward strand.
GAACCCCGAGATCCGGGAAAGACGGAAACCGGAGTTTTCTGAAGAAAGTTTCCTTCCATCCCTCCTCCTCAACCCGTCGCTAATGCCTCTCCTCCAGAGTTCCGAGTTGCGCCAATCAGAAGCGCTTCTGAGGAACAATGCGCCCGAGGACAATCGGCAGCGTCCCGACGTAAGTGCCGAATGAAAGACTTCGGTGCGGTTGGGGAACAGGGAAGAAGCTAAGCGCGGGAGGCTTTCCTAAGGCAACTGACTAGGAAACCAAAGCTTGTTAAAATTTCTTGTAAAATCTACCAGTAGCTGCATATTTGCTGTATATCACTTGTAAGTGGCATCACATGCCTTCCATCTAGTAGGAAAAGAAATATATTCAGAATTCAAGAATAGGGTAATATGTTTATGAAATATAAATGTATATTTCGCACTTTTATAAAAGCAAAAACGACGTTTTTCTTGTATTTAACTTATAAGGTACTTTAAGGTAAAGAGAGTGAGACTGACCCCTAAAGAACGAGGGCACAAACTGGAGCACAAAGATCAATTTGATTTCTAAGGTAGTAGGTTAAAAGACAAAGAGGATCGTAGCTAAGGATTTAGACGGAGAAAAAGCAAGCAAAAGAAATGTTCAATGATAGAAAAAGCTGATAGCGGTGAACTTGGGTAAGGATATAAAGAAGGGGATGGATAAGAATTTCATACTTAGCGTGGCGCTTAATGGATCGGAAACATGGACTTAAAGATTAGAGGAAGAAAATAGGCTCAGGCACTAGAGATGTGAGTGCGGAGGAGAATGGAGAAGACACGATACGTGAAAAGGAAGACGAACAAGGAAGCTTAGTATGGCAGGTGAGGAAAGGAAACCCCTGGAACTTATTATGAAAATTCAAATTAGGAGGTCAGAGGAGGGAATGAGATGCAAAGGTTGCCTGAAAGAGACCAGAGAGAAGGATGATAATTACGCTGAGAAGAGGAAGAAAGAAAACTGATTTTTGTCGGAATATGAAGGATAGGATGAACATTGTGACGAAGAAAAAAATTGGTGTATGTATGTAGTGCCTTGGCCATGTAAAAATAACCAGAGGATATTTGCTTTCGTCCACTGAAACATGCCATAATCAGTAGATTATGACAATGATAGTAATTTCTGGAAGTATATGCACATTATAAAATGGTTGAATAGGATCAGAAACAAAGAATTGAACAGAAGAACTGAGAAGGATTCGAAATCACGGGGAGCGAAAATCACGGGGAGCATTATCCGAAGACAAGTTTTGCCAGAATGCATTGAAGCAACACAAGTATGTGAAAAGCATAGCATAAAGAAAATTAGAAGGAAATGCTTGATAAAAAGCCGAAGAACAACTACATAGGCCTGCTAAAATTGGGTAGAAAACAGAGGATGTGAAAGGGCAAAAATACTCAGGTTGGAAGAAAGGGGATGGAAAGAGTGCCAATAAATAAGAACTGCATGACAAATGATATTCTGAAGAATGCAGACGGTTGGAAATATTTTATCAGGTGTAAGCTAATAATAAATAGGGAAAAGAACAATTAATATATTCGTCATAAATCACGGTCATTTATATAACCCTTCGGAGTTCGGAGGACTCTACTTAAAATACAAGGAGGCCCGTGAAAAATTCCACAGAGGAAAAATAATTCGCGGATACAACGATTTTCGGATATTGAGAGATCCGGGATCGAATCCCGGTCAAGGCAAATGATTTTTCCTCGGTGGAATTTTGCACGGTTGTGCATTGCAGGTGACGACGTAAAGCTAAATCCGTGGCTAGTCCCGGGTGACTCAAAGTCAGACTAGGAGGGCCTGAAAGTAAAATAGTAAAGGAGGCCAAGAAAGGAATCCTATGAATATGAGTACCAAAATACTCAATTTTTGACATGGCTAAAAAGAGAGAACTCTTAGTATTTTCCACACTAAAAACTTTAATTCCAGACCCAGGTTTCGACTGCCTTGCAATAATTTTCAAATGTCTTTGAAAATGATTGCAAGGCAGTCGAAACCTGGGTCGGGAATTAAAGTTTTTAGTGTGGAAAATACTAAGAGTTCTCTCTTTTTAGTCATGTCAGTAGTGTCATTCCACAAAGTTACGCCCTCAACCATTAAGTTTACTCAATTTTTAGTAAATATTTGTCATAATAAATGCTGTACCGATGCAAAGCAATGTTAACTACCGCTTAATACTGAAGTAAAATGAGAAATGTCGACAATAAATATTTATCTCCTCACGGTGTTAGACTCTTAACTGCTATTTGTTTCAATAACTGCAAGACAATTTCAATATTTCAACAATCATTATTGATAGAAAAATAAATGGTGGATCATCGTAGGTCCAGCCCACAGCTTCCACTCTCAAGTTCTCCTTATTCTAACGTGACCTTCACGAAGTTTTCCCCCAATATTCATTTCGTGTGTTCTTGTCTCTGTTACTGAGCTAGAACGATCGAGGGTAAATTATCAGTTTGACGTGATTACAGGTCCGATAACATTAAGGATTCAGACATTAAAGACTAATATTTTCATAATATTATTATTGTTTCAATACCTATTCTCCCGCCATAGTATCGAGAAACGAGAGCAACTCTCGGGTACATTCATGATCTTCCAGAACTTCCTGTGCTAGAGGACAATCGCAATGCACCATATCGAAGGAGTAACTGAATAAATGTAAATGAGTGGTGCAAATGAATGAAAGATTAGCATTACAATTGCACACAATATTTGTATTTAACAAAGACGAAACTATTCCCAGATAAGGAGCTCGCGTGATTTTTCCTGAGATCATCAGAAAACATTGCAGGATATCTGGAACTAAATAAAAATAGTAAACCTTTTTCTATATGTGTAATTAGCGTCATTAATAGCTGCTGAAAGATAGCTGGTATTAATGGCCTCAAATTTTATAAATGTTAATATGGCCATCCTTTGCCACGCTGGAATGTGGCGTCTTTTTCCCACATGCCTGGATATACTTTGCAGTAAAAGTTGGATTTGCGCCCCCATTCGAATATATGGCGTTATCCGAGAGTTTGGAATCAGCGTTGATTTTTGTAAAATCAAATGAAAGTTTCTCTGATGTCGTCGCGTTAATGGTTCAGGACCTCGGAATGTGCAGAAACTTTACAAAAATGCCAATAAGTTTTTCATTGAAAACATATGCATTTGTCCAAGAAAGGTTTCAAGAACCATTCGGTGTCACCTTAACAATACCTTAAAGAAGAGGAGAAGAATGAAGGGTATAAAGGGACGATGTCTTAGAACCCCACGGAAGGGGTAGCGACAATATTGAATGTCGTGAAGGAGGTGATAAAAGAGAAAAATCTTCTTGAAAGAGGACTGAAAAGGGATATCGAAAAGACCTGCGTTGCCGTAGGCCTAGAATTTACATAGACAAAGAAAATTCAGAGAAGGTGAGAATGAGTAGCAGCATCAATTGAATGGCACCAAAAAATGTAAAACACTGGTAAAAGAGCATAAAAATACATTAAATGGTACAAAAAATTAATATCAAGAATACACGCAGAGAAAAACACTGTGCTGCACCCATCATATAGATATTTTGGAAGAATGGATATTGGAGAAAATGTCGATTGGCAAGGGAAATCACTAACAATAAACTATTAGATACGTGGTGGTGGATGGATCTGGTGGACTCTTATCTTCTTAGTTATCGCGTAGCATATATACGGCGATTTGATAATGATAATTTAACGAAGAAAAAAGGAAGATAAAGTCTCTATAAACTTGTAAAGCGAAAATAAGGACCTTCAAGAAGAATGTCAATATCAGAGTAGTAGGATTACTGGTGATGGAGCAAGAAAAGTTACTGATATTTACCCAAGCAATGAATGTATTTTTCCATCATTAGCAGAAATCACTAATTATCTAGAAGCTAGATTTTGCGAATTATAAACCTAAGTAAGAAAAAAATCCTTTAGCTGAAAGAATAATGGCGGGGTAGGATACACAAATCTTTTGATTTACGTCAATGCAATTTTCACCTCGATTATTGAAGTGAAGCAGTAAGTTGAAGGAGCATGCATTCCTGATCAGAGTCAAGGCAGCAATTAGGAAGGAAATACAACACGGCACATCTGAAATTGGGTATAATAGGAAACAAATACTCAATTTTAGGCCAAATAAGCTGTTGCTGAAATATCGAATGGCAAAAATGGAAGCGATGCTTTTAAAGCCACACACTGGTGACAATTTGGACTGTAAATTTGACTGCAAATAATGAAAAAAGGAAAAATAAGAATTCCCTGGTTTCCATTCAATACTATTCTTCGGTATGTGAAACTTAACAGTGTAACTTAGGTATGAGCAATCCTTTACAGATATTATTCACGCTTTTGACTTTTTTCTCCGACCAGTTTTGGGTCACAACCAATATTTCTACCTAATTTCAACTATGGATTGCTCTGGTGGAGCCTTATTTTCTTCGCTAACATGTAGCATATATGCAGCGATTACATGATACTTTTTTTGAACGCCCATTATGCAATGGATGTTATTTTTATAAAAGTTCATTAAACTAAATTTAATACAGTCATCTTTCAAAATCCAGGTTAGTTTGTAAAGTTATCATTTCTTCAGAGAGGACCTTCGGTTTAAAGCCCAGCACGCAAAGTGTTCACAGAGTGAAACCTTCATGGACAGCTTATACCCTACCACATTCCTTTTTCAGCATCAAGTTCTATCACTCTAGGCATTGTGACGCATCAAATAGATGTAGATGAGGTACCGTATGATGCGGTGTTTAATTATCACAATTACCTATACATAGAGCTGTGCGAATGCTTCGAAATCGAATCGAATCGACTCGAATGAGGCTTAATTCGACTCGGTTCGCCTGAAAATTGGGGTGTTTTGAAAGCGAATGATTCGTAATATTCGAATCAGATAGATTCGTCTTCGAATCGTTTACATGCATTCAAACATGGCACTCATCTCCGAATTGCGCGCCGTCCGTTAAGAAGATGTTTTCCTCACGCGAAACGGAAATTTAAACGACCGCACGTTATTCTGTGCTATTTTTTGTGCCACTATATAGATGTATAAGCTAATGTAGGCCCTGAAATATAGTGAAAAGCTATATTACTTCAACTATGCATTAATTTTTACATTTTATTTAGAATTAGAATTCGATTCGCAAGCAAATTTTTTTAGAGTGATTTGATTCGCTAACGAATATTTCAAAAAATTCATTTCGATTCGATTCGAAATTTATGTGAGAGATTCGATTCGGTTCGATTCGAAATGAAAATCCCTAATTTTCACAGCACTACCTATATATCTTAACAGCTTAGAGCCTTACACTGTAGCGCGTTTATACTGGGGTTTGATATTTCATTTTACGCAGCTGGAAATATATATTTGCACTCATTTTCAACTCTATGTTTTTGACCATGTTAAAATTGACTGATGTGAGTTCTATTATTGGAACCTTGATTCCATAAGCGTCTAATTTTGGGAAAATATGAGCCATATGTTGTGGAAACTCGGAAAGGTAGATAACTCATCCATTAACTGCTATCTCAAACTTGGAGACCTGATTATAATCACCGCTCACCGAGGATGCAGTCCACTCGGGAATCCAAAGTTGCACGATTGTTTCGAGTTCCCACATAAGGGACTTAAATCCTTTTATTTTTTAATTTATTTCGTAATCCTAAGAGCGGTTCCATCAGCTCTCTCATATATGAGTTACTTTTTGTATTTTTAGTTGCACTGCAGAGTAAAGAAAAATATCAGCACCTCGTAATTCACTTCTTTCTGACCCACAGTTCATTGAAGGAATGTTGGTGTGTCAGTATGAGTGTGTATGCTCATATTCCAGAAAAGGATTCTTGCATCGTGTATAAGTTAAAAAGAGGATAAATTGGAAGAAAAATGGTTTAGTAACAACTTGATAGAATATGACATTATGCACAGGAATTTAGCGCGAAATCAAGCAAACCATTTCAGTGTACTGTATTCACAAGAAGTACGAGCAATATCTGAGCTAGAAACTCTTTGCATTTGGGAAGTGTTTAAGTGATTTCGACGAAAACGTTTATACGTTTACGTCGTTTATACGACGTTTATACGACGAAGACGTTTATAACGATTACCCGAAATAGATGAAGGCACTTCCAGCACTGCCTAGTTAAGAATGCACCTGTTTAATGATATAATAATGATTTGTTTGAAAATGAACTTGTTTGAAAATTTCATAATCAATGCCATTACACTATAGCGTATGGATTGATGATAAATTAGAGAACAGAGATGGTGAGATTTTTGTCAGCAAAAATGGGCACGAGTTTCATCTAATGAAATTATTCAAAATCGTTAGTACTAATCCAAACTTACAGTATGCTTTGGACTTGAGTAGAGTTGAAAATGATATAGTGCTGTGCCTCATCTTGTATTTTCATGAAATATATTCAAGGTAGACATTGTTAGGACTACTCGGAAGTCATTAATTACAATACACATGCAATATATCCTGAGTTGAAGTCACCCAGGCTATCCTGGGCGACTTCACACATTGAATAACACCAGCCGAAGGGATTGGAACTTTGCTAACGATGTTGATAATTGCTAATAGGTTATCTTCCAGTTTCCATTCCACCGAAAGCAATAAATATTATCCTTCGCAGGAATCCATTAGGGGTGTCATCTTCATTTACCCCACTCCCTCACCTGACGCATTCTCCCACCCCCAATTCGTCTCTTCCTTTCCTCGAATTTGCAAACTCACGCCATTTGCGACCTATCAAAGCATCACTCGGATAAGCCCGGATCGCGGAAATCTGCTCCCAAGATGAATGAAATCTGCCCCTTAGGGATAGGAGCCGATCCAAAGGCCTCTTATTCCCCTTAACAAATTAATGGACCTCGCTTCAGGACAAAAATATATTCAAGTCACTCAGGGAGGTTCACTCGGCGGGGAGGTTTGCCGTTTCTCCACTCAAATGCTCTCATTAGGTCTGCAAAATTTCCAAGGCGCGCTCAAAGAACGTGGCAAGGTAAGCGCGTTTCTTCAGATGCCCTCGTACCACGAGGCAATAAATGGAATTTACTTTTTTACTTCCTTCTTTTTTTACTTCCTTCTTTATGCCGACTTCACTCTTTAGCGAATCAATATTTAGGGCTTTCTACCTCTTTAATCAGCATGGCTGCAGGCAATGCGTGTCAGCATTTTTCTACTCCACATCACAAATTTTATACAGGGTGGCCTAGGGTGAACCTTGTGCCTATTTCATCGTAATCGTAGTTTCGCGATTTTTCCACGTTATTAAACAACATTATCCTTTGGTGCAAAGCTTGAAGCCACTGCTGCGTGCTAGGTCATGTTTTTAAGAAATTTTTAGATGAAGAAGTGCTTCACAAGGACACATGTGTATATTGTTCGTTCAGACGTAGTTTAAAAAATTATCTATAGGAAAGAAAGGGAGGGAAATCGATTAAAAGATATAAGGTACAAGAAAAACTGAAAGCCCGACAAGTTTTATGGGAGACGCATAATTGTATTGTTTGTGTCATGTTCACGTTAGGTAGAAAAGAGAAAATATTGCGAAATTCTTTCATCAGTTCATACCAAATAAAAGCACTATATGTGTCGCGCTCATTCCTTTATTTAGCTTGCGCAGCATAGCCTAAGTTTTTGCATCGCACCAAATACATACAATCAAACGCAATAATTCCGTTAGGCATTGTTTTAAAGTAATATTATCTTTTAAAAAGCCATTTTTCTCAATGATTGCCTCAATTTTACCACGCAATCGCCAAGAGGGAATTTATTAAAAACACAGAAAATCGCGCAAAAACTTTCTCAGGCATTTTTGCTTTTGGCCGTGTGTAATCCGGATCTACGAGCTATCTCGAGCCCCCCAAGCATGAGAGGTAGAGGGTCTCAGGGCACTAACTATTCAGGAAAGAATTAGAAGGAAGTAAAAAAAGACATGAGAGGCGTTTTTAGTAGATTTTTTTTGCGTGATAAATGGTCCTTGGGAAGATTGGTTCTTCCTCTTGGGTTATTGCTTTTTCTCTCCTGCAGTAATGGTCATAACAATGTGTGGGGTGGAATTAGACCCACTGCATTGGCCTAAAGCCAATAGTATCGAATGTTTCCAAAGTTGCTATATCGGAAAGAGGGTGAATTACGCTGTTTCGTCGAAGGAAGTCAATGGGTGAGGACAGTTATGTCATTGGGATTGGTGAGCTGGATGGCAACGGAACTAAGGAAACATTCTGAGGTACGGGTGAAGGGTGAAAAGTAACCTGACATTGGCATTAGCTTACTCTTGCCAATAGATGCAAGAGCAAACTTTGATTTTGAACTGCTATGCATTTGCCCTGAGTGAACGCCAAAACTTTTAAGTGTGTGTGTCCACAATGCACTCAGCTGAAATTCATGATGGCACTAGTCAAAGTATGTATGTACCTCTGCCAAAGTGTCTATGTAATATATCCCTCATGGATCTGTTACATGACATCAGAGCAAATGACATAATGAAAGCACTTTGTGCAAAGTATTGGGGTATCAGTATGCAAATCCTAGTGAAGTAGATTGAATATCCCAATTAAAAGTTCAATCATTTGTCTTAATCGCTAAGACTGGGTTTTTAATATATGGCTAATGCACACGCAAAAATTGTGTTCTGTTCAATTTTCCATTCTATTCAGACGAGTGAACAAGCACCAGAGGAGAAGAGTTATTCAAAATTTCATGATTAGTTCATCCAGAAAAAATTAAATTAAGAGGCATAAAAAGATAAAGTTTTGCGGAAAGGGATGGCTGGAAAATATTTCATTAGTTAGATTAAGGGAACTCACGGCCATCCGGAAGTGTCTCTCCTTAACTAATGGACGTACCCGGTGACACCAATCAGCTTTCAAATGTCGCTTTGGACGGACAGTCCCCAATTAGTGCGGAGTGATACCGCGAGGGGGGATTTCCGGGCTTGCATATCTTGAGCAGACAGAGTGACGTCGCAGAATCGGCGGAAGACACGCAAGAGGCTAAGTGAACAAATCCAGACGCCGGGAAATTAACAGTTGGAACGGGCGGTGGTCAATGCTCTCAACAGAGTAGTACAATAAAAGGCTAAGAGCTGGGTAGCATTTCATGGTTCAAAAATGACGAGCAGGGAAATATTTAAATATTTTATTTTTTTAGGCTTTCACTGGTGATAAAAAATGCTTTGAATGGAGTATTTATCGCTGAACGTTTAACCAGCGTTGCAGCGTGCGTCTTCAGATGCGAAGAGATTATCCACATAATAGTATTTGGAATAGAAGAGAGACATTTGGACGTTGACTGTGCGCAGACTTGAAATGTAGCAAATGAGTCAATGTTTATAGTAATTGTTTCATAAATGTGTTAGGTTTGAGCCCAGGGTGTACGATTTTTGGAATTTCACATACCGAGTTTCTATATCAACACCTACATTATACTCTGCGAGCCACCGCATGGGCGTGTGCGTTTTTGGACATGAAATGGTGACATGTTTTATAAGAGTTATTTAGTGGAGCTCAATTTTTATTGTGGTCTATTATTGTTCGCGGAAAGAATGAGTTTTTGTACCTATCTGTTTGGCAGAGTATCTCTCTAATTTGATCGCAGCTGTCAGACCTAGATATGTAGTGTGGATTCATGACAATATTTTCTATGTCGCTCTGAAAAATATCAGTTCTGAATTTATCCAGCAATTTATCAAGAATTTAGCGTGTTGCCTCCTAGTCTCTAGGGGCTCCCACCTAAATCCCTCTAGAAGTTGTGAGACACTATGTGTACGCTCGTAGTAGTTTTTAACGAAGCGCGCTGCTTTCCTTTGTATTTTATTAATTTGTTTGGTTAAATCTATTTGACCAGGGTCCCAAATGCTCGCGGTTTATTCGAGATGTGGCCTAATCAGAGCGTAGCAGTATCTCTCTTTGACTTTTTCATCCGAGGACCTTCCTATTATACGTTTAACAAAACCTAGTGTCTTTAATACTGCGCGACATATGTTCTGTATGTGTAATCCCCACGATATATCAGAAGTTAAGATAATTCCGATTAAAGAGATGCAGGTGACCAAGATCTAGCAACACCTGATTTATGCATAGAGAATTAGAAGTCGAGCAAGAGTGAGATGGCCAGAGTGTGGGTGGCGGAGTAGTTAGTGTGATTGCGCTGGAGCATGTTTAACGAGGGTTCGATCCCCGCCCGATTGCTTTTGACTCTCGATGTTCAGGATATGGGTTTAGCCTGTTTGTTTTTAGTATTTCAAAGCTAAAGATTATGCATTGTGAGAATTAGAAGTGTTTGATTTTTTGGCATTAAAAAGAGGAAATTCAAATTTTTACAAAGTATTTAATTAAAAAAAGGCAATTGTGGTTTGAATAATTTGTTTTAACTTTCGGTTTTCATTAAAAATAACAAATTCAACGTCTTAGAATTTGAATGAGAAATTTGCATTTCTCTGCTAATTGTGTTGCCGATTCATTTTAAATACAGTTCTTACGACAGTTCCAGGACAGGACAGTTCTTACGACATTGTGAGTGCAAAGTAAAGTTGAGGACTGGTCAGGTGAGTTTGGATGCTTATCCCGCTATTTTGGTTTTTGACAACGTTGAGAAGAGGGGATAGCAAGAATAACGGACGTGAGGATGACGTGAAGCTGTATTTAATGAGACATTCTCCTGCATTGATTGATATTGAGTCATGTGCAAGATCAGCAATGACAAATAAATTGTTTCGGTAAGTTTTTAACCTTGGTGATATATCCATGCCATGATGAGTCTAATGAGATTTTTATGAGACGTGATTTTGATTGATTGGTGAATTTTGTTTGCGGACGAGATGAAGTTATTTATGAAGCAACTTTCAGGTAACTCTAAGTGATTAGTGTTACAGTTAAGTTGATGCGACAAAGATTGCATTTCTTTTACATTTGACTAGCTTAAACTACCACCATAGATGGCAGCTTAAGCAGTCGCTGATATATTTCCAACTGATAAATTAAAGAGTAGAGAATTCTCCATATCTTTCCCTAGTTTGTTATCAGTTATGGTGACTTTTGGGGATTTATTACTTTGCGCTCAGCTGCTTCGTATTTCTTCGCCATGATCGATATCGGGGAAGTGTGCGGCGCCAAGTTGTCTGACCAGGAGGCATTACCACGAGTTGGACAGTTCATAGCCATTTTTAGTTAATATAGTTTTCCACGAATGAAAATAGTTATGAATGAGCATAATGAACGTATGGCGGAATGTGTTAGCCGTTCATCAATAAAACAAGGGGTAAGGGTATTGAAAAAAATGGGAAAGGATAGCAGAGTGAATAATAATTTCATCTCAACGGAGTATTTTATGTATCTCAGTTTGGTTTTGTGTAGTCATCAACAATCAGAAGGAAGATAATATGTAGGTACAACCAATTGGATCTACCAATTGAATCTCTTTCATTTTTTTTACTTCCAGCAATAACAGAGATAAATTTCCTGGTTAAAATAATATCCAGATTGTCATCATAAGTAAATTCCACTTTCTTGGGCGAGATATTGTAGAACAGCATTTTAAAATGATACAGAAAGGGTATCGTACTGTCCACTTTATTTTCAACTCGCACTACACGTGTTTCAGCTGAATAGCTGTCATTATTAGGTACCTGATGTTTGTCGTCCTGAAACTCACCCGACGTGAACTTTTCCCCTAGTTTTAGAGTAACAGGTGGCCGAATGCCTGATGGAAACACCGGCTTCTGCTTAGTCAACGAAGATAAGCTGCATTGAGCACGGCTGAAATTTGGAGTCATTTCCATCTGCAGCAGGGCTGAAAAGAGAAACCTCTCATCGTCCAAGGGCTGCCTGCTAGCAGCGTACAAAGGGAGGGAAACGACATTAGCCATCAAAGAACGTGAAATGGTAATAATTTGAGCATAGCGATGAACCCATAAATCTTTGGTGGCTTTCAGCCTAGTTCTCCCATTACTTTGTTATATTCTCTGTTTTGCCCGTAACAGTCTGCAGCCAAGTATCCAGTATTCCTTTTCGTTTTGTTTAGTTAACAAATTAAACTGTTCTACGCAGGGTCAAACATGATCATAGTGAGTGCAAGATGAGGAAAACTCAAATTAAACTATGATTTAGCGTTCATTTACCACCGAGGAGTCTTCCCACTATTCACTTGATGTTGTAAAATAGCAGCCTGCATTCTCTTTTATTAAGCTTCTTCAACGTTTCTTATACATTTCCCCCGCGATGGATGTCAAGTTATTGTAATATCCCGGGTAACTGAAATTCATATAGTGGGTACTTGAAGTTATAAAAATGCATCTACCAGAGTAGTGAATTCATAATTTCCCAATCTTATGCTGTAGCAACCAAGATATCTGGCTACGCATAGTAAGCATTACTTAATTTCTTCCTATTTATAAGACGGAATAAATTTCAAGCGGCAAAATTTACATTTGCTTAGCTTAAAGGGCAGCGAGGACCTTTGGAGAGCACGAATGGCACATAACTGTCAAATAAATCCCAAAGAGCTTAAATCCGTGGTCATTAAATCCTAAGACGGTAACTCGCACCAAATTTGGTACCCTTGATGGCCAAAATCTAAAGTTTCCAAGTACCGCATAAGTTAATATACCGATGGAATCATCAACCTTGTAGATTATTTCATGTTTTTTGAAGAAAAAAATCTGTAAACAATTTAAATTCATTACGAGAATGTAAAGCTGATCAAGGCTCTACCCTATCATATTAGCGTTTGTACCTTCGTAATATATCAAAATATCGCTCTGCATATCTCTCACTTCTGGACCGCTGGGGTCCTCTTGTAATATCTCCATCACTAATATAATTTCTGAAACCACTACTAATATGTAGAGATGGCCGTTTTGTCTGCTATATATAAGGCAAGAAATAAATATGCTTTCAAATCTATTTATTAGTGCGATAAGTGTCATAAAATTAACCTATTTTCAACGGATATTATATAAATTTTATGTCACTGAAAGAAACAGATAAACAAAAAGAGTTAATAAACGCATATTTTGCAAGATGACCTGAAATACTTGTGCTTGGATATGATATTTTGTGCCCACTAACAGTTCGGAAAAGCAATTTTGTTTCATTTCCTACAAAATCAGCAAGAATTTCACGCCACAGTTTCATTTGCAAGTTACAAAAGGCATAATCGTCCTTAAGGAGAAAATTATTATTACTTGAATGAAGAAAAAGTTGATTTACAACTAGGTAGATAAGAGATTTATACCCAAATGCATAATTTGCAGTAATTGGCTAAAAGAATTATTTTTGAGTGTGTAACCTCAGTATTCTCTGATAATCGCGAAAGAAAGTTGGTAGAGCTTGGTTAATAACCACTGGAACGTTTTTAATATTCTTTGCATAACTGGAGCAGCGATTAGCAATTCTAAAAGGAGACATAATAATTAATTTAGGAAAATAGATCACCGAAACAGGTGAAACTGAAGCGAAAAGAATTATGTATCCGTCCAGTGTGAAAGTAATGGCTTTATAGAGCAGGGTGCCCGGTGAAGTCGATTTCGATATTTAGAGAGTACGTGACGACCATTTTGGGGCAAAGGGGAGAGAGAGGAGGTCAAGGGAAAAGTTCTGGGTGAATAGGTAAGAGGGAAGGCTCAGCAAACGAAGGAAAGGGTTCTTGGGAAGCAGGATAGGGAGGGACGGGGTTAAGAAAGTTAAGGAGTAGTTTGGGAGCGATCGTTTGTTGTCTGTGCTATTTGGTCCGACCAACGACGCGAGAGGAATTGGAGATGTGCTCTCGGTCAGCGGTAACTTCCCTCCCCTTGGCGTTCTTTCCCCGCTCCCCAGACCAGGCGATGTTTCCAGCTACACCCGGGTCTGTGTCCGTCACCCACTCAAACCGCACTCCTTTCCTCCAACAAATTCCCAGTCCCTCTTTCCCTCCTCATGCTTGGAGTTTGATTCAGTGTACGCCCTCCTCTAACCGCTCCACTCTGACCACCATTCGATTCACCAGCTTTTTGAGTCGATCAAAATAACCATGAGAATGAATAATTGAGGTGCTTACTTCTTAACGCGTCACTAATAATCAACTTGCATGGCAGTATTTATTAGGGAAGGAATCCATTTGAGGGCTGAGGTCATTTGCGCCATCGAGGATCGGCGGGCATGACGGTAAATGGAGGATTTTTGGAGTAGGAAAGTAATACCCAGCAATGGGATTTGCCTACTTTTAATGGAGGGCGTCAAAGGGAGTACTGGCCTACTCCCCATACCACGAACAGTATCCTGCTCTTGTAATATCTCATAATAGCAAGTAACGATCAAGAGTCCTCCGAAAAGTTGAAGCATTTTCTAGGATTTAAGCCAGCACTTTGAATTGAAGTACTGGACTTACCTCTATAATCTGGTTTCCATGAGCTAATTATTAATAATTGAAGGCCTTGATTACCGAAAGATGGCTGGAAATTGCATATCGCTCATTTTAAAATTGTCTCTTAACGGTTTGCAATTAATTTATTAGTATTTGAAAAATCACCAGAAACTATCACTGAAAAACTGAGAATAATAAAAAGTAATTAATTATACCCTACACCACTATGTGGTGAAGGTATTGATTTTGTCATAGCAGAAATGTAACGCATTGAAGGAGGCGAGGCAGGTATGGAAAAATATAGAAAAAACTGAGCAGCATCTCCTTACGAGCCTATCTAGCTATGTCCGTCTGTATGTCTACCTCTTTGCTCGATAAATGCCGTAAAAATTGAGATATGGAGCTGAAATTTCGGTCATAAGCTTCTGGTAGACACAGACGGCACAGTTTTCAAATGGGTTGGATCGTATAAGCCAAAACCACGCCCACTTCCCATACAAAGTGCTTCTTTGGAAGTGAAAGTAATTTCCTTCATAATCTCAAAAGTTTTCAAATAAACGATCTGAAATTTGGAATATAGTAATGTACGTGTATGCACTCCAGAGAGACATTATTTACAAAATGAGGAATTTCTAACACTTGGATTTCGTCAAAAAAATAACAGCTTGTTGTTTGTATGTTTTCTCAACTATATTTGAAAATTAATCATTTTGTTACCGCAGTAGATTCTTGGATATCACAAAAAACCTGCCGTTTTGAAGGAGTTTCAAACGCACCGCGCGATAAAAATGAGTAAAGTTAAAGACTATTTTAGATATTTTCATTTAATTACTTACCATTTCTGTCACATAAAACTATTTAATTGCAACATTAAAAATGCAATATTCAATTGATGTGTCTTACAGATGGTGAATTTCAAACGTATAATTCGAATATGGTCTCTAATATGACTAGGGAACTATCTCGCTCGGACTTCCTATAGCTTCGGCAAGACCGAAGATAATTTCTTTACTAGTAATTATCTAAGGAACATTCATTTTCTGTAAACTAGGGACGTAAAATTAATAAATAAAGTAGGTAGCTGAAAATTATTTTTTAAATCCACAATTTTGAGCCACTGGTCGATATTATACGCAGGCTGGTGAGAAACTCGTGGGTAAAATTGAACCATTTAAAAGACTAATTATATTCAGACGGAAAAAAAACCATTAATCACATCAAAGCAGTAGTTCTCATTAAAACTAAGGCACATAATACATTTATTTTGTTACTTAACAAATTAAATTTTTTCTTAGCTCCTAGTGTTAATATGAAGGAAAACGTTCCCGTTTGCCTGAAGAACAAAATTTCAAATAAGCTTTCATTTGGATTAACTGCTTTATTTCCACGCATCCAGAGTAAATATTCATTCAAAAATAGCAATTAAAGTTAACGAAAAAGTATTCTAAGAAATTTCGATGGTATTTTATTAAAATATTTTAAAATTTTGCACGATCAAACTAATTTTCATCACAGGTCGACGAAGAAATTTAATAACACTAATTTTGTTATAAGGCTCTACTTCTTATCTACCTGAAAAATAATTATTGTTATCCATGGTTTTATTAATTGAGTGAGCATGACTCAAAATTATTCCCATTTTTCTTCCTAAATAAAGGGAGATGGGATGCGTTAAAAGATAAATCAAACCACTTACTATGAAGTAGCATCCCTTTGAATACCGCCGGCATTCGGATATTTCATGCAGATGGTCTGCAAACAGCTGTCCATCCAGTGTGATGTCGTAGCCCACTCCATAGTGCATGTCCACAAACTCCACCTAAGAAGATAAAAGCAAATCAATCATATTACCAACTGAAAGCATTTTGGTTTAAATTTGATTCGTAGGTAGATAAAAAAAATTCCAAGACTTATTTCCATGTGCTATCCTGGGTCTTGGAGATAAATACACTTTGTGCTAAAGAAATTCATCCTTCGGTGGACATTTTAAAGGTTTTAAATTAATTTAGTAATAGTTATCTGGAAAAATTTATTGGAAATGAAGGAACATAATATTAAAAGATACGAATAGAGAAAGAATCTAATGATAGTTATTTTCAATATTCCAATGACATTAATTTTTTTCTCTGGTAGAAATTAATCAGATGATTCTAAACTTTATTTTACCGCAAATCTAGGAAAATTAGGCTTAGTTGGATATCTTATAAACTGAATAGGTGTACGTAGGTTGTAGAAAAATACAGAGACTTTTCAGGGTAAAACCATGCTCTAAAAGAGGTGTAACTCATGAAGCCATACACTTTTTTTATCTGAAAGAAAATTCCAGCCAATTTCCACTCACAGGACATTAAAAGTAACAGGGTATCAATTCCAAGAGTGGGCACTTTGATGGGCGACGTTTACAGCAAAGCTTTCATCCTCTTAATGCAGTGAGAGCCAAATGAAGTATCCTTTGATAGGCATCCAGTTGAAGAGGGTCACTTAAAAAGCAGTCGAGGAGTCGGAAGTTCGCGTGCGAGGAAGGCGGAATGAGCTCCACTTTCACGGGAATTCGGCATTTGGGTATCCATTGAATGATGCCGAATGCTTACTCTCCCCAGGGAGATCTACCACGATATAATAGTGAAAGGAACTCACTCGCCACAAACATCCTCTAGCAAGTATGCACCACGAAACTCGCAATGCTGTACATTTTCATGTACTTAAGAATGAGGTTAGCATAAACCTAAGTGAGATTAGCCAGTCACTGCAGAGGTTTTGTTTAACTCAAAGCGACTCTCGCCTAGTTGTTAGCGCAAAAGGTTTGAGCTTTTATACTGATATTTAGAGAGACAATTATTTGGTCAAACAGGGCGGAGCAACGCTCAATGAAGCAGCAATATTTAGAAAATTGCAACATGTATGTGAAAGTTAAAATAATAAAATAGAAAATATTAAATACATTTCATATACATAAAAAGCAAAATTTCTTTGACTGTCTACCCAAAAATTCCCATTTGGGACTGAGATTTGCCTAACAATTATTGTTAACAACAGTTATTTCGCTCATTTAATTCGCTGGAATCTTTATTTATTTATTGGTATACAGTGTTTTTTTCATTTAAACTGTTACATTAGAAATACTACTACTAAACAAAGTTTGAGACGCACTCCAAACAAAATTACATTTAATTGAGATTCTTATTCATTCCTGGAGAAAAGAATACTAAAAAAAGGCCCAAGATAAAGAAAAAGTGAAGGCGCAATGAAAGGATTACTTTCAGGATATGTTTTTACTCATACAGGTAAGTACAGTCAAAAGACCTGTAGAAGAGGGCACCGACCCCCAAGAGCTGGAGGAGTGAAAGGATCAAACATGGTCAGAGCTAGAAGGGATACGGGTTAGCATGAAGGGAAGAAAGTCCCCACGCATAGATGAAGTGAGTGTGGAAATGATAAAGGCAGCAGGAGAGGAATTAGTGCACTGGTTAATTCAAGTTAAAGTCATGCGTAAAATAAGGATAATCTGGAGCGTAGGGTTGGAGGAAAAGAATAGCTGTACCGATCTTCAAGTAAGGGAACATGAAAGAGTTTAAGAACTACGAGAGAATCATACTGATGTGCTATTTTTCTAAAATATGTGCGGAATCCTGCGGGAAGAATCTGAGGCATGACAGTGAATGGATTGAGAAAAGAACAACATAGCCTTTGATCAGGGTGATCAACAGCAAATGGTGTGGAAGGGACCTATATCTGGCTTTCCTGGGTGCCGAAAAAGCCAATGACAGTGTGTGCAGGAAATATTTAGTGGATAGGGTAAAGACAATATACGATTAAAGTGAAATATTTGTTTATATTGGAGCAGGATACAGCAAATATTCATTTAGAACAGGGGAGTACAATTTCACCCTTTCTCCTTGTTGTTTTTAAGGGATGAGGTTGAGAGGATCGTGGGAGAACGAATTGGGGGGGAAAGAATGAGAGTGATGGCTTTTGCAGGTGAAGCTGATTATTAGAGGAAATATGGAGGAGGAGATGCAGGTAAAATTAGATGTATGGCCGGAGGTGGCCGGAATATATGGGATAAAGTTCGACGGAAAGAAGAGTGAATTCATAAATACAAGAAACATGGGGATACAAAGCACTGGACTAGTAATTGCCGACGAGCCAGTAAAGGTAGAATATTTATATACCCTGAAAGTGCTGTGTAAGAAACAGGACGCTTGATAAAGAAATAAATGAAGGAGGTAAGCAAGCATAGGCTTTTATAAGAAGTGTCAGAAGTTTGGTATGGAGCAAATATGTCCCATAAAAGAAAATACTGACATAAGTTTTGAAATCATGGACTATGAAAAAAAAAAAGAATTTAAGCAGAATACAGGCATGCAAGATGAAATTACTCAGATGAAGAACAGAAAAAAAATAAAATGGATAAGATGAAAAATGAAAGAATCAGAGAAATAATGGAGGAAGAACAGCTACAGGAAAGGATACAGGGTCTAAGTGGAAGTGGTTTGGGCATGTAAAAAGGATGGGAACTGAACGACTGCCTGGAAAGGTACATAAAATGGAAATGTACGGGAAATGGTCTTGTGGAAGGCCACGGGATGGATGGGTGTAAGAAAAAGGAGGAAGATTGGACAATAGTGAGAGAAGAAAAATGGTGGGAGGATAGAAAAAAGTGAAAAGGATTGTACTCATGGGAAACCCGACCAGTGGCTGGAAACTGTGGTAGATGGTGACGATTATTTTTCATGCAACATTGGTTTCATTTTCAAAATTTTTGAAGCACTCATATTATTAATAATGTTGTTCAATATGTTGCATTTTCTTGTTGAACTGTTTCCTTGACATTATTGAAGGTGAGTTTTAAAAGCTAATATATCAAATATCTAAAAAATGTAAAACCATGATGGATCAACTATGGTGAGAGGCTTTTGCCGATAGGAAAGTATCTCTAGAGAAAGAGAAATTTAATATAGGACGCTCTTAGGCAAGGCAAATAAGTGGATTGTGGTTGAATTTATGGTTCTTATACATGCAATTGGTCGCTCTGTTGATCTATAGTATTCAATGTTTTATTTTAAAAATTCAGAACTGTAATATTGACAACCGGAAATATGAACAAATAGGTTTACTACTAACGGCGTTAGACTATCTAAAAATACAGTATAGGTCCCAATACGTTCAATTATTATCCGATTTGAGGCCAATTGAAATTAAGTTTCGTCATACATGACTTGGGAAATTAATATATAAACAGAAGAAATTAATATGACGATTCCGTGGCAGAGCACTTATGTAACATAATATTCGCTACATATTCGCAAGGATTTGAATTCTGTATTATCACTTTGGAGGATGTTTTTGAATCGGAAAGCATGAGGAAAATTTAATAACGGTAGCATGTTTCGAGCCACATGTTAGGCACACCTGTGCGGTGGAGCCCTTCCAAGAAGAGCTTTCCTTTCCTGTTGCTCCATTAGGTAAATGCTCGGAAGGAGTCTTGGGTTCCCAGACCACAGACGGAGGCAATTGCCTCCTTCGGGGACAAAGCGAGCTTTTGATTCACACCCTCCTCCCTCCGACTGCCAGCCCTTCATTTTCTCCCTAGTAGGCTTATCGAGCACACCCTGCGGAACATAACCAAGGGTTCGCGACTACTCAAAGGAGAAAGAGACATTTCCTTCAGAAACACCTGCCGGAACTCCACAAATCCTGAAGTAGCATGGTCTCTTAAACAATCCTAAGGCTTGAGGCTCAACTTCATGTAACTTCATAATAAATTGTACTCCAAAGCTCGGAGTGTTGAGGTACGACACTTATTGCCAGGTATTGCGGGTAGTTGCGGTGTTTCTCATTTTTTATGGGCAATAAAAATACTAGTTACATTAATTTTTTCTCCTGGAGTGTATACCAAAGTTATATGTAATTTGCTTTGTTATAACTTATCTTGAATTTTACTTTGATTTTTTGTAGTCGGTTAAACTTTATGAAAATAAGTCAAAAATGAAATAGCAAAAAATCAATATTGGCGAATGAAATTAAACAAAGATATCCCAGGGGTAATTTACAAACATTTGTGTCTGCTTTCTAATCTATTTTTGTATTTTGGTGAGCAAAATTTGAAAAAAAATTGAATTATTTTTAAATTTAGTCTGATGATGCATTATGAAATTACAAAACAAACTCCAGGGGAAAAATAATTATTATGTGGAAGAAAAATTTGAACCATCTCAATTCCATTCCGACGTTGAATTGATTATATTTGACTATAACTCCGATGAAAACGACCATATCATGAATATATGCTTCTCTGTATTTATTCATGAACTTAGTTTTCTCATTTGTAACCAGCCTTGTCACCTGATGAAATTGTACAATGAAATATTGGTTTGGGTTCTTTTCTTCTCAACTTTTGTTTCTTGTGTTGACATTTCTGCGAAGTAACGCACGCAGAATAGAAATAAAATAAGCTCTTTTTCTCTTAAAACGAGATAATTTGGCTCTAATGCTCCAGACATCGAAAGAAAATCTCTTGTAAAACAGCCTTTGAAGGCGGCGAGGAAAGAATGAGCGACAAGATTTTTTCTTGTACGGTGGAAGATTATAGGTTGTGAACGCTGGGGTAAGATGGATATCAAGATCATGGTGAAAAGAAGTTGTGAAAAAGTTGCACCGCATACTTTGTGCTCCGCAAGCGAAGGCAACATAGAACTGGACCGGACTTGTTCGACATGTAATATTCTGAGACGGTTAAAATTATAGGGCATATGCAAATATTAATTTTCATAATTCTCTTTCTGAATTTAGAAGTTTTCCCCTCCACGAACATAATAACTTCATATATTTCCAAAAACATTGCAACTCTCAAAAGATCTTTCAACTTTGACCAGAGTGCTCAATTAGTTGAATTAAGCAGATAATTCCTAACTAGTTATATTTTTTTAGCAGTGAAAAACAAAAAAAGCGTAATAAGGCTCATTTTTGCTGGTTGGAAACCTATTATCGAAGCACTCATTGCACGATTTTGCGGGTTTTTAAATGAAAAAAATCATTCGAGTGTCCTCTACTGGGTGACTGGTATTCAATTGTGGCTGTTTAGCCAAAACATTAAGATCACATCCAACGCAATGAGTTATATTTAAAATGACGATCAAAGTCTTTTGTATTGCCGTTTTCATCCACCTTTAAGCGTAGAATGTAAAAAAAACTTTGGTTCTTCTTTTACATTCCACTACACGAAGGTACAAACAATTGATTATTATATCAAGCCATAGAAACTTGAAATTATATTTTTTGTAAATATCTAGCTATTACAACTCAGTCAATTCATAGAAATGAGATGATTTTGATGAAACTGCACGAATATGTAAGTGATTGCAAATAGCTCTTATTTTGGATAGCCTACACGCCCAACTTTATATCTTCATATCCCAAGATAATGTTTGGACGAAAATGAGTAGTAGGAATGCATATGAACTTTTACTTCATCATCCTTCCATAAAATCGTAATATATTTTAAGGAGTCTATGATACATAATGTATTGAGCGCATGTATAACAGAACATTTACGCTTCATCGGGGATCTCGATAAAATGGGATACTTTAATACAGCATATTTGTAAAGGTTTGAGCTTAGCCATGTGTTTCGGCTCTCGCCGTAGGATTACGACTTCCCACTAGGACTGGAAGCTTTCGCTTATCTCCAAGGGAAAGAAGAAGTGCAGAGGAAGGAATGGGAAGGGAAGGTTAGTGAGCCGACACCAATGAGGCGTATTGAGGTCAAAAAGACTTCAATTGGGCCTCCGCTTCCCCGAAGTACTCGTAGTAGTTAGGTTACCCAAACAACGTGAGACAAGTAGCCGTCAGTCTCGCTTTTGCGAAAACATTCCGCACATCTTTGAGAACCGGAGGAGCCCGTTTCCCAAATAATTGGGATTAGGTGTCCTCCTGGCTCCCTTTCCGGGTAGACGCCGTGCGGTCTGGCCGGAGTTCGTCATCAAATCAGGGACCACCTGATTGGACCCATGGGGCACATGGAGGGTCAATTCGGACCAATTCTGGTCAAAGCGTGGGTACATCCGTCATCTCAATACTCCTCGTCTACCCATACCCATTTGAGCTTAGCCAGTGGGAAAAAGACGCTAAGGAAAATTGAACGCCCGCTCTAGTCCCGAAGGGTAAAAGAAGGTATTTGGCAGAAAAAATATTGATTGCCGATTTAATGATAGCCATTACGACAAAAAAATTGCTTTGATGACTAATACGACCAGCTACAATGCCTCCGAAAAACTCAAAATAACATTTATTCACTAGTTTTCGATACTTAACGAAATAATGCATTCATCGTGTCCAATATGTTTCTTTATCAGACCGATCAAATTTTTTCAAAATCTATTTTTAAATGCAATAGCAGAGTAGAGTAAACCAATGTTGAACTCAGAGACTTTTAAATCAATAACAACTGCGTCCTAAATTGAACAATCAGAAAATTACAATATTATGGCTACCTGTTTACTAGATCATTGTCTACATAACTATTTCAACGTTACTTGCCGCTCAAATTCAATAACCACTACTCTACAATCTTGGGAAATGGGTGCAATTTTGAAAGTTATTAAGGGAGAAGTCATTATTCAGAGATGTTAAGATTTCTACTGCAAATTTGCTGCTTTAATACATTTTGCACAGCAAACTCAATCGTTTAGTTTCATGTTATCTTTTCTGATACCATAGAAATTCTTTTTAGACAGAGTCATGACTTCCAGCACAGACTGATAGTAAATATCAATGAACATAGCAATTTCCTCTTTGCACCGGCAAAGTCGCGTTTATTTTTTACTACACCTGACATACAACGCCGTCACGAACGAAACTGAAAAAAACAAGACTTCAATTCTTTTCACGTGACTCAACTCATAAACCAACGTGACCTTTACGGGGAAACTAAGGAAGATTGAACGTCCACTCCAGTCTTAGAGGAAAAAGGAATGTAAAAAAAGAGAATCTTCGAGAAGACCAGAAGAGTGGAGCGAGAGGAACTTGTAGCAAGCATAATAAATTCGTTCCGGCCGCAAATAGCGTAGGATACCATTCTTCCCCGAGTCGGAAATAGGCGAGGAGTCTCGAAGTATTTTCCGCCAATTTCTCGGCTCGGCAGATGGGGAGAAGAGAGGGTGGACGGGAGAGGAATAGGGAGCGAGCAAGGAGTGCCGGGCGCTGGGGGAAATGCTGCACCTGACATTGGATGGCATTCTCTCCAGAATAAGGAAGAGAGGAGACGGAGAAGTGGGTGGGACACTCGAGAAAGGCTTCACCCTTCCCGTTCTCGACGGAGGAGGAGAACAAGAGCGCAGACGAGGACCTGAGTCTCCAAACTCAATTTCGCTGACCTATTGCGCTGGTTTACGTCCGCCTATCCAGGGACGCACCCAACTTTTCGGCTACTTTGGGCCCGCTATTGTTGCCCCACTATGCTCCTCCTCGCTGGACCTCTATCTCTTTTCCCTCTGTCGTCCGACGATAAGCCACGGTATCCCACTGCCCAAGTAGCCTGGCCAGAATTTTTCTCCGTGTGCCTGCCATCTAACTCTAGACGCTTTAGCCAACGTACCAAGTCAAGAGGTTAAGGAGGACAGTTAATTTTCAAGTGGCTTAGACCTGGAGATAATACCCATACCCAAAATTAATTTTTATTGAGGATGATTTTGAAATTATAAATACAATACTTAAACGGTGGCAGTCTCTACCTCCACCTGGCTCTCCTAAATATGGAAGTTGCGCAAAAATGCATTAGAAAAAGGTCACTTTCTTCGCACAATTGAACGATATATTAAAATGACTAAAAATATTTCTTTAAACTTTGCACACAATTGTTTTCATTGATAAAAACTGAGTTATTTTTCAAGTAATCGTAATTTATTTAAATTAATAGAATTCAAACCTTTGAAAATCTGCTCTTGGCCTTATTTTTAGTCCCTTTATTAGAAATATTATGTGGTGTTAAAATTAACTGTTTATAAACTTGAATTCAGTTTTCATTGCTCATCAAGATGTTCCATATTTTTGACAGAAAGAGTCATAACCAGTTTTATAGGTTTGGAGGGGGTTGAATTGGTCGAGAGTTCACTGTGCTACTAAATATGAACCATAAAAATCGTTATAGGGGCTGCTGGGTCAAAAGTGCAATCTTCCCAAGCAAATAGAAGGAAACAATTTAATCTGAAAAATAACTGCAAACGGTTAAATACACGGATATTTGTCTCGACAACGCGTATATCTCTAAGATGGTAACGCCTTATCTTAAAAAAACAAGAAACCTACTCCTTTAAAAAATGTAATCAAAATATTCAGCATTGATTAGATTTCAAATTAGTTTATAACACTGTCAAATTTAGTTAAGGACAAAATTGATGAAAATATAGAGACGACTTCCTTCTGCACTCAAATTGAATAATTTTACATTTAAACTCTAATATTAAATTGTGATATCACCGCAAAATTCGGAGAAATCACAGAATGCAATTGACTGAAAAACATTGGAAGAGGATATATTAATATTTAACTGCAGATTTTTTCCAGGGGTACTTTATGTTTACCACAAAAATACTAATATCCCGCCAAATATAGCACTCAAACCATCATATTCCCCCGGGCTATTTTCTCACGTCTCCACTTCTTTTCCCTGCTCAGTCGCAGACCGTAGCAACAACAGTGTTAAGATGTAGCTGGGCAAGTTAGTGCATACGCAAAGATCTTAGCGACATATAAAACTGGCTGATATCTTAAAATGTAATGGGAATGAGGCAGTTTTTTATTTTTCTGAGGGCTTTCTTCAGGATTAGGCTTATGAAAATACTGATATCCTACAAAATTATGTATCATCGACACCATAATTTCAGTGAAGTGCATTACATCATCTATAGGTGAAGACGATGTACTCCATCGGTATCATTGTCGTTTGAATATACGATTTTGTGGGAAAACAGTGCTTTCTCCACCTTCATCAACATAATGAGATATCGTTTTGATATCGCATAGCTCTGCATTTAGGCTCACATGCCTTATACTTCCATTTCCTTCCACAAAAGTTGCTTCTAATTATGGATTCCAACATCTCCTAGCTTTCTTCTACCAGCACCCATTGGAACCAATTTCCCTCTCACTATTCCCTTAACCTAACATGCTATATACTTATTTTTTATTTATTTAAAGAGAATAATCTACAAATAGCAACATTGATGATTTAAATTGTACTTGTAACAAATGCAAACATACAAACAAAAACAGTAAAAACAAAAAAAACTTAACTTAGTGTTTAGTTCGTTACTCTCTAGGTTTGTTGTTTATGTTTATGGAAATATATGTTGAGGTCAAATTGGTGAAGTTTTTTGGTGATAGAGAAAAGGAATCGATATCAGTAGGACGTGAATTTATTAGAAAGGAGAGACAGAAAAAGAGCGAACGCCTAATTAGAGATATTCTTGAGGTTGGGATGTGGAGTACTTAGTTAGCTCTGGTAGGACTAGAAGGCACTCCGATGTTGATGAATAAGGTAAGCTTGAGACTGTCAATGTAGAAATTACGGATATTGTAAATGCGTTTTCATTCGGATTTGACTCTGCCATGGGAGAGACTTCAGATGAAGAGGCTATGAGGGTAGAAGTTAGTATATCGTCTGTAGATGCATTGCGTGAATTTGGAATTCTGTACTTCTCTATTCTGAGCGAAGAAAATTGTTACTTCTCTAAGGATGTCAAGATTTGAGGTTGCCAAGGTAGATCATACTGGGGAGCAATAAGTATGCAATGGAAGAACAGTGGATAAGAAGTTAGGCTGCGGTGCGGGAGTTTTTGAGATACCCGTGAAGCGGTATGGAAGACCTAATAGAGACATGGCCTTGGATTTAATTGCCTGTATATGGTTACCAAAATGAGGCTTGTGGTCAACTATTATTCGCAGATCTTTGATGGAGGATATTCGAATTAGTTGCATTGAGCTAATGGTGTAGTCGATTTAAATGGGATTTCCTTCATAGTTATTGTCATGGCACTGCATATTTTGCTATTTAACTTAAGCTTTCAGAAACTGTACCATTCTGAGGTCTTAGGTAAGTCGTCCTGTAGGAGATCGCAATCGGAAACATTAAAAATTTGTTTAAATATTTTGAAATGTTCAGCGTAGAGCAACGTATGGGCTTAGGAGGATAAAATCGTTGAGATGCAATCGTCGATTAAGAGATTGAAGAGGTAAGGTCCAAGCACGCTGCCATGAGGAACTCCGAAGGTAATGGAAGAGAAACTAAATGAAAATCCAGACAATATCACTCACTGGGTTCCATCCGTTAGGAAGAAGGACAAGAGGATGAGGAAGGTGCCAAGGATATTATACCGCTGGCTGAGTTAATGAAGGAGTTTCTGGATTCGGGTGTCATAGACTTTAGGGAAATCAAGAAAGATGGCATCAAGTTGAGATTTAACTACTATTGATTCAACAGAATGGTGTTGGAAAACTGCTAAATTGGCTAGACAGGATTGGCCAGGAAGGAAGTCGGGTTGATTTGAGGAGAAAAGGGAGAGGTGAAGTAATAATGACGGTTTAAGATAATCCTCACGTATACAAATGAAAGAATGGGAAGTAAAGAAATGAGATGGTAGTTAGAGATGTCATTTTTTAGGCAAAATTTGTGAATCGGAATGATATTGGCTATATTTTCCATTGAAAAAGAAAAATTTTCTAGGAAAATCATCATCAAAAAGGTGTCATAACGGAAACGAAAGGGCAGGAGGACAGTTGCGAAGGAACTGAGGGCTGAGGCTATCGGAACCGTGAGAGCGGTGGAGGTTCTACTGCCATGTGATCTAAGGCTCACTCCTCTCCCACGGATCCATTGCTCGAAATCCTAGCCAGCCTCAGACTTTCGCCTTTTCTCGACACATTCCAAGGCTCTCATTTCCCTCAATCCTTCCTTCTTCTGTGCAGTGCGTCCCTTCGAATCCTTTATCCCGTTGCTCACGCGAACGTAATTAACCCTTTGCTCTTTTACTTCCACACGCGAAATGGATTTCAAATTCACAGCTACTTTTTCGCGAACGAGTCTCAACATAAGGTTTCTTGGCCACGGAAGGAAAATTTTGCGCATTTTAATACTCATAACTACAATGGAATTGAAAGTGTATTAGACGGGCTAGGATGGGAGCGTCTAGATCAGTGGTTCTCAACCTTTCTAATGCCACGACCCTTAGATACAATTTCTCATGTTGTGTTGACCCCCAACCATAACATTATTTTCGTTGCTACTCCATAAGACCATCGGGAATATTTGTTTCCAGATGGTCTTTGGCAACCCCTGTGAAATAGTCGTTTGACCCACAAAGGGGTCGCAACCTACAGGTTGAGAACCGCTGCTCTGCAGACTTTGTAGCTTACAAGAAAACAACTTGCAAAATTCAGAACGTGAGAATCCATACTGGTAAGAATGAAAAGACGATAGTAAAATTCCACACTGTTTTAATAAGCGCCGACCATAGTTTCGACATTTATGTCATTCTCAAGACCATGAGTCCGTACTGGTAAGAATGAAAAGACGATAGTAAAATTCCACACTGTTTTAATGAGCACAGACCATGGTTTCGACACTTCATGTCATTATCAAGATACTGAGAATGACATAATGACCTTCAGACCTCAAGACCTTGAGAATGACATAAAGTGTCGAAACCATGGTCGGTGCTTATGGAAACAATGTGGGATTTTAATATCGCCTTCTCATTCTTACCAGTATGGATATTGAATATTTCCACTAAGTTACACCTGAGCCTCTATCATAAGATCGTGAGAACTTGGGGGTGGAGCACAAGTTATTAGTAGGCTCCCTCTATATTTTAATAATTGAGTCTTGACATTTCTTTCTTTTTTATATATGCCTATTAGTGGTCAAGAAGAATCTTATTTCAAGTTTACCGAAACAAGCAAGAGTGTGAAGCAGGGGGTGAATGTTCGCCTATATTATTTGTTTTATAACCTAAAAGTTACAATAAAACTACGAAAACTGATATATTATCAAAATCTGTGTTAATTGTAAATTTTCACCAAAATGAACAATTCTATACATGATCTACAATGCTCACATATTCTATAAGTACTAAGGTAATTAGATGCTAAATAAACGTAAAGAGGTACAAAGGTCGCACAGGAGTTATGGGAAAAGTGCATTTAGATTTAATTATTACTACAAAAGCATTAGAGATAAAATCAACTTCTTTGCTGCACTTCCGATGATCTGTTATTACCAAATCTCAATCTCAAAGGTAGCTTTTATGCTGTGGTGAATAAATGGGATGTTAAATATTAATTATCTGCAACGAATTCATCAATATTTTTGCTTACAATCCAAAAACCATGTCATATCGGGTTCATAAAATGTTTATAATATCATCATGAACTACATCGGCTTTGAAATTACTTGAATGATTAAGTTTAGATTTTAACCGATGGTTTAAAGTGAAAGACCTATGATAGTTATTTTATTAGGCTTAAGATGCAAATGAAATTATCGTGCAACATGATTGTTAATGTCTTTCCAATCTTCGCTTCAGTCCTAACATGCTACACCATACGCCCGTGTGACAACTTGCAGTTTAACAATTTGATTCAGATGTATATTTAAACCAAGAAATATTATACTTTTGATGACCTGAATACCATCTCGGGCTTATTGATAAGATAAAATTGCCCTGCACAGTGCGATTTCATGGGAAAATGAGAGGATAATTAACATTTAGAGAGTCATTTAATTCAATGGACAAACTTCACCAATATCCAGAATGTTGATGAGAAAACTATAAATGTTCAAAGGAGAATTTTGAGAAAATTGAAGACAATATATCTATCAATACTTGCCACCCTCAGGCTTCACTTCGTGGAAGTATTTTATACTTGAATCCATATTAAAACAATCCTAGTACTTTTCCATTTATATTCATTATTTACTTATATAATGTACCAGAGGATGCAGCAAGCTTCGAAACGCGTCGTACATTAATAAATATCAGTGGAAAAGTACAAGGATTGTTTTAATATGGATTCGTATAAAACATATCTATCAAATTTTACTTTTCATTAGCTATGTTGAGAATTGGGGTTATAAAAATGCAGTTTGCAGAAGGCGGGAAAAGTAATAAAATGCTGATATATTTATAAAATAGTATCACCCTACTTCCCCCACATCTTCGAAAATACACAAATAATTCGATGCAAATAAAAAATATTCTGCTGCAGAATCAGCTCAAAGTAATCATTTGTCTAATTTCTTCAAGAAATTATAACTGCGTAGAAAAAAATATGCCCCACGAATCTAATGAAAAATCCTCTTTCAGTAATTTAAGCAGATAACGTGGAATTCAGTATGTAATCCGTCTAACTCGTGGACATGGAAGTGGTCCAGATTGATACTCAGGAATCCAAAACAGCGAGAACAGGTGGTAGGGAAAACCTTTCAGAAATAATAATAGCGCGGGGATCGGGTTGGTTTGGTGGCTAGAGCACTGACTAACCACGCGGACGGCCAGGGTTCAAATCCCTGCAGAGGAGGATGTTTTTCAGCGAAAACCTGATCCCTACTTGAGTGTCTTGTGGAGGACACTTCAAGTAAAGTACTCCGTCTGTCGGATGAGACGTTAAGCCGTGGTCCGTGGCCGTAAGCCGTTTCGTTATGAGCAGGCTAATGCCGACGCCGGGTTTCTATCCACCCTTCCTCCCGTACCTGTCTCCTATGGCGCAAATGACCTTAGCCGTCAATCGCCTCCCCTAATATCCAATCCAATCCAATAATATCGCTAAGACATCTGCCGATGATGTACCATTTAAAGTTCCAAGCAAGGTGGTGGTAATTGTTCTTAGTACGATGGCATCAGACATATTTCACCCGGCCCATTTACAAGAAAACGGCGTAGAGCAAAATGTCCGCATTGAATCAGCTCCTTCACATGAGAGCCACGCAAAATTCGAAGCACCAACACCGAGTTTACTCAGCGGCGCTTTCAGAGGAGTGGATGTGCAGGAGACAAGGGAAGGCTTTAGATGAAGGAAAGAAAGAAAGCAGTCCACTCCAAAGAGAACTTATTCCCTTCGCGAGGGGAAGTTACAAGAAAGGGGTTCCGGCGGACCTGTAGCCGGCGACCGTAAAAACTCCCGTTGCTCCACCTATAAACGCCTCTTACGATTGCCACTTGACACATCTTTATCGTTCCTTCTCTTTCAGCGTGGCCACCTTTTCAGTTTAGAACACTTCCATTTCTCCCAATATGATAGGGCTCAAACGTCCAAAAGAGAATTGGGGCCTTTCTTACGCTCTAGAGTATTTCGAACTTCTCAACGCAACAGAGCAACTGCATCCTATTCGTATCAGACCCCTTGGACTAAGAGATAGAGAACAGTTCAAAAGGAAGAATTGATAATGCATGCCCAAAAAGCACTTGAGAAGAAAAGAAACACTATTTTGCTCTGTGATCTTTGTTTATTTGTTGGATTTCATGAATGACGTGAAACACCAGGTTGATAAAAATAGTTTATTACAAACATTTTTTTAGACTGCCGTAAGTTTGATCAAATTTGTTAGCCAAAGTTAAGTACAAAACTTTCAGCCGTGGCCATCAACCAACGGCAAACTGTTACCGATTGAAGGTTTCCGAATACTTTTCCTGAGTTGAGAGTTGAAATAAGCACCAACGGCAACGCATATTATGGGAAGTTTTTGCTACGCTGCGACTAGAGTCCAAGTAAACTGAGTTATTGATCGCGCCAGCACAAACTGGCAAGAAAAAGAAATTTAAGAAACCAGGGCAAGCATTTAATTGCAATGGGCGGAGAACACGAGGCCAGACTACACGGTGCGCGTGCATTACGCTGTCTGTTCATAAACCTAGCGAATAATGTGGGGCCTTTTTGGATGATATTCTCACTATGCTACTGTCATATAAAATCACAACAATTCCGCAACTACACTTAATAATCATTTTTTGCTTTCCCAACGGCGATTCCTGTTGTCGGTATGCCTCGGAGAGCCATTTTTGACATCTCATCAGGTTTCTCAAGGGTTGAAACACCAGAAATTCACAAAAAACCTATGATCTGGGAAGGGAAAAACCTAACCAGATGGAACTTGAACCCGAGAATCTCAGGTTAGTAAGT
Source organism: Ceriagrion tenellum (assembly GCA_963169105.1). Taxonomy (NCBI): domain Eukaryota; kingdom Metazoa; phylum Arthropoda; class Insecta; order Odonata; family Coenagrionidae; genus Ceriagrion; species Ceriagrion tenellum. The sequence continues at coordinate 132,762,743 of OY720637.1, forward strand.
GAAAAATTAATTCCTACTTCGCCAGAGCCCTCGGGGTAAGCCCTCGCCATACACCATGTTCTTGGTATTATAACCACAAAGGTTATCCATTCAATATGGGCAATTGCTTATATCAATGGATTCAATATTCCTCTGTACTAAAATTTTCAATGACTCCATCTATTCTATTTTTTACGTATTAACAAAACCTAACTTGCTGACGTAATAATGGCCGACAGAATAAGTTGAACGTAATACTGTTGGTCTCTAAACTGCCAATGATTATATCCAAATGGGCAGTGTAGAGAGAGCCGACGGAATAAAAGATCATATTATGTGAAACTTTTAAACGTTTTGTTATTTCTTTATATCCCTTTTCTTGATAAAGGCATTGGCCTCAATGCTTTTTCAAGCCTTTGAAGGCATTGGCCTCAATTGCAATTGTATTAATCTTTTTGCATTTTTTATACGATTAAAAGACTTTTCTTAGATTTACAACCTTTTAGTATCATTCAACCGGACAACCCAGAGACGCAAAGCAACACCAGAACAATTCCATCCCCGATTACTTGCTCAACATTCCCGCTCCACTGTTTATTTTTACCACACTCTTATACGAAGAATTGTAAGCAAATATTTCTACTAAAATGCTAATATACTATACTTCAATACATTACCGCATTTTCATTCACAAATCTGCATCAGGTGAAAGCTGAAACATTTCATCTGTTCACACAACTAAATTGAGCCAACTATATCTCTCTTAAAACACTGAAACCTAGGGCTGCCAATGGAGCCGCTGACCAAAGTTAATATAAGAGCAATAAAAAATAAGAGCAAATAAAATATAAGAGGAATAAAAAATAGTTAAATGATTCAATAATAATGTTTCGGGTATTTTCCAAAAAATGGTGAAACAAGAAAACTTTTTTCTACCGACATGGTTTAGAAAACCTGAAAGTTTTAACTCTCCTATTCCGAAACGCACAGCCAGCAGCAGATACGCTCTGGGAATATTTAAATTCGATTTTAGAGCTAATAAAATTGAACCCTTTCGTTTTTGTCTTCGTAAATCTTTTGGAAGTCTGAAATATTTGTAAACATGAAAGCCACCCCATATAACGAGCCACCGAGTGCATGCCGGAATAATCAGAGTCAGTGTAACAACTGGCCGGGTGGTATTACTGCTCCCTTCTCTCTCCAGCGTTTCCAGTCCTTACAAGGGAGCCTTATATCATCCACTTTTTCTCCTCGCTCTAAGGATGCGCACGAACGAGTGACTGCCCCTCAGGGACACGCCTTTGATTACTCCACCCTAAGCCATGCTGGGTAAACCCTCGCCTGGCCACAAAAAACAAGGGAACGCCAAATTGTAGGTACCTACACTTGTGCTCTGGAGGTTATAACTCGAGCCACAAAAAAATTAAGGAACGACCTCTCCCGTTTTTGCTCCGTGGGATGTTTCCCATGACTATTGAGATTCATTTCGCTTTCTGAGCGGAACGCAAAGCTCTCAGAGTATCTTTCTTATTCGCATTCCTCCAATCTCTTGCCTACAAAGGAAAAAACCTTCAAGCAACATTAATTAGGATAATTTTTATTGAAAAAAAATTACACAAATAAATTTGGGAATGAGAACGCCACCACTAGGTAACTAATGTAATTTTGTTCCCTCACGTTCCTTTGAAAGCGTGATTTTGTTCGTCCCCCACATATTTCTTGTAAACATAGGACATGAAATAAAATAAGGCATGATTGATTAATTAAGTTAGACTTACTCTTTGCGTTCAAAGATAGCATTAAATTAGGTATTGAAATCGTTCGATCGCTGAAAAAATAAATACAATAAAAAAGTTGGCAAACATATAATGCATTCTTATTGAGTGTCTATCTAAAAATTTTGTAAGAAAAACGTGATAGACCTTTTAATATTGAACGCTGAATCTCTTCAAACAAATTCTACCTTTAACTTGAAAACTGCGACAGAAAATTTTCAAGTATTTATGGAAAGTTATTGAATAAGGATACGAAATACCATTATTTAAATGCCATCTATAACTATATGTTACGCTAATGTAGGCCAATTTGGCACAGATATTGCTGTGATGAATTACGTGTCACAGTTTTCACTTATGGCTTCAATTTCCTTCCAAGGAATAATTTCTTGCAGGAAGAAGGAGAAGACTTGTTATGAGAGATGACTTCAAGGCCATTCAAGCATTCCTAAAGATTACTTGCTCAAATGAATTTACGAGTTTAAATTTGCGCTGATAAATCTTTACACCAAAAGTAAGTTTAAATGATTCTTCCTCATCATAATAGATGAACTAAGGGTATAAATCATATCCACCAATCTCTTTGTGGTGAAGTGTAGGATATTTGTGTCTTTAAAAATATGAAAAACCAGCATGGAGCAGCAAAATTGTAAAAATATATCATTGCTGAAAATCAAACAGTTATGACCCAAAAAAGACGTTGATAATCCAATAAGGGACTTCATTATATACTAAAGGCAAATCAATTTCAAATGGAAGATTTAAGAACAAATAACCATCGATACCTTAGGTGTTTGAAATTTCATTTCAAGTACCCAGTGCGTTGCGCGGATTATATAAACGTTGGAAAAGTTTAACTTTCCCAGATTTTGTGGGAGCAGAAGATTTTGTACTGCAAGCTTATATTTTTAAATATTGAAAAGTGAGATTAGCAAAGCATGCCACTGCCTATGCTTCATTTTCACAAAAAAGATATATAACTTTTAATTGAAATAGGTTTCATCGATTGTACCTAATTTTTGGCCAATGTATAAAATTCAATGAATGAAAGAAGGATTGAACATTTTTAAAAAATTAATTATGCATGGTGAAATAGTACTGCAAAAGCAAAATTTCCACCCTGAGGTATTTGAAAATCGAAAGAGAGAAAATGTGTACCAACTAGTGCCCAGTATTCAGATTATCTGGTTACATATGTTATTGAAAATATTGAGATGCGTTTAATCCTGCTGATTTGAGCGCTTATGTTATATTTCACCAAGGTACGGTAGAAGCTTGAGAATGTCTTCTCAAACAAAATAAAATGTATATTTGATTCATAGCTGTGATTAAAATTAGGTGGCACCAAAAGATACATTTTGAATTCATAATGTTTCCAGCAAATCGTACGATGAATTGGATGCCACAGGAGACACGCAAGAATAGCTCATCTATTTCAATTCCAAAAATATTAAGAATTTATGGACATGTCATTTCCGCGAGTTCTCGGAAAGAATATTAGAAACGAATGCGAACAAATATCTGCCGGCCCAAAATTGCACCGGAACATTCGCCGGCCATATTTTCATTTGCAGATCCCCAAGTCCTAATGTGCGGACGAAAAAAAAACCAAAACGCAGAGATGAATTTGAGCATGGAAAAAAATTTGGTACCCGGAAAAAGGGCGGAATTTAAATTCTCCGTCTTGCTTTCCCATTGTGAAGAGAGCGCTCTCTGTCGTTCTCCTGGCATTGTGCTCCCGGAAGAGCGGAAGGCATCATGAGAGTCTCCCAGCGCCTCCAACGGGGAACTAAAGGGGTGAGGATTCGCCTTTCGTCAGCAGAGAAAAAGGACCAAGTGAAAGTAGTCCTTTTCAATCCCATTCCTCTACCCTTCCTTGTCCTTAACCAAGAATTTCTACCCTTTCTAAAGATCATTGTACTCCTTCAACTCCCACTGAAACAGTCCTGGGGTGGATTGCTACACCGTTGTTTATCCTTTGCCAAGTCCTTGGCGATTAGTTCACAGGGATAACAACTCTCTATTAGGCTTCTTCAGGTCCTTTTCATTCGCGCAACATCTCATATTTCCAAATCCGTACGTGGCATTAAGGAGGCTAATCTATCATTCCTAATCCCACAAGGACATAAAATTCCAAAATAGGATGAAAAATTATGAACGGTTCAAAGATTAACCCTCTAGCTTTGTATATAATGAGGTTGACTGCTTGTGGAAGACTCATCCTTGTGATATTGATCAATTTTCCTTTTTCTTCAGCTGCATAGTTCCTAGAATAATTAAACTTGAAGTTACAAATCTTATATGAGTCATTACATATTAATTTGAAAATTAGCTGAAAGTATTATTATTATTATTAAAATAAGCTTTTCCTTATTAAAAATGTTTCCGCTTTGATAAAAGGTCAAAATTAACAGTTAAACATTGTAAATTTAATTTATATTTGCGCGTAAAAATTGACCAAGTTTATAGGTTCCAGAGGAAACCTGAGGGAAATATGATCTCAATTCACTTCACCTTTCACTTTTCTCAGCACATTTGAGTCTAAAATAAACGGATTTCGTCGCATTTACAGATATAGCAGCTTTAATTATTATAGGTACGCTGTATTGAATTACCGCGGTGGCTAGTTTACTGACTTCACCATGTCGATATCGTTGGTTTGAATCCTAGCAGTGGCCGATTTTTTCTGAGGAAATCACGATCACTACCGGAGCCCTGTGTTAAGTGAACATCAAGGAGACGAGTCTAGCCGTCGGATGGAACTGGATGATGGAACCAACCATGGTCTCTCTGGATCTTTGTTCAGAGTAGACTAAATACTTTCAGGTTTCTCTCCACCCTTAAATCCAGTAAAATCATTTCTTAACCACCTATCCAAAATGGCATATATGCCGTTAGTTTTCGATAAAATTCCCCCAATCACCAATCAGTATTAGATATTAATCATGGATGGGTAGGAATTATTATTGGTGGATGTGTGGAAAGGCAATAGAGGATGTAGGGATTTAACGAAACATTCCTCCAGTCAATTAATGAGTTTCCATCTTTCTCAGATTTGCTGTACTGCAATGTATTATCTTGTTACCGATCATATAAGTCAAACTAATTATACGTTGAATTTTTTACATTCTCTATAACTTATACATTCCGGAAAAAGCTTCTTGTAACTGGATTATATGGCTAGTATTAAGCATAGAAACGTTTTAATACCACAAAGTTACTGAGTGCCTATTAAATAGAGGCAGGATACGGGATTTTTATCTTATGTGCGTTTATGTCGTCGCATTTAATGCAATAGCCCTCCTAACCAACCAGTTAATTTACCCCTCGCTCTATGTCCTCATAAGTTATTAGAGTCCCTCTACTTTACTGTTAATATATTTCTCTCTGTTTCGTTTCCATTGACTGACCCAATTAATGACCTTTCCAGAGCAGCAACAACCCATATGGGATGCAATGAGGTAATATGATGTATGGAATTCTAGGACAGCACTATGAATAGCGACGCAATAGGTGTTTGCGTTTGCAGAAGTTTCTCTGAATTTCCCAAATCCAGCATTTGCAATAAATTAATTTAAAAACGGCACCCTCCCATAGACGCAGATTAATTTTTTCGGCTCAGTTTGACTGCGGTTATATTCTCGTAATATCCCTGTAATGAAATTTTAATTATGAATGGCTAGAGGATTAGCCACGGTAGTATTTGAAAATACTCTTATAGTGGGAATCGGCAGCTCGTCAACTTCACATTATGCTTGTATCCGCCAAGGAACTCGGAATTATCGTATAGGTAAGCCACGAAATATTAGTATTCGGGCTAATTAAGGCACTGATTTTCTCAAGTCATTGCCTTATACTCATTATGGTGTATGGAAGAAAACCTACTTTCTCGACTTCATTTGTAATTTTAGAGTTTTTATCGTGCATCTAGTTAAGGAAATAGTTTTGACTGTAAACTAAGTATACATTAAACTAAGTACACGTTTTTATACATTCAAAAATATCTCGTTAATTACAAAATATAAAACCGTTTCCTTCATTATCTAATCTATTCCGATGGCTCTAATTCCGCAATCTTACCCACGGCATCGACGCAGCTCATCCTTTTTTTCTTTACATTATAATATTTCTCTCATTCCCACAACAAGGGGCTTTCTCCTTGGTTATTCCTTCTAATTCTCAAACAGCCTCCTTCCTCCCTCCCTCAGGCCATAAACCTTTATTCAACCTCTCCTGTTGTTCCTGTCTCTCCTTTATTCTTTACCTTCCAATATAAGCGCGAGCTTGAATAAAGGATTCAGTATCTCAACTGCTTGGTTTAAGCATAATAAATTTATTTCTGCTCAAGGAAAAGCGAGGAATGTAAAAATTTAATAATGTTATATCTCATGATAGTAGATTAAGAGAATCAATCAGGGATACAAAAGCAAAACGTGAGAAACCGCTAGTTGGAGGTCTTTATGTATGGTGACAACTATAGAGTGGATCTGGGTAGAAAAAGATTTCCTTGGAAGGTGATAGCAAGGTTAGACAATTGCAGAGGTGCATGATTGAGGCACCGTTTATTACAATAAGAGGAAAAGGATACGTAAATGACAGACAAATTGCAGCCAAGTTTGAAGAGAAGCAAAAGAATGAATACGCTGGATATAGAAAGAAGAAAATGAATGCAAAAATATTATGAATGATGCGAAAGAAAGGACTTAAAAATGAGACTAAGAAAATATAATATGATTATATAGTGATAATAAGGCAACTAATTGCTGTATTAAAAGTGCGAAAGAGGGCAATACAAGGAGGAGATATGAGAGTTACATGTGTCAAACAGTAGAAGATCCCGCGTGGAATGAAAGAAACGTAGGTCAAAGTTTGGAGAGGTTATATCGAAGGTATATACTAAAGTAATGCATGTAATGATGCCGATCATTTCAAATTCCTATACGAAAATGGTAATTACAAAGTAGTAATACGAGAGCAAAAACATGTAACCGCATGAAATGTATTGAAAATGGCAGTGTAACCGGTACAAATATTGTAATCAGCAAAACATTGAAGTACTAATTGTATGTGCTAACTATCCAATATGTGCTTCATTTCTCCTAGTGATTGGATGAATAAAAATATTATGATCAGATTAGTTAGCCTTCGTACGAAGGGTAGAATGGAAAACTAATTTGAAAATTATAGAAAATTAGTCAACTGAGTATTTTGAGAAAGTGTATAGTTAGATATTTTTCGAAGGGGTTAAAAAAATTAATGTTATAAAAATTTGTGTGTTGTGTTGGTTTAGGCCTCCGAGAGGATATAATTTTCTGCTACACTGATAGGCAAAGCATGCATTAGGGTGTACGGAAATAAGAATACCCTTCGTGGAGTTGTGGATTTAGAGAAGGTATGTGGGATTCAAAGATAAATAAGCTTAGGAAGGTCTTGAGTGAGAAGAGTGCGCAGTGATCGGATAAGATGTAGGCATAGGAAATATGATGACAGTAGGTAAGAGATCTGTGATATCCAACGGAATCTTGAGCGATAGCTATGAAATTAAATGGCGTAATACAAGGGTGTATATGTAACCGTGGCTTTTCAATATTTTCATAAATTAACTTCTGAGAGACGAATTTAGTAACAACTATTGAAGTTGAAACTACTCGAGTTTTGTATGATTTTACACTTTCCCGGCGAATAAAATTTGTGTGACTTTTTGTGTAACTCGAGTTTTACTACAAGCTGAGAGCCAAGCGGATTATATCGTCTCCTTTGAAACTTATTTGAAGAAATTGAGTTATTAAAATTGACGGTAAGGGTGGAAAGTAACGAGATAACTGTAGTGTGATGAGAAATGGTAGTATAATGAGGAATTGTAGTAAAACAAGTAGGTAATTTCATGCGCCTTGGCAAATGGTTTCCAAGAGATGGTAGGATAGATTAAAGCGATGAAAAAACTAGTAAATTATACAAGGAGAGCCTAAATAGTACATCCATTATTACAAGGAATTAGTGTTTCTTTATGAAGGCTAAAATTACGGTGTGGTAAGATCTTGCACAAAAATGTTCAACCTTGTTCTTCGTTGGATGATAGTGAAATGTCAGAAGAGCTGGAAAAGCACAAGTTTTCAAAATACTGTGACAACGGGATATTTGAGAAATGTTTGTGGTAATAGTATGAGAGATAGGGCTAGGAATGTGCTGAATAGATTCACTAGTAATGGATGAACACTTTACTTAGGAGGGTGCTATGGTCATGCTGAGTGCATGGATGAGAATATAAGAGATTTATGTTTGGGTGTTATACTAGAGGACGAGATAATCGAGATATTCATGGCTGATTATGGCGGTAAAAAATAATCCCTCCTCTTAAGGGAAAACTCTCAAGAGTTTTTAGAACAAGAGAGCCTATGTAAAGTGATGTACTCATACAGCAAGGTAAAGAGGCGTAATCAAGGAAAGGGCTGCGTTGAAGAAAAATATTGATATTGAGCCAGCTATTTTTTCTATTCTTTGGAGGACCTGTCCTCCGTCAGGTTTCATTTGAGCTGCTCCCTCCTGTTCTCCCTCCGTCAGCTCCTCTTAACTCCTGCTCATCACTAAGTCCGTAATCATGTCATATCTTCTTCTTCCTCTTTCTCTTTTCCCTCAATCTTTTCTTCCTGTATATATTACGGAATGCAGTCTTTTCACAGGTTTCGTCCTACCCAGATTCCTTTCTTACCGTTCTCATACTTTTTATTTCCTCCATTATTTTTTTCAGCACATCCTCACTTATCGAATTATCGCTCCATTTCCTTCTTTTCATTCTTCGTATTTGCCAAATTTAAAATCCCTCTAGATATCGCTACTCTTTCCTCCTAGCTGTCCCTGTTTCTGATTCACGAAGCAAGACACTCAAAATAAAGTATTTTTCAGCATATTAAGTAAACCTATGTTAATTTATTTTGCTTTTTGTAGTTGTTTGACTTAAATGAAGACTATTTCCCAGTTTGATTTTGTTACTTACATCCTCCGTAAAAATTCCATTTCATGTGATAATACTTCGATGATGTAAACGATTATATTTGTCGCAGCATTTCTCTGTCAATGGTCTGTTCAAAACTACTTTCTCTTTTGACGCCTTCATTACTTTGGTTTCCAAATATTTATTTTATAGCAAAATTTTATCTTCCTCTCTCAATTTTATCCAACATCCTGCAATGATTTCTCTGCCAGTAGCACCCGATTATCTGCATATTTTACAATGTTCCCTTTTCTCCTCTAACCAGAGTACCATCTACATCTTCTCTAGCTTCTTCAAATAGTTCTTCACTGCAGATTTCAATATTATTGGAGACGTGCAGAGACTTTGTCCCTTCCCTAAGCATTTTTATCTGATTCTTTTCCCATCCGTCTTCTTTCTTCCAATTCCCTTAACCTGTCACAAATTATTATCTCCTACATTGTGCCTTCTTCGAAAGGAAACGGAAGTATGAGAATTTTAGCATTAATTTTTGAATATTCGTTTTCAGGCACAGTAATCTTTGGGAAACACCAAATTAAAGCCATTCCTGTGAATCAACTTTTAATGAAAATTATTTCATGACAATATCCATTCACAAACCAGTTCCTAATGTTAAGTCAGATGCATGTAATCAGAATAAATTAGAACGCTTGTATTCCTATTTTTTATTTTGTAAACGACAATGCCAGGGGATATCATATTGATTCCAGATGAGATTAACATTGAAGGAATTTAGTCGTACGTTTCTTTTGATGTGGAAAGTTTTTTCAGTTGTCATAAAAAATAACAAAAATACAAAATGGGGATCAGCAAACTTAATCTCTGCGCGAAGATTTCTCATCTGGATTCTGCCCGTTGAAACTTTAGGAAAAGGATAAAAAGTAATGCAGCTAGGTATGGTGTAAGGTGAACGTACGTAGTCACAAGGCTAAGTTACATTTTGCATTCTTTTTACACGGAAAAAAATCGGTAATCTCATTTTTCCAAAAGTTTTATAAAATTCCAAATATAATATTAACACAAGCAATGTCACTGAAAACGAAATTTCTTGCGAGTCGAATACTTATGAAAATCAGAACATGGGCCCACAACGACCTGACCCGGTGGAAAACCCGAGAAGATTTCACCAGCATAATACGCCGGGAAAGAACTAAATCATATTTCAGAACATGTATTTAGTATTTTTCAATGTGATCAATTAAAGGCTGTAGAAAGTAATTTTTCCGTGGAGTCGAAAAATTCATTTCTTTTTTCTCAACTTTTTGTATTCTTACTCATATTTTCTATTCTCACTGCCATTGTTCACACGCCCCAGTTATGAGGACTGTTAAGAAAACACAACGCACTGGCAGAAAGGAAATTTTAGCGGGTTCAAAAGCGATGCAAAGAAATTCCAGCTGAATAAATCCTTTGATCAAAACTGGCCTGAATTCCAGACGAACACAATGGTGCGCCATGCCACCTTCTGCTTCGACCAGGGTGTTTTCTTTTTTTTCTCCCAAAAATGCGACGCGTTCAACCCTCTGTAATATTTCTCCATTCATTTCCCTCCCTAACGTTCGTTCAAGGACATAATCGGTCTGTATTTTATTCCCATCTTTCCTGAGCAAGTTTAATTTTTGCAAAAATGACATTTTTAATCTCAAGTCGTAAAGAAACACACATTTCTGTAGAATGAATTTAATTTTCTTTAGGAGAGAAAGAGTGAACGGATTGGATATACAACACACTTTTTTCATCTTTCATCTAATGATTCATTTCCATATTCTGTTAGTCCCAGAGAATGAAGCAGGAATTGCTGTCGCTAAATTATTAAAATTCAACGAAAACCCGTAATGAGAGTAGTTGCTTTTATAAGCTCATTTTGCGTCATCAAAGGATAGAAAATGCTAAGAACATTCAACGTTATGAAAAAATATACAAAAAGGTTTTGCTAAAAGAGGATGTGCGAATAATAACGGCCAAATGTCAGGACTAACTTAAATATACGTAATAATTATATGGCGTTAGTGATGTCGTTTTTCGACTAGCGTTGATAGTACATTTCAAATGGAAGGGGTTATATGTTACCATCACCCAGCTTATGTGATGTAACTTTTATTTCAAATAAAGAAAGTAACTCTTAAAATTTCATGTTTATACCAATCACATAGAGTACAAAATTAATACGACTTTTTCTCTCTAATTTAGCAGCATACAATATGCTTTTCATGTCATTTTTATTCATGGCTATCGAAACTCTTCGAAAACGGGTGTCATATCAGTCAAAACTAAAGCAAACTAACGTTTTGAATTATTCATTTCTTAGTCAGTCAATTTTGTTTTGCTAGCAAAATAGCACAACTGCCAGCATCTACTTTTGCAGTCTCTGTATTAGCACACTTAGCCCGATATAAATTGCCCTTGATGCTCAGAGAAATATCGGAATGTAAATTTATTTCAACACGAAATTAACATACCTCATAGTATTCTGATTAACTAACTAAGAGGCGACAAATCTGAGCAATTCCAAAAGTTTCTCGCAAATTCACTATCAACATCATTTTTCCTTCAACATATTTAGAGTGGTGTTGTTCATCTGATTGTAGGAAAACCATGAAGTTACTTTGTCTAGCTGAGACAGAGCGAGCCAAATTTCTTGATAGTTTGCCTATCTTGGGATACTATCAGTCATGAGTTTTTACCCCTAAACAATGGAAAATTTATTATCCAGCCCTCAAATTACTTTGTACAGCGGATAATAAGGAGAAGGTGACCAATGACGCACAATTAGTGGTCAAATATTAGAATTTTAACGCTACCAACTTCAGCATATTAAACACTCTAGTTTTCAAACTGAGAAAACAGGCTGAATTACGACTTCTTGGAGCAGCATATTTCTCCCAGGATCGGACAAGAAAGGTTTATAAGGAGGCCAAACCTTACGTTCTTACAAACTAGACGATGAGGCATGAAAATTGATGAGAGGTTTTGTCTGTTTGTCTATGCCAATGTCAAAATGATTATACCACGATTCCCTTTTATTGCGGACTCAATGAAATAATCATTCCTTGTGCTGATTTTATGTGCTGACTTGTCTTTGGCAGAAGGTCCAAATTAACCAACAAGGCAACCTTTTTCAGCCGATACGTTGCCTTTACCAGGTGACAATGTGGACCTTATGAATTTAAAATCGTATGATACCACCTTCCCCACATTGACCCACTGCTTCTTTGCTCCTTGAGAGGATACTTTGCACTATAGGAAAAGTCATTTAAACTTCGTCTGGTGGCCCTAAAACGCATTTCATGATAGCTGTCAACTATTCCAACAACTTTTTCCGTAAAACTCAGTCGACATGAACGATTGTAATCATGCAATGCTAAAGAGTTATTGTTGGTAGCCAAAATTCTGAAGCGGTAAAAGACATAAGGAACAATGGCTTCATAATTTCATTACTAGAGTAGGATTTTTAATTATGTACATTTTTATGTATATTAGCCATGGTAACCATATTATATCCGGGAAAAATAAGAGTCACCATCTGCTAGTGCAGAAGCTCGCTGGATGGAGTAACCTCCATATTTGGTGTTTTTTTTTCCTCAGACTGCTTTCGTCAGTTTTGGAAAAATAAAATACGGACTAAAAACAAAAGTATTTACATGAAATGATCATGTAAATTAATGCATAAATGTAAAGGAACGACTAACTTGAAGCTATCTCTTTAGTAGCTACTTCTGAGCTAGAATTTGCAGAAGACGAACGGCGTTGAGGAACGTAATATTCATTTGAATCAAAAAAATCAATAACACTAGGGCCGCTTACTTTGGTGCTTTAGATAGTTTCATTCAACATTTGAATTAGATCACTTTCACGGAGATTCCGTTGGCGAGCTATAGCACCTCTTCTTTCGAGCTTCTTCCGAGCACCGACTGTCATAGGTGCGACATATGGTCAAGAGTGGTTGTGTGACTGCGAACATGTATACACTGGCGATTGGTTTATCAAAGGATAAACATTGACATATCATCGCGAATAACGACCATAATTGTAATAATCCCCGACCTTGGCTTGCCTCGTCATCGCTGATTCCAATTATTCAAATTGTGTTCAAAAGAAGTTTCAATGAAAATTCCCGAGGGCCGTTAAAAGCGATGATTGTCCAAAAGTAGGAAATGCAGAGTGCATTTAACATAACATCAAAAACTAATACTGCTTTAGAATTATTATGTTCACATTATATTCTGATAATCAATAAATATACAAGATCTGGGAAAAATTTATCAGAAGTAATGGATTGTTCTAAAGTTAAATAACCTACATGCAAAGTTTAAAGAATATTCACTGAGATTCGTTCAAGTATAATTGACTGAAAAACCTGTGGAAAGTAATCCTACATAACGGTATCCTTAATTCGATAACGCTCTCTATCGTTCACTTCCAAAACTCTTCGGCCGATGCTTCGACTTCGAGCTGTGCGAATGCTTCGAAATCGATTCGAATCGACTCGAATCAGGCTTAATTCGATTCGTTTCGCCTGCAAATCGGGATGCTTCGAAATCAAATGATTCGAGATATTCGTATCTGATAGATTCGTCTACGGATCGTTGCATGCATTCAAACATGGTGCTCATTCCAAAAATGGTGCGCCGTCCGTTTAGAAGATGTTTTCCTCACGCGAAACGAAAATTTGAACGACCATATGTTATTCTGTGCTATTATTTGTGCCACTATAGATGTATAAGGCCCTGAAATATTGTGAAAATCTTCATTACTTTAACTGCGCATAAGCTTTTGCATTTTATTTAGATTCTAATTCGATTCGCAAGCGAATTTTTTAGGGTGATTCGATTCGCTAACGAATATTAAAAAGAAAGTTCATTTCGATTCGATTCGAAATATCTTTTGGGAAATTCGATTCGGTTCGATTCGAAATGAAAATCCCTGATTCGCACAGCACTATCTGATACTTTAAATCCCCATATATATAAATGTTAACATGTCCGCACTCCATAGCATTTGCCAACGGTTTCGTAAGAGAGCTCTCCGGGGAGAGTAAGAGAGAACAAAGTGGAGGAAACGTGCGGGAAGTTTCGAGCGGAGGGATTTATGGACGGTTCATAAATTACCGGATCGTGCGCCTAAGATTTAAGCAAAGCCAAAGGGTGCGCTAAGCGCTTCTCTTCCTGTTGCGGCCGCCAACGGAGGCGAGATAATTCGTTGAAGCGTTGGCCGTAGGCGGATTCGATGAACTCTGGTGTACTTGTTCATTTCTCACCGGCGAGCATGAGAAAAAAGAGTGAGGAATTGAAGAGAGAGACAGCAGAAGGGACGTCATATCATAGCTAAAGAAATTGGCGAGAATATAAATTGAAGTAATTTCTGGCTGCCGGTACCTTCGGCGTGCAGGGCCGGTGCCATTTTCAAACAGCTTCGATATATGTAGATTACTCACATCTACCCACTTGTGCATCTCGTAAAGTAAATTAAAACAGTGTAGTGTATAAAATCTTGCAGGAATATTATTGACAGCTATTGCTTAAATTATTTGGGAGAAAAGAGCGGCAAAAGATCGCAAACGGGCTAGTCAAGACTTGAGAAATTAGGTAATGGAATGTTATGGACAGGGTCTCCAATTGGCTTTCTTCTTTAGATTTCTATTTTCATTTCATAGTACGTATAGAATAATTGCTAAATATCGTGGAATTAAACTACTCTCCAATTGAAAATAAAAGAAGTTAAGCCATTGCATATCGCTAAAAATTTGCTCAATGAAATTGTACTCTATAGCCACAGCGTGATATGCAAGAACGGCAGCATCAAGTGTCTCGTGTCCACCTGCTTTAAGGTAGGCTTCGACAAATAGTAATTCACTTTGTCCAAATTAGAGTCAAGGAAGCTGATCATTTTGATGGTTAAGTAAAAATCAAAACTAATATAACAATGAGCGTTGATTATTGAGAGTTATGCTATTATGTAAACTTATATAAAACTTGTGACTTCGATAAATGTTTAGTTCATGCGATGTATTTATTTGTGCTTTCCTCATTTGAGGGTACTTGGATAAAGGACTGGCATCCCGCATCAGGGTGGAGAAAATCAGTGATTTGTGGATTCAAAGTCATTTTGACATATTGTCCATCTGTCTAATGACAATCTTGTCAAAAAAAATTTGAACTAATGCTAGTCGTGGACCGCTGTATGAATAAGTCATTTAAATTGAAGAATCAACTATCGCTTGTCACTTTAATGCACATTCACTTGCACCAAGAAGAAACAGCGGATTGCTTGTATGTACAGGAGGTATCGAGAGTGCCATTAAGAGGTTATTGTCTATGAGATTGCTCCATCAAATTTTATTGAAGCATGTTGGCACACATTTTTCGAAATAATTTAAAAGAAATTTTGTTGACTCCAAATCCTGTCATTCATAAAATACTGGAAACAGTTTATTCAGGTTTTAATTATAGTTTTGATCGTTGGACATCGGGTTGGATTGGGACACTGTTGAGAAATAGGCTCAGCAAGTATCGATAGGATATAAAAAAAACAGGAAATATCAGAGGTCTAAATTTTGACACTAGAATGTAAAGATAGATGTTTAAAACTCAAGACAGAGAAGGAACTCGATGGAAATTCTTTTTTCACTTAATCTTTGTCATAATAATGAAACACCTCATAACGATTCACAAATATGTTGGTAAAACAGACTCTCTCCCATTGATGAATAGTTTCCTCATCGGTGGAAAGGGCGGCTGAAAAGGTGTAATATAGCGCGGAAGACAAAGAAAAATAGTACCTTTGGTTTTAACTGTGGAACTTATCTAAAGTTTTACTTTGCACCGCATTGGATCGTTGGTATGAGAAAGATAGGGATCTTCGGGAAAGTGACTCGTTCAATGACCTGGTGAGGAAAAGGAATTAAGATAAATGGTCTCCCTGCCGCAGTGAGAAGAAATGTTAGTTAATGTCTAAAGTTTCGAACAAGAGGGAAGTTGATGTAGGGGGAGTGGTGCGGGTGGGAAACGGATGGTGAACATGAAGAGAGAAGGTAGGAGGCGTTGAAAGTTTGAGGAAGTTACAACACGGGGAATGCGGTAATGCGCTTTGCGATGAGCTAATGCTGAGAGCTTTTCGCGCGAGCCCACGAGATAAACCCACAAAGCTACTCGAGTTTCCTTTTAACTGCCTAGTGTTGCCGAGCTCCGCGAAATGCTTACCAAGTCTGGCTCTTCCCTCGCGTCGACCGCAAAGCCTCCCGAATATTAGTCCTTCGCGAAGCAGCACCACGGAAGTCCTTGTCCAGCTGGCGATATTCGTCTCGCGGTCGTGTTCGTGGTCAGCAAGAGTGATGAGGTGTTACGAATTTGCGCAAGCTGAACAATGGCCCGTTGAGATTTTATAGAATACCTCAACTTCCAAGACTATAAGATGCGGCTTAGGGCCCGGGCGACCCGGGCAATCTGCCTAGGTGCCGCCGCCCAATTATGAAGTTCATTTTAAACGTTGGGCACCGCTAGGCAATACGAAGTTTTGTTATCAAAAAAATATTTTTTTTCAAAATCCGTTCAAATACCATTTTATAATCGTGAAAATCTAACCTGCTACCCGGTCGTATGTTTACTTTTTATCTCAAGGTAGTCCGAGCGAGATAGTTCCCTAGTCATAAGAGAGACCATATTCGGATTATACATTTTTATTTCACCAGCTGTAGCACACATCAATTAAATATTGCATTATTAATGGTGCTATAAAATAGTTTTAAATGACATAAATGGTAAGTAATTAAATGAAAAACTTAAATAAGTCTTTAACTTGACTCTTTTTTTTCGCGCGGTGCGTTTGAATCTCCATCAAAACGGAAGGTTTTTTGTGATACCCAAGAACCTACTGCGGTGACAATATGATTAATTTTCAAATATAGTTGAGAAAACATACAAACTATACACGCTGTTAGTTTTTTGTACGACATCTGAGTATTAGAACTACCTTATTTTGTAAATAATGTCTCTCTGGAGTGCATACAAGTACCATTTCCCATGTAAAAGTGCTGGTATTTTTTGAAAAATATCTCCAAAAGTAGTGTGGTAAGGAGTTAAATTTTCGGCAATATTAGAAGGTGAGATATATTTCTTTAAAATGCGACCAAAGTCATTGATTTCTAAGTAAAATTATATTTCACTCAAGCTACCTTAAATATGTACAGTACTGCATACTTACAGGCGATGAGCCCGTTTTTTCAAATGAATAGCAGCACTGGTGAATCGTAACACACGACTTTAAAATCGGCGTTTCGCTGGCCCTCTTCGTTGCCTGCTGTTGGCAGCTTGGCGTTAAACTCGGAAACATTCTATATAAATCGAAAAAGTTCCCAATAAGTTTGCGCCGCTGTCTGACACAACAAACACACTTTTGTATCCAACTATTCAGTATCTAACCCGAAATTAAAAGTTCCCCATGTTGTAACTTTATTTATACCTTGTTGGCCACCTTTTAGCGGTCCTATTTCACTCATCGCCGGGAGATTTTCCTGTGTCCCTTATTGGAGGCGACAGGTTAGGGCGAGAACGGAATAAAAAATGATTTTGAACATATTTAAAACGGCAGGTGCAAGAAGGATCTCCTTGCTAAGGTAGGTTTAGATTAGGTTGGTGGCTAGGCTACACCTCGAACACGCCGCGAGCATTTGGGACCCTAGTAATGAGTATTTAACAAAAAAAAATAAAATACAAAGGAAAGCAACGCGCTTCGTAAAAAACTGCTGCCAGCTTACATATAGTGTTTCACAACTTTTGGAGGGATTAAGGTGGGAGCCCCTAGAGACTCGGAGGCTACACGCTAGGCTCAGGTTGCTTGAGAAATTCCTAATTGGTAATTCTCAGAGCAATGTAGAGAATATTATCATGACTCCTCACTACATCTCTAGGTCTGACAGATACGATAAAGTAAGAGAGATACACTGCCAAACAGATAGGTGCAAAAACTCGTTCTTTACGCGAACAATAAGCGACCACAATAAAAATTTAGCTCCACTAAATACATTCCATTAGTACATGTCACCATTCATCTCCAAAAGACTTACACCTTTACACGACTGGTGACCTAACACCCCCTGCCACACGCTCATATGGCGGCTCGCAGGGTATTAAGTAGATGTAGATGGCAGAGAGAAAAAGCCTGCCCGATGTTTAGACTTACACGTCCCCATCTCATTATGTCATTACATTCTTCAGTTCGCTGTTAGCCCTGCCTTCCGTCGTCCCATCCTCAAAGCCTATAATGAATCTTTCTTAACCTTACTCTACTAAATCAACATCCGCTCTGTCATGAAATCCATCCGTTCCTCATTTCCTATTCCAGCTACTTAGTGTGCCTCATCAACCAGCATAAATTTCTATTTATGATATAAAACACGATTTTTATGGATACTGGATTGGATATTTTGGGAGGCGACCGACGGCTAAGGTCATTTGCGCCATAGGGGATAGGAAAGGGAGGAAGGGTGGATAGAAACCCGGCGTCGACATTAGCCAACTCTTAACGAAAGGCGCCAAGGGGACCATGGCTTAACGTCTCATCCGGCAGACGGAGTACTCCACTTGAAGTAAAGACACTCAAGAAGGGATCGAGCTTCCTCTGAAAAACATCCACCTCTGCAGGGATTTGAACCCTGGCCGCCCGTGTGGTAGCAACCACTCCAACCCGATCTCCTTTGTGAATACATTGACCATAAGTAGTTTACTTCGAAGAAAGTCATATTAGAGCTTAGGCGAAGAAAAAGATCAATGTAAACAGAAACGGGGTCGGGGGTCACCAAGAAAAAGATCTTATATAGGTAAAATACAATTTTTGGGCCTCTCCATAGTACTGGTCTTCAATTCCAGAAAAGATGACATCTTTGATGCCTTGTGGACAGTTGTTTAAGGTACATGTTCCTGGTTATAATTTACAACAAAATTGGAAGGTGTGATGATACTTAACTAACCTAATTTTCTCCTATATAAGAGCAGTCACTAGGAAAAAAGTAATATCGGTAGAAATGATTGGAATAAGTATTTGCTTTAATATATCAATTCTATAGACTTTCTTAATTCATCTACCAATTGCAAAATTTTTTGTTGTTTCTTCATGTATTGATTCTTAAAAATCTCAAAACTTGGAATTTGCTGATTCATCTTGAAACCTTGTGGCTCTTAATGAATTTGAAAACCAAGAGAGTCAAATGTTTAAGATAGTCAACATTATTTTTTTCGATAAGAAATGGCTCTAATCATGTTAGTTCTATCAGCCCATTCATATCACTCCAAGATTCCTTGGTTGAAGATAAATGAGGTAAAAATACATCTTTCGCCAAGGTATATCATTGGAGACCACGAGACTTGTGCCAATAATCATGCAAAAAGGAAAAGAAGTAATAATCAAATGAATGTCTACTGAAATTGACCGAGGGGGATCTCAATAACTCTCATGACTACATCCAGTAAATTAATACGGCCTCAGCCCTATTGCAAAAATCGATGTCAGTTCTAAAGAAAAAATTATCCAATGAAAAGCAAACTGATCGGTCTCAAAAAGAATATCACTCGAGGCGCGAAATACACGTCGGGTTTTCTCTTAATTAAGTCCTCCCTTTTCATCTTCTTTTCATTTCTTCCTCATAAAGGCGAAAATAAAAAGATGAATTTTTGCGGCATGTTGACAGATAAAACCGCAAGCGCTAAGCATCGACAAAAGAAGAGAAAAGAAGGCGTCTCGACGCAAAAAAATCCGTGCTTGTTTTAATTTAAAAAGGGATCCACACAATTCGGTTACCACGTGCATTTAGTCCAACTATAATAGCATTGTAGGGTTTTAAAAAATAATTCCTATTCTCAACTATTCAACATAAAAAATTCTGGAACCATGGAAATTCTGCGTCTAATGCCTATATTTTCATTGTAGCAATTGCAAAGCTGATCAATACAAGTGGCTGATTTCGCCTTTCAAAGAATGGTACCTTGAAGGGGTAGATGTAAACATGCGTGCTAGATCTACTGTAACTAAGGAGATGAAAAAATCTTAACAGGCACTCAAAAAAATTAAAATATCATCTCTCCATTATATAAATATCAGCATAAGCCGTTATTCGGGGTTGACGGGAGGTCAGGAAGCAAAATTCAACATGTTCAGCAATGTTCAGTTCGTGGAATATTCCGGGCAATATTTGAGTTGCCTGTTTGGGAGAGTTGCGTTTACGTCTGATTTGGAGGAGGCGGAATGGTCCACGGCGAGCGAGGATTCAATTTCCTCCTCCAACTATCGCTCGCTGCGTCATCGCTAGCCCGGAAATTTCCTCAGGCGCACGCTTGCTCATCAAGCCGCCACCGCAACTCACGTTTCAACTACTTGGGTTGAGATATATTCATATTTTAATATCTCACGCTGACATAAATGTTGTAAAATAAAGGGGACGGTATATTGCATGGTATCGAATCATAAAAGTCATCAATCAGAACATTGATTTGCTGCATCTCTCCATTTACTTTGCAGTGATCCTTCTAATTAAATATCTCTCCATCATGCATTTCTAGACTGTTGCTATTCAGTTTAACTAAACAGAACATTATTTGAACTGTTGAACCTGAAGATGGAGTTTTTACTGAGAAAAGGGCTAATCAGCTAGTAAAAAAGGAATCCCGTCAACTTAGAGCCAATGTAAATAGTTTCACCAGTGTTAATGAGGTCTGAGATCAAGAGGTGGGCTGCAGACAGCACAAAATCTTGAGATATGGCAATCAATTGAAGGCCGGAGGTTTGTCGATGGATTAAAATATAAGTATGTAATATAGCTTCAATCACGAGATAAAAGTTAATTCGGATAGGTTTTGTATCGAGGTTTTGTTGGCCACTAAACCATGTGTTCAAACAGGTTCACTATATGGAATACTAAGAAACCAACATTTAGCGTATCGAAAATTGCATTCCATAAATAGATACATCTAACTGGCCCGACACCATCCGTAGCAGAAAATAAGACGAAAGATCCCACCTTACTTTCTGGCTCTTGCACATTTCTGCTTTATTTTAGTAAAAGGTGTCATTATATTCCCGCATCAGACCCGTAAACCCGTGCATCTTAGTTTCCGCCCCTGAAATAGCTGCAGCGAGGCGGCTCACGGCGTAATGGACACATAATGGAAAGCTCGTTAATATCCTCAGACACGGTCACACAATTCCGTGACGGAGGCCAACTCCCTTTATCCCTCTCTCCCTCTTCGGAAAATCTCATTAAGCCACGCCATTAGAGCCGCACACGCCAAGATGCAACGCATGACAGACTTTTCTAGTTATGATAGGAAGACGTTGGCGATGATGACAATGGAGCAAAGGGAAAAAATAGACGATATTCTTGAAGAAGGGGAGGAATTTCCTGGATGTAATGAACGTCGACGGCTCTTGATCTTCTAGATTTCCTTTTAACTCATTAAGATATACGACACATAAATGGAAGAAAACTAATTAAAAAGGAAAAATGTTACTCAGTGATGAGAATAAAACGTCAAAATCAAGACCATGATGTTTAAAATTTTAACTTTTTTAAGGCTGAACAAATGAATGAAAGACCACAAACTGCTTTCAAGAGAACGCATTCATATTTTAAAATGGATTATTCCAAAAACATTATTTGTAGGGCACTATGCTCCTGGCTATAATTTAAGGTTTCATTCCATTGTGTCACAATGAAAAAATTTAATTTGCAATGAAGTACAAATTACGTCAAGTCTTCTTCATAATTTATAAGAAATAAAAAAAATAACTTTTTTATTATAAAACATTGATATTTTGTGTGGACTGTAAAATACAATATTTGTAAAAGGGAATTTTTTGACAAAATAAAAGTCAGAGATTTAGTTTGTCTTGCGCATTGAAATCATACTCCTGGAATCATTACTTTTTTACTCGACAAAAGCAACACAGCCTTAATCATTCATAAAAGTGGAGATAGAAAATAATGCTTTTCTTCTAGTATGCATTCATGAAGTTTTGGTTAAATCTTACTTCCATTGTTTAAACATAGAAATTGGCAAAAAATAGCAAATAGAATTATAAGAAAAGTAGGTAATTACTAATGCGGCACTTAGCACCAAATGGTCAGGAAATGCCTCATTTTAAATAGCAGCTTTAAACAAGGTGTGTTAATTATAAATGTAACTGATAAAAATTTTCGTATTTAATGTAAGAAGTGTTTTCCGGGCCATAAACAGAAGTAAAAACACCTTACGTTGGCATAAAATAATGTTTTAAACTACTGAACAGCTTAATGATCCTTTCATTGTTCATGATTAAAAGTAATTTTAATTTGCGTTCAAATTTATTTTATTTATTTATTTATACTCACAACCCCGAAAACAGCACAACAAAGGCCTTTTACATGGGGTGTTTAAACATTAACAATAGACGAACACACACACCCATGTCCTGGACAGATAATATTCTACCCAGGCGGGAGTCGAACCCGCAACCATCGGGATAGCAGGCGAGGACTTTACCCCACCGCCACCGGGGCCGACATTTCCCGAAAGTTATCGCTAAAAAAGGTGAAAAATAGGTCTTTTTATGTATATCATTTAGCACACGACAGTTGTAACTCAAGATAATAGTATTGAAAGCATTTGAGGAAAGTGAGGCAGCATATCTGATGTACTATTCATCACATCATGTGGCAGTCACAACAGTGACCTACATTGAAGGGAAACAACACTACCTTTTGGGAAGCTAGTGAATCAATAGAGAACGAGGAAATAAAACAGATGTAATCGCAAATGACAGACGGACGAAAGTGATCTATATACTCCCAAGGATAGCCTTGAATACGGCATACAAACAGCTTGTTTGGAAGATAGGAGAGAATATATCAGCATTCTAACAATTATTGTTTTTAATGCAATATCTTATTTACACGCAAGAAAATAGCCAGCTACGATGGCTACAAATTCAGGCGCAATTTCTGCCAGTAAGTATGTCCAAAAATAGTTTTATTTACATTATGTATCATCTATTTAAGATATTGCAATAGAAACTAAAACTTTTGCAAATTGTTAGCCTCGAAATCGTTCCATTTTACTTCGTCTTTTGAGAACAGAATACCATTTTAAGAGGTTTCTAATTATTCCCATTTTATTCAGAAACAGCCATTGACCATTTATTGTTTTCTATTTTGTGAATTTTAGCCACAACTAATATCTAACTCGTCCTAATCTTCCTCCATTTCTCTGTATTCTATACTCACTCTGTTTTATCGAAAAATCGTGCGTACCGAAGAACAAAGAGAACTCATGTACTGTCATCTAGATTAGGTATTAAGTACCCAATTATCGATTAGTCACTCCGCGACAGAGTTAAGGTAGTATGGGCGACATATCATTTTACTTAGAAATAAATGAATTTTGTCTCATTTTAAGGTTAAATATCTAATGACACCAAAAATTCAACCCCTTACCACATTACTTATGGAGATATTTTCCAAAAAATACCAGCCCTTGTGCATGGGAAATGGTACTTGTATGCTCTCCAGAAAGATATTATTTACAAAATGAGGAATTTATAACACTTAGATGTCGCAAAAAAACTAACAGCGTGTAGTTTGTATGTTTTATCTACTATTTTTGAAAATTAATCATATTGTCACCGCAATAGGTTCTTGGGTGTCACAAAAAACCTTCCGTTTTGAAGGTGTTTCAAACGGACCACGCGAAAAAATGAACCAAGTTAAAGACTTATTTAGATATTATCATTTAATTTCGTACAATTTCTGTCATATAAACTATATTATAGCACTATAAATAATGGAATATTTAATTGATGTGTCCTACAGTTGGTGAAATTAAAACGTATAATCCGAATATGGTCCCTCTTATGACTAGGGAACTATCTCGCTCGGACTACCTTAAAGCATTTATATTTTATTTGAATCTATGGTGAGTATGCGATGCTGCACCAATGCCAAGTATTGATGCTTTCCTTGTTTAATTCGTGTGCCTCACAGCTAGTGAAATTAAAACGTATACTTCGAATATGATCTCTATTATTACTAGGGAACTATCTCGCTCGGACTGCCTTAAATATCACCAGGTACCTAAACAATATCTCGGGCGATAACCGTAATAATCCAGTAATGTTCTCATGCATCACTTTGAGGCCTACCTTTTCTTAAATATATTACTATATTTTACCCAATTCTCCATAATATTTGTCAATTACTTTGATGCACAGTGCTATCCACCGATAAGGATAGAAGTCTCACCTCTGAAATGGTATGTCAGGATATCGAATTGAAGTGCTATTCATCCATCAATTTATAAGAATAGTTTAAAAGTGTAATTTCACCAAGTGATGTGAACAAAAGATGCGAAAGTTACCAAAAAACAGCTTTAGCAAATTATCGAAACTCCCAGAAATGGGTAACAAAAAACAGGAGCATTCAAGGAGTATGGTAAAAATATAATGAAAAATATTTATACAAAACTTTAATGACAATATTTAGTAAAAGTAGTTGTTTAATTCTATATTAACTTAAAATTACACTATCAGTTTAATTATGACTATGAGTCATGGTCATAGCCCCATCATGAATGATGGTCATTGTGACGAAAATGGAGATTAACAAACATCATTAAAGACACTAAGAGAAGTGGTTATTCTAAAAATTTTATTAATCAGTTTCACAAGAGAAGAAACCGTTGTTAAGAAAAAAAAGTAGTTCCATTTATACCACGGCAATTGGCATGCACAAGACCATAAAATTCTCAAGCCACAGTGCAGGATAATGGTAATTAAGAGCCAACAATTAGTCACTTTAGAAATTAAAACGCAAATAAAGTAAACTGGCATTCATTCCACGTTTCAATTTCTGCAAGTGCATCACTTACCACCGTTTAGGCCCACCGTTTTTTCCAGAAAAGTGATAAAATTGGAGAATCAGCTTTGTACGTACCTGGAAAAAACAATAAAATCATATTGAAGCTCAAAACACATCATAACCTGAGTTGACAGTGTCACTACATCAACCATTACAGAATTTGATCGCGCTAACGAGACTAATTCATATCATATAGAATAATTATTACCGAACAAAAAAACAATGTTTACGCAGAAAGATGCAAAATAAATTTAACCATTGTTAAAATGAAGCACGTATTTAAAACTATCGTTCAAAAGAAAATTTTTAAGAAATATGACATCCCAGCAAAGGTGGCCGCACTCTGTCACACCTTACGCGATACTCAATTAATGAGATTTCACACGACTTTCGAGTTTTTTATAGGTGCATGAAAAAATTAGGTAATTAATTAAGACGAGAGTAACTACTGGTGTGACTTTCTTCATCCGTCCGGTTAAACAATCATTAAAAATTAAAAGGAAAAAAAACAGCCAGGTACGTGGTCGTGGGGCTGGGGAGGGGGTAGGGGAAGGAAACAAAGAAAAAACACCTAGCGTTCAAAATTTTCGACGGGAGTCGTCCACATCGTCGTTAGCCGTCCAAACAATGGCAGGCCGTCATGAATGAGTGATGCCCCCCCCCACGCGATCCCCATTTAATACCATGGAAACGGCGGCTTTGTGTGTTGCGACGTGTTCCCGTGAAAAATAAAACAACTTTTGCTGGAATACAGAGGAAGAGAGGACGTGAGAGAGGGCGTGAATGGGAAGTTTTTTGAAGGTGATAGAGGAAGAGGCGAGAGAAGGTGAGTGAAAGGCAGGTGAGGTGGTGGAGCAGTGGCAACGGTGGAATAAAAGAGTGCGAGATGCTGATGGCTGTGGAACCGCACAGCGTCAGAGTTAATTTTCAATAGCGTTAATAATTATCTTCCCTCGTGAAGCTAACTTTCAGGGAAAACTGCGGGTAGACTGGTTCAAAGAATCCATTTGAAAGAACAAACAATTTAGTATCACGAATATAACTTTTTCCTGGAAAGATGCGGGTTTTGCCACTGCGGCGTAGGCATAGGCGTGTGCTGTTGAAAGCTCCGTTGGTAAAAAATAAAAATTTATTAAGACGATGCTAGTAAAGTTTTTGGGAGGTGGGTTATTACTGTGGAATTGTATCAGTGTAATAGTGATCGAAGTACATTGATATATATCCACAATATTTATTTAAGTCAACTAATTGTAAGTACCTGGAAAGTAACGTAAAGTACAGTATAGTAAGTGACGTAAAGTGTTTCAGCCAGTTATAGAAATATATAAAGAAGGTATAGAAAAGTATAAAGCGGTATTAATCACCATGAAACGGAAAAATGAATGCTGAGTTTATACATTTCCAGCCAATAAACCTTTACAGTACTCATGACAATGCCACAGGAGTAATACGCAAATCGTGATAATATAACAAAAGTTGTAAGGAACTATAACCTTGTTCATCTAATGTTCATATTCATATATTTCCACCAAGCTTGACAGTATAAATATCAAACCGGAAATTTCAGCAGGCTCTATATGAACATTTATTAAAGGTTATACTCGAATTATTTTTTTAGCTTAGGAAAATTTTAGAAGTTTTGAATAAATTTAGTGTTATGCATAGCAAAGAAACTCTTTACAACCAAAAATTATTTTTAATTACAAAAAATGATTGAGGCGACTTTTTGCTCAAGTTCACATCCTAATTTAATGGAATAATGGAGGATTTTAGCGAAAAAGTCGACGCTACATTTTTGATGCACTCCGTGTGTCATACGTAATTTTTAAAATGATGTCATTCTGGAGCCTATAGTCGTAACATGTTACTCTGAAATGTCTCCATCATTCGAAACATATCTAGAAATGTAGTGTTAATGAACAGGCTGATTATCTGCCATCATTATAAAGGTGAGCATTTATTTTTACTGAAATCAATTTCATGTAATTTTATTAGTAATTAATGTAAATCAAACTATATTAATATAAATAATCTCAAGCATCATGCAATTTTTTAAATTCTTCAACAGCAAAAGTTTCCGAGTCACCTATTTTGAATTCAGTACGTATGATAGAGGACGGAAAAGTTGATAGAAGATGGAAAAATGAACAACGATAATAATGAAATATAATATATTGTTACTGATATTTATGATAACATGGTAACCCTAATCATTGAAAGTTTTGTAGGTTAAAAAATACAGATAAATTTCGACGGTTCTAATGAGCTATACAAGAAAACTTACTTTTTTATGTTAAAGAAATGAAACCTCAAGCTATCCTCAACACAAAAATATTGAAATGAAATAAATTTATGTCTACCATCTTACAACCGGCAAGTATTCGAGAAATGGTTCTTCAATTTATTCTGTCCGATTTTAAAATGTGAATTTCGTGAAAATATGCGATTTTCATCGAAATTTTCATCAAGAGAAGACGAATGTTGATGTCGGATTCATATTAGCCCTCCTAATTTTCTAAATTATTCATACCAAAAAGTCTTATAATGCACAGTCTAACTCCTTCTGATTTAATGGTTGACATGATGTTTTGATATGTAAAATTCATGTTAGTAACACCTACTTCATAGTCGTTAATCCATCCCGGTGTCTTGAGCTTACAAATAATTAGATATTATTTAGGGTTTAAGTGCGTTAAATTCATCTTAACACGAAAAAAGGTGCGTGTAAGTTACACAATATTAAAAGGCACTAGGATAATACTAGAATGTAGATGACAATGCAATGCATTTCACTGGGTTCGCGTTTTTAGTAGTGCCTGGTAAATTGACAAGCCATTATTCAGCAATTACAATTCAGCAACCTACTCCGACAAAATGCACGATTTAGATAGGCATGATGTTCTCACACGTTCAAACCTGAGGCAAAACGCACGCCATGCCGTCGTGATCAATAAAACTAAGAAAACGACCAAGTAGAGGTTGAGCTTTTAAAGTAGACTTTTTTCTACAATTTTAAAGCGAGAACATCTATTCCTCGGTATTCAGTAGTAGCATTTGTCGAACTTCCAAGTTAAATTTTATTCACTTCCGAACCTTTTAGGATATTATTCCGCGATTTTAAAATCACGACTCGAACGGTGCATAGTGGTCAACATTTGCGAATGAAATTTCAAAAGTCTTCTAACCATAACAGAGCAACAAGTTGATTTTGGTATATTTTGACGTTGCTACAAATATTCTCCAGACAACAAAAAAACCTGCCGAATATTTAAGTTTTTTGCTTTTTTTGTTTTTACCATGGAGCTTGACAAAAAATTAATAGTATAGAAAGAGGCTGAGGGAGTAAATGTTTCCAAAAAGTATTCAAGAGGGTTCCTTCACGCAATAGAAGTAAGTTTGGAAGAGGGATATGTTGAAAGGGAGATCCATAGTAAAAGGTTAAGTTGCCAGTTTATATAATTAAGGAAA
Source organism: Ceriagrion tenellum (assembly GCA_963169105.1). Taxonomy (NCBI): domain Eukaryota; kingdom Metazoa; phylum Arthropoda; class Insecta; order Odonata; family Coenagrionidae; genus Ceriagrion; species Ceriagrion tenellum. The sequence continues at coordinate 132,790,833 of OY720637.1, forward strand.
GAAAGGTGAAGTAGAGGGCAAGTGATGGCTATATTAAAGAGTTTGTTGGGTAAACTTAATGTAAAAATGAGATGAAATTACACTCAAATTTTACCAGAAAATGTGACAATGATAGCGCAGTTTACTGTGAGAACTTTTTCAAAAATAAGGTAAAATTTTACTTTATCTTCACCAGGAAATGTATTTTTTGATGATGGTCTTAAATCGCTCCCTTCATATCATGTGTTACCTTTGTTGGAAACAAAAAATCCCCTCCAAAGGAAATTATAAAAAAATTCATTGGCCAAAGTAATTAACGATAGATCCTCGAAAGCCAAATTATTTCACTGAACAAGAATTTTTGCAGTTGAATAAGAGGTATGTTTAATCAGAGGTGGTGGAAACAACAAATTTACCTGAGTGAGAGGACAAGATTTGTTTTCATCATTAATTAGCTACTAGGTGATGGTGCTTCTATCTAGAAGGCGAAAACGTGGATGTGAAATCGCGATCAACAGAAATATGAAATGAGGAGCTCATGGAAACGAGGCATTGAAAGACAGGCACAAATAGATGCAGATCGGTATGGTTGCCATAATTCTCCGGCTCCGAGGGCCTACGCTCGAACCTCCATAGTTTTGTGTAAATGGTCCAGTGGATATCCACTCCCACTTGATTTTGCATGGAATGTTTATGTATGTACTATTTTTGTCCGACAAATGGGATATTATTGGGAAATGAATTGATCCCATGGCGCATATAGCTATGAGTTTGCTGTTACTGACACCGGATTACTCTTTCCAGTTCATTCCACAGATTATCATTCCCTCATCAAACCAGGCGATAGTTTTTCAATGGTGCAAATGAGATCATTTTTCGGTCTTTTAACCAAATAGCCAACCATCCAATCAAGGAATAACTGATAGGCTATATCAGGTATTTTTGAAAAATAAAAACTATAAGCTTTTTACCTATTACTGCCATCCGAAAAATTTTGATTTTATACGTGTGTCATTCGATGAGAGATCAAAACATATTTTAGGATAGTCTCTCCAAAAGAGAGGACGAATGCCACTCAGAAGTATAACAATGCATGCTCCTCTTACCTGAAAGAATAAAGGTGTATTGAATTTGGTGAGCGTGGGAGGTTTTCTTCAGCCGCTCTTGTTCGTCGTGTTATGAGTACCTATTATCTGAAGAGGAGAAAACAGAACAAATATCTGCAGTTGTTCACTTCTCCAACCTACCAAGTTGCTGAGCGAGCGAAAATTTCATGAAGTTATCTAAAAGTGCATTCCTATATGAAAGCCGATTTACACGAGGAACTATGTTACAAAATTTTAAGTAGAAAATTACGTCACAATGCAAGGCAGTCGCTCGGAATCGGAGCAAAGACTGTTTTCCTATTTCTCGTTAATCAATTTTCGTGTGCATTATAGCAATTTATTGCTTCACACGACGCAATTTCCAATGCGCATCCATACATACATCAGATTGCGCAATAATTCGCCTCGTATGAAATGGTCGAAGTGAGAGAGCGAGGATGGGCGACGGAGTAAAGAGAAAAGAATAAATTATTGAGCATGAAAGGAGGATTTACGGGAAGGGTGAAGTGACGAGTCAAAGAAAATAAGAGAGTTGGCAATGGAGGGAGGAGGGTTGGGAGGCGGGCAGGTCTTGGTCGAAGAAGTGGTTCGCGCCGTGGTCGTCAGGGGAGGCGGACGGAGGGGGGGTGTGGTGACCGTATGGGGGAGTCGACTCCCAGAAGGGGGGTGTGGGTGGTGAAGGAGGAGGACACACGCATGGCCTCGCAAACACACGCAAAGCAACACGGGGTGTTGGGGAACACACACTCCGGCAGGGGCAGTCACATTGGTGGGAAGGAAGGGAACATCGACCCCGCCCGCAGAGTGGCACAGTGGGCGCAGCCAGCGGATGCATAATTCATTCTGAGGGGAGTGAAAGAGGGTGGGAAGGGGGATGGAGGGGGGGATTTGGAGTGTTTGGAGGCCGACACTGGGAGAATGGTCGGCCCTCTTGACTCTATTCCCCGCCTCAAAAGGGCGGGGGGTGTGGACAGAGAGAAGTAAGGATACTCTGGCGGAAATGGAAGAGGAAGGCAGCCAGAATGACGCAACGGGAACAAACTATCCTTGACCCAGCGACTGGGATAATAGAAAGAAGCCTAGGGAGGATGCTAGAGTTATCTTTACTTCCTAACAAAAGGCAGGTGCGCCAGGGGAATGTGTTTATGCAAGAGACTTTTATCTGCAAGCCTAGTTTATAGCTATTAATTTTTTATCTCAGAGCAAAAAATGAAAATAGTAGGAAAAACTTCTGAGACATGCCAGTATTTCACTCTCAAAATTTCAAATATAGAGTATCCTTGTGAATGCATATTTTTTATTTGTTAATTATTAATCGCAAATAAACAATAATTTACTCAACAACAAACCTTATAGTTTGGGGGACTTGGGTAACAGTACCCCCTTCTTCCCGTGAAATTATGATGAAATTAGAAAAAATAGTTCTTGACATGGCTTTCATTGGAAGCAATAATTCACCAAGCAGACATTATAACAAGCAATAAACCAATTGAAGAGGCATTTATAAAACTACTCCAAATAAAAATATTAACCTTTGAACTTATGTTTTAAATTATAAACATTTTTAATTTATATTAACTATATTACCTTGGAAAAAATAGTAAAAAACGAACCAAAATAGATACCCAAAAATATTTTCAATTTTACTTTTTTAATTAAAAATCAGCCAGCCCTAAATTTGGAAAAATTAAGTACTCACCAACCTGTTAGAAAAAGTTGGCATTTTAATTTCCTCTGCATTCAGGACATCTCAATGTCACTAAACATGAATACTGAAATTAATATGCTGATCTTCAATGGTCTGGCGTTTAACTAAAACATCATTGTAATAGAAAAATGGATATCAGCAATGAAACCTGAGTTGAAGCCATTGAATTCATCAGAGCTGACCTCGACGGTCATAAAAACTATTTTTAATTAAAAATTTTCATGACAAAGATTTTATTTCATACAAACTTGTCATTTTACTTTTAATTAAAACCAAAGACTTCCGAACCAGTCGATAAGCAAACAGGTAGCACTAATTGTAAGGGGAAAAAGTTAATGCTACATATTCTGCCTCCCCAAATTTAAATACTCGTAAACTAGTAATTTATTTAAGGTATAATTTATAATATTTTAATTTTGAAGAACTGTGGCTACACCAATTTCTCATCATTTAAGATTACAAGAAAGCTTTCTTAACAGATGGCTAAAGATGCATATATTATATTCCATGGAGGATTGATGTTTTCTTTGAGGGATAAGCTACGTCCATTTTAGTTTTCTTTGGTACTAAACTATACTGAACTAAGACATTGGGATTATGGTATAACTAGCGGAAAATGCCAGTCTCGTATTTCCATTCTTTCGATGGTAAATATGTTTGGAAACAGAAAAGCATGAACTATTTATTCTAACCAAAAATATACAATTGTTGGTCCCGAGTTAGCGGCAGTTTCGAAGCCATGCTTTACATGACTATGGCACGCTTTATGTGCTATGCACATAAACGCTTCCAATTTCTATTTTTAAAGCCACAATTGTAGAAATAGAATGACTATTATGCAGTAAAATTTAGCATCAGGGCAGAAATATATCGGGTTGAAGAGTGACAGTTTATACAAAATGAACTTTGGATAATTTAACATCCGAAAATAAATTATCATTGACCCAGATGTGAACGAAGACCAACCGAGGTACAATGAAAAAATTTTAATCTCACGCTTATCATAATTAAATGAACATGAAAAGCCTTTAAATTAAAACACTTAAACTGGGAGGGTTATACACGACAGAATGCAATTGAATTAATTCCACAATTCCACGATAGATGGAAGTCAAAAATCGTTTATCAACACTCATAAATATTATTTCAGTCAAAAATCATTTAGTTTCCATTGATGTCATTTAAAACATAAATACCTTATATTTTTCCATTTACCCAATTTCAATGAAAATAAGAACTTAACTGGTTTCTGTTACTTTCTAAATCCATTGGAGGGATTAATCGACTGTCCTGAAGAAATTAAGGTGGAAATAAATATGAGTAAAGCAGAAAATCTGACACGTCAGTGGTACGTCAACGATGCGTCATGTTTTAAATATCCGTGACAACTAACAATAATGAACAAGCAAATGAACAAATATGACAACAAAAATTCATAAGGAAGCAATAAGGCAGCTACATTTATCAGATTATTGTACAGAGAATAAAATATTTGCCTTTATTCGAATCATCATTCGTACTCAAATTATCCGTATGAGATTGTAGAAATTTACAGATTTTACAAACTGCGTAACAGCAACTTTAACCGAGAGCACCAAGCATTAAGTAAGCAAACAAATACGTTAACTTTCATGAGAAAGAAGAATAGAATGCCAGACTGATTTCTCTCCAAACATTTTTTTGTTGGTGCAAAATGGAGTGCGTTTGGTAAGGAGACGGGGGAGCGGAATAGGAGACAACTGCTGCAGGGACTCTCAAAGGTGAAAGGGAAAGCAGCTGGCAGCGTGCTGGTTAGGCTGAGGGTGGGGGATAGGGGGGTGAAAGGCCCCCGGATGAGGGGAGGGAGGGTGTGAGAGGGCGATGGGAGGAGGAGGCGGAAGGAACGGAAGGGAGAGAGGTGGTGAGGCAATGGAGAGGCGAGTAAGCTCAGGAGGGAGGAAGGCAATACTCAGCGGAGGAGGAGGGACTGCAGATGGATGAAAAGAAGTGACGGAAATGCGGAAACGGGAAGAAATTAAACGAAAAAGGATAGACTAGGCAACATTATATTTCCTCGAAGGAGTTCAAGTACAGCTACATCGTACCAATGAGGCGTAAGGTGAAAGGTAAAAGGCATGGGAGCGTGTATCTATAAAAGAAAATAAAAACAAAGGTTTTCTGCTTCATCCTTAGGAGTTTTTATGGGTGAATTAAAGTCCCCAGTGGTTGTGAAGATATAACTACTAAGTAATGTTCACACTCTCTTATTCCTGTACATAGTTTCAGGATTAACTTTCATTTTTGCCTTTGTAACGACAGTTATATTGGAGTCCATTGATTAAATAGGCTGAAAAATTTTCATCAGTATATTGAGTCCATAACGGCATAAGCAAGAGTTTATAGGGGAGGTTTGGGCGAAAGTCATGGAAAGTACCTAATATCTTCGTCACAAGAGAAACATTAGTAAAATTTTGAAATTCTTTCGTGACTAGTAAGCTAAATTTTATCTACCACCACGCATACAATTGGCCTTTATCACGAGTTGGCTCGAATAAATGATCGAGGCGGGCTGAGAAAGTGAGAAAAATTTACAGCAGCCTCTCTTATGATGTGGAAAAAACTACAATCAAGAAAATAAATTGAGGGATAATTAGTGCTGGAAGTTAGTCTAGTGGATTTCCCCTTGAGCTTCCCTCTGTGGCATATAGCAATAAATTTTGTCAAAAAATGGCCTTAGTAAATAAATTTAAAAATGAGAAAATTCAAAATGAAAAAAAAATCTTAGAGCAATCTTTCTCTCAATGCAGTAAAACAGGTAATGAGGTGCGTTAAACCACTCATATCCGAGCTGGGTTTCTAAACTGTGATCATTAATGTGCGCTACTAGCCGGGCTAATTCTCATGGTGAGGATACTGAAGCCTTCTGGCTAGAAAATAAATATTTAACACTTTCAAGATGATAGACTACGTATAGATTATGCTGGATACGTGCTCTTTGTGCTGTAAGGATTCTTAATGACTGACGAAATAGTAAAATTAGAAAAGAGTTTTTAACGTTGAGACCAAAAGGCGTACGTATAGCATGACATGAGTGAGTTATCCTTACATTTTTTCAAGAATTATTATTTGTGTAAATTTCTCGGGCTCGCCACCGAGTAAGAAATTCATAGGCAGCCGACGTTTCGGGTTCCGACTCTTTACCCATTCTCAGAAGCCTTGAGAATGGGTAACGAGTCGGAACCCGAAACGTCGGCTGCCTATGAATTTCTTACCCGGTGGCGAGCCCGATAAATTTAAACAAATGTTATTCGCCGGGAAAGTGTAAAATCATACATAAGAATTATTATCTTCCCATATTGTTCTTTTCCGTCACTGACAGAAATATTTATTTAAAGTTGAACGTATCGGGCAATTGTGGACATTTAGTATAGATATCAGAATTTTAAAATGACAGATATATGTGATATTGCTATCACGATATTTCGTCTGATTTGATGATTACTCATAATGAGTAATAATTAACCCAAAGATTGATTTTCCACAGGTCTCCACTCCATTCGCCTTTCACAGCCGCATCACTTTTTTAGAATTAATTCATTATTAAGTCCGTCGTAATTTTCAAAACGAATCCCAATCTTCTTCTTTCTCTGCCATTCTTTCCATTTAGTTCTTTTTCCAATATAATTGTCTTGTTTTGCAAAACATGTCCAACACGTTTATCTGTCCCTTTTCACCAATTTTTCATTGCACTTTTTTCTCTAAAAGTATTTCAAGAGCCTTTTCCTTTGTGATTTTGTCCGTCCATTAGGTGGACATAGTTATTCGGTGAGATTCAATCTCCATTGATTCCGATTTTATTTTTCTGCAACTCTTATAGTCCACGTAGAGATAAAATATCATACTCCAAATATTTGATTAAGAAAGGTGTTTAATTTGTGCATTACATTCTCTAAGGTATAGAATTCACCTTTTTACTTACCATTTAGGATTAAAATATAATGGTTTTGATATTTTACACGCCACTTTCGAGGATAGCTATACAAAGGTCTACAGAGAGCATATCCTTGAAGAAGGCGTGCAAATTTACTATGGTGATGTAAAAGATCGTACGTACTGGAAGGACTAAAGAGTAATTAAAATAATCTATGGCCATACTTCTTAGACTAGATCAGTAGTAAAAATGGAGGCAAATTATGAAAATGATTTTTAACAAGAATATTCAACAGTCTAGAAGAGAGTTACGCAAAAACATAGGGAAAATATCAATGATTGTCCAGAAAAGTAAGCCAGGAGGAATTAGCAAACAAAACACGACGAAAGGAACGTGCAATAAAAGATAAACACTCGGAAAAAAGAACAGAATCAAGTTTTCGATTAGCTCGATCAGGGGAAGAGACTTGCTTAGTTGGTGGACGAGGTTATAGGAGGAGAGAGATGTAGTATGCGAGCGTAAGAAGAAAAGAGAGGGAGGGATTGAAGAAGGTTGGTGCGCGTTTTCAGAAGCGATAGAGAGAGAGAGAGAGAGCTAAACGAGCACTGCCAGGAGCAAAGGCAAAACTTTTGACTCGGGACGACGCTTTCCGTGGAAGTTCTTCTTCTTACCTGGAGATACGGAGGAGAGACAAACGTCCCGGGCCAAGTTCAGGGATGTCAAGCGAGCGGAGTTGATTCTCTGGCGAGGCTCTCGGGTCGATGACGAGTGGGAAACCGTCCGGGGAAACTCGATTAACTGATAATTCAGAGGGGGTTTGACGTCTTACTACTGCGGATCGCACTTTCGGGGAGTATATGGGCAGAAATTTTGTGTCATTTCTGGCCAGACTACATGCTTGAAATACGCATGGCAACAAGTGCCTTATCTGTAATCCTAGTAAAAATCGCTGTTTTTTTAAAATACAGGTTGTTTCAGGAAGAGTCCGCATAATTTTTAGAGATAGTGAGATTTCTTGCATTTTTAGTAGAGATTGAGGTGTGACTCCTTAACCATGGAGCAAAGGCTACGCAGGTATGTGTATTATGCAGTTAGTTACGTTAATTAAACAACGAAAAATATTATTTCTCGAAGAGTGAAAAAATGATACTGATTATGCGCCACTAATACGATGTTTTCAATCTTTTATGCTCAAATGGGTGTTAGTAATTTGGCGATTTCATGGAAAATATTAAACAAGCTTGATGAAAAGTTTGCGAGATGAAAGCTCTACAAGTAAAGAGTTGCCACTCTTTGTTAACAGCACAAACATGCTTACAACCGCCCTCCCTCTCACAAGCAGATTTCTTGCAAAAAATTCTGTATTGTCATTCTGTAGTAGCAAGATTGTATTGGCAAGTGTATCGGGTCAGCTTGTGGCATCTCTTTCACAGGGCTCAGGTACGAGTTTAATCAGCTTTGGAACTTTGATCCCTACGTTGGAATTTAACAGGAATCATTTCATGTGAACTTCCTTGCCTGTCACAAATTACATTACTGAGGATGTTTTGGTGCAATATGTGGAAAAACGGATATTGCTTGGTTTTTATACACACTACCGATTCACAAGGCTATCTCAGAAATGCCAATCTTACCACCAGAACCTAATACCACAATCTCTGATCATCAATCACAATGACAAATACTCGCTCACAGAAGATGAGATTCATTTAAATGTCTAGCTGAAATACTTAAGAATAATGAGGAAAGAGACACCAAAGGGAAAAACTTCAGTCGAACGAGAATAATTTCTATGCAACAATTTTGGTAAATCCTTTAGGTTAGAGATGAGCGTTCTATCATTTGTCCCTAATGGAGTCACCACCAATGATATTTTTGGGAGAATATCCCATGAATGTCTAAACCTAGTTTAAATAAATGTGCAGAAAGTAGTTGTAAGCTTAAATTTGATATTTTCTGAGAGTATATTCCTGGGTACATTCCTCGTGTTGGAAGCGCCATTGATCAATTTAAGAAAAATACCTCCTTTTCTTGCATTCCATAAAATAAAATTGACTTTAATGATTTGAATTTTAGCACTTTCTCCTTGATATCAGTAGATTTCTTTACTTCCCCTTGATGTTAAATTACTCCCGAAAGACTGAGTGAGGCACACAAAATGCAGACCAAATTCAGATTTATTACACTATAAAAATTACGTATAGATGTAAAGGATTTATCCAAAACCCTAGAGCCTAACTAACTAAAGAGATAGGAACTTAATCCATTAAAATTATGGAATTCAAAGCAAAATGGAAAGAACCTGTAGTATGGATGATAAGAAAAATATTTTCAAAGAAAGCGAGAGATTATTAGCTATCAGGAAATGAAAGTATCAGATGAATAAAAAACATATGGTGACTTCTAAGCTAGCCATATATTCAAATCTTTAGAGAAGTAGAAGGCTTATAATATGTTATTTTCTGCTTTCTCAACTTCATTTCCAGTTCCCAAGAGAACCATGTTGTTAAAGACTTTTATATCTTTAGATGAAAAATAATGCAGCATGTTTCAGGAATGAAATTAAGAGATGGAGATAATAGTAGTAACGACAAACGATAAGTCATAAAATGGCCGAAGGACCGAAGAAAAACTTACACATAAAATAGAAAATTTAATTTTTACACGTAGAGACAAAGTTTAGACAAAGAACACATTAATGGCTTGAGATATACTTTGAATTACTTATAACACATTTGCTCTAGCAGATCTTAAGATGAAAGAAAATCCAAATTTTCATTTGTAGAAGAGTTTCTTATGTATATAAATATTCTGACATCCAATTTATAAGTAACTTTTAAACGGATAAGACAGGACTGTCTAATATGTGTTTTTTCAGTATTATTTCAAAAAGAACGTGTTTCCCTTCCGCTTGGAGAAGTTATTCTAAAAATTAAGTGCATATGAGCATCCACATAAAAATCCACTATTTTGGTGTAGATGAAGGGTTACCATTAACTAAAAATTACATTTTAAAATTCACCTACTGAAAAATTATTTACCAACGGTCGATATTGAACTAAAGCATAAGTATCGACTTCTCATGAGGAGAGAATTTTTTTAAAGTTTCTTGGACTCATCTATTTTCTGATTCTATATGCAACAATTGATGAATGGATTTTTGTGGTAATCAACTTCAAGCTATTTAAATACGTCAGCAGAGGTATATTGCCAACGCATCCTTATCCTACAATTCCATGAAAGTACACTTCAAAATGTCCTTCATGATAAAGTTAAAGGATTGCACAGTGAACATTCATACAAGTTTCCCACATTTGATAACTAATTATGTGAAAATAATTCATTAGTGACGAAACCTCTTTGATTATGCCGATCATTACAATAAATCAAGCTCTTAATCTGTGATAATACTTGCAGCACCGAAATTTTATCAAACTATCATCAATCAAACTATAATCTTTCAGTTCTTAGTGATATTGTCTACGCTGTCCTTCAGAGCTACACATTTTCAACTTGGGCAATGTCGCTCATATTATTTTTTCAAAACTTTTGCTTTATTTTAGTGTGTCGCCAATAGTTTATCAAAAATTTATGCATTGACTAGTAAGAAATTCCAAACTAGTTCATTGCTGCATAAATAAGAAAGCATGTCATATTCTAGATTTTAGATTACAATCTCCGAAGGCTCAGGTGCTTCATCACTAAATCAGCTCCAGTAGAGGAAGAGTAGAGGAGAAGACAGCAAATGCGCTACGAACTAACCACTGAAATCTGTCCTTTAAAAAATTAACCGTGGTCCATCCGAAATCCAAGCAGCCTCAGTTTTGAAGAGAGATTGAGAGAGCAGAAGATAAAAATGCTTTCCTCCAAGATAGATCAGCGGGGAACAAAAAACCAAGATACCTTTATTTTCTTTCACCCCATTTCTTCCAGACTCTCTCAAGAGACAGACTCTAAGCTTAAAACTTAAAAGGCAAAAAATTAAATGAAACCTCGCTTTAAGTTTGAGTTTACATAAGCGTAAATAAGATTGACTAGTAAGTACGCGAACAGAAAAGACCAATTTTAGGAAATTTTGCATCGAATTATCACAGTTTTAAGAATTTTTTTTTAAGAAGAGACTTTTAAGAAGAGACTAATTGTCTCATTGTAATTGACCTATTGTAATTGTATCTAGAGCTCGAGGACCTAATGTGATGTTGGATATTACTCAAACCTTAACATATACCCTTCAGGTGGCTTCCAGGTTAATATGTATGTGGTGTGTTTTTTTCTGGGGAAAAAAACTTCAGTGCTTATAGGAGCAAAGTTGTCATGAATAAAGTAAAGGGTAAAAACGCAAAAGTTTATGTTATAAAAGACTCTCTATCAGTTATAAAGGGTTATCCTCTAAAAGAAGTCCATCATTGAAATGTAAGTAACGTATTCTGTGGACAAAGCCAAATTGCAATGCATTAATATTTTAATGGAATTTTTATCATCTATATTACATACGAAAATAAGTGAAAATGATTCAATTCTGTGTGGTTTTTATCAACCAATAAATTCCTCGAAGCCCTCGTAGAAGAGAGCACATATTAGTAACATCTCTACAGTGCTTCGACATTATTTGAATGCTCGAAAATTTTTACTTTACTTTAAAAAATGAGCAGGTTCATGCAATTGCAGTTTTTTCGGTAAATTAAGCCTTTTTGTTACGGGACAACATTCAAGGTATTCACTGGATCTTCGACCAAATTGCTGTTTACCAGCTATTCCTTGCTATGACCGCCGTATGATCGAAGATGATGAAATGTTATCGAAGCAAAGCAGCATATCAAATTATCTTAGGCTTGCCACCTCAAGAGATCATTTCTTTTTAATGGAGGTCACTCACATATAAAAATTAAAGATCCCGATATTTGAAAAATGTTTATACACAACTGAGATTGATTGGCTATTTATAAAAAAATATAAGAACAATATTCTGAAGTTCTCCCTTCATATAAAAGACTTAATGACCCAAGCACAATGGCACTTTTTCGCCACCTCTCAAGGGGAAGGCCAATGTAAACGAGGCGCATAATTAATTGATCGGGCCTTACAGCACATTTAAGATATAGAATTAGGCTCTCCTAGGAAAGAGGAACTGAAATAAAATATTGAAGTACTTGCTAAACTTTCAAATTACTCCCATTGCAGACATAAGTGCATTACATACTGCAATACCAGAGACTAATCGAGAGAGATTACCCAAAGGAATTAACTATCCAACCAAAGAGCAAACATAAAACATTTTTAGTAAAAAAGCAACACTTAATCTTGCTAATTAAATTTTTCTGAGAGCTTCATCCATGTACCTGCTAGTATAGTGATACTTTGAAGGTGAATTAATACACATTCACCAAGTTTTACCCTTAGGGAAAATTTTTTGTGAATTTATGCCAAATTACCATTATATCAACAATGAAACGCTAATTAGCCGTCATAATTGCCGAAAAAGGTAAGGGAATTATAAGAAATCCAATAGTATTGTTTTTAGTGTATTAAGGGGAAATGATAGCAAAAAACAGGACATTGCATTGGATTGAAGTTGAAATCACGTACGTATATCCATAAATGAAGCCACGAAATTATAAAATAAATTATTGGCTCTCTTTCATATAATTTAAATAATACTACCGCTACTCCAGTGGCTAACGCATTCACGTTTATCCACGTACCATTCTATATTACGAATCGATCTCCAAAAGTTTTTAGCAAGGTAGGAATGGGAACCAATTATGTTCATTCCCAATTCCTTGCGTAATAAATCGCATTTTTTATTCTATCGCTGGCTATCCAATTCATCAGAGGAACACTTTATCCGGGTTTGAACGAGACGGGGAACCGAGTCCCTTGAAATCACACGCAGTACCCAGACCTGCAGAACTACCGTCGCATCCTTCTTAAACGTGCATTTTTGTGGGATTTCAGGCTTGGAGTCTCTGCCAAGGAACATGTACACTTGCGAGAGAGTCCATAAGGTGGTGAGTCCCGGATCCTCATAATTTGTCCACATCGCTATACCTGAAACCATTAATTGATTTCGGTGATCACTCACAGTTTTTTTTCGAGCTGAAATGCTACTACTACGCTGTTTTGGCAAAAGAAAACACTTTTAACTAAAATGAAAGATATAACATGCTATTTCTTGTTCTGTTAAATCGATGTAATTCACTACACCTAGATGCGCATGCAGTGGGAGTAACTAGATCAATATAAAAGTACAGGGACTAGATTATTGAGGCAATTGTCATGTAAACGCACAAGTGCATCAGGGAAAAGGAATAATTATGCAGAAAAATAAATCAAAGCACTAGTGAACTCTAATGATGGAGTTTCTAAGTGTTGTACTAAATCATGCAAGTTCAGCATTAGCAGTACTTTAGATATTCCAATCAATCATACTACGTGGAGGAATCAAGTATTCTGAAGCAAAGAGATCGTATAAGGAAGTTTTTATGTAATTAACGTAAGTAAAAAAGTAAGAGAAGAGTTGATGCGATTCACCAAATACCCACAAAAACCGCTGAGTAAATAAAAAAGACATTATTTACTCCAGCGTGTAAATCAATCCAGCCGTGACGTTTTGGGGGCAAATGTGCATGTAGGGATAATTGGCACGAAGAGTGTAGTTCCAATGTTTGTAGTTGCAATATTTAATCTGATAAAATATTGAGACACTGTAGTAATTCATTCGCCATGTTGGACGGAGCTAGCGGAAAATCATCTCTGCGAGAGCCAGGAATATCCATTTAGGGACACTTAAGAGTGAAGGGACGGATAAGCAATTGTTAGCCAAAGCTCCATTAACGAGCATGATTTATTAACGGCATAAACTCGGTTGAAAGGTCATCGGTCATCGAGAGATCTCGCTCATGTCCACTCAGTGCGAGGAAATGTATTGTCTTCATTTTTTCCAGCAATAATAACATTGTCACAGTTATAACACAATGTGGAGATTTTTACAAATTTATACATTAATTGAATGGAACTCACATTCTGTGGACCAAATCAAGAAAAAACATGGCCTGAGAAAGGGTAGGGTTTATTGGCAATGATCAGATGGCTGCACACAGGTCATATCAAATGGATCATATTATGTAGAAAAATTCATATAAGTAAATAAAAATATGCATATATTTTTGCATCGGATTGCAGAAATTGGACGAAAAAACAGTTAATTGGTGTCACATTTGGCATTAAATTGCCCCCATAGTACTGAAGCATCCGAATCAATTAAAATAATTGATTATAGAGTAACAGCACGGACAAGTGAAGTAGCTAAAACGGAGTAATGTTCCTGGAAAACTCGGCCAGCAAGGAACTAAATCAAATACTCGTGTTTCCAAAGTAATTGGAAACAAAAACATGATGGAAACTATCATGAAAAACTCCATAGGTAAAATAAATGGATTTTTTCCCATTAGACTTCATTTTAGACAGAACACCCTATATTCAATAACACTAAAGGAATACTCCACTTCTAATGACAATGTAAATTGCGTTTAATGAAGATATTTATAATTTTATAGATAATAAATAAACTTTTTTGAATAAGGAAAAAAAAAATAGCGAGAATTAATTATTCTATTTTCCATCAAATTCGTGTGATTATTTATAAAGGCAAATTCTTCCGAGAAAGTAATAGAAATAACTTATATAAGGAGAAATTAATGATAACATTTACAATCCCACAAACTTACATACGCTTAAGCGTTGAAGCCCGGGTCGTGTGATAAATGTTATCATTAAATTCTCTGAAATATGGAATACCACAAAGAAACTTGTATTATTTATTAATTTTTTTAAATTTATATTTATTTTTATTTTTTTATTTTTTATTATTAATTTATATTTATTAAATATATTTTATTAATTAACTTATATAAGCATTATTTTTATCCGTGTGCGAAAAAGAAATCGTTTACTCAAATTTCGGTCGCCTCCCATGAAAAACTAGACCATAGAAAAAAGAACGAAGGTAAAGAACACAATGGAAAAAAACTGGAGTGCGAAAGTTGAGTCGGAGGCATTAGGAGCTTTTTAGCCTTTGCTTCGGAATCAAGGATCTCAGAAACGATGAACGGACGGAGGACGTATGACGATGTGATCGCGTCGACGGTTGAGCGAACAGCTGGCTGTCGTCTTGCTCAGGGGTAACTAATCAGATGTGGACAGAGGAAGACCAGACATCCGAGATCGTGGATTTAACGCTTTCCAGAGGAGAGCTAAGATCAATTGGATTAACTTTTCCTCCCTTGCATGGGGGGAAACAAGCTCTTTTCATATTTCGACGTCAGTTTTTCTTTTTCGCCATGGGCTTCCGGACATTTTAGCTCGAGGTCAATCAATATTAATTAAATGGGAAAACTACATGAAAGAAACAGCAGCGGTGAGAAGTATCGATCTGATGGTTTCACGTTCCACGTTTTCTGTCAAAGAGATATTTTTTATCTCTCTATTTGCAACAATCTGAAATAGAAAACCGACATATAATTCAGTCCATGCTATTCCCAAAGTTGCTATGCTTAGGGAATGAGTGTACGCTGAGAGCATTTGAAACGTAGGTGTGCCATGAAATAATAAAAGCTAGCTGCTTGACGAATTCATCGAATATAATGATTGTGGAGTCGCTGGGGATTAGGCAGGAAAGAGAAATTTGAAGGACATAGGCAAAATAAAAAATTTCTCACGAAGAAGCAACTAAATATTTAGAAGTACGATGGAACGATAGTTCGGTAAGTTAGAGAAATATTCTGGAAATGTTAAACGGCAAGAAAAGAGATAAGAGATTAAATATTAGAAAAATAAATGCCTTTGCAAAGGAAACCAGTGAAGGCCTACCGTAGTCAAGTAAAGCGTAGGGAAATCAGTGCACAAAATTTGATATTATGATATTATACATGATGAAAAATATTATGATAAAAAGTCGAATTATGTTGTATGAGCAGCTTTGCAGAGCTGTAAGTCATTGTAGAACATGTTGTCATGAAGGTCAACTCTTCATCTTCCTGCTTGCATTCTGAATTGAGCTTTCAGGAATTGAAATTATATGTTGCCTCGAAAAATAACTATAATATGATAACTATGTAGCTTGGTTTCTTATTGCTGCATACAACAAAATTAGATTACGCAAATAGGGAAATGGAACACGCAGAATACCTATCATTTCAACTCAAATTTAAGCACATATTAGTCAACCTCAGATGCATTGACTATTTGAAGGTATATCTTTAGCAAAGAGGCCTAGATATGATATCTGTAATTTATAAGAAAATACGTAAATAATGATATTCAAGAAAGATGAATAATTTCATTTACATACTTTTTCATTTCATCCTAAGCAAATACTGCAGCTAAATTACATTCTCAGATATAATTAAAATATAGTCCGTTTGCAAAATGTGTAATGTACATTGAATTTCCTAACGCGGCCTTTTTCCCGCCGTTTCTTGATGGTTTTTTTTAACAGAAGAAAGGATTTTCCACCTTTGCGCTGTGCGAGGAAAGGCACAAATTTTTCCCCTAAAAAACAAAAAAAATTTCTTTTTGGTGAATGGACTAACGTCACTTACGCGAATTTTTTTTTTATATCCCCCTTAGAATTTCAACCAAAGTGTATGATGGAACCATTGAGTGGAAAAATGCATTTCATGAAGTGAAATGACTTATGAGTTACAATAAAATGTGCTCTGAGAAGTAAATGAATCAAAGTTTGTTCAAAATGTGATAAATAGTAGAATTATCAAGGTATGGTATATCTTAATAAAACACTGAAAGTTAATGGAATAGTTTGAACAAGAGTGGGTACCAGAGCCATAATTTTTGCACCCATCTCACTGAGCGAAGTAGTTTGTCTCATGCATGCATGATTAGCACTGGGATTGCAAGTGCTCTCTCTGGTTGATAAAATACATTAAGTATGACGCGTGTTTTCCAAAAAAGGTGAGAGCTGTATGAATACAATTGATGATGTAATAATGATGCAATAATGTATTTCTCCAAATGAATGGAACTGAGGATAACACAGCGCTTAAATAATATAATATGATTTATTCGGCCTCGATTTTTGCTGGATCAGCCTACCCGTTGGCAGGCAGGTTGATTGGAAGGCATGCTCATACTTGGTTGTTCATCACCCAGAGCATGGTCGTGTGTATCTGACTAATTACAAATTTAGTGCTTGGAGTAATTTGTTAAATTGGTCATAATCTGTGAAAGTCGCTATCATTAAAGAAATTATTATTATTACACGTGCACTTGTGGAATAAAAACGACCAAGGTGTAAGACTGGGAGATTTTTAGTGCAAACCATAAATGGCAAATGTATTTAACGTAATAATGCCAAATGTATAATTTGAGGCATGACATGTTAAAATGTATTTAGAGTAAATATAGGCACTACTATGATTAGTTGGAAGAAAATATTCCAGGGAAATTGGAAAAAGTATAACAGGGAAAACTATGTAGTGAAAGAATAGATAAGTACATTTAGGGGATAATTAGCGGAATACCCCGGTGAGTGATGAAGGTGACTCTGCACCCTTTGCTCTGGATAAAATGAATCAAATCATTATTTTTTCGAAATTACCAGAAGTTTAGTTACGGCAACAGTCATCTGACTGACGGTCATGGACGATCATTTTCAACACATCGCTTACTATATAAAGTAAATGTTACTCCGAATTTACGGAAAAAAACGTGAATATAATGAGAAAGGGTGCGATGATCCGTATTCATAATACCTACTAATAAAAGCAATGTAATGCATGCAAATGGGAGATATCGGTAAGTCTGGTTATTTAAAATTTCCATCCGCCGCATTGCGATAATGTTGAATAGTATTCAAAAAGTGTTACCTTGGAGTACTTTGCATTAGAAAATGACATTTGAGTCTACAAAAATAGAAACTTTTATCATGACGAGGAGAGAGGGTAACATAGAGTTAACTATTTGATACAGTGGTGAATGCTTTTCTGATATGAGAAATGAAAATCAATTTGATCGAAGGACAGCCTTCACAAAATTACGTCCTGAGGCATTAAATCCATTATTTTTTGATAAAAAAGTGAACGTTAAGGTAAACTATGTGTCTAATTGTAAGATTGACTTAAAATCTGGGCTCTGAGTAGGTACATAAGTTACATTTGTCTCAAGGTTTAAAGTATAGTTAGAGACAATGCAATACAAAAAGACTTGCTTGCGCAACCAACATAGAAATTAACTACTGTGCGCTCATTCTTACATTAGCTTGGTGAATTTCGAAATGAATACCTCTATTTAAATTGGGCCTCGTTATAAAATTTTGGGTTCATAGTGACTCACACCCCAGTCATGGCAGTTATACAGTTTTATTGTCATTTTTAAGGTGGCTGAATGTAAAAGTAACTCTTAGGGAGAAAATTGCTATACCATTTCATGTAATCTGATCCTCTTTATTGGAAGTACTTCTTCCTTTAGTGCTAAATCAGAGTTCATATTTTCACCTATTATTGCACTATTTCAGTTGATACGAGATTTTAAATATCTAGATAGCAAACGTAGACAGTATTTTATTCTTTATGTCATAACAGGGGATGATGTGCTATCAACAAACTTACGAAATATGTTTCGTGTTAAATAGGCATCTCCTAATAGAGGAAGCTTTTTCTCTGCAACTAAGAAACTAGTCGCAACGAAAGGCAAGAAAAATTAGCCTAAGAACAGCTCAACAGAAAAGTACTCATTTAGTGATCACAAGCACAAAGAAACATATACTGACCACCAGGTTCACGCAATTTTTCCTTATACTCAACGCTAAATATCGGAGAGAATCATACATGGGATTAAATATCGACCAGTCCTAAAATAATTTAGCAAATGCAGCATAAAAAAAACTAATGATTCATCAGAAAAAAGGCATTCTTCTTCTTTACACGGCTAGTATCCTAACACCCCTTGCCACTTGCCCAAGTAGCGGCTCGCAGGGTAGTATGCAGATGTTTATGGACAATATCCTATCGATGCCCATGTTCGTCTGTTGCACGAGGGAGTTGGCTCCCCTTCGCACGGCAAAGGAAAGAAAGGAGGGGTTTTTGCATGTCGAGGGACGCCAGCGAAAGGTCAAAAGGGCAAACCAGGTGAGGCGGTTGGGGGAGGGGGGCAGAAGGGGGCGAAGGCGGGGGTGATGGAAGGTAGGATGGGGGATGGGAGAGGAATTGCGACGAAATTGAGGATGCTGCCCCCTCACGTGACACAGTAGTCAACGTCAGATGCACGTCCGCGGCTCCATTGCACGCCAAGATGACTGGCCGGGAATAATAGGCAAAAAACAAAATTAATTCATCAACAGAAAAATGAAAAATCGTGAGGATTTGCTATTCCTTACGAGCACGTAAAGGGATCTAGATTTTTGATCCTGGATGGGTTAAAATTTTCATGACTTGTTCTGTTTTTACTATGAGAGGAAAAGACACTTTAAGGAATTTCCACTGTCACTGAGTGAGTAAAAATTATTTATTTGCTATGTTGTATGTTACATTAAAAAATTACTACTTCCAGGAATGAGTGTAAGACATGTTTCAGAAACTTAAAAAAAACTTCTATGAGTTTAAAAATATATTTTAATTAACAAATTTCTGCCATTTTAGCTGATTTCCACGGCATTTCTCTTGCATTTCAACATAAAGACCTTAAATATTGCAGTCATCATCTATAAGTCAAATGAAAAGATAAAAGAAGTGCCTCCTTGCTAATTCCATTAAAATTTTTCGTAAAAATAGCTTTTTTAGCAAAAGGCCGTTATAAAAGTCAAAAAAAGAGAATTTTTCCCACCTTTTTACCTATTTGTGTATTCAACAACTTTTTTGCCGAATTTAATTCGCCGAAGATAAAACGTGGAAATAACATAAATAAGCTGACATTTCTTTATCTGACATCTTTTAGTGGAATTGAATTGATTTATTTTCTTCCGGCAGTGGGCAAGTAGAAGAAAAATAGGGAATATCACGTGATTGAAGTAGATTTGGCACCAAGCTCTCCTAATTTTATCATGTCTGCAATGTTAGAAACATAAGAAACGTTTATATTATATAAAGACTTGGCCATCTAAATCGTGGAGGTCTAAATAAAGGTTGTTTTTCTTTGCCTTACAATCAATTTTAAAGTTTCTACCTATTATTTTTACTCCTCCTTTGTCACAAATGACTTTCTTTCCACTCTGCATTAATCTTCCAACAGATAATAAGTTGTGAGAAAGTTGTGGCACTATCAAGGCTTCAACGGATATCTTCAGTCCTCCTTAATTCGCTTTTATGCAATGGGAAATTCCGTTAATAAAAAGAATTGATTTGTTTTCTTCCAGCAGTGGGCAAATAGATGAAAAATAGGAAAGATCACGTGATCGACGTAGTTTCGTCACCATGCTCTGCTAATTTTATCGTGTCTGCAATGGGAAATTCCGTTAACGAATAACCAAAAAGATACCTGTCAAATTAAATTCAAGTCACCTTTTTCTCTATCTTTCATTTATCGAAACGTCACAAAATTTTGACCCTATTGGTAGGTTGAGGCTAACGATTTTAATTAATATTAAAATATCGTTTAGTTTACAATTTACTATGAAACTATTACTCTGTACTTCGTGATAAAGCACGAAGCTACTGCCTTTTCTATAACTATGCAATTTTAATTTTGCTCATGTTTTCATTTTTAGTCTAAAAAAATAAAATGGCTTAAACTGATATTATCTTCATTCATGAGTTTGATTACCTCCATAATACCATTCAGGAATATCTCTTGCTACTGGTTTAGTGACACTATACTGTATTGTCTACCATAAAGTATACATTCCGTCACCCATAGCATTTTTGCTTACAACGTGATGAACTTGAAGCTTCTTTGCTTACAACGTGATGAGCTTTGAAGCTCAGGGTAACTGCGGGTTTCGTTATGGCATTAAATTTGGCCTAGATGATTATATGAGATATATATAATACATACATTTTTTATGCAAAGAGATATTATTCTTGCACTTTCTTCTAAATATCAGGTACATTTTAGAGATGTAATGAAAGTAGTCACTAAAAAAATACGAAGTTGGATATAAAATATTTGCGCTAAGTTTGAAATTTAAAGAAAAAATTTCAATGCTATTTGTAAGAACTCCTTCCACCATTTATTGTTTTTCCTCAACATAATGGCCATTTAAATTAGAAATATGCCCCTTTCACGATCACATTTTTGACAATACTTCAAAAGAGATCTCATCGCCAAATTTTTATCTGTATCGCAATTGTTATTGTTACTAACGGTAACTATCTCGGAATTTATTAGAAAAAAGATGAACCACTTATATTTTTACGAGTATATACATTTTGAAAAATAATTTTCTTCAGGAAGAAATGTTGAAAATTTATTAATTTGAACAGAAGGATCATAATAAAAATTAAAATGGCTGAATGGCAAAAAAAGTTTAAAAATTGAAAGGACTGAATGTGGACTGGAAGAGTGAAAAAGGAGGTAGAGTGACTGAAGAAGAGGAAGGGGAGATTGGGATTCTTTGGAGAACTCAAAGTCGAAAAATTGATTCGATATTGGAGACGAGGGAAGATGGGTTTTACCCTTCCGGACGCTCGGATTGTTATCGCTCACTGGGCTAAGAGGATAGAGAATAGGGCTAAAAGCGCGGAGATTGGGAAGTTAACTTTTCAGACGGTGCAATTTTATCTCTAGCCTCTTCCATCCACCGTGAAGCGAAGTAATTGGCGCCGGTGAGCTTTCCCGAACGACTAGATGGAGTTTCAGACGGCGGGGATAAAAAGAAAACGGCCGAACCAACGTTCCCGCTCGGCCCAAGCGTTCCGGACACACGGGGATAATTCGACTAAATCAATCACGGCGATTCGCAGCCGTGAAGTCATCAATATCGATGCATCACTTCACTGAATCCTAAGACGGATATTCCGAACCCTACCTTTTGATATCGCTGTCCCCTTTGGCAGTGGGGTCAATTCTTAGCGTAATGACACAAGAGGTCGTCAATTTGAGCTTCACCTGGTTCAGTTGTTCTTCCTCAAAATGAAGTACTAAGGTGTGAGACTTGTTATAGATCGGAATGTGACTACTTATATCAGAATACGGAGATCATGGATTTGCGTCTCATCTTTGTTAGTTTTTCTCCTTCAAATAAAGCAGTTTAGTAGAATTTTCCTCAATAATTGGAAAAGGGCTAATTATGCAAACGAACAAAGAACACTAAAACATTCTTCATAAAGTGCAAAGAGTCTCAGAAATTCAAGAGAGTAATGTGTTATTCACGAGACAAATGATTATAGAGTAAATTAATACACTGCAGTTAAAAGCATTATAAAATGAAATTATGACCGCCAAATGTGAGCACATAAATGACATATCATGGCCAGCGAAAAATTTTAGCATGAGGAAAAAAATAATTCAAAAGCATTTGGAGAGAAAAAATCATGAGAAAAACTGAATAGTTTAGCTTTAAACAAATATATTTGTAAACGTTTAATAAAATAACGAAACACTGAACTTTTTTGCTCCTGAATGAACATTTCTAAATATATCTGGTGCTCGATGCGAATTCCCAGAGAAGGAGAGAAGAAAAAATGGGACGGAAGAGCATAAAATTATGAATCAAGAAAGCCAGTCTGACATCTGTGGAGTGTTCCAGAAAATACTGAGAGCAATTAGAACTCAAAACAACTTTTCAGGCAGCACGTCTCCTTAAAGCCGTCTAGCATCAGATTTAAAAAAATTGGAATCGTTCATTTGCACATCCTCGACTTAAAAATTTAACCCGCGGTAGTATCATTAAGAGTAACTAAGAGTTTTCTGCTGCCGGTTTGTTATTGTGGCACTAGTCACAACGTCACTCAAAATGGCAACACATTCGGAAATTCTGTTTTCAAAAGGAATAATATCAAGTCTTTAAAATCTCGAGTTTTTTTGTGTTAAGAAAACATGCTGCAAATTTCCAATGAAATAGTGAGGGTATTCATATATTTCTATAGTTCAAAAACGTGCATTAGTCAGTCTCGCTCTCAATAAATCTAAATATAAATAAAGTATGAGATGCTTATTGCCCGCTATAGAAAAACCTAAATTCTCAAATTAAAATCTCGGATACGTGAAATTTACAGTATAGCATGACAAAGGACTAAGCATACAGAATGAATTTCGGCTGGAGTGCTGGTGGTTAGTTTTCCTGCTCCATTCATTTCACTCTTGAAACTTGCCACGAAAAGACATCTAACTCAACTGTTTTAAACTGGCGATTTTGTTACATAAGATGGTTAAAGATTTCACCCGGGAAAAGAAAGAATACATTTGAATATAAGGGCTTTTAAAACCTATACAACAAATGCTTGCTCCCCGAAGACATATTCCTTTTGAATGACTTGCCTCCTCCAACTGACTGCATTCCTGCAACTCAAGATCATGATATAATTTTATTATTAAGCTCATAGAAACACTGCATTGAAAAAAGCCGCTGTGATATTTTTTTCATCAATTTTCAATATGATTGAAACTTTACCGTATTTATGCGTTAGCGTAAAACCTCAAAGCATTGAATTTGTGTTCCAGGAGGAACTAGCAGTCCTCGCGGAAGGTGGCGCTAAATGAACACCAATTCTAGGAGGAATATACTCGATAAATGCGGGTTTAGTAAATCAGTATCTTCTATTGAACTCTTCGCCTGAATAATAATTCAGTGGATTTGCCGGGTCCCTAATACATGTTACCGCAGCCATTCGTGATGCTTTGGTATCGTCGTCATCAATCACATTTGTCAATAAATTTGATGGAAATTCAATAGCACGAGCATCTTAATGAATTGAAAGCACTTGTGTGCACACAATATGTAGTAAACGACTTCAGAATTACCGAAATGCTCCAGTAAAAAGTTCAAATCATTTGCAATCGATAGCTAAATTACGATTCATTGATTATTTAGCGAAGGAAGATGGCTTGGTGGTGTAACTGGCTCACACACCTGACCGGCAATTGGGAGATCCGGGTTCGAATCCCCGTTAAGTCAACTGATTTTTTCATAGGGAATTTCAACCCTGGTTAATAATAAGAGTTTTCTTGAATATGAATACTAGATTAGTAAAAAATACTTAACGACTGTGAATACACAATTATCAGAGATTGCTGAATCTATGGTCCTAGAATCAAATGGATGAATCATTGAATCTTTAACTACTAAGAATAGGAGGCAATAAATAATTAGGGATGTAATCGTAGATTGCAATGAATAATTATTGAGGGCTATGAATTCAATCCTAAGAAGCATGGATTAAATATTTTTGCAATAACGGCGCTGGATATTTGTTTTAAATTACTTCATGTATTCCCATTAACCACCTTAATATTCGCATTCAATGTGTTAAGTTTACTTGTACATTTTTCGAACGAATTCAACTTTAGACAAATCTTTCGGCCGTGACCATATTTACCTATATAATACTTACTACCGGTAAGTTACAAAACACTTCATGTAAGCACATATATTTCCATTAGACGTTATTTGCGTGCGTTAAACTGCGCTGATTGTAATCCGATGAGCGCAAACTTAAACAACTTGAATGGAAAGCCCCCTTCTGTAATATTGCCGTATTAATCGATTTTTCTAACTAATCAGGTGACTGAATCAAAGATGGAAGTCATATAGTCCACGACAAATCATCATTGATGTGACAGGCTGATTTTTATGATTTGATTTTGCAGTATTCTACTATAAATGAGATAAATCTCATTATCAGGAGTCCTATGCTCTTCCTGGCACTGAAGGACACATATTATCGAAATAAAAAATTTAAATGTACGTATGATGTTTCAGTTACTTAACGAATCATTACACTGATATCTCGCGGTGTTATTTCTCGTAAATGATAAAGTGAAGTTATGAAAAAATGTTGAAATTAATAGAATGAAAAAAATAGGACTATTGCATAAAGTTTAACAAAACCAATGTAACGAAAAGTACTGATCATCAGGAAACAGAGTTGTATAAAATTCAGTGTCAAATTTTGTCCTTAACATGTTTCCACAACAGGGTTCGGAAATTTTTAATGGAATCCATCTACTTCTAATTACGTAAACTATTCGAAAAAAGTTTAAAAACATCTTTAGAAAATGTTTTCTTGAAGCGACTGCCATAGGAAAGAATTTTCCATCAATGTTTAACTAATTACTTGAATTTTATTTTCAATGAATATTAAAAACAATAGCGGCATATGAAATTAGGGATACCAGACTTTGGTAAAAAAGGCCCATTTTATTCAATGATGGTTAAAAATAACTTAAATTAGATGATATTTACAAAAGCTAAAACAATGCGCACAAGATTTCGAAGCAATAAGAATTGACTAATAAGTTCACTCTTATGACATCCTGGTGACCATGTGCCCCGCGATACAGAACCGCATGCTATAATGCCGACTTTAAAGGGTTACCAATTTAAAATTTGTTTTCCGTGCGCCATGTTTAATACAGGCAACGAAAACAGAATCATTCATTCAACAAACAGTCCAAACTGGAACTAGCAATGTTCGCATAGAAATTGACTTAGAGGAAGAAGGTTTACCGATTGGATTTCTTTTGCATATTCTACCGGAAGACAAATAAGTGATTTTCTTCAAATAAACTCGTATAATTGATTTACTCTTTCCTTAGTGTTCTGTACCGATGTGAAACAGTAATCCGATTGATGAGTTTCTAAGAATGAAAACTCTACTTAATGAACCGGATAAAATTTGTGACTTCCACAATTTATTTCAAACTCACAACCAGTTTTGGCCATCTTCATGTCCCATACCGTTTCCATATTCTTTCTACCGAATTAAGCTAAACCTCTATTTTAGGAAGTTGAAGGGACCCAAAAAATTTGAACCTTGTTAATCTAGGTGTTTGTAAACTGGAGGTTACCTTTCTTGTAATCGAAACCTCAACCGCCACAATCATTTTTCAAAAACATGCACATTATACCTGAAGATAACTTGACAGCCGAAACCGGTCGTAAGTTTTAAATAAATATATTATGGTTGTCACAAGTTTTATCTTTTTCATTATGATGTCCTTCCATCAAGTGAAAGCTTCTCGTTTTTATATTAACTCTACTAAATTTAACATACGGCAGTATAAAGAAAGTACCCTGTGAAGAAATAACCAACCTAAATGTACACTAAATCCGACAAAACTAATTTTGTTAACTACCCAAGCAGAATGTTCAGACTTGGATGATATACTGTATTGCTGCAGTCCAGAAAACCTAATATTTCATGAAAGCTACAGTTATATTGTAACATATTTAATGCTGCCACCTCATGTTATAACATGCTACTGATTATATTGGAACGCAACTGAAATTCTAAAAGAATTTTCATTTCATCAGCATTGAACTATTGGCACAATATTCCATCTCGACATTCTAATGGAAGTACTTTCCTTCGTAACTAGCAACTAATCATCATCTGGTGTTCTGCCTGATGGCAGGTCTTGTACACCACTGCCATCTCCATCCGCTTCTGTCCCGAGCTTCCTTCTTTGTTTCATCATAGCTGTTGCTCTTCACCTGATCCACCAATTTCATTTTTCTCCTTCCTCTCTAAGTAATATGACTGTAACTGGCAACTACTTAACGTTTTTATAAATGAGCCAAATTCTGCGGTATCTCCATATTTCTCCAATCAAATGATAAACAGCCTGGCTCTTATGGTCAAACTCGAATACGATATGAACAAATCCCCTCAAAGGTAAATTTAAAACCAGGCAGAGATAAAAGAAAATGCAAAGTATATAAATCCAACTGTTGTATACACGGCTTAGAGCTATTAAAAATATGAAAGTCCCAGTTGATACTTGAAAATACTATTCATCGTCCTGAGAAAGAATCCAAATTAGAGAGGTATATTAAGCATAAAGAAAGGAATAACAGCAAAGAAGATCCAAAAGAAATCGGCTGTGGTAATGTGTGAGAGCATACGGACTGAAAGCAAAAACATTTACCCCTTAATTACATAGACGTCCTTTACATATGGAGAGAGAGGAATTCCACCCCTCATTTCAATGGAGGAGAAATCCATAAAAGGGATTTTCCTTCTCGTTCGACAACACATTCAACCCGCGAATCTCAACCTTGAATCTCAGAGAGCAGTGCCTCTAACTTCGCAGTGAGAGGGAAAAGGAATTAAGAGTGCTCTGTGTGAGGTGGAATTGGGCGAACCGGGATGAGGAACTGTGGAGAAAATACCGCAGCCTTTCCAAGTAGAAGTCTCTACACTCTGTTTGAAAAATACAACTCAAAAATAAAACGGCGACATCACAAGGCTTGGAAAGTAGGAAGGTTCTCAGTCAAAGGCGGTCTTTCTGGTTCCATCATTTGAGCCTCATAACGTGGTCGAGTCCTCTGAGGCGCGCCGCTCGTCATTCATTTGAACAATTCGCCCGATAAACACGGGAGGCGCATTATATCGCGGTCATGGTTTCTCCTCGTGCGGTGACGGTACTCAACGCCGCCTCCAGAGGCAAGGTCTTCTCAACGCTCCTCTCGGTGGCTTCATTTTACTCGGGTCACCTCTCAAGGGGAGGCTTTTAATTCCTTAATAAGCTTCCGAGGTGACATTTAATCCGACACCACCAGTAAATACTCTTTATTAGCATTTTACTCTAAAAGGAGAGAGCGAATTGGCTGGTTTCAACATGTGCACCAATATATTGGTTGTAGAATATTATGAGTCAAAGTTATTCATTAATTTCATCTTAACCAAATTATTTATTTTATTTATTGATTATGACCCCAAAAAGAGCACGATGGCCTATTACATTGGTTGATATAATACATAAATATTAAATGTTTACGGAATCAACAAAAACAAGTCACACAAAAGTTAACAGATAAGGTTTATAGGTAGCGAAGTGTATTAACAAAACAACGGATTTAAAGCTGGGAGGTGAAGAGAACAGGTCAACGATAATATTGAATTTTAGTTTCATCCCTGTTACGAATTTTGCAATAAAAAATTATATACACAATTATATCAGTTCAAACTTTCATTTTTCAAAATGATTATTTTATTATCTCCATAGATACTGTAAACAAACAAAAGAATGAATTTATTGCGTAAAGGACGATATGTTGGTAAATTAAGAGGTAAGAAAATAACTTCATGCTTGATGTGAACGTATATAGCGACAACAAATTTTGTAAAAGCAGAAAAATTCAATAATGATGAGCTGTAATATACAAACACTTTTCATAAAAATTTTTCCTGGGTATTTATTTGGATTTATCAAAGAGTTTATGCCATCCCGCAAATAAATGCACAAATATAAGTACTGTGCATGAATATAAATTACCCACATCGGATTATTAGGAGATGTGCATTCGCAATATTTACTTTAAAATTAATCGAGACAGTGACCCTCGAATACTTGTTAAAAAAACATTGTGGATATATTTTAAATATAATAATAACAAAAATGAGAACAAAATTTAGAATAATCTAAAGGGTAACCTTGTGAAGTCAGTGATAAAGACAAGTCATTCGTTGCCTAAATGTTCACGCAATCAAGTTTACCCTCCAATCAGGGTTAGCGTAGTCCTATCAAAGGATAAAAACAACCATCGCTCTTCGATTAGGGAGTGGCTCTAGATCACAGTCGAAAACACCTCCATACAGAAACCAATATGCCAACCGAACTCCGTTTCAATGAAGTACCTTGAAGTGCAGTCCGCGAGCGAATTTGGATGGAAAAACTTTGATCCGCAGGATGGTATTCCCTGATAATTACGAATCGACGGCTTTTCAGATTCAAACTCCGTGTTCCTCCGTTTGAGTTGGACGAGTGGGTGGAAAGGATGGCTCGATAGAGCGGGAGAAGGGGAGAAATTTTAACTCCCTGGAAGTAAACTACTCGAGATGCAAATTTGCAATTTCACGCTGATAAAAACTCCGATGGATTCCGGAAACCCCTTGCCTCTCCGTATCATCTTCCAAGTCCCTCTAATCCCTATGGATATCGGGACAATTGTTGGCCCCGCGTCGGCCAAGCGGGGATCCAATTTTGAAAACTTTCCATCTCAGAAACCAAACCGATCTGGTTCTCTGGATTCTCTTCATATCTCCACGCTAGTGCACAGGGCCTTCTCTTAAACATTTGATTATGGGAATCAATAAAGGTCGGATCCGGTCAGAACTACCGACCCGACTGAAATTGCTTTTTTAAGGGAGTTCCCCTTGTTTTTTTCTTACTCAGACGTGCTTTCTCTTCTCTGATATCAAAGTTCACCCTGAAAGTTGGAGAATCCCATTATATTTTGGCCAAGTGGAATGATGAGTATGGCTTCAATGGTCCAAAACGCAGTGTTGCCTGGCAGTATAGATTACGGATCTAATTATAATCGGGAAATTCAAAGGATACACCGTTACCAACTCATCATATAAAGTTTATCTGAGCAAGAGTAATTCGTAGATTCCCGAATAAAGCAACCACATTTTATAGGTGATGCCGAAAAATCTCTTGAAATCCCAAATTTTCTAACTGCAACGCAAAAGCACAGGATAATGATTACTGAAAATTGAAAGGAGAGCAAATAACAGGGCTCTTTTCTTGTCCTAAAATAGATAGATACTTATTTCATCAAACAATGGCACAAATATATTGACAAAAACATAAATTGGGATGCTTAGGTAAACTTAAAAGGTTACTTATGTCATATTTTAACATATATATGCATGTAGCGACATAGACACCGTAGTAAAACATGATTTGTACACGTAGCTGAAGTCTTGGTCACTCTAGTTGGTTCATCAATTACACTAGTCAAACCATAGAAATTCATCACATTATTGTATAAATTAGTGTCTACGTGAAAATGATGGAGTAGGGTGCATAAGTCAGTTTCCTTAACCCAAGGTAAGTTTTTTGTACCAAGGAAACGAGGAGAATGTCCATTGCGGATGGCTTATTCGCGCTGTTGAAAATGAAAATATGCAAAAATATAACTTCTGAGCAAATAGATTCCTCAGAAAAGTTTTCTTTTGCAGGCTTAATTTTTATCACAAATTTTCTGCCGCAAAAAATCGCATAAATCAACCATAGGCGTTCAACAATACAAACCAATATTAAACTGATTTAACACTTTCCCGGCGAATAACATTAGTGTACATTTCTCGCGCTCGCCACCGGGTAAGATAGTCATAGGCAGCCGACGTTTCGGGTTCCGACTCATTACCCATTCTTATCACACCTAGTAGCCTTGAGAATGGGTAATGAGTCGGAACCCGAAACGTCGGCTGCCTATGACTATCTTACCCGGTGGTGAGCCCGAGAAATGTACACCAATATTAAACTAATAATCAGCTCGTCGCCACTAGGCCTCTCTCTTGGCTTTGGCCAAGATGTCCTAACACTGTAGTTGGCAAACCTCTCCGATCACATTCCCATCCCTTGGGGGAGTGACTTTTGACTTAGATATCTTTCTAAGAATTCAAACACACTGATTTTATGTATAATTAATTATAGTATCAGGGGCTACAAATTGGTTAGTTATTCGAAAATACATCAAAGCAGTTATAGAGAATGTTACATAAAGCCCTTCTCTCCAAAATAATCGATGAATATATACAATCGTGTAAAAAAAATGATAAACCCTTTGATGCGGAGTTTCAGTTATTGCAAAAAAGTAGTTATAGCTTTTAGCTCGCAACAAAAAGTTTTCACATCACTTAGCGCAGCGAAGAACTAAAATTAACTATATGTTATGTCACCTTACTATTATTATCACACTGTGTGGCAAATAGGTTATGTAATTGGCTAAATTTTGTGATATGTTCTCCTATGTGGATCATCAGACAAAATGCTGAAGGGGAAGATTCTCTAGAGATGCATTTAAGTTCATACAATGCGTTTATTATGGTAATGTGTTTCTCATGTATTAGATAACTATTAGGCTACTTTGCCTCATACTTAAATTTAAAATTCATAGTTACTCATTGAATTTACCAGATGATGAGAACCATAATAGCTGATTACTACTTGCAAATAAAAACACTTATTGCCAATCGGGTAAATATTAGCCTAAGTTTCGTAAAAAAATTCATTGACAGGAAGTATTATCTTTGCATGATTTTCATGAGACTAACATGACAGTCAATTGGCTTGTAAATAAATTCACTTTGTTATGCTTCACAATAGTATTTATTATTCCGACCTAGGTTTTGACTCGAAGTTAAGTCATTATCAAGGTCAATTCAGCCAGTTTGCTAGTTTGGGCGTTTAACACTGAGTAGGCACTCTGTCATGGTACATGTAATTTATAAATTAATGTATGCAAAATATCATTATTGGTCAATCAATATTATGAATATTTTATTGCAGCCCTCCATCCTTCCCAATCTAATACTATTTGACTTACACTTTGGTAGTTCAATGTCATTTCCTTTTTATTTGGCCTACGTTTTCATGTCTTCTCCTATCTCTTCGAACTATTTCCTATATGTATCCTATGACTGCTATCTAATCCATGTATTATAATTTATCTCTCTCCACCGTATTTTTTTCCTATATATTTCCTTAAAATATACGAAAAAAGTAGCTTAAAACAAAGTATTCCAAAGGCAGGAATGCCCATTAAAATAGCCATGACTATCATAAAGGAGGAAAGGTTCCTCAGGAAGTGGCTAAGCTTTCCCTGAAAGGGACGCCCCAATGTTCAAGGCAGCTGACAGTGCATCTTTGACAACGATATAGAACCCTTACAACCGAGTTCCGAGACTCCGGGATAGGATATGGATTGGTAAGCATATACTTGATTTCCTCTCTCCGATAGCGTGGGGACCGCTTTCAAAAACCCAATCTTCCGTCTTCCCAGCTGACGCCATCACGTCCTTAAAATGTCCGTACGGCATTCACCTCTCGTCTGTTTCCAACGTGCTGACCTCGACGGATCCATCGTTGGCATCGAGATATTGGTCTGCAACGAACTTCAAAGCGACCCTTGACATTATTCATTATTGAGTGCTCAATAATTTCTGTTATGCCTAATGTGGTATTTAGGAAGCACCCGCCTCGACAGTGAAGAAAATTTACATTTTGTGGTGTTTCGAGTATGACAAGACATTTTACCGAAAAATGCAGTACAGCGGAAAAGACCCATGTTGCATAAATAATGACAATTGAGTGATTAGTAAATCTGATATTAAGATAGCCTTATAAAAATAAGTCTTTCTAGAAGCTGAGAACTAATAACTATCTTTGATTGTAAAGTAAGCAAAGAAAAGTATTCATTAAAAATTTCTCATAATTTGTATAAACAAGACTTGCAAAGAAAATAAAATAACTCTTAGTGAACAACGTCATTTAAAGAGCGAAGTACCTTCGTCAAAGTGAAGCCAACATCTTAAGACTTTCCACTCTTAAAATCGTGATCATTGGTTTATTGCTCTTATTCGGAGAAGTGAGTTAGTAATAAGGTAATTTGTGCGACTGAGGACAAGTAGGCCAGTTGGTATGGGCTGGATTATTTTGAATAAGAGCATAAGGGTAGACTCCGCGTATAAACTGCCTGCTCTCAAACAGGGTGCCAATAAGTGCCCATATAAACGTCCCACCCGACAGGCTTACTACTTTTCTATAAAAGCTCTCTACTTTGCATGCAAGTGGAAAGATGGAAATTCCAATTAATAACCTCGGCCAAACTCAAAACTTAAACTCCGAATCTCAAACTGGGAAGCAACTAACGATAAGTATCAAGCGATTCAAACAAATAACGACTTTTTGGCGCCATATACCGGTAAAAAAGATCGTTAGCTGTCGGTGAGGATCCCATTTCACAACGGTAGTGAAAAAGTTTGGCATGATCTTTTACTCTCATTTTGACATGGTTACTTAGTGGTTGAAGAGACCATTGAATGGTTTCAAAGTACATCTTTTGTAAATATTGGAGAAAAAAGAGTTAATGCAATTTTTTATTCCTTGAACGTGGGATATATAATCTATACTACTATGCTGCATTCTGATGTTCTAGATGTTAATGATTAAGATTAGATCCTGACAGACTAGAGGCATCCTGATATACTAGATTTAATACATTTATTGAGTAAAAAGGTTTACTTTAAGGTATAAATAGAGGTAATCGACATATTCGGAACCTAATACTGCATCACAGACCCTGTAATCACGCTGGACACATTTGCCTTCAATAATGGTGGAGAAAACCGAAAGAAAAGTTTTAAAGACTCAGCACTCGAAGCCAGTACTCTATCCACAACAACACACCCTTTCCCCTCAATAATGGCCTTTAGCAAGGGACAGCGGATTTTTCGGGAGGAAGGGCCAGAGAGGGAAAGAAAGGGTGGGGGGGCGCTGTCGGTGACCACTTACACCCAATCTCTTCCCTACCCCCTCACCCCCCCCCCCACGTCTCCCCCGGTCAACCTCCATCCTCTGCTTCTCTGGCGGTCAGTATCCGTTAATGGCCATTTTACCAATCGATATCCATCGTGGCCATGTCAGGATGAGGGAGCAAAGTGGAAGGCGGGGGAGGGTTGAGTGCGCGGGACGAGAGGAAAGGGTAAGCCGCAGGGTGAAGTGAAACGAAGGTGGGCTGAGAGGGCGAATGCTGTAGGAAGGGAGGACTCCGCTCGGGAAAAGAAAGGTGCGTTTGGATGTGAAACGAAGCCAAAGGGAACTAGGGAAACCCATTGAAGAACGACCGAGAATGGGAGGCGGGCAGCAGAGGAAAAAAGGGAAATGGGATGCCGAGTTAGGTTCTTCGAAACTTTTCAGCCCTATTTGCAAACATAAAAAGAGAGAACATGCGGTCGATACTGAAGTTCAGAAAGTCCATTGAGAAGTAAAATTCAATGAATTATGCATATTTTTTGCTGAAATACGCTAAACTTTTAGAACCACATATAGATGACCTGAACTTGGATTTTCTGGATTGAAATTAACGCAAGTTTTAGATATCTATTAGTACATTTGTACACCTAGGAATTTCATGGTAAATAATGCAGTTATCGATTTTTGTCTTCGAAAATGCCATCAGAAGTAGAAAGTTACTGATAGTGAGTCTATAATGCGCAAATTTAATTTCACACGAATTTTATATTTCTTTAAAGACGCCTTAACATTCCCTCGTCAGAGACTCTTCACCAAAACACTCAGATATTCCATACTATAGGTGAGCAGAGCCTAGGTACTTTGGAGCGTTATTTGCCAAACGGCGTCTTTGCTCTCTTGTTTAAAGCATAACAAAGAGATTCTGGCTTTAGGGGCTGTACAGGATTTGCAGCATTTGTGTTTCTCTTCCTTTTTCTTGCATTATTCTGCTTATTTTAATATTGTACTTTTGATATATGATATCGATTCTTCAATAACAATTCATGGTTTTGTCATCCATTTGGTATATAAAATGTAGCATAAAAATAGCATATTACAATTATTACAACTGATCGTTAGTTTAAATGATCCAAGGATTAAGGAAAATATTTTGCAGCGGAAGGCACTTGGATCCATACTGTATTTATTTCTAGGGTCAAGCATAGACTGTACCTTATTTACTCCATACATTAAGCCTATTCTATTTCTTCCACTCATTAGCGCACCAAATATCCTCTCATTCATCAAGATCTTCGGAATCCCTTGGTTTCTCATTACTTGTTCCGACTATTTAATAGTTCTCCTACATTACTTAAGTTTTTTTTTTCATCAACAACCAAACCAAACTCTTCCACGTTTGCCCGTTAAGTGTTCTTCCCATAAATCTCTCTTTTTTCAATATATCGCGCTGTTTCCGAGCCACTTTTATAATCCCGTTCTGAAACTGTAACTAAAATATTATCACAAAAACTCAAAAGTGCAAAACGCTCAAATATTCATATAATCCCCACCAATTATCAGCGATATGATATTCAGCTAAACATTCATTTCAAATTAAAACACTGTACAAATCAAAATAAATCAAACTACAGGAGGGGTGTGTTCAGGCCTATAAAATTATCACCTGATTACAATGCAGCACAATTTATACACTTTTTGATATTGAGCAATTTGAGGCGTTGTAATCAAATCCAAATAAAAATTTTGAAGATAGCCCGTTTCCGAACGGAAAAAAATGTCACTCCTAGAGCAAGGCTACACAAATGCAGTAAGATGAAATCTTTAATAAAAAGTGGCAGTCATCGCATTGTGCTCCTACAAGGCTACGTTATACGCTCATGGAAAATTCATCTGATCAAGAGGAATTCATCAATTTGTCATGTGCAATATTTTTTTAATGGTAAACAATTCCCCCTCGTAATCTTATCTATAACAAAAGTATAATTTGGGAGTCCATGGGAAACATTGGAAAAATAAATTATTCCTGGAATGAAAGCATTGCTTCTGCTTGAAATTTTGCGACACATGAAGAAGAAGAGGAGATAGTTGATATGGTGTGGTACACTTCAATAGGCAGGTGACAGAAATCAGTAGTCGCAATTTAATAACCTCATCAATGGAGACAAATAAATATGGCATTATATGCTTTCTATCAGTATCGTTACATCACTGTGCGTTTATTAGTGAGATCAATCACACATTTCAAGAATACAATGCTATATCACAAAGGGAGCGCTCTATTAGTAAGACAGCAATGGTTAGCGAGCTGAAGGGTTCAAGATCGTTGCTAGGAAAACACTTGCAAATGTCATTTCTTGATGAACTGACGTGTAAAACGAGTTCCGACAAATAAGATACTGATTGCACATACAGAGTTTCGATCTGAGTGATAGAATTTGGAGAGGAATCAATGGGAGCCCTTCTGTGTGAGTACCATAAAATAAAGGTTTAAGGATAAAAAACATGACTTGTAGTTCCCATTGCAAAGAGTGTGCTTCAGTAATAAAGGCATATGTTTCTTTCACAGAATTATAAACTGCTTTCCTAATCAACCTAACTCATACTTTTTCTTAACAGGCTGTCGTGCGAAGAAGGATTCGGATATTTGCGCATATGTTAAAACATTAAGCTCTTCCGATACGGGCCCTATCATCAGAGCGCCCAAGGTTAGATCTCAAATAGTCAAGCTCTCAGTTAGATCACAGAGCCCCAAGACGGCGACTATAGTGAGACTGCCGGATATGTCACCCTAAGTCGACGTACGAATGCCTAAATCACCCGTGTGCATACCGATCCCGGATGTTGAAGCAACAGCAAACAGCGTTAATCTACCAGCGGCATGCTCCAGCACTGAAGATGCCTACGTAACATTTTTCTACCGGGGGTTGGGAAGAGGAGGGATGTTCTCCTATACAATTTACGTTAATTACCCCTAAGCAGAGGGTGGAGAATGGTAAGTTATTAGAGGCCATCCACACACCGAGTTAAGTTACCTTCATTTTAAGAAGCCGACACTTAATACTGATGTTACAATTTAAAATACATGTGTAGCAGTGATTTAAGTCCATCTTACACAGAAAAATCATAAAGTTTCACCCTGCATAATACATCAAATGTAACATCTATTGACAACTCTTCGGAATAGATATTTTGGCTCTAGCATAGAAATTGAAAACGTAAATTATTACAATTTATTTTCCTTTTCTTTCAGATAAACATCTAGGGAGACATCTGTAAATATTTGTACATAGTGTATATACATTTTTTATATGTTGATAGTTTATAAGAAAATTGTATATATTGTAAAAATGTATATACAGCTAAATGAGAATTACTTATGATACATGAATATCTATTAAACATTTTCTATTTTTGTATAAAATATGTAATGATTGCAACAAAAAAGATAAACCATGTGTTATATGTATATAAAATGTATGTGAATTCAATATGAGATTTGTTTAAATGTATATATTTGTAAATATATTTCTTGTAAATAACGATGCACATTGTATATAATATACGAATGTATGAAAAGTCGCAATTATGTATTGTAAAAATGTAAATATATAATTGTAAATATACAGCATGAAAAAACCAAGTAAATGGAACATAATATTGTACATTAATATTGTAAATAAAATGTACATATAGCATGATTTAAAATTAATTTTTTAAACCATCGACGAAATTTTAGTACCACATGTAATCCGTAGATAATCCATTCGCCATTGATACAAATTTAAATGTAGAGTTCAATGTTTCGAAGATATCTTCTGCTGGGGGAGAATATTAGAATTACGGCTATTTGGTGCGCTAAACTCATGAAGTTACTTCATCACCTAAATCAGCTGTAATTACGGCATGCTCTTTTTCGACGACAGACGACTACTTGCCAAAAATTGTGAAGGGCGTAACATAGATATTAATTTCAGCTTTTGCTCGCGGAAATATAAGAAAATTCATTAGCGAAGAAGACAATCTGAGGGTACATAAAGAGCTTTCAGACGTGAAAAAGAAATTGGGCATTGAGAAAAATTAACGATACAGATGGGAAGGAAAATATTCTCCTTGGTGATCACGGTAGAGACTTCGTCTACGAAATGGTTCAGAACTTGAATTTTTTTTTAAAGCCTGTCTCTATTTTCCTTTGACCTTTTCTTCACTGTTGCAACTCCTGTATTTCTCATCCTCCCGGATCGGCTGTAGGCTACGATTGCTGCTGCTTAGGGCTTAGGAGGCCGCCTGATATTCAGGCTATTACAGTTGCTGTTTCGGTAGCTATGGCTGTTGATCCTTGTTTGATCAGCGGCTTCCATGATGGGTGAAGAAGGAATTGACACCAACGTTCCAGGTATAAGGCAAGTTGGACAAGGAAAAAGAGTTTTGTTGGGTAAATAAAAATGCAAGAAGTAGAAGTTAAAACCTACTTATTGATATTTCGATCGAGCACACAAATATTCATCTGGGATCAAGCTTCTGACAAGCCCACGTCCTTAATCCTAACTGACTTCAACTAAAAAAGAGATATATACATTTCGCTTTGTTTGATGCAAAGTGGTATATCTTCCTCAAATCTGACATGGCATATGCATTCGAAGGAAACCCACGAAGACAATCATCCCTAAGTTCATAGCCAGTGTCAACGCTGAGTAATTCTTCAAAGTACTCATTTTGGCATAAAAAAAATTGTTATTTCCGCTTTGGTTTGGCTAGTTGACCTTGAAATAACTTAATAGTCACGCTCGAGGTCAAGAGGGAGGTCACGTTACGGTATTATGTTAGAATCCTTCCACTTTGGTGTGTAACATTATTACAGGTCAAATTAATTAAAATGGGCTTTCTCAATACTATGAAAACCACAAATTTGAAAACCTCTTACTCAAAAATAACAATTTGTATGGCTTAACGACAATAAGGACTTTTGTTCTAATCATTATTACCTATGCCAGTCAATTACACCATAATATTTTTTTCGTAAGGTTTCTATGGTGTCCTTTACTGAGATCCACAATTCTAGAGATAGGGGTGGTAAGGAAACAACAAGAACACACTATTTGGCTGTGGTGGGTATATTTTTTTAACAGTGATACAAAAATATCATAAAACAAATTCTTTAGCATTGTGTAATGCAAATGGTTCAGAATTATTAGGGCTGTTATGACCTGATGTATAGGAAGGTCAGGGCAGTAACAACTGATAATAGGAAAATGAAGAGTAAAATGAGAGAAAATGAGAGTACCTATAGACGGCAGAATTATGCGTGAGAGGAAAGAAATAACAGAAAGATGGACAGAATATTTGGAAGACATGTATTGCTCAAAGGAGAAGCCAGTGGATTTGGACTTGGAGGCAGAAGAAATGGTGCCCCGAATAAAATGTTCGAAATTCTAAAATAGAAGGGGTTGGTATGGAAAGAGAGAAAACTCATTAGATAATTATATATGAGGCAAAAATCTGCATTAAAAATAAACGAGGATATGACAGAATGGGTGGCTCTTGGTAGAGGAGTAAGGCAGGGATGCTGTCTGTCGCCAACCTTGTTCAATATATATGTTGAGGACGTGATCCATAAATCTTTTGATGGGAGAGTGGAAGGAGTCAGCATTGGAGGTAGGAAGATAAGAAGTATAAGATTCGCAGATGACACGGTAATATTAGCAGATGTCAAGCAATCACTTCAAAGGTTGGTAAAGGTTTTGGAAGAAGGGATGAAGGAATATGGGATGAAATAAACCTAGGAAAGAAAAAGGTGGTGCCAGTAAACTGTGAAAATTATACGAGTGTGAAAATAAATGAAGGTGTAATAGGAAAAGTAAAAAGCTACCGGTACCTAGGAAAGATGGTGATAGAAGTCTAGGATTGATGGTGACAGAACGATGGTGACAGTCGTCTAACATGTTGTTTCACGTTTCATTTTCTTAATAAATTGCATCAAACGATTCTCAAAACTCACGATTACTAGGCCACTATATATACCCATATGGGTAATAATGATGCCATATAGTTGTTTAAATGGCTGAACTTCTATGTAACAAAACACACATATCTATGCAACTTTTTATTTGAAATATATATTTTTTGGGCTGCGTTTAAAATTCGTTCACCAAATACGATTTTTGTGATCCAAAATGTGTTGCGGTGAAAACAAGACTATTATAAGAAATATTTTAGAAAGCACGAAAACTAAGCACTGTTAGTTTGTTGACGAGAAATGGATGTTATGAGTTCCCAATCTTTTTAACTGTGTCTCCTTAGTGTTCATATTCATACGTTTTCCCAAGGTAGGGGACTGGTATATTCCGTGATAAATATTCAATTTGTATTTTGACGCGGGGCTGATATTTTGATATAACATAAAAAGGGTGAGGTATGTTATTTAATAAAATAGGACAAAACTCATTCATGTTTCGTAGAAATGATGTTTGACTCAAATCACCCTGAGCCATATTTAACATAGGTACTTTTATCTTATTTAATCTTCAAAACAACTTATAAGATCCAGTGAACATTGAGCAAGGGCCAATCTACCTTAAAATTGTCATGGAAAAAGATTAAGGCCTGAAAATCAAGTTTGAGTGCTTAATGTTTCGAGTGTTGATGATTGAGTTTGAGCGTTTTCTGTCTTTAGAGAGCGTCAAAAAAATAGTCAACATGTAAAATAACAATTTCCCAACAAATCTTTGGTATTGAAATGAAAAAAAAACGATGATAATTATGGTGAGTAACATCTTTGAAAATTCTGCCATAAATATAGGTTCTCGCCTCTGACAGCGTGCACCTACTCTAGTCGTCAAAACAACGTATACTTGTAGAAACTTGGCTCAGAGACAAGGAAAAAAGAAAGACTAGTCAAACAGTTGAAATAAAAGTCATTAAAAGGGTATCGCTGCTTGATAATGTTATTTTCATGATCAAAGCGAGAGAATCGGGCCGTGTTTTTGCATTTTCTACGACTTGACAGGACACCCTGGTAATGTAAGAACCAAGGAAAGTGACAAATGAGAACAGAGCCTTCGGCACCATACTCTATCTCGGACAGAAACCACTCTCGAGGCTCTTAGATGGCAAGTAGGGACCCAACCCAGTTGCACTATATATGTTTGAAAGCTCAGAGGGAGATGGAGACGGATGAAGGGATCCGGACAAGAAGATAAGGAGGAGATGAGGGCAGAGGGCACTACCCAGAATTAAAGGTTCTGGGTGGATGGGGGTTTAGGATGGGGGAAGGCAGGATTAGGGAAGAGAGACCAAGATAGACGGATGAGTAAGGGTCAAAAAGAGAGCGCCGAGGCTTAATTCAAGGCAATAGGGGGAAGGAAGGGGGATTGAGGGAGAAGAACCAGTTAGAGTTAGAGGAGAAGAAATGTGCGCACTGTCCAGCAGTTGTAATGCCTCCTTTTTGCGGAGAGTTGCCTCATAAACTTTCAAGTAGGGGTTGTATTCCTGCAT
The DNA here is from genome assembly GCA_963169105.1 of Ceriagrion tenellum. Taxonomy (NCBI): domain Eukaryota; kingdom Metazoa; phylum Arthropoda; class Insecta; order Odonata; family Coenagrionidae; genus Ceriagrion; species Ceriagrion tenellum. Next base: position 132,831,403 of record OY720637.1, read on the forward strand.
GATCGTTTTATAGCAATCTTGTATTATGGTGCCCAATCAGTGAGTATTTAAACCAGGCAACAATATTACTCTTTTCTTCAGGACATGTTTTGATCGAAGGATAAGGTTTTGAAGACTCCTTAGTCGTGCCTATACGAAATTATTGCGCAGGAGCTGGTACTAATACGAAAGAATAGATTTGAGTCTACAGATAAATAAAATTAAGGCTAATATTTTATACACTAATTTTTTATAGTTTTAGGTAAACCATTCTGATAATCTTCCATAACTAGACTGATTTTTAGCCCTAAAGCCATCTTTTACTCTAGTAACTACTCAACTACTCTTTCGCATTAGTACCAGCTCCTGCGCAAGAATTTTGTATGGGCACAACTAAGGAGTCTTCAAAACCATATCCTTCGATCAAAACATCTGTCCTAAAGAACAGAGTAATATTGTTGCCTGGTTCAAATACTCGCTGATTGGGCACCATGATAAAGTAGCGAACAGCAGTAATGAAGGAGGAGTTTGCAGCTGAATAAAGGAGACGGTGAAATTAAAACTTGTGTGCGCGGGGTTATTTCTTGATAAACAATCCTAGGTAAAAAAATGATTTTTCAGGGGTAGACATTACCCAAGAAACTGACTTAGTATATTTATAATACTTTGGGAACTACAACCAGTTTCTACACTCTTGCGTTATTTCAATTCAATATTGCGAGGGGATCACATTTTACTCCAGGAAAGGTTTTATTTGCACTCATTTGAACCTCAAGAGGAGGAGTTGAGGTCAGGGAAATGGAGATTGGAGTGAAGAAGAAAAGTGACGATGACAAAGGTCCATTCAAAGTAAAGGGGAGCGAAGTTTAAGTGGATGAGGGTGAAACAAACTAAAGGTCAAATCGAGTAACGGTTCATCCGGGCGGTGAAAACGTTGCGGAAAAGTGGGAGGTTTACAGGTGTGAAATTAGTGAAACTAAACGTTAGGGAAAATGTTTTAGTTAGGTATTTAACAATATAGTTTTAACAATATAGACCTAAGACATTGACGAAAGAGGTGGATTTGAAGGATAACATAAAAAAGAACACGAGTGTAAGGGGGCGGCATTTGGCGTGACTATGTTTCTCGCTCCGTTTCGCTCGAAACTTGACACTAGCCCTAACTAAGGAAAATTACAAGAACTGATCTTAAGGCGGATTTTGCCTATCAACGTGAGTCAAAACATACTAATTAACAATAATTTATTTCCGACGTAGCAATTTCACTACTTTTTAAATTTTAATTTATTTGGTTTAAAAAGTGTTGCTTTCACTGATCACATGGCTTTCCTATTGAAAACCAAAATTAATATTCAAAATATACTGATTCCACGAATATTATTACTGTCACTTATGTCCAAGCATAAGAGCCAAATTCAGCGCCACTTGCATGGAACTAATGAATTTCAAAGTAAATTACTGCTGTAATTTCCTTATAACTTCCAGAAATAGCTGGTAAAATTCCAATATTTTATTTTCATTCAATATCTCAGGACTTTTTACTTACTGTGTACAGTTTTAATGAAAAGCTTATGTATGCTTTCTCGTTCAAATTGGCGTTTTTTCTGCTGTAACTTGAGTGATTTCCAAAAAAAACTCCTGGAAGTCTAAGTTCAAGGATGGGTTGTGATAAAATTAGCCTAGAAATCCAATTCTTTTCTTCTCAGTTTATAAACCGCACTTAAAAAATTCTGTTTAGACTTTCAGAATTTCTACAATGAGTGACCCTGAGTCCAGAGTCATTGTAAGCAGCGGGGGTGGGAGAGTAGTGGTGAGAGGAGAGGGGGGATTGAAGAGAGGGGAAGGAAGAAGTGAGAAGAGGGAAAGGATTGGGGAGACCTCTCGCGGAATAAGACCGGAAGCGGAGAAAATGGAGGTTCAGAAAGGGCAAGAATTTAATTGAGTGAGGGAGGGCAGGAAATAAAAAGGAGTGGCGATAGAATGAGACCCTGAGAAGAAGGTAAGAGAGTGGAATAAAGCATCAATTTTTGGCATCGATATGATGCCATGCATCGATGCATGAAATGCATCGATTTTTGAAAAATCGATGGTTATGTTGATTACGCCTTAAAGTGACTTATTTGATATTTTTAACCACTTCTTCCCTACTCCATCGCAAACGTATCTTTCAACTTACATGAAAATCAAAATTCCGCCATTCCACGCCATTATTTTCTCAAACCATGCGTATAATTACATGATTTTAAAACGAACATTGCAGAAACAGATAGGTAGACTCCTTTACTCATAAAACTAAGCAGAATAAATATACAGTGAAACATGTATTAAGCGACCACCGACGGTTCCACTGAACAATGGTCGTTAAGAGGGGCGGTCGTTCGACAGGGGTTCAGTTTCTAGGAGTATTGTGCAAAAGAACGTGCGGTGGATTTGAAAAAAAATATGGACAAACTTTTGAAGCAACGATTTTGTTAAAACCTATACACATGGCGCTAATTTCCTCACAATTTAGTAACTCCTGGGAAATTGCAATGCATTTTAATTCGATGTAAACAGTGAAACCTGAATTCAGGGACTACCGGCGGGTCCACTGAGAAATGGTCGTTGAGAGGGGTGGTCGCATGATAGGGCTGGTCGTTAAGAGGGGTTTCACTGTAAAAAAAAAATTAATTTTGAAAACCCCCTAAGGCTCACACCTGCGCCGATGTTCCAAATAACAATGGCATTCAATTTAGCTTTCAACATAACATGTCGTCATTTCTAGTCCAAACATACATGTACATACATACCCATCACGCCGTTCCCTTTCGAGGTAGGCACAGTCCAAATGCTTCACTAATTAATACATAATTATGCACCTAACTCTGCTTCAATAATTTCCTCCATACTGACCTATCCTTGCAAACATCTTTTGTCTCATTTACCCCCATACACTGTTTCATACACGCCCTTCTGTTTTTAAGACTCCTAATATTCCTCCGCCTAAGAATTTCCTCAACCACATTCAACCACAACTTTCTCGGCCTACCTCTACCTCTCACACCATTCATTCTACTCTCATATATCTGTTTTGTTATTCAACTCTCATCCATTCTCTCCACATGGCCAAACCAACGAAGCACACTCCTTTCATACACGTCCATTACTGGAGCATGTAACCCACATTCATTTATTGCCCACTCATTCCTGACCCAATCCCTCCTACTTTTGCCGCAAATACTCCTCATATAACTCATACCTACGGTGTTTAGTCTACTCTTATTCCATCCTGACATACCCATGTTTCACTACAATACAACAAAGTGGGAAGAAGTACACTTTTGTACACGGCGATTTACGTTTCCTTAGACAGGCACTTATTCCTTGATCTGCTCCACATGTTGCCTACCACTTTCCTTCCAGCATTCCCACGTCTCTTTATCTCCTCATCTATTCTTCCATCTTTCACATACATCTTTCCTTAGCACACAAAATTATCCACCTGTTCAATTACTTCACCATTCGCCCTCATCCTACAGTTATTCTCCCCATTCTCCTTATCTAAAACTACTACTTTAGTCTTGCACGCATTTACCTTCAATTTCATTCTCTCCGTTGATTCACAAAACTTATCTAGGAGCTTCTGCAATCCCTGTTGACTGTCTGAGATCAAGAGAGCATCATCCACATATAGAAGAACTTGCACGTTTACATTTCCAATCAAAACACCGTCGTTTTCACCAAATGCGTCTCTAACACATTTATCCATAAAAACATTAAACAGCCATGAAGACATTACGCATCCTTGCTTTACACCCCGATTACAAACCAATCACTCAGAACCCCGTTAACTTTTACACTTGCCTTACAATTGTCATACATCGCCATCATAACATTCAATAATTGCCCATTCACTCAAGTCTCTCAAATTCTTCCACAACTTTTTTCTATTTACTCTGTCATATGCCTTCTCTAAAATCGAAAAACGCACAGTACACTTTCTTTCTGACACTCATATATTTTTCTATCACTTGCTGAAGTGCAAAAAGCTGATCACTACATCCTCTCTCAGGCATAAACCCACACTGCACACCCCATATTCTGTCGGAAGTAATATTCCTCACTCTTTCGATTAATATTTTACTGAACACTTTTCCCGGGATACTCAATAAACTAATAGCCCGATAATTATTACATTCGGTCTTTCCTCCCTTCCCTTGGTACAACGGAACGATGATATGCGTTCTTCCAATCCGCTGGGACAACAGAAATCTGTAAGCATAAATTGTATAGTTCACGCAGCCTACAAATTAGTAATTTACACCCACACTTCAACATTTCACTGGATATCCCATCTACGCCTGCAGCCTTCGCATTTTTCAATAATCTCACAGCCATTGTGACCTTCACAGCGAGAAATTCTAAGTAATTAAATAAAAATATCTATATAGCAAACATTGCCGTATACAAAAGTGTACTTCTTCCCACTTTGCTATATGGTAGTGAAACATGGGTATGTCAGGATAGACATAAGAGTAGACTGAACCCCGTGGGTTTGTGTTATCTGAGGAGTACTTGCATCAAAAGTAGGTTGGATAGGATCAGGAATGAGTGGGTCATGAATGAATGTGGGTTAAATGCTCCAGTAATGGACGTGTATGAAAGGAGTGTGCTTCGTTGGTTTGGCCATGCTGAGAGAATAGATCAGAGTCGAATAACGAAACAGATCTAAGAGTGAAATGAATGGTTCGAGAGGTAGAGGTAGGCCGAGAAAGTTGTGGTTGAATAAGGTTGAGGAAATTCTTAGGAGGAATATTAGGAGTCTTAAAAACAGGATGGAATGTATGAAGCAGTGTATGGGGGTAAATGAAGCAAAAGAAGTCTGCAAGTATAGGTCAGTATGAATGAAATTATTGAATCAGAGTTAGGTGTACAAATGCGTATTTATGAGTGAAACTCTGTGACTCTGCCTACCCCGGAAGGGAACGGTTGATATGTATGTATGTAATTAGCATTTTTTGCCATTTTGAAAAATCAGAATTAGTTAATGCTACTTCAGAGTAGCGCTAGAGGTTTGGAAATTTTTTGATGACCTTATTTCTGGGAGAATAAAATATTCACAGTTTTTTACCAATGAAGCTAAAACCCCCTAAATATAAATTTAAAGATCATATATATCTATTCAGAAATTTCCTGTAAAAGAAAATATTATGAAAATCAAATAATATCTTACTACATGGCTCACGGTATATCTTTCTTTTAGTGCTTTTTATTTCAAGAATGATGGGATCTTGGGGGCCCACGGCCATCGGCGCTGTTAATGCAAGGATATTTCGCGAACAGCGCCAAAATATGCATTTAAACGATGAAAGCTCGTAGAACTTTAAAAAACCTTAAGTCGCTATGTATTTGGCCCCAACATTAAAATTTACCCAACGTATATTTTTTTAATGTTTTATGCATAAATTATAAACTCTCCAACTGATAAAGTCTATTCCCCTAGGTCCTACAACATAAAATAGATTATAATGAAACGAAAAGATAGCAACTTAATATGGTTCAAATTTCCCATTTAACCACTTCTTGTTTTAATGAGCAATTACCAGAATTGTCAATTTTTACAAAAAGCGTTCAAGAGGCATGAGTCATAATAATTTTTATCTAAATTCAAACAACAATTTGATTAGGCCATAAAACATAATATCTGTTTGTAATCAAGAGGAAAATGTTCAAACTCAATGATCTTATAATTTAATTATTCTGGTATAAATACATTTCTTCTCTCCAGCTAGTTACTTCGAGGCAACTTAATGGCGGGAAAGTCAGATGTGAGAAACTAAAATAGAATGACCCCAGAAATTAGAATTAAAGGCTAGGAATGTTTAAAAATCTACCACTCAACAATTAGAGTACTCATTGAATACTAATGATGTTATCAATCATTAGGAAATTAGAGAATGAAACTTGATGTCATGAAAGTTACTAAAAAGTTCCACTAATTAGGTACTAAATGTGAGATAAAACTAGGATTATATTGGAGGGGAAATGGAAAATCATCACCTTGACGCCAGGCTAGATTTACGAGAGAATGTATTCAGTTTTGATTACACCCGAGGTTTCATCTGTAATATCCCCATTGCATATTAAAGTTAGGTATGACTATAAAACAATGGGTGATTTAAATGAATACTGTTGAACATAGCTTAGAAGAATCGATCCATTTTGATGAAAGTTAATTCATTAAAAGTTGTTTAATTAGGAGTAAATTAAGTAAAAAATAATTTATCAACAAAGAGTAACTCTTTGACTAGCAGCTTATTATATTTATTTTTCCTTCTTGCGCATTGTTCTCCGATTCAAAAGAATTACATCAAGACAGTAGCTATGCCAAAGTGCACTTCAATAACCCATTACCCCTTTACATCCCCAATTCCTTATCACAAACTCTCTCTGCTTTGAGGATTGATTATCCACAATTTTTCCACACGCCTATATTGCCATGTGCCGTTCGCGGGCTTTTGAAAACGTTTTGTGTCAAAAATATAGTATAAAAACGATCCATAAAACCATGTCATAGCCAAATTCATGACCTCGGTGGCCTCCTAGATTAATCGTGGGATACAACGGTTCTCCCTTACCAGTTATTTACTTCATTAAAATGAAAAAAATGTCAGGGAAGGGGGAATGGCTCTTTTTCCAGGTTATGAACAATTCAACCACATTAAATCGTAAGGAAGCATACAACCTTACCTCTAAAGAGCAAAGGATTAAGTATCGCCCGGGACTAGCAAAACAATAAGTCAACTACCAACATTTTCCCATTATAAGAAACAACGCAAATAACTCGACCCGGAGACTTCCAGAACTGAAGTAAAGCCTGAAGCCATCAAAAAATACTCTAGGCAGTAAAATCTGAGAGTAAAATTGTGATATAGATTTTTAGTAACTATTGAACATCAATATGAAACTCATTCGTTGAGGTTCAAAGAGGAAGTTAGATAAGGAGAGAAAGAGAATACGGTAGAAATGAGACAAAGAGAGAGAAAAGGGGAAATAGGAAGAAAGCAAATACAGAGCGAGGAACTCGCGAGCATCCGCCCCTCAAAATCATTAAGCAGCTTCCTCGTTTTAGCTACCGGGAAAATCGTCGAATATTATTGATTTGGTTTGTAAATGAAAAGTTGAAGAGGAAACCTCTATCATTCATTCAGGCCGATTCGACTCAGAGGAAACGTCGTTTGCGGGAAGGAAATATTTTTTTAGAGATTAAAAAAGTTCAAAGGCTTGACTGATCGGTGACAAAATTGAAACATATTACACTAGGAACAATTTCATCGGTTCCCAATTGATCGCGAATAAAGCATTCAAAAGCTGATTTCAAGAAGACTGTTCTCAAGCATTTTCCTGCAAATGATGTCTACAATGTGAGCAATCGGAGTGAGAAGATACCTAGGCACATGCAATCCCTTTATTATCATCAATATCATTTATTTCTAATAATGCAGACGAAAAAAGGAACCGACAGAAGATCTTAAAATGGATAAGTAAGACCAAGAGACACTATAGTTACGCCTCATATCAAGAGTATTGGATGCATTCGTGGCTAGATAAGAACAATTCCACGAGCGCAAAGCAAAATAAATTAATCTTTAAAAATTAATGAAAAACATATAGAAATAGAAATTGTAAACTGATTTGGCTTAAAATTATGCCACAAATTTATCATGAGAGAGCAACTTTCCAGGTCAGTTCTTCCGGTATGATTTATTTGCAAAGGGCTATTCACGAACAGAGAGATTTTTACAAGGAGTAGACGAAAAAGTAAAGGTCGATTTCTGTTTGGATGAATATATTTTTACCATGAAGTATCAATGCTAATATCAGCCAAAAATATAAGAGTTTGGGGGTCCAGTATGCGCGAATGCCGATGTAACCGTCAAAACTTAAAAAAAAAAGAAGTTTCTCTTTTTGACGCGAGTAACATTCCTGGTTTCTGGCTGGTTTCAAAAGCTCGAAGCCTACCCTCGGCAAAGGGCTAATATGAGCAAAAAAACTCGATTTTTCTTTTCTTTCTGCAAGCACTTCAGTTGTTTGTCTCATTTACACCATCTTCTTAATTCTGTGTTAAATATACTATCCACGCGATCTCATTATATCATTTAAGCTACTTGGCATACTGCCATTAGCACGCGGCAAGAATTGACTAGCATAGTGTGCACCGTTGGCGGTAAAAGTCTCTGTATTCGGAGGCTGTGCTTTTTCCAGGGTCCAGACAACAATTTTTTGGCAGCATGATTTTTCTTCCTTAAAATGCTTCTTTAATTATAATGCTATTTTCTCAGGCTTGATCCCCAATGAGCGAAATCACACACACACACACACATATATTAAAATATCCATCGATTTCACCATTTATGCGGTTACAATTTTATTCATTGTAGCACAATTTAGGTATACATTTTCAATGCTAACCTGTATTGAATCTGAATTCACCCTTGAAAACGCTCTGAGCCCCCATCCTACTCTATTGTGGTCACGTCAACAATTAAAACCAATGGCTAATGAAGCTTTCTTTTAATGTCAAACAGTTATGATCGATGATGGTGTTTCAGCTATATCAGTGAGTTTTCCACTTCCAATGGTAGATGGAGATCAGTTTTTTATACTTTTGATCTTTGTATAGAACCTTTAAACATTTTTCTCGATAAGACTTTAATGAAACTCTGTTAAACCACTGTTGACCAAAGGCTTGGGTAAACCACTATCTGTACTCCAGATCTGTTTACATTTTTTTCCTGAGCTATTGACAGACAAAAATGAGAATATATATTTTGCATGTGAGTCACTGAAAACATAAAAGGGTGAGAGAATGGCTATCGCGTATGAGCATTTGACTTTCACTGTAACTGACTGGTCATGATAAGTGATTGATATATTAATTATTGCTCGTGTCAGGCCCTTGAGTGTTAATTCATTCATAAAGCATGTGTATTACTCTCGACCTTATATTTCATATTATTTTAATCTGCCAATAAACGTTAATAAATCTGCATAGTATGTTAGGATCACTTATTTGCGCCTAACTCATGTAGTTTACAGAGCCATTTATTTGGGATACATGACACGTTTTCCTCTGCTTGCTGAATGCGTGGTATTTACCCACCTATGCCCAAACACATTGGTCATAATTTTTTCTTTGAGTCTACATTGGTTTCTTACTAAACGTTACGGTGTTTCAAAATAATATGTCATTATCAAGGTGCCCGTAATTATAGATAAGTTCTTCTGTAAATGGAGTAAGGTATCTCTTATGATATGCGCAGGTTCTTCGTTTAAGGAGAAATATTGAAGGGGGAGGGGAAAAGGGAACAAAACAGGGTTTTTGACGCAAATTAATCACCATTACAAGCATTCATAGCAAAGGTTTATGACACCTTAGAATTTACACCACAACAGGAAACATTTTAGACCGATACAATTTTTCACTGTGAATGGAGGAAAAAATTAACGCGAAACTACTTCTAGTAACGCATCTTCTGCTCAATATTTTAAGGACATAGATTTTTCACGAATGTTCATAGGTTTGGCCACATGCAGTAGTCTCACTTCTGTTCATCCGTTCTCCATAGGTCGTGCTCGCCGGTGCCGGGACAACTGCGGTCTCCACTAGTTTGCGGTGGACTCCACGGACCGCCGCCAAATAAAAGATTATCTCTACTAATGAAAAGAGTGCTACTGGTCGCAGGCAAATGCAAAACCACCGCTGCATATGAAATCATGTTAACTCCCTTCCGTTCTGCATGTGCGTTTGTGTTGGCCATCCGTAGAAATCGTTTTAGTAATCTAAATGTGCTCCATTTCGTTTGAATCAACTTTACACCGAATAAAACTCTTTGATCCATCACCAATACACACCTAAATGAATTGATTAAAGCCGAATTTGCTTACGATTGAAGAAACCAGCGCAAGAAGTTCAAACGCCCATGCGGAAAAATCTCTCTAAACCAAAAATGTTTCCAAGGAGCAAAAAATTGAAAATTCATTCAACAATTATAAGACTAGTCTTAATATATACAGCAGAAATAAAGATTTTATCAAAGGATGATAAATAGATTTCTGAGAAAAATCATAAGATTGAATGATGACCTTAAAGGAATCATCTACCTTTCAACATTTGGGTTTTAGGGAATAGAATTGAAAGGAGAGTTTTTCTTTGACAGTCTATTTTAAAGTATAAAAACGACAAAGGTTCTTATTAAAATTACGATGAGTGTTGCGCAAATAAATGGCTGTAACATACTATGCAGATATGTTAACGTTTATTGGCAGATTAAAATAATATGGAATATAAGGTCAAGGGTAATGCATATGTTTTTTGAATGAATTAGCACTCAAGGGCCTGACACGAGCAGTAATTAATATATCAATCACTAATCATGACCAGTTTTGTACGGTGAAAGCAAAATGCTCATACATGACAGCAATTTACTCACCGTTTTATAGGCTCACAGACTCACATGCAAAATATATATTCACATTTTTAGTCAGGCAATAGCTCAGGGAAATAATTTTAAACACATCTGGGAGTACAGATAGTGGTTTACCCAGAGTTTTGGTCAACAATTGTTTAACAGAATTTCATTATTCTTCTCGAGAATAATGCTTACAGGCTCTATAAGAAGATCGAAAATATAGAAAACTAAGCTTCATCTATCATTGGAAGAAGAAAACTCACTGATATAGCTGAAGCACCAACAGTTGAACTTACTTTTTTCTACCCACTTGTATTAATTTATGAATTGCTCTAATGCTACGCGCGAGGACGTTACGACGAATCTAAACATTAACATATGCGCAGCTTCTTAAATGCTGCTTTTTTAAAATTGTAAACAAATTTAGGTATTTAATATTTAAATACATACTCAAAACCGGGAAAAATATTTCATGACTAAAATTTTTGTTGAACATCATTATAGTAAAACAGTATGATAAACACAGCAAGAAAATACGTTTCATTGATTGGAAATCGAATTCAAAATGAATTTTATACCACATAACTGAACTTTGAAATTTGATTTCACAATTATTGCAAAAATCATTGAGTTGAGAACTTAATTATAATTATACTTGTTGATCGCTACTGAAAAAATAAGTGGTACAATGGCTAACAATGTATCACCATACATATGATAGACTCATGATTTGAAGGAACATCAATACGTTAAAAGCATTAAACAAATTAAACATTGGATCAGATAATAATTATTCGCAGAATATAGTCTGTTTGTAGTAAAATGAACTTTAGTTCATTTCCAAAGAAGTTGATAGATATTAGCACTGCAAGGGGCATGATATTGTGGAGTCATATGGGGAAAAATCTAGTGTAATTAGCATGAATCTCTAGCTTTTGTAGCATTTGTAATAATTTGAAAAATATCTGCATGATTCCGTTCTAGATCTGCTATCTAACCGGAGTCCGTGGCTTGATGCATTACATTTCCGGTTGGGATTTCTCGCCTAACACAAAATATTCTGCAAACTCAAAAATAAAATTATATTGACAAAAATATTTCACTCCTTTCTCTTGTTAGAAATATTTTCCAAATAAAATTTGGATAAAACTGTTGAAAAACCATGTATTTTTTAGAGTTAATTTCTCTGTAGTCTCTGAATGGTTTTTCCTCTCTTGTACCAGAATGGATATCCAGAGTAGAGTAGACAGCGCAATCTCTCGTGAAACACGTTGCGCCACGGATTGGTGAGTACATTTCGTTCTAGGGATGAGAAAGATGTGAAAGTTGAATGCCAAGGTGTAAAGAGGATCCCCGTCTGTCAGACCATCAAGAAATACCGCATTTCATATTTTTTACCACACGCACTTGAAAAAATATAACCCTACATTTAGATATGCAGAGCAAAAATTATTTTGTGATAACGGAACATTGGTGCTGCGGAAGTAAAGAAACTAGGAGGAAAAATCTCACGAGGTAATGCAGGGAGAAGGGAGATGAATAATAAAAAGAGAAAATAAATAAAGGTAATAAAAGAGGCATGCTTGATACAAAAGACGGATGCAAATGACTACTCATTCCATCCCTCTTCAAAAGCCATAGGTAGCGAACACAAAAGGAGCTAGAAATCAATTTATCCCTCAGCGTGCCACAATCGATGGCTTGTGATTTCTGCTCAGTAAGAAGAGGGAAAGGGAGGAACGGAAGAACGGTAAATTAAAGACGGAAAAGCAATCGCCGGGCGACTGGGTGATAGGGACACACCTCCCCAAATTTAGCTCTACCTCTTCAATCGAAATTCACTTTCGACTCCGGTAGCGATTAATTCGAGCGAAGATCGCTTTACAGGTGACGAGTTCGTTTAGCTGTTTGGTTCAACAGGCATCATCAAATGCTACCAAATGAGGTTCTTATTTTATAGGAATGCTGAATAAATGCCCACAGACTGATTGGAAAAGCTAAACAAACAGATTCAAATGGGATGCCAGAACATTCGCACGGATGCTACGTTCCCGCAAAATTATTGCCGAGGATAGCCTTCAAAGGAAAATTATAATGAAATTGTGTGCATGGCTTGCCTTTGTTCACAAAAGCGTGAATTTCTATTACTTTTGGCCTGTAAACATTATTTTGGAGATTTCAGCGTATAAATAAAATAATAAAAAGAAAAAAAACAAAGGAGGAAAGCAGTATAATTGCATTCATTGAAGGCAATTCTGAGTTCTCTGAGATAAAAAGCGCATTTACACTTAAAATTGATATTGGAAATAGTTATGTCATCCATGTCAACTATCCTATTTATTTATCTATCAACAAAATATCATTTTTACGTTGAAATAAACCCTCCACTACTTTAAATCTGAAAAATAGCATAATTTTCCTGAAACATCAAGAGCTCACATTCATTCTCTCAACTAATTTATCCATACGCATAACGAGGTGTGAAATATGAACGTCAAAAAAATTAGAAATATTTTCCAAATAAGATTTGGATAAACTGTTGGAAAACCATTTATTTTTTAGAGTTTATTTCTTCGTATTCTCTGAATGGTTTTTCCTCTTTAGTAGCAGGATGGATATCCATAGTAGAGTAGCAAGCGCAACCCCTCATCATACACATCGCGCTACGAATTGGGGAGTATATTTCTTTCTACGAATGAAAAAGATGTAAAAGTTACAGTTCCAAGCGTAAGGAGATTCACCGTCAGTCAGACCGTCGAGAAATACCGCATTTCATATTTTTTTACTACATGGGAGTATTAAGCGGTGGCCGACAACACCTCCCAGGCCGTATAAACCTCATTCTAACCACACTATCAGAATATCCACAGCCCAACCCGCGCCGAGGATGCGGTAAGTATGGAATTAAAACAAGGAAAAAATCATAAAGAGATCTCCGACTGCGGTCTTGAGTGTTTCGCTTCGGCAGTTTTTTTCCTCGCGCGAAACCGAAATGGAACTCACTCTGAAGATTATATTCAGTTATCAATACACCGTAAGATTAATTAAAGTTTAACATTACCGAGTGGAAATATATTCCAAAAAATGGTCGTTTCAGTAGCCGAAATTATAATATTCCATATTCATATCTTTAGATGAGTCATCTAGGACTGCTTTATTATACTAGGCAAATTTCTAGGCAAGCAATTATCAGTGCTAAAAAAGAATGGACAAGATTAAATTTTTCTTGAGAATCACTAATGATACTTAATTAACCAGACCTGGGGACGTGCAATTCTTGATATTACAAATAATCTCTACGCGCAATTTGATGCAAACTCAACGAGCATATTCTTTGACACCCAATTTAAAAGGTCGACGACAGGTGAAAAGAATAAGAAAATTATCGAGGGAGTACAAGAATCGTACATGCATAAAGGAAATGACAATAAGTATAATATAACAAGATATGAGGTAAAATAAGTAGACTTGATGAAGAAATACAGCAATTATCATAAAACGGATCGCATGGAGGACTGCAGCTGATAAAATTGATAATATGTTTATGCGAATCCCTTAAAGATTTTTACGCTCAATTTATGACTGCACGAATATTGATTTCATCCGTTTGTTCTCCTATTACTTTATCATCATCGTTGGTTTTACTCTGAAGTGCAATGTTAATTCTGCCTATGTCATCGTCTTACTATAGCTTCATTAGCTTCTTAGAAAACCCTTCTCCACGTGTCTGGCTTAAAACCCACATTTCTCTTATTTCAACCACTCGTTTTTATCTTATCTCTCTCTTTTAGTGCTACCACAAGTTACATCATCATCTCGACTAGCTTTCATAACGTCAGAACCTGGCATTTCTAACCGCCTTTTCCTCTAGAATGTAGACGAACTGATTCAAGAAGCCTGAGCTATAATGTAGGTGGTGATAGTGTTTATAAAAAAGTACAGTGACAATTTTCCGAATGTGTATGAGTGATAATTGTAATATTTAACCTTAATTGATTGACGTTTTTAAGTTCTCCATATTAGTTGATTCATGCAGTTTCACTCATGGTGTAATCCAAATCAAAGAGATGAGGATTCACCCGTTACAAGTCAAGGTTGATTTATTTCAGAAAAAAAATAAGCCTTGAAATCATAGTGGTGTGTTGATAAAATTTAGCATGCTAGGAAAACTCAGGGCGGAAATTGCATCGCTAATTCGATCGATCAATTAGGATAGAAGCAGGGTATTGTATGCTTTGGATAATTGCAATAAAGTTTTTCTCATAATCATTCGATTTATATATGTTCATTAAATATGTATGTTCATTTAATGCAGAACTTAATAGCTGTCGCACGTCATACCGACGCCAAATAGACATCGCAGTGATGTTTATCCGACAGGAATTCTAATACAACACTTATACCGTCCCTGTAATATCGATGTAATGCACCAGGATAAATCAATGAATTCCACCTTTTGTTTGCACAAACGTTTTGAAAAGGAAGATAAACCTAACCGAATTATGCTGGTATTTACATAAGCTGGCATGCAATATTTCCATTACCGCGTATAGTTGCGCAAACATTATCACTAATTATTATTTGTTAGCATTTAGTACTGAGTAATCACTTCAAACCGCGAGTAAATTTATCAAAATCATGCATGATCACTTGTTTTATCTTGAATGAAATATTAATTAAATTAGGCCATATAGCATTGATTGGAAATACTTTATTATTCTTCCTGAATGGCACTAAGGTACAAGTTTTTTGTATAGGAGAAATGCCTTCATACATCTCTCAAGTTGACTAACATTGATGCTTAGTAAAACTGAGGATAGTTTTCCTTTAATGTTGCCCACTTAAATCAATTCCTTAATACTAGCTTTTTATGATGGAATAATCACGAGCAATACTCTAAATGTATTTCAGTGACAGTGTGCTGAGTTAAAAAAAGATTCCAAATCACGGTCAAATTCTGATATAGTATTTATATATGATATAACACATGACGGTAAACGAGAGATGGAAGACGATCTCCGAATGTGGAAAAAGAAAACTAACCTTAGAATTTATTTGATAAAGATAGGAGTTAAAACTATTGGAGTCCTTCACCTGCAATGGAACATGCAGACTATGGAATGCAAAAAGTTAAATGAGAAACAAGTGAAGAATATCTCTAGCCAAGAAAAAATTAGCGTACATATCAGCAAGTAAATTGTGTGAATGTCCACAGATGAAAAAGTTCAAAGATAGATGCTATTTTACTCTCGTTAGGCCGCATGTAGAATACTCAGCAATTGGAGTCTCAAAGAGAAACATTTAATTCAAGAAATAAACATAAGGCAAAGGAAATCCGATCTGGAAACATAAAATGGAAAGGAAACAGAGATCGCATGCTCCAACCAAAAGAGTAATAGAAGGTCTAGGTTGAGAGCCGATAGAGACTCGGGACGTTACATGATAGGCGAAGATTAATAGAAAATTTTAAATCAGGCTTTTATCATTACGGTACATAAAACATTAATTAAAAGCCGCATTATTATTTCCCTAAAACTCATGAAAGTGATACATAATTTTATATCGTACGATTTGATCACCTTACTAAATCACATAAAAAACTAAATGACCAATGCGGGCAAGTATTCGTTTCTTAATAGGGATACATAAGATTGGAAGACGTTACTTGATAACCATTTTATCCTTTCCCAAATATCCAAGTCCATTTAAAAGTAGATGTTAAAAACACATTAGGCAAAGTGAAAAATTTAAATTACATTTGTTTATTCATCTATTATTTTGCATCACCTGCCGGCAGATAATTATTTTTAAAGTATAAATAAGTTGATCCATAAGCAAGAGAAATACAATTATGAACTGACGGCTTAAAAATTCCAAGTTTCTACTATCCATTAGAGTATAACAAAAGCAGTGAGACATTGGTACACTCCTTGAACTTGCAATGCAATACTCCTCCACTCTCTCACTCTTTCGGCTCCTTTTCCAAAATCTTTCCCTTTCAAGACTTGCATTTTAACGCCTCTGGAACAGCTCGAAGTGAAGTATGTAGGGATAAGTGCACTTCACGTCGTTCCCTTTTTGAACTATGGAACTCTCCATAGCAGTTGAGTGCCCACAAACCTGGGGTTTGAGTCGATAAGGGAACGAGGAAGTAAAGAGAATCTCCTTTTTTACTCCTCTTGAAGAATTCTTCCAAACATTCTTCCACTCTTTTCTATTTCTTATTTTTTTGGCACTCACGAGAGGGAAGGGGGAGATTAAGAAGAAGTGGCCTTCACAGAAGTGAGTATTTGCGCGGCTCCTTCGGACTCTCTGTGGATGTGTTTTCGTTCTTGCGTTTGGGTGAAGATGAGTCGGGAGGATTTATCTCAGAGGTATAGTGCCGACGGAAAGTGGACCTTTTTCTGGATAAGAGGTTGTAGAAGTAGGGATTTTAGCAGATTCCGAGGGACACCTAACCGAAGTGTACTTTGATCATAGTGTTCTTTTGTACTAGACAACGCCGACTCCAATTAGATGACTACTCGTGTTTCCTTATTCTATCACAACAATTCCATCCTATATTAACAGTGCCTATACAAATAACTCGTTTCCGTGATTGTAGAGTATTTCATAATCCAAACGACTAAAAACTGATTTCTCGAATGAATATTCTTTTTGAGGGCGAGAATAAAAGGATTAGTCATCGTTACTAAATTAGGCTCATTGAAAATACTTAATTCAATCGCTAATGACACTTTTTCATACCAATGCACCGAGTTTAACTGTTGTACTTGGTGGTTTGAATGCCTCAGATAGAATATAAACCAATACATTGGCAACCATAATATTGAATTTCCTGTCTGATTTACTGGGTTAAACCGTTCAATAAAATTTATTGTCGCGTCAGTGTCTTCAGATAAGCCCAGGTTGCTATGACATGTGGCACCATGGCATCTCAGAAAATAATCTACTGTGCCACTGTGGGTCAAATGTTAGTATAAGATGACTCAAAAATTGTTCTTTCTACGATAGATAAATAAATTGCCACTCCGAATGTGAAAAATTGAACTTTGACCGGTTGCTTTGGCACATTTAGGTTTTGGTGCAAAGGCTTCCACGGTACTCCGATGATATAGGCTACACATTTGGTATTTCTTTGCGTTATTGTTTTTAACGACAACAGTTTTGACCTTAGGTCGCCCGCTGGAATGCAGGCGAAACTTTTGTTGTCGAAAACAACAAAGCGGTGTAACACCCAAAAATGTCACATCTATTGTTTGTTTAACTATTATATTTTTTCATGAAATTTCGAGGGCTTAAATTTAACATTGACGACCATTGACAATTACAGAAATTTGACGGTAAAATATTCAAACAGTGTTCACAGGGATGTGTTTCTAACAGACTGAGGAAGTGATTGACGTAACAGCACAAAAATTTGAACTTGTCACCTTCCGTGCCAATGGAATCATTCGGTCAAATGTAAAACATTTTCTGAATGTTCTGGAAAAGGATACTGAATCACTTCAATTTTTTTACGGACAGCTAGAAATCTTCTGGGTTAACTAACATCAAACGAGTGCATCCAACGGCTGATCAAGTTCCACCATTAGAAGTTAACTGCGGAGTAAGTAATTGTTTCACTTTAAGTTGAAGTTTGATTGATGTATAAGCATCCGCGGACTAAAACCCATGGGGTACAGAGGACCATGATCGGGTAATATGGAAAGATATACCGCTAAAATCCGCAGATGATGCTATTTTTTGATGTGCGGCCAATGCCGACGAAAAGAATGACAGTGGCCGGGGAGAGGGAGCAGCAGTCCTGCGTCATATAAGAAATATGGATACGGAGTCAATCAGTACAGTGAAGCTCCTTTATCTCTGGGCATGGCAATGAATTAACCTGAATGGCTGTAGCAGTACGAGGTGGAAACAAAGGTAAAAACCTTCATATTATCATCCCGAGGGGAATTATGCAACATTTTTACTCCATTTGCTTATGGAAGCAAAGAAAATATGGTGTTGTTGAAGATTTATTTAGAAGACTTATTTAGAATGAGGCCTACGAAAAGTTGAATGGAAAAATGTGAGATGAAAAAACTGAAGAAAAGAGAAATTAATTGGGTGTATCTTGCAACTTCTTTTGTATATTGAAGACAACAACAGGAAAAAAAGTAAATCAGAAGAACAGAAGGGGCGGGGAACAATGCGGGGATACACTAGCAAAATTACGAAGGACGTTAAATGGAAAGTTTATAAGGGAATAAAACGATTAACTCAGAGGAGCGTGAACGCCGACATCTACGTAATACTCTGCCTGCACCTTAAGGGAGAGTGGCAAAGTGTGAGTTATCGCCATCATACACTGCACAAAACCGCATAAAAGTTACTGACACTAATGATGCATTAGTAAAAGCTTACTAATACATGTGCGCAGGAGATGCTTCACAAACATGCGATACCTCATCTGTACGGCAACAATATAAAACTGTTTCAATTACTTTTTCCAATTAGATGCATGCACAGATATATAAGAGTAATGCCAAAAATATGCGCATCGTGCTAGTAGTGTAAAGTAGACCATTGGTAACAAGCTTTAGAGAGTATATCAACTAACTAGCGGCACTACCTATCAACAAATCTAGTTAGAGGTCCCATTGACGGCTCTTATGTTCACTTGACAGAAGTAGAGCAACTAGTCAATCTACAAGCTGACTACTGCTGATTGCGATAATGACAATTTAGACATACTAGTCGTTGAATAGAAAAAAAATTCACATGTTACCAACTTAATTGATGAAATTTTTAAGGAAAATGATATTTGAAATATGTACTCATAGGCACGACATGGTTTGATTTTTAGTAAAAAGTCGGAGGTATCCTCACAAGGGAGTGAGGTTTGTCTAGCATTGAATATCTCTTGCCTCCAAAAATGAGTTGCAAGACTATTGAGATGACTCAAAAAAAAGATCACGCGGGAATCTCCTTTGCGAATCAACCATGCGAAATTGGGAAAAAACGTAACTACGATTCTCGGAAAGGCGTTGAAAAAGTCCCACTCTTTGTAGTGCCTTTTCACGATTCAACCCTTCTTGGTACATTCGAACCCAGCATGGTGTAAAGACGGTCCTCTGAACTCACACATGCAGCTGAGAAATAAAAAGATCTTCACGATCCCTTCGTGACACGCAAAAAAACACGCAAAAAGAACTATGGGCTCGTGGGGGATAAAGAATCATGGGAGCCGGGGACAACTTCCGACGTCTCCTATCCGAACAAGGAAAAACTGTGGCGACTGTTTGCGCGCCCTAATCCGTGAACAGACGTGTGTTATTCTACCGCCGCCGACGCAGAAAACTTTTCCACTCCGAACGAGAATAAAAGCCGCCTTCCATTCCAGGGGACAACGTGCTCTAAGTCGAAGGACACTGTTTGCTCTATTGGACGCCGGAGTTGAGGAAGGAGGACTCAGAATGGGAGGGAAAGAGAAATAGACTGTATTCTGGAAAGAACGTGGAATGGAAAATGCATAGTTTACACTTTGAACATGCATGTAACGGTGGGCTCGCGAGATATTTTATTTTTTTCTTATTTTATTTATCTTCACTATCCCGAATACAGAACAATGGGTCAATTTACGTCGGGTGAATAACAGTATCAACAGATGAGATATAAACACCCATGTCCTGGGCAGATAATATTCCACTCAGGCGGGACTCGAACCCGCGGCCCTCGGGTTAGCGCGCCAGGAATTTACCCCGCCGCCACCAGGGCCGAAATAGATCCGGGGCCGCATCCTTGAAAAATATTGTTAGCGGGGCTGGCGCATTGGATATCAGGCATAGAATCCAAACGACGTATTTACTCGCTTCAACCAGGAGTCTGAGATACATAAACCAAGCTAAATCGCTCGCACGATTGCATATTTGCAATATTAAGATAATTCCGTGGCGCTATTCTGCTTTCAATAGTCCATAAAATGCAAATGAAGGCTATTTGTCATTACTTATGGCTAATGATGCCTCCTCCAATAGTAACCTTTTCTTATAAATCCCAGCATTCATATAAAATTTCAACTCGCATTCATAAACAGGCGAGAGAAACCATTAACTTTAACGATAAAAATTCCATTTTGGCTTAGGCATCATTAGTATTACTGCCTTGCCTTGTCTGATGTCACACGCCTGGGGGCTGCTATGGAGACAACTTTTCCCGCCACCTCAAGATTTCACATCAACATCTCACAAATGATTAGTGGAGGCCATTTCCACCAACATCTATCAGTCATCAAAATAAAATTGGCTCGGCTCGTGACTTAAAGAGTTGCTTTCTGAATGGAGTAAATGTAGGGAGAGAAAACTACGTCAGAGCAAATCTATACTTAACGTAAGGCAACAACAAAGGACCGCAGTTTGGCAAGTCTTCCGTTGGACGTTGTTCTGCACTTCAAGTACTTCAAAGTTGAGTAGTATTTCGGCTTAAAATGCTTTCAAATTATGAATCATGAGACATTATAAATCGAATAATTCACATGGTTGACCTCATAAACCTCATGGATGAATAAACCTCATGGTTGACTGGTTATTTGCAGAAACGTTCGAAATCTCAGGTATTTACAGTTATAGAGAAAAGATGGTTGATTTTTGCGTAAATAATTATAAACATAACCAAGGAAATGTGAAAATAAAGAAAGTGCTAGAGTTATTCTACTCTTAATGAAAGTCGAAAAAGGACCCACAGTTAAATTTACCCATCCAACGGAAAAATGTCATCAATTTATCCTCCACTGACGGGATTCATACCCAGATCCTCGGAACGGATGGTCGGAGTTTATGCTCTCAGATACATGGTAACGAAGTAAATAGTACGAGAGGAAAGGAGACTGTCGTTGGTGAATGTGGTGTGGGAAACACGGAAGAGAAGGAATATTTGAAATTTTTAGAATCGGAGGGCATTTATGAAGCAGTACACGAGGGTAAACGAAGTAAAAGTGGTAAGCAAGGATAGGACAGTCCTGACTTAATTATAATAGCAGAGTTATCTTTACATGCCTCTTGCTGGGAACTGAACTTTTTTTACTGTACCTACCCCGAAGGGAAACAGCGCGATGGGTATGCATGTAATTTCATATAGACGCACACAATAATTCTAAGATTGATATGGCCTGTGAGATAAAAGACAGAGGAAGGTTCATTACACGAAAGATTCTCCTTGCTGGATTAAAACGCGTCTCCTCTTGTACCCCGTTCCTTCCGTCCCCTTTACATCACTCAAATCCACCGTCTAGGTTAACGTATCCTTCCTGCGCACACCCCACACGAAAACACGGAGATTTACTGGCCCTTCCGGGGGCGGGCAGGCACCCAAAGGGGTTGACCCGAACCCTAACCCTTCTCGACCCCCGCCCCTCTCCCCCTCTCCAACATCCCTCTCGGATATTACGCCCGCACCCTGGAGCCGTCAAAACGACCGCCACGTCCCCACCAACATCCGGCGACGTCACAAACCGACCCTCCTCCCAGCCAGAACCTCCCGCCTCAGAACGATCCATTCATTTTTTATAGTTTGTTTTGATGGCCGCCGTTAGGAAAGAGATCTCGGACCGCGCGATATTGCGATGCAGATGCTAGTAACCTCCGATATTCATCAGACATCGAAATTCGACCTTGAATCACCATTTCATCCGATGCGGCGATTGGTGAAATCAATGCAAATATGAATATGCAGAAATCTCGAGACATACCCTCGCGAAATCGGCTGGTAAATCGTCCATGATAGGTGATATGCATGACCTCTAAGAAAACGGGTGGTACTTCCCAATGGATTTGTGGCAATCCTGAAACAACTCTTCACGAAAGCTATAAATGAAGTCCCTCAGAAAACCTACATTCAGCAGAAATTGCGATGCGATATCCATCTAAAGCAACATGTCGATTTGCGATTTATCACGATTTTCTGATATGTAAGGCAATATTAACACAATTTTTTACTGAAAAATTACATGTTTTGTTTCCGATCTAAATGGATGTTAACTCAGCATCCCAAATTATACACATTTTTGCAGTACAATATTACAATGTTCCGATGCGAGTGTATTTGGAAATATAAATTGAATGATAATACACTCTTACTCTTCACAGAATGTGATTCAACAGTTAGTATTTGCAGAAGTAAGTGATAATGCATTTTACGAATTCAAATGAATTAGGGTATCTAGCCTTGGTTATTTGGAAGTGTGGTGGTATTGTAAAAGCAGAAAGGTCAACTATATCTCATAGACATTAAGAATCATGTAAAACGAAACAGTTCGCCAAAGGAGACTCACGAGAGTAATGTGCTATTGTTTAAATGTGAAATGCTGTACAATGTGCGTTAGCACCTATTACAATTATGATTTATATACCTGCCTGACTCAATGTTACGCGTTATATATCACAGGGATTGGATAGATGGGTTTTGGTTCCAAATTCCGATGAAGGCGATTCTGAAGGCTTCCGATGAAGGCTTTCAATTGAGAAAAGCGAAAGAGAGTTTCTATTCACCTCTTGCTGGGCTACTTCTCGAATTCACCGCGATCATTTGAAACCCAGCACAGAAATAGCTAATTCACGAGTTAGGATAGATACAGGCTTCGCAAAAATGGCACTGAGAGTGTAACAAAGCTTACGGAGGGTCTTGGAACGGAGCACCTAGAGAAATGCAGGATAAAGGCTGGCCACAGATTATTTGAAAAAAATTACAGAACTCGTGAGTTCTACTATTTTATTATACAGAGAAATTATTTAGAAACCATACCATTTCTCAACAACTGATGGAAAAGACAAAATGAGAGAGAATTCTATGCTGATAGGAGCAAAAATTCCTTCTGTCCATGCATCATTGACAACTAAGTGTAGCTAAAACGGAGAGAAACTAAGGCACTCAATTGACTTGCAATGCACTTTTGTCCATTGCCCATTCCAAGTATTTTCTTCTCTATTTTCTCTCGTTTTGATGATAGTTGACATTTTCAGTTTAACACCACACCGTCACATGCCTATGATAGCATGTGTACGCAGACCCGAGTTTGAATCCCTGCGGAGGCATTTATTTCTCAGTAGGATAGCGATTCCTTCGTAGAGTGTACTTAAGAAAAGTATAGAGCTTCTCTCGTCGGGTATAGAGCTAAATGTTCACTCTCCGGCACAGTTACCTCGATATAATAAGCTGATTCCAGCGCCATTCTTTTCTCCATCCATCCTCCATTGGCTTAATTCCTCTATCCATACCAATTGACCCACCTAATACTAACTGCGCAAATCATCTTGGTTTTCGATTGCCTCCTCAAACATTAAGCCGACCAACTAACCAAACACACTTTGTGATTTAAGATCGATATCGCATTTCGATGCTAGAAGTCGAGCATCGAACGTCCGTAAGCCGGGTATGTCAATTATGCGGTCGGAGGGGTGGGGTGTGTTTTGGTCAGAAAGGCCAGCAACCCAATTGGGAGGGAACATGGGGTCAGTCCTGACAACCGCGCATATTTAAGCAATTTTGTGGTCCCTTCCTCCTGAACGCCCATGCAACCTTTAACGCAATCCACCAATTTAATCGGGTCGAACATGGGCTGTTCGTGACGACATTTACATACGCTGCTCTTTCCAAAACTTTCGGGCATGGAATAATTAATCAGTGAATCGTTTACCAGGCCGTATGCTTCAAACTTAAGGTGGAATACATGTTGAGTCTCATGGATCCAAAGATTGAAGTACTTTACTAGAAAAACGTAACCATGTTTTTCAAGCAGTAAACTTGCCCTTTAGTCCATTCCCCGTGCTAAGATCAGAATAGAAAAGTAATTGTCTCTCTTTTCCAGCAGCATGAGTTATAAATGTGATGATAATGATACTGATGATAAAAATGCGCATTACATTTGGTACACAAATGTATATGAAAATGCTGTTACTTTACGGAGTTAAGGGAATTTCCAAAGAATTGTTTTTCTGCAGAGTTTGGCAAAACCGTTTCAGAAAAAGGAATTTTCTAAATTAGTTGCATTTTCTACACATATTTTTACAAGCTTCTTTTCGTATCTGGGACCTGTTTACTGGGGGGAAAATGCAAATTCTGTCTTATATATGTAATACAGCCATTTTTTTAACAGTATTTAAATTATCATTGGTGTGACATGTTTAATCAGTTAGTGCATCTCATTTGTAAAATACTTATTCTTTATGCGAATAACAGATTAAGCTTAAGTTTACACAAAAAAATACGATGGTATAAAAGATTTCCTCTCTCCCTCTTTTGGCTTTGTACTTGAACACGAAAGGGTAAAAATGGATTAACATGTAGACCAATGACAGACATGGGTGAAGACAAGAGGAATAATTGATGACCAAAGAAATGCGATTGAAAAAGAAAAGACTTACATGTGCACCGAAAAAATCCTAGTATTGAAAATACAATGAAAATTTGTTTGTAATTATTACACGGAATGAGTGCTTACTTGCATTTCAAATAAATCCACCTCTACATGAAAATCTACTTCAACTTTGACAATTTCTGCCAAGATTGGTGAAAAAAAGTTGACACCATCTAGGCTTAACTTATACGAGGACCTGTACGAAAAATATGATTTTTACGCTTCCTTTTTGTTGGTTAAGGTATGGGTCCGTCAAAATGATGAATTCACCAAGAGTCGAACTCTTTATTCTCTTACCACCAAGCAATATGCCTGAAATGATGACAACAGCGCAAATAATACAAATTGCTCAATATCGAGAAGCCAAAGAATGATGTCTCACTGTCATCCATCTTCGTCTAGCCATCTTCGTCACTACCCAAAAATGCATCAAAGTCTGCAATTATAAATCGCCCTGGATAAATCAAAGTGGAAGGAAAAACCATCTCCGACATATGAAACTGACATAAAAAGACTATCCCCGGTTTTGATGTCCACATCCACACGGAATGAGTGCAGTAAAAAAAGAACGGAAAGAAAATGCCCCCGACACTGACGTAACTTCGAGGAAAAAAGATCACCGAAATATTATATCATACTTCCATCTCAGAATTTTTGCTTTGATGGTCGAGTTGGTGCGCCTCATACAGAAGTATAATATGAATAAAATGATCTTAACAGCGCAAAAAATTGCTGTAAGGCTGAAGAGAGGAAGAAAAATTATAAAAGGGCTTCATGCACGTTATTACTACGTTAAAGATCTACCCAGATTGGGTGAAAAGTAAGAAAAGTGCGTTCTTCACCATTCATGAAAAAAATTAAATGAAGCCAAGAAACAATTTACTATATTTACTGAGTTGAGCCTGAGGGTATTTAAGCAATGTTGAGTGAGTAATAGACATTTTTACAACTTTAATCAAGCTATGGTCGATTTTTACATACCGTTACTTGTAAATGACTGTTCACTGATTTTAACCTTCATTAAAAATATTCAATTTTGTTCTCTAACGATGTTTCTAGGCTTCAATTAGCTCCAGTCCTTAATTTATTTATTTATTGCATTAACCTAAGAAAAAATAAAAGAAATGGGTAACTTCTAGTTTGTAGAGTTTACACTATGGCTGGGAAAGAAATAAAAACACTGATTGGCCGACATCAACAGGTATGCTATTTCACTCATCACTCATATCAACACGCAACAACCGGTTTATTTTTTTCTTACAACGACAACGAGAGGTTTGTCAACTGTGATATACTTATGTTAACAAGCAGTTTAGTCAGGCAATAAAGTGTCTTCTTTACTCGGGAAAATTGTGTTGCCTGCAATTCAAAAGAGTTTGGTGAGCAAGAGTGAATAAAAAAACGAAGTTCGATGAAAACGATTTATTCCGATGGTAAGAAAAGGCGCGTCCGAAGTTCATTAACAAGTGCGTCGAGTGTCTTGTTTATTTACGTCGTTCCCTAGTGACCTTTGCCAACTTTCTAGGGTCGATCCTCTCTCGTGGTGCTCCAACCAGCTAACAGCAGACAGTCGCTACAAGAGCAATAGACAGAATAACCATTTCCCTTTATATTTTTACAAGGAGGTAGATGACTGAAAAGGGGAGTATGGAATGGCCCAAGTAGAAACAGATTTATTTTAAATTAAGTCTGATCCTGAACACCGGTTTCTACTTCCATTTTGTATTGTTCACTATTTTTTCACTAAACAGGCAACACCAAAAATCCATGGTGTATGTTAAAAATCTACATGTTACAGGTACTGTAAGGGAACTGTCAGTATTTTGGAAAAAGTCATTGCCATTACTAGATTCACAGTGGTTTATAAATAGAGCACATCTTACCGTATCCAAGAAATAACCATTCTTCACATTTGCAGGAAGGTTATTATCTCGGAGGCTTTCTCATCCAAAAAAGTATATATCCACCTAAGATAGAAAAGATAGCTAGGAAATATATAGGAAACTAAACTGCAAGAGAGGCTGTACAGTCTCGGATATTTGCTGTAAATGGAAAACACGGCTATACAACAATCGATACGGTGGTTTTAGTTACCTTCCGAATTTGTTTTTAATGAATTCATTAAAAACTGCCAACCAATGGCATATGAATACCATCAATAACCCATGTGGTATGCGTATGAGCATAACGATGCGCTAAGGCAGCAGAATCCAAAATGCAAGAAAACTGGAGAGAATCTACTGAGCAATGATGTTACATAAAGTAATTCTATAAAATTTGCAACGCAATACTGTTTTGATAAGAATACTTTTGTGTCTCCCAAAGGTTATAGCGGAAACCGAAAACATGCATTATAAACAAATGACGGGTATATCTGTCCACATTAGGTTTTTTGCAAATAATTTCACATTGCACATAACGTTTGGGTTCCAGAGCATTTTCGCGATTCCAGTTTCACTCTATAAACACAGGTCGCTGACGGTGGCCGCTTTTTCAGATTCATCAAAGCTAACCAGAGACCGTTGGTGAGCCTACTCGGGGATATGTCACGCAACTATCCGAAATCCAATGTCCACAGATATCTTTTTATGTTACTCAAGGGAAGTCAGTAGATGTCAGCCAATGGAGTTTAATTCGCAAAGAGGATTTGTGAAATCTAAGAAATGCAGTACAAACACTAAGACGCTTTATTTTTAACCCCATTGTTAAAAAAGTATATGTTTACACAACCGCCATAAGACCAGAAATTTAATTTTTTTCTCATAATTTAAATATCACAACAAAGAAACCCTCAGCTACGTTCTACAAGGTAAAAATAAATTTAGTCGCAAAAATTTCAAATTGTCAATATTACTCGAGAAAAAAACCGCACTATATTTAATTCAGTGTCTCCACGACATTAAGGCAGTTTGAGCAAAATATCATTTCACCAAAAAATAATGAACTTGGTCACATTCTCACCCTTCCAAAGACGCAAAAATATCAGTCCCTAGCTGAACTAGTTTCCGAGATTTTTGACGAAAAAACAAAACTTTCACAAGGGAAATGGTACGTGCAATCACTCCAGAGAGACCTTATATAAAAAACGAGGATCTTTTTACACATAATTCTCTTCGAAATTTAACAGTGTGTGTAATGTATTTTTTATAAATTATTTTTTTTTATTAAATCACATTGTCACCGCGGTAATGCTTTCCGGATCACGAAAAACCTTTCGTTGTGAAGGAATTTTAAGCATGCTGAGTGAAAAAATGAGTCAAGTCAAGACTCTTACAGATGTTTTTATTTATTAATATAGAATTTTAGTCATATAAAATAATTAAATGGTCATTTTAATAATGCAATATTTAACTCATGCTTCCTACAGTGGCTGAGATTAAAACGTGTATCTCGAATACAGTCTTGATTATGACCATGGAACTATCTCTCTCAAAATACCATAATCGAATATTGGTAAAACATTTCCCGAGAATATTTGGTACATTATTTAATGATTCGTCACCTTTAAAGGCCGTTTTACACAGAACACTTTTTTGTACAGTTTAATAGATGAGTGGATGTGTAATAAAAATTGCGTTGTGTAAAGCGGTGCTTAGTTAGACTGCATACGCAAAAGGATAAATGACGTACGGGAAATTGGCCCTGAACTCTGACCCCTAAGGTAAACAATAATAAGCCTTGTTTCAAGATAAATTCCAATTGCATTTTTGATGATTGTTACAATCAGAATGCATTGTTTCAAATTTTTCGCTGCTGATATGCACTGCCGGTTACATTTTATACATTTACCGTATTTACACAAGAGCATATAAACGAGCATGTTAGATCAAAACAATTCAATTACCTTCATAAATGACGAATGTGATGGAACGACCTGAAGAAAACTATTAGTTCTACCAAAGTTAGAAATCTAATCAGAAAAAGTACCTGATCATGACATTCTGGTAGTATTTAGATGTAGTTTAACTTAGACAAATTTTGCAAAAGAAGGCTATTTATGTTTCAGATCTTGGTAAATAATTTTAACCGCCAAACCGTTCGTGCTTCATTTAAAAGCACGAAAATCATGAAGATGAATTTGTGTTTTAGTCAAACTGGAAAAATGTATTTCATTTCAGGTGTTGCAAACTGATTCGTCTCCTCCACTTTGTTCGTTAGGACAATTTACTCCGGTTGGACGATTCTTGTATTTACACTTCACACTTCGGATGTCGACCTGGGATATGGAGAATTGAAAATAAAAGTTTTAAGCCACCCCTCTCCTGAGGCCTCACCCTTGGTTGGATAAATCATTCTCTACCCTCATCCCTTTCACCACGAACAACGAAAATATTTTTCCTATTTTTGCCAGTAAACAAGGTTTTTTCACCCGTAACCCACCTCCCCTTTTCTTGCTCCTTTCACTTCCTTTTCCTGTTCGCTATTTCCTTCGCGAGCACGAGAACACCGAATATTCTTCCCCTGGGACGACTCGTTTCCACCTCTCTCCGTTCCTTACACACCTCCCGGCCAACAAAGTCCCCCTCAGGGCTGCCAACTCCTTGAGAGTTGATTCAAGGATAAGTCCGCTCCAAATAAGCATCAATGGTCGATATTTTCGACATGTCGATACTAATTGTCCAAAAGCTCATAGATTGTTTGTCATGAATATTTTATCAACATCGTTTGGTTTAATTGACGCTATTTCAAAGATTTTTCATTGCTGTTTTTTATAGCATTGGCCTAATATTTTAATGACCTAGACACGCATTTTAATGGTTGGTTTATTCAGAGTAAACAAAATAAACACAACAAAAATCATAATAATCTCTTGCTTAACAGAATGCAGATGGCTTTTTAAACATAGTCGATTTTTTAGAAGAACTATCGCAGGCTGTAATCAGTAGTAAATTATTTGCTAAGGGATGATTTTTTCTTTTGAGTTATAGGAAAGGTTTGATGATATTATGTCTTATTAAATGACAATGATTTCTTTTCAATACTCATTCCTGGATTCAATGGCTAGCAAGGAAAATCCGAATGATAGAGGAGAGTAGGCTGAAAGTATGATAACTACTGTTAAATGAGCTATTTTCAATGAACGATCGGCACAAGTTTTACTACTTAACATCTGCATATAATATATCACACGGTCTATGCCATGAGATAGACCAATTGTAGTTTAATAATATTGCTAACCTCTATGTTCGAATCATTTAGATTACGAAATGCTTCAATACATTTACACATGCGGTGATATCAGAAGCTATCAATACGAGGAATTATTGTAAACAACATCGAGCAATGATAAGTTAAGCAGTATTTAAAAAATGTATACCAAATATGCGAGAATAAAGCCTTAATCCGGGGGTTAGGAGATTGAAAGAATAAAATCCCGGATCGCCGTCCATCGCCGTCAGTTTTCCGCTGTCCCCCAGTGAATGCGGGAGAGTTGGCAACCCTGGGCCTCGTCCTCAATATCCTTTACCCCTCCGAGGCACACAACAACACACTATTCCCGCCACCTCTTCCAACAGGCACGCACGAATCCCGCACGTGATTCCGTAAACTCCCTGTCTCGCACCGACGCGGAATTTTTAGCGCAACACATCGGTTGAATGAGGTGCCCATGTGGAGCTTTTCCCCTATGGGCCTAAACCGACGCCTTCTTACTCCAAAACCATAAAAGTAGAAAGCATAGGGTCAAAAAAACTCTTGCACTCTCTACACATTATTTTGACAAAAGCTACTCTAAATCTACATCAGAAAATATGGAAAATATTCCTGCAGTAGCTGAGGGAATTCGAGTTGAAAAGCCCTTTGACTTCAGTTTTACGATTCTGAATGCAATTTAATTTACCTTTTTAATAACTTTATGGACAAGGTATGAATATACTTTTCCGTAAAATTGAATGAATTTGAGAAAGAGCGACAGTGGCAAAGAGGGGTACGAGTCGAGAAAAATGCTATAACAATACATTTGGCTATTTGCATTTTTTCGTTTGATAAGTTAAACTTTGAAATCCGTGAACAGTTGAAGAAATTCCTATGTAGCCCCACAATCTTCAATGCTGCATGAGTCAAACAAGAGTGAGCATTGACCTCCTTCATAGTGAATTGATAACACGGATAAAATGCAATGAATGAGCTGAATAGGTACTGCCAGTTTCATTAATCTGCACCTAAAGCGAGTTAATTTCCTCGGTCAACCGGTAAGAGCAATGGCATATGTATTAGGTTTAGATTATAAAAAGAGAAACAATTGTTCTTTCGACTTATTAGCAAAACTTTTGTTGTAAAAATATATTAAAATTGGTGATAAAATTAAAAATTAATAACATAATATTTTAGTAGTTCCATTTAAATTCATTTATTGTTCTGTATTTTGTAAATTTATCGAAAAATCTTATTTATGGTCACCTTTAAAATTTGAATTTACGAAATTTCATTTATGCTGTGACTAGGTAAAAGCGTTTTAACGATTATAAATCTTCACTTACTATTTTTAAACCCATGGATTCGGGTTCTTACATTTACTTCGAAGGCCGTCTCAACTGGAATTCCTGGTATTTATAGCAGCGATGGTAATGAGAGTTGCCCTTCCATATTGTCAATGAATGGAGATCCTTGAGCTGGAATTAAAGAAAGCCGAGGAAAAGACAAAGTGCACACCTGCAAGCCATGAAAAGTGTATGTCGAGACATGGAAAAAGATCGGGCATTCTAGAAGCTGACGTCAGCCTTCATACGTTCCACGTGTCTGAGGTCCTAAGACGAGGATTTTTTTCTTCCGGGCATCGCAGGCTAATCTTCAATAAGGAAGTATTTGATGCAACATGCAGAGCGTGCCTAGCCCGTCAGAAGACCTCTGACTGAATTAACTACGCCGAATCAGCGATAATAACTCTGCACAAAATGGCAATGCTGGTCTTGTATTATCTCCTTAAAGACCACTATGGAGTAAACCTCTTCTGCACAAAGCTGCTAGCAATATGAAGAACGGTAACTGAAAATTCTGTTGGATTTATTTCTAGATAGGTACTTGGTGATTATGAAAGCTGATTTAGCTTGCCTACACCACCTCTCATGCGCCGGGCTCTTGGTAAAATTCTTGGCTCTGAAAGAAACGGACGTCATTTTGAAGATGGGAAAACGGGAAAAATACCGGAATCTGCCGTTTTAGCTAAAGCGGTGTTATTTGGCAAGAAACTTTAAGGTTACCGGGAAACTCTCAGAGAAACTTGTGACGTGAGACATAGCCTCAAAGTGTGATTTTCGGCGGTCATTAGGGAAAGTGAAACCACGCACATAAATCTAAGTAAACGGAGCGCCTTTAATGATCCCACCTTTTAAGATATTTAAAACGACTTTTGGAATATTTTTCGTAAGTCTGTGGCTGAAGACGAAGATGCGGGAGTGTTTTATGGCGGTCGGGAAGTCGTCTACGGAATACTCTGTTCCTCCCTTCGGTCCATCACCGCCGCCCATTCCGCCGTCTCAACCTTTATGACCACCTTTCTCTATTCGCCTCTCCATCCCTTATCCCTTTTTCTTCTCTTCCAGCAAAGAAGGGTCTCCTCGTAAATCGTATCCGATTCCCTTTCTCATTCCCGTCGTGGTGGTGAAAATCCGAGCGGCATCCGGTGCCAAAAAGTGCGGAAAAGGGTGCCAAAGTGCGCGAGCGACAATGCCTCCACTTCCGCCCCACGGATCTTTTGGTCGGTGAACCTCGGTCGCGGAAAGAGATTCTTAGATGTAAGAACGGATTAAATGTATCTCTCGTAGGGCAGGCCAAAATGTCCACATTTTTTGATTCATTTTGTAATTATATAAGATATTGAACTTAATTATTTCCTTTTGAAGCAAACGTACTATTCACGAATTCTGGGATTAATCGATGCCCGATAATTCTTACCTTTTGGACGACGAATTTTCTATTTTAAGGATGAAAAACCCTATGTTTTTCTTAATTATCCGAAGAATGCCTTAAATTTCTATATATTTTCCTAGGTATGGTGTATCATTTTATAACTCACATATTGCATTCAGCAAGCACATTAGTAAACTTCTGTCACCTATTAATAAATAACATAAACACTAAAGTTGTGAATTCTTGATGGCGAGGCACCACGCGGGACTCGAATCCATGTTGTATTGTGCATATGTATTTTAAGTTACCCAATAATCGTAGAATTTGTTTTACTGTGGAGAAGAACGTTTTAATTTGAGGTAATTTCATGAAATCGAGGAAGATACAACTCATAAACCAACGTCAAACAAAAGTCATAATAAAACAAAATTGAAATTTGGAGCACTTATCGAAGCTTACCTAAATTTTAGTAGGTATGCCGCGTAAGCAGATAAATGGAGGAAGTTTACCGACAACATTTCCGCAAACTATGCGAAAAACAAATGCAATGTGAAAAAAAATAATGACACGCAAGATCCATTTATTGCACATAAATCATTGCTTCATACCAATTGCTTACGAGGTTTATAGTATTATTAAGGTAGAAATGAGTGATAGGGAATGAACGCAATATAAATTAAATGCATGGTGAGAAGCGAATTAAAAATGGATAGGGAAATCGATCGTTGCTGGCATAGTGCATTATAGTGGGTGCTACTTGAATGTAAAGGGTTGTGGCTATCTCATTACTCCCTTACGGGATGTTGAAACAAAATCAATACCTATGAATGCATGAAAAAATTTGGAACGAGTGGTGAAGGAAAGACTGCAACGTATGCGAACTTTGTTATTTGTAGGGAAAAGTCAAAAATTCAATGTTGTAGTCATAGGAGAGTATAAGCCGTAGAAGATTACTATTGACGGAAAAATAATTGGAACTTGCCTGCCAGAGATTCTGGTTTTAACTACAGCAGTGAAACAATATTCATTTGAATTAATTTTCCGATGCTCAATGCGGACGAGAAGTTTTACTTTTGCATTTGCAGCAGCACAGATATAGGTATAGGATAAATATTAGAGTTCTGCAAGTAATTCATTGGACAATATTCAATAGTTACGTCATTTATATTTTCCTGACTAATATTCAGTATAAAAACTAATCTAAAGGGAATGTTTTTAATTGCTTTCGACCCAAGGAAGAGCCAGAAATATTTTCCTCCATCTAAAAAACAATAGCCATCAAAGGCATTCAATTTTTTTAACAATTTCTTGCTGACAGCTTCCAGCGTCCTTTCTTCTGTTTTTAACTATATATAAAACATGTTTCCTGTAGTAAGCCTTTCAAATTAAAAGAATATAAGACTAAGTTAATTAAAACCACTCTAGAACCTTCATTCTACTTTCTGTGACATTCAAAGATTAAAATAATCAACACTGATGATGACATACTCATCATCAGCTATTTCAGCAAGTGCTTAAATCAGCGCAGTTTTCTTTGATTGCTTCATCCTCAATTTCACATCCTTCCCTAAAAAAAAAACAAGGGCAAAATTAAATCTGTTTTAAAGCAGTCAGTTCAGATATGTATTTGAACTAAATTCCTGGATGTATGGAAATATAATACCTCACTCGGGCGGAGTTCCTAATAAAGAGATTTCATTAAGCACACTGGTCGTTTTTCCAGTTATTTCTCTACAGTCTACAATTTACAAAGTGAACAAGTCATTTGTATTCATCCATATTTAGATAATACAATTTCGTTCTTTTCCACAGAATTTTATTTTTTGTGGTACAACGCGCAAAAAGTACGACATTGTATTCTCTAAATATGGATACCATTAACTTCCACGAAGTGAAGCCTAAAACTGTAGACTGTATTTTTGTTTATAATTTTTATGTTTTAGCGCTCGTTTCCTGTAAGTTTTAGAAATAATTAGGATTTATAACCTCAAACATTAGTTTCAAACCGCATGAAGTTTTTATGAGAATAGCCAAAGTTATTATTAACTACTTCGGTTCAAATTAACTTACCTCCACCAATAATTACACTGAAAATACATTCATGCAAACGGAAAGTAAAGAGGAAAACGAGACTAGTAAGATAGTATGATTTTAACACCACCAAAGGAAAACATAGCGGATACGTTTTCAGGCATTATTTCAGGATTTTTTGGTGCGGTGAACAAACATTCTGAGATACGAATAATCGTAGTTGGAATCGCGCTTCCAAATTGAATTTCGAGTAAAAACGCTCAACGACCTCTGGCTCCTCTATATATCTCTTCCGGACAGCCCCAGGACTCGAAGAATGATTTTCTTGGAAATGAAAATGTAACCCAACCGGTGGAACACTGGCCACATTAATTAGATTTCGCACGGGGCGAGAGAGTACCATATGAAAGCCAACACCGACCTAAAATTTCTATTTCCATTCTATTTGCACATTTGCAATCCCGCGGTTCTCATGAGAATAGGCATGCAAAAATAATTCAAGGGTCCGATGTTTTTAAACAGTACATTGGGTAGCATCATAGGAAATCATTTGTGTATATGCAATAGTGGTGAAAAGCAAGGGATGAAATTGTGTTGGTGTGATGGCAAAAGTACTGGCTTTTCATTTTAGGCGCCTGGTGAAACCTTTATAAGCATCACTTTGAATATAGTACTTTTTTCATCAGGTGGCAGAGTTATGCAACGACCGCTCGGTTCTTTTTATTGAGAGTAGGTGAACATCAGAACTGTATTTCCCCCACTGGGCAGAGTAAATCACCTCGAGCATCTTCCCTGTCAATACTAGCAATCAAAGAAAATTGAGATATTCGAACACAAAAGAATACATTACAGAGAAGAATGAAATAACAAATAAGAAAGAAGCCGCAATTAATGCTCTAATTAGAACATTTTTCGACAGCATCCATTGAGATGAGCTATGCTACAAGAAATGCTAGTTGAACGTATTAAATAATAAAAATGAACTCATTGCAGGTGACTTCATTTCACACCGATACAATTTTTGTGGAATAATTTAAGAGTAAATTGCATCGCTCCGAAATAAATTTCGACATCAAATGCATTCCAACGCTCTCAATGCTGATGTAAGTGCCAGTGAATGATATCAGGCCGATTTATAATAACGATATTTGTTGTTGCAACAGGAAATCAATTAGGAGCATCTTTACAATGGTACGCTGGTCCATAAAAAATATGAATTTGTCACAAAAAAGTTAGATTTATTTAATCGTATATATTACATTTTATACAATCCTTTGCGATGAGGTAGCGTTCTACTTGATTTTTAATTAGCTGGAGATATATTCTTGCAAAATCACATAAATATCTTATGAAGAATACTCCAAAAGTATGCTCAAATGGATTACTAGTATAGTGGGACGGAAAGTAACTGAAAAATCGTAGTTTCCTACCTCTTTCCAGTTTGTTCAAAAATGCTAATACAATAATTGTCTTCAATATTTTCTATCCTCTAATAATATTTTCAGCAAGCCAACGATCAACTCTGTCATTCTGCAGCCTCACTTAGCAACTTACTTTCCTCTTTAGCCTCCTCGAAAAACATCTAATCTTTATCTGCAACGTCAGGGACAACCTAAATCTTAAAGCAACAGAAGTATACTGCATACCAAGATAGCGCGTTAAAAGGTACGAGAGAAAGAGAGAACAAAACGTTAAATGAGGATTAAGGAAGACGAAAAGAGCATGAGGCTCTCTTCGTTGATGGACCATGCCCTCACCCAAGGGCATGACATTATTTTCTAAATACTAAGTTTTTCTGCCTAGCGAAAGGATATGGGCCACAATTACACTGAAATTATAATTGAGAAAGATACTATCAGCCGAAACTTTAGCTTTGACTTAAGCTGCTCATCGAAACCAGATCAATACATTCTGGAAGACTCGATCAACCATCAACCCAAAGCTATATTCACTGGTCATTATCTTTGCTCTTTTGATATCCCCCTGATGACGACGACTGAGTTAGTTGTCAAAAAGTTGGTACCTGACAATCAAAACGTGGTGTGAAATCTTATAAATCTACTCTCATTGGGTTTGGAGGCGTTTATAGAGTGAGCGAGAGAGTATATGACTCCCAGAAAGAGGTGAGCAGGGAAAAGAACGCAAACAACCCGCAAAGATGTAAATAGGCTTCTTCAATAACCGAGAGGGTGTGATCGATCGGCAATACACGGGCCACGGAGAGAAAATTGGTGGATATATTTATTTTTATTTATATTCACAACCCCGAAAACAGCACAACAAAGGCCTTTTACATCGGGTTTTTTTTTAACATTGACAAGAGACGAACACACACACCCATGTCCTGGGCAGATAATATTCTACCCAGGCGGGACTCGAACCCGCGACCCTCGGGTTATCAGGCGAGGACTTCACCCCACCGCCACCGGCTTGACCGATTCTCAGCATTTACACGCTTCAGCACACCTAGACATGGTGCGAATTTATTTTTTTGCTAATTTTTAGGTATCGGCTACCTTACTGTGGTACATTTATTTTTACGCAGGAATAATTCCTTCTACCCTAATGCATTTGTGCCAAAAATTTCTAAATTATTGATGAAGGAACAAGTCCTGGTGATGAAATACACATGACTCACCTGTGAAGTTAACTCTGAAAATACGAACTGATTGAGCAGTGTCTTCTAACCATTGAGATACGAAATAACAACATATTGCTTAACCCTGCTCTTAACTTACTTTCCTATGGATGGCACGACGTAATGGATGAATTAGCGAAAACAAAGCAAGAATATTAACCATCTGTTTGAAATATAAGACAAGTAACTCTTGAATCATATATTCGCTTCTTAGTGTCGTGAATTCTACACTATTTTACCCAAGTTTTCTCCGGGGATGTGGATAATTATTGATTCTAATAAATAAAAAAGTAATTTACGGAGAATAAATATGAGCAAAATGTAATGCAAGCTGGTTTCTAGTAAGTTATCGATGGAAAACATCAAAAAAATTGCGAAATTAGTGCGTTATCCCAAAAGCACTATGAGGATATGAGGCTCAACCAAGATGGCGGACTGGCTTCAGCTTCTAGCCAGCATAGCAAGTGCCCTCTCCATATTCCTCAATGGTCCAAACTCACGGTCCTCATGACGGTTAAAGTGCATGGAACTAATAACTATTACAATAAGAACGGCATTGCTGAAGCGCATTTCAGGAAACGTTACCAATTTCAGTAAAAGCTGATGTATAAGTTTCAATTTCTGAAAATATTTTCATGAGCTACCAAATAATCTTGACGATGTGCAATCGTCATTCTTTATATTCATGAGCCGTTAGATGCCTTCAATTACCTGGAGTTTAATTATCTCTTCAATTTCCATGCTAATTACGGAAACTAGGGATCTAGAGATTCATAATGTTATCAGCCCCAACGAGTAATTATTCCTCTTTCTGATTAAGTGCTTATCTTCGGACACCTGAAAGAATGTGATTCCTAAGGGTAAAGAAGTCCTACCCCGTGATGAGCTTAAAGAAGTTTTGGAAAGACCAAAAACGAATACTAAATACTAAAAGGATTCCTAGTAGCACTTAAGTTTAAGGCTTATGAGAATTTTATAGGGAATCGAAAATATCGAAGTGCACAGAGAAGAAAAATCCAAAATACACCTTAAACCTACATAATACCATCTTTTTGCTAAAATACAAATATCGAATGATGGGAAACGTGGAATTTAGCGAACGTTGTCATTTTACTCGTTGATTATGAATTTGAATGGCTGTTTGTTGATCTTTTCCTTTTCTTGTTTGACTAATTTTTTTTAGCCAAGGGTACATTGTTTTATTTGGAGAGGCTGATCACTTCTTTCCCTCCCA
Organism: Ceriagrion tenellum; assembly: GCA_963169105.1. Taxonomy (NCBI): domain Eukaryota; kingdom Metazoa; phylum Arthropoda; class Insecta; order Odonata; family Coenagrionidae; genus Ceriagrion; species Ceriagrion tenellum. Next base: position 132,869,976 of record OY720637.1, read on the forward strand.
TACACTCTCATCTGTGTGTTCTTTAACAAGACTCATTAGTTTCCAGTAGTTTACGACAATAGGGCGCATAAAATACAGATGTAATTTGCTGAAAATATATTTCAGTGTGCATGTTTAATACGAATGCGATAGCTATTGTGCCATTTATGTTTAATTGTAAATACTTTATTCAATTACTCGAAGCAAGGAGTCTGATTTTTTATGATGCATACCTGGCAATTTGTTTTTTTTTATTGAATACGAGCCAAAATACGAGAAAAAATAAGGATGCGAATATATAAAATACTATAGTAAATGGTGAGGTACAGGCGATTTGCATCACTAGTAAAATTTTGAAATTTCACTATTTTTGGCTGTTTTTTGGCCATCCCTGATGATTAACGAACTCTCGTTTAAACGGCGTTTAAATTTTTTATATGCAAAATATTATTCGTGACATTCTTTTTGGGAAACCCCACCATTATGTTTATCATTGGGTAAGAAAACAAAGTATGTAAATATTACTGTAATTGGGTAAGAGAAAGACACCTCATATCTAGTTTTGAAAATTTGATATTTTTTGCTGTTTTCCGGAGTTTTTAGTAGGTAATTTCCATCCCAATTCCCCCAATGCATTGTCACCCTCAGCTCCTGGCGTCAACCGTTCACTAGTATCTTAGCATGCACGACCAGTTCCTTCTCCGTAAAGCTGTGGACCGCAATTCTAAACAATTCCCCTAAGTCAACCTTGAAATTACTGTCTTGTTTGATCGAAGGGAAACGTTCGCTTCCCTTTCTCCTGAACCCCTATCATCATAAACCGACTCGTTCGAGGCGCTGACGTCTACCCAAACCCCACACATTTTCGCAAACACCGTTAGTGCCAGACTCCATTCTAGATGATTCAAGGGACAACATACATTTGTCTCATAAAAGGAATCAGCGTTTTAAAAAATCTCTGCATATCAAATGTTGAATTTAGCATCGCTGCAGCATCATCTACACTCTTAAACCTGCTAAGCATTGAAAAAACTCTTATTCTCAAACCTAGAATATAATTAATCGGCCGAATTATTGAATTATCATAAGAAATGGAATAATTTACCATTTTTTGCCACTTAAACAAAATAATAGGTGAGAATGACCGCAAAAATAGAACGAAGGGATAGGAAAATAAAAATGTTTACATCGGATTCATAGAATATAGAATTGTCATGCGACAGCCATAAACAGCTTTTTGCATTTGGGACCCTGGGCATAAAGATTTAACCAAAAACATTATGTTTATCATTATTATATATTAACAAAATATAAATGAAAGCAGCATGCTTCGTTAAAAAATGCTACGAATAAACATATAGTTATAGTATACTACACAACTGTCAGAGGGGATAAGATGGGAGCCCCTAGAGACTCGGATGCTGCACGCTAGGCTTAGGCTGCTTGAGATATTCAGAACTGGTGTATTTCAGAGCGATACAGAGAATAATATCATGACGCCTCACTACATCTCTAGGTCTGACTGAAGCGATAAAGTAAGATAGATACTCTGACGAATAGATAGGTAAAAAAAACTCGTTCTTTCCGACCACATACAACGACCATAAGCGACCACAATAAAAACTGAGCTCCTCTAAATACACTCCCATAGTACATGTCACCATTTCACCTCCAAAAATTTATATCTTTACAAGGCTGGTGACCTACCACCCCCTGTCACACACCCTTGCGGCGGCTCGCGGGGTAAAATGTAGACGTAGAACCGCTCATGGAGAGGATGAGATAAAAAAAACTACTTAAGTACTACCAATTGGTATTTTCAACCTAATATCATCATCAATTAATTAGGTCATATAGGTCTAAAAAATGAGTTATTATTCCACTTCTAAGCTAAAGTTGCCATAGAAAAAAATTTTATAGACCATGTAAATTTAACGAGTAACTGAGTGGAAGCAATTTAAATAAAAGAGTACCGTTCGTCACTCGATATTTGGCCTGAGGGTGGGGAGGATATTAAAAAATAATATTGGGTAAAACTGTGACCTGCGAGCAAATCTCTCGCTTTTTTTATTTTCAATTAAATATTAGTAAAAAACTGTGGCTCGTGTTTGACTGGGTTTTTGATCGGTTTCGGATACACTTAGATTCCTACGAAACTTCCACTTCCTCATCTACTTGGAAGAATCTAAAACGGGTAAGATCCACAGGCAATAGTAATTAAAACATTAGTGGTTATTGCAAACAACTTTAACTTATTTTCATTATGCCTCGTATTGCCTTTCCATATGCCTTTCTTTGATTCACTTTCAATTAAAAACTATTTCAGTAATGGTGGTGTCATTACTTAGCCGTCGACATAATAGGAATTTATCTGGTTTTAAATGCAAGCCGATAATTGAATAGATGAATTCTTCAACCTACCCATTGTTCCAATAATTTGAAAGTACTAATCAATTTTGTATCGGTTTCCATCTTTCATATATCCCCTCCTATTGGCCTTCGTTTCTAATGCCAGATCTCTCATGCGCCATAAAAACGTATTCTAATTTTTCTCCTGTTTACTAAATATGTATTTGGCTGAGTAGACATACTGGTGAGATACCATTAATGAAAGAGTATGAATTATTTCCAGAAATTAAGAGGCAGGGGCAACATTTTGGAATTGTTTCATTACTTCATTAATTTCAATGATGTTCTAGTAATTCATGTGAATTACTAGAACATCATTGAGAATTATATCTGATTATTGTAAGTATGTTGGACCGTAACTAGCTTACTTTTCTGTAGAATATACTTGAACATTCCCTTATAATACTCACCATCAGGTAACTCTTCAAGTCCCTAATACTATCTGCTTCTCCTCGCGTAGTCATAATTCCTATCATCATCCTCCCTCTTCCGCTCCTTCCCAACGTTCTCTCCCCAACTGCCCTCTTCAATATGTCCTCATCTATAAGCAGTTCCGCCTTCCATCTTAGTATAAGATCTGGTGCTTTCACGGCGTGTTTGAAGCAGAAATTTCTCTTGGGTACTCCACCGAGTTAGGCCTCTCTATGCTCCCCGACGTATCACTCCATTACTCAGAGCCATGTCGGACAGTGAAATCTCTGCCAGCATGGAGAATAAAGAGAAATCTGACTTCTCTGAATCTAAAGTATCAGCTCCCATTCCTCTACCATGAAAACCCAACGGTTCCTGGTCTCCATCGCTATCCAGCTCACCTTCAATCATATTCTCCATACTCGCATCCTAAATGACTCTTGTTAAGGCACATTCTTTTTCAACATCGACCCGGCTTCCAAACCATAGTTCATTATTAAGGAGAGTAAAATATATTTGCAAAATAAAGCCTGATGAAAACTCCGGTAAATAAGAGCCATAAGGGTAGAAAAATACAATTTTCTTCTTGTTGAACGTTTGATAGAGAGGAAGTGCTATTTTACGTTGAAACTATTAAAATTGGACAGGTATATAGATTTTTATAGATTGCACAAGAAGCATCGTACGTGGCTGTAGTCCACCGTTGTGTCCCTTCATTATGAAGATGCAAGTTCTTCGTCTCTTCAAGTTTCACCAGCTCAATAGAGCTGTGTCGTTCATGAATGAATCGTTCAAAATGAACGATTCAATGGCATGAACCGAATGAATTGAATCTACGTTTTCCACTCGAATCGTTCAAAATGAACGATTTGATGGAAGATTCAAATCTACCGAATTCAAATCGTTCAACATGAACGATTTGTGTGGAAGATACAAATCCACCGAATCCAAATCGTTCATATTAAACGATTTGGATTTCCACACAAATCGTTCAATATGAACAATTTGTGTAGAAGATTCTGCTAGCAATTTTCCGAATCCGCCAAATCCAAATCGTTCAATAAGAACCCTGAAAATAACATTTCACCTACCTAACATTAAACTGGGAAATTTTAATGTTCCTTTTTCAAGCACAATAAAAAATCTAGGAGTGACAATGTCTAATAATCTCTCATGGCTAAATCATGTCCATGACATTTCCAACAAAGTCAGTAAAATTGTGTATCAATTAAAACTAAGCAAAGAACTGTTACCTGTTGAAACCAGGAAAATGTTAATATCCTCCATTGTTTTTCCGCATTTCGATTGCTGCAGTTTAGATATCCCAGATGAACTTGATTTAAAACTTCAACGCCAATTAAATTCCTGTGTAAGATTTGTGTTCAACCTTCGAAGAGATGTACATATATCGCCATACCTCAATGAAATCGGATGGCTTTCCACTAAAAAACGACGAAAATATTTCCTCGCTGCGTTCCTTTACGTATTGTTTCTTTATAAAAATCCAGAATATTTACATAATCTTTTTAAAACCAAGCCTAAAAATACTATTATGACTACAAGATCAGATGCTAACTTACTATCCCGCTCATCGCACAACTTATTTCCAGAAGTCATATGACTATATTCCAGGTTGTAGCATCCAATCTCTGGAATAATCTACCAGATGATGTTAAAAATACTCGGTTTTTGAAATCGTTCAAGGCAAAAGTCTATAACTTATTACTTACTGCCCCATAATAACTTATTGGTTAATTGAAGAAAAATGTGTATCTCTTATATTTCTTTGGTTGTTTGTTCTTTTCATCATGGTACTTATTGCTATTCCTAAAACTTCTTCCTAGTTGGTTCTGTGATTTGTCACTGGAACGTTGTGTATCATATGCTTTTCTTTGTATAATGTTGTTGTTGTTGTAGTAGTGTAGTGATGATATGATTTCTTTGTAAAATGGAACTCTTTTGTTACATTTTCCTGTTAGTTTATCGCTCACAATGAGTAAGTTGAGTTGATTTCATGATTTTATATTTAATTAATTCCATGTTTAAATCTACTCTGAATTTGTATAAGTAAATTGTATTTGTTCTTCGAGGACAAGAGTCCTAGAACAATAAATATCTTTCTTTCTTCTTTAAATACCCTTGAAACACCTTGTCAAAGGTCTTGTGTTTCCGAATTGGAGCATCACACTTCACTTTTTTGTTTATTATTTCGCACACTAATATTTGAAATGCAGTAAGTCGACAGATTCACATGGATTCCAGATTCACATGGATTCGAGATTCACATGGATTCGAGATTCACATGGATTCAAGATTCACATGGATTCGAGATTCACATGGATTCGAGATTCACACGGATTCGAGATTCACTCGTGGATTTGGTTCATTCGGTTCATTATGAACGATTTAAAGAACCGAATCATTGCCACGAATCAAATCCCATGAACCGAATCCACAAAATGAACCGAAATTCCCACCTCTACAGCTCAATCGTCAAGATCGACGCTGTGATTGTGACCCACGCCAAAACTTTATAGCGCATTTCTTTTTAACACTAATCAAGATTGTGCAAATAGCAGAAATAACTTATTATTTACCAGTAATATTGGCATTTATTATGACGCAAATTTTTTTGTAGATGGGTATCCCGTTAATTTAAGAAATAAGGTGACATAAAGGAATAAGGGCACTTAACGGTATAAAGTTACGTTAAGAAATAAGCTGTCATTAAATTGTCCCACACCTTTGATGACCCAAGCATAATGACACGAATATGACATATGCATTGCTACAAGTTTAATTCTGCATCTTTGAAAATCATGTTATATAATAGAGAATTTTACCATCAGCATTTCTTTTATTTTACCTTTATTATTTTGGTTTTATTCGATAAATATTTTTAGTTCTTAAATTCAAATTTTAGCTTATTTTTTCCCAGAGAGTGCAGTGAATTTCTAAATTTATTTGACAAAATGCATGGATACATCACGCAAAGATTTTCTTCTGGTGTCATTTTGAGATTTTTATCGATGATGAACAACTAAATACCAATTTAGGGCTCATCATCGGTAGCTACGTATTTCAGCATTTTATACATATATAATGATTGTAGAGATAAAATTTTTAATTTTAACTATTATTTCTACCTTCGGTAGCCACAATAACTCTAGCAATAGGGTTGGTTGATAACGGAGACGACTCACAAGTGTGGTCCTTTGCGACATTTTAGGTGTCCATTGTTAGACTGAGTCAGGGAAGGATTATTTGAGGCATGGAGAATTGATTTCGCTAAACATAGCGTCCGTCGTTTTTACCTAATTACTGACCAAGGTCGACGAAGGATCCTAAGTGAAACACTCCATGCGACAGAGGGAGAACTATGCTCACTACATGGCACTTTATAAATGATGGGGAACCTAGTGAAAAACATCTCGCCATACGGATAACTCTCAATTGTGATACGATAGTGGGAAAAATAACCCAGCCGTTGATCTCTGTGCCATTCTCCGCACTACATCCGACCTCCAAACTCTTGCTTTCACGCCCACACTCCCTCACTTTAAACCCACAATCCACTCCTTCGCAGCCTCCTTCCGCTTAGATCGTCCCAACTGATTTCATAAATCCCTTTCACCGAAGCCCTAGTTCCTCTTTTCCATTCCTCCACGAGGGAAGCATCACTCCGGGCGGAACTTTTCGTCACCGACCCTGCTCTTTCCTCCCTCTCTCCACCAAGACGTCGGTATGATATCCGAGATTTCCTCCCTCGCAATCTAGCAGAGATACGGGGGATAGGGAGGGGAGGAGGGATGGAGAACGGCAGTTGGGGTTGAAGGAGTGACGAAATGCTTGGGAGGACATCTGCATTCACGCCGTATCTTGTAAGCGACCTCAAGGGCTTGTAGCATGAGAAGACTTCACATCAGGCATGAAATAACCGTCAAACAAGCAAACCGGCAAGATTGTAGGGCAGCTGACAGACACGTAGAAAATTTGTAAACACGTCCAATGCGGTTTTGGCAAAGGGAATCTAATGGCCGAATGATCCATAGTGGATACCTTTGTTCGAAACATAAGATAACATAACAAATCTTTAATTTCGATCCAAATCAAATAAGTATGTATCAACAACCCCATCATCTTGGACGGACTCTACCATACAGTGATTAGATATTAAACCAAATACATAAAATATTTATTTAAAATGAGTAACGTAATTTAAAATTCACCACGGCCTCTAACGATCATTTCACTAAATGGGATGGATAATGCACCAATTCACTACGGAGATGTTCATAAAAGTTCAGTAAAGTTAATATTTATACTGATTACAAAATTATAGACTCGCATTTAATGATTAGTTATGTAATAACCCTAGGCCGGAGTTCAAAAAAAGTTTGGAAAAACAATGCAATATTACAAGATTTTTCATATTGTCGGTGGCATTTGTCACAGCTGTGGTGGTCTAACATAGAAAGCGATGATATATACATATTTTTGAACCTGTCTGTCCTTCTATATTAACTATCTCTCTGAAAAGACAACAAGATAATTTTTTTCGTCGGCTCATAATAATATCTCTTTATTATCTAAGCTGATCGTTGCGTGGTGCGATCTAGCTCTAATATCAACCCTATCTATCAGCCTAGGGGATATATTGAAATGGGACCCTAGGATTGGGGTGGGGAACGACTCGCAGAGTTTGAGAGTGAATTGGAAGCGAGTCCGAGCAGAAACATACGTATACAGTCGCGTAAAATACCGTCAGAAGCTCTGGGAATTCTTCTCAAACGAAACTGGTTCTTTTACGAGAACAGAAAAACGCGGGACGGCGAATGCTTATGATTGAGGCTTCCCACGACTTAATTCTTTCCGAAAGAATGCTTTTGTAAAAAAACTCTCAAAGCATTTCGGATAATTCAAAGGGATAAACCACAGCCAAAAATAACGAAATTCCCACATAAGTGTTCAAAGCTTTCCCTATGACTTTTAATTAAGTCGCTGAGTGATCTCAGAGGCATTTAATTAATTTTCTAAATACTTATTGAGAAATTCGTTCCTTTTCTTTGCAAACACGGACAACCTGTATTTTGGCTACTTTTACGTCAGTTTAACTTGACAATGTAATGTTTTAAATTAAAAGTCGAGATTGAAATGGAAAAAATAGTATTTTTCCATCTAATTGGATTCTAAATTCACAAAAAAACTTTTGTAAGTAAAGACACTTTCCATTGCTTTTAATTGCATGTGTATAAAGTATATACCTGTAACCATTTAATTTTTGTATTTCTTTGCTCATTATGAAAATAGTTGAATTTACAATGCATAACCTGGACAGAAACGACTTTTACAGATCTTCAAAAATACATAGTAAAATTTGATAATTTTGTACGTATTCTTTTCCTAATAGCTAAGGTATATCATTAGTGATAACAGTACTTTGGAATTCATAACAGAGAAAAAGTTGAACGTGCGAATTATGTTTCGAGTGAAAAAGCTGCGAAGGAATATCCACAAATAAGATCAAAACATAAAGGTATTTTCCATCGATAGAAATAATATTTATGTATTATCAGATAATAAAGCCAGAGAGCGAGAAGAAAGAGCTAGTTATCAATTTTTCACTTCTTTCATTGCTATATAATCCCAATGTGTATCCTGGGCATGAATAACTACATTTCTTAATAAAAAATCATTTCTCTTATTAAACTCTCAAGTTTTGGTCACGAAGAATTTGAGAGTATTCAGAGAGTAAAGAGAAGGCAGGACAGAGCAGGAATATATTTGTTACCCAAAAAGCCGTCGTCATAACCGGCGACAATTTTCCGTCCAAAAATGATTCCCTAACAAAAACATTTTTCTCGGGGAAAATTGGAGAATCGTAGAGACAATAGTGATTGAAGATTTAATACGGTTTTATCACGAATGTAAGTATGCTTGCTGTAAAAACCCATCCATTAATATATCGGCTTCACAGAAAGGCACAAAAATTTAAATATATTTACGCTTTAGACAAAGTTGTCTCTATTAGCGTCTGAATTTGAATGAAGCTGTGTGAAAATAATGCCAATATTTGCCGAAGGAATAAAATTCAGTCCTAAATTTCTTAAATGCAGGTAGTAAAAGGCGTAAGTCATTCATTATTCATTTAGCCAGTGGCTCAACTATTCCTTTGGAGCGAATCCGACAAAGGATTAGCACTTCAAATAAAAAATACATCCCTTGTTTTCGAATATCCGATGTAAAATTACTGCTATTATGTTTTCACAATGGTCTTTGAGGTGGATGTTGCATTGTGAGTGCTTGTCAAATATATTCATAAAACTTAATAGATTTTGCTTGGAATCATAATGAAGTTTTAGTTAAGCTCCTTCAAAAATGGTTTAAGCTCCATTTAAAAATACGTAATAGTAGTTAAATGGAAGACGCGAGATGAAATTTGATGAAGAAAATGAAAAATTATATTTAAATAAATACTGGCAAAAGAAATGAGCAGTTTCTACCCAAAATATGAGGCAAAATTCTATGCTACCTCAAATGGGTACACAGCCATTTATCCTTGGGAAAGGCCTTTAGTTGTTTAAAGCGTACTTAAAATGATTATTTTAGCAGAATCGCGCCCAAGTTTTGATTAAACTTCAGACGCCAGAATAGTATAGCGGCACTTACATGATTCTGGTAATTTAAAATTATGTGCTTCGATTCCTGATTCTGGAGAATTATTCATGAAACAAATGATTCGCATGTTACTTAAGGAACTTGCACCATAAGTCAACTACAATACTGTTGCTGAGGACAATATTGTTTAGCAACATTGAGATTCTGCCAACTCTGGTCACCAAGCAAGAGTCAAAAGAAATGAATTAATGAGTGGTATCCTCTCGAATGCTATATTTACTTCCAGAGTAATGCAATACCTTAACTTTAACAAATTTTAAGCTATCCGGGACTAGCCACGGAGTTTCACTTTTACGGAGTCACCCGCAATGCACAAATGTACGAATTTCCACAGAGAAAAAATCATCCGCCTTGACCGGGATTCGAACCCGGATCCCTCGATTTCCGGCCGAGTGCTTTACAGGGAAAGAGGACGCCTCGGTAGCTTAACTGGCTAAAGCACTCGGCCGGAAATCGAGGGATCCAGGTTCGAATCCCGGTCAAGGCGGATGATTTTTTTTCTCTGTGGAAATTCTCACCTTAACTTTAGATAATACCTCTCTCGTGAAATTATAATTATTAGTTCTTTTAAGCATATCAAAGCATGAAATTTGGATAAGTAAGAGAGAGAATGTGGGCCGCTCGCTGAAAATACAAACCAATGTTATTATTTACGACAATAGATTCAATTTGCTACTTTTAATTCTCTGCGTTGGTCAAATAAACACAAGAGGCCCACCGCAGCCCCGTCCAGATAAGCGGAGGTATTACACTCCTGGCGAGAACTATCTTTCAGAAATTATAGCGGCAGACGTGACTCTTGGATCGGTTTTTGGTCTAAGTGATAACAACATTGCTTAAAGTAATCCAATGCCATCAACATTGCTGAAATACATGTAAGCATTGATTAAACACGAAAACTGATTTGCGGGGTATTTATGATGCATCTAGCCAACTTCGAGTGATATTTAACTCAGTGTGAAGCCTGAGAGATTCAAGCAACCTGAATCAGTTTTCTAGGGAGAGGATCATAGAAAAATACAATGAAGGAGAAAGCATTCATATAACTATGTTTAAAAAAACTTTGGAGAACCTTCACGACTTTAGACCAACCTTTTTGTAATCAAAATATGTCACAATGACGATATGAACTACTTAGCGTGGCTATGCTGGGCTACCTATTGAGGTATGCTGATTTTAGAATTTTTCTATGGCTCAATGAAAGTAGAAAGAACGTGAACACAGTTTTGTAACCAAATATTTAGTACCACAAAACAACTTAACTGCCAATGCGTGGCTGAATGGCGATAAACACAAGTATATCTATACCAGTATGGCTTAGCAATTTAGCAACAAAACACGTTCATACGATTAGGTAAATTATGCAATATGGCTAAATATTGAATCCAAAAAGCTTTGTGAAAAATAATTACATATATAGCTCCATTTTTATTTACTCGTACTCAATAACTGGATAGTAATGAAAATCGTTTTAATGAGCTCCCAAGTGTGCTATTGAAAAAAATAACCAGGAAATTAATTATAAGCAATCAAGGGTAAATTCGATGAAAATAGATATTTACTTATATTAATAAATGAAAAGAAGTCATTTAATATGAAAACGATACCTAATTATTTGATTTCAATTAAAACGATTTTAAATGCTCGAGTAACTTCATTACTTCTTTAACATATTTACACCATCCTATTATCCAGGTAATTTAAAAAAATGTTTGCGAATTAGCATTGCCGAGTCTTTGTGCAAGAAAGCAGTGTTATTGAGAGTAATTGTTAAATCCTGATCGAAAAATAATAAAAAAGAAAATTTTATATTTGCCATTAATGAAGCAAAAATAACTCTTGAAGGTAATTGGAATAATTAAACATGATCTTAATCATGACGAATTATGAAAAATATAAGCCAAAAAGATTACTGAAATTACTCAATGTAGCATTAATGATGTAAAATAATGTATCACTTCGTATTTTGCAATATAAAAAACTATTTTCAGGAAATTAAGCATTGAAGCAGACGCAAAATGTGTGAAATGAATGATATATTTAGAAATACATTCACATTTTCTATTCAATATAATTTAAAATGCATAATTAGTAGATGCTTTGTGACCAAAAGACACCTTATGGAAAATCATAGTCGAGAATACAACCTGGTGGTCAGTTTTATTCATATAAAAATAATGAGGAATAAATATCAGAGAGTTAATCTGGGATACCATATTTTGACTTTTAAACCTTCCTTTGGAATCAAAGAGAGGGGATGCATGGCTTGTGAGTATAAAATTGTCTCAGCTCCAAAAGTTATGAATAAGTTAACCTCGGCAATGATTAGTGTGTAATCGTATTTCTGTTCAAGGGAAAAAACACAATTATCTTACAACACCTGTTGGCTTTATACGATTACAAGAACTACAATCTTATTTCCAAGGTGCAATATTTTTCCTAATAAACGAATGGTCACCAGGATGAAATTGCCGTCAGGGACAGTAAAAATTTTTATTGTGTGTGCTTACTTCACATGGAATCACGGAATTGCTGAAAGATACCAACGGTGACTAGAAATTGCACTGGCTGAGTGACATGAGTTCAAGGACAATTATGTTATTACAGGGGGTAAGATTGAGTCTCTGGCAACTGTGATCATTATTTGGAAACCTTTTAGGATTTACGCCGAAATAAATGTAATATGTATTGTTTATTTTTCATTCACGTTCTCCACTGGTATCCAGAAGAAGTTTGACAGGGGCACATAACAATCATCCCACTGTAGAGAAATATTATCTAAATGGGATCTTAGAAAACATTAAAACCTGGGAAAACCCAACGGGCAAATTTTAATACGAAATCGATAAAATTTACTGAAAAATGGAAACTAATCCGCACCTTCATAATTTTCTCAGGGTAGTGCGTCTGGGCATACTTTCACAAATATGCACTACACTATACCCCATAAGTGTTATTGAAACTAAGAGAACTCATCCGTTGGCAAAACCTATTAATATCTGTAAGTTGGAGATATGTAGTGGGAATGGCCAAGCATTGTATTCCTTTGTCCACAAATTATACACACTGAGAGCATGAATGAACTTTGCAGACACATAAATGCACAGATATGCAGGAATTATATAGGAGGCAAACAATATTTGCTTATAGTATCACTCAGAAAATTGAGACAAATTTATTTAAATACAAATAAACTTATTAGTTATTTTAACATAAAAATTCATCCAAATTCGTTGACCGATAAAATTAGCTACTTTACCAATTAAAAAAAATATAGTATAAACAATATATTTGTTCTGTATCGGATCCTCTTAGACGAAAAACTGGATGCGTTAGAAAAAAATGCCAGCGCAGTTGATGAAAACATGATTATTATTTAGGCTCTTTATTTCTTCACCTTAAAAGAGAAGATTTTGGTGAGGCTGATTTATTGGTATTATATTAAGGCATTCGTCTTCTGTTAAGTAAGTTAAAAAGATTTGGTTTATAACTCAATTTAGAGTAAATGTACTCGATTATTAATTTTCTGATGCTGTGGAAACGTAATCTTTAGCTGAATATCCCCGTTAGATGTACCTGAAAACCTAGTATGAAGATTATCGAAGGTTCTTTTGTAAATAAAACTGTTTTCGGAATTTGCTGCGAGTTATCAATTTATAAGCTATTTGTTCTGCTCCTCTAACCAGGAGCGTCGACAAGAGAGGTTTCTACAACAACACACAGCTAATCCGGAAGAAACTTTTTATATCTCTGAAATTAGTCTCATAAATAAATTCATATAAATGAATAATACAAAAGTATAGAATGATAGGAACTGAAAATCATCCGTAACTTCCATCGTTTAGGATTTCAAAATAACAACTTGAAAAAGTATTCTGTAACTCTACGGGTAGTGAGCAAAAATAGCATTGCCATGGGCATATATTATGAAAAGCTAATCCGATACTTGGCAATCCACCAATAAAGGGGGGAGGTGGGAGCTCTGGCTACGTAAACAGGACTCAAAAGCAAGCCATTGGTTGAAGCGGCATCAATTTCAGCCGGACGGTATGATTACCGGGAGTAGTTCGGTCCCGGAGCTCTGGAAGCCACGGATGATGGAGGTTTAGCCAGGGCAGGGAGAGATTAATGAGATACAGAGTAGGCCTGTGGAGAACAAGAGGGGGCGCATAGGGATTTAGGGACGTTCGGATGTGGAGGAGATACGAGTTGGAGCAGGGAGAGGCACAGAAGTAAGGGGATTCAGGGGTGGGTGATCCAGATAACTCCTGAAACTGGGGCCATCATCGCTGGTTCCGATTTGGATCGAAAAATATATGGCTGCCGGAGGCGTTATGGAGGATTCCGTCAGAAATAGTATAATCTACCTTCGCAGAGTGGCGGTGGAGCCAGTTGCCTTTTATTTCTTTTGAGGCGCCCAAGCCTCTTATATCCAACCCTAATGAAGCAATTAATTGAAGCTTTATAATAACGTATCTTCTTTTACTCTTCTTGTATAGGTACCTAAAATTGCGGAAGGTTCGACAGCAATAACATATTGTATTTCTACGGCGTTCTTCATTCTGTCCTTGTATGTATAAAACATAGTGAGAGTGATATGATTTTAACTATACCTGTTATTATTTATAAGTATTCGTTAAATTATTATTACGGACCAGGAGATCTCACCTCCGCTACAACGTGACGCCTCCAGTCCTGGGCACTTATCCCTCAAATACAGCTCGTCTCACCAGCTTTCTGTCCTTCGACTGCCGAAAGCTTTTTCTCCTAACTACAGACACAATCTTTGTTAGATAAAATTACTTAACCTGGCAGTGCCCCGCTGCAGGATATGTAACGGGAGTTCCCGCAATATATCTGTCAGACATGGACGCATTTTTACTTCATTAAATTGCATTATTTACATGTTCTTTTGAGTTTGTGGCACATTTTGCAATCTATATGCTGAAATTTAATTTTCTTGCATTAAAAACTTGGAAAAATAAATTTTCACAAAACCATTATCGCAAAAAAGTAATAACTATACACTGAAAGACGGGTCGTCAAGATTTTTTTAAAATCAGCACTTATCTTCCACTCGAAAAACTATTCTTTGGCAAAGATTAATTTTGCACTTCTTGCAGTGGCATTGTGAGAGCCGCAACTTCTTTTTCTTCCCATTTTTACAAGGTTGGCAGTGCCTTCGCTTTCTTCCGCTGGGTTGTTTTTTGTTTTTAGAATCGTTCTGAGGACGGAAATCACTCAATCTCTCCTACAATAAGAGAAAAAAAATTGCACTCACGAAATTGTCCCGATAGTCGTAAAAAAACAACAGCAGGAGTGTCACTCTTACAGTGAGGCCCAACTGACTGCCCTCACGAAATTCATAAGAGAATTAGACGTGAAAGAATCAACGAATTACTTGAAGCTAGGCTCTTATTCCCCTTGACTTTACTGCTCATATCTGCAGTTCATCTAGCGCGAGACAATGAATTAACTCATTCAAAAAGTCTCCTGTTTCTTTGAAGCCATTGCCCAAGTACACAACCTCCTCGTTTATTGCTGCAATGTTGAGCACTATAAAAGATGACCATAGGTTACCTCCTTATTTCTTGCTACGCTGTAAGTTTCAATCATCTCGTCTAACGGGTCAACGCCACCTTTGCGTGCATTGTAATGCGTAATAATTTCTCGTTTCTTGGCCTGTCCACTTTTCTCGTCTGTATAGCTGTCGTAATGCATGATGTAAACTAAAACTACGCATTTGCATTTTTTAGGGACAAAGGAGAGGAGCGTTCCGCAGTCGTTGAAACCAAATATGGAGCTAGATACTTGTTGACCTTTTCCAGATATGAACTCCGGAGGAATCTCTCTTTTATTCTTTTTTTCCTTGCTTTCCATTTTTTTATTTATTTCATATTCCATATAATATTCCATATTTCCTAAGTATGACAACTTTCTCATTTTTAGACTTTGAACTAATGGAATACTTGTACACCAATTGTCGGCTACTATACATCTTCCAGTTCCGTAAATTGCTTCTGATAGTAATATAATAATAATAATATAATAATAAAAATAATAATTTTATTTGTCTAAAGATCATATGTCAAAGAGATCAATGCATAGATGTAAGACACGTCAAAAGTTATTGAACAAAGAATTACATGTTCCCATCAATATACAAGATACACTGCACTCAAAATTGATAACAAAAAACAACAAACAATTGAGATAGAACAATACAAAATACAATGATAATACAAAACAACAACTAACTTTGTTATAAAACTCATGTACGCAGTAATAACTTTTATTTACAAGATATTTTTTTAGTTCAGCCCTGAACTTTTTTTCTGGAGTAGTACATCTTAAATATGTGGGGAGTAAATTAAACATTTTAGTGCCAACAGCAATGGGGCTCCTAGAGGCTATTTTTTTGTTTATGGAGGGTGACATGTAAACTTGAATGAGATCTTGTCAAGTAATTATGAATATCACTATTAACCTGTAATTTGTGAAGGTTAACCTTAATTAAAACACATAATTTATAAATATATAGGCATGGCACTGTGAGGAGCCTTAATTTCACAAATAGTGGTCTACAGGAGTGTGTTTTTGATTTCCCCATAATGATTCTTATTGCCCTCTTTTGTATAAAAAATACTTTGTTAAGGAGTGTTATGGCCGATCCCCAGAATTAAATTGCAGAGTTGGCTTTGTTCACAAGGTTACAGTGATATAAAGTCAATAGTCTATCCTGAGATACTGTGTCTCTGAGAAATCTCATACTATACAAAGACTACAGATTGCTTTCCAGTTGAATTGGAGACATATGTAGACCAGTTTCCTGAATTTTCAATTATTAAACCTAAGAATCTACTGTTATTAGCTGGGCTGAGACTGTCATTCTTTAGGGTTAATTGTCCAAAACTTTGTGAGAAATCATGATTAAACAATAATATTTGTGTTTTTGCAGCGTTTAACTTTAATTTGTTAGCAGTACTCCAATTCCATACTGAGTTTAATACGTCCTGACTGTTGCGATGCAGTTCTGTCACATTGCCAGCAGAGATTATAAAGGTAGCGTCATCTGCATACATGATGGGTTTCATATTATTTACATTGATGGATGATGGCAAATCATTAATGAATATAAGAAATAAGAGAGGGCCAAGAATACTTCCCTGAGGAACGCCTATGTTTATCATATTCGGTTCAGATTTACCCTTTGTATTATGCGATACAATTTCCACATACTGTGTTCTGTTACTTAGATATTAGTTTAACCATGGTAAAGCACTACTTACCCCATAGTTCCAACATTTGTTGAGGAGTATTTGATGGTCAACCATGTCAAAAGCCCTTGAAAAATCTAGTAGGAGAGCTAAAACTCGGTCTCCATTGTCTAGAGAATCTAAGATAAAAGTCCAGGCATCCAAATGAGCATCGCCTGTTGATCTTCCCTTACGGAAACCCCACAGAAAATTGGAAAGGATATTACATTTATCTAAATATGAAAGCAACCGGTTGCAATATATTCTTTCAAATACTTTCAACAGCTGGGGCAGTAATGAAATTGGTCGATAATTAGCAATATCGTCTTTGTCCCCCTTGTTTTTGTATACCGGTACTACACGACTGAGTTTCAACTGGTCCGGGAAAATACCCAGTCTCATAGAACCATTTATCAAGTTCTTCAGTGGTTTTACTATTGTGTGTTTACAGTCTGCAGGTAGCCTACCTGACACCCCATCAATACCAGGAGTTGAAGACTTAAGTAATGAGCCTAAGCACGACAAGACTTCCTCATGGTTGAAGGTAAAGAGAAGAAACTAGAGATTTACTATTTATTGTGCTACCCATACCAGGATTACCCGAATCGATTTTTGGGAGTTTGCGAAAAGCTTTATTTGCTAGATTGCATATAATTTTTACATCAGTGATCAAAGATCCATTTTTTTATAAAATTTAGGAGTGGATAAATTATTCTTTCTACCTAACTCATCCTTGATTATGTTCCATGTTTCTTTTGTTTTGTTCTGAGCATTAGCAATTGGCCGATCATTGTACGTTTTTTTGCATGTTTTAGAAGTCTACGATATGCTTTTTTCAGCTTAAGAAATTCTGAGTATTCCTCTTGGCTACAACCTAATTTGCATCTGGATGACTTATCTTTCATGATACGTAACAGGCTTATTATATTTTTATTCACCCAGGGTTTTCTTTGTTTATTTTTACGATTTTTCACTGTAACTGTGGGTATACAATAATCTATGTGATGAAGCAGTTTACCATAAAATAAAATGAATTTGTCAGTGAAGGCATTGGATGAATAAACGTCTTCCCAAGGTTCAAACATTAGGGTATTTTTCAAACAGATAACATATTCTAATGAAAATAGCTTGAAGGTGGATTTTCCAACAACGTTAGACTGTATAGCCAAATTTAAATCGGTCATAATCATACTGTGGTCTGATAGACCAAAATCTACAACAAAAGTTGAAGTTTTATCATGATCAAGGCTTGTCACCATATAGTCAATTGATATTTTGGAAGTGGCGGTCACACGGGTGGGTACATCAACTAAACAGTGCAGTCCATAAGAATGAAACACATTAAATAGGTCTGTGCATTGTGTAGAATGCACTAAGGAGTCACAATTGAGATCACCAGTTATCACTACTGTGTGCTTAAAAGTCGTAAAACTACATCATCAGGAGAGTTAATTTTATAGTGAGGCCCAACTGGTTGCATCCATACGTATATTTCAATGCAACTTAGGTTATGCGTTCTTTAATCAGCCATAACGAACATTTGTATGCCATACCGAGATGGCTTGGATGGATATTGCCGTAAAATACATCTTCCGCAAAATTTGGGTATCATCTCGTCACATGTATCATTCTGACCAACAGAGTCTGGACCTATGCACTGCTGCACAAAGCATTCGAAAAATTCCCGTATGGTGGCAAGTTTGTCAGGTCTCTTCCTTTCTGCGCAAGTAGCTCTGTTATCAAATCTAATGTAGCGCAGAAGAAAACCAAAACGATTTTTTTTGACATCACCAGCCTAAAAAGTTCAACCCCCATTCCATCGGTAAACCATAAATCCTATACATTTAGTCTGTTGGGCTTGAGTTATCCGGCCATGTACAGCTAGCCTAAGAATTTTTTTATTTCCACAATGTCTGTGTTATTAGCATCCTTCTCTCGAGTGAATTATTCACGCACCGCCTCCATATATCTAGTTTTTTCTTCAACAATAAGCTCCAGCATATTGTTCGTAAAAAATAACTTCCAGCATTCTATTACTGTTCTTCAATCTTTTGCAGCTCCCCTTACACCAGGTAAACAGGTAACAATTATATGAGGTTTTCTTTTAGAAAACGTTTTCGGGGCATTTTTGGACCACTTTGTCGTTCCGTCTTTACCTTCGAAGATCAGATGGATAGTGTGGCTATATGCTTGAATACGATGAGATAAATATAAATTATAAAAGTAAAATATTTTTTATAGTAGCTCACCTAAGTTAAGACAATCTAATGAAGGGATCTCCTCATTCGCTTCTGTACTCTCGTCAGTATCTGAGTCGAGAATTCCAACTTCCACACGATCCTCCGATTCTGTATCCGATGAATCACACGCATCGTCACTTTCACAATCATTGCTCGAAACTATATTTCTAATGATTTGACGTAATCAGAATCGCTCACATGAACTCACACCTTGTAGTTGAAGCCATTCCGTCTCACGCGCGGGCACAAAAAGCACTGACGTGGAAGCCCGCAATGTATCTCCCACGTACTAGGCGCGGACGCGACAGGTCACACCTTGCTCAAAGGCACCAGTTTAGCGGTATCTGACTGATTTTCATAAAATAATACTCAAAATGATATGAACTTACGATACACAGAAGCTCAGCCCGCAAGATGGAGTCAACATTGTAATAACTCATATTTCAGGCTACAATACTCTGACAAATACATTGTGAGCACTGCAGGGTTTAATGAATATCAAGGGTATACAAAGTGATTTTTCACTCTGAGTAGAAATATTTTGTAAAAATTCAAGTCAAAGAAAACAGAATATTGAAATATACCCAATGAAGATATTTAACTATACATACATATATTGCACATCTGATTATATATTTACACGCACATAATATAGGTATATTTATATACACACATGCGAATGTGTAATGGTTGTATGCATGGTGAAATGTCTAAAATGAGTTTACCCTTTTTATAAAAATCTTTTAATTAGTTTAAAGTTCGGAAAAAAATTACGGAAGTATGTACAGTGGCGGAAAAAATTAACGCAAAACTCATTGGCGTCTGAATGCGGCGTACACGGAAACTAATTGAAATCGCTTTTCCTTCGACAACTTGACAACAATGAGACAGCATATGGAAACCGGGAATATTCAAACTCTCTATGAATGGATATCTATTTTACGCGTCATGTAAATAGTCATACTAATAAGGTTTACGTCCGCGACATCGTCTAGGAGTTATAAACGTGATGAGCTTGCTTCGACCCGCACTCAGTCGAGGTTCCGAAGTCGTAGTTGATTATGTAGAGATGCTTACCATATTATTTTTAGAGCTTTGGACCGTTAAAAAAAATTTTCTTGATTAAAACTTAAGAAATATTACGATGAAAGCATTATTCGTTGGGACATTATTTTTTTTTATTCTCCAGATCAAATTCACTTACAATAAAACGTATTTCCGCGTGCAGGGAATAGCTGTGGATGAACATCGTTTTAATAGGCCTTTAACTACTTCGGAGAAGTATGATGCATTACAATTAACATTTTGGCGTAATATCCTGAGAATTTCAGTTAAAGTATAGGAAATCTGGTTGAATAGAATGGTTTCCATGTGGAGAAAATTTTTCTCTAAAAGTATTTCCAATACCTTAAAACCCTACGTAAGTTTCCGCCCTTGTTCATACAGGTCGTCTCAAACACTTAAATTTCTAAATTCCTCCTAACGTAATATTATTAACTTTCTGAAAACTACTTTCAAAAATCCGGAACATTTTATTTGGTCCAGTTTTTACAGGAAACATTAGAATTCCCTTTTTTCGTTTTGTAGTAAGAACCACTGGACGCGGATTCCTCTTGATCGATGAAGTAGCCTAGAGGGAGAGCGTACGTCTGCGGCCAAGAATGCCTGGGGTTCAAATCCTGGCGTGGCCTCTTTTAGTGCCTTAAAAATTATCTTCGCGATGCGACTTTATTGCAGCCAAAACTTCGCAGAAATCCGCGGAAGGCCCAGGGAATGGACATTGACCTCATCCATGAGTGTGTGAGTTTTACACATATTCGGGTTTTGCAAAAGAATCAGAGCGGTCTCCTTGGTCGTCGAATGAGATGTTTACTTCCCATTCTCGGGTACTCGGCCCCACTTGATTTCTACGTCCTGTCTGTCGTATGATGCTCATATCCACTTATTCGCCAATTCACCACTCAATGAAAAGCTATTCATGAAGGAGGGAATAGACTGGATCTCTGATTGTGTCAGTTACTCAATTTAGTGAACTTACCTGATGCTACATTCACCTTTAAATTACTTTGAAATGATTTAGTGAAGAGGGCAATTATTTTTATTAGGAATTAGAGTTTGGTTCTTTCTGCCAAACTTGTAAATACCGATCGTTTATCTGAAAGAGAGACCAAACAAGGGTGGAATTTTCTTCAAAATATCTTTAAAACGGTATTTGAAGCTTTCCCAGTATTGTTTTCTAGGTTTGCTATGAGCAATACATTAACCGTGTAGTTCAACAGTTCAACTTAAAGGGTGGAGGATAATACTTAGAGGAGAAGGTAAATTAATGAATCACTTAAATACCTTTTGACATTATTCACAGTGAAAAATGTTTGTCTAAAATTATGCAGTTAAATTTTATGAGGAGCATTTTTATACCCATGCGTAAGTAATACTCCGACAAAAATGCATCGCGTATCTTCCCCTGTGAAAGTGATAAAATACTATAAATCATCTTTTTCATGTAGCGACTAAGCAGTGATTAGATATTCTTCCTATGGTCATTTGTATACTCCTCATAAATCCGCAGAGTAGTCAATGGAGTGCAAATTAGGAATGTGCACCATCAAAGATTATACGATTGCTACGTTCCTAAAGAATCTATTCCTCTTCTAATGTGTCGTAATATTATTGCTTCAATGGAAGTTAAAGTTGTGAGTGCTCCCACATGAAGATATTAACAGACTTTTTACAGGATCATAAATTTCATCTTTTAGTGGAAATGTATTTTAACAGATGTTGAAAAGGGACACTATAATGCTTTATTTAGAACGAGTGGAAAAGGTTAAAATGTATGCGAAGTTCTCTCAATTTGAGTTATGTGTGCACATGGTCACAGCAATTGATCATCGAGAATTATACTGGCGTTTACATATAGAATGTGGATGTTAATTAGCCTTATAATCAATCCATCCCCCTCCATTCTCGATTTCCTGACTAAGTCTCTGTGATATGGAGTTGTCCACATTTTGGTATCATCTTACTGGGTTCATTTTCCATTCTTCCTCCACGATTTTCCTCATTGCATCTTAATTTGGGGTTGTTTCGTTTGAGGGGATCGAAAAACGTTTGTTTCTCGCATTTTTCTCATAATGAACTGCGCTCCGAGCAGCCCGCTCCATCTATGCTACATGATTTGTTTTGAACCATCTCCTAGATTTTTGACATTTGTGAACTCGTAAGTATTCCTAGTTGCGGCCGAAAAACAAATATTGATATACATTTGATTAAACATAGTTCTTATTATAGCGGACATGAATTTAATGAATTTCGTTTGATAGTAGTAAGAAATAGGTTTTTTTACTTTTAAACACCAAATAAAAGATCAGTGGATGAAAGTTGAAGGCGCAACACCTCTTCGGATAATTTTTCGACTAATGTTTTTGCCTTTTACAAACCTACTATCCGATTCCTCCGCCTGGGAGAAAAATGAGGCATACTTAAAGGCTAATAAGGTCTTTCTTTCCTCCAAGAATTTTGGGAGAGGCCGCTAAAACTTTGAACAATATCTCGGATTGCGCTGTCCGCTCTGCTTGTTCGTCTATCGACGCTCGTCTCAATGAAGTAGTCATCAGTAAACCTTGGCCAAGTTCCGGGTGGTGATGGTCGAGGCGGTTTGTTGTTGTGAATAACGCACAGGTTTCAAATACTTGCTGCACCAGAAAGAAAAGGCTCGTCGCGCTTCAAAAAAATCGGAAGCCCCCATCGAATAAGGGCGTAAGAGAAGTCAAATACCACTTCTTTCCTGTGAGTTAAACGCCTGGTGTCCGAAACATTATCTATGGTAGAAAAGGCATCGCCCGCAACACAAGGGGAAAGTAAGCTCTTATTAAAGGTATACTATTTCCCAAATCAATATAATGCGCCCTTCATACATTCCGATTTTGAATGGATTAGTATTGGTGGAGCTTTATATCGACACGGGGAAACCTCTAGGGATCCTCAAGAGTCCTCCAAGATTGCTCGTTGCTTTAACTCAGATTTAAAGTAGCTGGCCTCCAAACCCATGCATGATGGGAACTAATGGCGTTTGATTGGAATGGTCTGGGCTGATGAGGTGAAATTCTAGAACTACTTCTTTCTGTTTGTATTCCCGAGAGAGTAGTATACTTTTTCCTATCCTTTAGTTATTTTAAACGTTCGTAGACAATACCACCACTCATTTTTATAGTAACTTAGTTCACAGTAACACATACGAACGCAAAAAAAGTCACCAAAAGGATACGAAACATCATCTTAAAGTCGCCTTGACATAAGAATGCTCAGTAGTTGTTACTGGGTTGCAAACCTGAATCGCAATCATGTTTCTTCATAATAACTTTGTTCGAGTACGCTCATGATCTCGAAAACGTGATCGTCATCAAGAAAGATCGGGTGCTACATAGCAGTGGAGTGCGCTCCCAGGACCTTGCGCATTGCCCTACCAATGCGGCTTGCCTTTTGGATGACAACAATTGCCATAAGAAGAAAAGAACCGTGATCCCACCCCTGGTCGAGACATTTTTGAGTTTTTCATTCAATTTCTGGTCAAGTAAAATTATTTTTATTCGGCAAATTTTATCTCTTTCGTATTTAAAAAAAAATCATATTATCAGTCATTGCAGCTACACATTACATTCATTCATATCGCCAATATGAGGAAATTTATATAAAAACTCATTTGCATTCATTAAAAATCGAACACGGACCACTCTTTAGCTATCCAAATACATCTGACAGCTACAACATTAACGTTACCTATTAATTTATTTCATTAATGATATTCTACTCCAAACTGAAGTATTTTAAAAGGCTTTTTGTTAATTTCATATGTGCGGTGAATTTATAACTAAGCATATAAGATATTATGCAATCATCCATATGTTACCCATAACTACACCTAATTTGGAAAGACTTTTCTGAATGTTTATTCGTATATCCTGCATTTACTAGATAAAGCTTAACAGTGGACAGCTCGTCATCAAGCTTCTTGTGTTAAGATGAAAGAAATAACGGGAAAATATGCCTAGATTATTCGGTATCGATGCGAGCACATTTATTTTTATTTCGTGAAATCATATATACATTTACGTATATTTTCATAGTTTAATCCCATTCTGACGAACTAAGGACGGATTTATATTGGGACAAGAATGATTCATTAATAAATATCCATTTTGAATTTAATAAATATCCGTTAAAGGAACTTCGTCAGTCTACAAATGGAAAATCGTGAAAAATTACATCACGTAGGCTATACTTATTTCAATTAAATCTTTTTTGTTTCGACATTTGGTGCGGATATATCTCGATTTATATCATTTCGGTGAAACAGATGCAGTACGCATCATTCAAAAAGATCCACGGAAAGTCGACCACAATAAATATCCCTTGGTGGTAGAAGAGGAAGATTTTAGCATATAGTATACTGAATTGGGTGGGATAGTGAATATTTTTTTAAATCAGTCTTTCTGTATAAATGATATCATTCGACGTAAGAACCATGCTGAAACAAACACAGCGATGCACCGCGACTGAATGTGCGAATAATATGAGACAAAAGCTCAAAAATAAGGCGAATGATGACTAAGTTCTAGGCTCCGACAAATGTGAGCTGCAAGGCGGATTTCAAATATTTGCGGTAGACGATGTTTTCCTCAGTGTTGCCAGTCTTTGGAGTATGTACTGCTCCTAGAAGTTCCCAAAAATGCCGCATTCTGGCGCGCGAAAATTTTTGCGTTAATTTCTTCCGCCACTGTACATTAGTTAATGAGCCTAGTTAGGATTTGTTTCCACAATCAACGCAGACATGGAAAAGCGACGCGGCTTGAATAGGGTTGTATCGTTTATGAAAAGAGATAAGATGGCACGATAGACTACTACTCTACTCAAGATACCTGATCCCCGCTATAAACAACTGGACTCAGCTCACTCTTGGAAATAGGATATATAATAAGCGTAGAGTGAAATTAAAAAAGAAGGTAGACTTAAGGACCCTCAACTTACATATAAGTCCTCAGATAAAGCGGCAAAGTGCTGAGGTTTCCTCATTAAGTCCACGATTTGGTACAAAAAGGGTTTCACCATCTTGAAAGAGAACAAAAGTCCAATAGCAGTCTAACAGACCTTGACTCTTTGTCCGCGTCAGAAATAGTGGTGTTTAAAAAAGATTTTGTAAATCCGATACTTTCCATGACAAGCGATAAAGGTGGTCGTAAAAAGAATTATTTAACATTGCTGGCATTTTAACTCAAGAGAGCCGCACTTAATGCCATATGGGAATACATGAAAAGAGAATTTAGAAGAAAAATAAATCCTAAGTCTCAACGATGATCCTTCCACAAGTTGATCCGCCACCACGTAAATAATTCCCTTTACTGAATCGGGCCAACACCAAATAATCCCACGACTCAACGACTGAACCAAGCCCAGTGGTCAAAGCCGAAAAGGAAATAAATGGAAGGGTGAGATAAAGGCGCTAGAGAGACAGGGCTTCGTACAGTAAGACCTCTGACCCTAATTAATGAAGCCTGATTGTAATCAGTGGGTTTAGCGTTGTACTCCTTTGTAGATACACCATAATAATGTTTAACACCCTGGAAATGGAATAGGCATTGCGTTTTAAGCCGAAATCTTTCTCTTCCCAAACTCTTTTCCAAAAGTAGCGTCACATGTTGAATCAGCTTTTATTGTTCCATCAGAAATAAGTGCTCCATTAAACATTATAGGTTAGCGGTATTGCGCAAAAAAATAATCCAATTTTACTTAAAGTTGTATTCAGGGTGGAAGACACGTAGCAATTCGAGTGGTTAATAAAGATGCTGGCATATTTAAATATTAACACGTCCTATTTCATTCAACAACTTAAAATACCTTTGTGATTAAAACCTTTGTATTCATATTTTGTTCCATGAAGTGAAATTATAAATGTAGGTAAAACAACAAAGTAATAACTTGTATTTTTCTCCTGCTAAGTACTATTGCATGCCTTATTCGAAGAAAAAATAAAAATGTTTGCATTATTAACTTTGAAGAAATAATCAGGTGGAGTAAATCTATTCTTAAAATAATATGATTGGCCTGAGCTGATAAACGTAGAACGAGTAAACGAAATTAGGACATTTTACAACGAGTCTCAACACAGTTACTCCCTTTGTTTTCCGTTTCATAACATTTTCAGTCTCTAAATATAAATTTCTTCCACGAATCACCATGGTCTCAAATAATGAATGAAAGAAATTAATCATCCCGTCAATCTAAACGATGCGATTTTCTCCTAAAAATACACCGTCAGGCTTCATCCTCTTTTTCCATAAGCATTGAAAACAGTATTTATAGTTTCCTTAAATGTTTCGTAGCTTTGACAAGCTTCGACCATAGCAAATTTATGTATTCAAAATTATGTTATGGAAAATAATGAGCGGATATTTCTAATTGAAATTTCACGTTTAAAGAGTGATTTTATACTAAAAATAATTACTGAGGGACATGCATTTTTTATAAAACATTTACAATCCATTTAATTCTATATTCCATCCTCGGAATCGCACCACATCATAACCAATTGTATAATTAAACCTCTGAAAAAATAATTATTTTTATGGAAAAATATACTATAGGTAAAAATCAAGCTCAATTTATCTTTAGTAAATGAGCTTTTCTTTTCTCTTGATTTCACTTACGTAGACGGGGACTTAATTTATTCCTGCAGTTGATCAACAGAGTTCAAGTCGCGAGAGATCACCTCAGGGAACGAACTTTGGGAAATATCCCCAAAGGCAGATGGAATTCTAGGATATCCCAGGCATTCTCCGATAGTTAATTTTTTTATTCTTAAAGTGAAATACGTTTCATTGATGCCTCCATCTGCCCAAAAGAATACAGCAGGGAATCAGGATCTTATTTTTTGTTTGACGACGAATTTCTTCGTCCACTTCCTTTTTTTTAAATCCTTTCTGGTTTTAATCTCACGAAATAAAAGGGAAAATAATAAAAACGCGTTTCCTCGGCCGTGGGACCAAGAATTAATTACCGAGAAGGTCCATGAAATTAGCGAGGATTCTGATTGCAATTAAAGAGTGCGGGGCAAAGATGATAACTTTTCTGGGGATTCTCAGGGGCTGTCATACGGAGCGGCGATGAAAATGGGCGAAAGGACAGGAGGATAGAAAGAAGGGAGGATCTAAGTCGAGTAGGGAAGGGTGGTGGAAGGACGGTCGAAGGTTTTGGGGAGCAGGGCAAAGGTCTAAAAAGGAGACTTCCCGAAGGGAGGATCAAGGGCCCAATTTGGATCTGAGAGCAATGTGGAAGGAGAGTCCCAAGCCCAAGCTCAAAGCCCATGCAATCCTGTCCACTAGTAGGCAGTCACTCCTTTATAACCCCTTCCTTGTCTCTCTTCCACTCCAACATCCTCGAACCCTCGAAATACAAACGTCAAGCAGACTCGTCCAAACTTGTCCAATAGACTGAGACGAATATCTCCGAGACGATGAGGTTGGAGCCATTGCGAATTTACGGCGGTGACCCCCGTCAACATCCAACACGCTCACTACGAAATGTTCCCCATCTCAAGCTCCAAAAACGCCCCTTTCGACATGAGATATTTCCTTAATGCTCTACCCTTTTTTTGCTTTAATTTTAATGGATGAGCCACATAAAAGAAGAATCTATACATACGTCTATTTCTTATATCACTTCATGAGCAGCTGTATTGATTTATTTGCGCATGTCATCGTAATTTCAAGCGCATCTCTGCATAATATTTGGACCAGAAACATGGATCTCAGAGACTTTCGGCAAAAAAAAATAGATTCCCATCAGACATGCCATTTGAGGATGTTACTAAACATCACTTGAAATTATTAAATGGGAAATGAAGTATCCTCTAGACACGAAGAGGGCAAATTTTTCAAAAATTTCAGAGAATATTCGATAATGAGATACAATGGTATGAAGACCTAGTATGAACAATAAGAGAGAGAATAGAGAATGCAAAGGCAGTAACACAGAGATAAGTAGACTGATTAAATAAAAAAGCAAAGAATTTATAGGGGACAGTAGGCACAAAATTATAGAATTAGCCATAAGCAGAGAATAATTTTAGTGAAGTTATAAATCGTAGTTGGCTATAATAGATTCTCTATCTAGACGTCCTCGCATTGTGCCATGGCCTCCTCATCAAGGATATGATGGGCAAATATTGACGAGGTTAACGCTCTTTTTCTAAAGGCAAATTTTAAAATTGCATGAAATTTCACAACAATGCAATGAAAGTGTAGCCACGTCATTCATGTCAGGTAGAAAGTATTCACTTCTGGATTTTTTCTGGCATTATGATTAGGTTATTTGAAGAAATTATTATGTATTTTAACCAAAAAATAACACAAGTTTTTCAGTAACAAAAAGTTTTAGCTTTTGGAGTCCTAAGGAATTTGAATCACTTCCATATTGTAGTTCAGTTTGCAAAAATTCCATGCTAATCTTAGAAAAGTGACAAAATTATGCGATGGCATTGGTCAATAATATCCCCCACATTTAAAAAAAAAAGACTAAAAAGCAGAAACTTTATCAAATACTCAAACCAGGCGTTTTTTCCAGCGACTATTTATTTTCCTAGCACCAGCATGCAAAAGCTCGGGCTATCACGAAGAGAGGATTAAGTAAATAAATTACCGCAGGGAGTGATTATAAATCAACCTTTCCGCGCACAGCTTATGACCGTGATAATTGTGATGAAAATTTCTATGAAATTACTACCGTCTCTTGGTATACGACCCATTTCATTTCAAATATCTCTTCCCTATAATAATTGACAAAGCTAACCGAATTCATAATTTTCACTCTATAGCATATATGTACTAATTTTTAGAGTTATTAGGAGTGTACCTACTGTATCTAATTATCTATGATAACCCTAAACTTTCTCCCTTTTCGGTCTAGCTAAGCAGTATTATCCTAAAATAGAGTAGGTTCACACTGCACAGCCTGGTACAAGGTAGGATTCCATCTTGTGCGGCATCCCTGGTGCATATATAACTCCATGCCCACTCACTCATGAGGTGGCTAGCAGTGTACCTCGCAGGTGAAGATTTGACAAACAGACTAGCTCACAGACACCAGTGCTTTGGATTCAGCTGTGGACCCTGAGACGCCACATAAGTCAGCTTTCAATTTGTTTGTTTTTCACCTCATCCAGCAAATCATGTCATTTTAAAGGCCGGGGTTTTCATAAAACACCCTTTTGGCAACACTCCAGTCCCCTCTGCTCCCCCAGGCCAATGGACTCCGTCCCTTCACAGATACCAAGCCAGCACGGGGTCTACAGCCTCCGATGGAATTGTTTGCGAGAGGATCTTCGATGCGCCCCGAGGGCCGAACATGGGGAAATAAGTGTATTCGGCAAAGAGAGGACACATCGGATACCTCTCGTCGCTTGTTGAACACAATCCATCTGCGTCCAACCGTAATGTTTTCAGCATTTTGTTTAGATTAGGCATTTGATTAACCTTAGACCTTAAATTTGGACAAACTTACAAGGAGATATGGTAGTGCCTAATGCATGCTATATTTTTTTGACCCACCATGCCTGTTCACTAAAAAAGTAGGGGTCAATCATATTGAATGTTCGAGTAATACTTGAGAAATCACCTTAAGAAGGTAGAAAATGAGCATGAAAGATGAAAAGGGGGAATTTACAATGCGCCTTAAGAAAATAGTGGTCGAATTCCGTTCATTTCTAATTAAGTAATATCGCAATGTTGGCCGCTCATAACAAGCAGTTTTTAGAAATCTTTGAGACACAAAGGTATCAAGCCCCATAGAATAGATTGATGAAGAGTTGATGACGAATGATGAAAGAATATTTTATACTCCAATAGTTTTTTATCTATGCTAATTGAAATAGAAGCGAAAAACTCTCTTTTGAGTTGGAAAATTTTTAATGCAGAACCCAGAAAAAGTATAGGAAAATAATATTTAGCTGATTCACTCAGTCATTCTAGTATGTAATAAGAAAGATATTAATACTGAGGTAAGTAAACTGCCATCCCTGAGTAGGAAAGCGCAATGTATTTCTATTATCGAGGGAATAATTTCATCTGATACCTCCTACACTGATAAATACCTCAAAAAGGAATACTTATAAAACTGAATATGAATTGATAATTATTTTTAACGACGAGGTAAATTTTACTTATTTATTAGAAAATAAAATGAGAAACATGAAAAGCCGTAACTTGTTGGATAAACTGACACACCGCAATAAAATGAAGAAACAATAAGAACTCGTGTTGAGAACGAGGTTTCTCGCTCTGCTACTTATAGCATGCTTTCCAGCAAAAAAATATTTCCTTAAATTTCTAACCGCTGCGTAAACGTCTAATGGGCTGCACTGCCACTTATATGAGGTATGAATATGAAATATGACGTACATTAGAAATTCTAATGAGCCTCTCCAGTGCTATCTTTTTTGATTAAATTTCTATACCTGTTCGGGTCCACGCGGCGACTAATCGGATAAGATACATCATATCAATCCATTAATGCAGCGGTTTAAAGCTTTTTAATGGCGCGGAAAGACGACAGATGGACGGCTTTATGTATTAATCATTAATATTTTACCACTTGAAAAGGGACCGAAAACAAAAGGATTTCAGAGTGACATCCGCAAGCCAGGCAACAGTCCCTACCTGGAGCTGAGAATCAAAGGTTCTAAAGGAGACTCAAATGTAGCGTGGATGAATAAGTGATCACGACGTGAGGCCTTTGCCGAACTCTTCTTACGATTCTGAAGAAGGCACGTAATGGTCGAAAGGGATAGAGGGGAAATTGGATTGACGGAGGGAAGAAAAGTAGAGGCTTAAATATTTCATCCGAGTGACGGAAAAACAAATGGGATCCCTTCAGTAAATCCTCCTCGAATGGCGACACCAGCGCTTTGAAGAGCTTCACGAGCGGTGGAGGGGAATGCAACTTTCAGGGGAGCTGAGGTAGTTGGACCGGAATGTGTATTAATTTTAATTATAAACCCAGGGTGAAATTATTATCATTTAGTACTACTACTACTGGTGTGATCAACTGGGTCAGGTAGTACTAAATGGGAGGAAAAAACTTCTTAACTTTGGCATGTGCAGACCGCATTCTGATTACAGGACTTCTTTTGTCATCTCGGCATGCGTCCAACCTCTATTTATTATTTCCATTAAGCCTGTTTCTTTTTTCTCCATCCCCCGCTGTTGTAAAAAATTCCCCTCTATTACGGCGTCCAGCACCTCGTCGCCATTTAATACCCATTTCAACCACCCACTCCGACTTATCCTAACGTGCACACGAGGCAGCATCCTCTGTAGACACCTTTTACGGAGACGTATTGTTTTATTTATACCAGTACAACGACGATTGTTCTAGGTAATTCTCATACCTGGGACATCTTAATTTCACAAACACAATACGAGGAGGGTATCTACATCTACATAATACCCTGCTAGCCGCCACATAGGCGTGTGGCAGGGGGTGTTATTTCACCAGCCGTGCAGAGATGTAAGTTTTTGGGAGATGAAATGGAGACATGTATTATGGGAGTGTACTTAGTGTAACTCAATTTTTACTGTGGTCACTTATTGTGCGCGGAAAGAACGAGTTTTTGTACCTATCTATTCGGCAGAGTATCTATCTTATTTTATCGCATCTTTCAGACCTAGAGATGTAGTGAGGAGTCATGATATTATTCTCTGTGTCGCTCTGAAATATACCAGTTATGAATATCTCAAGCAGCCTAGGCCTAGCGTGCAGCCTCCGAGTCTCTAGGGGCTCCCACCTTAATCCCTCTAAAAGTTGTGAGACACTATATGTACGCTCGTAGCAGTTTTCAACGAAACGCGCTGCTTTCCTTTGTATTTTAATAATTCTATATTTCTGAGGGTATACTTCTGGATAAAATAGCACTAGGTAGAGTAAGCGGCTGGAGGAAGTAAAAAGGGGTGATTGGTTGCTCACTGCTATTACAGGAGGGAGGGACGTTTGGCAGAAGAGGGATAGAGAAAGAGAATAGGTTTTATGGATGGATATAAAATAATAAATCATATGCTGAGACAAAAAAAGGAAATGTTACAGGTAGACAGGGCACAGAAAGTGCCAAAAAATCTGGAGGATATTCACTGGCTTATAGCGAAACTTACCTTTAACCAGTAGACTACTTTAATGGTCTGAATGGCTAGCTTAAATTTCCTCTTATTAATGGAAGACATTAAATTGGTTTTAGAATTTAAAAAACAATAGTTCAGGCTCCTCAACGAGGTGTCAAGTGAGATGTCAAGTGTCAAAAAAGAAAACAGAAAAGGAGTGGAAATAAAATTTCAATCCGTTTCGCAATGGGGCTGTCTCATGAGATTTCATCGGAAAGTGCTTTTCGAAGACAAAAACACTAATTGGCAAGTAAGACGATAAATTAAGAGAAATACTCAGCGCATCACTTGCTAGACCTCACTTGAATTATGCAGGCAGTATTTGGGATACTTATTAGGAAGTGTTAAAACCCAAGTCAAACCGCGAGCAGCGAAGATCGGCAAGATACGTGAAAGGCCGCTATGATTATTTCGTTAATATTGCTGGCCTTTTGCGACAATTGGGTTGGGAATAGCTTCCAGACGACTGATAAACGCTTAGAATTAGTCTATTACGCATGCTCAAAATCATTTTATTTGCCGGAGATAGATAAAAAACTTCAAAATGCGAAGGTAGATTAGATAATGAGAATAAAATTAGCAGAATAACCTGTAGATCAAGTAATAATAAAACTTCATTTTACCCGCGAGTGATATAGGACCATGGACGCTGTCAATGAGACTTTATGCCAGATTTCTCGATAGGTAGTGCGACTGTTTGACAACCTCCCTAATATCTCTATGCTCATCTAATATGTGATACTAACAACAACCCATGTACGTTTGCTGTGAAGCTCTAGTATAACTGTTCATATGTGCAGTTGGAATATGTGCGTTTGTGAATATTTAGCTCTTGCTAATGCGTCAGTAGCTACAGTTACATCAACTTAAGTAGCTTATTGTGCTATCCATGATGGTGATAACTCACCCCCATGCCTCACGCTCTTGAGGTTGGTCGCAGAGTATCATGTGGATGGATATCAAGGCGAGATCAGCGCTTTGAAGTGGTTGTCGAGCGGCTCAGGAGAATTAAAAGTGCGAGACTCAGAGGGGAGCGGAGAGGAGGAGGAAATGCCGTTGAGTAGACGAGGGAAATGCCGGGGAAGAGAGCAACAGAGAGACGAAGATTGATTCCGATTCCAGAGCCATTAGCGGAAGTTACCAAATTTCCCCCAAGATCGTTAATTGCATTTTTCGATTAGAACAGATCGCTCCAAGAGACCCACATCCTTACCGCCAGGCCTTTACATCCGCTAAGGGAAGGAAGAGGATACCGTTGGGCTCACGTACAAAGGGACAAGGGTCGACTCAGGTGATAAGTCTACGTGAATAGGTCTTACCCTTCGCTTTATATCATCAAGGGTTCATAAGGATTAGGAATAGTTCATAGATTTTCGATTTCTCTGAAATTCCTTGTCAAATCTTCGGATGATAAAGAAGAAAAGAAGCATAATTAATTTAAAGAGGGAATAATGTTGAAAAAATCATTTACCAAGTTAGTGTCTCTACACAAATACGAACTTCGATTAATGACGCGGTCACTGAGTTTTATAACACATGCTCTGGCGTATTTGTTATTTTTATCGCATCATAAAAACGAAAATATGATTGTTTTCCGTCAATTATTTCTGAAAAGCTTAAAGCAGTGGTTTTATACAATGCGATTTTAAGACTTCAACAGTGAACATAGCCCTTCTGGATTGGTATGCCTTACGGATAGCGACAGCGATAATGAGAAAGGAAAAAAACATAATTATACCCCAGAAGTTTGTCATAAAACATACATTCAATGTGAAGGTAATTGCCTTTCATCCCATATAATGATTGAGCAAATGTAAACCTCCAAAATTTCAAACACTAGAAAATGTACTGAGTGCTTTTTTGGCATTGTAATTTAGCAGTACCACTCGTATAAAATCTTAATGTTGATCACGACTAACATAAGATTAACTGAACTACTAAGAAACATAAGTTGCTAAGTCATCCTTTCCACTCCTTGAATAAATAATTCCTGATTGCGAATATTTCGACAAACTTAAATTAGCATGAATCGCGTTTATTACCTACGGCTTGTCGGTATTCCCGCGAGAACACACTAATTGTCAAAAGAAGGAAAGTGTTTTCATAAAATATTATTGCTGTGGGAGCAGAACAGCCAAAACGGAAATGAAATCTGAAAGCTACAAAGCTAAAATAAGTTAAATATGTCATTAAAATTACTTCCAAGCCTCCAAGCTTCCAAGAATATTATAATAATATCTCATGCTGGCATATTCGAGAGGGTAGGGTTTTGATAAAACGCCACATATTTTGGCAAAATTCCCTCAAAAAATGTATGTAAAACAATTCTGAAGGCTTAATTTCAATTTAAATTGGTGCGGAGTATTTA
The DNA here is from genome assembly GCA_963169105.1 of Ceriagrion tenellum. Lineage (NCBI taxonomy): Eukaryota > Metazoa > Arthropoda > Insecta > Odonata > Coenagrionidae > Ceriagrion > Ceriagrion tenellum. The sequence goes on from OY720637.1 coordinate 132,904,516, forward strand.
TATTACTAAAAAGTTCAGTATTTTTTTTTTTTTTTTTTTTTTTTTTAGAGTGAAACCATGAATCATTCTTGAGTGAGCTATTTGAAACGTGAAGGGGCTGAGCCTAGTCAGCAGCTGGTTAGGTGCTATTTTACAAAAGTATTTATAAGTTAAAAAATTTCAAATTCGAAGCATCCATTCCCATATTTTTCCATACGGGTTAATTACTTGTCATGCCAAACGTCCGGAAAATCAATATACAGCAACATACAAAATGTCCTGGGACCTTATTCAGGAGGGAATCGCAGTTGGTCGACCGCATATATGACGGAGTTTTGACGTCACACTCCAAAACTTTCCCTTCGTTTTCGCATTAAAAAACTTGAATTTTTTCGTTACGTCATAGCCGCAGTAATAAATGGGGCTTGATAGATTCCAGGCCTTTCCCAACAAAGCTTGAATTTCAATCAAATTCCACATCGATCATCCCACAAAGTTCATTACTGGTTTCTTCCCCGAGCTGTTAGCTTTGTACCCCGATGAAGGTAAGCAAGGAATGAACTGGGCATCCAAAACCTACGCCCCCGGTGTAAACCGGGCTGGCTTACACAAGAAAGGTGGTTAAGTTTTGACCAGCCTCCTAATCCAACGCCTAGGATTTGAGGATGAAAGAGAGGCGAGAGTAGGAGAGGTGTCCAGCACGAAGAGCTTGTGAGTTTGAGGGTCGTATTTGCCCTGGGATATTTGTTCGAATCGTAGAGCATTCGACATCGATACTGAACCCTGAATTTGGAGGGATCAAAGAGCTTACGAGGGTCGCGGCAAACAAGATAAATATATAAATATCCACGAACTGCATTCAGTCTTGAAGCATATTTCACAGTGAGCACGCAATGCGTAATTCAAGAAATAATTTCACGATGGCCACGCACATACAAAGGTTAAAACTGCAATCGTTAGTTATCTCTCCTAGAGTCAGATATTTACAATTTACACGATTAAGGTAATTTAAATGTAACTATCATTATGTAAACGCCATGTGGGTACATTGATATGATAGTTAATCACCTCAAATACTTATGTGACCTTTAGAAGGAATAGCATCAACGGTATTCTCTCAGCAAATATGATTTTAACTATTTTTAAGGCCAAGAATGACATCTATAGGTGCATTTTAGACACCAAAAGTGGTATGAGGAAAATGCTTAGCAAAATTGCAATTTGGCATTGCGGGCGCCATAATATTCCATAAATGATAGAGACGTTTTCATACGTGTTAATTTCACTTAAATTATCATAAATCAGCTTAAAAAATGATCAGAAAATTGACTCACCTCTTTTTCTCGGAAAATAGCAGAAGAAGCCAATAGTTAGAAGAGAAAAATATCAGTGATGAACTCACCTGCAAAATGAAAGAAATCTCGTAAATACATAATATATTTGAGGCACTCATATCAATAGCTTAAAGAAATGACCCTAAGAAGAGTAAAAGTAGTTTGTTATTAGGTTTCAAAATCTAGATACAAAGGTATAAGATTAGAAACATTTTGCAATAGATATCGCTTTATGGCCATATAAACCGATTGAAATCACCATTTTTCCCGATGTTACCAAAGGCATATGTAAGAAAATATAATTCAATGTAGAAAATGTTAAAACAACATATTTTCTAAATCCAAAACCTCAAAATATGCTAAATAATTCGCCGTAAAAACCAAAATCTTATTTAAAACTCACATGGAAATTATCAGGGAGACAAGATTTCTACCATGACAAATAATGTAATTTATTAGCCCCTACTGAATGGTGAGTTTAGCAAAATATTACAAAAGGCAATCGGAAAAATTTGAAAGAGAAGCTGCATCAAAACTTTTCTGATGGGCAATGAATGCATTTTTTTTGAAGCAAATGAAATAGTAAAAACCATTGCCACTTTTAACATTTGCATTGAATTAACTGCGATTTTGAAAACATGTCAATTTAAAATTACTACTGGAAAAAATAAAACTGATAAATATTAATTAAACACAATAGTCGTAAGCAAGAAAACATTAACAAGTTTTCTGGTTGACTCTCTCTGGTAATTTCCCTGATAGTTAAACAAGTTGGTGGGCATTCACATTTTAACGAAAGAACTGGTTCCATCAGTTTACGAATAACGACCAAGATCAACCAAATATTAAATAATAGAATGGCAAGAAGTTCCAAAGTGAGAGGTCAGAACATTGATCGGGATCCACTAATTCCCGATTATTTAGAGAAAACCATCAGCAAGATAATTTATATGGTATACGTGACTTGAAACTAATGAATTATTCACTTCGCTCGGGAGTTTATTCCACGCCATTATACAGTACATACTTCATGCATGTCTGTGATGAGAGCCAAGGGAAAAGAAAATATTCACTCTATGAAGCATTTGCAAAAGTATTTTCAAAAACAAATTCCTGAAAGAGACTGGCTCGACCAAAAATCCTGCAGTAAATTTCGATGAGAGCCGGTTTTTCGATCCAAAAAGTAAATTTATGCTGACGAAAAAATTTAAGCGAGAATTCCTTTCAATTTATTCCGCGTACGATTTGGGAACATAGCAGCTGTAAGTCAAAATTCGGTAAGTGGTAGGAATAGGTAGCTTGACTTTTACCATTTTTTTTAAAAGATTTATATTTCTCCATTTTTAAATGGGGTTATAAATAATTATTTACGTATGATGGGCCTGAAATTGAGTAATTTTTCTTAAAGTTTTTCTAGTTAGTATGACCAAATTTTGCTAAATAATACATTAATAGGTAATAGTGAAATGTATTGCGAGTGAAGTCTCCTACAAATGTGCTAATTATAAGTCTCGTCATTGTGATAACAATAACATATATAGCCTGTGTGAAAGTAATTCCATGGCTTATGTGAGATCACCACTTGCAAAGGAGTGTAAAACCACCTCTCGGTCCTTTACTTGTGGAGCAGTTTAAAAGACTCTGTTCTTGTAGCGTCATCCAGTTATTGATTCAACTTCAAGTCGGCATTAACGAGTTGTCATATGAAAAAGCATTCTATTTTTTTCCAATGACGCTGAATAAGCTGCAATTATTTCGTACACCATAGGACAATATTTATTTATCACCAAGAAAAACCGACTTAGCTGGAAATATTCGTTCACAAAATTAATTTCTCTCTTTGAAGTTTACATTCAATCTCGAATCGCTCGAAGGCTGTTTTTACGGAAGACGCTAACGCATGAATTAAAAAATCAAAAACAATATTTACATATTCCTTCACAGCAGGAAAGAAAAGGATATTGTCCTTTGGCACATCCTCTTTGTCCGCTGTCGCCACCAGGTCGAGGGGCCGGGCCTCTTGCCTCGCCCCGGGGCGCAAAAATATTGAGACGGGGCTGCCTCGAGAAAATGCCTCGTTGATCCTAAGAAGACCTTAGGGTCGTCCCACCGATTCGTCCTCACCCTTCGCCCCTAGCCCCCCATCCACCCCTCTCATCCCCCTCACAGGAAAGGACTTCCCGTCGATTCAAGGCCTCCGGCAGCTTCCTCCTCGAGCACGCACAAACATATTACACACTCCCTGCCCCACGACCTCTCTCTACGCCTCCCCATTGACCTCCGCATCTCACTCCTCGCATCCACAACAATGGAAGCACGTCAACCTGTGGGAGGAGGACTAAGGGTAAAGCGAAAAAGGTGGGAATAAAAGGATAGATTTTCAATGTAGAGGATATGCACAATGCCAGAGGGTGAATGTATCGCACTGCAATGGAGGAAGTACGTGAACTTTAAAATATGGACCGACGGAAAACTCAGTTCTTCAGTGTATCGTCGAATTTTCGTACATCTCCCTTCTATGAATCGCGCCAATAAAATTAGAGAGCTAGATTGTAGAACCGATAGGTATAAAATGTCATTTTTTCCGCGTACCATTCGGGACCATAACAGCTGCGATCGTCGTCATGAATAGTGCAAATAGTGACATTAGCTAGATTGTACATCTCTTTCTTCATATTTTTTACGTTCTAATTGAGGTATGATGTAAATATTGATGTTCTTATTTATGCATGAGATTTTTAATCTGTAGTAGTATTCCTCGTACCCCTTGCACGTTGGAACAATTGACGATAGAATGTCTCTTGGTTAGTAGATTTTAATGGGCGCGTTGCATGTATTGTACGCTGGTTTCAATGTAGTTTCGGTGTTCTGCCGTAAAATTAATGCATGCCTGGTGTGGAAGCACCCCCTGCCACACACCCTTTGGGTGGCTTGCAGGGTATGACGTAGATGTAGATGTATGAATGCATAAATAAGAATTTAAGATGCATCTACCTCTTATCGGTCACCTGAAAGCCACCTCATGGGTCTGCGTAAGGAACGACTCCACAGCGAGTATATGCTAACCGTTAAACCCACTGTCATGCTGTTTATTACAATTTTTCTTAAAATACCAATAAATAGGGTCATAAGTAAGAGACTCCACATTAAGAAAGGGAGAAACTTACAGGTAAATTTAAATTAATATTAAATCTAAATCGTCAATGACAGACAGTCTGACACACTGTTTGAGTCAGAGATTTCACCAGCCTTACAGCTTCTATTTATCTACTCATGAGGAATGGATAGTGTCATCAGTTAAAGTTTGTACACATATGATTCTTCCTTCTTTCGTTAGCAGCCCTGGGGATGTTTTGCAGCAACTCGCCATTATTCTCTATTCTCCGCCATTCTCTTCAGTTCGTAATATGAAGTTGTGTTAGTGTCTGTCATTATCTGTGTAATGTATGCAAGTGGTGGTCTTCCTCTAGTGTTTCTCCCTTCCATCATCCCTTAGATGACTCTTACCAGCAGGCCATTATGTCTGAGTGTGTGTCCTATCATATTTCCTCTTCTTGTTTTTAGGCTCCTCATAAAGCTTCTGCTTTCTCATGCTCTTCTGAATACTTCTTCATTTGTCTCTACCCAACTGAACTTGAGCATTCTTTTCCAGCACCAAGCCTCAAAAGCCATCAACTTCTTCTCTTCTGGTTTCCCTATTGTTCATGTTTCGCTGCCATGCAAAGCCACACTCCACACATACGTCTTCAATAGCCTTTTCCTTATGTTTAGGTCTATGTTTAGGTCTATATGATGGTTAAGATGATGTGAACACTGAAGTCACCGCTAGTAGCATGAGAGCACAACCATAATGCAAAAGTAAAGCCTTTCCTGGTAGAATATAATCGATGGCTTTATATACAAGCATACTCATAGCATTGCTCCCATTCACCAGAGTATAGTTATTTGCGTTGGGGTTCGTTAACCCCTTGTGCCATAGGAAAAAAATTGCTAAAACCATTTATGAAAGAGAGGAAATATATATTTAAAGGAAAGGGGGCCAAAGAAAACAGTACTTAAAAACCAGCTGTAACTTCCTGCAAATCATTCCATTTGAAAATAATTATAATGTTTTCTTTATTAAAAATCTGAAAAAAGTAAAATTAAATTGCAAAATTAGGATGAAATGGCGAAATGGCATATGACTTTTAATGATCAAGCCATTCAACTAGCAATGTGGGGAGTCAATCGAAATGGGTTTTGCTAAGACACTTTACGACCATCTGCATTAACTTTTATATCTGATGGACAGTAAAAAACAATAGACGCATCTATATCACCAACAAGCATCGCATTGATTGTGCAATGAAATTACACCGCCTTTCAAAGCTTCGCATCCATATAACTGTACGTAACAAATCAATCTGCCGAAATAGGACTTATTACTGCACTTCTGTAAATATCTAATTTTACGAGGAAAAATTTATTTTATACATATCATTAAAAGTTATGTACTATGAATTTTCTTGAATTTTATTAATAGAAGAAAAATAGTTCTCATACTTAACTCGCATAAGAAATTACACTAGATAATACACTCGTCAGTGACAAAGAAGTTAACTTTCACACGTAGATCTACCTTTAACATGAACATTGCGATGTAATCAGTTAATCAACATATGTCTTTTTCCTGCAGGGAGTGCATTTAAGGAGAATGTAAGTGAAATGGCTTCCTTCATTGTCGAAGGACGTCTTAATGTTTCACGCCGGCCATGCTCTCTGAGCGGAGAAGACGGAGGTAAAGGAGGGATTTTAGGAGCTTGGTGAAAGAGACGGAATGGTGGCTGGGGAGTACCCAGGGGCGTCCCCCAGCCATTGTTGTCGCGAATGGAGCGAAGGAACGGAGTGGGCGTCGTAAGCGAGCAAGGAGAGATAGCGAGGCGGGCTACGCCGTGAGGATGTGGTTGGCGCAGGGTCCAAGTTGCAAAAGGCGCCGAAAACACACTAGCAGTGGGCGTGGCCACCACCTTGCTAACAGAATAGCTTCTGAATGAGAATCCGTAATGGATCATTATTTCCCGGCAATGTTGATCGGGAGATAAAACAAAAATAGTGCGCCAAAGTTTTGAGATACTGAGGTTAGTCTTCATGACGTACATTGCTGAATCGTACCGACATATTTCCAAACTCTACGATGTAAAATTCATGAATTAAGCACAATACTACGCTTGGACTGAAAATAAAACCATCATAAATCAATCTATCAGACCAAAAATTAAGCCTTCAATAAATATTCACACTATTGATTCTTACGCAAAAGGAAACTTGTTTATCTCAGATAGTGTCAGCTGATGATAAGTATTATCTAAAGCCCACTGTTCCCGGAAAGTATAAGCGACCTAGTAAGATATCTTCAAGAGTATGTAATCAGCTCTATTCTCTGAGATAAAGAACTCATACAACATCTAAATATGCTTGAGTGTGCGTATTAAAATGGAAAATCATGTAGAGATTTGAAATTACTATGCACGTGAATATGAAATGTGATTGCTGGGACAAGCAGAACATTTGTAAACGCAGATCTCCCCTAGTTTCTGTAATAAGTATGCAAAAATAGACAACTTCCACAGTGATAAAATTTATTGCGACCGGTTTCGCTTTTTACAGCATCTTCAGGTAGAAATACCAAGTGTTCATAAGTATATACATATGGGAAGGCGGGTGGTGGGAAGGAGGGGGTGGAGGGGGGTGGTAGGACGATTTGATGGACGGAGGGGAAGGGAAAGGAGAGGAGGGTGGAGAGTCACGGGCAAGAAGGTTAGGAAAAACCAGATAGGAGTCGGGAATAAGTAATGAAAGCACATACACAAGGCGGTAAGAAAAAGTTCATAATGTGCTTCCTCATCAACAGGTCAGAGTTGGTTGGCGTTAATGACTGGTGTCCTGGGGTGGATGCCGAAGAGCCAGCGCTGGGAGAGCGTCCCGGGGACGAGTTGAAACCTCGGAAAAACCCCCTGGCTCGACATCCTCTCCTGGTCACTGGTCCCTCCCTGATGGTGGTACGGCCGCTATACCCTCGCCACGGGCGTCCTGTGGTGTCGACCGTTGAGGAAGATTGGGGAAAGCTTGGATGGGAAAAATTTCCGCCGTCTCTGTCACCGTCTCGTCTCTGTGGGGAAAAATACCGCCATCTCTGTCGGAGAGGAGGGTGAAGGGGAGGAAAGGGGGAGGGGAGGAGGAGAGGAAATGGGGAAATGGGCTGCTAGGAAAAGTCTATGGATAGGAGGGTTGAACTGCTACTGTATAGTAGATCGTGGGGAGGGGCATGTTCTTCCTTTTTCTCATGTCGATTTCTAATTGCTCCAGAGCGTCCGGTTTTCTCCCTTTGTTGGCTATGTGTAGAATTTCGGGCTCAAAACTGCAATTATGCCCTGATTCGATCAGATACTTGGCCACCATAGATGTAATATTTTGTGTTTCTGTGCACTTCTTATGTTCTTTCATCCTGGTGGTGAAGTCGCGACCTGTTTGCCCCACATATGTGGCACCACATTCACATGATAACTCGTAGACACCACTTTTCTTGGTTTCTTCAATTTCGTCCTTGTTCTTGCATAGAAGCTTGGCGAGAGAAGTTGGTGTGTAAAAGGCGACTTTGTATTTGTCTCTCGGGATGAGGTTCACTACTTTGTATGTTAACTTACGTAAAAGTTGAAGTTTGCACCACTTCCTTCCTTTACAGCTGTCTATTGATAGGAGGGAAGTGCTCAAGCCTATCGCCTGCTTCTTCCGTTTCTTGGCGAGGAAGGAGTCGATCACTTTATCCGTTGTTCACGGCGATCTTCTTGATCATCCGAAGTTCCTTCCTGTAATCGATTTCAGGCATAGGTATATTTAATAATCTGTGAATCATTGAGTGGAAACTAGCTAATTTTTGGGACATCGGGTGGCAGGAATCCGACGGTATCACTTGATCTATGAAGGTGGGCTTTCTAAAAATGGCGAATTCGTGCTTAGAAGTGCTGATGTTGATGGAAAAATCAAAATTTATCATTTTACCGGTTTCAAGTTCCATAGTGAAGGTGATGGTTTGATGCATGGAGTTTAAAAATTCTAGGAAGTTGTTTAACTGCCTGTAACTCCCCATCCAACAACAGAGGACGTCGTTGACGTATCGATACCAGTATAAAATGTTTGCTGTTCGGTTATTCTTGGGTTCGAAGATTCGCGCCTCTAAATTGTCCATAAATATTTCAGCCAGTATTGGAGATAGGGGTGAACCCATGGCCAGGTTCTCCTTCTGTTTGTAGTACACTCCGTCGAACAAAAAATCCTTCCCACCACCCACCTGCCTATATATACTTACGCACACTTGGTATTTCTACCTGAATATGATGTAAAAAGTGAAAACGATCGCAATAAATTTTATCACTGAGGAAGTTGCCTATTTTTTCATACTTAGTTATGTTCCGTTTCCACTTCATCAAGCCTGAAACCATAGAGTAGTTTCTGGAGAGTAAATTAATGGTTCCTTTCAAAAATTGACCACCATGATGGCTTTTCCGAAGATTTTAACGCATATGTGGTTACGTAATCGATTTCACGGGATTCGATTTCAATTTGAAATGGAAACGCGTTCGAATTTGAAATTATTTGAGTCGATTCCATTGTAATGAAGAATTTAGAATGCGAAAGGACCCTCATTATCATTCGACTTGGGAGTGTAGGTCAACATCCTGAAATCATTCAACTTCCTGCTTTTCTTCGTCGCCCGATCCTCCCTCAATTGTGGTCAGGGGTTGGCTTCGTGGAGGAAACCCAACGAATTCCGAACCCAGGAGGGTCTGGTGAATAGGAGACGTGGCTAAGTTATTTTAGCGCGGGCAGAATCGAGAGAACGTGGATGCAATAGCGAGTTTATTATAATGAAGAAGGAAAGGCGATATGGGAGAATAGGGAGGAGTGAATTTCGGCTATTACTCATTTAGGTATTACATGGTAGGTCATTTGGGGGTAGCCATCAAAATATGACGCCTTATGTACCGCTGAGGATAAGAGTGCAATTGAGTGAGGAAGAGAACATCTGGGAAATAGAAGGAGAGTTTGATTAAAGCAGGCAACTCAAGCTTGGAAGTAATGATGTAGGTCTTTAAAACACCTATTTCAAACACACTCCCACTTGGCAATCGAGCTAAGGCGATAAGCATAGCAGAGAAACAAGGTTGGATACATTGGAAGAGACGTGAGGTAATCGAAGAGAGGTGGATTTCAAATTGCTGCTTAAAACCATAAAACATGGATATTTAGGTGGAGTTGAAGAGAAAATCAACATAAAAAACACGAAGGATGGGGAAGTCTTCATAGGAAAATCACGTTAAAGAAGTGCCTCATGTAAGCTATAACGAGAGGCAAAATGAGGGGGAAGAGTTACACAGCTAGACCAAGAATATAGTACAGGTAACTAAATGCAAAGTAAGCACAAGAGAAAAAAGTTATATAAGATACTATCTCTGGCGATACTCGGTGGAATCATAACCAAGTACTTGTTTTTCATTCATTGTGAAAAATTATGTTGAAGTTAAGCGATTATTTGACAGGAATGCAAGATAAGTAGCTGCACAAACCAACTTTTGGACTAATGATTGTTGATCTGGGGTATATAGGAAGAGAGGAGAAAAACCTGGTGCTAAATTTTGCCCACTCTTGCCAGCGTAGAATGCCAAATGGCTCACAATTGAACATCTCATCCGACGGACGGAGCAATGTCGTTATATGAAGTGCTCCCTGCATAGTGATCAAGTGAGAGTCGGGATTTGGCTAAATATTTCCGCCATAGAGCTACTCTTCAATTTTGGAAGGTTTCGCCTTAATCTTATAAAAACGTTTCGGAAGTCTTCTGCTGACGACGCTTAGTAAGACCTGGTACAATCCACATAGCATGCAACATCGCCTAAGTAAAATCCTCATTGGTCGTTCATTCCTAAGGCTGTTCGAATCCTTGAGGTGTAGTGCATATTGGTGACAAGTCAACCCCAACCAAACACCCTTGAGGTGGCTAGCAGGGTAATGTGTAGGTTTAGATGAATGCAGCTGACAGACCGTCCCTAACTAGTGCTATTTATCTTATTCTCTAGTAGGTTTTCTTATGCATTTTTTCCTCTACATTTGATCCATGCCTTTTCTCCTTAGCCTTCCTCATGGGACTTCCATTTTTCCTTTAATTCTATTCTCTAAAAGCCTATGGTGCCTCAAGGTGTATCTAATCCTTCTGGTTTTTTATTTCTGCTAAGTTTCCATAACATTCTTCCCTCTTTAATTCTTCTGTTTACTAATTCATTTCTAATTTTATCCGTATATTCGATTCCTAGCATTCTCCTTCAGAAAATGATTTTGAAAGTTTGTTATCATTTCTGGTCCGCTTATTCAATGGCCCATGCTTCCGATCCAAAGAAGCCCACGCTCCACCGGCATGTTATCCCATACTGTTTCTCTATTCGCAGTCTTATCTCATGTTAACAGAGCCGTTGCTTTTTCACGATGAACGGTTTTTTAGCTTGAGCTCTTCTTCACTTAATGCCCGTCGCACTTCTCCAGTCCCACTCGACGGCCCTTCCAAGATAGAGTTGAAGAGAAGGAATTCAGAGAATTCAATGGTAACATTTACAATAGCAAAGACTTATAACACATGACCAGGGCCTCATCGCTCAAGCGTCATATTCAGGTCACCTTGCTGTTGTAAGCTATAGTGAGAGGCAAAATGAGTGGGAAAATTACAAGGTAGACCAAGAATGTAGTACAGGTAAACAAATGCAAAGTAAGCACAGGTGAAAAATTATATGAGATACTGTCTCTTTAGGTATCGTAAATGTTACCATTAAATTCTCTGAAAAATAGAAACCACAAAGTTACTGAGGAACTTTTATTATTTATTAGAAGGAATATACTTGCTCTGATTTTTCTTCCCCTGAATAGTCATCTAGTCAGTTTTAATTGTTCCTCATGTCTTGGTCGTCTCCTCCTAATATATTTTCAAGTTAAAGTAAAAACATCCCTGATGCTAAGTTATTTCATTACTCCTATCTTAAGCCTGAATCACACGATACTTGACCTTGTGCAAGTCAGAGGATGCTAGCTATCATACTAGGACTTGTGCAATGTCAAGTATCGTGTGATACAGACCAAGCATACTGGAAATCCTGCATGATCGCTTGCATACTAGCTGGTATCCTTGTTTTCGTAATTGGTGCGGTACTAGTTTGATACTTGCTCCTAGTAGGACCTAGTAACCGCCGACCAATCACTTTTGCTCTTTGCAATGCGGTCATCAATTTTTTATGTCAGCGCCTCCATAGTCCCACGTGACAATTACAATTTCCCGCGATCAAATGAACAACTCAAACCTCGCAACAAGACATAATGGCATGGGTACCTGAGGCAATTGAGGTTGAGGAGCTGCAGCGGCTAAAAGCCGTCGTCTTCGTTCTAAATCGTCCATTTCGGTCGTCACACTCATTCCGCGACTGTACTAGATCCAAGATCTACTAAACAGACCTTGTACAAGTTTAAGTATCGTGTGTTAGCTCCTAGAAAGATTTCAAGCATGCTAGGTTTCGTACTAGAAATCCAGTACTCGCTAGCATCCTCGGACTCGTACAAGGTCAAGTATCGTGTGATTCAGGCTTTAGCAAAGTTCTAACAGTATTCTAACAATTTCATTATAGTGTGTGTAGCGGGAAGTACATGCATGCGTAGTGTGGAGCCACTCTATGCCTCAAATCTTTGCAAGGAGTCACGTAGATGTAGACCTCCGAGGCGGAAGGGATGGACGGGTCGGGGGGGTCGGGAGGGGGGAGGAGGGAAGACGGCTTTTCTGGTATGCCTCAACCGAGCGATGGGTCCTTAGGGCTGATGGGAGAGATGATCGATTCCGGGACGGAAGATGAATACGCCGAGCCGGCTGAATGGACCCAGCATCCCACATCCTTCCTCTCCAGCACTCTCTCACCCTCCCAGCCGATCTCCCTTGCATTTTGAATTTGGGAAATTCCACGCAGTGGGCGGAGGGCAAACGAGGCGCGAGGAGGAGGAGCAGGATAGAGAGTGAAGTGCCCTTGACGGGCGATAGGACGAACGACGGGAGATATCCTTCGGGCGATGCGTTTAATCAGAACCCTCGGGGAGGGATCATGGGAATGGTTGGCCTTACTCCTCCAGACTCCATTTTCAATGCCGTTAGCAATCTATTTTCCTTTCAGACCGCACTTGCAGAATGTACTCCCAAGATCGCGGTCCAGTTCTTCCTAATGCAGTTCAAGGTACTGAGGAGGAGCTAGCTACACTTCTCAGTTTTGTTCAAATACGAATGATTCCGTTGGCGTCACTAAATTGCGACTGCTACCAGTATACAGTCAGAACAGTTGTGCTGGAGGGCTGGTGAGACGTACGCTCATTTAATAATAAAAATATTCCAGTATGATTTTATCAAGCGAAAGTATTATTTCCAAACATGCCCTGTGAGTTTAATGCACAAAATTATCTTTATGTTGTAACAAACATTTCTTGAACATGGAATGTTAAACTGCTACATTAATTATTTAAAAAGCGTGATGAGAAATATATTTATGCTTTAATCATATATCAGTTTGGAAACATAGTAACCAGATAATAACCGCATCTATATTTCATGTCGTTGCTCACCAAGGAATATTTCGTGGCTATGTTAAAGGACGATGAATAAGTGATCTTTCACGTTGCTCGAAGGTGTAACAAACGTTTCTGCAGCTATTAAAGACGCTGCTGGGGAAACGACATCGTCCATTAACACAAATGAAAACTCGCGAGTATTAATAACACCACTACCTCGAATGCGTCGTGATATCCTCTTACTACTTATTCCCATCCATAAAAATTAAAAACATACTCAAATATCACAATCGAATTAAAAGCGAGTAATTTACGCTCCATGATGGAATACGTCTATATGCGTCGCGTAAGGTTCTTTCTATTACCGATGTAATTACCTGATTATTTCAAAATAAAAGCTACTAGATAGGAGCAATTAACACTAAATTTATAAAAAAAAACTTTCTCTCATAGCAGGGATTACTCGTGCCTTTAAAGATTTTCCTTTAAAATCATCGAAGGTATGCATTTTCAGAGCTATAAACTTAAAAATTAGGCAGTAAAAGAACTTCCGTTCCATAGTGAAAATTACGGGTATACCTAACTAGCATGGTAAATGCTTCCAAGGCGAAATTTGAGGCTTTATGACTTCCTTATCAGAAGCAAAATGGAGGGGGGGGTAAATATTTTCACCCGATTTCTGGCTTAAAGCTTTTCGACGAGATTATAAATGACGCAGAAGCGCAGCACGTGAGCCCGTTAATGACGCTGAGGTAATTTTCGGCCGAAAAACGTCTGAACGCTAAACGCGGAGTTCTTCATAATTTATGATCCCCGGTGGGTGGTCCGTTGAAACTCATGAGGGTAATTGATATCGAATTCATGTCAGCAAATAAATATCTCACGAGAGGAGGTTTTTATGGGACGACGTCTATTATAAAACTACACAAATATCATAAAACACCAATTATGGCGCTTAGTAAACGACAATGGAAAGCGCAGCTCATTAAAAGCTTATATCCATTTCGCCGAACCCGTTTTGTGGACCGGCTTGTTTCAGATCATTGAAAACAGGAAAAGCGGGAAATAAAATAGATTTATCTACTATGCAGTAGGGAACTATAATTTCGTGGTTGTTGATTCTCATACCTAGTTTTATTCTCTCGGTTTCTTGTGATGCCAAGAAGAGAGGGTACGATTATTCTAAAATCTACGGCCTAATATCCCTTTCTCTTTCCAACCTACATACGCATACAATAATTAACCCTTTGCGCGTCAATGTTAACACTAGAACGACGGGACGTTGGCATTGATGAGAACAGCAGACTTTAATTTCTCACTCACAACTCACGGAGAATTTCAAATATCGTGAGGAGGTAAAGTTAACGAAATGAAATCACAAAAGACAATGTTTTCCTTGATTATTTAAAGCAATTTTTCTCTCATTTAAGAATCTGCAACTAAAAGCATATTTATTATTTTGCTAATTTATGAGCGTTATTTATCAAAATTACTGGAAAAAGCGGACACATTAATCTCCAGCACGTAAGATGTCACCGTAATCAATTTTTTAATTAGCAATAAGGTAACACTAGCTAATAGGTTTTTGGGCCCGTGGTTCAATTGGCCGCGCACAGCATGGATGTCAAACCTGCATATTGCAAATTTGCGGTCGTCGTGCTTCAAACCAAGCAAGCGGTAAGTGCTCTTTGGCCATTTTGATTGAATGAGAACAATGAGGAAGACCAAGCGATAAGTACCTGGGAAACATCGTGCCGATGAGGAATTTTTGAGATGTTAACAAGCCATGTCAGTTCAATATTTCCCGTAACCAACATTCGTTGAATGGAATTTGACCTCAGCCTTTTTATAAATTACGATTGGTCATGGTATTCTAACTTAGGGGGAAATTTGACTTAATATCCTCAGACTCTGCGCAGAATTTAATCTGCATTAAGTTATTATTTTTGGGTGTCTATTACGCATCAAATTTTGATGAAGGTGGCTGTCATGAATTTTCAAGGCATTTCAATTTGCGCTTATTGCATTGTCAATAATTTCTTCGTTGCTTATGAATTTATTCCAATTCCAAAACCAACCCCTTTAATCATTCTTGCAAAATTTTAAGAAAAACAGGTCGCTAATGCTGAAAATAAAGGTCACCATGGAAGGAAAATTCCATTTTTTTTAAATCCACTGGGACGCTATTACATGCATTGTACTCGATTTTTCGTGACTAAGAAAAATCTACAATTCCGGTTAGTCCAATCTGCGGTATTTCAAAACGTAGGAAACAAAACTTATAATTATTTTTTGTGGTAAATCCTTGTCTTTGTGTGTGTAATTGTAATAGACCCTTGAAAGATGAAGGGAAGGGTAGATTTTTCTTAGTAACAACAAGTCGAGTACGATGCATGTAATGGCGTCTGATATGGAGTTTTCTTTCTATGGGATTTCTTATTACTCTCATAATAAAACTATAGAGCAAAGTTTTAAATGTGTAATCCAGTATGTTTGTTCACTATGCGTACAAAGTATTCACGGTGACTTCTCTTAAAAAAAATGAATGTGTTTTTCGGCTTTTCTTTTTTACTTCCTCTCTTCTCTGATAAAGAAGTCTTTCTTGGCTGGATCTGGAATCAAAATCCGGGCCGCGCAATCAAGGATCAACCACTAGTTCATTTTCTGACAAAGTGACAGCCACTAGAGGTGTTGACGGTGAAAAAGCCAAGGTAAAGAGACTCGGAAAACGAGCATCACAAAGGAGCGCAAGAGTTAACGAGTCTCTCGGCACCTCAGAGTCACGGTTCTTGAAGCCCCTCTTCATTTGACACGCGGTCGGCTCTCTTTCATACGCCGGCATTGTTGCGAGCGGTGGCATGCGGCACCCGTCCTTCTTAAAGGAAGGAGCAGGATGAAGATGAAGAGGAGCAGATGACAGCGGAAGGAGCCTCTCGCGAAGTGGACGGAGATTGGAGGAGCGCCACTGGGCGTCCTTCTTTGTAAATGAGAGCGAGAAGGAAGGGGGAAGGGAAGGAGACACCTATACGAGTGGGCACTCAGAACTCAGCTGTGGGAGCGGTAGCCAGTCCCAGCATCTCACTCCAAGGCCGTTGCCTCGGAGAAGACGTACCAGAGCGACCTCGAGAAATAAAAAAAAGCGACATTAGTAAGTGACGGAGTGGTGCGGTGAGGAGAGCTTTTCCAGACCGACTGGGTGCCGAGGGATCCCGCGCCCACGGTGGTGCTCGAAAAAGCCGATCGGAGAGGAAACGAGATTATGATCAGCACCATGCAGCATTCCGAAAGGAATTCCATAAATTGATAAAAAAAGCTGCGAAAACCTTCAAGCAAAAGTGATTATTAGATACTGACCTCGCATGCAATCTCCGGCATGATATACTCTTGCATGTTTTAGTATCTTGTAGTGCTATTTATCTTTCGTATTAATAATACTAACCAGTAGTTGTATTTTGAGTAATGTGCTGTATGGCAGCATGTTCTTCTACGCATCACGATCCTAGTTTCTGGTCTGACTGCGTACCGTTGCCCTAACTCCTTTTGGCCAGCGTCTGGCATTCGGGGGAACGTGTGCGGTTCTCATTTGAACTGGGATGAGTGCTGCATGCCTGGTGAGGAATAACACCGTGCCACACACCTTAGTGGTGGATTGCACGGTATTTCGTAGATTTAGATGTAGATGAAGGTTCCAATCATTCTTCTTCACCGGGACTCGAACAATGTATCGTGCCGAGAGATTCAACCAGTTAGGCTACCAGAGCGCCCTCCCCCTCTATGGATTTTTGTGAGCTTTAAAGGAGCAAAATGCTCATGAATGTTAGACATGCAATGCTAATAAGGAATTCAAAGCGAGCGGTAAGCGCTACACTCTGCAGCGTTTAAGTTTGCGCACAAGGGATTTCGCACTTGCAGGTAACTCCGCCATATCAATTCATTGGAAAGTCCCGGAAACACCAAAGGTTGACGTACGTACCATATAAATGTGACATTGATACCGTAGAAATTCATATCTTTCATTCCATTAGCTTAAGGAAACTGCTTAAGAAAGCTTTGCGACACAACATCACGGCTGTTTTACTATCGTTCCATACAGGGATTGCGAGGTTCAAAATATGTTGACAGCAGAAATCTTGTGTAAATAATTGCGATATAATGGAAAGATAATGATAGAATATTTTGTTAGTAAAGAGATCCTGTGAATTGATGAAGCAGCACAAGTAACTGTATTAGCAGAATTATCCATCAACCATTATTACCCAGATCTAACAGTTTACCAAACGGTGCAATGCTAAATAACATGTAAAAACAACCATGTTCGGCAGCAAACGTAAAATCAGACATGGTTATGGACAGAAAATAAACAAACTAATCGTTAGTGCGATGGAAAAGTTTAGATGAATCTCGTTATATTACTAGCCCATTTTATCCACCATCCCACTCGCATGAAAAATTATCCATATGGAGATTGACTGTTGAAGCCCGTATAAAACCTATTTTTCTTTGTGGGAAACGCACCTTCTATGATAGATTTAGTGATAGGTTACCAAAATGACAATGGTTAAGGATCTCGGTATAGTCCATTTAAAAGTCTGAAAGTTATTCAATACCATCAGTGAAACGTAAAAATTATTCAAAATACTTGAAAATTAGCGGAGAATGTGAAACATTCAGTTACCGGTAATAAAATCGAGGATCAACTTTACATTTCATGAACCACATCTTTAAGGTTAAACTTAAGTCAAAAAACTGGTTACGATTTTATAGAATGTTCCCGTGCAAATGTTAATGAATTTTTCTATTGTCTTTCAACTCCGATAAACGATCTCCAAGAGTTCCAACGAAACTTTAAGAAGACCGTTTTCTTAAGCTGTTCCATTAACCGCTGCATGTGTTATATGTAACTAAATTTTCTCTCGAATTAATCTCCTATGCCTCGATCGTTTCCTCCATCGCAAAAATTGCCTGAGTCATTTGGGAAGACGTCGTCTTTACCATTTAGAAGAATAATCACAAAATATGATTTAATAAACATTTTGTTTTTCCATCTTTACAGCAGACAATTAACCTCGTCTTTCTTCGTCCCTCTGCCTAATGTACTTCTTGTATGGTTAGCCATCCTCTCCGTTCATCTGTCTATCTTTTTCTTGGTCTTCCAATACTTCTTTTTCCTTTCGGAAACTATTCTCGTGCTCATTTATTTTAGATGCCCACTTGTTAATGCTTTTCGCATGTTTTCGTTTCGCTCCCTGCCCATTAATATTTTACCTGCGATCTTCCGAAGAATTTTAATCTCACAACTCAAAAAGATATGAAATTTTAATCTTAAAATAACATAAAAATATGAACCGTAGAGAATAAATTCTATTCAAAAATTCTAAAACTCTATTCAAAAGGTGTCTCCTCGAAATACTCTTGCGATAAGATAAAAAAAGTGTATCCATGTATGGAATAAATACGCGGGGATTTGCGACTAAAGGAGATAGGAACTCATTTCCTCGAACACGGCGTAGTTTGGAGCGGAGCGGTGTGAAAAACGGACATTCGGAGATCAATATTTTTCCCAGACTCAAAATCAATATCGTCGGTTTCTTTCAAGAAAATGTTATTTTTTTGTATCTTTTCGTCATTTTTCCTTCTTTAAGTTCCGCTGAATGAAATCCTCGAAGCCCTCGCACGGAAAGGAGGGGGTAGAGAAAAGAGTGCGATAATAAATATACGGTGGCAATATTTCCAGGTGGGAGTAGGGGGAAGGGATTGGGTGTGAGAACAGAGGAGGGGGGTGGGGTGTTGGCCGTGGGCCGAGTCGCGGTCACGGTCACCTAGGGTCGCCACCCCATGGAGATGGACGAGATAAGTTGAAATCCGCTCGACGGCGACGTCTAGCGGTTATAACACCTCGATCGCCATCTCAGAAATCGGGAGACAAAAGATAAATGACATGAACATAACAAATTGCCATTGTTTTTTTAAACTGAGCTGCATCTGCGTGATTTCAATTCAAAACTATGGATTACGTAGTGATTTTCTTTTTTGAAGCATTAACAAACTTCGCAAATCAGCATTTTAACTTAGCTTCAGGTACGGGCTAAAACATATTGAGCCTTAGAAAAGGCCAAATTCTGTACCTATCGGCGAAATTTGACGTAAAAAACATTAATCTCAAGCTAAATTATTACAAAGTTCATGTTTAACATCAAATTCTACTACATCCACAACGATGCATAGTTTCAATAGTTAAATAGCAATTTACATTATTCGCCTCGTGAAAACGAATGGTATAATACTGCGTTAACATTCACAAATAAACTCAAATGCAAACAAAGCATCGTGTGTCATTCGGTGTGGTGAAATACTCCGTTATCTTATGAGATGTCTAATCCAAGATTCATTAATTCAATCATATTTAAACAGCAATGGGTAGTATTTAGAGTGATTAAGTTGTCTCCCGCTATTGAGATACCTTGAATAAAGTTAAACACATAAACTAGAAAGCACCAACACATGCAGTTTGAGAACATGATGTCCAAACCCTCAAAGCAGCGCAGTGGTATTTCTGTGGACAGAGAATTTTACAACCTTGTAAGCAGTATAAGTTATACTGCACACAGGGAAAATGATATTGCGGTATCAGCTGCAGTTATAAGTATTTAATCTTAGCGTACATATTGAGCCCCTATCGTTTTATAACTTTAGAGTGTAGCAATTTCGATAAACCCAGGAAGCATTAAACACCCTCAGGTTTAGCCTTAGAATAGGATAATTCGATGATGTGAGAATTGCAATGAGACACTGGCCCTTCGGGGCCGATACCGATCGCCTAGGCAAGACTAGTATCGCCCCTGGCTTACAACCCAAACGTTGCGGAATTGCATTTAACCTCGTGTATGGATAATATCATCGTTTCCAGACTTAGGACTTGGCATATGACGGCAAGATAGTCCAAGTAGATGGATCGTTCTAGCATTCATGTTCACAGCTGAACACGGATTACAGCGCATGTCAGAGGAATGCGGTCGAGTAAAATGGCGGTTGAAAGCAGAAGGGAATTCAATTATTAGATTTGGTGAACGGATATATGATGCTTTATTGAATGAAATGGTACCCATTTAGGTAATGAATTCAATGAAAACTTTAAGTTATACTGAGAATCACTAATGAAATAAAGGGATGATAAAAAAATTGCGTGACGTCAAACTTGCTTCCATTCATCAAAAGGTAGGAAAGGTCATGCTCTTTCACAAGCCAGGAAATACATACAAACATACACCAATACCTGAGATTTCAGCCTGTATATCCAACTTTGGTGCATGCTCTTAAGATAATCGGTGTAGCACATCGCTGACATCTCCTCTGGTGCAAAATCCAATGATGAATCTAATAAAGAATCAACATAGCATATTCAAATCCCAATTGTTCTTAAGCCGCTCTGTGATATAAGCTGAGCCGATTTTTACAAGTTTCCGAATCAATCCAAATTGGCAACGAATCTGGCTGTATTCCGATGGCCTAGGTCGATTGATGATTGGAAGATTCGATTTTTTCGATAACTATGGAGCACGGAAGGGTCAGCGCCAATGCTTAATGGAAGGGAATCAACCAAGAGGCACCATTCATGCATCTTTAAGTCCGGCAAATCAGTGGAATGAAGTTTTCTCGGGTTTCCGTCAGGGTGAGCGGTTTCCTTGTCTGCAAAGTTTTGGGGCTCAACATCGTCATCGGGGAACCTGATGCAGGTACCTCGGTATATTCGCAAATATAGCGGCGATACCTTTCAGGTGTCCTATGATCGGATAGAGTTTTGGCGCCAAAATTTCCAAGTACGTACCACTTCTTTCAGGATTGGCAGACACGTCTTTCTGAGGAAAAAGCGCGTTTCACGATCAAAGTTGCCTCTTTCCATCCGGATCTTTATATGTCTCTTTCACGTACTCACTATCAGCTTCAGCATCCCCGATGATGAGAGCCGGATTGGACCTCAAAAAGTATGAGACAATGGAACCAATCACCCGGAAGGAAACCCGATAATACCTTCATTAACTTGAAGCCTAATGCTTGATGTAAAATGCAGCGAGCATATAAAATAAAAATAATCCCACGAAATAGTTCGAAAATGTATATTAAGTATTAGTACAGTAAAAAGGTATCGATATCCGTTAATTTCCCTCACCCGCTACTATTCTATTAGGTATATCATGATTTTTCCAGACCATTAAACTACGGTTCCTATGATATTTGGCAGGAAACTGGGACATTCCAAAGTCTAGGACAAAACGCAAATAAATTAGTGCTTATTAAAATAAAAGAATCTTAAAGAGTATTTTGTAAAATTTAGCACTTTAAAATATGTAGCTTCCTTCTATTGTACTCGGTTATCCCCAAAATATTGAATTAGCTAGGATCGAGCGACTTAATTAAAAGACAGGGACAGGAAAGAAAGGTAGTACCTAGAGATTAAAAACAACTGTGTACATTAAGTAAATACATTTAATTTCTTAATAACCAACAATGCGTAAGCATAAATTCCTACTTCTAATGCGTAAGAAACTGGTGCTGGACCAGGGTTAAATTTGTATATCCGTAAAACTAAAAACACAAACTCCCTCATCAACTCTGGACATTTTATACATATAAAAATCCGCATTCTATCGATAAAAAAAGTGACTGATGCAAACTTGGCAGTTTTTCCAACGATGGCTGCAATTCTTAAGGTTGAAATAATAAAATCAGTAAGTATATGCATGAAATATAATAAATTTAACTAACAGGTAAAGAAAAATTATTCTTATGGCCACAATATTCGTAGGTTCAATATTAAATACAATTCTGTGAGTGATTCATATTGTGACCCTAGCACCAAAA
The DNA here is from genome assembly GCA_963169105.1 of Ceriagrion tenellum. Classification (NCBI taxonomy): domain Eukaryota; kingdom Metazoa; phylum Arthropoda; class Insecta; order Odonata; family Coenagrionidae; genus Ceriagrion; species Ceriagrion tenellum. Next base: position 132,926,310 of record OY720637.1, read on the forward strand.
ATATTTTGACATCATTTACTAAAATTATGTAACTGGACTGGAAATTGGACAATTAGTGCCTGAGAAGCTAACAGAATTACGCATTTAGTGAATACAAAACCTAAGCATGGAATGGAGAGATAATAAAATATAACAAAGCAGGTATTCAGAAAATAATGAAAGTAATAGGTTATATTATACATACTCATGGACTGGACATATAAACAAAATTGGAAGACAGGATTGAATTGCATTGGATAAATTGAAAATTGGATTTGATGAAACGAATTGGTTCTCAATAACAAATTAATGACAAGGAGGAGGACCTTCAGAGGAATACTAAGGAATGAATGCGTATACCACATGAAGAAGGACTTAATATTGAGGAGTAAAATATAATAAACCCAACAACCCTTGTATGAATACACTAATGATCACTTGCAAAAACTCGCAGAGTAACTGAAAATGTACAGATCATGGGTATGAAATCTATGCAATAGGCTGAAAAACAATATTGAAATTCTTTTCGCCAGGGAACGTTAATTTAATAATACAGGGACTAAAACAAACTTCGTCTTACGTTACCAACTAGGGATGGCATGAAATTTCGACTACAGATACAAGTTAGATACAAGTTTAAAAAAATAATATTTCTTAATAATCAGGCTAATATTTCGTAGAGATAAAATTGGTGAAATCTGTATTCTCAATGCGCTCATAAGATAAGAGTTTGAAATAATAACAATTATCAATATGATAGAGAACTATTCAATTTATTAATATTCAGTAAATAAAAGATATTTCATCCCAGAAGCATGCTATATTATGTTCCGAGAGAGAACTTAATGCATAAAAAACCCTACTGTCGAAGACAAATTACCGGATAGAGTTTTTAATTTAAAGAGTAATTAGATGACGGAGAAAGTTGGTATCATATCAGTTAAATCAGGGATTTCCTAAAAATCGAAAAGAAGTGAGATTTATCGGTTTTTCATTTCAAACGGCGGTGGCTAATTATCCAACCAAAATTTTTCCGAAAGCCACAGAAAAGAATGCTGCCACAGCCGCTAGTCAGAATTCATTTTTCACTCCAAGTTTCAAGGAAGTTTTGGATCTTAAGAATTTCACTTAAAATTTTTTCCCGTCACTCAGCAACATTTGTATCAATTTATAAGCCATCAAGATAGTAGTTCTTTACAGATACTTTCCCGCCGCAACTAATAACAAATTACCGCCCTTTTTTCTTCTTTACGAAATCCCTATAAAAAAGACACGAGGCCACAATAGGAACCAAGGGACTCATCTAGGCCTAATGAATATCAACCGACCTAGTAAATAGCGAAAAATAAAAAGAACTTTAAGCAGGTGAATGTTTCGTAATTTACCGTATTTATAGACAAAATGTTTTGCACAAGCAATTTAAAGAATTCCTTCGTTTACGCACCAACTTTAAGCATTCCTTGCGGAGGGAGACGGGGTGAAAACCTTTAGAATGTGATTCCATGAATTTGACCACGAGTTTTAATGGGACTGATTTTTTCATCGCGTACATATAAACTGCTTTTCGTCGCAGAAGAATAGAGTAGGTTATCATCAGAAAATACTTTATTTTGAAAAATTAGATCGGAAATAAAAAATAAAGGTAAATTAGGCAAATAGTGAAAAAGAAAACTATGTTTCATTCCACCAATTTATTTTTACGGAATTGCTAGTTATGACGTAGCGGCATCATCTTCAGGTACTCAGGTACGTATTAAAGGCATTTATTAGAGAACATTGAAATCAAAGCATTGGCCATTCCAGCAATTTAATATTGTTACAAAGGCAGTAGAGTTATGCTGCATGGTAAGTAATTTGTGGCTCATCGTACAGAGGAAATTTCATGATGATTATGAAGTCGTAAGCCAAGAGGGTAAGAATTCCAGCATTATTTCAGATAGTAGTTTAAACGGTGGAAATTGTCTTGAAAAAAGTTCGCTTATTGGGAATAGAGCCGCAAATCAATGGTTTTCAGAAAAGTATCAACCCAATGCATTATCCTTTACCATCAATTATAATAGGAATTTTCCTGAATTAAATGCGTAATATGGTAGTTTATCGGACTAAAAACTGATCTGTGAATTCTATTCTCATGGCCTGCTGCGGGAAACGTTTTTTTGTACACTCAGGATACACTTAGAAGATTACTTGCCGACAACTGATGATGGAGTGTTTTCTCGATACATAAAAAACGCCATAATGTATCTTCAAATGTCCTAATCTTCAAACGCCATATTGTATCTATATAACAAAACTCATTATCTTAGGCTAATGATTTAAGGCTCTGAGTCTTGGCTCAAAGAAATCGGTAAGGTTAGTCATAAAATTGATGTCATTTTTCATATTCTGAAGTTTATACTGTTTAATTTTAACTCAGCATGTTTGGAAAATGAACAGAAATTAAAATGCTCCTGCCAAGAGAGTACGCTTTGAGTGCTTCAAGGTACTAGTTTGTCTTACTATCAGTTTTACCTCAGTGTTGTCAAGTTAATAATTTATCGTGCGTTAGAAAACTACGATGATTGTCTCTTAAAGTATTTTGATACACACACCCTAGAAGTAGATTGCACTGGATTTCGCAGAAGTAGGTTTTGAGAAATTAGACGTAGCATGTATTGTGCCATTATTTGCTGACATATATTATTTAGCGAAAATGTTATCATACACCTTGGAAGAACTGTCAAGGAAGATTAAAAATAGAATACATTGCGATGACAATGAGAAACTTCCAAATTTCATAGTGAGAGCGGTAAGTTAAAAGAGGAATAAACCGGAGCACTGTAACAAATACTTATGGCAGCTCAGAAGAATTTAACGAGAATTTTCATCTACAACCTCGGGAAAAAAGCCCTCCGAGCCCTCCCGATATTTATGACCGCAATGAACAATTCCATTTCAATGACAAGGGTGTGGAAAAAAATCCATCAAGAAAACACGGCGAATAACCACGGAATGCGACACTAAAATATCGATTCGCTCATCGCGGCTGTCTGGCACGGGACACCGTGCTACTCGTGAATGATGACTGAATTTCAACCCCGTTGGAGATTTTTCTCCGTGCATGGAGATTCAAGCCCTTTTTGGTACACACGGTTTCCACAGCGAAGTTCACCTTTTTCTTTCGGGAATGAAAAAATTCCCCATCTCGCGCACTGCCATTAATCTGCGAGCGTGCGACGTGCAACACGAGCGGAAGGGTTGCGCATATTCGTTCCCTGGGGACACCCACACACGTGAGGAAGGCCTCTTACTTCGACCCTTTTTCGTCCAGGATCAGCCCCACTTGTCGCCTCCCCCCTTCCGTCTTTCCCACAGCCTCCCCCTCTTCAAAGTGAAGCGGGTCAAGAATGAAGGGTGGAAACAAAAGACGGTCCCCGGGGCGATTGGGGTTAAGGCTGTGACGACGCGGACGATGTGAAAGCGGAGGGCTGTACGGATGGTGAGTCATTCCCACCTAATCCCACGCAGTGGACTGAACACCGCCACAAGGTATATACATGGAAAGGGATGACTCCACACCAGACATTATTGTCCGGTCTGGTGGCATTATTCTCTACTACACTCTCATCTTTTAGGCTAGAGTCCATCAAAATGAAAAAGCGTGTTTGACATTTACTGCTGTGGTTCAGAAATAAATGAAAAGTAATCAACTCTTCGGTCACGTGATTCGATTCCCCCAATGACATTCAACGAGTATGATAATTGGCTGCTTTTCTAACTGTCGTTAGAGAGAAAGAAGGATGGGTGAGCAAGGAGTAGCGTGAATAAAAAGAGGAGAAGGCAATATGAACGGAAAAATGAAAGGTTGGATAAAGGATGTAATGCATAATAATGAAGAAAGAGATATGGCCGTTCACGTGTGAGAGTCTGGATAATATTCTCTGCCTCTCAATAAAACCTACCTTTAACCGGTAGATTATTTTAATTTTACCTGTGCCATTACTTTGGACGCACTTGTACTGTTAAGAGAAAAGGTATGCGACACGACATAAGCAAGGAGGATGTACAACGGAATAAAATATACCTCTTTGGAATCCTCGATGATAGGTATGTACCGACGGGGCGTAATTTACGTAGGGATACTAGGATGATCATAGAATAATTAAAGGAATTTAGATGTAATAGATACGTGAGTAAAAGCTGCGGCAAGAGGTGGTTGAAGGAGGAAGCCGTGGGAGAATGTGGTGGAGTAGACTCTCGAGAGAAGGAAGGAGTCTTAAGTGCGACAGAGTGCGAATAAAGAAATACATGAATGAAATAGAATCAAAAGAGGTAGGCTAATATAGGGGCAGATTCGAAGAAAATAATGTAGCACTACCACCTACCTAGGCCTAGCAGTGAGAATTAAGGTATTTTGACAGAGAAAACTTAGGTACAGAGCGCAGTGATAGATACGAGGATTATTGGTAGCAATTCAGTCACCATAATATTTAAAAATGTAAAACATAATTACAGAATTTGTGGCCAAATAATCACATAAGTGTGCCATGAATAAATAAATAATTGGCAAATAAAGTTTAAAAAATTATTACTAACTGTAGAAGACTGTATGACATTAACCTTTCCATATCACACGCAGTACAAATAGCGCTTCGTAAGTATCATTCGATCACAAAACGTATGACATTTAATTTCATCAAAAATTCTGGAATAATAAAATTCAATAATTCTATTATATATGAAAAATCATGTATATTATAATAGCGGCTATCACTGCATATTCAAAAACAGTAGCGTCTACCATAAAACATACTACATCAGCGCATTACAGCAAATATTGGGCTACACTCCATATTGCACTGTGGAGCATTTCATAATATTGCATCGGGTCGCGCATTCATTGGCCACGCCCAAAAGAGCGTTTTTAACCAACGAATATAGCATCTAAAAGCAAATTGTAAGATATATCATTGAATATTATACTATCGAACAATATTGCATTAGGCAACTTTCACACCGCCATTGCTGCGTGTTTCATTGCAGCGAGTATTGCATTGAATAGCGTTTTGCATAATATTGATCGCATGGCTATGAATCAAATATTCCGAATGGTCATTTTTGCAAGGCTATATCCCCTTCCCATCATATGATATCGTACTGGGCCGAGTATGCTTATCACAAGCTGACGTATTTCATCGCATTAAATCGCGAATTTCATCGTACCACCTTAGAGTATATCGCAGTACGGAACATTATCCTCGACTCGAGATAACTCGAGAATGCCGCAATCGATTTTCACGACGCCTTCCTTACAACGCATTCAACCGCATATTACAGCTCATCGTATTAAATAGCACATAGAGCATCCCAGACGATCAAATATCGCGGCGAGAGCTCTCCAAGGCTTCATGGCGGATGCATCGCAGGATATTACAGCATCGCACATGCCAACAGTGTCAGCACGTGAGAACTCCTGAAGAGAGAATTGGGGAGGCGAGAGTACTTGAAGCATAGAGGAGCATACCGGGAGCTGTTTGCCATTCGTGGTGAGGTATTTCTGATGAAGGGGTAATGGCTGTCGTTTTTTTCTTTTATTTTCAAGAAGTGTGCTCAATGCAACGGTGTCTGTCCCACCTGAAAGGAAGGGCTTGGGGCTAGGGGGGGGTTCGGTGTATGAAAAAAAGAGTGAACTTTGAGCCACTGTTGGCTCGTGAAATATTGAGTCTTCTGCAGTCGTTGAGCTTCGTAGGAAAGGGTGCATATTCAGGATGGATCGTTGTGACGGCGGTAAAGAAGGGAATAAATTGAAGGGGTGAGAAAGTGGGCAGGGGATCGTGGAGAGGCAATGGGACGAAAAGGGTTTATTTAAAAGGTTTGAAAAAGAGTGTACGGCGGAGGGCCCAAGGGAACGAGGTGGGGAGGTTACGGTATGGGAAAGGGTTGAAGGGTCGATTGGTATGGAGGCAAGGGTGGTGAGCTTTGGGGTAGTAAAAAAGGTGAAGCGGGAGATGCCGACGCCCTGATAAAAGCTGAGTGCAGCATCCATTTCCAGGGAGTTGGAATGGAACGAAGCTTTTAATGCATCGCAGTCATCGGGACTGAGCACCATTAAAGAGTACAACCCGAGAACGAATGGACTCGCCTCCGAAAGTAATGCGAATATGCCATGCAAAATAAATCAATATGACTAACGTTCCTGGAAAAGTAGTTATGGTCTGGTCACTCGCAGAATTTTACCAAATCCGGCACATTACGGTAGATTAGATCATGATTCTAAAAGTATGATAATTTCTACCGAACGGACAGCTTTAAGGAGCCGTTTTTTTGTTTACGACGAGACAACAATGGCTGCCATTGAGAGGTTATGATAATGAAAGAGAAAAGTAAATTTATATAAAAACACATCCTCTTGTTTGCATATATTTGTGAAATACATGAACCGTCTTACGTATGTCTCACATTAGTAGAATATTAATTAATGCATAATGGTAAAAACTCCCCCCTGTCACACAATATGGAGATGGCTGTCAGTGTACATAAAAATTTAGCAATTTCCCCTCAAGAGGGTAAATTTTGGATGAGCTAGTTATGTATCTTCCTACCATTTTAACGTATCTTCAATTAGATGTGCCAATGCATAGTTTGTAAAAAGTAATTTTGTCGAAGGATACTACTTTTCATTTTTCTGGCTGAAAAATCTTATCAACAAGTGAAATTACTCTCATATAAATTTCTTGCTTACTCTTTCACGATATCTCTTGTCTAAATTGCGCACGCTTGGTGACGAAACAACCATCGATAAACTAGCGTGCGATGTCACAAACGGTATTATTTCCTGCAATAACATGAACTTCCAAGCTTATTTGAGGTGATTTAATCAAAATAAACGTATTTTATTTGTTTCTTGCTTTTAAGTACGAGCAGTGATGTCGCGAAATCGACAAGCAGTATCGAATTACGAGACCTGTTTACAATTATAAGCACATTTAAAGGCAATAATAAGCATTTGAGTGTAACGCCCATGCTTTGTAATAAGATCTTGTTTAATAATTATTGGTGGACGATTACCGTATGGTGAATTAACATTTCTTTTACTTGAGGTCAGCTAAGAATTAGGTCTTTTGCACTGCATCCTAATTCAGGTCAATAACATTAACGTAATTGATTGGAGAACGTATTATCTTTGATTATGCCTAGAAAACAGTCAACTACCTGGGTATAGGATTGACACAACAATACACACCAGCAAAGATATGACATTTGGAGTGGTGACTTATCGTATTATGGGGAAGTATGCAGGGCCTTAGTTCAACAAAGAGAGTGACAAATTATATGGCATTACTTGAAGTGGTCAGCCTTCAGCCAATCAGTGCAATGACTTGATGAATTTACAATCTGCGCAATTAAGATAATGTGCAACAAACAAAGGAGAAGTGGTTGCCTTAATTGGTGTTTAATTTCTTAAAACAACACGCATAAAATCCGGTCGGCGCCTGGTCATGTTATATGCCTGAAGTAGGGTGGAAACACGTTTAAGAATATGAATTAAAACTTTTTCTTTTGGCTTAAAATAATTAGATAATACCTTCGGAATGTTTTTAAGTATCTGACAAGAATAGTAAAATTACTACAGTAAAAAACCTCTGGAATGAAATAACACTACTATACCTATAAAATTACTAAAAAACTACTGTAATTAAAGGAAAAGAGTTTAAGAGAAGCGAAAGTGGCTCGTAATATTAGGGCACTATTGAGATAATAAAAAAATGAGACTTCCTTTTCTAGAGATACCGGGAATATTTAAAGCATATAGCTATGCGTGCTCCGAAAGTAAACGACGTGATGGCTATGTCTACAAGCATGCGCGTACAAAAAAGAATGCTCTCAGATATTTTCAAATAAAGTGCGAGGAATTCATGTGTTAATGACTGCACAGCAAGAAGGTATAGATGAGGAAATAGGAGCACAGCGCCTTTGAACGAGCACACTTTCTGGAGACGGCAGCGAGCATTTTGGTGGCGAAGACTCCTTCGACACATGAGCTGCGAAGGAAAGGATTCTCATCTTTCAACGATGGGAGATGTCTAAATGAAACAGCGTGCTGAGGAGATGGAAAAGTGAGAGGATGGAAGAGTTACAAAGACTCTGGGAAAGAAAGACAAGAGACGCAGACAAGGAGGGGAACACGTTGAGTAGAGGAAGACAGAGAAATGAGAGAGGGAGAGACATTAGCGGTAGAGATCGAAGCAAGGCTTGGAAAGATTCTCTCGGAAAACGAGGAGATTCCTTTTGAGAGTTACCGTTTGCGGGAAGAAGAAGGAGGGACGCCACCGGGAGAGAAATAATGAAAGGTTAGGCAGAGTTGTGGGATGGATGGGGTGGGGGGAGCGAGTGGATGTGAGAATTGGAGTAGATGGGCAGAGGAGATGACGTCAAAAAGCATTTGACCCCCAATCGACATAACCATCCTTTCTTTTATTAAACCAATATAGCGCATCGTAATAGTAGCTGACTCCGAAAAAAAATTAATAGAATGCTGCAAGTTCTATCAGACACTCTAAAACAATGGAAATTAAAATTAATCAAAGGAAAACGAAAACAATGGGAGTACAAAAAATATGGAAGAAATTAAAACCAATATAAACATTGACGACACCAGAATTGATCAGATGGAACAATTTTGTTACCTTGGCAGTATAATCACTAAGGACAATAGATGCTTAATGGAAGTGAAGAGACGGATTGCTTTGACAAAACAGGCATTCATGACTAAGAAAAATATTTCAACTAGCAAACACACGAACATAAACATCAGAAAATCCTATGCAAAAACATTTATTTGGAGTATATTGCTGTATGGAAGTGAAAGTTAGACTATGGGCAAATTAGAAAGAATTAGACTTTTTCAGAATCAGACACATTACATTCTTAACCAACATTCTTGAAGGCAAATTGCTAGGAAAGAAAGAAAGAGTACCGCCAAGGAAGAAGTATTTGGACGAGATTCAGAAGAGGATATCATGCAGCAACTACGTGGCATTGAAACGAACAGAAAGTGACAGAGAAGAGTGGCATCAACAAGGCATCTGCCGTTAGGAAATATATACATTATAGCGCACGAACTACTGATTCAATCAGTTACTTCTGCTTCTAGAGTAATACAAATAGATACCTTTCTCTCTTGGTATTACAGTACATTTCTATCAGTTCAGAAACTACAAAATTGGAAAAAGCAAACCATACCTCATTTTTCAGCTAATGTAACAACAAAATATTTGAAAATGTAAATATCGACTCATTCTCTTGCTAAGTGTGTTTTGCTTTGCTTTGAGAGCAGCAATCAAAGTGACAGGATGAAATAAACTCCAATTAATGAAGTAGAAAGTAGCCTTTGCACTCATATATTCTCCACCCGTCATATATTTCTTGGAGAAACAAAATATAAAGACAAAAAAAGATTACTATAGTATATTTTCTATTGGTTTCATGGAAGCATTCGTATTCATCGAATTTACACTCAGATGTCGAAGACTAAATACACTGATATATCGTTAACATATGCTAAGAAGATAAGAGGTAAATGATTATAAAGTGATGGATATTTTGCGAAAGAGATACACGTTTTTTTGTTCGGCCACACTGTTTCGGAGAGAAGTGGTGTTGATTTACACACATGCGAGGAATTCATGGCCTAGAAAATATCATTATTCTAGACTGGCACTAGAACCAATAGTTACAAAAAATTTTAACGTTAAGGCAGCGTCACTTTTATATTGTTTATTAAGTCTCAGCGGAATAAGATGCTGGTATAGCAGATAGCAAAATAGCTTAAAGCTATCGACGCTGAGGAGATATTAGTTTGTTTGACCTATTTCTTACAAACGACGTTTTTTATAAATTATTTTTGCTCCTTCCCGAGTCACCTAATCACCGGATTAAATTTTCTAGAGAAAAATAAACGGAGAAGGATATAAATTTTATTTTTAAACGTATCGCTTTCGCAGGAATTTAAATATATTAGTGACATTGCTCTTCAAAAACATTTTTAAATACCCCTTTTCATGAAAGTATATTTGACTTGATGTTCGGAAAATTAGAAACTTTGGAATGGAAAGGAAAAGTTAATGCTGTGATTCAATAAAAAACTCTATATAGGATTAATATAGGTTTTTATTATATTGCAAGATTTCATCAACATTACTACAGTTAAAAAAGCTCCTTTAAAAAAATTACTAGGTTTTAACAGATATTGCTTACTGTTACAAGAGAAAAACATTTTTTTTACGCCTGCCTTTCATAAAATGGCTCTCTCAATCGTAAAGCCCAGGGAAAAATTGACACAGCTTTCAAAAAATAGAGTTAATAGAATTCAATATTTCTCCTGGTCCTTTTACTGCTTTAATTAGAAATGTTAACCATGAACAACTGAATTAAAAAACTTAAATATAATATAGAATGATTTACCTTAAACAATGTAAAGTGCTAAAAATAACATTGAAAAAGATAGACTCTACGACATATTTATGCGTAAATAGTGGAATTATCATCGAAATTCTCAAAATCCAAATTTTACTTCTTGATACCTTATGGATGTATTTCTTTCATTATGGGAGCAAATACAATGCAAATTGTCCTGAATGATGAGGAGTGTATAAAACTTAAAAAAGGAATAATTCACTGAGCATAGAAAACACTTCTCTCACATCTCCCTATTTTTCCGAAATGAATGAATAATCGCTTTATATTGTCAAAGTACTGAAAATTTGTTATGAAAAAATCAATAATAATGATCTTTGTAGCCAATGTCGCGATAAAAATATTGCAACACCTCCATTATCCAATATTTTAGTATTTTAATATAGGCTTTTCGTGTGCGTTACACATGGTATTCAATAATCTCCAGGGTCATGCAAAAAAGGAAAATATATTGCATGGCAGTTTGTTGGGAGGTAAATTTTGATTTTTGAACCTCTGGGACGTAGCAATCTATTTTCGCGGAGTCATATTGGCATTTTATTACCTTTAATAACAGTAAACTGTCAATGCCTTTTAGTTTGTATCTGGTTATTAGTTGCAATTAATTAGCCAAAGTTTTAATTGAAAGTATCGATTTTTTCTCACACCCCATGAAAGAATTTTGTTATTCTGTTGATGTACACTTTTATAGCTCTTAAAATAATTGTATTATTGTAGCTGTATGATAGCATATGGAAGAAAAATAGATGAGTAACTTTATAAACCAAGAGAAGAGGAAAGTACACTCGAAGCACTAACAGGGAATTCTTAGCGACGGAGGGAAAGATGAAAGGTAAGAAAAAAGAAAGGTTTTTATATTCAAAAGGCAAAAATAACGACCCTGGTACCTGCGAGCAATTAAACCTTCACCTTTTAATCTTGGGGTCGAAGGTTCTCGTTCAACCAACTTCCAACCAACCAACAACCCTGGTTTTCCTCCTCTCCGAGCATGTGTGTTTCGGTAAAGTTCTGTTGGTTTGGCCCGCGGGGAACTGGGTAACAAGCCAAGAACACTATGGGTCATAGCGATAGCAGGAGCATGCGGACCGCCAGAATAGTCCCGATGGAAAAGAAAAAAAAATAATAATATCGAGCAGCTTCAAATTTTCAGCGTAATAAAAAAATCCTAAATGAATATATTCATTTTCTACGTAGGTGCAGCTCCGCCTGTAACAACGCTGTTTCACGGAGAGAAAGAGCTGGGGGTTGCCTCTTCATGTTATGCTGGGAAAGCTATTCCCCACGGATAACTGCGGAAAAGGATGTTTAAAAGGATGAGGGAAAAGTTTAACGAGTTCCACTTCGGCGTTTATTTAACATTATCTGTAATCAAGAACACGCACCGACACTCAGGCCGCCAAAGGCATACACTACGTTTACCAATCGAACTCAGATCGATTAAGCCAGTTCAGCTCGGTATGGTAAACGCAACGGGCTAGGGGGATCGATATGAGAAGTGGCCCGGCCCGGTTTTCCCTTCCAGCCTGTGATTTTAAATCGATATGAACCGATTCAAAGCAATTTTTCAATCGATTTTTCATTGATAAACCATTTGATCCGAGTTGGCTAGCTTAGAATGTTTAGATCGGTCCGAGTTCATATAGTTTTGAGTTCGATTGGTAAACATAGTGATAGTCTCTTTCGGCATTTATGATCAATCATGCCGTTTCACTGACCCGTTATGTGACTTATATCACCTCACTGCTATTTCTGCGTTACACCGAAAAAGTGAAGATGTTTGGTGTCAACGGGGAAAGAGAAAACACATTGCGTAGGTATTAAAGCGTTTCAAAAAAAGTTGGATTCTCAAACTGAAATAAATGAAGGAATTTTCAACCTTTCTGACACGTTCCTTGTTTATGTCAAGTTTTACTGAAGATATACTGGAAATATAATTTTATGTAATAGTTTTGAAGTGCCATCTTTTAAAAATAGCCTATCAGATTTTTATTTTCATTTCCTTTGTGCTGAAGGATTTAGGCATTAACCATACCTAAATGCATTGCACGTTTCTTCGTACCAATTTGCTCAGACGGTAATTTTTTTTCGCAAATTAAGATATGTTCTCCCTTTATAATTTAGCGCAAAGAGCAAAAAGGGCAAGAAATGAAAAGTAAACATGGCATTTTTTGAATTGCTAAAACAGGAAATTGAGCTGGTCTTTCTTTTGCCTGTTAAGGACTCATTTCGTACTTAGCTGCGTATGCAAGAAATTATGTAGGTTTTTGACCTCCTTTCTGTATCTTTAATCTGAATCCGAAGATATGAGAATGTCTACGAAATACATATAAAAATAATGTACTGTCCATTTCTAATTTTCAAGAAAGGTCGCGGCAGCCGAAAAAGATGATATCTATCAAACTCCTAATAGCTCAAAATTTTCAAAATTAATTGAAAAACCACACTGTATATCTTCATAGTATTTTTGAGAGCACAAAAGGAAGTTTTTCCCATCTCATTAGCGTAAGAGATCTTGAATTGATGAAATGGAGAGAGTTTCCACTGATAGACGTAATTCAAACTGCAGAGTATTTTTTCGCCCTCTTTTTCAAAACTCACGAGCATTTTCTATGCTCCTCCATCATTTGAGTATTCCAACTCTTTAACTGCTCTTCAATTTTACAAAAAGCGCCCTTTTCCAGATATGTTAGCAAAAGCCCCTCTTGCGAGAGAGATTGAAGCAGCGAAATCATATCCAAAAATGAAACATTTCTGGAGCACTCAATTCTGAATCGGGTGTTTCTTCAAGCATTATGTGAAATTTTATACGAGCAAACAAATCATCGTACATGAAATTGTAAATTAGACTGTTTCTTCTTCCAAATTCATTTTATAAATGGTAATGCTTTAGGGAGTCAAAAGCCCAATCAGCAGCGTATTACGATATTGCCCTTTTGACAACGTTTTATGTAACTACTCTTTACGTTACGACAATTTTTCTTTACAGATCAGAGTTCCATCTGAGTTTAGTTGAATTGAAGTCCATAAACTTTTAGTGAAAAAAATAACAAGGAATTCTAAGCCCCGAAGAAGAATTGCACCATTTTGTACTGCGAAAAATTATCCAAATATCATGTTTGAGAATTCAAAATGATTTTGGGAATTGGAGTGCGTTTCATGTCCACCTATAGAACCATTAAATTCTCTAATTATCTCATAATGAATGTTATCAATTTTCCATGCAGTCTTTACGTCATCCCTTCATCTTTAAACATCAACTTGATGAATTTATTCTGCTCGATACTTAAAACATCTACCATGACGAGAAACCTACTGCTGCACTATCATGGGACGTGCAATGCAGAATTTGAAGACACAATTAGGTAGTAACCTGAAGAACCTTTCGTATTTTATAAATCATGGCAAATTAAAATATCCCTATTCTTCCAAAATTCTTCCTATTTATTTTTGTGATTAAAGAAATTAAATGAAAGAAGATTAAAGATTAAAGAATGTGATTTGTGATGCCAAGAATCCCAGGAAAAATAAATTTCCTAATTAAAGAACTTTATAACTCGTCAACAGCTAAAATAATCCGTTGCCTATGCGTCGTGTTCAATCTTAATTGCATACCCTCTTAAAGGTAAGATATTTTTCTTGTCCATTCCATTAGTCCACGAGAAATATGGACTTTTCAGACGGGGAAACTGTTAAATTTGTAGAAAATTAGAGAAAAAAAATATTCTCCATTTCACCGACTATTTCACTAACGTTAATTTTCCACGCAGCCCTTGCCTTCGTTGCGTCAACTCTGTCCTTCAACTGAAGTAAAATCTCCATCTCCACCGACTATTATTACAATACCTCTCCTACCTCACTTCCATCAGTCTCTCTCTTCATGTAGGTACTTCCCTTCCTCTCCCTCCGCCCCTACCCCCCCCCCCCCAATATTTCCCGTATCCACTGACTCCACCCCACTCCCCTCCCACTTCAACTGGAACGGCTCCATTCTCCATTAATGGAATTTTCACGAGTGCCTCTCCTTCCAAAGTTTTCCTCCGAAGAGCGGCAGCCAAGGGGGAGGGGGGGGGCGAGGCTCCGGGAGGCGGAGTTGAGGCACCGGGAGGCGTTCAAGTTCGCCTCGTCTTTCTCCCGTTCCGCTCACTCACTTAACTCGCCGCTTCGCAAACGTCACTGCGATGGCCCACCAACACTCTTGCCTCCACCGCCCGGGAGTTCTCACGGTGCCTTGCACTTCAGTCGACCAGACAGGAGAGGAGTAAAACACAATTACATCTCATTCTTTTAACTTACGCTGGCCTTCCTACACGGGTTACTTTTTAGCTATTTGCATCATATCTCGGTATGGTGCTATCAAAATAATATTTAATCTTCAAGATTTTCAACAGTATTTCAAGGATTCAACAGTATTTTTGAAATATTTCTGGCTTCACCGAGCTTTTTATCTTCCTCGAAGATTTTCTCTTTCGCAAGCGTCGTCAAAAGAATTGGATACCGAGGTGGGATGTTCATATGTCCTAGTTGTTAGTATTAATTCATTGTTGTCACTTATCGTGTATTTTAAGTTAAAAAATGAATCTGATCGCGAAATAAGTCACACGCCATCAACTACTCTTATTATAGTAATTTCAACTACGAAGGCAAATACAGAGTGAGATGCGCTAGGAAAACTCTTTTTCTAAACGGCGTTGCAACGTAATTAAAATGAAATTTTATCAAAGAGGGAACAGAAAACTGATATCATAAGCTTCCAATGGTTATGGTGGTAAAGAAGTTATGATGAAGGCATGGATAAAGGGTGCTGAGTTATCCGGTTAGCCAAACATTACCGAATAGCGAAAAATAAGGACCCAGATTTTAACGACTTGTTTAAAGAGCGATGAGCACAAGGAAATGTGTTCCTTCACAGGTAACCTAAGAAAAGCCGGAGCGTCGATGAAAAACTTCCTTCCTCTACTAGATTCTTCATCTACCCATCGTCGATTGCCCACATTTGCCATCTCTCAACATCATTCTTAACGTGATCAAACCTACAAAGCATTCCTTTTGCTGTGTTTTTTCGGCTTCAACAATACTCACTTATAACCAATGAAGAGGGGAGGAGTTTACTTTTGCGCTCTATAACTTTAGCGTCTCTTGACAAAATTTCATTCCTTTATTTAGTCCGCATACTACCAGCGACTATTCCTACGGTATTCGTTCACCTTTCAAATACCCCACATATTCTTCCATCACAGACATCAGGTCAGGGAAATCGATTATCCACATTATCAATTATTTTACTATTCCTCCGTATATTGTTACTATCATTCTATTTACAGTGCCTGGGTCGTTTACTTTACGTACTGTTTACAGGGTCGTCTACCAGGTCAGGTATTTGGCATCCGACGTTCCTATTTATTCTGCCGCTGTCTTCAGTGCCGAGCCCTGATAGCATTTAAAGCCTTCAAAGCGTCAGAAACTTGCCCTGGTGCAAGAATTGGTAGTTCTTTAATCCTATATTTCCTATATTTAAAAGTATTGAAAAAAAGTCAAATGTTGCATAATCAGTTTCCTTGAAGGCTTCTGCGGAGTTTTTTTTTGTAGAGAATGGTTTTTCGGGGCTCCTTCCGCGTGTATCCATTTTTGATGGACAATATTTCGCCAGCGTTCCAGCTGGCTTCTTCAGGTCCGCTGAAGTGTAAATGCAGGGTTTGGTCCGTCCTTTTATGTTATTCCACGTTGTCCATCAAATATATCATGAAATATTTTCTATAAAGAATGGATAAATGTGGAAGGGGACCCGAAAATCCATTCTGTTGCATAACCACTATGAATACAATACAAGAACTGGGTTCTAATGCATGAGCGTCATCATCAGATCGCTGAAACCCAGGCCGCTCAAAATTGATTCACAGGTCGCTTGTACATTCTTTAGGTGGTTTAGTAAACGCCTACAGTTATAAAAGCCTTTTCATTGCGCTATGCCAGTAAGAAGAATATTTCATTAAAACTCTAGATCCATCCCACTTCCCTAGTCAAAAACCGCAATTTTGTTTGACTTAGTGGAACATGAATAATTTTGTGATAATTAATTTTCACAAAACTGAGCTTGAAAAATAGCATTTACCACTACCTTGAACATACACGCACTCGTGTAGTATGAATGAGAAAAAAGGGCGGTAGATTACATTTTACAGAGCTTTGAATCACCGCTTGGCAAACATCCACATCCGCTTTGCTTCTATCATATTAATTATCATGGCTCCCTCTTTTCCGCCAAAGATATGAACTAGAGCTGAGGTATCATCCTTCTCAAACAATAGAATCAAGCCCTCCATTAAACTTTTCCACTCTACAAGGATGCTTTATCCGACGCAGAGGTTTTCCCTGGGGTTAACAGGAAAATCGGCTCTCACAAGCTCTCATAAACGATAGTGTAATCTGCTATCTCCTTAAAAAATGAACTTGAATACACATCTAATTGGCAGAGAAGGGGGGAGAGGATTAATGCTCGACTTTCTTATGGGAGTAAAGGGTTAGTAATTAAAATGCACGATTTCAACAAGTGTGCATATATTGGCCTCAAGAGGAATTATCTGGTGTGGTAGCTGGAGTACTGGCTACCCATACGGACGGCCAGGGTTCAAATCCCTTCAATGGAGGATGTTTTTCAGAGGAAACCCGATTCCTACTTAAGTGTCTTGTGGAGAGCACTAAGTACAGTACTCCGTCTGTTGTATGAGACGTAAAACCGTGGTCCCCTCGGCGCCTTTCCGATGCCAGGTTTCTATCCACCATTCCTCCCTTACCTATCCCCTATGGCGCAAATGACCTTAGCCGTCGGTAGCAAAGATTATAATACACGTCGGTAGCCTCTCCAAATATCCAATCCAATCAACTAGCCTCAAGTTTTTACATCAAGTTTAGAATGGCAATAAGAAGCAGCGTTACTGGGTCATGCATTGAGTTTTGCAAGTCGATGCTTCGAATTCCCAAACTCTTATGGCAGAAAAACACATATTTGCATTAAAACGGATTCAATAATAGATCCATAGATATATTTTCAGATTTTCAAATTGCTAAGTCTAGATCCAAGATCATGATCAAATCAAGTTTCACGTGTACCTATTATTACATATAATTACAAGGTAGCTTTGGGAATTAATGTCAAATAATTTTATTGAAGGCTTTAGATAATAAAGTTTTAGCTCCTTAGTCTGGGGATAGTTTAAACAAGCATGAAAAACAGTGAGGAGCAATGGATTTCCACTAGTGGAAAGGATAAAAAATAAAAAAATAATCTAAGAATGATTTTGCATAACGACACTATCAGCCATTAAAAATTTGTTTACGTAGTGCTTACTGCAAACACTCTACATTTAATGAATAAATATGAACGTATAACTAAGCATTAGCCAAAATCATCCTGAGGAGGCATTCTTATTCACAAGTTAGATTAAAATATTAGTTAAATAAATAATGAAACGATATTTTTTGATAAAACTATCCTAATATAGTAACATTAATTACACAGAAAAAGTTTGTATTTCATCCATTGTGCTTAGTGTTTCACCGCTGTTCAACTTCACTTAAGTTCAAAATTAACAACCAAGAAAAATCATAACCGAAGCATGGTATTTTTATAAACGCTATTAAGCGTCTTACACCCTTAAAAAAAGGAATTTATATAAAAAAATTCATCCATATTCTATAATTAATTTACTCATTTATTATATCAAATTTAGAACATTAAATGCTAAAAACGAAGTGGCGCTATACCAGAAAGAATAACTTCCAACGTTTGAAGTGAAATAAACTAATTTGAGAGAGATGAAAGACATTTGAATTTTTTCATTAGCAAAAAAATCAGTAACCGAGAAAACACATCTAAGAAGTGAAAATGGCGTGGCAATGATTTTTTTCATGGAGCACATGAATAATGGAAGTAAAACTTTTTTGGATCCATGAAAATTTCATGAAGATGATATGAATCTCACACTGACCTAAATTACTAATTTATTAGGATATTATGAGCTAAAAGTGCACCATAAAAATCTAAAAAACACCATTATGTGTATTCTTAAATATTTCTCATTACTTTTCCAAAATTGTGGACCAAAATGAAAAGAAAACGCTATTTGCATCATGTAGATTTTATCTGTTTCAGAGGAATACTTCAGAAAGTGAATAAGATAGATTACCTAATCTCAATTTTAGAACTTGTAATTTTATCAAAAACCCCTTCTTCACCAAGAACAGAAATGCAAACTCAGGCATGCAAAATTTGTATAATATGCATATAATTCTGTAATTAGATGTCATCACGTGCAATTTTGACCAAATACAACTATTTCACTTATTAACCACGTCATGAGAAATAGTTTATGAGAATTTTTGCAACTTTGACCAATATATAAGGCAAAGCGCATGCCAATTTCAGTGCTTTGTATGCAGTTGAAGGTTAGTGAATGAAAGCAATTTTCTACCAATTCACGTTGAAAACAAATTTCTTCCTTAGAGTACATTTTTAGTCATATCAGAGAATTCTTAGGAGATAGCTGCCAATGCCAGCCCTTGGGTTTGTCATGAGTTTTCATACAGCCATTTCAAGGAGGAATTATTGGGTGGCTCTGAAGATCAAGCCACGGTAAGGGCAAGTGCCGAAGAGGTTGGCCGCAAATCCAATAAATGGGACAGCGACGTTCCCCGAGCAGCCCATCCGCAAGAGGGCGTCGCCTTCCCATCGTGCCCTCTGCCGGCCCATCGCCCACCTACACCCGTCGACACTTGTTCCCGCCGGGGTGCCATTATCTCCCCCGGAACAAATGAATGCCGTGGGCCGTTGGGCGGGCAGCGGTTCGTCCCAAGGGGCGGTCGTTCTGCTACTCCCATTCCACACCCTTTTTGACCCTTGGCCAGGTCAGAACACGCCTCGTTCTCCTTAAAACTACACCTCAATTCACCCTCAACACCCGATCGCCAGAGTCGTCTCGTGCCCCGAGGTCTTTTTAAGCACAGTTACCCCTTGTAACCACCTCCGTGCCAAACCCAATTCAACTCTATACCCCGTTCTTACCACGCAGTCCTTGCCAGTCTTTCACCCTCGTAATTTATTGCGTGATAACATTTTGGGAAAGCCTTCATTGGTTAGTCGCTGTGGAATAATGCTAAGAATAAAATTTAAATAATTTAGGTTTAAAAATAAAAAAGGGTGGAGAGCATACCCCACCCCTTTTCCTTAGTTTAAAAATGCTTCCAAAAGAAATATGTACTGTTACAAGGTACTGAAAATATTTTATGTAAGAAGCGGCAGTGTGCCTAAAGTTATGGACTGTCACAAAATGTTTAATATGCGTAGAGGCTACAGGGTCCCTATGCCTAAAGTATATTTAACGCTATTTAAAAGATGTTTTTTATACTTAGGGCCGAAATTATGTCATCGAATGTCAAATAAAATAAAAGAGATAACAAATTGTAGAATATTTCTAAGATTAATAAAGCAATGGTTATTGTCTTGTAATTACATTGAAATTGTGCTTCTTAAAGATCGCTGTCATTTTTGCTATCAGAGTCAAGTTGTTTGTTAAATAAATTTTGCTCTTATGTTAAAAAATATTTTTATTATATACGCTTATGTCATGATTTGTAATTTTTATCTCATATTTACATTTTTATCTGGGCAATGCATGTGAAAAAATACTGACGGTGCCCTAAAAACAGGCCTGATGCCTAGTAGGGCACCTAACGCCCTAATATGTAAATGAAATGTATGAATCAATTTGTTTTTTGGAAGAAATAAATTATTATTACTATTTTATATTGTTACTTTAGTAACATTCCCCTCCGAGTCCTCAGAAGCATCGGGTTTCATTGCCGTCATAATGGCCGAGGACTCGAGATGGGTGGGGCAGTAATCGTAGCCACGTCCGACGCCCATCGGATTGGTGGCTACGCTGCCGTTGGGTCGTGCGTGCGGTGTAGACAGAGGGACCCAAGTAAGACGGCCTTCTGCATGCGAGCTGCAAGTGACTCCGCCTGTGCCACGCAGGACGGAATGCACTTGATGCTCTCCAGCAGCGAGCCTTTAACTCCACCGAGCACACCTATGATAAGGACTACCAGTTTAACTGAGTGTCCTGGGTGCATCTGCCGAAGCTCAAAAAGCAGGTCTTGATATTTCGTCCGTTTCTCCGCCTCCTTTGTATCCATGTTCGTTTCAGCCGGGGCCGAAAACTCTATCAAGAACATGGAGCGAGAGAGGTGGTCTAGGAAAACGATATCAGGCTTGGTCGCCTACAACTGCCTGGTGGTATAAAATGAGTAATTCTACCAGATGGTGCATTTATCGTTCTCCACGACGGGCTCAATATCTCTGGGGGCATACGGCAGAACAGGAGTATCATCGATGCCAAAATGGTGTCGCAGATGAAAGTATAACACCCGCAGGGCCGCATTGTGCCTAGCAATGTACGCTGACTTGACGTAATAGCTACAGCCGGAGAGAAGGTGTCTCCAAGTCTCCGGCTGGGCTCGGCACGCCATGCATCTCGTGTCCGCAACCTCCGTCATAAATATAATGCGGGGGTACACGAGTGAGTTTATGACACCATCCTGGCAGGCGAGGACGAAACCCTCGGTCTCTGACTTTAGTCCAGCGGATCGGAGGATGGCAAACGTCAGCTCCATCGATAGCCCATGCTGGTCCATGTTTCGATAGAAACATCCATGCATGGGCTTATCGGTGTGTTCCTTGAGCAAGGTTTTCTGTTCGGCCTTTTTAATTTCGAGCTTAAAGACGTCTACCTTCAACGACAAGACGGACTTATCGTCGTCGCTACCGTCTGATGTCGGATTAAAGTCCATACCGGTTACGTCCGTTGCCCTCTTGGCCACCTGGAAGAGAAACTCCGGCACCTTCGTGGTCTCTTACGAGACTGAGCAGGGGGTCTCTGCTTTTGAGCACTCGGCATGCTGTTCCAAGGACAACTCTGTTGTGGAGACACTCCGGGTTCAACAGACCTCTACCACCTACACTGCGAGGGAGATACAGTCTGGCGACGGAATATTTCGGATGAAGACTTCTATTGATGGTCATTATGTTCCTCGTTCCCCTGTAGGGGTTCTGCGACTCGTTGACGTTCCATTTAATGCATCCAAAGGTGTACAGCAGTGTGGGAACCGCGAACATGTTAGTGGTAAGAACCTTGTTCTTGCCAGACAGCTCAGAACTCCAGATTTTCCTGAGAGGCTGTCTGTACTTGTTGGTGAGTCTCTCTTTCACTGCTGTAACCTCCTGCATTCGGCTTTGGGAGACGCCGAGATATTCATAGCTGTCATCACACTGTGGCGAATGACGCTCCCGTCAACGAGGTGCTCGTCTTCCTTGTTCTCCGAAAATCTTCCTCTCGTCAAATGGATGGATGCACACTTATCCAATCCGAACTCCATCCCTATAGCCTCACTGTACTCCAGTACGGTGTCCAGGGCCACGAGAAGGTCATTTGCGTTGGAAACGTAGAGCTTAAGGTCATCCATATAAAATAAATGTGTGACCTTATGCTTCCTGTCACCTGGCACACCGCACATGTATCCTTTCCCTTGTCGCAGCCTTAGCGAGAGAGGTAGGAGGGAAATGCAGAACAGCAAGAGACTCAAGTTATCGCCGTGGAAAACGCCACGGTGGTATGATACCAACTCAGTCGAGACGGACCACTTGCCTGCGGTCAGGACAAAGCGCGTTCTCTAGAGTGGTATCAGGCGTTGGATGCAGGACAATACCTCTGGATGGACTTTCATCAACTTCAACATGGCTACAATGAGCTCACGTGAAGTGGTGTCAAACGCCTTTCTGTAGTCCACCCAGGCCATTGATAGGTTGCGCTTACGCTGGATGGCATCCTGGCATATGCATCAGGGTGTCCTGGCAATGAGCAGGTTGTCCTTACATCCCGCGATTCCACGCTTTGAGCCCCTCTGCTCGTACACTTCCTCCCACACCGGCTGGACCTGGTGGAGGATAAGCTCGCTCAAGATGGAGGTGAACGCCTTGTATAGAAGGCATTTCGGCTCTCGCCGCAGGATTACTACTCCTGCCCCCGGTTTGCAAGCTCTCGCTTATACCCGGGGAGTTGGAAGAGGTGGAAGGAAAGGATGGGAAGGGAAAGATAGCGGAACCGCAGCCCCTTCGAGGCCGACACCAATGAGGCGGATAGAGGTCAAAAGGACCTCTATTGGGCCTCCGCCTCCCTAGTTTGGTTACCCCAAACAACAGAGACGAGTGACCGTCGGTTTCGCTTTCGCGAAAAACCTACCACACATCTCTGTGAACCGAGAGAGCCCGTTGCCCAAATATTTGGGATAAGGTGTCTCTGTCTCACTTTATGGGTTGACGCCGTGTGGTCTGCCGAAGTACGTCCTCGAGGCGGGGATCACCGGACCCATGGAGGGTCAATTTGGACCAATTTAGGTCAAAGAGTGAGTACATCCCACCTCTCAGTAGTTCTCGTCAACCCCTCGCCTTGTATACACAGTATACAAGGCGAGGGGTTGACGAGAACTACTGAGAGGTGGGATATACCCTGGCTTATACCTTGTATACCTGGTACACAGGGTAAAAGCGCCTTGTATACAGTGTTGACGCAGGTTATAGGGCGGTAGTTCTTAGGATTGGACAAGTCTCCCTTCTTAGATATTAGAACCGTGCGTCCCTCAGTCAGCCACGCTGGAATTTCTTCTCTACCAGAGAGAAAGGACGTGAAGATTCTGGCGAGATATCGGTGGGTGGAAGTGAACTACTTCCATCAGAAGTTATTAACGGCATCCATTCCAGGAGCTGAGAAATTATTCCTGCCACAGAGGGCCTTCTTCACGTCACTCTCTGTGACTGAAAGAGGTCCATCCACTCCATGTAGGTGGCAGTCGCAAAACTTTTTAAAGAGGCCTATGGCCGGAGTGTCTCCGTTGAATGGCTTCGATGTTTCATAGATATCCTTCCAGAAACGTTCCACCTCTTGGACGAGTGACGGAGATTCGATGACAGACTGAGGTGGTCGAAAGAGACGGGACGGGTGAAGGAGGAAAGTTCAGTTCTCCCTCACGGCCTTCTCTTCAGGAGCTTTTTTCGTGCCGTGGTGAGTTCCCGAACTCTATCAACCGCGTGCTGCTTTACGGTGTGCAGCACGCTCTTGTTCAGTGTGTGATGGTGAAATCTGAGGCTGCGTGCTATGCGCCGGACTTTGGGCGTGAAAGCCCGCCCAGATGTCATGTATTCCATCACACACTGAATCCTCGAAGCCTGCCGTCTCGCCAGCGTGATCTTGGCCTCCAATTGTTCCAGCCGTTTTGCCGCTTTGTCCTCCGAAGAGGAGGGCTTTTCGGAGTTGGCCATTATTTTAGCAGCAGCGTAGACCACGCAATTGGCCGTCCATAGGTCCGATGTCTCCGTTAGGATTTCGTCGATATAGCCATTCAACCTGGTCAGGAGATTGCTCCGCAGAGAGATCTTACGATGGATATCTCTCTGCCTGGCTTGTCCTACATCATAGGTGATTTCATTTCAATAAATTATTATTATTATTAATATTATTCAACACTTAAATTATAAATTAACTCAACTATTAAATTTTTCGAATACATAGGCCCACTAAATGTACATGTCTCGCATGAATTTCGGTGTAAATAAAAGTTTTGAAGTCATCATTTGGGTCTTCTAGCGATTGTTATCCAAATTTCTTAATTGTTTGAACTTCGATTGCATGCAATTAGTATCCGATTTACTCAACTATATTCTACCGCAGAAAATCAGTAATAGACTCTTTTAAGTAGAGTTTTACCTCAGATTTAGAGTAAATTTCTGTATCGGGCTAGTGTAGCCATGGGGTTGAAGTTATATTCAGAGGACCTACGTTTGAATCATGACACCGGCTGAGATTTCACTTTGGAACTCCAGCCCTTCAAAATTTCAAAATAGCCCTTCAAAATAGTGGAGAGCATATCCACCAAAGTCCCTCGTTCGTCGTTTGGAACTCCTAAGCGCATTTCGTTAAGCGCGGGCTAAAACCAACACCAGGTTTCTCACCATTCTTCCTCAGCTCCCAAATTAAACCCGGAAATTGACAAACCCTTAGCGTCTCGAGCGTCGTCGAGGACTTCAGTGTCAGCATCCTCCCTCAGTGCTTTCTTTAAATATCTTTTTTTAATGTATACCCTAAGTGACAATAAATATCAGAAAATACATAAAATTTTTATTTTTTGATTCCTATAATGAATAATAAACTGGAAAAAAATCTTAGTTTAATCACCATAGTTGTACGAGCAGAAGCATAAAAGTTTTCAAATATACGATGAAAACGATTTTCCTCAAAGCGTATTTGAAATTTGTGGAAATATCCATGGCTCACTTTGGATAAATATATCCATGTAATCCAAGAAAATACCCACACTTAATAAAAAACGTGTATCGACAAAAGGTACCCTCGAATTTTATGCATTCCTCACAGCCATAAAATGTGCGATATGAATATATTTCGGTTGCGCTCAATTGCGCGCATGCATTAAAATCTTTGCGCTGTGACTGGTACCGCGGGGAATGATGGGATTGTGAGCGAAATGAAGGCAAGCGTTTCAGCCCGGACAACGAAAGGAGCCATAAGAAGGAAGGTTTGAGTTTGAGGAATGACTCGCAGGGAAACAAAAGGAAAAACCTTTCACCCTCTCCCTGCTGAAGAGAAATATTCCTCAGGAAGTGAGTGAGAGAGAACTCGAGGTGGAAGAAAAATGAGACGTTGAGTTTCAGAAACTGTTTCCCTTAAAAGGAAACTCAGAGGATATCGTCTTTCACGAGAGTAATAGACGGCAGACGGAGTGGACGGGGGATCTGATGAAAGATATGTACGGTAGGATATTACGATTTTAAACATCGAGTTACGATGCAATTCGCACAAAAATCGTGTTAAATCTCCAAGTTTCATATATTTCGCATTTGGAATGAATGGTTGATGGCTGATTGAAAGGTTCTGTTTGAATTTCTGCATATCACATGTAATTAAAATATACCCAAGGAGCATCATGGAATTTCTCGAACCAACATGGAATAATTACAAGATACGGCACTGAATCTTGTATTGCATGGAATATTTATTGAAGAAGAGGCCCAATGTAAAGGTAATTTCGTTAAAGTACCATACCTATATGAAATAAAAATAATCGCTGCTTGTAGAAAAAACAATTTTTCGAGCAATTGTAAAAGCATGTTAATTTTTTTCGCATTTATAAATTTAACAACAGCTATATGAATAACTCTTTTTGAGATTTGAATGAATATGTATTCTTCATGAGAAAAATTGAAGCAAAGAGTCCAATAAAATAAATGAACATGGAAAGCAATTTACACTCATTTGAATTAAATATTTTATTAGGAAAAGACGTATATTTTTGCCTTTATAAATTTTCACATTCACATCCACCATTAACATTTATAAGGCAGACAGGTTATTCGCCGCCACTGCATCAGACTCGTGGCGTTCAATGATGCTGCCAAAGGTATCAAGCTCGCAACTGTCAAAATACTGTGAGATAACCTTCAAAACTTACTCTTGAGTGTAGGACAGCGCGGTGCAGAAATCCCAGAAACGCTGTTCTACAAGCAGCTTCAACCAAGTGAAACGTTTGAAATACGAGATATTAGATAAATACAATAAATACAAGATATTAGATAAATACAAGAATATTGAAGTAACTGTCGGCACGAAGTTTTTATTTTATAAATTCTCATGATATATTTTCCAACTATATCCTACCTGGTACATCATCACTGGTTCGTGAGTTCGCGCGATAGTTGAAACTAAATAATCTTTGCACTTTTCACATAAACTCATTGGTAATAGTCTCGGACCGGTTTCGACGCTTTCGAGTATTTATTAAGTCGATTTCTTGTTCAGCCAAGTAAGCAAAATCCTTTTTCGTGGACTGTTAACAGTTTTTCTTTTCTTTCACTGGATAATTTTTCTCTTAATGAAGACATGAATCTGATCGAGAATTGTTAGCAATATACAGGTGAGAAGGTAAACAAGTAGCCTAATTTAGTTGAATTGGTACTGTGATTTGCATGGTATATATTTCAACGGGATGCTGAATTTTACACATAAATTTAAGAAAATACATCTCATATACCTGTATACATCAAATTGCACAGTTAACGTTTCTTTGTACATTAAATTGGTATCGCTACGATATATCGCTGTATACGATGTATAAGTACACCAAATCGCACAATTACCATTTCTTTGCACATTAAATTGGTATCGCTACGATATATCGCTGTATACGATGTATAAGTACACTAAATTGCACAGTTATCATTTCTTGGTACATTAATTTGGTATCGCTACGATATATCGCTGTATACGATGTATAGGTATACCAAATTGCAGAGTTATCGTTTCGTTGCACATTATATTGGTATCGTTACGATATACCGCTCATTCCTGGCAGTCATTGCCGGAACGTAATTCCACCAGCGCTTCGCAATATCTCACAGGGTTGTTCCAAATGGTAGTGGATTGCAGGAGCTACAAGGAGCAAGAGGGAAGAGACGGATAAGGACAAGAAGATGGGAGAGGAGAGAGGGGTAAGTGGACGGCAGAATCCTCGACGCGTCAATTTAATCTCCAAATATCACTTAACGTCCGCCCAACCACCGCCTTCTTCCATCCTCTCCTCCTGGCGTACACCACCTTCTCTTCCCCATCTCTCAACGGGGCGAACCCCGAAGCTTCCCCCGTCCCAAATCCTTACTCACCGCTGGAGGAAAGAGAAAGGGAAGCGCTCACTGTTGGGAAGACCGAGATGAGTGGTACGCAGAGCGATGTGGACCAAAGAGATTTATGGACACAAAAATAAATATCGCCCCGTGGAAGGGACAAACACTCGGAAAGAACGCGGGATCTCCTCCTCTCCCTCACGGCAATCTCAGGAATGTGATTTAATCAAATCGATCGATGTCCCATGGAAGCGTGGACCCTTGAGAGAAGATGATTGAGCGCAAGTTAGAGAGAGAGGAGAGCGCTCTCAAGATGTGAAGTATAGGAGAGTAAAAATAGAAGAGAGTTAGGATGGGCGGAGAGGAAGATGGACGATGAAGTGCCAAATTCGGTACAGGAAGAAAGAATGTTTCTGGTGGTAATTGATGAGAGATGGAGACAGGATTAATTGTTGAAGGACGTGTTTAGAGGAAAGAGAATGTCAATTGGAGCAATAGCAGGAGAATTTTGACCAAGGTGGATGAAAGATAGATTTAAATCGACTTGAAACGACGTAAAAAATGAGATATCATGTTATGAATCCGGAAAATACCTTATTTACGTCTACAAATTAAATTTTTGTCCACATAGCTAGTTACATTAGCCATTTTTACTCTTATATTTACTTATCTGAAACCCAATTTTAATAATCGAGTGGAGTTGTTAATAATGGTAAAAAATTACAATCATGTGTAGATTTTTATCGAGGCTATTCAATGCAGTATGGCTATAGTTATATTTACGGTTCCAGCCACCTGGATTTAGGCCGGGGTAACGTGTACAGTATGGAACCAGAAAGGCCAAATAATTAAACGGGTGAGGAATAAGCAAAATAATAGAGTAATGTACATGCAGCATTACATTATACACTCATGATTTAACTATCTCTCTTCACAGTAGATCGAGAAGAACTGCCGAATCTGCCGAAAAAAACTGAACAGACTTGGACTAAACTGAATACAGAAAGCTGTGGAACAGATGATTAAAAGCCAGAAAAATGCGAAAAACGAAACCCATAACAACTAAAATTCATTACATTTTTCATGGGAATGACATTATTTTTGCTTTTCATCATATTTTCTTACGACGCAACAGAAAATATGAAACAGAAAATCTCCACCGCGAATTAGAGGGGCGAGCAGAGTTCCTCTCATGGATCCTCTCATCTTCCATCTATTTAGGTTATTTCCGGTATTGAAAATTTTGCAATATCGCGTCATACAGTGCAATAAAAACATTTTATATGCTAAATAAATACGAAAAAGACATCATTTGGATCTTCAGAAGCAGTGTAACTTGAAAAATGCAATCAATTCGTGCAATGATACATGATTGTTATACTTTCCTCAATACCAATATTGCTCACACACCTATCCCCTTTATCTTAGTGTATATTTTATTTATAATTGAACAATTTCAGAATATTTTACTGTATTCATGAAATGATTTCTTTTCCCATTTAATTTTAGAGATGAATATAAGTTAACTTCGATGAATCTCCGTCGAAGAAGACATTTATTCTGAGGAGAAGACCTTGAAGAGAGGAGGACTAATTCGAAACCTTGAGATTTGAATGGGATATCTCCTTTAAGAATGTTGAAATCAAGAGGTTCCAATCCCAATTTCTCCACAGCCGAGGGAGCGGGGCAGGCAGTATGCGGTGCAACTGCACGTAAGCCTGCACCCGTGACGTGGGAAGGGTGCCGCGTGACGAAGGCGAAGCTGCGGCGTGGGCGTTTGGATGCTGGGTTGGATGCCGTCCGGGTGGAAACAGCGGAGACGAGAGAACGAGTGAAAGGAAGGGATAAAGGGAGAGATAGAGAGAGAAAGAAGCATACGAAGGCATTCCAGGCCACAATATATATATCCTCACTCCTTCAGCGGCCTTCGATTAAACAAGGGAGAAGATCCGAGTTGAGTGAGAATTGCAGAACGGGCAACACCTTTGGGATGGAGACAAGAGTATGCTGGGATGAATTTGCTCGTGAGAAGTTCTGACAACGAAAATATGCAATACGAGTATTACAAGCAAGAGGTGAAGAGAGCTAAAGAGGCAAAGCGATTGGTACTCAAAAATATTGTTCACTTTTCAACCTATTTTGGAAATCGCACATGGAAAACTACTGAGAAATGATTCTTTGATGCTAATGGTAAGATATTTGAACTAATATGGCGAAAAAAAGCTCTACGGCTCAATCTAAGAGCAGTTCACATAAATAAAACACTAACTCTGATAAAAAATCACATGCTACAGAGATACGTTTGACTTTGCTATACAAATTGAATAAAAATAGTTAATCGATGAAAATATTCCTCAGTACCCCATTAGGTTACGATGAAATTGCTGAAAAGCGATTTTGGGGGTTGTTAGGAAAAAAAATTGAAGAATGCTTAGCCGTTATGCAATATATAGCTCTCTTAATTGATGGTGGTAGGGGCAGGATTTAAATAACTGCCAAAAAAAGAGAGAGTAGAGGGAAAATGAGTTATAAGAGAGAGGGCAGTGGCGTGTGGTTACATGTGTTCCTCTGGTTAACCATAAGCTCAGAATGTGACGTATACATTGATGGTGCTTCTGAAGATTCAAATCTCCTTTCTTTTTTTCGGCTATAAATTACAATATATGTATTCAATTGTATTCACTCCTTACTCAGCAGTGATGTGGGGGTTAAAAATGCTATTAATGTTGGCTTAACCGAAGTTGCGTGACTTGAGATTTCCTGGTAATCTAGCCTTCAATGTTAGTTTCGAGTATCCAGAGCTTTGTCTAAGTTGCCTATTCGCAAGTGATGAATAATTTGGACTTGAAGCTACATTGTTTGAAATGCTTGATCCTTCTCCTTTGGAGAAATTTAACGAGGCAAAGTCCGATTATCAAATAATATGCCTGAGCATCTTATTCCTTTGAAGACAGTCTATTATACTGAGGAAGAAGGCGCTTGATTAAGTTAATTGATTGAAGAACTTTCTGCATTTTGAATCTTTATACGGCAACGACAGAAAGTTGTGAAAACTTTACAGTGACGAAATTTTGGCTTGAAGCCTAGGCAAATCGGTACCGGTACCAAATGACACCAGTAATTAATTGAAAAAATGAATTTTCTTGTCCTTGATGCATAAACCTCAGCATTGAAGATGACTGAGAATATTGATTCCTTCCCTCCTGAAGAAGCCATCAGGGTTCGTTTGTGCATTTCCAAGGCATGTGATGGTATGTAAATGGCTCAATTTTTCCCTCTTGAATTTCTCATTTTTGCTTCTTTCATCTTTGGCTTGGTTTTTTAAAAAAAATTAAAGCCTCAGATAGTCACACAGTGTTTTATATCCTATTTTTGAATAATTTAAAGACTCTAATGGATGAGAGATGTATCAGCTTTGCGAAACCGAGAACACTTGAGGGAGAATAATGAAAGTGCATCAAAGGTATTTCAGATATTGGTTCCAAAGTCAATTGAATAGTTAAAAATATTTGAAAGAAAGGAGGATGAGGAAATGTGGGAGGGAAAAATTTATCGGATGGAAATAAAAATTTTTGTAGCAAAAATGAATAGCGAATCCAAATAGCAGCCAAGTCGATAAGCCGTTATAAAGGATAGAGTGCTGAAGAAGTAATAGCATAAAATTCTAGGAGCTGGCAAGTAAACAAAGGGCAAATATTTCGAATGAAACTATAAAATAAAACAATCTGGCGAGAATTTTTGTGCGTGCCTATGTGATCAGATTTGCTATCATTAATTTATTCACGTGTGACATCGATTAAGACGATCAATAAACATTATACAAAGAAAGAAATCAGTTGCACTTTCTCACATCATTGGAAAATTAAAATCTTGGAAAATGTCGAGTCTCTTTTTGCTTATAATGGATAGGTATCAGTTGCTTCCACAAAGCGTAACCTGAAGACGTAACAAATCATACATTACCATTATGAAGACATTAAAATGATAGAGGTAAAAAAACAGTGTATCTGAGGAGGCTTGAAAGTGACTACAGCAAAATCAAATGCATCATTGAGACCTGTGATAAATGATTTCAAAAGAAAGTATTCATTCAATACGAGGGATTGGTTAGAGATAAGAATGTAGGAACAGACAGATGATGGACAGTGATTTTCACCTACGTGAAAATATTTGCTTTTTTGTCAAGACAAGTTAAAAGACAATTATCGCACAGTAAATCAAACAAATTGAACTCTTGGCCGAGATGGATAAAAGAATCTGAATTGTGAGGAGCAACAAGAATTTAATTATATTGTAAGAGGACAATCATGACAATGAAAAGATGCTCATAAAGTTAGATGACGCAGAATGAAGATAATGTGAGAGTGATAAAATCTTCGACGGAAAGTAGTGTGCCGGTCAAAGAGGAAAGTCAATAAACATAAATATTAAGAATCTCTGGGGATTTGAAGAAGATTATACTATTGAGAATTTATACTGTAAGAGGATTAAAATAATATCAATAACGAGCTTGTATTGAGTGACCTTTCTGATACAACTGGATGCGAAATACTGACAGCAGAAAAATCAATATCCTTCAAAATACAAAATGGTGACTTACTCTGAACTTGTGAAATAAATTGATTTTGAAAGGTTGCAAAAACTGTCATAAACGTTATTTGAATATGACGTGATAATTTTTTTCTAATGAACCTTTCCTCAACTTTGTGGCCTGAAAATCATTTTTTAACCAAACCTTAAGAAAGATTCATGTTACTTCGGACTTTGTGGATGTTATTGATCAGAGCACCCTCTTAATTGCATGCTTTGACGATGGTATTTTGATTATTTTATCCACGGTGTTATTCATTAGCCAATCTTCAAAATTGCAAAAGTGATTAACAAAAAGCAATATTAGGTAGTATAAAAGATTCGATCGATTTAAGAGCTCTTCCTTTATACGTGCATTTGGATTTTAATCCACTCCAACGCAGGAGGGAGGAATAATTACAACGGTCATAAGTTGGTATATAACAATAATTTAAAATTATACCTAGGGTTGTTGATAAAGCATTTGAACGTAGGGCCATAGAAGTTGCTATAACTGAGTGTGATTTCTCCACTTAAAAGTATGTATTGGAGGGTGAACTAAGAATAACGGGGTTGGACGCCACATTTCTCATACGGTGACAAACACTTGCCGAAGATTCAATATGATTGAGAAGGCATACCTTTAGAGATACTTTAAAATTACTCTATCTATCTAATTGTTCAATTTTATCAAATTTCAGGTATAAAAGTCATACCATAGAGCTATATTTAATTGATTTGGAACCTCCACAGTATCCACCTATCTATCTGGATGAGTATGAAGAGAACTATTTGACGTCATTTAAGATGCTTCAGCAACATTTTATCCGAAATAAGTCAATAATGAATTTTTAGTTTTCACGATGGTGTTATTAGTTGACAACCGGTTTCATTGCACAGGTGACATCCTTAGGTTTCAACAGGATTCCACCCGTTGTTTTGCATGAGATAACAGATTGGGAAGATATTATAAAAAACGGACTAATTGGTCTCTCTCAACCTTACAACCCTAGAGGAAACCTTTGAGGAAAGGGTATCTTTTGAATTGCAAATGCATATAAAATTAAATGCAAAAGGATTTTTTAAAGAGAGCTAAGGAGACGGTGGATCGGAGATTAAACAAACGAAGACCAAGGTTTTGGAGACTCTACCCGCGCGGAGGTTCGTCGAGGAAGACATCGTAAATGGTTATCTCAATCACAAAATTTGAATGCGGCCAAACTATCCGAAAGTGTCTGAATAGATAAGTGAATAATCATTAAGTTATATTTTAAACCAGTAACTTTTTTCGTATCACTCCTCTTTACCGAGTAAACCTCTGAATAGGTGGTCAATTTTCCCAAAGTTTGAAACCTACGCTTCTCCACACGATCAGTATCAGTTTTATAAACAACTATTGTAAATGATAAGTATAACTTAGTTTTTCCTCATTGATTCATTACAACATGATTACCTTTGTTTTTTACGAAGCTCGCCATCATCAGGTGATGAACGAAGCTCGTCTCAACCGAAGCATTAGGTGATGACGAAGCTCGTCACCTGATGATGGCGAGCTTCGTCGAAACCAAGGTCATCTTGTTGCAATAACTCTATGTGGAAAAACTATGTCGTACTTATCATTTACGATCATAAGCAAATTTCACGAAGTCACGCCCGAGACAATGGAATTAATAAACAAGATTTATGGTCGATTATCTCCTACTTGAAGAGAAGAGGGATGAAAACAGTATTATTTTCACGTAAATCAATCAGCAGTGGCGATGAGGACCTAAAAGGGCCCAGATACGAGCCTTTTCTGGAGTAGTATCCGTCCGCTTCAAGTGAGAATTTAAGACAGTCCGAGCAAAATGTCATTTTACTTAGAAATCAAAGAATTTGGTCTCATTTCAAAGAAAAATATTTCACCTTTCCAATGACACCAAAAATTCTACCCCTTATTGCATTACTTTCAAAGATATTTGACAAAAAATACCAGCCATTTTACATGGGAAATGTTCCATGTTTGCACTTCAGAGGGACATTATTTACAAAATGAGGTATTTCTAACACTTAGATGTCATAAAAATACTAACAGTGTGTAGTTTGTGTGTTTTCTCCACTATTTTTGAATATTAATCATATTGTCACCACAGTATGTTCTTGAGTATCACAAACAACCTTCCGATTTGATGGAATTACAAACGCCTCGCTCGAAAAAAATGAGTCGCGTTAAAGACTTATTTAGATATTTTCATTTAATTAATTGCAATTTTTGTCCTTTAAAACTACATTTACAACTCATATTTCCCCTTATTTTACCTGTCTTTCATGGTTGAAGGTAAAAACCAAAGGAAATACTTGCTTGGTACATTCCTGTATTGTCTTTTCAAAAATGAACAACCCAGCTTTCTGAAACAATTTTTTTCTGTTAGAAATAATAAGTCAAACATATCGACTAGAATGGCTCCTGATTTTCTTATCACCGCCCAACATAGAACGACCACTTATCAAAAATCTTTTTCTGTTGTCGGAGCACGACCATGGAACAGTGTTCCAAAGGATGTAAAGGATTCTGTCTCTTTGCCCGTATTTAAGCAAAGATTTTTTCGTTATATACAAGCCGTTGGAAGAGTGTAACTTCTGTTGTTGTTTTTTTATTTTCTGTTCTCTTATTATTTTTATTACAAAATTTATCCGCCCATCCCTATAAATTTTTGTTATTTTTGTGAAATATAAGCTCTATGTATTGTATAAACCCTGTATCTTCTTAATGAACAATCTTAAAGTCCAAGAACAATAAATCATATTATTATAATTATTATTATTACATGATTTTACACTTAATAATGCAATATTTAATTGATGTGTCCTACAACTGGTGAAATAAAAACGTATAATTCGAAGATGGACTCTATTATGACTAGGGAACTATCTCGCTCGGACTACCTTAAGAAAGAACGAAGGTGTGAAAATAAGGCAGCGATTGTGGAGGAGGAGGATGAGGTGGGTGGGAATGGAGGCTCCCGCGCCACTTGGCCTGCGCACGCACCTGCGCAGCGATCCCCGTTCGCTTGCAAACTCCCTCGGCCCTTCATTTCATTCTTTCCGCCCCTCCGATCTCCCACCGCAATCCGCATTTCTCACCAAACACTTTCCTCGGAACGCGCTGATTGTTTTCTCGGTAGGGGCTTCCTGTTTTCCTCCATCAAACAATAGGTAGCGAGAGAAAACACAGACAACCACCACGGCACAGAAATAGTTTGCCATCCAAAGAAAGAGCAGAGGTCATCAGGACAGGGTCAAAGCCGTGATAGCTAACCCGCTAAAAAATTCCTTAGAAGCTGTTCTGTAGAACGTTAGGAATTGTACAGAAATTTACTTTTTCTTCAAAACCAGATCCTTTTCTAAGGATCTGTACGGAGCATGAGAGCCTGACTCTTCAGAACTGATGTTCTGTAGAGTTATTTTCTGCAGAGCAAAATAACTCCTTACAAGATGTTCTATAGAACTTCAGCAACTCTACGGAAATTTGTGAGGTTACCGTTGACCCAGTTCCTTTTCTAAAGACCTATAGGTATGGAGAGCCGTAGGGAATTCCACAGAGCATCCTAAGGTATTCTGCAGAACGTCGTAGGGAATTCCGTAAGATGGCTTTTCAATATTTTAAGGAATATCTACAGAACTTTTTAAGAAATACTGTAGAGGTATTTTAACCCACTATTACTCAGTGTGACCTAAAGGCAACATGTAGAAGAGTTTTCTTTTGTTTCTAATTAGGTTTCTTTACATCTATACGACTTTGTGACACCAACTTTTAGATGTTGGTAACGAAAATATCTCTCATTCGTAACTTTTAGTTCCTGATTTTCCTACGAGGGGGTCGTGTGAGAAATTACTACACATGCTGGACAATGAAATCGGTGTATAGAGGTTTAAGGAAACTATCCAGGATTTTTTAGCAGGGTATGAATTTTAAAGATAGAAGGGGATCGGGTTGATGTGGTGGCTAGAGTACTGGCTAACAATACGGACGGCCAGGGTTCAAATCCCTGCAGTGGAGGATGCTTTTCATAGGAAACCCGATCCCTACTTGAGTGTCTTGTGGAGGGCACTTCAAGTGCAGTTCTCCGTTTGTCGGATGAGACATTAACACTAGAACGACGAACCTAGTCATTTTGGCAGTTTTTGTAATCCATTCCACCACTGTGCCCATAAGTGTATTTTTAAAACTTTGCTTTCTTGACATTTTGCTCATTTTAGAGATCTTTACTTTATTGAAGTCACAAATTTACCTTGCGTATATTTTAATAAATTATTAGGAATTCTTCTATAACGACGAACGAAGCCATTTTGGCTAAAAGATATTTATTGTCGACGCAACATGTTTCAGCCATAATATTGTTTAGTGTGATAACAAGAAGAAACAAAAATAAAAAATAGAATTAACCAGATTAATCAAAAATTTATTGCCTAGTGTTACCTTGTTGCAAATAAAAAAAGGACCCATTTAAGATGTTATTTCACGTGAAGGAGACTAAACTGTTCGCTTTTTCCGGCAATATTGAAAAATAATAGGTACTCCTAAATAGGTAAAAAAATATCTTTTAGTAAAAGTATTTTTTGTAATTTTTACTAAAATAAAAACATTTTAAATAGTCGAGCAAAACATATCCTCTTTTGTGATTTCGTTTCGTAACCATGAATACCTCGCGAGATTCGAAATTCTCAAAACAGCCCTAATAGGCTAAGTCTGTCCTTGTCAGTACCCAAGTCCCGTCGTTCTAGTGTTTAGCCGTGGTCCCCTTGGCGCCTTTTGTTAAGAGCAGGCTAATGTTGATGCCGGGTTTCTATCCATCCTTCCTGCTTTGTCTATCCCCTACGGCGCAAATGACAGCCGTCGGTCGCCTCCCCAAATATCCAATCCTTAAAGATGGAAATTCTCTCAATTTCACATCTATCTTGAGTAGTATCCAGAGGCACTATCGTCAATACAACCCTAGAAATTCTGACAGAAAAAGCATGCACAAAAATAGACTACTAGTTTCTCGGCTAAAAATAGCTTAGAGTGTAGAGAAAGACTATGCACGCCCAAGTTCAATGGAGAAAAGAGATTGCCGCACAGAGTGGAAGTTTGGATGTCTCTCCGATACTTCCTCTAAATTTTTGATAAATTTGTGTTATACTTAAATAACATGTTAGTAAAACCACAAGTAATTGTTTTATCTGAAATTTGGATATGTGATTTTGAGGTTACGGCTTATCAAATTATGAATTATAATGTTTTTGCAAAATGTAGCAATGTGAAAAGAGCTGGAGGCGTAATAATTTATGTCAATGAAATGTATTCGTGTTCTACTGATCAAATTTATGATTTAAAATCCGCTGACATGATCAAGGTTACAATAGACCTTACCTCCTCTTTATCAATCTCGGTGATTGGAGCGTATAGATACAACTTCTTACCCACTGAACTATTTTTGAGTGAATTGGAAAACGTCCTTAATTGCTCGCGAGAAAGGAATTTAATGTTAATAGGAGATATCAATCTTTGCGTCTTACAAGATAATGATGTTGCCTATGAGTACAAAATTATTATGGCGAGTCAAGGGTTAGAACAACTCAGACACACTCCTACTAGAATTTCGAAGAACAGCAGGACATGCATTGACCACATTTTCGGTAGAAGTAGAGACAATTTTATCTATGTGGGAAAATAGATTGATTTAGGTTTGACCGACCATCACATGATTTTATGTATAGTTAAATCACTTATAGGTGTGAAAACTCCAAAATGGCCAGAAAACCTGTATATAAAGTTGATTTCTGTCTTTTGAAAGAACTTATTTTGTCATGTGATTGGAAAGATGTCTACTCCGAGGTTAATGTAAATGCAGCATACGGGTTTTTCATTGATAGGTTGAAATCCTACGTTAAACAAGCAAGTTACCTTGAGAAGACTAGCCAAAAACACCGCTTACTTAAGCCATGGATGACTAGAGCCTTGGCTATCAAAATTACTCGGCGAAATTTGTTGTATAAAAAAATGCGAAAACAGCCGAACAATGAAAAATTGGCACGATATTATAAATCCTACCAAAAGAGGCTAGATAATGATATAAAAAAATGCAAAGAAGATTATTACTTGCGCCAATTCAGTGATAATGCTACCAATACAGCTAAAAAGTGGCGCATTTTAGATACCATCACTGGAGGAAAACAAAAAGGTGGCAGTATCGAAAAAATTAGGTCAAGTGATGGGTCCGACTTAATTCAAACACAGGATATTGCTAATGAATTTAATACGTTTTTCGGTGGACTAAGTGAATTTCATAAAAATTCGACGAACGATATAGATGAATTCGTTGATACGAAAGATTGGTTTCCCAATTTTTATGCTAAAGAGTCTTTGTTTCTTTCTCCTACCGACGAAAAAGAAGTCAGTAGCTTTATAAAATGTCTACAACCAAAGAGATTGAAAGGGATTGATGATTTATCAGCTTTTCTAGTAAGAGAGGTTCGAGAAGAAGTTTCGCCTATATTTGCATATATTGTAAATTTAAGTATACAAACAGGCGTCTTCCTGAATCAGCTTAAAACTGCAATTGTAATACCAGTTCATAAAAAAGGTGATAGACTGGATATGAATAACTATAGACCAATATCCCTATTGCCTGTTTTCTCTAAAATACTGGAAAAAATAATAAAAAAGAGATTAGTAAGCTTTCTAAACCTTCATAACTTTTTCAGTAGAAATCAATTCGGTTTTCAAAAAGGGAAATGTACGGAAGATGCCTTGCTTCATTTCTGTTCCAACATATATGATGGACTTAATAAAGGAAATAAAGTTGGAGGGTTATTTATAGATATAGCGAAAGCTTTTGATACAGTTGACCATAAAATATTATTGGGTAGACTTGAAGAAGCTGGTATCAGAGGGATTGCCTGTAATTGGTTCCGTAGTTATCTCAGTGACAGATATCAATGTGTGAAAATCCAAAATTGTAATAGTAGTAAGACGCATATTACCTGTGGGGTTCCACAAGGTTCAGTTTTGGGTCCAATACTCTTCCTTATCTATGTAAATAACCTATGTAATGGAAATTTGTATGGAAAGATTACTTCATTTGCCGATGACACGGCACTTTGCTACTCTGATAGCAGTATGTATGAATTACATATGCATATGCAAAGGGACTTGGACAAACTTAAGTGTTGGTTTTCCATTAACTAGATGGTACTAAGTAGTAAAACAAAATATATACTATTTACTCTAAAAAATTTAAGTTCAGCTGATAAAAGTTTGATGTACTATAGGTGTATAAAATGTATTAAGGATAATGCCTTGGTTTGTAATCAGTGTATTTTGATTGACAGAGTGAGTCAAATTAAATATCTGGGGATTTATATCGACGAACACTGTAACTGGAAACAACACATTAACAAACTAAAATCGGAGTTAACTTATGTGATAAGAAAATTTTACCTGTTACAATTTATCTGCCCAGCTTCTGTTCTTAGAATGGTATATTATGCATTAGTAAATTCAAGATTGGAATATGGTATTGTGTGTTGGGGAGGAGAATATCTAACTAATTTGCATCCTCTCTTGGTAGCTCAAAAAAAGATAATACGGGTAATGGTACGAGCACCAGGAACTGCACATTCCTATCCACTGTTCTTAAGGATGAACATCCTACCTCTTAGACATCTTTTTATTTTCAAGGTCTTAAGAATTTTTTATAATCGAGGAGGTGAAAGAGAAAAACCGAGGGTTTATGTACTAAGAGGAAACCCTGGTGTGCATGTACCAAGACCTAAAAATGAACTGTTTAGACAGATTTATCTATATCTTGGGCCTAAACTCTTTTCATCTCTGCCTGAAGATATAGTTAAAATTAAAAATGAAAAGGGGTTCACACTACGTTTAAGGAAATGGTTAATTGGAATCAGAGATGTAAAGCACTTACTTACAAAAGTTATATAACAATTATAGTTTTAAATGTATATGTGCATAATTAAAATGATTTCTACTTTTTGTATATTAAAAATTATTCTACTTGTGCGAATAGCTAACAAACAAAAAAAATAAAATAAAATAAGAAACTGGTGCAAAATATGTCCTCAGATGTTTTATGTAAATTTTTTTTGTGTGTAGTTCAAAATGAACGTATGTCAATAACAACTACAAGCAAACGTTTCAATTACATTTTGTTGTAGCTATTTATAATGATTATGTCAATAACAGATTGCTCAAACACAAGTGTAACTAGGAAGGAGACTTTTGAAGTTCAACTAATCTTTATGCTTTGCTTCTACTTCACATTTCAAACCATGGGTTAATTATAAAAATATTCAGCACCAATGATGGCATCTATGTGATTGTAATTGCAACACACTTATTCTATATTCATTTATGTATTTCATCTGAGATGGTCGAATCGGTGACCCCAAAACGGAGATACTGTCCAATGGGGCACCTATATTCCGGAGAAATCTTTGTAAAATAATATTTGTATTTATCTAATCTGGAATAAAAATCATTATTATTATTATTATTAAAAAATCATTTAAGACGATGGTTTGACGTTTTGCTTATCGCACTCATTTATAATGAAGGAATCCTCCATTTATTGTATTTTGCCATAAATTCTGTGGAAAAGACGCGTGCTTCAAATTCTTTGGTGTTTTTATTGAAAAGTCGATTTTTATTATTATAAAAATGAATCTCATTTGACCGAGGGGGAAGATGTTTGTCTCCAAAGTTATTTGAAACAAGGGTCATTTGGAGGGGGTAAGGCCGGAAAAATTAAGAAGGGGTCAGAAAATATAAAATTGAATTTTATAAAGGGCCACTGTACAAAATATCCTCTTCATGCCAGTCGAATACAAGCTTTCAGCTTCTCAGCAACGCCAAGTATTTCTTTGAAAGCATTTTTAAATAAAAATTATGACTAGCAATAGTAATATTTACTGAAAATTTTACTTAATTTCTCATGGAAATTTCTTCAACTAATTCACCCTCCATGTTTGAATATTTGTAATTTCACATGGCAAATTAAATGGACTATATAACATAAACTAACAGTATGGACTTTTTTATTAAATTGAGAAATTTTCTTGCAACGGGATTTTTCTGTCCAGACGCTCTTGCCAATTAATAAGTATCATGGTTTCTTAACAGAATGTTGTACATCAAGTCATTGTAGGTAAAACAAATTGTACAAACCTGGGAAAGTGTGAGAAAAGAGTGAATGGTAGCATGCGACAGAAGACCTCAGAAGAATATGGAAGTTATGCAACACGGAATTGGCCTTTTGAATACATGTGTAGGTATTGTAATTAATACGCTAAAATTATTGAAATTGATATTGATAGTTAGTGGCTGAACTACCATGATACAGTAATGATTTATATACAAAAATTCAAGATAGAAATGTTTCCCGAAAAAAGCTGAATTATTCTAAAAATTTATAAACAAAGTTACACAAGACCCGTGTCTTGCGATTATTTCATGCATACATCAGGATTGGTTTTCGAGCGTCAAGACGTCATCTAATTGTTTCTTTGATCAACGGCTTGGAATAAAAAAATTAGCATAATTTACGTGAAAAAAGGCTATGCGCTTTAAGCAAAATAACAATTAAGACGAGAGTTCAATGAAAAGATATTAGGGAATGGCACACAGCACGGCGAATGTATCGGAAAACACCGAAACGCTGTAGTTTCCGGTAAAAGTATGGAAAACAACTATAAATTAACACGAGTTGCAATACTTTATCCAGGAAAAAATACATTTTACTCACATTTTCGCAACGAGGTTTAATCCTTTAAAATTCGCGGAAGGCAGCTTAAAGGTACTAATCGAATCATTCAACTTAAGTATGACTTTAATACCCTATATCTGATTGGAGAGACTGTAAAAAATAAGATCGAAGAAAGGTAACAACGCAATATCAAAAGAAAATTTGGTGGGAACCGGATTATTGTGATCGAGAGACAGTTGCGGGACGTAATGGACACCCTTTATCCCCCTGAGGCTTCGGCAACTTCCAGGTTATTTAGTTTTGGCGAGAGAGAAATACCATCACAACACACAAGAAAGTAAAAGAAGAGCATTTATGAAGATGAAAGCGGAAAAGAAAAGGCAAGATGGAGGGATGTCTAGAGGTAGGAGGAAAGCGGTTGAGGGTCGAAGGATATATTACGGACGGTTAAGGAGGTGAAAATCTTCGGGTGATACAATAGTATGTAGGGATACAATTGTGTCAAGCTCTGAAGGTTCTGCCTGTCCAAGTCCAGGGATAGATTCTCCGAGTATATTTTTTTGCCTTTCCACACTCCATAGATTGAGGCAATTCTCACTCATCTCCCCCAATCCCAAAGGACAGTGTTGTATGTCCTTCCTTTGCTCAGTTTTCGAGTAATTACGCGTTCTCCTTTCCTGCAGGGGTCAACTCTTCGCTCTCTTTGAGACGAGGAGTGCGTAACCTGTACATCTTTTAAAAACGATGTGGAGGTGAGAGGAAAAAAATGTCATACATTTCGTAAGTTTTAGGTTCAGCTTCCACTGAATAATTGTTTCGTTGTAGTAGGCTCCAATGAACCATCTGCACTAAGATTTTCAGGTAGTACGAAAAATATCGTTCCAATAGAGGCATTAAATAAAATATTAGCCACATATTGTATTTCCGGAGATGTTAGTCAAAGCTATCTAAAGCTACTGGGCTCAGATAGTACATATTTCGGTTCATCAAAAGGGTGATACTCACCGTAATACACTGTAAATTGCAAAGAAAAACCTTCAGTAATGGGGGCGTTGTTAATATGCAGCATGAAACACGGCAAGCTTCATATGTATGTGCTTGGTTAATTACGGATAAGTTCTGGTGGGGAAACACAGTGATTCAGTCAATGTAATTGCTCATATTTATGGCAGCAGTTTCAATTATTGAGTAAAATTTCCTTTTCCTCAAGTACCCAAATTCCCTTAACACTTGCGCAAGCACAGCCTTCACTGGAGGCGGAATTCAAACTAACGACCAAAAAGATAGCGGGAAGATGCATTTTCCTTGCTACAATAATCGTCTTGCTGTTTATTATTCAAGGTATTGCAAATAATGTGAAATATCAGGGACAGGCGTCCAAAGAATATGGGATCATATCTTTTATGGGAACAGAATCTGACTCAACATATACGTATCAGAGAAAACAACACTTCCTTAGTACGCCGTGGCAAAGTAATGTCAACCTCGCCATCGTCATAATATTAACGAGGATGTAACGGGAAAAGCCGCTCTACATCCATAAATATGGTGCGATATAGTTCCTAAATTTGAAGTTTTAAAACGTCGACCTGTGGTATCCGGTTTTCTTAATAAGGCACTTTTTTTATGTTCCATGGCAGAAGTTTGTTTTACCTACTGACCAAGGTTACATCTACAAACTATATCAACATAATTCCCGGCGAACCGCCACATGGGCAAGTGGCAGGGTGTGTTAGTTCATCAGCCGTGTATAGATGTAAGTTTTTTGGATGAGAAATGGTGACATATATTGTGGGAGCGTATTAAGTGGAGCTCAGTTTTTATTGTGGTCGCTTATTGTGCGGGGAAAGAACGAGTTTTTGTACCTGTCTGTTCGGCAGTATATCTCTCTTATTTTATCACGTCTGTCAATCCTAGAGATGTAGTGATGAGTATTGATAATATTCTCTGTGTTTCTCTTGAAAACATCAGTTTGGAATTTCTCAAGCAACCTAAGCC
Organism: Ceriagrion tenellum; assembly: GCA_963169105.1. Classification (NCBI taxonomy): domain Eukaryota; kingdom Metazoa; phylum Arthropoda; class Insecta; order Odonata; family Coenagrionidae; genus Ceriagrion; species Ceriagrion tenellum. The sequence continues at coordinate 132,969,795 of OY720637.1, forward strand.
TAGCGTGTAGCCTCCGAGTCTCTAGGGGCTTCCACCTTAATTCCTTTAAAAGTTAGGACACACTATATGTACACTCGTAGCAGTTTTTAATGAAGCGCGCTACTTTCCTTTGTATTTTGTTAATCTTTTTGGTTAAATATATTTGACCAGGGGCCCAAATGCTCTCGGCGTATTCCAGGTGTGGTCTAACCAGAGCGAAGTAGCATCTCTCTTTGAATTTTTCTTCCGAGGACCGAATTATACGTTTAATAAAACCTAGTTTCTTTACTGCTGTGCCACAGATGTTTTGCATGTGTAATCCCCACGATATGTCCGAAGTTAAGGTAATTTCAAGATATTTTACTGTATCTGATTATTTTATGTTACGAGTTACAAAGTCAAGATAAGTCTTGGCAACGAATGGGTATGTCAGAATAAGGGTCAGAAAACTTGATCAAATTTGCTCTGTTCAATGTACAGTTAAACTCATACCAAATGGAATAAAACCATTTGGTAACAACAATATGCATTATAGGAATGCTACAGCTCTGTAACCACAAAATTTAAGTTCTTAAAAATATGATAATGTGATGAATGATCTTAAAAATCTAAACGCTTTATTTTTACCAGTGCGATTCTAATTCCGCAATTGAATTGAAGAATCCATTTATATTTAGGGAAAAAACGACGAAAACCACTAGATACTCTGTTTCAGCATTAGAACTAAACCAAGTATCATAGATTGCTGAATTCACTATTGTGGTAACAAACGTGATGCAAAGTTTCAAATCCATTCGCCGTTTTTATTAGAACTAAAATTTTAGAAATAAACATGAGCGGAAAATTCACCATGGGTGTTGGGATTCAACTGCATATTGTGCTTCTAAAGGTTTTAGTCTGGAAGTTTAAAACTGTGGGGTAAGAGATGAGGAGAACTAAGAGAAAGCAGGACATGTTTCCAGAAGATAAGGCTTGAAATGAGGGATAGATAACCTCGACAGGAGTGGAGAAAAGAAGGGTCAAAAGAGATAGTGAAGAGAAAGGTGACCGCGGCAGGCAGCGTGGGAGATAAGGGAGGATGAATGCGGACATAAAATATGCATGCAGAGGAGAGGAATATGGAGGCGTGCATGGGAGAGTAAAATAAAGGGACGCAAGAACTTGGAGTGTGGGCTACCGAGAGAATAGTCTTCGTTAGGAGGGATTTTCTGGGTTACGTCTCCCTCAATGAAGACAACATTTTAGCGTCATTGAATACATGCACGTATTTTGAATGAAGAGTACCTCACCGAGGGGGCATATGGTAGGGGTTGTTGAGGCACTGGCCGTTAAAATTAAAAGACAGAAGAACAGGAAATGTAAGAAGGCGGGAGTGAACTATATGCTGACTAGATGTCTTAGCGAGAGTGAAATTTCTTTCGGGTTCCCCACCCGGGTAAAATATTTAGCTGCGGCCAACGTTTCGAATGAATACTCTTCCGTCACCAGCAGAGCAATAATGCCCGGGCCACATGTGTTCCTTATGCTGGTCGTGATCCATTACGCCTGAATGGCTACTGACGTTGGTTCTTCCCGTTATTATTTAAAAAAAATAACGGATTCCACCCCTGACTAACCGTTTACTCGGACTAATTGTGCAGCAACAATGGCCATAAACACGTTACAGACCACGACCAGCATGAGAGAGAACTCATGAGGCCCGAGGAATCATTGCCTTTATGATGACGGAAGAGTATTTTGTTGAAACGTTGAGGGCAGGCAAATATTTAACCAGGTGTGAAACCCGAGAGAACTTCGCACATATCATTCGTCGAAAAAGTACCCAATCTCTTATAGGTGTCGTAAAGCCAGTGCATATCTATCCTCTTGCCCCCGTCCGCTTCCTCCCGTTTTGTCCGAGGGGTACGCATACTACGCCGAGCCGACCGAAGGACCATAGCCTTAGGCCCGCAGTCAGTGCAGTTTCAGCCCTCTGCGAACTTCGTGCTCCGAGAGGAGACGGACGGAAGCCAGCTCATACTATTCCTCCCGCCCTCTGTCCGCCTCCGACCGCCCGCCCGGATCTGCCAAATATTCTCAACCGAGAATATTTGGCGGATGAGGACCGCTGTTGGCGGAGGAATAAAGCTGCTCGACTGCTCTTCCTGGAGTCGCGGGTTCAAGTACCACCTGGATGAGTTTTTCACCACCCAGGGCAATGGATATATGCTAAGTTCTGTTGGTCTGGTCCCTGGAAAACCTGATGACAGGCTTAGTATATTGGGATTCCAGGGACATACGGGGCCAACAGAGTCAACAGAGATGAATTCCGGGCGGAGCGGACGGAGACGGACGGTGGTGGACGGAGGCCAGGGCTGGACGCTGGGCTTTAGCGTTTCGATCAGTTTTAGTGTCAGTCATAAGTATGACATGGAGAGCAGGAGTATTTGCACATGATTGATATTTTTGTTTACCACCAATTATATTAACGTTTATTTTCCTGTATGTACGATGTATTTCTTGTAGAGTTATCATCGATACTCCCTTTCTTTCCTTTTATAAAAACGTGAACAGGGGTGTAATGGGCTTCTTTGTCTTCCTTCCTTCGAGCGCACATCCTGAGCAGTCGACACAAAAATCTCTTCACCTCTCCCTTCGCTGTCTGTGTTTTGCGAAGGCCACCGAGGAGGCATCTGTACCTCTATCTGAAATGACGTCCCTGCAATAAATTTCCAGGCCGGAATTCAGTACCCTCGATCCACGCAATAGACAGTGTTTATAAGTTGGATAGTGAAAATCACCGTTTTTGACTCTTCAAACAGTTCTTGAAACACAGCGTGTGGCTGAAATAATATCTTACGCATAAAACTGAGACTTGCCTTCTCTAACTCTTTCAAGCAATTCAAGTTTACCATTTACCATCCAAATCTTCAGTAATTCCAAGGATTGGACAGCCACCAGCAGTAAGGCGTCACTCTGTTTGCCCCCAGCAGTTTGTAAAAAAAAGAGTGTGGCTTTCATTTGTAAATCTTTCTCATCGTAATTTCAAACTTCTTGAGCAGGGTTTCAAGTGCTTGCAGCATATTTAGAATGAACACATATTTCAAAGAAAGAAACTTAGAAATGTACATTCTGTTATTGTTTGTTTGTGCAGCGTTTCAACGTCAAAACGTCATTATCAGGTTCAATGAATTTGCATTACAGAGCTCTAACCAGAGTAAAGGAGTAACTTCATTTCACTTTTTATTCGATGAACTTCTTATCATTCGAGTGATAATTCCTAGCTTCGATTGCAGTTCGTCCAAAATTTCGATTTTTTTCTCAATTCTTGATTTAAAGTTATCGAGATTTTCTGCAATCAAACATTGAAACCCTCGGGAAAGTTATTTAAAGCATATAAATTTAATTATTCGTAATAATAATAGCAGAAAACTGGGGTATGTAACAGTAAACTTATGAGTAGTATAAGTGCTGTGGGAGTGAGGTATCTAAGAGGTTCTTGAAGCAAAGTTCGGACGAATAGAGAAGGTCGAGAAAGAATATGGATTGGATGATCCATTGATGGTCATACACGAAAGGAGCTCCCTGGTTTAGGAACATTGATAGAATTGGCGAGAGCTGAAATATTGAAACGGATTTATGATAAACCGATGAGGAGTAAATGGTGTTGTCGAAGTCAAGTCGAAGACCAAGGAAGCCATGAGTGGATACGGTGAGAGAAATTTTTGAGTGGGGGAATATTACAAGTCTTGTGGACGAAAGAGCGTGTTTGACAACATGTATAAGTGTAACAGAAGCGAAAGTGGTACACATGGATAGAGCAGAATGGAGGAAAATTTGAAAGTAGAGTCAGTTTCCCGAGATTTATGTCAGAAAACTGACTCTTTAATAGTACCAACTTTAAAAGTGAGATTCTGAATATCTTTGTGCCTATAAATGTAACATACCCGCAAAGCCATCGAAATAATTCACATTGTAAAGTACATCGCACACGGTAGCTAACGTGAGGAGAAGAACCATTTATTTCTTCAATTCACGCAGGTATACTACAATTAAAAAAATTCTTGATTGTGCGATAATTATACTCAACTTTTGAAGGTGTAAACTAAATAAAATCTGGTGAGTGTTGAGAGTACAGAGAGGGGTAAAGAAAAAGACCTCGGCTAACATTGATGATCAAGATTTAATCAAACAAAAATATTTGAAAAGTCATTAAAATTTCATATAAATAAGCAGTAATTTATTCCTGATCGAAGGAGAAATATAGAATTACTCTATTAAGTTAATTCGAAGCACTATATGAATTGGATAATTTTCAGCCTATTTTATACATCAATATATATATAACAGCGTAAGCAATTTAAACTACGAGATAATAGAGGTATAATGGAAAGCGAGAGATTTTAAATTCTAACTTTTTTGAGGACACGAAATACTCTATTAATTGGAATAAATATTGCAATGAACTGCTACTTTTGCTAATTTAATGAGACTGAGTATTTGGTTTCCATCTCTCCGTATTAGTTTTATTATCCCCTCACAGCGCATAATTTTTCGTTTCGCATGAGTTATACTAATTTTCAATCAAATGGGAGTAAATGACTGCATTCACCATTTGCTATTCTACGAAATGACCTGTTGAATTTTGGTCAAGTCTCACAATGAAGTCGCCGTTTCGGATTCATCTATTAACTTCCTAAAACATAGACGTCTATACACTCTACATTATTTCTCCCCTAAGAGGGGCGGGTAATACGCTAAAAAGGGTGTTGCCGGAAAACTGACATTATAATCATCACAATGACACTCTAAATCATCAAAACTTGATCTGTTCTCATCATTTTTCACGAACACTCGGTACAGTAGAATGAATGGTAATTATTCTGGTCGAACTTAATCACATTGCAAAATAATTACAAACTTGTCCATTTACAACAAAGCAGTATGCGGATAGTTGGGGGATTAGACAGCGTAATTACCTATACATAATTCAATGGTAATTATTCGTTCAATGCACCATTCAGTTAATTGAATGTGCTATAGTTTTACTGAAATCGGTATGACCTCCGAGGATGTCATTCGCCTTCTACTGCAGGCTGCAAGTAAATTGCGCAATTTCACTGCCACTGACCCCGCATTCCAACTGAATTGCTTCTTCTCAACTAATTCTATTGTTTCCTTTGAAAAACTATTCCGTGCATCAGCAATTTTGAACTTGAGTTTCAAAAGATAATCCACTGCCTATCAGTTTTACATACATACCATCTCCAACTTAGTTCTTAAAAATATTTCTCACTCATTTTTCGTCCACCTCACAAATCTATGATTCTTATATCCATCACCTCTCAATACATTTGCTTTCACTTACTCCTGCGTACCTTTACCTCTTGACTTCTTTTCTCTTCCACCATTCCAAAAACTTAATCGTTTACATTTCAATGCTGGAACCTTGTACCCTTTAATATTCGTTACATCCATAAATATTTAAACAACTTTTTCTACGCGCCGTCAAAGTAAAGGCATAAATATATTAAACATTACTGATATTTCTTCTCAAATTCTTCTCTAATTCCCTTCTCTAGCAAATGAAACGAATATTGTGTGCATTGTCAGCCGTGAAATTTACAGTGAATATAGTGCTTAGATATCCAGTAGGACTTACAGTTCTTCGGTGTAAGATAACGCCACGGGGGATTATTGACTCCCCAAATCATAGACCATTAAACTGTGCAGATAAACTTGACTATAGATTGTTCTACTTATAGCGAAGCTGTATTTTCATTTATAACTCCTGAAGTGATAGTGATATCCTACTAACTGTATGTGCTATATGCCTTCTATACCTTTTGTGTCTCGGCGCATGCACATAATTGCAAAATAGATTTATACTCTTAGTTTCTGTTACTACATTTAAATGACATAATGGAATGCCTATTGGTGAAAACTCAATCCCAGGCAAAAACTTTGAAGGCTCGGCCATTTAATTAATGCTTGTAGTTTCTATTATTTATCATTAAAAATCTACCAAATAGAGGTCGGTTGTAATGAAAGTCAGAGAAAATTCTCTACTATTTCAAACGTGATCCTTCCACAACGTCAATGTGCAGTTCAAGGGAAGGAAGTAGTTTCCATATCATATGAAATATGTCGCTTACAAATAAATTAATTCACCCTCCGTGGCACACCCTTGAAGGTGGGTTGTAAATACTGCTCTTAGTTTTCACCATGTGTCTAGGAAGATGAAAAATTCATTTGTACGGTAGGTAACCCAGGATGCATGCAGTACTTCACTCAGTACCCATTGTGTCATTCTCAAGGAAGGGGATGAGTAAGGAGTGGTTTGCGTCGGGTGTGGGGAGGAAAGGGTTTAGGAAGTGAAAGTTGGTTTGTGGAAGCAGGACGGATGTGGATGGGATGGACTTCCTTGCGTGGGTGCGGCCGGGGGAGCAGGGGAGCTGGGGGAGCGGGGTGGGGGAGGGGGAGCGGCCAGGAGTGTGCCGGATCGCTTTCCCAGAGGGGAGGCAGGGCGAGATAGAGGATCGTCCCTTCCAGCCAAAGCTCCGTTTTCAATTACGGGGGCCGGGGATGAAGAAGACGAAGACGCGGAGCAGGCGGTGCAGAGGAGAGGAGAACGAAGCAAGGATGGACTCACTCCTGAGGGAAAGAAGACCCAGGGATCGGATAAGGCGAGCGGAGATGAAAAGATATCTCCCATGGCTGGAACTTTATCATCTCGATGCCTTATATTATTTTATTTCAACAGAACACACGGCGATAATAATTTATCTTTAACTGTTCTATATAGTACTGTGTGTATATAGTAAGGTATCTAATATCGATACGCATTTTTTTCAAACAAGTAACTCCTAATCCTTAAATTCATTCCAACAGTATTTATAAAACACCACTTTGATATCACCTTTCTTCATTCGTAGTCAATTTTTTGATAATTTACCGACAGCCTCTATTTAATGACTTAGAGTATAAAAGTATAACATTTTAGTTTATTGTTACTGAGTAAAGCGATGTCTCACGTTAAGGCCACTACAAATAAAAACTCCACATTTCAGAAGGTTTGACACCAACAGTAGAAAATGAATTTTGTCACTTCAAATTAAACTATTTACATATAAAGTGTATCAGGTTCAACTTTGTGGAAGCGATATATATCCATTTCAAAATGAAAAACAATTGTAACTTTCCACACAGAAGTTTAAATCTTTGTCGACCATGGTTTCAGCACCTAGTGCCATTATCAAGGTACCTGATAAAACTATTTACGGCAAAACATTGTTGAGAAACCAAGCATTAACAGACTTTTCTTACAAACTTAAACTTGAAAGTATTAATTTTCAAATATAAATTAACGTATTCGCAGTGTTTTACAGATAAATGTTCTTCTTTAGATATGGAGTTAAGTTTTTGTAGAGTTCATACAGTGAAAAAAACTTCAGAAAGTTTAATCATACATGATTTAAAGTGCCTTCCACATAAACACGCAAGTACTATCATTCCCACAGCTTTTCCTATACCTTTTCCCAGGATATTAATTGTTAAATTTAGCTCATCTCCCTCCGTAACTTTCTATATTGTCACTCTTGATGAAAATCAATAATTATTTTTAATTGAAATAAAAACTAAATCACAGAATTAACAAGCGTGTTCAAGGCACATACATTACAGTAAATCAGCATTGAAACATGTCCTTTCCTGACAATATATGTTTTTTTCTACTTAGGCAATACTTTGGCCGGAGCTCAAAATTAATTGTATTAGCTACAGTTTCTAAAATTTGATAAGTGAAACTTAAATACGATTACGTAAACCTAATGGTAGATATAATATTAGCAAAAGCAAAAAAAGACGCCTGATTTCTAAATTACGAACAAATGACATAGGAAAATTGGTTGTAAATCCTTTTAAAATCATAACTTTCTATACTTCCTGCGGCCTCAAGATATAATATGACATTTAGAATTAAACTTGGACTCGGCTAAAGCAAAAAAGATTTGAGTTTGGTCTAGCATGAACGAAAATTTTCCTCAAGTCATCACAGAGAGCATATTAATTTAAGCAACAGTGAAAAGTGTGAATTGAATGCAGCGATATTAATAATCCCAATACTTTCTTTCTACGAGATTCTAAGTTTTGGATCTAATAAACTCAATTGAAGCTTTTACGTGACTCATTTATTTAACATTGTTAGCTCTGATAACCAAAGGTTATTTTAGCGATAGGATAATTGATTTTTTCGTTCATACGGGTTTATTTGTCATTAATAAAATAGTAGACAAACGAACTACGCATTTATAAATTTCTGACGCCACCTGCAAGTCAAGATGCTTTCACTTTTCTTAATGCTGCCCCTCTCGAGCACTGAGACTCACCACATCCCGCGGAACATGGCTTCTTAATATTTGGAGATACTTATACGTGTGGTGAAATCAGCGGTTGACACTTTGGCCACATCAGGAAGAGCAGATATTTCGACTAGTATGTAACGATGGGAAATACATTAATTTTCTAGCTAAGTTACATCACGCTTAATCCACCTTGCCATTGCCTCCAAAAACAAACATTTACCATCACGGAAGATGGCCACATTATGTCAATATGGCATTCAAAACGCATGTTTTTGTTGATACTTTGAAACTAAATATGCAATCAATAATTTTTCCTTGAGACGCATGGAAAAAGAGACAAACAAGGACCCGTTGGAGGCTTTGAAGAATTTATTTCATGACAAATATCTTTATGGAGTGAAAAGAGACCAGTGTTTAAGTTATAAGTGCAATCTTCCCAACCATTGAACATGTATTTTTAATAGGTGAAAGATATTAAGTCAAAATTTTGATTTTATCTTAAGCTAATTCCAGCCAGAGTGAATTTTATTGTGATTGAATAACACCGCTCATCATTATGCATGGATAAAACATTTTATTGAATCGGGAGGATACAGCCTGGTGGAAGGCTATAGAAATGATCGGTTGATTTAAACTTAACAACTGACCATGAAAGTGGAACGGCCAAACTTGGAATGGGAGGAGCATATCAGTGTGGCAAATTGGATTAAAATGTGCTTTATAGTAAATATAAAAGGGGAATAAAATACGTGAAGCATGCATTCGCAAACAGGAGATAATACATGACTGAGTACACGATTAGGAATGTAATGGTGAACACTGTAATCTAGAGGGTAGCTTTGCATATAGCAGAAACTTGGAATGTGAAGAAAGACTATGAGAATTGGCTGCAGGATTTTGAGGTTAGAATGAGGGGGTAGAATGGAAAAAGTTGGAGGAACGAAAGGAGGATGACAAATGAGGTAGAACTTGTTGTGGCGGGTGAGAAGAGGAACGTAGATGAGATTTGGAGGAGGCAGGATAGCTGGCACGGGTAACGGACGATAAAGACCGTAATAGAAAGGATGATGTGGAGTTAGAGAAGGAGGGAATAAGCGAGTGAGGTATATAAATGGAATAATTGGAGGTAAGACGCGTGTAAATCTGAAGAAAGAATCATGCAAGGAGACAGATTCTCCAGCAGTGAACATTAATAAAGGTTTTCTATCTTCAAAAATCCTCAATAAACCTCATTTTTACGACCACGACTAATGTATTTGAGAATAGTGTTTTGTAGTAATGGCCCAATTCAATTGGTTTGTTGTATGTCACTTTGTAAAATGTTATTTCACACACTCGTAATAAGTATTCAAAACTATTTTGGCTAATTACCTATTAAGTGAAACAATATACGTTATAATTTTTGCCTATCTTTGCTTACTGTTATATTTTTTCCCTAAGGAGGTCAGTTAATTTGATGAATCATTGGCTGCTTGAATAGTGTCATTAATAATTGGACCAATATTTCCGAACAATTTATAACAGATTGATAATCAGTAGCTGTATTAATCGTCCAATTCCATGAGTTTCTCCGGGGAAATCCTGGATAGTTGGCCATCCTGAGTGAAAAAAAGAAATAGGATTCACGGCCGGACAAAGGCCTCCCCTTCTCCTGAAAGGTCTCACTACTTTACACCCGGGGACTCGGAAGGGTGGAGCACGGCTCAGCCGGAGAAGGGATCCTTTGGGCGAGGGGACGTTGGAGGGATAAAGGTGGGATAGAACCCTGAGAGTCTGATCTCCCAAAGCCGCGCCTCACATCCAATCCCTCTCCTTCCCTTATCCGTCTTCCCTGCATGTGCCCTTTCTAGAACACCGACTCCCAGTCGTAGGTACCCTCACTCTCCGGCCTCATACCCTCACACGCTTCCTAAGATCCTCAGCTAGTTTTTGGCCGAAAGCCCTTCCAAGTCTACCCACTCACTAAGTGTTCAACTCAAAGCTACGTTTGATAGGTGCGGGAAAAGCTCCTCTAGTGCTGAACTCTAAGGCGTGTGGATTTCTCAAACTCAGCCTAGGGAGGTCAATCCTCCTCATTATGAGCTGGTTCAAGGAGTTCTACGCAGCAAGAGTAACTCAGTCTAGGAGATTGCCAGGGATAAAATCAATACAGATTCAGTACCACCATTATGCATTTTGCATGAAAATAGCCTGCAATTTTTTATTAATTTACAATTTCAAGAGCTGAGCTTAATATATACTTATGCGTAAGTCATCTTAAACACGTCTTTTTTTATTGCTTTTATATATGAAATAAATTCACCGCTCTCAAAGTTTATGCATTTTTTTCACGGCATTCTTCCAAGAGAATTTTTTTCTAGGCAAATAAAAATTTAAACAACATTTGTTTACGTTGGTATCATTAAAATAAAATAGAATTGAATAACATTAATAGCGAACTGGAAACTATTTTTAGTATTTTATATGCAATGACCATCCTAAGTAAAACTGGGATAGAATTTACTACAGGCGATGGAGTACATCCAACGGAGAGCTAAGTAAAACCAAGAAATTTTAAGGAGTATTTCCTTATTCTGTAATGTCACTGGTAAATAAGAGGAGAGCAAAATTATATAGGCATTTCTACTGGCTATTTCATTGAAAATAATATTTTATCAGTTACTATTTGGTTTCAATGCAGGATGTTAAGGCATATATCTGGAAGGCGAGAAATTTTACCTATTCGTCTTCGATTCTCGGAGCCTTTTAAAGAATTTGGGAGACTTGGTTACAAAATGTACAATCTCTTCCATTTTAGATTCGCTTCGAGAGCAAAGGAGAACATTGCACTACAAATATTAATCTTGGCCCTCAAAATCTACTTAGTAGAATCAGTAAATACTCTGTATGGCACGTACCATGACGCTGGTTCTTCGAAATGACAACTTTTTTCTCCGTTTACATGGAACTCTTAATTTTTCATTTATTCTTCCGTTTTATCTTATAATAGTCAATATGGTAAAAGATCTTACATGAGGGTATATATGTCATATTCATCGCACTCGTTAACCGTTTGAAACGCTAAACCAACTTATCCTTGTCAACGTGAAGACTAAAACATAATTACTTCAAATATTTTGTCTTCCTTCAACAATGTAAGACCCAAGGAGCTGAATACGACAACTTGATAGATGAAGAAAAAACTTAAATCTGTGCACCCATACCATCGAAGCTGGGGGAGGGAAGAAGTATAGCAAAGGGGTATGGTGGTACTATGACTTCTAATAACATCTAACAATTATAAAACGAATTTAACATTATTTTTTCAATAATTTATAGGCAAATCCTAGGAACGCATTGGAGGTAAAAAGCCGATGTAAACTTAGTGGATGTAGATGTACATTAATGACAGAGAAATTAATTTTTGTACATTTTCCCAGAACTTTAGCTCAAATCATTTCTTTAAAAATAAAAAATCATAAATGTTTGCGTAGAGAGTTTGTAACCCACTCCCTATGTTCATTCTGACGACTAGATTAAAATTTCAGCCAATCGCTACACAAACTCATGCATTTTCCATTATGTGTAAACCTCACATCGACCCTGTAAAAATCTTTTACAGCTAATATATCACGTTGTACAGAATAGCCATCCTTCATTTTTTCATCCCGTTGAGTATTTGTAGCAACTGAGGAAGTATATCCGCAGAAATGAGACGCATACTTCAGCAGAGCACATTTCCTGCTTTAACATCACCCAAGGCTATTAGTGAATATGTATACATTAGATCTGCTATCGTTTTGATAAAGTAGTGGTGTGGTGCCATGGAGAGAAGGAAGTTCGTCTTAATAGTGGAATTTCCCGATTTTAAATGCAAAAGAAAACTATTTTCATGGACGTCTACATGAATTATTACTTGTATTATTTTCCTTGGTAACTAAATTGGGATTAAAAAATTAGTCGATCTAATATTTTGCTCCTATTCCAAACTCAAAAAATTGTAGAGTGAAATAGGCTCTCGCTGACCATAGAGTTTACTGTAATCAACTCTGATTTGTAACTCGAGTAATAATTCCGGGTACAATATGTTTATTCCAGGTTTCCAAATGGTTTTAACTGGGATTTCAAGCAGTACGGTAGCTGGCTTCTCTCACGCTTTCTTAATCATTCATTCATAATTCTTCTCACTGTGAGAAGATAACGGAGACAATGACCCAAAATGGCACGTACTGCAGCATTTGGGAAATTACATTCACTTCGCATCGAAATGCAGGAAATGGATTCGCATTGACATTCGGTTTTCGGTGAGAGGACGCAAGGAATGAATCATCCTCTGAACTTGTTCCCTAGTTGATAAATCCGCAACATGAGAAATACTTGGAGAGCATTCCAACTCTCAAGAAGTTCCTCTCCGGAGAACATACACCGAAGTGTGAGTTTTGGTGAGATAAGATTGGCTTGCTGCAAGACTGGAATTTTTCATCCAAAGTTTTTTTATATTATTAGGTTAGCATTCCGGAGTTTAAGAAATATTTTCACAAAAAAAGTTTGAATGGATGCACATACATTTGAATTCAAGAGGCGTTCCTCATGTAACTATTCTGATCATGGTAACGTTGAAAAAAAATCAAATCCAAACTTCGGCCCTTGAGTTGCAGCAGTTCCAAGTTTCGTTCAATTCCTTTTATAAATCAAGTGGCCCAAGGATAACTTTCTTCAATCGCATGGACTTATGCGGTTAAACTAAAATTTGATAAAACGTAATACTTTTTACAAGACCTCATGCGACAGAGAGAAATTGCTCGCCAGGAAACAACGCACGGTTTCATGAGAGTAGCTCCAAGCTTTCAAAGAGCAGCCATGACAGGAGCCATATTTTATGAGCATCAAATAAGTATCAGATATACACTATATTGAGACTTTTCAATACCTTATTTAAATTTTAATGGAATAAGTTCATTGAATATATATACCCTATTTAATCAATGCATATGACATATCTCATTGCACGTTTACGTACAGATATCTTTTAGGTTTCCAATAGATATTCCGTATCTTCTATTTTCATCAAATTTTCAAAGTATGAATATTGAGTTATATGTACAATATTTTATTCCAATGCTTGGTTTTTCATATATTTGACACGAAAATTATAAACGGTGAATTTAAGTGTGCCTTATCAATAAAGTAAAATGTTATTGGATATTTTCTTTAGCTCCATCACATTAAATAAGTACCAGGTAAGAGCCAGTAAACTATTACAGCAAAAAATGTATTAATGCTTATTATTGAGGTCGTCTTTGGTAGCTCCTTGAGGCAAATTGAAAGTATATTAGAATTAAGGTAGTTTGAGCGAAATATCATTTTACCTAGAAATCAAAGAGTTTGGTCTCATTTTAATGAAAATTATCTCACCCTTCTAATGAAACCAAAAGTCCAACCCCTTACCACATTACTTTCGGAGTTATTTGTCAAAAAATACCAGCCCTTATACATGGGAAATGGTACACGTATGCACTCCTGAGAGACATTATTTACAAATTGAGGAATTACTCACACTTATATGTCTTGAAAAAACTAACAGCGTGTAGTTTGTATGTTTTCTCATCTGTTATTGAAAATGAATTATATTGTCACCGTAATAGGTTTTTGGGTATCACAAAAAGACCCGTTTTGAAGGAGTTTCAAACGCACCGCGCGAAAAAAATGAGTCAAGTTAAAGACTATTTTAGATATTTTCATTTAATTACTTACCATTTCTGTCACATAAAACTATATAATTGCAACATTAAAAATGCAATATTTAATTGATGTGTCTTACAGCTGGTGAAATTAAAACGTATATTTCGAATATGGTCTCTATAATGACTAGGGAACTATCTTGCTCGGACTACCTTAAAAATGAGAATTAGCAAAAGGTTTTTACTTTCCTCGTTTATCAGAAAATGAAGGAAAAATGGCTTTTAAAAAATAAAGGAATCCAATCAAATAGAGAAAAAGGCTAAAAAATACAGTAAAATTCTTGTAGCGTACTGAGGATACTGAGAAGAAGATAATATATAATATTTATTCACGAGCCAAAAGAGGATCCCATTCCACTTCTTACTCAAATGTAAGCAACGAATCGGATATGGAATACTTCCAGCTCCATATGTAAAGGCATATATACATAAATGGAGCCGTGTTTTGCGATGAGCGCGCTCATGAATCCGTTTATGCTACTTGGGCGCGGCCCTCGTAAGTGGGTCGAGTACGTTTCGGTGTCAGGGGCGTGTGGCCGCGGCCATAGATAGCATGCCGTGGAATGGCTTTTTGCTCGTCCATTAAGGAAACACGAGGTGACACCCTGTCGGAGAGCGTTCCCTACCCCCCTCCCCCTCGACAACGCATGCAGCATGACTCTTGTCAAGGGATGGCGTTAGGAAGGAAATGGAAAACGCGGCTGCGGCTGCCATCCACCAGATGGCAGTACCGCACCACCTCCGGCAAATTTCCCCTTCCTGTCTCTCTGAATGGGAGTCTTGCCCTCGACGTATCCGAAGGGTAATGCGGACGTCATGTTTTTGGATGTGAGGCAGCAATACCAATTGGGTGAGGGCTTGAATTTTCGTTAGAAATAGAGCTGCCACCATTGGAATCGGCTTGAAGGAAGCGATCCCATCACTCCCCTTGTAACGAATTTCACTACAAGTCCATGAATACGAAAATATGCATTGCTTTATGACATATAAGGGTCCTAAAGTATGATTTTGCAGTCGTCTTTCTTGTGAATCTCACGGGAAAAACGTCATCCCTTCTCCCTTCTTAGCTAGTTGTTTGCTCTGAACTTCAACCAAGTTATAATCCTTGTGTGAAGAAAAGTGTGAAAAGTTTACACAATAAATGTTAATACAAAGCACAAATATCAAAATCATCATTATTGGGTGTTCAATCCTAAGAGTGGTTGACTGCAGCCCTCCACCCTTCTCTATCCATTGCTATATAGTTCCCTTACCTCCTGGTATTTCTTCCTATGTATTTTCCTCGGTATTTGGTCCAGGAATTTATATTTTATCTAAGTATCAACATAATGGTAAAAATTCAACGTTGCCAAATCTGTCCGTAATACACAAAGAACATAATCTTCCATTCTCCACGGATTTATTTCACTCGAGAATTCTTTTTTCAGAAGTTACGCCATCTTTAGATACAATTAGCCGCTCCAGCGAAAAGGGTTGCGCCTAAAACGCACTATACACGTTAAACATTGCATATTGCTCATTACGATGATGTAACTGTCAAAGCTGATAGTCTCGAGTTAAATAAATCTGTGGAAAATGCAAACTTGTGCTCCTTTTTCAATCAAAGGTAACACCCTGGCAAAAATTAACGATTTATTGCCCTATCTTATGATGGGCGATATTCATTATACTATTCTGATAGATACTTTGTTTTACAGTGAATATTATGATGTTATAAGTTATCTCTTTGATTTTTGTCTGATATTGAATTAAAAATTCAAATTGACAAGCGCTCATCGATATTGATTGATTTTCTTAATACAATTCAGTTTTTGACACACAGAAATCAACGTACTAAATGAAAGTACTAAAAATACAAACTAATAAAAATACTAACAGTAAAAGCATGTCTGCAGTGCTTAAAATACTTATTGGTAATTTTTAAGTAACCATCAGATCATTCATTGCTCAGCATTGTACGAAGTAATAAAATAATTCTCAAATACATTTGATAATATGTATATTTTTGAATATTTTACCTTATTTAACATTCGTTGTTGAAAGAAAAAGTCGTAGCATCCACAGTGTTTGCAAATGACATATTAGTGTGTCTGACTATAGCTCAAAGAGACAAAACACGCTTCATGGCATTAGAGAAATAAGAAAGTACTTAATTAGCAAAGGGTTTGTTATGTATTAAAAAATCTTATCCTAACTACTATATGTTGGATTCGATACTTGTTTTGAATTACACGCTATTTACTCTTAGCTTTAGCAGGAATCAGTGTGAAGTGTGAGCAAATAATGTTTGTAACTCTTTGCTTTAGAATGGGCTTTATGATAATATAGATTGGTAAGAGATAAAGACGCCTGGAGCAGAGTGGATCCTCGCAGCGAAGGACCGCTCCGCAGTGGCTCCATTCGATTCCACTTTGTTTCCCAGGATTTCTCCGCCCATCGAAAACGAAGTATTCGATGGGTATGTCATTATCCTCGTATGTAACCCAAGAGTTTCCTTTCCTCTATTTCCATGCCCTTCTACAAACCTCTCACTCAACATCCCAACCATCCGCAATCTCCACTCATAAAAAACCCATTCTCTCCGTTCCAATCTCGGGAAAGTGAAAATGCACGAGGAATGGTAAAAGGAAGGACCCCTTCATTCCCCCTTTCTACTTCCACCCTCTTCAACCCTCACTGACGCTCGGCGATCGGGAATCTGCGAAAGGAATTCGGGCGATGCTGATGCAGGGGGAGGCGAAGGCTACGAGAAGGTTGGGTTGATGACAGAGAGGCGGAGTGAGGCGGGGTGAGGGAGGGAAAAAAATGAGACAGGGGCCGGAGGAGCTGGAATTTCCGATAACAAAGGCCTCTTTGGTTTCCTCACAGACACGACCAAGCTCACACACTATCTTCCATCATTTTTGTAACTGCATTAAAGGGACTGGGTTTCATCGAGCGACTTATGAGGCGATCATTATCTCCACATTCGGTTGTTAGGAGAGCCCAGCGAAAAATTAAATCTAAACCAATTTTTTCGTATTTTCTCAGCATAATTAGCTCGGTCAATACTAGGGTGATTTCATTGCACACCATTAAAAAACTTTTCAATCCATGATTTAAAAACGGAAAAGGTTTGAACATTGAAAATGACGTAGCTAATGTCGAAACCAGGTCGGATAATAAAATCATTTCTGTGGAAAGCGTACAAAAACCTTTTCACTTATGAGATAATGATATATGTAGTGCATATCCATAAAATATTGCCGAATACTCTAATTTTAATTTTCAATCCATGTTACTAAAATAAAAACTTTTAATTTGATAAACAATGTCTTGGTGCCATATTCTAATTTTTGGGAAAATAAAGCTAAAGTGAAATAGAATTATATGCACAAATAGGAAACAGAGAAAAGCACTTTTTCTTTTACTGAATAGTATTATATTTTAAGATTATATTTCAGATGCAGATATTTCCTGAATGAAGTATGGCAAAGGTAACCGTGCAAGTTAACAAAAAAATATTTCTGGAAATGTTGTGAGTTCCAGCAAAATAAGGGCACCACTGTTAGCTAATGGACAGAAAAATTTATCACTTGGATACACATTCGTCGACATGCTCCTCACCTAGATTCCATGGTTCTAATTTCTAGCCTTCATTATACATCTCTTGGTTGGTCCTCCTTTCCAGCTGTGCGAAAATATTTCACATTCGGATTTGTTTAATTTTTAATACCGAGGCAAATATTATTAACATGAGAGGTGCTATTGGAGGGATCCCCGATTAAAAAGATGTCGATGAATAATGAGTAAACACTATATCTGATATCGTGAACATTCAGCCTTTGCCGGTTGGAAATACTCGGAAGATTTTTAAAATGAATTTTTTCGTTTTAGATGGATGACGAAAGAGTTCTACATCAAATAAATACCTAAATGGTCGCATCAAAATTTTTAGAAAAAACCTCTCCCTATGTTTCACAGGGGAGATTTAGAATCAGGTTATGCATCGCAGTTTCTAATTTTAACAGAAAATTTAATTTTTTTTATTTACGCTGCTTTTGAAGAAAAAACGGTCAGCCCTACAAAAAAGAGAGAAAAACCTTTCTTAAAAAATACTGCAAATATGATTAGTTGCTATGTGCATTATTCTCGGGCCTGTGGAGGCATCACTGAATGATTCAAAAGGTAATGTTTTTTTATTACACAAGAAAAGTAAAACGTAAAATTGTATCTTTTGATCATACCGCTCTATTCACTTAGTTAAAGAACTAAGGTAAGAAAAATGTCTTATCAGTGACAGTCTGAAAGTGCTCAATTAAATTGCATTTTGAAGGCGTAAATAGAGCGAGTTTCCCCATATCACCCCACGTGTGGAAGAGATGACTCCGTTCTAGAAGTCTCCGTTCTAAGAAGACCAAATCATCCCTAAAAAGGGGATGTTCTCATCAAAGAAATAACATGATTACAATTTGAGTTTTTTCTTCTTCCCTGAAAAAGGAAAACATGAAAGAATCAGCAAGCAAGAGCTTGAAAATCCGTTGCCATGGTGCTCAAATTATTCAAAATTTTAATACATGCAAACGAATCCTTGGGAAGAATAAGGCTAGGAAAATTTTAAGGCAGGACATTCGAATTTCAAAATCCGTTGCAATCTGCTAAGTTTTTGTAAAAATAATCATAAAGCGCCATTTTCATTCCTATTATAAGCCATTTCTCACTAAAACAAAGATATTCCGTTGTTTCAATACAACTATCACGCTTATAAATTTTACTGGAGCCTAGACTCAGATTCTTTCACCTACGTGCACTTTTCCCTGTACTTATCGGTTGGTTTTGGGAATATGCTCTTTTGGTTCAAGCATTTATATTAAATGCCGTTTCTAAGGTGGCGATAAATCACGCTATAGTTATAAATATAAAATAAATTTGCGTTAAGTTTTGTGGACTAAACTTATTATCTATGAGGAAAGGTTGTATTGCCAAGTCAAGAGATATTAAAAATAAACTGAAACTCCATTAGTTACAGGTAATTGCACGTTTTTGATTTATTCTTACTGAACTTAACCCAATTTGGTACTACTGGCATTGATTGATGACCAGACTACAGAAGTATCTTTAAAATCCAACAAACTTGACATTCCATGGCTAAGCCAGAATTTTCCTGAAGGAGTAACGGCATCAAGCATAGTCGTAACCTAATATATTAAGAATATAAGCCTCGAATTTCCATAATTTTCTTTCCATATATTGGCACTTAGCAAACATTCCAAATACGAGCAGCACTACCTTACAAAGTCTCCAAAAGAGAAATACTTGCTGCAGCAGGAAATGAAATAAAATTTCCAAATCAGGTAGTTTTGATTGGAAAATTTCCTCATCGTTATATATTGAAAGTTATTGATGCGTGGTTTCTCACTCCAGTTAGGATGAATTTCTACTGCGAATAACTTAAAATAATTGATTTCATTTGATATATTTTGTCAAATATCAGTAAATACTCCCTATAATATAATTTTTGATCAATTAGAGGGATCTAACCTATCACAAGAAAGATATAAACAGACTACTTAAGAGTATTCTATCAGCACACCATTCAGTCAATATTGTCGTAAAGATTATATATTTTTATGTTTGCGAAATAACCCGTCGTATGCTTGCAAATCCTCACGTCCAAAGTGGTCTTCAATTGACTTTAGATTTAACAAAAATGTATGACTTACATGCGTTAACTATAAACTGTTTAGTCACTGATATGGCATTAAAAGAAAAATGCTTAGCGTTTAATTATATTGTAGTAAAATATCTTAGCAGAGCAAAGGAAAATCCTCCTGGGAAAAAGTCTCCGAAGCAGTCGATAAATAATAAGAGTTGAGACAATTTTTTCTTAACTTCCGTTAAATAACTAATTCATTTACGTCACGCTTTAAAAATAAAAAGATAGAATTGGTCAAGCATACATCTATCTGCGCAACAGGTAAATTAAAACAACTCAGATATTGAGACAGTGAAAAAATGGTCGATAAACCAATGAAAAGCAAGCAATGTGAAGCAAAGGATGAAAGTTGATAAATCGTGCCACTTAAATACTTGGGGGATGTCGATGGGTATACTTTAGTAAACTCAGCAAATATGCCGATGAAACCTTCATTTATTGGATTATAAATAGGGGAAGAGTAACGCACAATAATATATTGAACCTAAAAGGGTTTAATGTTTTGGCAAAAATGTCAATCTTTTTATTATTCCGTAGGCCATAATTATGATAAGATGTATTAATAATAAGGGAATTGTTTGAATTCAGCAACAAGTATTAAACGGGTTTATGAGTGGACAAAACGTATTCGGAATACATTTTAATAGACTTAAGTTGAAGACTAAATAAGGCTGCGATCCAATACAATCCTAGAAATAGAAATTTCCAAAAAATATAGTTTACACTGAACTTAAATTTGATCCCGACTATTACTTGCCATTATCTAATCACTTATTTAACATTTAAATCCATTAAAAATCATTATATGTGAATTCATCAACATCTCAGGAAGTTTTGAGCGAAATATTTGTCATAGTATCTTTTGCCTGAGCCTCCCAATATGAATGGGTAATCAAAATTAGTCATTAATAAACTCTTCTCGGGCTCAAATAGTTTATTAATACTATTCACCAGGAGAAACTTAAATCTTTTATCAAAACCAGTCATTGCTTCTCATTCCATTCGCTGCTCCAAAAACTATGCAATATGAAAGGCCTAGGACCTAGCAGCAACGTTTGAAAAACCTCACAAAGACAGCCTCAAGGAAATCGGCGTAACAACATAGAGTTGATGGTTTGATGACTCCATCGCAGTGAAGGATATTACAATCCTTGTGCTGTCCTCTCAGATCGCACCCGGCAACTGCAAAGGTTGTTTTAGTCCACCGTAGCCCGCCATAGTGAATGGACGACTCAAAGGGTTTAGTACAGAGAGCCAAGAGTAGATTGTGCCTTCCAAAGGTTAAGAGCAATGGACAGAATAGAGTATAGTAGCTCAATGATCGAACTACAGAAGAAGATTTTCCTCCACCAAAAAAGGGAAGAATATATGAGGGGGATCTTCTAAAGAATCCTTACCCAACCCTCTGACCTATTCTCCTCTATAATCCGTCGTAAAAAGTAAGAAAATGGATGATATATCCCAATGGCCGACCAAAGGAAGGTGGTACGATGGTACGCCATGGGTCCAGGCGGGGACCGCTATATTGCTCTACGGAGAATTGGTGGCGGGTAGCTGAGTGGACAGCGGGTGGAGGAGGCTTATGACGCCGGGATCCGATTACTGTCAATGGAGTCTCCACCCTATAAGCCCTCAGGGGACCAAGATTTACTTCCCTTTTTTCGAAAGATTGAGTCTGCAGGACCAGAGGGATGCGTCATGTCATAGGAGTTAGAGGTGATGGTAAGAGGAGTGATGGAAGGAGAAAGATGATAGGCCTACTTTTTTAACTATTGTTATGATTTGGAGAAAATAATATTCCCGCGGATGCCAGAAAGAGCTTAATTTCTTTTTTTACCGGAGTTAGTGATTTAAAAACATGCACCTCAGGATATACGAATAAAGCATATTGCAAGCGTCAGAGGGGTACATTTAAATTTGTTTGTCTAATGAAAAGGGGCCTTTCTCCGAGACGTACGGATAGAAACTACGAGCTTTGGCACTAAAAACTATAGGAATGTAAACTTGTACCTCAAGTCTTTGATCAATGACTCACCAAGTTTTGCTCTGAGAATTTCTCAGGAGGAAATATCTTGCAAACTCTTTTGAGATAACATGGACCTGTAACTCTGGATATCGCGAAGTCTACGATTGCAGTACTTTGATCGAATGCAAGGAGTAGGAATGGCCGATGTTGAGTTAAATATTTAGTTTTCAGGCAAGCTTCCTAAGGAATTTTAAAGATACAATCGCACGTAAAGTGTATCATGGCACCAAATATCTTATCTAGAATAAAATAAGACTCCCAATATTGATTGGAAAGGAATTCCAACCCCTTCATGCATTGAAATGCCATTTTTTCAATTCTTTTGGATTATTGGTTTATGGTAAACATTATTCATCTTGTTCATGTACATTTTCGTTTTACGTTCCTCACCTACTAAGAACGAGCTTTCTTCGACAATGCATAAATATTGTACTTTTTCTTTGATGCCTTTAAAGCGACAGAGTCAGGTTTACAGCGTTTTTGGTGGTCTCATTTTAAATAAAAATATATCACCCTTCCATTGATGACAAAAACTCAACCCTTACCGTATTACTTTCCGAGATATTTGCCAAAAATTATCAGCCCTTTTACATGGGAAATGCTACATGTATGCACTCCAGAGAGACCTTATACAAAAAATGAGGAATTTCCTACACTTCAATCTAGTCAAAAAATCAAGTGTGTAGTTTGTGTATTTTCTCAACTATTTTCGAAAATCAACCATGTTGTCACCGCATTAAATTCTACGGTATCACAAAAAGCCTTCTATTTTGATGATGTTTCAAATGTACCGCGTGAAAAGAATGAGTCAAGTTAAAGATTTATTAGGATATTTTCATTTGATTACCTACAATTTCTGTCATGTAAAACTATATTATTTCATCATTAATAATGCAATTATTAATTCGTGTATCTCACAGCTGGTGAAATGCAAAGGTATAATCAATCGAATATGGTCTCTATTTTGATTAGGAAACTATCTCGCTCGCACTACCTTAAAACAATGAGGACAATATTAAAATTGGCCGGCCCGAACACGTTGTATGACATATGTAAGGTGACTATTTATAAGTCAGACTATTTACGGGGATCCTAATACTGATCCGTGTATTCGATATTTTTGCGCATGGTTGCAAACGCTGAACTGCAATTAGGCCAGACTGGAGGGCCAAACAAGAAAGGTTTCTCTTAACTCGTTAAATAAGACGTTTCAAAAGGTTGAAATGATGAGATTTGGTAGAACCTATCCGAGAGAGACGAAGTGACGGATGTGGAGAGATTTGAAAGACGCCGTGAAGAGACACCACTTGGGAGATAATCAGGATTGCTCTCGGGCGAAAGAGGGAGATGCGGAGAGGCGATAAAGGGAAGAGGGGGAGAGGAAGGCGGAGGAGATATGTGACGAGAGAGATGTGAGAAGGACAAAAGAGACCGGTGGCATGGAGGTGCGCTCCACTGAACGAAGGGAATGTGGAATGAAGTAGAGGAAGATCGGAATGAGGCTAATGGGAGGAATGAGAATTCACTAATGATCTCCACCGCGCAGCCGCCGCAATGGCATTGCTTCGCGCTATTTTGCGGTCACAGTCAAAGGGAGCATTGATCCCAGCGTCGGTGCAACGTAATAGGTTTCATATTGCGGCAAGTTAGGATTTTCGGCTCTTTACTAAGAAATCCACAACCCAAACGGAAAAAAGCGTTTGAATCTTATTAAAAATTTCATTTATTTTCTTTTTGACTTTTATTCGTGAAATGCGGCCATTACTATAAAAATCACTTTCTACACAACGTGTAGGCTTTAACCAATAAGAGCGTTATCGGTTAAAATGCACCTGTTTTTTACTCTTTTGTCATCCTCATTAAACATAGCAACAAGAAAATGGCTCAAAATCAACAAAACTGTCACAAAATTTTGCGTTTATCCATTTTATTCCATTGAAAATTGATCTAGTCTTGTTTTATCTTGATCAAGGACATTTTTAGTGGCAGATTTTAAGTTAATAGCTAAAGATATTTAAATTATACATTCATTGCAGCGCCGAAAAGAATTTTTCTATTACTTAACGAATGAAAGCGTCCTATAAAAAAAAACTAGAGTCAGTTTGACCATTATGATACTGACAGAGTCATGTACTGAGAATTTCTTAGCAACCAATCTATTTTGTTCAATGTTAGTTCAATACGTCACAATTTACTTCAGCTAAATTAACACTGTAGCTTGTTAGGACCTAAATGACTCAACTTGTCTGACAATGGCACTTGATAACTCAAATTAACGCAAGTAAACTAGAAGGCATATTTTGAGGTGTAATGAAATATTCACATAGGTTCAATTTCTAAAATTGTTTGCATCGTAAGATAAATTGATATTTTCTAATGTTTCAACTTTGAAAATACATGTTAGTACGAAAATTGAGAATACATTCTGGAAACAATTTTTTCTGAGCACATTACATTTTTAATTTTAAATAATATATTTCATTTTCATAAGTGTTGATTAGCTTTTCATTTGCCACCTTGTACTGCGCAGCTGAGTCTCGATTGAAATTTCATTTCTAAATAAGGACATTATAAGTAATCATGGAGAGCTGCCATCAAAAACTGACATGGCAGCTCTCTCTCCTACGCCCCAAAAGAAATACATCAGCTATAATTCTAATAAACTTACCGCAGAGGAAGGTCAAAGTAATTTTACATATTTTTCATATCATTACTGAATAAAATGACGTTTTGACTATAGGTAATTGCATAGTTCTCATGTTTCATCTAATAAATGCTTTCATTTAAGTATATAACCCCACAGTTTACAAGCAGAAAACCCGCTAGTACTAAAGCACAGAAGGATTTTGATCATTTTCATCAACATATTGTAGGCAATCAATCATCATCTTATGAGCAGAATAGAATTTATTGTTAATTTAAAGTCTTAAATAAAGACTATTGGTCCTATGGACTAATACACGCTACTACCGCTTTTCTCTAGATCAGTACTACTAATTAGTCGTTTATCTTCCATGGTACTCCACCTACGCTTTTTTCCTCTCCTCTCTACAATGACGATTCATGAAAGAATTCATTTCAGTGCCAAAGCCATGGAATGGTTAATTTTTGCTGACTTTCTGTGCCTAATTATTGTTAGGCCGCTTGTAAAATAATTTTAGTCCACCCAATTGAAAGTTAAGTGAAAATATTTCATTAACTCCATGCGTAAACATACTAAATTCCATCAGTGCGTCATAAATATTTGCGAATTTGTTTCTTCAGTTTTGTTCACCGCCTCGAATAGCATTCCCGGCACCCTCCAACCCAAAAGGTTCCCTCGAAATAGAGAGCGATTCTTTGGAGGGAATAGTTCCTCCGTAGTGAAGATTGGACTACGAAATGAGATGGGTGGACTTCGGCCGCAGTCCTCGACAGAGTGAGAGGGTAAAATCATTCCCAAGAAAGGAGGGAAGTTGGTGGGTACACACGCCCGGGAAAGCACGGCCAAAATGGCCCTTCCAATTGTCCCCTTCGGCGATGACCAACTCTTCATTCCGCCAGCAAACCCATGTCATTCGTTCTGCGACGACTTTATCCCCCGTAAGGCAAGGTTTTCAGTTTGTAAGCGGAGACAAAAAATCGAATCTATGCGTTCCATAATCCGTATACTAAAAATGCTTCAATATCAATCGTGTTTTGTAAAAAACATGTTGAAGGTCCAACTACGGCAGAAACATCTACATTATTGGAAACGATAATATTCATATTTTATTAATGCTCATGAACAGCCGTGATGGAAGTTTCAATGCAATAATCACAGAAAACAAGTCGACGAGCTCAGCTGCCGGCGTTTTTATGACAAACTCCGTCATCATTTTCAAGATTTAATCTCAATTCGCTTTAACTGCCCTTGAGATATGACCTCTCGGTACCTAAAGCCATGACCCGGTTGGACACCAGTGAAGGTTTTACTCATTCTCTAGATCTGAAAGAGCAAAATAACCTTCGTCTCAAAAGTCAGTATATCGATGGAGAAATTTTCAATATTTTCCTCAATGAACATTTGCCAAAAAGGGATTTCATGACAAAAATATTTCAATTTGGAGAATATATTACCCAAATATTGAAAGGGCGTATAATGATTTCAACTATTAATAACGGGAGTTGAGGAAAGAATAGGAGAAGGGATATGGTGGATTGCTAAATGCATGTTTATGTAGTGTCTTCCGTCCAACTATTTTTGCTGTTACTGTCAAGAGTGATGCGTGGGAAGAAAAGATCCCATTTATCGTCAGTTCACCACGTTAATCAATCACTTCTACAACTTTTTATTTGATGTTCGGTGAAAAGCAAATCTCCTGCGTCACCCTGTAACAAAGTAAATCAAAAAATCTTACAGGATATCGAGAATATAATAGCTCCCAAACTCTTCCTATCATCATCTATTTTACACCTGTTCTCTCTTAGAAGTTTTCATTGAAGCTTTATATTTTAATTCTTTGGCTCTATTCCGTTGAAAGCAACACATAAATAATCATAGTATCGATTCTGATTGTAAAAAGCAAGGAAAAATACATGGTCAAGAGTGTTTACAATATGTTTTATGGTCTAAAACAGAGATGGGCCATATTCTCCCAGCTCACTCCTCAGGCTCACTTAACCTCCAATCTGCACACTGCATTCTTCCTTCAAAGATTTTCTCCTCTATTTTGCACTCTCGAGTGACCTTCCGCTCCTCTTCTCTTCATGACTTCGTTCACCAGCTACCGTTAGCGCCACTCCTATTTGATTAAACGCTTCGATGATTTCTTGCTGAAGGCGGCTTCACTCAAGGTAATGGTCTTTCATGTGTGTGAAAGATGATTGTGCTGGGCATAGCAATGCCGTGGTGAGTGCCCATTAAACAGTGAATTCGGCAATTCCGATAATTGCGTCAGCATCAGCAATTAATGCGTTTTCATGTACAGTCTGCTCTTCAAGTCCCACAGAACTCCGTAGAATTCAATCATTTGTATCAATTAAATGCATGTATTGATCATATTAATAGCAAAATGTGTCTTAAATTGTTAGTTATTTAGCACAAATCCAGGCGCTGTTCTTATTTTCTCAACAGCAATTTTCACTTCAGTTCAAAACTAAACACTTACAAGTGCAAAAATAAGCCCATATTCGGAGAACCAGTTTTTTACTTTTATTCTTAATTCTCGCTCGCAGTCATGTGATCCCCAGGATGCGAATGTGAATTTTATTGGATGATCGAAATGGTAATAGTAAAATCAAAACCGGCCTATTACGCTTACAAGTACCAGCCTGCGACATCACATATCCATTACTACGACACTGATCAGTACTGGCGCAGAGGTTCATGCTCAGTGTACATATAAGTGCTACCTATAAGCAATTGAAAAGGCTTGTGATATGAAAGTAACTCGCATTGATAAAGTCGGCTTTAGGATCTCCGTTTCACTCGCGTCGATGACCTATTATTCACGCCCATTATATGGTTTCATAACGGTAGCCTGGATCTCCCCAATAAAATTATATGGAGAGACAGGCTGCAATAATTTAAATATTTAGAGCTAGAGCGGGAATTCTCAGCTATAACTCCTTCAACGTGCTCCTCGTTTTATTCAAAGATATATATGTCACTATATATTTTTGGAAAACGATTGAGTTCCAAGTTTTTAATATGTAAATATACCTAACTGCTTACATTTATCCTCTCACTCTTCTATTGTGAAGAAAGACCTAAGGCTCTCCCGGCGTATGTAATCGTTGAAGGTTATTCGGGCTTCCCACCGAGTCAAACTCTCCATCTCCGCCGACGTTTCGATGAACGAGTCGTCCATGCTATCAGGGCAAGGCGAATGCTGCGGAGAATTTTCTCCCCGGAAAGGTATTTGAAGAAGCCTGATATCGATTAGAAGTGCCCTGATGACGATGGACGACTCGTTCATCAAAACGTCGGCCAAAATCGAGAGTTTGACCAGGAGGGGAGCCCGAATAACCTTCTACGTCTTCTAATGTTACTTTACAAAATGTTTGAGTGACATAAGCAAATATTCAACTGCATTTATTTCTATTCCAAACCACTAGTAGATGCAAGGTAATCAGAGCTAGGCATTAGCACATGGAAATCTATCTTTAATGTGCTACTTCCATATACTTGATCCTTGTACCTGTTCCATTTCTTTTTTTGGCTGGAATTTCACCTGAAACCTTCTCTGTAGCACGTCCTTGAACGGCTCACAAATGCATACGCACTCCTAAGCCCAGAAACTAAACCAGTATTCATCGCCCAACAGTAAACAAGGATGCGCCCGAATTTTAACGCATACATATCAGTAGAAATTGTTTTCGGGATTTGCTTTGTGTTGCCCATTTATTAACTAAACGTACTGACGATCGCAGTAAGAGGAGCAAGACGTTGAGTCAAAAAATGTAAAACATGCAGACATTCCCGAAAAAAGCAATACATAAAAGAGTCTACAAAAGTCTTCAGATCATACAAATTCACACAAAATCATAAGCGCTTACGTGGCACATATTTATTTTTCTGTTTGACTAGCAGCTCCAGAATCTTACTGCATCCCGCTGGCAAAGGAAAATACGAGGTTCAAGACGTATTAACTAACTCCTCAGGAATAAATTTTCACATTAAATTTTTTTTAAATCTGTCGTAATACACAACGGGTGAATCAGCTATTGTCGTAGAACTCGCACAATTACAACCAATGACAAACAAGATATTGCCAACTGTCCACTTCATTGCCGCTTGGTAAAACACGTATATCGACCATCACGCAGTCATCATCACGTTCAATTACTTGTAACTGATGATAACTGCGCGTCAGTAAGAAACCTGTCTTTTATCGTTTATTTATTTGTTCGTTAAGCATTACAGCCAGTAAATATTTTTTTAAAAGTCTGGAAGTGTGTCCTTATGTGATTTATTTTAGGTGAAGAGGATAAAGATAAACTTAGAATATTAAAATGTTTGAATTCCTAATGAAAATCAACTAAACAATCAACTAAAAGTTCAGAATACAGCCTTAAAAATGACAAAATAACTAAAATATTACATAGGCACCAAGGCATGTGTAAAAATAATTGTGTAGTATACATGATTCTCAAATGACACATCATGACTGAAGAATTCGGCAGCAATAGGTAGCTTCTATAGGGGCTTCTGAATTTAGCAGGGTGGTGACTATTCTGTGACGTTATGCCATACGTTGTAGCCAGCGTGGCCAAGATTGAAGTCCACTATGTTTATGGAGCTAAACTGGAAATCAAACACGTACAATGTGCCCCCTAGTTAGCTATTCCCCGACTCGGCAACAATGTTTCCATCTACCAAACGCCCAGCGTCCTATACATAGGAAGGTGAATTTTAATGCTCATTCCATGGAAAAAATAGATGAAACTTTAGAAATAACAGCATGAAATGGATATTTTATTCTTATACTGTCATGCGATATGCATATATACGGTGTCTTTCATTTCCAGAATTTTTTATAACGTTTTTTGACTTTGTAGCTTCAGCGTAATGAAGAAGCCGATTTTCATAGACTGATAAAAGTCGTCCCACCGAAGCTGAGAAACAAAATTTAAAAATAGTACCCTCATCAGTCCTAGTGTAACACATCTGTAGCATTTTATCACATTCCCGTGAATACCAAGTGAGATATCGTGTAAAAGAGTGAGTGTCCTATAAATAGGACGCTGGGCGCTAACGGGTTAAACTGAAAAAAAAATATTTAAATCCGTTTCGCTCAGTTTTGCTGTCCCTACACACTTGTGCTTCGGCATCCTCAAACGCTTTTCCACTTTTAACCATGACCGCTCACGCGGTCCGCTATTCCCGTCTCACAGGCGTTCTCTCACGCGCCCGCAGTTCACAGCGTCCTCACGAGAGGCACAACTCTCTCAAGTCGCTTCGTTTGCTCCCGAGCTTGTTTGTATGCGGACCAAATTTCGCCACTCCTCCATCGCGTCTTTCCATTGAGAGCCCTAATTAACTTTTAACTGCTCCTCTCATTTGTTTAATGAACTATCAGTGCTTCTCGACCCGGCACATCATTCTCTGATGGCAGCCCGCCTTTTATTGCCCGTTTGAGTTTCGTTTGTGCTGAGAACGACCTTTCTTTCTTCTTTCCTTTGCGACAACATCGGCCTGCGGTCTTCTTCGTGAAATAAGAATTCCTCCCTTCAAAGCTATCTGAGCTCTAGCCCTTTCTTTCCACTCGAGGTAAAACTCATTCCAACCAGTTTCTTTGATTTCAGAGCGTGTTCCATTGTTGTTTTCTAGTTAGCACTGACGAGAAAGACGCTCTGAAAGATAAAATCACTGTATTCCTTCACGGTTTTTGCAGCTAGAACTTGATGAGAAGGAAATTTCCGACCAAAGGATTGGGACTGATATATGAAAATTTGCTATTAAAATACTCACATGATAGTTTAAAATCTCTTCAATATGACAATCCCTGTTGTTCAACCCTTTTGCACAGACAGACAGAGTGTGGCGTTACTCTCCATCAAACGGCTTTTAGAATCTTTCATTCACAGTTTTTCGAAAGTAGCAAGTCATGAAATGTCCACAAATTAATAAAAAACAGTAAAATCAAAAAATGTGTAATAATGGACTATTTTTTTCAGGAATTAAAATATTTATCATAGATATCTATTATAATGATTTTTATATTCTTGATCAATGTCACTGATTTAGAGCCTTTTTCATAAGAGACTGATTCTTTAGCATCATTGGAAAGAAACCATTTCACTGTTTTTAATATTTATGATATTAACGATGTTTTTACGTTTTTGGGTATTTTTTTATTCTACGTCTTAACGTAAATGTTTACTTTCATGATATTTGATGCATATTCTGTAATAAATACAATGCGTTAATCTTAACTTTGGACAACAAGACAAATGCATTCACTTGTTTTGAAAACGATACTTAATTTCGAATGCCTATAGATTTGTTCGATATTTTCAAGTCCTTCAGTTATAGGTTTACTGATTCTGTGGGTGTAGAACTATCAAAAGAGCACTGCTCAAGTAGTAAAAGCGGGAAGAGAGGATGAGTAAAGCACTTATGGCGTTGTAAAGTTGATATTCGCTCGGCTCTTCATAGTCCACGAAAAGAGCATGGTCTCGGATTGAAAGCAGTTGAAAGGTAGATATGCAGAGCGACTGAGAGGGTGAACTGAGTTGAGAGGGAAATGAAAAAAGAGGCGCTACCCCTATCGCAGTCGAGGGATAGGTGATTGCAGGTATGATTCGCCTCTTGACTCAGTTTATTGGGATGATCGCAGACTATCCTTTAAGGGCTATTTTTACCAAAAACAGTGACCAAATGCATGGAGATAGAAGGTCAAAAATGCGTGACTTAGATTCAGGTTTTATCATATCAAATGACACACTGCAAATGCTACGCACATTATCTACGGTGAGCTGATGTTCTATACCAATTATTATGAGGCGCTATCATCTTAGTCAAATATAACGGGATTGCTTGACAAAAAACCAGAGATCTTGTGCCTACACTTTTATTATTACGAGTCGCAAAGTTATCAGTAGATCAAAGATCAGTAGATCAGTACCTCTCCCCTTAAACTCTTTGTCTCACTTAGCAAATTCCTATCCTTAACCAAACGGCGCTTGGGTTATAGATTCCCGACTTTGCGTTAATTTGTTTGTGCTAATTGTGACTTAATTTTATTAATCTTGTTATTTTGTATTGCTTTTGAATGTTATATTTATTTTATGGCATTGACGAATGTAATTAGCCATAGTGTCCTTTTTGTGATGCTGGGTAATAAATAAATAAAATGCCGCATCAAGTAACGTCATCATAAAGTAATGCATACCTACAGAAAAAAACCCATAAAAAAATCGCTCCCACAGCTATTATCTTGCATTATATGATTAGAAACTTCACGTTTCAGAAGAGGTAATTTAACTTAAATTAGTTTAATTCAGTCAAAATAAACGTTATCACATTAATAAGATTATGGAAGCATTTATTTTATATAGAATAAACATACCTTAGAGGTGTTTGGGTTAGCTTTCAATCAAATAATAACTGAGGGTATTTTCACTTTCATTAGCTCAGATGAATCGTGAAACATCCATTATTTTTTTATTAATATTTATAGGGTAGTCTTCAGCTGCCTTCATGCTTGTGCAGGTAGAGAGCTATGAACTACTATTGAAGAGGAAGACCAAATGACGCGAATGCAGATATAAAGGAGTGAGTAATACAGCCAAGATTTAAATCAGAGAAATAAAAACAATGAAGGAAAGTAGGAAGATCATCTCGGGCAATTAAGCGCGGGAGTTGAGCGAGAGCTTAGGGGGAGCGAGAAGCGACAGAGACATAACGGGACCCGACGGAGCGTTAAAGCGATCACTCCGCAGCGGGCGACCTCCGTCGGAACCCTCCCAAGATACGACCAACCACGCAGCCTCTGAGCCTAGCCTCCCATTCCCCTTCATCACCAGGTTAGGTCTCTTACAGCAAGTCCTCCTGGCCACCCAAGGCTGACTCGCTTGTATGAATTCACGAAGTACATTTCCTTAAATATTTGAAGTCTTCCCGGTGAATGCTAACGCAAATATTTCACGTACGTTTAGAATTGCCGACCCTCTCGGACTCTCAAAATGACCAGTTAAGTTCAAGAGGTGTATTTTAATATCTTCCCCCTTGCGCATTGGGGCGTTTTCCTACAATTTAAGGCTGACAGTAATCAAACCTTTTAAAACCATCCTTCATGAGCGAGTACATGTGAAAAATGCCAGACCTTTCTTTGACGACAGTGTACCTCTCTAGTATAAAATTTATTTTACAAGGTTTAATAAAATTTGAATGCTTAATTTTAAATGTGATCTCCTCACACTCATTGAGCATTTTATGCAATTTAATCGAGCTGCTACTATTAATCTTTTGTAAAGAAGTAATATTTTTATTGACATTATTCGTAAAAATTGCGGATGATATATAGCCCCGAGGCCTTTTTTTCACATACCATATGGGCGGATAGATTGACCGTCTTGCGCACTAAGGATAAATAACTGGATTTTTATTTTAGGCCCCGGAAAATTGATAATCGTTCAAAAATATTAATGAAGAAATAACGCGGATGAAGCGGATTAATACCTGGGATGTCATAGGAAACCACATCGCCGCAAAACCACCAATCTCTCTCATCTCCACGTAAGTCAAGGCTCTTTTCATCAATACAATACACACTCACAGAGAGTTTCTTGATATTTCGGTGCTACTAGCACCTTGGTTGCAAGAACGTAGAGGGAACGTAGAGTGCCTCTACGTTCTTGCGACCAAGGTGCTAGTGGCACCGAAATATCAAGAAACTCTCTGTAAGTGTGTTCATTTTTTTGTTTCTCTGTTTTTATCGTCTGCCTTCCAGTGGCATATTCTATATATTCGTCACACGAGTTATATATATGAGATAAGTTTTACTAAACTATATACGACTATAATGATTTTATGTTATTAAGGTAAGACATATTATAACTTTGAATGCTACGCTTCTTTCAGATAAATTGAATAGAGCAAAGCAGCTCCTCAATGTAAATTTCAGCCCACCGCAACATGTCTAAGTCTTCAAGTCGAGCGAGGAACTTCAATGGGGAAAAATTTGGCCATCGGACTAGCTGACCAGGGCATATGACCTTTGACAAAAGGTATCGGAGAAAGTCATAGAGGAAGTAATGAAAATATAAAATGAAGAAATATACAGATAAACATGAAAGAATAGGTAAATTTGGAAGGAATAAGAAGAAGCCGGTGGACCGGTAGCGTTATCATTTAATCTACCATGGGGAGACTCATTTGAAAAGCTGTTTAAATGGAGAAACATACCAAAAACCATGCTTAAAAATGGAACACACGATTACACACTATCGATGGCTTGGAAGAGTATATAAAATTAACTAACCACCCACCTACTAAAGGACTCTTCAATCAGGAGTTGGTCACGACTTCACAACCCCCTGGGCAACGGCAGAAATGGACACGTACGCTTTCAACCTAATAATGTGAGTAGGATGGGTGAAGAAAATACCGTTGGCAAAGAGCATCAAAACGCGGAAGGAATCATGCAAGCCAAATTGCATTAATTGAGAGGCCGTGGAAATCTGTTTAACCACTAGAGAATAGAACACTTGGAAGACGGAGGCAGAAGGCAGAAGGAATATTGTAGGAAAGTAAAATGGATGGACGGAAGAAAAATTCAAAAGTTGAAGATTAACATATTATGAGAGAAGGGCCTAGAGTTGACTTTGAGAAATCCTTGGATCGTAACACTCATTATTATACTATAAATTTTCATAAAATTGGCGAATATGCAAGTATGTATTTGGACCCTTTGTCCCTCAATTAATAACTTTTTCAAAAACTCAAGACATTCAACGGAAAACTTGGGATATATCAAATTCCTTCCAACTCCCGGTAGCTGCTTTCAGTCCAGTCGAATAATCACCCATCGCTAAGGTAGTGTTGATATCACTGGGCTGCACTCAATCGTTCTCAACCATGATAAACCCCAAACCACACGCGAATGTACCAATTCGTCTCCCCTTCCATTCCTCGCTTGTCTTTCTCTATTCCTATTTTATCCCGCAGATTATTTAAGCTAGGTGTGAGTAGCCTGCGGCACTATTCCTGTGCGTATTGTTAGGATGAAAAGAAAAGATTTTTTTATTTTACCACGCCCTTGGAAGAACAAAGAGAAATAACGTAATTACTAGAATTGCCTCTCGTTTCTTGTGCATAGTAAGCATCTTTCGCGGTCATTTGTACATAAACAGAACGTTTAATAGCACGAGAGTTGAAGAGTAACCATTGTAACTGTCAGTATTGTATTTATTTTAGAGTTAAATAGCCACATGTTACTAAGTACCCAAAATAGCCCCTATCAGAATGCAAATATTTTAATTGGAAATAACTATTTTATGAAATGCGTTTTTCTAAAACTTTGTAGCATTCGACGATTATATTTATGGAAATAAAAACGAAAAATCAATTTACAGTCATGCGTCAATAATTAAAAGTATGTTGCTAACTGAGATAATCTTCAAGTTGAAAAAATTTCGAAACAGAAAATTCACGCATGGCACATGGAACAAAAATGTGATTTCACCGGATTTATCAAAAATTTGAACTACGAAAGTTCAAGTCATTAGAGTTGGACTGTATTTAATAAAAAATACGCCTATTTTACCTATGTTATGGCTAAATCAAAGGAAATTGGCAACATACCATCACAAACTTTGCAACCTGTTTCGATGCTCTACATCATCATCAGGTAACAAGTATGACTCATAGTTCAGTAAAATACAGAATTGCTATGAGTATGGAATTTCAGTTATACATGTTACCTGATGATGATTTAGTACATCGAAATCGGTCGCATTAAAGTTTATATTATGGAAAATTGCAAATATTTTCTATGATTTAATGACGATATTCCACTAGATGACGCCTGAAAAAACTCTTTTTATACTATATCAAATAGCAAATTTAAAATCCTTTTCTTGGTCAATTTTTGATGCCAAGCATACCTTCTCTATCAAATCATGCGAAAATACTTTTTCGTTTTTTTCTGCTCGTAATGGACAACCACTCCCCAAGAATAATAGAGATTTCCATTCCACTCCCCACTTTCCATGGCAGTCAATCCTCGCTTCCTTCCCGTGGAACATTCATTTCCGCTGCTCGAGGAGACTCATTTTTGAGCACATATCTCACCCTCGTGCGCCATTCCGAACGTTCTAGCGGGCATTTGTTTCCTGGTCTTCAGCAAACATTGAGTCCCAGCTCCCGAAAAGAGATCCTTATGAGCTCAATTTTTCACTATGCCGGCCTACTCTTTGTTCCTGTCCCTACCTCCCGCCGTTAAATCAACTTCAAGTATAATTTACTCCAATCCGTATAAGCCTTATTGGTTTCCAAATAAAACGTTTGATTCAAGCTTAAAAAATAAAATCTACCGCCTGAGTTGAAGAAAGTACATCCAGAAATTAAATAACTGTCGCACAACAAATTTCGTTGATTGTACAGGCCTCGTGGACAACGCTGTTGCCAAATTAGATATTTTAATATTTTACCAAGTACGTCACAAGATTCTCATTAACACTCGGAATTCCTTCTACCTCTCGAAATGTTTTTCGATAGTTTTCATCTTTACTTCCCATTTTCGGGGCATTATTTTTACTTTTATAACCTTTTTAAAAACATAACTTTCGTCGAGTCAGTCTCAAGTTTGTCTTATCCCCAGCCTATCCCAAAGAGTTAAAACTCCGAAAAGTCCAAAATTCCAATCTTCTTTTCTCACCTTTCGCGGTTACGCGGTTCCCTCCATTCTGGCCGTCTTTTCATCTTACCCTCACTTCTAAACTATTCCTCAATCGACCTTTTATCTCCACCTTAGATTTCCACCACTTATTTCCTCTCTTCTTTCAAATACAACAACCGTATCAATTTCCTCGTAAGAATTTCTCCCTTACAGGCTAATTCATTCTTTCTTCCCTTCCATAAATCGCATGCTTTCCGTAGTAAATATTACTTCAGGGAGAAATACTAACACCAATTTAAGTTTTCCACAAGAATTATTGCTGAGATTTATGTGAAGGTGTACTATCATAGGCGCGTAGATGCTTCCAGTGTATTGAAGTTGAAATAAAATCCAATAAGTTCCTTAAAGCACGTAACAGCATATGAAATTTTCGAGCGAAAGATAGCCATGGTGAATTTCTGGCCACGAATTATTAGATGAAGTATTATGTTCTTAAGGTATTTCTACAATTTTCACTTTTTGTTTCGGTGGATCACTGAATAGGTCACTTTCAAAGGCCAGCATCTCATATTAACGGCTTCAATTCAATGAGCATCCCCTCAGAAATCGTGCCGGATACTTATACTCGATTTTCTATTTCATATTACCGTGTATTCTGTTGCATTTATCTAAAGGAATATGTTCCGTTTGCTGCTTGAACCAATTTTCACGAGATAAAAGCATTGAAGTATAAGTTTACGTAAACTTCAAACCCTCAAATGAAAACTAGTAGGTGAAGCAGATCCTACACAGTAGGTGAAGTTTCCAACGCCGGAACCATGGGTAATCCCAATGCTTTAATAAGTAAAAGTTCACAAAACTCATGTCTAGTAACAAAATGCAAACTTTTTGAGATCTTGCTATTCCTGTGTTTGACTCATTTCGCTAATATAAAAGTATCTGAATGAAAATTTACATCAAGTTGAGCTATTTTATTCTCGTAAAAAAGGACATATAAAAAGCCGTATCCCGTCCGCTCTATTTTTGCAAGAGTTTTGGCAATTCACACAATGAGTTAATAATTTTGCAATAACCATCACTGCTTTAATACGTGCAATTTGCGCACACATCATAATTACATAAACAATAAATCATCAGAGCACACTTTTAATTTGCGCACTTCAGATTTTTCAGAACATTTCACCTCCTTAGCGAAAAAATAAATATTTTGCTCAAAACAATAAAGTGCAAATACTTTGAGAAATATTGCAATTAAATTCTTGCATAAACATTGCCATTTAGGAAATGACTTCACCCAAAAATTTTCTGTCAACTTCTATGGCCACCATATGATGAGATCGAAAACCAAAATGTATTCTGCATAAAAAACTTGGCTTACGTACAATATAAAGTTTTTTTTACTAGCCAAATAAAATCGAAATTATAACATTGGCTCAACTCTCGACGAGTTCTCACTCTAATGACCCCGGAAAACCACATTTTCCCCGAAAAATTTTCTGTTCCAAGACACTGGGAGTAAATATAACCAGATGAGAATGTAAAGCTCTCGAGAAACATTCCTAGACACATTGAGATGAGCTCCTGGTTAAAGGAGAACCGAAATAAATGCGGCATCGATCCCGCAGACATCAATGCATATATTCCGAATGGGATCTCCTTTCTTTCAAGCATTCAAATTTGCTCCTCTAGAGATATCCATTCAGACTTGCAACCTAACATTTGCCCTTCGAATCTATTCATTCCCCCATTCCCCTCATTCAAGCCTCTATTTATTCATTATTCCACACTCCTCACGTTATTACAAAAGGATTATACTCTGGGGCCAAATTGTCGTCGTATCATGATTCGTATCAAACTTGTTACTTAGAGGAGGCGTTAGCATAAACCATAAGATTTCCTGTGGAATTGGTACCTACATAAAGTGTTTCACGCGTAGGGAGGCTGTGAGATAATCTCATGTAATTCCGGGTATTCTTGGTGAAAAATCTCTATTACACCCATTTCAGAATTAGATTGAACTAGTGCTGTGCGAATCAGGGATTTTCATTTCGAATCGAACCGAATCGAATCTCCCACATAAATTTCAAATCAAATCGAAACAAATGTTTTTAAATATTCGTTTCAATTCGATTCGAAAGCAAATTTGTTTGGTGATTTTATTCGCTAACGAATATTTTTTTTTAATCGTTAGCGAATCAAATCACCCAAAAAAATTCGCTTGCGAATCGAATTTGAATCCTAAATAAAATGCAAAAGTTTATGTAGAGTTAAATTAACATAGATTTGCACAATATTTCAGGCCCTTACATTAGATTATACATCTATATAGTGGCACATAGAATAGCACAGAATGACGTGTGATCATTTAAATTTTCGTTTCGCGTATGGAAAACATCTTCTAAACGGACAGCGCGCAATTCGGGGATGAGTGTCATGCTTGAATGCATGTAAGCATGTCTGAACATACGCAGTCGAAGACGAATCTAACTGATTCGAATATTACGAATCATTCGCATACGAAGCATCCCGATTTGCAGGCGAACCGAATCGAATTAAGCCTGATTCGAGTCGATTCGATTCGATTTCGAAGCATTCACACAGCTCTAGATTGAACAGTACTAATTTTCTTAACACAAGTGTAGGTAGGTGATTAAGCCTATCTATGAAATAAACATTTTGCTACGAGTCATGCACCATTTCACACCTTGGCATTAAACTTTTACAAGAGTATTTATTAAACTTTTTAAATGTTTAATTGCAAAACAACTTAAGTGTTTTTCTTAGAAATATCTAAATTCATATATTACTTGTTTATCAAAATGGTACTAAATTCGCACTACAGATATCCGGGAGGCGTTTTCTAGAGTTATTTAATTATTTAAATTGTTGTAATGTATACATAAGTTTAAGTAAAATCAGCAGGGACTTTAACATATTTTAAATATTTTCATGGAACAATTGGTCAAAACATTTATTACTGATAAAAAACTATAGTACACAGAAAGAGAGGAGATAATCAAGTTAATAGGGTATATTAATCATATCATTTATTCTTTTGTACTTAAGCTGTCATGATATTTTCTGGATATGAAAATTTTACCATCGAAGTCTTGTGTCCTTTGAAGGGGGTGTATAGGAGATAAGATCAAGACAAAGTCCCATCATGGAATACCTGGGTAGACCTTCAGCTCTTCCACAATACCGTCCGTTTCCTCTTTATTTTCTTCAATGAATAATTTCCTGAGATTTCGATCTCATAACGTTGAACGGACAGACAAGTTTTTCCACGTCTTCAGAATTCATTTCCGCCGATTCTCTTCCCCCGCTCCTCGAACCTTCTCGCTTGAGCCTTCCTTCCCCCCCTTGAACTCTCTTTTCCTTCCAATCTCAATGCCAGGATTCCCCAAGCCCTCCTGGATCATCATGCAGCGCTTTAATTTCCTGCCTCTCCCCCGAAGCAAGCGTTGCCCACGTACTTTCAACTCGCTTTAACCCTTGAGTATGGTCGCCAAGGTGAAGAGCACCCAGAGGTAATATAAAATTCTATATTTTTTTATTTCGTCCACAATATGAAATCCATATCTCTATTAGCTGAGTGTTTAGTCGTTTTAAATTTATTAAACGTAATATTAAGTCATTTAATTATTTTCTGTATCATAAAAAGACATTTGTTGCAGATCTGTATGTATAAGGACCCACCGATCGTAAAGTTATGGCGAAATTTCAGCCTTATCTCATGAAAATCCAATTGCAAATACGTATAGAATGCGTAATGTATAAAATACGTAAACAAGAAAAATACAGTAATAACTAGATTTGCACTCATTAATAAATAAATAATCCTGAGTGTCCTACACCCAGTTACCTGACCTCATGTGAGAATAGGCAACCGTACTGAAGGGTTAAAATTATCTCCTCCCACAGTCCCTAAACCGAAGGACTTCACTTCTGTCGTCTTTCTATGCCCTCGTGAAAAAGCAACCATTATGTTGACCGGCGTAATGGAATTAGTTTGATTCCATAAAAATGTAAACGTCTGAGCAAGAATTTTCAAAGCTCAAAAATATCTCTGGACTATAAATGTTTTATGAAAAAATAATCAAACTCTAAAATTGAATATTTAATTGTTAATACCTTGGAAAAATTATCTTTATATATATATATATATATATATATTGTCTCTCTCAGGCAGTCAAGGTGAACGGTCGTGTCTTGTCCTTGCTCGCCGAAGTGTGTCTTTTCGCCATGCCTGTTCGAAATTGTGCAATCTGAACTCGTCCTAAACGGCTGGACCGATTTTGATAACATTTTTAATATGTATTTGAGTGGGTCCCTGGATGGTTTAGATTCGCAAATGGACCCGGTAGGTGGCGCTACGATCGGGTTCTAGGAAATTTTTTTACGACATTTTTGTGGCGACGGTGAATGGTGCCATCATCTTCTTTATTGTTGCCAAGGAGGCCTTGCTGATTTTTTTGATGTTTATACAACTAAGTCAGAGGACTGAGATTGTAGTGGACATAGTAAATAGTCAACATTTGGTGAAAATGGTTTTGCCGCGCGACGACGAGCTTCAACGCTTACGTAAAGAAAACACCCAGCTCCATCAGGAACTAAATGATTCTGATTCAAGACGCAACCACACAGACACCGAGCAGAACCCGCCTGCGGTTCGTCGCGTCGCCGTAAAACTACCACCATTTTGGACCGAGAAACCGAGTCTTTGGTTTTCACAGGCGGAATCTCAGTTCGTGCTGTCGGAGATCACAAGCGAGGTAACGAAGTTCCATTACGTTGCCTCACATTTAGATTCTCGCGTGGCATGTGAGGTTGAGGACATAATCACGAATCCTCCATCTCAGAATCCTTATTCGACTCTACGATCGAAGCTTATAGAACGTCTGTCAGGCTCTGAGGAGCAGCGAGTTCGCCGGTTACTGTCGGATGAGGACCTCGGCGATTGCAAGCCTTCTCAATTCTTGCGGCATCTTCGCTCCCTCGCCAGAACGACCGCTCTTCCGGATAACCTCTTCCGGCAACTGTGGCTGAGGCGATTGCCCCCGCATGTCCAAGGAATCCTGACTGCCCAGGCGGAGTTACACCTAGACAAGCTGTCGGAGCTCGATGACAAGATCATCGAGGTGTATACTCCTAATATGGCCGTCCATGCCGTTTCTCCCAACAGCATATCGACGGATGATAAGCTGTACCTAGCCATCGGGGGTTTGTCAAGACAAGTCGCGGAGCTGTCGGTTTCACTAGGTCATCTTTCCCGGTCGCGCGATCGTCGGTGGTCAAAATCGAGAAGCCTGTCGCCCTCTCGAGGTGGTAATTGGTGTTGGTATCATAAACCCAAAATTTTCATCCCCCATCCTCTCCCCCAATATTTTTAAAAAGAAAAAAATTATAAGTTTATGAATAATTGACTGTTAAAACCTTCTGAGAAGTTCATGAATAATTGACCATCTGAGAATAATTTGTAGTTATGTTTGTGTACCATAGGTGGCGCTGATGTCGAATTCAGTGTTATTTGACGTACACATCAATGCGCAATTCGTCACACTTTGCATCGTATTTTGGCGTTGTTTTGACGAAAGGAAAAGATTGAAATGTCAAACTCGATGTCAAATGTCATTTAATATGATCTTTATCAAAAATTCGAATTTCGAAAAAGCGTTTGCTGAACCTGCTAATAGCTGGAAAGCCAACGTTTGGGCAGGAAAACGTCTGTCGGGTCGGCTAGTATTTATATATTTTCATAGACTTAAAACTCGTATTTGGTGGAGTAAACCAATTTTTTGTTCCATGATATAAGGAGTAAGAGTAATATAAAGAAAGATAAATCATTTCGTTTATTTCATGTAAAATGCTGCATTTTTTGTATTAAATTTGAAAATAGATGTGTATGAAACTCCTTGTTACAATAAAAAAGGGGTTAATGAGGCAAATTGACTTCTAATCAGAAGACCGACTCTCGACAGTGGCTGAATATTTTAATTAGTGTCTGAAATTTTCTTAGTTCTGTAATATATTTTACTATGAAGATGAAACGAAATTATAAAAAAGAGAGAGAAAAACTGCACGGAATATTTGTAATCCTAGCCTAGATAATCAGATAAATTCATGTTGTCGCAAAATTCTGCGATACTCATGCTAACAGCCTCGCACGTGGTCACCGCACCGTGGCAAGTTTTCTCACCGTAAATCGGAATTATGTACCAAGTATATGGGCAATTTCCAAGGAACATGTGAAGTAAAACTCTAACAAACTCTTATTTCAGAGTTGTGGATACATGAGATGCATATAAAATACAAATTGATGGAGCATACCTCAGAATGGCAGGGAAACTTGATAGCAACAGCGGAACAGAGACATGGAATTTCAGGAATAGTAGCATAATGATTTGGATGAAGTGATATGGAGCAAATAGATTCAAAATTGGCGTTAAGAATAATCGATGAATTGAAATTATCGAGGAGGGGGAAATAATAAATGCTTTATAAAAACTATAAGGAGTAGATGAGGCAACTATTTTCAAAGCCCTCTGAGACCGGACAGTTTTTTAAAAGTTGTAATAAAATGAAAAATGGATAGGTAAGAGGGCCAAATAGCACAAGTAAGATGTACAAGAAGCAAATTATGGTAGATGAAGTAATGAGGAAAAATGAATAATACACTGGTTAACTGAAAATGAAATTGGGTAATGAAATGATGCAAATCATTTTTCGGATTTTTTTTTACTGTTTATTAGGGAGAGGGTAGGATACAATGCCGATCAGCGAATCCTACGCAAGCTTTGAAAGGTGTTGGAACGCGTTCCATATTTTTTCTCAAGAAATACGCCTTTCACGCAAATTATTTCATTGGTCAGCACCACGCTTAACTTGAGTGGAAAATTATGGCTAAATTTCCTATTTGTTAAATTCCAAGAATATCATCTGAGTGAGAATTATGCGTGAAGGAATACATCATGTGAAGCGAGGCTTCAATAGAAGAAGGGTAAAAATCAGAAAGGATTCCTACCATTTGCAATCCAGTTATTTTGCATATTGGTATAAGAGATTTGTGAGTAACAAATCAAGGTCATTTGAAGCGTATGCTGAGAGAATTGTTGAATAGCTGTATACAGGCCCGTGGCCCAGGATGCTCCTTTTATGTGGAGCCATTGTGGAGACCTCAATATTCCCCCATGAAAAACCTTTGTTCATCCGCTACGAATAAGGAGGCATTCTATTCATTCATGCAGATACTAAGCCAAGTATTGAGAAGACTCGGGAAACAAGAAATAATATTTGAATCCCTATTTTTATTTAAGTAAAACGCAAAGGATGAGTGAAACCTGACTTATAATGTTCGAAAATTTTCAAAATGGTTCATGAAAATAACGCTCAATTATGCCCTTAAAGTTTTTGAATGGAATAATTTGAGAGATGGGTACATATCAACGGAAATAGAGAAAATAAAATCGCACTTGCAGAAAAATCTAATAATTGGCAAGTTACTTCAACATGAGCAACTAAAAATCAATCTATGTAAATATTGTAAAGAAAGAAGGACAATAAATATGAATAAAAAATTAATATAGGAATTATATATGCATATTCGTCCCAGTTTATCATTTAAGTACCTTTCACATTTCTGAGCTTTTTGTGTGTTAGGTTTCCGAACGCCTGCACACGCGAAAACAGTCTGAGTACCCAGAAATAGGCTTTGCAGGATAGCAATATTTATATTGAGCTCTCATAACTTTAAGCCTGCGGGAATTGTCCCGTTAAATAAGGCAATACGATCCCATGATGTTAACAAAATTATAAACATGCCTAACGGAGAAGACTTGATGGTGAATCAGCTTCTTAATCTTCCTTATAGCGCGGAAGTGCATAACTTCGCTACATTTGCAGCTAAATTGAACTATGAGGAGTTGCACCGCCAGATGCGATTATGGTATATCCTCAATACTATCAAATGTTCCATGGGTGAGACGCAAATATCAGGTGAATGATCTCATTATTGAGTTGTCCGGTGTTGAACATATGTTTCTGCGTAAATAATAAGGGTCGTCTACAGCATACATAATTCACACGTTAACTTGATGGGACAAACTAGGATCGTTTAAAGCATTAAAATGGCACCCTTTGACTGCCCAACTGAAGATATGAATTTTCCGAAAGAAGTAGCGAGCATGCAGCCGAAAAAAAGTGAACAACATAACAGAAGTAAGCTCTATCATAATTTTATCTGCATGTCTATTTTCTTGTCAGGTGGATAAGATGGCTAAATGTAGAAGTTCATGGAAATATTTGTCTCTAACGAATTTGTCAAGAAGAAGCATTGAGACTCAGAATTTACAGAACTAAGCACCGAGTGTAACGGGAAATCACGGAACTTTAAGATTCTAATTGCCTCTGCAAAACGAAGTATAATCGACAAAATGAACTTTTTTACCTGAAAGGGCATAGCAATTATTTATTCGCTATAATTATTCTC
The DNA here is from genome assembly GCA_963169105.1 of Ceriagrion tenellum. Classification (NCBI taxonomy): domain Eukaryota; kingdom Metazoa; phylum Arthropoda; class Insecta; order Odonata; family Coenagrionidae; genus Ceriagrion; species Ceriagrion tenellum. The sequence goes on from OY720637.1 coordinate 133,014,351, forward strand.
TTTAAAGTAAGTGAACATAATTGTACAGAATTGCGGTAAAGGATGCATTTGCAGAAATGGTGAGATCAGTTTGGGGTGAATTATATTATTATACGATAATATGGTGTTACAGAAAACTAAAACCCTAAGGGTCTCTTTCCAATTCTAATAACGTTCAACTTATAAGACCCGCCGAGCTGTTTTATTGGTAAATTATTTAAATAATTCAATTAAATACATTTACACTCACCTTGAAACAATTCGATTCGCATGATAGAAGTATTAATCTTTTTTATAGGCAACGACTCCACTTATTTGGGCTTGAACATCATCCATCTCTTCTATTAATACAGATACCATCCATCATTTCTATCAACAAAGATTAATACCGAATTCAATTATAAAATAGCTACAACGGATGTAATGGTCACAGCAGAAGTCACCATAAGAGTAATGAGGAGCAAGTTGAGAGTCGGCATATATTCGGAGTTTACAGACTTGTAAATTTACAAATCTACAAATTGTATTGTATTTAAAACTAAACAACATTGTTATTTAAACCCCGAACTTAATCTCTAGTCTTTCACAGGAGTAACTAAAATAAAAGAGTAAACTACTGAATTGATTAGTTAATAAACAATTACTTCCAAGCTATTTTTTCTAAGTCTAAGACTACCGATTTAAGTTAGGTTTAGTTGAACTTCCCTATTTCCAATTTTCTACGCTTTCAAGGCCCCATCTACCATAAATGTTTCCTATTCTACCTCGACATACGATCAACTCTTCTTTATCTCGTCTACGAAGCCTATTCTCTTTCTCCCCCTTCCCCTCTTGCCCAAAATCCTTCCCTGTATCATACCCTCGAACGACCCATCGCCCCTTGTTATCTCCTCCAGCCATTGACCCTGCCTATTCCGACAGAAGACCGTATAATAACAGGGTGTGCCGCTTTGACATTCCACCTGCATGCAATTCACTTCCGCACTCGCCACAAAATTACATATTATGATAGTAGGAAGGCATGTAGGGCTATGCTACACGTTCTAAATTGCCACCCGAGACTAAGGCAAGCGTGGACAATACGGAAGTTGCAACTCCCCACTTCCTTACCCGTGTTACGTATTAGACTTATCACCACATCTGAGAGGAAATGAGATCAGAATACTCTTTAATTATAGCTCTTGTGTATCTTTATTTACCCCGTCAATATTTCGGAGACGATGAATACAAAATACGGTGTTTTTTGACAGAAATTGTGATCATTTTTCAATGGACGTTTTCAATTTTTGCCCAAATTATGACAACTATGACTCGTTTTCAGTATTAATTTGCCTATTCCTTTGAGCAATTTTTTTTTCAGAAGGAATATACTCTGAAATAGTTCATGCTTCTAAAACAAAATCTCAGAATTCTCCATTTTTTATCGCTGCCTCTAGAATTTTCCGATAAACTCATGTATCTTTGCGATTTAGATCTCTTAATTAATAAATCTGATAAAACGTATCGTATGTTATAGCCAATTTATCAATTTCAATACTGTTAGACCAGGTAAGACTTCCAGTATTGTAAATAAGTCGTTGCTAGGTTAAATAGACGCGATGTAATGCCAATACAACAGGAAGTAAAAGTCTGCTTTCCTGCCACAAAACAGGGTGGAAAAACAAACTTTCCCCTCAGGTGTGGCAAAACATTATTTTTCCCAATCCCTTTCTCGTGGCTGGTGAACTCCTGCCACCCAATCTTGCAGTGGCTTGCAGGGTTATATGTACAAGCAGATGATTACTCATACAACTCGTATATAGACTCCGCGAAGATGAAGGGATGGCCGTGATCAGACCGCAGTTGGAGCGTAGAGAACCGAAATAAAGGAGGACTCCCTCCTCCCCCTATCCCCCCCAATGATCTCACAGGACGACCCTCCTCTCCACCGCGTCAAACACAAATCCTTTGCGCGTCTACCCTTTTCCTTCCTCCAATGTCGCGTCAATTCCCTCTCCAAACGAAGGGAACCCACTCTCCTTCCTCCAACCCTCTAATGCCAAGACCTCCGGAGCCCCTTTCCCTATCATTAGGGAGATCCCGCCGCAATCCCACCAATCAGGCGTCCCTTTGAAAGGCAACGGCTACCGTCGCCCAGAACCTGGCCATCGCAGATACCGCACCGGCTAGCAGATAGGACGGAGTTCCCCGTCTCATCGCGACCAAGCCAACTGCTCGTGCTGCCTGCTTCTATCTTGTGGTGGTAAACAGTTTCACGAGCAGCTGACAGGTTTATCAGAACGTTACGCTACTGCTCGTCAAGTGCCAATATTTGCTTTGTTCTGGAGATACAAGTGAGGAAGATCTCAAATTTTGATAGCCGTAGATGGGGTTAAAGTTATTAAGGATGTGATTCCGTCTTCCGCGGGGTTTGGATGAAGGTTGATTTTTCCGTTTTCCGGGGTTTCCGCCGCGTTTTTTCATTGGGGATATTAAACAAGATTACTTAGTAAACGGTGGTTTTAATATAGTATTCCATGCCTTCAACTACGTTTTTTATTAATTAATTGTAATATTCCAATGTACGCTGAAGATAGTAATTTTAACCAATGTCACTGGAAATTGCTTAAACAAAACGTATTGAAGAATTGGGACATGTCAGAAAACTCATAGACTCAAATCAAGCTACGACAAACAGGAAGAAAAGAGTAAACATACCACAAAGAGGAGATAAATAAAAAATAAAGACACTTATAGGACTCAAAAACCAAGGAATAAACTAAAAAAATAGAGAAAACCTTACAAGAAATACACCCTCGAATAAAAGAGTGATTTAAACTTAGTTAGGACCTAATGAAGCAGAGAGAAATTTGCGTTAGTAATAAGAAACTTAATAGCTTTATATACAAGGAAATCCACACTAGATGAGAAAGCAAAGCAAACAGCACCAGGAAAGTCGTTCTAAAGAAAATTATGAAGTAAAATCTACAAATATATGAAAATAAATATGAAAACACGGAAAATGTAGCAGAAATATAATGGGATATGCCCTCAATATAATGGGATATGTCCAACTCTATAAAATAAGCGTTGGTGTCAGCTTTCATCTCATCATTTGCAGTGAATCTTCGTCTAGCGTGCCATTTATTCAGATTTGGGAAGAGGAGGTAATTACTAGGAGCCAAATCGACTACTAGGAGTTGAATACGGTGCATGAGGAAGCAATCCAAAGTGTAGTTTATGGAGTTTTACAGCAACAACCAAATACGTTTGTGCTGGCGCATCATCGTGATGAAAGAGCACTTTCTTTTTGGCCAGATGCGGACGTTTAGCCTAAATAGCGCCCTTTAATTGGTGAAGTAGTAAGGCGTAATTGGTGATGGTCCTGCCTTGTACTAGGTAGAGTATGATCACTAAACCACTAGGAGCCCAGAAAATCGTAGCCATGACTTTTCCAGCAAATGAAACCGTTTCCGCTTTCTTCGGCGTACTTACATCTGCTCCCATCCACTGTTTGGACTGCGTCCTCGTCTCTGGTGCATAATGGTGAATCCATGTTTCATCTATTGTTATAAAACGTTGAAAAAATTCAGCGTAATTGTGCATAAATACGTCTTAACACTTGAGTAGTGTTCATTTGAATGCGTTTTCGATGGGAAGTTAACAAACTTGGCACCCATTCCCATTCTCCATTCCCAAAATAAAGTAAAAAATATCGTGTACAAGTTCTGTCAAGATGCTTGCTGCAATGTCAGCATGCTCGCATATCTTCAGTTGGCGGTCTTTTAATATGAAATTACTGATTTTTGTGACGATTTCGTCGGTCGTAGCGGGTTTTGGGCGTCCCGAGCGTTCATCATCTTGGATAGATGTACGACAACGTTAAAATTCAGCCGCCCACTTTTTGACATCGAGCGCGAAGGGGAAGAATCCTTTAAAGTAGACTTTAACGCTTTTTGTAGCTCCGTGGCAGTTGAACCTTTATTTACAAAGTATTTTATAATGGTTCGAATTTCAATTCAACCATTTTCATAAACTGTGATACTTGTATATTTTCCTCGATCACCAAACAACAGGCAATTAAACACACGCGTTTGAAACGTCGCAGCACGCCTTCTAAAGGATGATACTTGACAAATATCATTGTCATTTGGCCATTATAGCACTATGCCTGTAACAGGCCGAGAAATTTTCTAACGACCTTCGTAAGAGTGTATGTAAAGTCCCAAGGTAAAAGCAAAATAACGTATCTCATCCGAAACAGTGACTGATTGGCCATCAATTCAAACCTCTCAGTCCAATTTCACCGGAACGGCAATAAGGAGATCCAGGTTCGAATCCCCGTCAAGTAAAACGACTTTTTCTTGTTGAATTTCATATAGTTGGAGTATATCTCTGTTTCCGTACAGCAGCGAGTGAGGTGAGTTCAAGAAACACAACCACATGAGAGCAGAGAGACGTCGCTAACTATTACCCGCTAGCAAAGAGGTAATTATGCAAAACCAACGGATGAGTCCTCAAAAGAGCCATCAGATTCTCCAGACCCTTGTTACCGGGACTCTTTCTCACTCAAATGCGCGTATTCCTAAGATTCTGCCACCTGTCAGGGTGTTGTTTGTTGCCACTTTGGATATACCAGGGTAGCTAGAGATCAGAGATAATGAAATTCCAAGATTCATCCAAGTTTTATTGGCCTCAATTTTAAAATTTATTGGTAAACATTCCATTTATAAGGGTGCATTTTAAAGAAGACGCAGGAATGAGAACATGGTACATAGACGTATATACTGCTTTGAAATAATTTCCAACAGATCACTAACTCAATAGAGCTTCAAGAAAATCGGTTTTCTTTCTAATGGTACGTCATTCTTAGGTCCAGTTAGCGATTTGGGCCACGGGTTACCAGTGCATTATCAGCGGAGTGACAAATATTTAATCTTTTTCATCATGCGTCTATAAATTTCTTGGTGTGCACCTCAGTGACAACCTCTCTTGGGAACTTCATATTGACACACTCATGAAAAAACTTAGCTCGGTGTGTTATCCTGTGAGAACTTTACGTAGTTCAGTTAGTTTAAATGTCCTATTAATTCTCTATTATGGTATCTTTTTCTCTCGCGTGACATATAACATAATACTTTGGGGTTCATCCACGCATGCAGACAAAATTTTCAAATTACAGAAAAGATTAGTCAGGATTATTTCTAAAATGCCATATTGCTCCCCATCCAGACCCATCTTTGCAAACTTAAACATTCTTCCTTTCCCTAGTGTATATATCTTGTACTCTGTGATATATGTTCAACAAAATCTGTCCAAATTCTCTCCAAATGCTGATTTCCATTGCCATGAGACTCGTAGATCAAAAGATCTCCATCAAGGTAGTGTTAGGACTAGTGCATCCAGCTCTGGCCCTAAAGAAACAGGCATCAAACTATTTAACAAACTGCCCAATAGGATAAAAAACATAAAATCATTGTGTGCTTTTAAACTTAATGTTCAAAGTTTCCTTCTGGAGAAATTGTTTTACTCTGTAAATGAATATTTACATGATAAATCAACCTGACTTTTTAATATGTAAATGTGAATGATAATCTGTATTGTGCTCCTTGTGCTTAACATGACATTCTTGCCATTTGCTTCATGTTTTTGTTATTGTATTTTGATTGTACATACATCATCTTGACGTGTCTTATATCATGTGAAAATGTGATCTTTGGACAAATAAATCATTATTATTATTTTTTTTTTTACTTCTGTAATTTTCCCCTCCGAGTCCCCGGCTAACATCGGGTTTCGTTGCCGTCATAATGGACGAGAACTCGAGAGGGGCGGTGCAGAGTTCGTAGCCGCTTCCGATTAACCCATCGGATCAGTGACTACGCTGCGTTCGGGTCGTGCGCACGAAGCAGACGGAGCGACCCCAAGAGGACGGCCTTCTGCATTCGGGCTGTAAGTGATTCCGCCTGTGCCACGCAAGCAGGAATACACTTGATGCTCTGTATCAGCGAGCCCTTGTTATTATTATTATTATTATTATTATTATTGAATTATTCACTTCTCAGTCTTTTTAACGGCTGGGAAACATTCACCTATCCCGGGTACAAGGCACCAAAGGGATTAGGCTCAAGTACTGTTTTAATGTTCATTTAAAAATCTTCGTACTATGGAGCACGTATTAATTATTGCGGTTTTTTTGAATTTTCATGTACAAATGATTTTCTATTCCTATTATTTCCAAGCTTTTGAGCAGGCTTTTTGGTATTACACCAGTCGCGGATATTATTATTGGTACAATTTTTACTGTTTTTTGGTTCCATATTTCTTTTATTTCTTCAGCCAGAGGAATATATTTCTGTATTTTTTCTTTGTATTTAGCCTCAACATTTTGGAATGGATACATCTAATAAGTATGTTCTCCGGTCTTGTTTCAATTGCAGAGTTATATCCGGTCTATTGTTTGGGCGAGGACGGTCCGTTATAATACTTCTATAGCAATATATTTTGACAGCTTCATTTTCTATTACAGGCAGTGGTGTCATTAGGTACCATGGTTTAGTTTCATGGGAAACATTGTACTTACTAACTAATGCAAGATATATTTGTTTGTATATATTATCATGTCGTTGTGTGTATTCCACGCTTGCTAGTACACTGTATCAACTTGTGATGTGTTCTATTGTTACTGTCTTCCTATTGCATTTTCGGCATTTGTCATTCACGTTTGGTTCTTTAATTATGAATTTACTGTAGTTTTTTGTTTTAATTATTCTCTCTTGTATGGCAATCATAAATCCTTCTGTTTATGCAAAGATATCTGATGTTAACCATTTATTTGATGCCTTTTTGTCAATGTGTGGTTGCAGAAGATGGTTAGCATGCGTCCCATGTAGCGTTTTGGCTCTCCACCTCTCAAGCTTCAAACTGTCAGATTCTTTTTGTATCACTGTATTTCTTTTGCTTAGTTGCAAGGGAGAGTTATCTAGTTGTATCAAGACTTTATGTATTTGGGATTCTTTTTCTCTCGAGTAGAAGTATTTTCATAAATTTTCTGTTTGCGATTGGTGTGAGTTTTTTATGTAGATAAAACCTCTTCCTCCTTCTTTTCTGGGCAGCATAAACCTTTCTATTGCAGAGTGTTGATGGTACTTCCTATATTTAGAGGCTACTGTTCTCATTAGTGTATTGAGAGAGTTGAGTTCCGTATCCGTCCATTTAATAATGCCAAATGAGTAGGCTAGAAGTGGTACTGCAAATGTGTTTATAGCCATTATTATTATTATTATATTTTTTACTTCTGTAACTTTCCCCTCCGAGTCCCCGGCTAACATCGGGTTTCGTTGCCGTCATAATGGCCGAGAACTCGAGAGGGGGGGTGCAGAGTTCGTAGCCGCTTCCGATTAACCCATCGGATCAGTGGCTACGCTGCGTTCGGGTCGTGCGCACGGAGCAGACGGAGCGACCCCAAGAGGACGGCCTTCTGCATGCGGGCTGCAAGTGATTCCGCCTGTGCCACGCAAGCAGGAATACACTTGATGCTCTGTATCAGCGAGCCCTTGATTCCACCGAGCACACCTATGACTAGGACTACTAGTTTTACAAGTGTCCCGGGTACATCTGCCGAAGTTCGAACAGCAGGTCTTGATATTTCGTCCGTTTTTCCGCCTCTTTCGCGTCCAAGTTCGTATCGGCCGGAGCCGAAAACTCGATTACGAACATGGAACGAGATTGGCGGTCGAGGAGAACGATGTCAGGCTTGTTCGCCTCCAACTGCCTGGTGGTGGGGAATGAGTAATTCCACCAGATTTTTATTTTGTCGTTCTCCACGACGGACTCAATATCTCCAGGGGCATAGGGCAGCACATGGACTTCGTCGATGCCGTAATGATGTCGAAGGTGGAAATACAACACTCGCAGAGCTGCATTGTGCCTAGTTAAATACGCTGATTGCGCGTAATAACTGCAGCCGGAGAGAAGGTGACTCAAAGTCTCCGGCTTGGCTCGGCACGCTCTGCATCTCGTGTCCGTCACCTCCGCCTTGAATATCATTCGGCGGTACACGAGAGTGTTGATGACACCATCCTGGCACGCGAGAACGAAACCCTTTGTTTCGGACCTGAGACCCGAGGAACGAAGGAAGGCAAACGTCAGCTCCTTCGATAGCCCATGTTTTTCCATGTTTCGGTAGAAACCTCCATGCATGGGCTTATCGGTGTGCGTCTTGAGCAAGGTCTTCTGCTCAGCCTTTTTGACCTCGAGCTTTAAGACGTCTGCCCTCAGTGACACGATTGACGTGCCACTGTCGTTACCGTCGGATGACAGGTCAAAGTCCAGACCGATTTCGTCCGCTGCCCTCTTCGCCGCCTGGAAGAGGAACGCCCCCACCCCGGCACCTTCGTGCTCCCTTACGAGAGTGAGCAGGGGGTCCGTGCTGTTGAACACACGGCAAACTGTACCCAAAACAACTCTGTTATTATTATTATTATTATTATTATTATTATTATACGACGAAAACGTTCATTGCAAAACCTTGATAAATGCCAACAAAGAGCTTCAATGTCTCACGTAAGACACGAAAATACTACAACACTTCAAGTCCACAGGCCAACAGTCAGTACCTCAATTGGTGCTCATCGAATGTTTTAAATAATCAAGATTTTATTTTTAAAAAGTTATTTTAAGTGTAATTTCTCATTATACATTATTTTTTCATGATTTCCAGACCATAATTCAATCCCCAAGACTTTTCTATGAACTCCAAATTTTCCAGGCCAGTAGCAACCACTAAAATACAACCATACGTACAATCGTTATTGCTTGGTAAGAGGCCTTTAAGGTCAACTGATGCTCGCGAATCGAGACAAGTCCTCCTTCCCCTTTTCCACCTCAAGCTTTATGCAACAACTCTGCACATACACCCCTCCCCCAGTATGGAGCGCCACCGTCAACAGGTGGACCAGCCTTCGCTCGCTCGGAGGACTGCGGGAAATCAACCACGTAGTTAACAGAGCCCTTTGGCGGATGAATGACTGAACATGCGATGGCGGATTATGTCCCCTCACGATTGGAAATTCGACATGCTCTATATGAGGCTGAAAACGGATTCATTTGACCTTGTTATTGCAGAGTCGCTTCATCTTTTCTTGGGATCCGGGTCGAACCGTGGAATATTATCCGCCGCAAAAGTTGACGGCAAAATTTCATTTTGCCACCGTAGTCGATGCAGCGTCGTCACATTTCCTGTTCTCAATTTACAGATTTCCGTATTTATTCACAGCCATGCAGTCAAATGATAATTCTTTCAAACATTTTTAATCCCTGCTGTTTAAAACTGGAGCTTCAAAACAAGTTGCTAGTATTTAGACAAATTTGCACTTCCATAGAAAGGTTGGGAGTTGGTATCCCTAAAATACTACATATTAAATGCACATTTTTATCCCTACCTGAACATCAAATCATCACCACTATTATTCCTTAACATTGTGTATTCTAAAAAGAAGAATTGATTAAAATCATAGGCACATACATGAAGTAGATCGAGAGTATGTCTAGGCTAATGTTTAATTTATGTCGTTGGAGCTTGACAAATTTTGTAAAATTAATTGTGAAGTTACATTATCGTCTCTTATATCGAATAAAATCAAATATAAGGAAGTCTTGCAAGTGGCAACACTGTCGAGTAGTAATAACGTTATTAATACGCATCATAAATGGAATCAATCAACTAAAGGATTGATCATTAATGCTCAAGCCCCATTAGGTTATGCATAATGGTTTCATATAATTGACTATTAATCGTTTTTAATGCTCTTACGGCTTACAATTTGCCTGCAACACACCAAACTTCACTTCATAGTACATTATGGAATTATAATAGTTGCTGATGCATGGAAATGGTTAATTTAATCGTTCAACGATAATTACACGAAATTGATCATTACTTTTAAACTCTCTAAATATATGCCAAATGCATGGGATTACTTCAAATAGTTTTTGAGACTAAAATACAATGAATTTCAGTCATAATATAGATGATCCGGATTTTTAACCGAAATAAAATTTACTAATAGCACAGGAAACATTTCATGAGTCAATTCTCCGAGATATTTTTGTCTTTGAGAATTCTACAGAGAACAATATTCAATATCTTCACCTCTTTCTTGGGCTAACTTTCCCATAACTCACTATTAACGATGGACGGAGACGGAGAATTTATCGCAAAGTGAAATTTATTTCGCATTCCTTCACCTTAATTACGACAGAAAACGTTATTTGGAGATGGCCGCGTAAAAAAATTTAGGTAGGAGTGGGCTGCTTTTCGTGGAACTCATCCAATTAAAAAGACACTGCGTTGTTACTGGATGGTCGAGTGGAGAAAATAAAACGGCGCGATGACGTTGAAACTGAATGCTTTCACCTGAGACGGGGATCCTACATCCTCTTACACCCCCGCATCTATTTTCAACCTCGGAGCGCTCTCATACTACCGACCGAGGACTAATTAAAAATAAAAAGAAAACGAACGATTCTCGATTTTTCCGTCGGTTCGCTCGAATGAGAAAAAAGCGGAGAAGGAAGGCCTTTTCCCCACAATTATTTCCGCACAGCTAAGCCTTCCTACATTGATCCTCGAGGTCCTTCGTTAATTTTTCCCGCCCTCGAGAGAGCGCGGTGGGGATCCGTGGACGCATTGAAAGGGATGAAGAGTATGGGACCATTGGACAATACGTTAGGAATGGTACAGTACATCTACATCTACATTATACCCTGCTAGCCGCCGCATGGGCGTGTGGCAGGGGGTGTAAGGTCACCAGCCGTGTAAAGGTGTAAGTTTTGGGAGATGAAATGGTGACATGTATTATAGGAGTGTATTATTATGGAGCTCATTTTACATTGTGGTCGCTTATTGTTCGTGAAAAGAACGAGTTCTTGTACCAATCTGTTCGGCAGTGTATCTCTCTTAAGGAGGTTCCACCGAGAAACGAAGTAAATGTCATTTTCATGAAAGTTTCAAAATAAGCCCTTCTTATTGCACTCTATCGATTGCCGTTGAAAAAAATTAGGCTTTCCACACTATATTTCTCGGAAATCGCATTTAAAAATGAGAGAATTTCTATAGGATCTTATGGCAATGCTTGCCTATGAGTAGAAGAAATGCAGATTACTATTCGAATATAAATGTCGTTTTGACAAAAAACTGATATAAGGTGCGCCACAGTATAAGAATCATGATAGTATTAAAAAAATATGCCCTTACCACGTTGGTTTAAATGATACTGACATATTTTTGCAACAAAAATAGCAGAAATCACGTAGTTACTAACATGTGGCGCTGCAGGTTGATTCCACATCGGCAACGCTGTGCTGCTGTGCCGTGACGAAACGAGTGATTTTCGAGCAGACGGGAATTTACAATGAACTTTGTGGAGCTGGATTTTTTGTGCATTGACGCTAAATTTAATACATTGACAAAAAAGTATTAGAAATTGTCGTTGTTCCGGTAATGTTGTCCGGGTTCCCTCGGCATGGCAGGAAATCGATAGCTTCCAAGGAAACGAAAGTTATCTGAAGATATGTTATAATACTCACGGGTATTTATATAAATGAATACATAAATACAGTAATGTATTATACAAATATATATTTATAATATTAACGATTTCCTGGAAAGCAGTCGCTAACAAACTCAAACACACGCCAACACGAGAGCAGGAAAACAAGTGAACGCAGTAATTGAGCAATGTTGCACTTACAACCGTTGCCAAGTCGTTCTAACACATGACTTTTACCCATTATATTTAAATAAGGAGTTACATTTCCATTTAAATATTTTGAAACTTATTTTTAAATTATGGAACACATTTCAGATCACGAAATAGCGGTGATGAGCTCAAATTTATTGTCAGAGCAATTAAACGTGGCAACGAGTTGCCAGCCAGAAACCGAGATCAAAATAACCTACTGATGAGTTTTAAAAATTGTTTCCCACTTTTAAGTGCTTGGATACAACTTATTCACAAAGCTTTTAAGTACTTGCTTGAATACTATAGGTGACTACGTAAGGTAATGTTTTTTAATCGACTTCTTAAAACACTTAAAAAGATGGATTTTTCACCGGCTTTTGACGCACCCAGTGGCAGAGGAACCTCCTTAATTTATCGCATCTGTCAGACCTAGAGATGTAGTGAGGAGTCATGATAATATTCTCCGTGTGAAAAATATCAGTTCTGAATTTAACAAGCAACCTAAGCCTAGCGTGTAGCCTCCGAGTCTCTAGAGGCTTCAGCCTTAATTCCTCTAAAAGTTGTAATACACTATATATAAGACACTATATGTATGTACAGTAAATGTAGGGAGAGGATGAAACTGGAGATTTAACCAATACGGCTTCCTTGTTTCATTTTACAAGATTACATGTGAAAAAAGCAACTCACCTCAAGCCCCGTGTGCTCGTATTCAGCCTGCAGCTCCGGGCCGATCACCTCCAGCAACTGGCGACGTTCCTCGGCCATATCTGCGTAGAGGGAAAATTCGCATAAATTCCTCTCTTTCTATCGTTTCGAGCCAATAAAGAGCTACATTCAACCATTCCTTTCCTTAAATGCAATTTCCTGTATCAAATTGGGTCATTCAGGTGAGCAATGTACTGCCCATTAACCTTAGAGGTAGTTGGTCAGCGTGTTTCCTCAAATAAAGGCATTGAGCATATGGATTACGTTCCAGTAGCCGAGAAACGATAGCTAAATCCAATCAGTTGTCGTGAAAGCTTCCGCTGAGTGGTCTTGATACATGATGGCTTTTGGGATAGCTTCTGTGCTGTGTCGACGACAGTTTCGCGAGCGTTCCAGCTCGCTTCTTCAGATCTGAATTCAGAGCTCAAGATGGATGGATGGATGGCCGCAATATATCACCCAGTGGAGGATCAAGTTAGATTTTTTTCTCACCTTTATTTCCGTCTTTTCCCGCGTTTTTTGGAAGACCCGCTTCCATTTGATGGAGAGCACGTAACCATTTTCACTACTGACATTATTCGGTATTTTAGATATTTCAGTGGCCTCCCTTATTATACATTGAGATATCCAAATCCAATGTATTGTGGGAAATATCTTACGGCCGAAATGCATCGTGAGCACTTCAGACCTGAAAAAGTAGGCTGGAACGCTCGCGAAACTGTCGTCCTAAAAATGACACAGCGCGGAAACAATCCCGAAAGTCATTATGCAGCAACAAAGGCCATTACAAAGATGGGTTGAGCTCTTACAGCTAGACAATTAAAATAAGCCAAAGAAAGTCTCCAAAAGCCGTAAACAATTGGCACACTTTGTCAGAAAACACCAAACTTACTGTGTTGGCATGCTGGGAAACCACAGCAGCGACCAACCACAGCCTCTCAACCAATAATACCCCCCCTCTCCCCCCTGTGATGGTTTACGGGAATGTTACTTCCTCGCCAGGGACCAAAAACAGACGCACACACACAACCCAAATAGGATCCTTTACAAGGGCTAGTGGGACCCCGCTAAGGATGTTTGGGTTATAACCTGGGATCCTTCATAGGGCTAATGAGACCCCGCTAAGGATGCCCGGTTATTTACGCAAGCACACTCACAAGCACACAAAATCACTCACTTACATGCACAAATGGGCCCAACTTCTGGGAGAATCAGCTCCAAAAGAGCGTGGTCAAATCTACACAACAGTAACGGAAGAGGGTGGCGGTCTAATACGCGTATTTCAAGGTTGAAGTGGAACTCACTTCAACCTTGCGTTGACGTGACGCGTTACCTTCGGATCTCTGAAGAGGGCTACTTTGTAGCCGAAATACGCGCATTAGACCCCCACCCTCGTCCGTTCCTGTTGTGTAGACTTGACCACGCTCTTTTGGAGCTAATTCTCCCAGAAGCTGGGCCCATTTGTGTATGTAGGTGAGTGATTTTGTGTGCTTCTGAGTGTGCTTGCTCCTCCTTAGCGGGGTCTCATTAGCCCTGTTAAGGATCCCAGGTTATAACCCAAACATCCTTAGCGGGGTCCCATTAGCCCTTGTAAAGGATCCTATTTGGGTTGTGTGTGTGCGTCTGTTTTTGGTCCCGGGCGAGGAAGTAACATTCCCGTAAATCGTCACAGTATTCTTGGTTGAGAGGCTGTGGTTGGTCGCTGCTGTGGTTTCCCAGCATACCAACTCAGTAAGATTTGTGTTTTCTGACGAAGGGTGCCAATTGTTTTTGGCTTTTGGAGACTTTCTTTGTTTTATTTTAGTTCATTATGAAGCAGCTGAATTAAATGTCTCAATGGTGAATTATATTGCTTATATAATTTAAGTAATAATAAAAATGTATGCATAAGCATAAATAGTAAATTTACACCTTACACTAAATGCCAAATTATAATTGTGTCACAATAACTTTTTTGTGGAAAATCTTCGATTTTCCTGGCGTATGTGCTGGATAAATGTTTAGAACCCCTGAGGACGGTGAACAGGTCGTTCTCCATAACGCCGGGAGATTTGGACTTGCTTACCTGAGAGAACTTTTCTTTATCAATTTTCAAGAATTTCACGGAGCTAAAAATCATTGATGTCAATACCGTAATGATAACCGTATTTATCTGAATATAATACCGCCCTATTTTTCCCGAAAAAAAGTTTTAAAACGCTTATAGTATAATATAAAGTTTTAAAAGTCGTATACGGGTAGGATAAGCCAGAGGAAGTACCCATACTGATATTTAAAGTTATGTAACACGGCTATTCGAAATTCTAAGCGCGTTCAAGCTCATCGCAAAACAAGTTTGAGCTTCATACCGAGTTAACACACTCAAAGCATCACACTTTCTTTCCAAACTGGCTGAGTACTTCCCTGAGGACTCTCCCACCTGTTTTATATTTTTCCTGGAATTTGAGCCTCAAAAGTGGGGGCGGGGCTTATATGTAGGGGAGTCTTTTATGTAGGGGGGGTCTTTTATTTATATATTCAGGCAAATACGGTAATATTCGAGGAAACTTCATACATAAGCGTTCAAATGAGCAGTAAAAGTATTGTTTTCTAGGAAGATGTTTATGAAAGTAGCTCATAGGGAAGCTGGACGGGCGCGATATCGCACCACTCACCGTTTCTAGTTGATGCGACGAATATCTTCACGACCCGTGGTGCTGGCCATCTCGAAGCCTTCAGGCTCCCCCTCAGAACTTCCTGTAGCATCTCCTCGACCTCCATGGCTGAAGACTTGCGGTGATTCTCTTTGGTCAGACTAACAGTTGAAGGCTATGTCCTTCTCACCCTAGGGATGTGCGCGTGCGTGTGGACACTTGGGATGTGGGCTGAGTTCAAAAGGTCGCTGCCAGTGGATTGTGGGAGGTTCGGAGAGGGCAGAGGGGGGAGATGGATCCTCCCCCGCCCCTCACCCCCTCTCCGCACTCAACGGACTGTGGAGAAGGAAAGAGAAAGAAATACATCTTCAGATTAGAGTTCCTCACAGGATAACACTGCACATCATAGCGAGAAAATGCCACCAACAGAGCCATCTAAGGTAGTTTGAGCGAAATATTATTTCTCCTAGAAATCAATGAATTTAGCCTCACTTTAAAGAAAATATATCACCCTTAAACTAACACCAAAAATTCAACCCCTTACCACATTACTTTCCGAGATATTTGCCAGAAAATACTAGCGTTTTTATATGGGAAATGGTACGTTTATGCACTCTAGAGAGAGCTTATATTAAAAACGAGGCATTTCCTACGCATTAATTTCATAAAAATGTCAACAGTATGTAGTCAAGGTCGTTCGATATCTCGATTCTTCGCCTCTCGAGTCGATGGTGATATCGATGGTGCAACATATCGAAAAAATCGACCCTGGTATGTAGTTTGTGCGTTTTCTCAACTATTTTGAAAATTAATCATATTGTCACCGCAGTAAATTATTTGGGATCACAATAAACCTTCCATTTTGATGGAGTTTCAAACGTACCGCGTGAAAAAAATGAGTCAAATTAAAGACTTATAGAGATGTTTTCATTTGATTACTTTCAATTTCTGTCAAATAAAACTATATTAATGCACCATTAATAATGTAAAACTTAATTCGTGTATCTCACAGCTGGTGAAATTGAAACGTATAATTTGAATATCTTCTCTATTATCATTAGAGAACTATCTCGCTCGCACTACCTTAAAAACACGATTACCAAATATCCCTCCTTCTTTCCCGACAAAATCAGGGTCGGGAACACGCATAGATAAAAATGTTCCTAAATATTATTATTGTTATTTATTCTGACAGCATGCAATCTGATGAGGAAGCGGAGTATAAAATGTCGCACTTCCATGCGCAATAAGCTTAGATGAAGAAATGAGATTTTTTTTCTTCACCACATAGACTTTTCTTTCATTTGAGTCCAACAAGAAATTTCTGAAAAAAAGTCCGGCTGATTAATATAAAACAAAACAATTCGGAACTCTGGTAGCGATGGAGACTATATTGGAATTTCAAAAGTAATGTTCGACCATCACCTGATGCTTATGAACCTAGGTTACAGTCACGATGTGGGTGAAGTAAAGAAATGGATAAATGTTGAAATGAATAACTTTGTAAATTTCACATAGGTGGCTTTAATAACGACCAGTTTCGTCACTGCACGACATCATCAGGTACAAATACTGGAAATGCACAACCATACATACACTGGGTGTATATATGGTTTTTCACCAAGTTCAGTTTCACCAAGTCACGCCACAAACCATTCAATTTGCAAAGGGTAAAGACGAGGGGCGATAGTAGATCGTGGGTTCAAATGTTATTGCAGGTTTACAGTGCACGCACAATCACACCAGAAGTTGATAATTTTTGAGAGAGTCTTCCTCATGGAAATATACCTTAGCTGAGGCAAATGAAAAGATTATAAGCTATAAGATTATAAACTATAAAAAAATCAAAAATATATTTTAATTACTGTACAGTATTTTGGAAAACCTACTAATTATATAGAATAACGCATCTCATTTCTAGCATTACATGCCGTCATTGAGATTTGCTATCTGGTTTGATAGATCACAAATCAAGTGCGTTAGAGATGTTTAGATATTCTTGTGACAAATTCTAATGCAAAAATGTAACAATTAAAAATACTGGTGCCATAGCACACCCAATAGATGTAACGAAGCAGGAATATTTTTTTGGTAGCTAGAACTAGGAAAATAATTCGATAGAACTTGCTATGAAGAAAATAAAAGTTGATAGCTACAAAAGTTTCACTTACAACAAGGATTTTTCATGGAGCTCTAGTGAAAAGGAAGTTTTTATAAGCATGAAAAGGAGTTTTGGAGAAGGCTCACTTACTAAAGCGGGGGTCACAAAACCCTCAAGGCAGTATTAATCACTTTATTTCAGGAAATTAATATTTCTGCCCTATTTATCAATAACTTACGGTGTTATCTTATTTAGTCCATAATTTTCTGTCTCTTGGACCGTAGTGGTTGATTTTCAGTTTGTGCAATATACTTAAAAATAAATTTATAAAAAAATTCATTTATTTATTAATTTATAAATTAATATATAATAATAAATTTATAAAAGGTCGTTTCCAATTAAAAGTTCTAGTAATTCACGATCTAAGCTTACGACATGCTTGAAAGTAGATTTTTCCAGTAAAAAAAATTCCGTCACCAATTTTGATGCATACAAAAATGTTTCATTTGACAGCCAATGCGCTAGGTCATTCTGAAATATATCTACATAATATTTTCTTCAAATGTGCCGAGTGAAAGAAACGGCAAAAATTTGCTATCAAAATCTCGGCTGAAACCCTTCTAAATGGCTGCCTCTCCAGTTTATTTACACAATCAGATTGTATCGTTGATCAAGATAATAAGGATTAATTAAGAGGTATGGGGAACATTTTGAGGGATAAGGATTTGCTGAAGAGGGTAGTAGATGGGTTAATAAGTGGCAGTCGTGGGAGGGGAAGATCAAAATTGGCGTAAACATCTGTATACAAAGAGAATAGAGGTAATTAACATTAGGAGTTCAAATTAGATTTAAAGGCGGAAAACAGTTCTATAAAGGAAAATTTAGCACATGTCTTGGGGTTGGAGATAATAAGAAGTAAAACTCTGAACATACCATTGAAAGGCATAATACCAGAAAGGCAGAATAAGTTGATACATTATATTCAGTTCAATGACATTGGTTTATGAAATAATCTGAATGTACATGACACTATACTGCAACGGCTGTGAAGACAGTGTGATCGATTTAATATAGGATTAATAACCCACCAGATTTAAACCATCATCAGTAGTAATCCTGAGATCCCAAGGACATATTATTTGTGAGTCCAACATAATTAGAGGTCAAGATTACAAATGAATTTTATTCTGAACTGAACATTATAAATTCCATTCTCATTGACGATTAATTAAGCCATAGTGAAGAGAAAAGCAAGGTATGAATATTAAAATCCTCCACTTTTCTTTAAGTTGACAGCCCGTCATGCAACACCTCCTATCAAGGGAAGAGTTCTACATCGTATGGAGGGCCGGCCGAATGCGTTCGCGGGAGCGAGTCAAATATCGGATGTGGTTGGCAGTTTAGGGTTATCGGCAGTGCGCGACACTTAAACACAAAATGTCACTGAGAAGAGAAGGCGATCGATGGATCGATTAGTTTCGAGACGTTTCTTTGCAGGAGTGGAAAAATCTCGCGAAGGCAAGTGTCCCTTTAAGTCGACCGCCTCAGGTCTTCAGCGAGACATATCGGAAATAATACTCTCCGTTTTTGCACTGTGAACACGTAGTTCAAACCAATGTTGCCTGTGGGGTATTGACGTAATGAAAATATACCCGACCAGGGATTTATCTAAGTTGTTTAGCCTACGAAAATTTGCAGGTTCATACTCCAATCTCATTTCCAACGCTCAGATGACGAGGATTTCCCGGGTCTTCTCGCATATTGATAACAAACCCTTGGTTGGAAGTCTCAGCAGTACTCCAGCTAGCTTCGTAAGGTCTGTAAAGAAGTCAGCTTGATAGAACTGTCACCCAAGGATATGGATCGAGGTGGAAGAAAACACCTGAAACCTCAGTCATATCAACGACTCTCGCGGATGCCTTTTCTCACAACCTTGAGGTTGATTGGTTTCTTCAAATACAATTCTGTCACGAACCACATCTAGTCTCTGGCGTTAACTTCACTCTTTGTTCAACATTTTTCCTACTTAGCTCCCCAGGGTTCTAAAATCCACACTCTCTTTCTGACCCTTCCCCATTCCTCTGACTCTTTTCAGCAGATTATTGCCCCTTCATTATTCCCTCCTACTGCATCATCTATTCTAAAATATGTTAACCTACATACTTTCTTTCTTCAGTATATTCTACGTCTTGTGTGTTTTGCCAGCTTATTTTTTCTATCTTTATTCAAATTGAAATGTCGAAATCCTCCTCTTTGGTCTCCTTTTCTCCTCATAGACACAGCACAAAAGTGCACATTATTTTCAATACAAAATGTATAAGTCGCAATTAATAGTTGCGGCAAAGTTCTCAAGAGTTTTACTTTAATGTGCACACATCTTATTTTATAGATATGTTCAACGATATCCGGAGAGATACCGTGGAACATCATCGTGGAGTTAAGGTTGTGCGAGCGAGATAGTTCCCTAATCATAATAAAGACCATATTCGATATAAACATTTTATTTTCACCAGATGTGAGACACAAATTAAATTTTACATTATTAATGGTGCAACAATATAATTTTATATGACAGAAATTGTAAGTAATCAAATGAAAATATCTAAATAAGTCTTTAACTTGACTCATTTTTTTCACACGGTACGTTTGAAACTCCATCAAAACGGTAGTTTTGTTTTAATTCCAAAGAATTTACTGTGGTGACAATATGATTAATTTAAAAAAATAGTTGAGAAAACAAACTACACACTTGATTTTTGAGTAGGAAATTCCTTATTTTTAACATAAGGTCTCACTGGAGTGCATACACGTACCATTTCCCAAGTAAAAGAGTTAGTATTTCTAGCAAATATCTCTGAAAGTAATGTGGTAGGGGTTTAATTGTTGGTGCCATTGGATAGGTGAGATATTTTTCTTTAAAATGAGATTAAATTCATTGATTTCTAGGTAAAATGCAATTTCGCTCAAACTACCTTAAAAGAAAGAAACTTTGAAATATCTACTCAGTTATTTATTCGTTCAAGGAAAAGAAGAACCAATCTAATTAATGACATTATGTTTCAATGTCACTCCCTTATACTCTCCCAGCCTGAAACCTTAACCTTTCCATCCCCCTCACCTCTACCCCACGTCCCTATCTCCCATTAGGATATATTAGGCTTTCTTTTATATCACAGATTCGTTGTACCTAATGACGACGATTTAAGCGTTGAAACGCACTGTACAAATCAATAAAAAAGTGGTTATTTCAAATTTTTTCATTTAATTTCTAGGTATAAACTTTTTCTTCACTTTTTCACTAAATGGTGGAGATCTTTGTCATCAATTTCCTTCTGTTGGAACGGCCATGTTGCTCCATATTTTATTGATAAACGACTCTTAAATCGCCACCAAGCCACTTACATACACCATTGAGCTACCGTAAAGATGTCATATGAAAGTTAGACTAATGAAACGGCTGTATATTCCCCATATTCCTCTATGAGAAAACTTCCTTGCATTTAACGCTTTAAAGCAGTTGAAAAATACTCTCTGCAACGACGCATTTCCATAAGTTTTCCTAACAGGGACAGCGGCAATTTTAAGAAGTCGAGCACGCTAAACCTGTTAGGGCATGAGAAGTTTTATTTTCACATCCCCTCGCCATATCGACGTTTCTTTTATTTCCAGTCGGCGAGGGCATTTTCGGTGAAAAGCCGACCTAAATTCTCATGAACTACAGAGTCAGATAAAACTTCGTGAGAATCAATCCATTGGGTCAAATTGGAAGGGGCGACGCCAGATGTTTTTCACGGAAAAAGTTGTTGCATAAAAGCCACCGCTTGATTTCTAAGAGGATAAGCTATAACTTGGTATGAGAAAAGAGAACGATGGTATCTCATAAGTCATAAGATGACGATAAAAAAAGATACAGCGATGATGATGACTGTTTTAGAGTTCGAAACAGAATAAGGTTATCAATATTCCAAGGTCATACGGAATTGAGCATTGATATTTCGTTCCAATAATACTCGAAGACTGATTAGACCGAGAATTTATTCCCAGAAAGCTTCAATTCTTACCAAAATGATTATTAAAAGACCAGCTGAGGTTTATGTGCGTCAAATGTGAGCCATTTATTTTTTTCAGAAGGAAATTAACAAAAGAAGTAGGAAATGAATATTACAATTCCTCTTTGCATTTAAGTGAACAATGACTTATTACGAAAAGCTTTAAATCAATCAAAGGATACTTTCGATGTACCTAGAAAAGAATTCCAACAGCAGAAAGTGAAATTGAGAGACTCCCAATACACATAATTCACTTCCGTCCTATCCTTCTTCCAGTTCTTTTCATCCTTGTGATTAATTTTTGCCTGGCTCGCGTACCTACACCCCCTGCCACACTCACCATGGTTGCTGACAGGGAAGCGATGTATATATAAGTAGAATTATGGCTGGGTAATGCTCGGCCATTACTCGAGACGCTCCTCGAATACTTCTCCATTTAGCCGGAGCAGATGTGGGAATCCGCCGCCCTTGGCGGCCATTGCATTCGGAGGAGAGAGGGCCCAGTCACACCCACCTATTAGCGGCAGCAATCTCGTCCCGCGAGGGCAGACACCACCACATCATCCCTTTGCGCTCCATTCCTCCCTCGGTTACGCCCATTTCTGAATGCTCCTCTTCCTCGCTCATTCTCCTCCTCGTCAGCCTCAAACCAACCAAGGGTCACCGACATCCCCATCGAGTGGGAAACGGTAATGCGGGATTCGCGGCGGCGCATACGGACAGGCAAAATCATCTCCGAGGGAAATAATGCATGGAGATTGAGTTTGTGGCTCTGAGGTTATTTGAGAGGGAGCCAAGATCCCCGAGAGAAGGGATTCTGCTGGCGCGCCACAGTGGCAGAGGGACTAAGGTTTTCCCTAAGCCCAATCCTACGTCCCACTGATGAGTACTCCAAACGACGAAATGATTGATCAGTTCCACCCTAAACATGTATCATCAATTCTTTTATATTACTAAATTATACACCCCTATCTCACGGTTAGCAAGTTTATTTGCCTAGAAGGAGTACAATTTTGAATTAAAAACCTTACTTCGAATGGCAAATGTATTGCTCTTCTATAGTCCACCAAATGGCCATTCAAGTTAAATCCCTATTCTATTAATACGATTGATACATTACACTCTATAGCCTCTACGGCGTTAAACCACGTAATGAAATTACCCGCAAGAGTAATGTTTTCATAATATGAGTATCCTGGAATCCAATTCATACATTAACGCCAGGTGAATATAATGAGCACGTTCAGGCTGTTTTTGAAACCCCTCCCACGTAGTACTTGATGTCTGAATCGGCTGTATGTCTCACTTAATTGCATTTTAAATACCAGATAATTTTCCTTCTTAGCTAACTTTACTCTTTCCTTCATCATTCATTTAAATTTCTGAAGTAACCAATATGACAGTAAATTACAAAACTCATCATCGAGACATTTGTAAAATAATAACAGAAATCGTTTCCTATGGAATATGGTTCAATTATGCGTATCACAATTAAAACAAAATGATATTAAAAAAAGAGAAAGTTATGACATGTGCTTCTATTTCTCATATGATGGTGCGCAGTAAATTTTCTCAAATCTTGTATGTTCCCCATACTCATATCGCCGATTATCTTAAAACATTGTCCAACTACTAATTTGTTCATCCTGGTGAGAATCCACGCAATGGATAAGTATTCAATAATGGTCTGACGCAATGATTTACATGCTCTGCCCTAATGACAGCACCGCTGCCTTTTAAAGATCTTATTAGCCAGCGCATATCAATAAAACTCTTCTTCAAAACATCCCCGTGAAGTGATCATTCAAGTTCCTTGTTAGTACGTACACCCAACCATTTGATTGCGGGTCTTTTATCAGACAGCGTAAAGTGTTTATGATATACATTCTTTCAATCTTGTATTAAAGGGATATACCTACCCCCATAAAATATGTTTATTCCAGGGAATAAAATACCTACACCATATTGGAGGGTCGTGAAGTCTCCTTATACCTACTCTAACCCAGTAGTCGTCTGCAAAATTGTAATTTCCAATCGAGATATCTAGAAGCACAATTTATGTATTTTACAGAAAATATTATCCACATTACAATTCCTTGAGGAATTTCCAATATAACGTTATCTCCTCGAGAATTAGCTTCCTTTACTTCTACTCTTTCCGTAAGATCAGCTGTGAAATTTACTACTAATTTCTTAGTCCTTCCATGAATCAGCAACTACCTACTCTTTCAAACTAGTCGATGAATTGGTACTCTATCAAAAGCTTTTAAAAGGACTTGTTGCTTTTAATCTATGACCCCAATGATGTCTCGTCACAGTCCTGAGAGTTGCACTGCATAGGAAAATCCTAATTTTGAGCAATTCTGATTTTTGCGTAGTCACCCGCCCCCGTGTCCGCCATTCCCGAAAGTATTCCACATTTGCATCCTCCAATAATGTACAAGTCACTGACATGTAGCTCAGTGATCTATGCATATGAGGTTCTGTTGATTCTATTCCTATAGAAATGGGAGAATGTATGACGTATCGTATGGCGTAGGAAAACTGGAGCCTTGTGCATAAGACGACGCAGGGATGGTTCTATGGCCAAATTATCGAACATATTATCGAAATAGTAAATGCGTTCTCTATTATCATGAATAGAGGAAAAGACTACCCTCTACAACCTCTAAGATTCTAAGGTACCATATTCTTAAACGAAGCCAAGCTGAGAAGGTTATAGAAAGGGTGGTAAAAAAAAGGCCGTCAATGGAATCAGCGTAGTTTAATTACATTGATTTTGCTTAGAAAGAAATTATAAGAGCACTATTTTATTATGATCGTATGACTTAGACAAAGGCCTTCATTATGCATTCTCTGGTCATATGATCCCTAATCCATACGCCAATGCACATGTTTACAAACTGGCTTAATTTCCGGCAACAGAGCTATTATTTTGAACGCAGTAGCAGGAATTTACAGAAAGCTCTTAACTTCTCGATAAATATGAGAAAGCTTGCAAACGACTGGAGCCTGATTTACAAGGGGTCTATATCCTCCTTACGTCCTTTCTGCTCGATATCGGATGCGCCGGCGCAAGAAGTTTTATGAGAAAGGAAATGAACAGCTCCACGTCCGATTAGAGCGTCGGCCGACATCGGAGCAGGCAGGGAGCCAATGACCATGACATGTGACGTAAGGTGTGCCTCAAGAACCCTCATCCCAAATAAGTTCCCTTTCGGGATTAATCCCTGGACAGTTTTGATGAGGGTTATCCCTTTCATCTGAAACGAACCAGCAGTCTGCGCTTTTTTCCAACAGACGTTATGGACGGTGTCCAATCACTCAGACCAACATCTGGTGCAATGTGGCCGCCAATTTAAACCAGCATTGTATACCGGATATCGTCCAACAAATGTAGGTTTAACGGCCTCCCTCGTCATTCCAACCAGCCCAACGAAATCTCTCCTGGCGACGAGGAGAAAACATAATCAGGGACCGAGCAAGCTTGATGAAAAGAAAGATAATATCTCGCCTGTTCCCTCTCGCTTGTCGATCATTCATTTTCACGAGATTTTTTCCCATTTTTACGTCGCGAAAGGACATTAATACGTTGATTAATTCGTCGAAGGGGAAGTGGAGTGACGGGATTTGACAAGAGACAAGATCTCACTTTTGTCCTCCTCCCTCGCCATTCCAACATCTACGCGTAACCAAGCGATCCTTCGTGAGGGAGTGTCGTAGGTTGTTACATCCACATACTTGGTGTCAGGATTCCAGGAATGTGGAAGCCTGAGAATGGGGAAATAGAATCGGAAGCAAGAAAGTATAGAATATGAGTGAATGAGTTTTGACGGATCGATGGCAGTTTTTTTATGCTGTCACTGGCAATGAGCGGGAAGAGAGAAGAATCGTTCAAATATTCCTAACAGTGGATCCCTCCATTAATGTAGACCGAGCGAGATAGTTCCCTAGTCATAATAGAGCCCATATCCGAGTTATACGTTTAAATTTCACCAGCTGTAGGAACATCAATTTATTATTGCATTAATAATGGTGCAATATTGTAGTATTATTTGACAGAAATTGTAAGTAATTAAATGAAAATATCTAAATAAGTCTTTAACTATACCCATTTTTTTCGCGCGATGCGTTTGAAACTCCTTCAAAACGGAGGGTTTTTTGTGATATTCAAGAACCTACTGCGGTGACAATATGATCAATTTTCAAATGTAGCTGATAAAACATACAAGCTACATGCTGTTAGTTTTTTACGACAATTAAGTGCTATAAATACCTCATTTTGTAAATAATATCTCTCTGGAGTGCATACACTTACCATTTCCATGCAAAAGTGCTGGTATTTTTTGGCAAATATCTCCGAAAGTAATGTGTTAAGGGGTAGGAAGTAAAGGGGTAAGGGGTTTGATGACATTATAAGGGTGCGATATTTTTATTTAAAATATGACCAAATTCATTGGTTTCTAAGTAAAATGCTATTTCTCTCAAACTACCTTAAAGTAGATTTAATGCCCAGAAGGGTATTTTCCATAGAAATTAGCATATGATATGGCTTTGTTATTCACCAGCCATTACGTAAGATTGTATTATACTAATATCTAATGTCCAGAATTCCTCTGTCATAAAATTGAAAAGAAGAAGATTATTTGGAAGTCCATATTTGTATCATCTATGGGATATATTTGTTACTAAGTCAATAATTTTTATCTCCATAACTCATGCTGTTACAAGCGGGCGAGAGGGCCTTGGGCTGTCCAAATGCAGCCGTCAACGGTTTCGAGAATGTTCCCGGGAACGTAGAGCATTTGCGAGTCGCAGGAGGAACGAGGCGGTCCATTTGAAGGGAACCGTCGAAGATTCCAGATGGACTAAGAGCGAGAGAGGCATGGCCGGCGACTCGTTGGCAGTGTCAAGAGAACCTGCAAAGTGTGGGAGGATGGCCCTTGGAGTGTCCGCGGCGTGTGAGACTGGTGAGAGAGAGAGTAATCCGCATCAAGACGGTACAACATCACGGCGGCGGGAAAACGGTGTATAGAAGAATGTGTGAGCGCAATATAACTCTGTACAGCATGCAAAAATAAAGACGAGAAAAAAGCAGCAGTGGCTCAGATTTCCAGTGCGACCCTTACCTACCCCCGGAACGTAGTCATGACAACGTGTTTTATCAGCTCTGAAATTATGTACTGCGGTGTCAGAATAGTTTCCTACATGTCACGATTGCGTGATAAGTATTTTTCAACTATTTATAGCCCTATGGCTATCCTGTTAATCAACATTGGCTCTTAACATGTTTCTTCAGTAACCTTAGTAATATTCTTTGCTCTTCCGCGAGTTTTTAGATAAGCACCCGGCATCCCTGATCTTAAGTATTCAAATCCTTTCTGAAGTGTAACTAAAGTCAAGGCGTTCTCACCATTGACCATGCAAGAATTTACAAAGAAACAATAGTTATCGAAAAATTAAAAGACAGAGAATAACTAAAAAAAATATTAAAAAGTATATGTACAAGCCATTTAAATGCATATTTCGACTTTATAAATAGATCGTTAGAGAATATATATGGTCGTAGTAAACTTTTAGGTTAAAAGAAAGTTTTATGGTGACATGGTCATTGGCCACGGTTACTTAAGCTTATCCAAACGTGATCATTTTCTAAATTTTCATATAATTGAACTATAGAAATAAAGCACAATGGCTGTGTTGTGTAGTCCATTCGTCTTATATAAAAAGAGCTTAAATTAACAGAGCATCGGGACGTCATTATGCTCCTGTGTAAACCGATGCATGTCAAATACGTCATACTGAAGATAGAACACATTGAAGAGCGTTATTCCAATTAAAAAAAGGCCCAGTGCATTTTCAAAATCTTGAATCCCTATCCACTTAATTACAACCATGGTGATTCCCCAGAAGAGGATACGGGATTAGTTATTACTAATATTATTAGAGTCACCATACCATAATGCAAAACAATGTAGCGATAGATATGCGAGAGTTTTCTAATGAATCGTAGTATACTAATTTCAATTTGTCCCAGCTCGACCGCGCATGCGAGAAGGGTCGAGACTGTTATTTGCCAGAAAAATGGACAAGAGTCCGAGTGAAGTCAGGAGTGATTATGAATGCGAATTTGGAGAGATCAGACTGCACAGGCCTGGTTACGATATGATGGTGTCAGTGGAGATAAGTCAAATTTCAACAAATTTTTCGATGCTTTCTGTCATAGTTAACCTAGCCAAAAATTTATGCTGGGATTTCAAATCTAAGTATTTATGCGACATTGATTCCGGCGTTGAATAATTCTACATTAATAATGTACGAGTGAAATAACGAAAAGTCTCGCGTTATTATAATTAAAATTATGATTATTATTTTTTTTTTACTTAGGTAACTTTCCCGTTCCGAGTCCTCGGCAAGCATCGGGTTTCATTTCCGTCATAATGGCCGAGAACTCGAGAGGGGCGGTGCAGAGTTCGTAGCCACTTCTGGAACCCATCGGATCAGTGGCTACGCTGCGTTCGGGTCGTGCGCACGAAGCAGACGGAGCGACCCCAAGAGGACGGCCTTCTGCATGAGGGCTGCAAGTGATTCCGCCTGTGCCACGCAAGCAGGAATACACTTGATGCTCTGTATCAGCGAGCCCTTGATTCCACCGAGCACACCTATGACTAGGACTACTAGTTTTACAAGTGTCCCGGGTACATCTGCCGAAGTTCGAACAGCAGGTCTTGATATTTCGTCCGTTTTTCTGCCTTTTTTGCGTCCAAGTTCGTTTATTATTATTATTATAGGGTACTGTATGGGCAGCTTTTTTATGCTCACATCATCTCCTTATTTATTCATCATTCATCATATTTTTAATTTTCTTTCATTTTTCTCATAATTTTATTTTACAGTTCCTATTTTTAAAACTTCTATCATCAGTTTTTGGTAATATTCTTCGTCTCGATCCAGGACGGTCTCGTGGGTTGGCAGGCGTCAGGAGGGTCGATCCTAAGGGGCTGGAAACCACAATCTCTCGACCCCTAGCCCCACCGCCGAAAAGCCGCCCCACTCGTTCGCCTGGATCGGGGGTTGTCCTTGTCACTATTGTCTCCAAATTTCCTCGTTGAAATTTCCTTCTTCCGTTAGTAAGATATTACTTTCTCCCCATGTGTTTTGAAAAATGTTCAACGTATTTGTTATTTTGTGGTATGCTTTTTCTTTTTCAATTCTCCGTCGCAGTCTTCTCTCCATTTCCTCTATATATTTCGTATCTATTTTCTTCTTCCTATTGACTAGGTTGATTTCGTCATATATGGTGCTTTTCGATACCGTCAGGATGAAATTAGCAAGTCTAAGTATTTTATTACTGAGGGACGACTTCATGGGAAAACCTGCATATAAATCATTTCTTTTTATTGAAGTGATGTTTAGTAGTTTCTTTAAAATCTTGCATACGAGCTTCCACAGTGGCTTGGTTTACCAGCAGGAAAATAACATGTGCCAGGTGTCAGCTATTTCTCCTGGACACCATTGGCACACGCTTGTTTCCTTCAAGCCGGACGCCAGTAGAAACGGGCCGTTGGCTATGGCGTTGTGGGTTAACCTCCACGTTGTGTCGGCGTTACGGCCGATGCGAGGCCACGCGCGGAAGGTCCTCCAGTTCACCGGATCTCCTGTGAGGGGTCCTGGTATAGGCCAGTCATTTTTGTAATGATCTCGTGTAATACACACAATCCGAACATACATTTGCTACTAAATTTAAGAAATGAAATGAGATAGTCTTCATGTGGTAAACTCTAACCAGTCATGTAAAGCTGAGAGAAACATTTAAATACGGCAATTGGAGACAGATTGGTTAAGTATTATTTTTTAACTTAGTACAAATGTCATTTCCTAAAAAAAATGTTTTTGATGTAAATGCTCCTAAGAAGTTTATTAGCAATAAATATTGGCGCATATTTATCATATTTGCTTTGTTTTTAGGCAAGTACTTCAATAATTGAAATTAAAATGCAATACAACAAAGTAAGTACCGCCTCATTTAGCTCTTGAGTTTGGAAATGTTCATTAAAATATATTCCCCACCTAATTTGCATATTTGTTACCTTATTTTTCTGTGCTTAATAGGAAAGGCATATCAGCAGTAAGAAAAATGCAGTTATAAAATTAAAAAGGAATTGTGACTTTAAGTATCTGTTGTGACACACACTGTCACGTGAGAACTTCATTAAAAGACTTCCTTAAAAGGCTTCGTTGGTTTTTTTTAGATAAGGTGGGAATTTATAGCCACCGATTCCCCCTAATTACTCCTCTAACTAGATAGGAATGCCCCATTTTGGTGCGAATTCCATACAAGTAGTTTTCGCTTACGGAAGCTCATCATCTTGAACGTGAAAGCCGAGTTATCGCTTCTCAAGTTTTCTCTCACTGCATTCAATTACAACTCTTCGTGGCTGCTGAGATTCGCCTCCCGGCTGCCGGTCCGTCATATGTGGTCGGGGAACAGGGCACGTCCATGGTGTGGTGAAAGAGGAAAATCTCCGATATCTGAACATGGAAACGCATTATCTCTTCTTCCTGACTTTCTATTAACTTCCTCGAGGCGAGGATCCGCCAGTCTTCCATTCCCCAGGAGACAAGAACTTTCGTCTTTTCAGCCGCTGACAAGAAAGCTATTTTAGGAAACATTATCATCGGAGAGGTGTTTTCACCGAAGGAAAAAAAATGAATGGAGATTGAAGCATCGGAAATCGAAGGCCAAAGGAAGCGAACTGCAGCATCTCCGCACAGCCTTGCGGGAGATTTTCTTTATTTACTCTAGAGTCCATCTTTGAGCAGAAACATAATATATACACAATATTTACAACCTCGCTATCTCAAAATCCTAGAATGAGAGATATAAAATGAGTATTGTAACTATATTTCTCTGATATAACCAAAGAACTACGCATGTAAATGGTGTTTCCTCAATTTTTGAAATACTCAACACTTATCTTTGATGCTCGA
Source organism: Ceriagrion tenellum (assembly GCA_963169105.1). Taxonomy (NCBI): domain Eukaryota; kingdom Metazoa; phylum Arthropoda; class Insecta; order Odonata; family Coenagrionidae; genus Ceriagrion; species Ceriagrion tenellum. The sequence continues at coordinate 133,044,535 of OY720637.1, forward strand.
ACCGTCAATCCATTTTTTATATTTAAATAAAGAATATATTGAAAACTGAAATAACTACAAGTCTATGATACTATGGAAAGAATTTAGGGGGCAACAGAAGAAAATATGATGTAATATAACCTCATTAACTCAGACTGCTCCAATTTTCACTCTTTTATGTTTTATATGATACTCTCATCTAAGAGAGAGATTAAACGTTGAGCCTCTCCACGGATATTTAATTATAGTGGACACAAGGCACAAATGTCTGCAACGCTGAGGAGTGTCTTGAAACAAGTAGTTCCTTACGACAACGATAATTTAGAATCGGGAGGAAGTGAAATCACTTTCTCTTTCATTTAACAACTATAATAATTGAAACTCCACATCGTTAAGCCTGAATCCTTAGCACTAACTTCAGGCGCAACTTCGCGGGAATCGTTCATCTTTGGAGGAGAAGATTAAAGTCGCTAAAAAAAATCTTTTAAATTTTTTGCGCATGGCCATGCTGTTTTTGACTATTCACCTATGACGATGAGGAAATATGATAATAAAATGTTAAAATTTTCATAAGAGTTTGAATAAGCACCACACCTCAATCTAATATTTTTGGAATAACAGAATGTAAATCAATGGCTGTGGTTGTCTACTTGGAAGTTGAGCTTATCATTCCCCGTTACCGGTATGAAACTAAGATATTTTTATGATGAAATAATATGTATTCAATGTACATCATGCAGGTTAATTTCTCCTGTTTGGAGGAAATCACCAGCATCACCATGAATTTATCAATATTTTGAGCTTCTTGTTCGCTAACAAGAGTCAGATTTTAGAATCTACCAATCTTTGGACAGAATTTATCCCGTTGATAGCAAACTGCCTCTTTATCTTTGCAATCTCAAATGTGACCTGAGTCTGGCGGCTCAGTTTGAAAAGGAGAAAAAAAACGGAAATACTCAAAGATGGTCATCAACTTATAATTGCTGATACCTTCCATGTTTAGTAATCATTATTTTCAACTGGCTGTTAATTGCTAAAATCACAGTTGGGAATATCTAAATAGACTTGGCATATAGAATTAGACTAATGGCATTTAGTTAATGAATTCTGTCGAAAGGGTTTAAGTTTTGTTCGGTGTATTTTAAATTACAAATAAATCGAATAAAATCTGGCTTTGTACATTCCAAGCTAATTAATTGTTACTGACCATGGTATTGACATTAAAATGCCATTATCACGGTGGAAAATTACAAAGCGATAATTTTTTCCATGTGTTGCGCTTTCACTGGGTTAAACATGAGACTTTGACGCTCAAAATAAATGAACTGGAATTAATCACTGCACTCTTCTCGGTATTTGGATATGATTTGTTGCGCCAAGAAGATAGCAAGGATGGGTAGCAGTTAGAAAAAGGTGATTATCAAAGTTTGAGAGAAAGGGTGGGGATAGATGTCGCGGGATGAACGCTGATAACCAGGGCATGGATGGAGGCGGGTGAATGACAGAGATTTTCCAGAGAATCGCGATAGGGAGAGAAGCCCAGAGAGAGGGTAATTGGAAACACCGAAGCATATATGTATGTACAATGAGCGAGGAATGGGGCGCAAATATTGGCCGGAAGTATTGAGTGGGAGGCCTTTGGGTTTCCATCCTTCCGGCTCATGGAGCTTAACGACCCCAGACTTCGACGAGTAATTATTTCTTAATGACATTTGCTGATTGTTTCCTTGAAGAATGCACACGCCGGAGATAAGGAGATTACTAAGCTGGCTCAACTTTCTAGTCAGCGCGCTCCGCAAGGGATACGCAAAATAGCATGGACAATGAAATTGGCGCGGATGACGTCGTTCCCACCGCAAAGATTTAAGAATCTATCGCGTTAATTAAGTGATATTCTGTCCTTGGAATGTCCATTAATTTGAAAGTTAGTTCTCTGAAAAACTTTTCCTGGAGTGGATAAGTTTAATTCAATGCTGACAGTAATTTGTGAATATATTTTTTTACAACAAACATATCGAAAAGTCAATAATGAAAATCGAAGCATGTTCATTTGCACGAAAAACTGCCAGCACCAAAAGCTGAAAACTAATTTTCTGCAACTACATGAGGTGAATCCAAAAGTAAAACAGAAAAAATCAAATGACAAAACTATTGAACACGCCTTGATGCCCTTGTCAAGGCTAAATTTTTGGAATACTATAATCCAAAGATGACTGAAGAAAGTTAACTAATGCAAATGTCGACTAAATCGTAGATATAATGCTGGTATATGCAATCTTTATCTGATTCCAATGACGATAGATATTTAATTCACGTAAAATCGAATTTAAAACCGTTTGCATAATGGCGATCTCTGTTGCGCTTATTGCATTGCAGCAAAAAGTAAACAGTAAAAGGTTAGAAGAAGTCAATCTACTTAAAGATCCAAAGTTGCCGTTAGAAAGCTAATTTGAAAATATGGCCTGCAAGAGCAAGGTCAAGAATCATTCAGCCAAGAATCGGTATTATAAAATAGCTAACTAAATATTTTTTAGAATTTAAGAAATCCCCGGTAGAAGTTATATAATATCAACGAAGCTAAAAGTCATAACAAAAATGACTTTAAACAGTGCACACATTTGCTTTCAATGGTTCTGCGGGTTTTTATAAGTGTGAGTGGATTATGATGTGCGTTAAATTACAGTAGATAAACAGACTTGCGATTTGAATAAAAGTGTATTCTAATGTGGCACTTCATCGAGAATAGCGTCCAGTTGTGTCCGTCTCATTGTCAGTAACCTGCGCCCTGAATGATCTGATGGATGAACTGCCTCCTTTCTGATTATTTTAGGGATAAATGCGATGAATGGTCGCAATATATTTAATACCAGGTTTATTAAGCTGCTTTATTGCATGGAACCTAGATATTTAATTTTTGGAAATAATATTGTCACCGCTGCAAGGAACTCAATTTTTATAAAACCATGTAGAATGACGGTAATTATACAACTACTGAGTACTAGACGTCATTTGCCTATGCATCCCTAGCTTCCAGGAAAAAAATATCAACTCTGTTACTTTAAATCTATCACAGCCCCTTATTAAGAGGATATTCAAACTTATAAAAGTACGACAAGAAAAATATATTAGGCTAGTTTCACATACATTTTCAGCATCAGCATGAGAATCAGCAAGGGTGCTATAATTATTCTAATTAGATCTAAGTTGCCAATGATCTTTGGTGGCAAAATTAAGCCGAAAACCTATAAATTCTCTAGTTTGATTTATTTTTTAGTTTTAGCCAGGTTGCCTGCTCTGCATAATCATTTGGCCGTAATTAAACGATTTCTAGACGCTTCAATGTATTTTTTACGAGTCGGAAAATTTTTTAAAGCCTGGAAAATGCCCAAATTGGAGAAGTACCAATTCAATATTCTCTATTGATGATTTTGATGGAGTACATGCCAAAAAACCAGCACGTATTAATGCCCTTAACAGCCTTAAAATGTATGCGCTTTCAAGTTAGCAATTTTGGAGGTATGCAATGAGGAATATTGTATACCTCCAAAATAATATGGAACATACCTCCAATATGGAATATTGTATATCCCCTTTCAAAATAAATATCGCCTTTACTACAGGAGATGACGAGCATAACTCACTAGTAAGTTAATTTACAAGAGCTAGACAATGTAAACAATTTTTCAAGTTCAGTCTATTTTCAAGAGAATGATATCTCACTCTAAACCTAATAGACTTTCCTGTCTCCCCAACAAATATTTCTGCTCATGTTATATGGCCTAGGAATCTTGCTCAATTATTTGTTTTAACATTGATTTTGAGTCTTTTTTGACTGATAAGCAATACAATATTATGAGGCACAGATTTATCGTGTTTTTTCAATCTCCCAACCTTTTACAAGCTTTGCAATCCGCTTCCCACCGCCAGAGATTTCGGTCTCACGAGATGCAACCCAGCCGCTTTGAATACCGAACACTCTCGTAATATCTCTGGGTATTGATTTCGAGTGAAAATCCTCTCCTGCTCCATTTACACCATCATGCTCTCTTCCAATAACCACGGCATCACATCTCCACGCCATATCAAACCTTTTGTTTCCCTTTCTCATTGTTATTCCATGCTGAATCGTGCGGTAAATTCTGTACATTTTTTTGGGGGAAAGCAACCTACCGAAGACAACATAAGCCATACATTCAGAGCCAAGGGTATTGCGCGGCCCTTCTCAGAGTTACCAATCTTCTTCGATAGTGAGTCAGCGAGTTGATTTCCCCATGGATACGAATGTGCCTCGTATCACAGATGCTTACAGCGGAGGAAATTGGAGAAGAAAGAGCTGAAAACCTCCTTGAGAAACCCGGACTAATATGCGATCGCTCTTAGCGTTCTGCAGGAGTGGTGCGGAAATCAGTTCTTCACTGCGAGAACCAGTGTTCTCCAAAAACATAATGAACCAAAAAAAATCAGATGCATAGATAGATGCCACAAAATATCTCGTTTTATAGTGTACAATGATTGTCGTTTAAATGGCTGGTTCCTTGAGAATAAAATTACTCATTCATCGTTTATGCCTGATTTTTCTGTACGGACAATTCCTATTTTCTTAATAAAAAGTCGCTGATTTAATTGTGAATTAAGTTGAAAAAGTATGCTTTTTTAAAAATTATATACAATATTTCATTCCTATTCCTGTATCACTTTTTTAATCTCTAAGTAAGAAAAATAAAAATGAATATTCTTTGGCTTTTTTTTAAATTGAGGAAGTCGAGTTTCAATGTTGAGACAATAAACTCTTGAGACGAATAAATGAGAAAATAATGCTTTTAATATTGAATGACTATTTCTCAAATCAATTAGTGAATCAGAGAATCAATTAGTCATCAACAGACCAAGGAAAATAGTGTACGTGAATAAAAACATTTAGCCAACAGGAAAACTTCAAAAACTGCGGAACTGGCCAATCACTAGCATCCAATAAAAATCACCTTCACCTAGGCTAATTAACTGGTTAGAATACTCAAAGCGGTACTAAAGAACCTGTGTTCAAATACCGGTCCAGGCAAGTGCTTAATTTTACGGTGAATTTCGTACAAATACGAAACAAAAGATCTCCAAAGCCCTCACCACCGTAACCAGAACTCTATAAGCGCCTGCCTCTTTAAAGCTCTAGATAAAAGTAAGTTGATTTACTATTTGATCGCTGCTGCAATTTGCTCTTATCTCTTAGAATTAAAATCGACTTTCAATTAAAACATATACGTGTACAAGATTTTGAATGTGCCAACACAGCCGCTTTAATTCAGCTTGTGACTGATTTATGAATTGTTAACAGGAATACTGATCTCAAGTGCTCAAGAATCATGTATTAATAGTCGTTAGATATTCTGTTGTATAATTTTATATTTATTTCAAATTTGGCTACCTTAGAGTGTTCTTTAGTTACCTAGGATACAGAGTAATTCGGGTTTCAACGTAATAGAAAAAAGATTTAATGTGGTTGAACAGACCCTGAAGAAGAGGAATTGGTGTTTAAGGTTTTTACTAGAGGACATAGAGCACTAAGCAAAAAAATGAATAAACTAAAAATAAAAGCAGTATTTAAGGGTGGGAATAAAAATGACAAAAAATATGAAGAAATACCTACTTTCCTTGGCCTTACAGCAATAAATAAGCTTTGATGTGCACGCCACGAAGGGAAATAATGCGATGGGTAAGAACGATTGCATGCATGTTTAGAAAAACAGCTGTTTCGATTCAGAGTAAAGATAACAATATTCCCTCTGAATATTGAAGATCTATCATTTTTGATTTTTTATGGAAACTGCAGAAGTCACTGAGAATATATGGCAAATATTTTTCGGGTGCTTCATTGAAGGACTACCATTTTTGTACCGCCTCCTTTTTATGTGAAAACAGTATCTGATGTTATTCGAGTAGCTAAGTATTGACGAATCTCTGAACTTCCCCCATAAATAACTACGTTTATTCATAATCTTTCCGTGATATTCCTTTAAACTACTTTCATCAGTATCAACTAGCTTAGATAAATATCCACCTGAAAAAATGCTTAAAAACCAACCGGAAAAAGAAATCCCATATGCGTCTACGGCCGTAGGATAAAACACGAAAACATTTTGCTCTTTGAAATTCCCCGATAAAATTTATCTGAATATATTTCAGGTTATATAACTTTATGCCCGTTTAATAAATGCACATGGAATTGCGGACTCGTGCGTTTAAAGGCAAAGGCTTACGAAAAAAAGCTCATTGCTGTGGAATACTTCAAGAAGCTAGCATGTGTGCGTTTGTTCGAACAATTCTCAAACATTCCATTTCCTTGCTGAAATAGTTTTACTCTCGAGTGAAGTCAACCAGAAGTGAACGAAACGAAAGCTAAAGGCTCAGAAAACTGAAATTGGTGAGCCGGAAATTTCACGGGGATGTCACAGGGATGGAGCTGGCAAGATAATCTCACTATTGCGTCAGCGCTGGGGAAGAGGAGGAGAAAAATATATCCAATATTTGGAGAGAGAAAAAGAAATATTAGGATGGATAAAGAAGAATTGTAAACCGTAAGATGGATAAATGGATTGACGCACGTGCGGCTATCGAGGCGGGCTCATTGAGGGTAATGGCTGATGATGGAGCATAAGAATACACGGCCGTGGTAACTCATAAAAACATGAAGTATGTAAGTCAAACAAGAGCGTGAAGATTCATTAGAACAGTTAAAAGAAAAAGGAATGTTCGGTATTAATACATAATAGAAAAAAAACAAAATTTCTTACACGCATCGTTTATCCTCGATTCGAGTTTCCCCTGCACTTTTTGGGGAATTGGCGTTAGAATTCCGCACTTTCCCATGCATTCATTTAAGGTTGTCCGAGCGAGATAGTGCTAAGTAGTCATAAGATAGATCAAATTCGAAAAGGTTGTCCGAGCGAGATAGTGCCCGAGTCATAAGATAGATCAAATTCGAATTAAACGTTTTATTTCACCAGCTGTGAGACACATCAATTAAATAAAGCATTAAAAATGATGCAATAATATAGTTTTATATGACAGAAAGTGTAAGTAATTAAATGAAAATAGCTAAGTAAGTCAATCACTTGGCTCATTTTTTTCGCGCGGTGCGTTTCATACTCCTTCAAAACGGAAGGTTTTTTGTAATATTCAAGAACCTACTGCAGTAACAATAAGATTCATTTTCAAATACAGTTGATAAAACATACAAACTACACGCTATTAGTTTTTTACGACACCTAAGTGCTATAAATACCTCATTTTGTAAATAATGTCTCACTGGAGTGTATACACGTTTCCCATGTAAAAGGGCTGATATTTTTTGGCAAATATCACCGAAAGTAATGTGGTAAGGGGCTAAATTTTTGGTGTCATTAGAAGGGTGAGATTTCTTTAAAATTTTATTTTTTTCAAATGAGACCAAATTCTTTGATTTCTTGGTAAAATGATATTTCGCTCAAACTACCTAAATGGAAAGACGCATTACGATGAAGTACGTACAGTACTGCGATAAATATTATCTGAGGCTCTGAGAGTTCAGAGCAGGCGAGGACTTTACCCCGCCGCCCCGGCCCCGGTGGCGGCGGGGTAAAGGAGATAATAGGAAAATGGAGATCGGAAAATAAAAAAGGAGATGGCATGAAAGTAAGAAAAGCCAAGAGTAAATTATTAAAAAGATGACGACAAAGGTCCTGTCCGAATAAAAAAAATTGGAAAAAGGTGAAGTCCGGGAGAGATGCTTTCGATTGGAGGTGGCCAAGCGTAGAGTAATGGTGCAAGTCAAATAAGCTGTGATGCACGGTGGAAGTTAAAAATAAAGTACATTCCGAAAAAAGGCTCGGAGAGTCGTGCATCGAGCAGGAAGTGGCTGTGGCTGAGTGGGAATGGCTGAAAAATAGTCGAGGGCAAGGAAAAATATTACGCCCTCCTTGCATTTAGCCAGGAAACCGGGTGCCATGGGAACAGAAGTCTCAGAAGTCACGTACTGTCAAAATTGCTCGCCGCTCGAGCAGCGGGGATTTTCATTTGCCAAGAATACGTGCCTTTCATTCATTTCCATGCAGCGAGATTAAGAATTCGGGCGACAACAAATCCCAATTTTTTTATCATGTGATCTTGCATATATTTTCAAAATGGAGGAAGTGGGAACAAAGAGAACTGAATTATAAGCACCACATGACGCCTATGTGCTCAATAAATAAGCTCTAAGACGTGAGAGATTTTATGAATAGCTTGAAAAATGTGGAAGAACACATTCCTAAGAGTCAAGCTTAAATAGCATTTTGTACTCAGATTTTTCCTCACTTCATGAACATGATGTGAAGGAGGTTCTGCCGTGACTGCGAAAGCCAATCGCTAAATTCCAGTTGCTTTCGAATGGTTTCAAAAGCTTACCATCAATGGTGGAATGCTTCAGGAATTCAAAACCAAAATAAGAGTACGAAAAACTCCAATAATTTTAAATATATATTCCCAGTGGGCAATTTTTTATGGCCATTGGCGCTGGACTGTAGCGCCATTTTTATGTAATTACCAAGTGTGGACTTAAAATTCTCAGTGATTTGTTTATAACTCGAGGAGAGGAAATCATTTATTTGATTTTAATATAAAAATCCGGAGGTTTTGCTTTTAAAAAACTTCTATTTATAAATATAGCATTTATATCAGATAGAAAAATACTTTTTTCCTCTCTTTCTCGCGTTGTTTCAATGAGCACCATGTAATTTTAAGTTCAGTTCGGGAGATTAATAGCCAAGGAAATGTAAATTTTTGCTGTTTGTATAAGCGAAAGCGTATATTTTTCTATATGCATCTTTTTATATCTCTAGTGAATTTGAAAATGACATTTATGTCCTTTCTCGGTGAGACCACTTTTAGTGAGGAGTTTCCCGTCAACAAAATCCGCAAACCACGACCCACGAATGAATCTTAAATGAGAGGTATGAAATTTTCCTTCCCTATCCGGCTAAGATACACAGAATACGAGGAAAACAAAAATGTGACAGCTGAGATAGGACACAATCTATTATTCACTTCCATTAAGGCCACATGAGGATTTCAGCGAATTATGTTTCGCGATGCTCCAACTGCCATTAGCCATCTATGTGATCACTATTTTTGAAGAAATTTTGAAACTTTATTTGTCTAATAGCTCCGAAAAAATCCGGAAAATATGTTTTCAATGGAATAAGGCTATTCTCAGGTAAAATGTTGAAATTTACGACAGTACCATACTAATCACTTTGCTCTCTTGGCAATCCTCTTAGAAAAATAAGGTCTCGTACTTTGTCAATAATAACGGACCACACTGAAAAGTAAAATAGGTGGCAAAAATCCATATATAGCCTAAGAAATAGCTAGTTAAAAATACGATATTTAAATATTACGAAAATAAAATCATTCCTTCTATAAAAATACATTTAAAACATATAATACAGTTAAATTTAATATCTTTTAAAATAATAGTAATTAAAGTTAAGGTAGACTAGGGAAGAATAATTCCGTTAGATCTCAACACATAAATTGGAGCACTAGATAACTCAGTAAAGTTCTGTCAGATGCTCATATTCCTTCTCTGCAAACGAGAAAGAGATAAAAATTCTATTTATTTAAGAAACACATAAAAATACTGCAAATGAATATAAGTTCTCAGACTGATCTTTTTCTTTAAATCAAGGTTATAGCTATTACCTCAATAGAAAAGTTATATTTTCTCTTAGTATAAAACTGAGCAAATCAGAGTAGTAGTCCATGAACAAAATTAACAAATTCAGATCACTATGGAGGTTCTGGAAACAAAAAAGTCCTTGAGTTTACGAAAAGGGACTTAAAACTTGACGTTTCGTTTGACTTAAATCTTTCGCAGGAGAGAATAATGAAACAGCACGGGGGAAAATACCATGCGAGGCATTTTACAACACCACCTGTTTTCTGATGGCGAATGACTGGCGGTTTTACGATGAAAACCACAGCGAGAGAAAAAAAAATGAAAACGAAAGGAATAAAGCGTGTCTCGCAATCGCCGCGTCGTCCTCATAACTTTCCAGTTACCATCTCAATCTGTCACTGGTGAGCGAAGAGGAAAAAGGAATATCCATGAGATAGCTCCACCGATGGTAATGTTTACATACATGCACGTGCATATAAATGTGTTTATATCTGCCCAACTCTATTCCCGTGAACGAATGAGTCCGTTTTCCGCGAGAAATGATAAAGGAATTTCCGTTTACATAACTCCGAGAGAAATGAGATGCGAGGAACAAAGTGATAGAGACAGGGCGCGTTTTCCGATCGGCGCCCAAAAAAAAAGATTCATTTGTCGGCGGATCGAAAAAGAAAAATACATTACCAGATATGGAAAACAATGGAAGTGTGACAAGCGCGAGAGACTGGATTCCACCGAAAACCAAGGAGAATGGCGATATGGCGAATTTCATTTCGACTCACGGCGAGACCGAGAGAAATTCGGAGGGAAAAAATGGCTCATAACACTGTCAGTTGCATTCTCAAAGCGAGCATTTTTTTTCAAAACGAAATATCATGGTATAAAACATTCTTAAATTATCTCAAGATGGTGCGGGTCCATGCTACATGACGTTTCGTCTCATTAAGAGTGAGACATGTGGAACATTTCAGCAAAAAAATTACTCAAACGATTTTTTTAACACGAATTAATTTACGGAGAAATATGAAGCTGCAATAACATAGACAAGAGACATTAGCACCTCAGGTTCTCAAGCTCTTTTTCGCTGCTGAGCTCTATGATTTTGATTGAAATCACTCGTAGAGCACCAGCAGAAGAGCGAAATGTCAATATTAGTTTAAAGATATTCTTAATTTACAATCTATTTAAATAGTTATCTATAATGCACCACATGTTATACAGTTTTTGGGGGTCTTTTAGTAGGATTTTAATACGTAATCTGTTCACCAGTCAAATAAATGATTTTCACCTTAAAAAACCTCAACATGATAAAACTTTATAAAGCATCTAATGTTCTACGGATAGTAATTTCCTTTCAAAACAAATAAAGTTTAATTATCGTTCCAGTAATACATATAAATCCTGATTGAGAGAGAGTACTATAAAATAAGGTAAGGTGCACGAGGAAGTTTTTCATGAATATTACGCTCTTCCTTCATGATACCCTAAAATCAGGTGAACCGAATAAGCAAATCGACGCGATATTCCTTGATTTCAAGAAGGCATTCTACAAGGTTCCTCACAAAAAACTCATTTATAAATTGTATTCATGCGGAGGTAATACAAATATAGTGAACTGGATAAGGGACTTTCTCAGTGATCAAAAACAAAAAGTAGTTCATGACGATGTTAGCTCTGACATGGTCAAAGTCACATCCGGTGTTCCTCAAGGAAGCGTGATTGGCTCTCTTTTATTCATTATTTATATTAATGACCTAAGTTCTCGAACTAACAGTAAATTAAGATTATTTGCAGACGATATAGTAATTTGCCGTGAAATAAGCGAAGACGCAGACTTTGAAGTTCTTCGTTCGAAGTCATTCGTGGTGCCAGATGTGGGGTTTAGAACTAAATATCTGCGAATGTACCACGGTTAACTTCCTGAAAAAGTCATCACACAAAAGCCATACCTGCACCGTGGGTGGAGTAAGCATAAAATCTTCATATACAGTAAAATATCCTGGAAATACCTTAACTTCAGATATATCGTAGGGAACACATACAAAACATATGCGGCACAGCATTAAATACAATAGGTTTTGTTATGCGTATAATAGGAAGTCCTCGGATGAAAAAGTAAAAGAGAGATGCTACTTCGCTCTGGCTAGGCCTCACCTCGAATACGCCGTGAGCATTTGGGACCCTGGTCATAAAGAGTTAACCTAAATAATTAATAAAATACAAAGAAAAGCAGCACGCTTGCTACTAAGGAATATATAGTAAACTTAATGGTTGAAGGCTTAACTTTGTGGAATGTATCTACTGACATCGCTAGAAAGAGAGAATTTAGTAAGGTTTAGTAGTTTGCAACCTTAGTATTTTCCACACTTAATTAAGTGTGGAAAATACTAAGAGTTCTCTCTTTCTAGCGATGTCAGAACATATAGTGTTACACAACTATTAGCGGGATTATGATGGGAGCCCCTTGAGACTCGGAGGCTGCACGCTAGGCTTAGGCTGCTTGAGATATTCAGAACTGATGTGTTTCAGAGCGACACAGAGAAAATTATAATGACGCCTCACTACATTTCTAGGTCTGACAGATGCGATAAAATATGAGAAATACTCTGCCGAACCGATAGGCACAAAAACTCGTTCTTTCCGCGCACAATCAGCTATCACAATAAAAACTGAGCTCCTCTAAATACACTCACATAGTACAGGTCACCATTTCACTTTCAAGAGTTTTACATATTTTACTCGGCTGGTGACCTATCACCCCCTGCCATACGCTCATGTAGATGAAGATGTAGATGAATAGTATTACGGTAAGCTATGCTAAAAAAATGCGGCTTTTGCTAAATTTATTTGTGCTTAAATTATTTTTCCTTACGGGATAATATTTGGGGCAATTCAATACAAGGATATATACACATATCTATAGGAGCTCGTAATAATAACGGTATTATAGAAAAGCATCAGTCTATGCTAAAACTTTTTGAGTACCAGGTTTCAACTTGTGGAACTTCATGTTTGCAACCTTGTCGAAAGTAACGTTATCGTAAATTATACATAAATATTTTATAAACGAGGTCAAATTGTAAAAAAGGCAAATTGAAAGTGCATTTTTATTGACAAATTTATACAAACCCAATCAGAAAAAAAAAACTCATTTGTCCAACTCCAGGTCTGCTGAGTTGAAAGAATTTTTCGAAATTCAGGGAGTTTATTTCTTAAAAATGATTTCAGCTAGCGTAAACCCAAGCAAAAACCGATGTTAGCACCTCTTAGGCGGAGCATATTTAATCATCGATTAGGACATCAATATCATACAAGAATAGTTTTGAGGACATTTAATTAACATTAGTAATAGTTATTACTTAAGTTGCTGAAGATAATTAGTACGCACAAAGAGAATCTGTAACCCTGAGCTATCGGTTACAGTAGTTGAACCTAGGCACCCAGGCGTTGAGTCAATTCCTCAAGACAGTTCAAGTCCCAAATAGCCTTAAGGTAGTTTGAGCGAAATGTCGCTTTATTGAGAAATCAAGGAATTTTGTCTCATTTAAAAAAAATTACTCCCCCTTTTAATGGCACGAAAAATTCAGTTCCTTACCAAATTACTTTCGGAGATATTTGCCAAAAAATACCAGTCCTTTTACATGGGAAATGGTACAAGTATGCACTCCAGAGAGACATTATTTACAAAATGAGGTATTTATAACACTTATATGTCGTAAAAAAACTAACAGCATGTAGTGTGCATGTTTTCTCAACCATATTTAAAAATTAATCATATTGTCACCGCAGTAGGTACTTGGGCATCACAAAAACCTTCCTTATATACATACATACACATCACGCCGTTCCCTTCCGGGGTAGGCACAGTCAAAATCATACTGACCCATCCTTGCAAACCTCTTTTGCCTCATTTACCCCCATATACTGTTTCATACACGCCCTCCTGTTTTTAAGACTCCTAATATTCCTCCTAAGAATGTCCTCAACCACATTCAACCACAATTTTATCGGCCTACCTCTACCTCTCACACCATTCATTCTACTCCCATATATTTGTTTCGTTATTCGACTCTCATTCATTCTCTCAACATGGCCAAACCAACGAAGCACACTCCTTTCATACACGTCCATTACTGGAGCACTTAACCCACATTCATTCATGACCCACTCATTCCTGACCCTATCTATCCTACTTTTGCCGCAAGTACTCCTCAGATAACTCAAACCCACGGGGTTCAGTCTACTCTTATGTCTATCCTGACATACCCATGTTTTACTACTATATAGCAAAGTGGGAAGAAGTACACTTTTGTATACGGCAATTTTCGCTATATAGATATTTTTATTGAATTACTTAGAAGTTCTGTCATTTCAAACTATATTATAGCACCATTAATAATGCAACATTTAATTGATGATTTCTACATCTGATAAAATGAAAAGGTATAACTCGAATACGGTCTCTATTATGTCTAGGGAACTATCTCACTCGGACTACCTTAAGCATGTGCGGGGCGACGTCAATCATGAATTATCAGGAACTGTCTTATATCTTTATACAGGGAAGAAAATTTTCGAGGAAGCCAAAAAGAACGGGGATGATTTTGGGCACGTAAGACACAGAACAGAAAGAGAACTTGGAAGGGTCTTCGGAGATCTTGGAAAAGGGATTGAAAATCAAAGGCAATCGAAAGATTTGTCAGCAAAAGTTTGATTGAAGTAGGAAAAACGGGAGTCACTCAAATGAACTCCCCTGCTTGATTTCCATTGATATAAAGGAAGAAGATTTCCTTCTCGGCACCAGAAACGGAGTTCATGTTTAATTTTTATCTTGCTCGGAGAGGAGGCCAGAAGGCCCAATCAATTTACGGCTGATTCCTTCGAACGCTGTATTTATCATGGCTCATTCAATAAGCAAAGAGCGTCTCGAAAGTTTTCCAGCAGAAATAATTTACATATCACCCATTTAACCATTTATTTACTCCAAAACGTTTCACCTAGAATGCTGATTTGGTGATTCGATTTTATTCAGCGAGAGAGAGAGATGGTTTTGAAGCCCTTCTTCTGATCAAACGGTCCTAATCAAGCAACGTAACGACGTTTGAGATGGAGTTTTGAGTTAAATCACTCCCACGAGGTGTTGATTAAAAACAGTTAACATTAACTGAACGGCAATTGAATACGACGTAAGGTTTCAATGAATGGATAATTGGCTACCGATTTAAAAACTTCACATATTGAACATAACTGCTTAAAATATGAATGACAGAGACGATAAGCTGAAGAGCATGAAATGATTTTAACGCTATACTATGACAAAATTGGTACTATCTGGAAGAATGATAGGGAGCCAATTGACCCTGACGGTTATCTCATCCTTTAATTCTTTGATCAGTAGTTTGTATGGGTTTTTGAAGATATTCAGCTACTACGGGTGTACCCTATCATTTAGCCTGAGATTTCATAGCTAAATAAGGTTCGTATACCCAACCTACGCAGAAACTGAATCCTAGACCCAGAAGGAGACTATTTAAAGCAATGCAGACTCGCTGAAGATAAAGCCATCGATCTAGAGACAGAGAAGAAACGGGAGGTACTCTCCAAAACCTAATCAGGAAGAATGTACAATTTTGAAGTAGATATAAGTTAGATTTTAGGTGAAAGCATCATTTGCAGTTTTTAGTCTTAAATTTTCGAAAAAGAATATAAAAATCAGCATCAGTAACAACACCGAGCAAGTTGAACTTGGATCAATAATTTTTACAATGTAAGTAGCGACTTCTTGCAAACTATGTTAGATTGGCTCTACTGTTAACTGGCTTCTACAGCTGGTGGTGTAGAGTAAACGGCTCCAATTTGGGCATTTCCAACGGTGTTAATTATGTCATTTTATACTACACTTTGAGTACTGATGAAAATAACACGTGATAAAAAATCGTTTATTACCTTTAAATGGCGTAATTATTGCGAGGGAATGAACGTAAATATTATCTATATTGTCAGATTCTTACGACAAAAAATGGTTCGTACAAGACCCAGGAAATTCATAGGGAATACAGAGGATACAATGCGATTAATATGTGGTAGTATCAAAGAATGAGTAATCAGAAAATAGAATATTGAGTCGTCAATCGAAGAACTCGGAAAAAGAGAGATTCCTTGGGAGTTGAAAATTCTCTAAAATAGAATATTCAAACTGACCGTAAAAATTCTCTGGTAATTAACTCTCCTTGAAACAGTTAGAAGGGAAATAAATATGAAAAGAGCTTTCGTGGAAAACCAAGGATTGAACATTCGAACCGAATTATGAGGGATATCAAAGAGTTGAACCAAATTGGAAGTCAGCAGTTCGCCTAAAACGGAATGGATTAAGGGAAAAAGATTTCTCTGATGATGGATTTAACCGTTAATCAAAGAATAAAACAACCAACATGAAAGTCAACACTTCAGCAATGAGGCTTTCTTGGAATTTATTGGTAAAGTAACGTTTGAATTGCGAAGATGCATCGGGTGTGAACAATTTTTCACTCACGAGACTTTTTTTCAGTGTGAGGAATACAGGGAATAATCGATCATATAGAAACTTGAGTCCAATTCATTTACGCCTCGACAATTTTGAACCTTGAAAATGAAGAAATGTTTCCATCAAAAGCTCAAAAATTCAAATGATCCAATGTAAAAAAACCTATGGAATTATCCAGGCTTGAAGTCTCGTCCATTAAACTTTTGAGTTCTCCCTGATTAGGACCCATAGGTACAATATAAGAGCGTAAACTTTGAATCACTATATTCGAATACTACCTGACAGGACAACGGAAGAGGAAACAGTAGGCGAAAAAATTCGTGTGAAACATGGCACTTTGTGGGTCGAAATTGGAAAAACCCCAGAAAATAATGAAAGCTTTCGTTCAAATTTAAGATACTGTTGATTATTGGATGATAGATAAAGAAACTTTGAAATTTAAATAGAACAGAATAGGAAAGAAATCAACGGAAAAGTACGCCGAAAAGAAGAACCAGATGGGTCGGATACACCTTGTGGCAGAATGGGATTTTGAAGAATGCAATTGGATCGGATATTTGGGGAGGCGACCGACCGACAGCTTAGGTCATTTGCGCCTTAAGGAACAGGAAAAGGAGGAAGAGTGGATAGAAAACCGGCATCAGCATTAGCCTGCTCTTAACGAAAGGCACCAAGGGGACCACGGTTTAACGTCTCATCAGACAGACGGAGTACTGCACTTGAAGTTCCCTCCACAAGACACTCTAGTAGGGATCGGGTGTCCTCTGAAAAACTTTCCTCCTCTTCAGGGATTTGAACCCTGGCCGTCCGTATGGTTAGCCAGTACTCTAGGCACCACATCAACCCGGTCCCCTGAAGAATGTAATTGAAGGTGGGTATAGCCGCAAGAGGGAGCCCAACGGATATACAAGGAGACCATTAAGGAGACCATTAGACCAATAAAGCAGATAATAATTGTCAGGGAGTAAGAAAATTAGTATAGTTTAGACAAGGATGGCGGGCTGCAGTCCACCAATCTTAGGATTGAACGACCGATGATGGTAGCTTTCAAATGCTAAATGAGAGATAGCCAATTTCTTAATCGCTAGAGGATAGAGGTTCCAAACAAATTCAAAATAAAAAATACGTGACCGCAACGACGAGTGCGGCAGCCAATGGGAGCGTCGGTGGCCCGAATGCTCACAGAGAATGCGTCTTAAAAGCTTTCCAGCGTCCTCACAATAACATCTACTGCGAGGTCGGAGAAATTCTCCGTCACTGCTGGAAAAAACCGCCCGAGCCGCCATTCTTTCCACTTTAAGCTTTTTCCTTTTTATTCATCCACTCCCCCTTCCCCTAACCCTTCACCCTTCCCTCTCTTCCTTCCCCAAACCCCGTCCCCTCATCCTTTCCACCGTCGTGAAATGCACTTCCCGTTTTATTTTTCTTTCCTCGGCAGAAGCCATTTTCTTCGCAAATGCCACCCAGGGCATCGTCCTCGAGAATTTTTTCGTTTTTTCCTACACTACGAATCTTGTTTTCTGCATATTCCAGTGCTTGCTATTTCATCTCATTCCTCTTCTGTACACGTCTGTAGGCGATTGGCACTAATCTCAAGCGTATCATTCCTAATGCTGGTAACTCTCAAATTTGTGAAATTCTCCAGGAAAATATTTAAAAAATTGTCACGGTAAGTTCACTACATTATATGTTCGGTGCCTTTTGAGCAAACCTCAGTTAACGAAATTCAAGTGTTGTCTGGACGTCACTGATAACTGATTAGAGTACTATTCGCGCATTTTAGGGATCTGTATTCGTATTCTAGTCCAGGCCGATGACTATTTACTGTGATCATACGTTTGGGTTAACACTAGAAGACGACGTATTTAAAGTTATTGATCAGTCAGCTTTTCAGTTTCTTGAACCATTGTTGGTAATCAGAAAAATTTCTATTATTGACGGCATGGATTTTTGAAAAACTATTTAACCATACATTCTAATTACTATTATGATCATTAAATGCTCTTATTTGAGTAAATTGTGGCTTTATAGGTACAAGTGCCTTCGTTATCACATATTCATTAATTCCTACAAGAATGAGAACAATTCAATTGGTAGTTTACATCGTTGTATCAACAATTAACAACGGATGGTCACAAGCACTCAAATCCTGCCAGTCACCCTTCACCGGTACAAGTGATTAAAAACCACCCAGGAAGTATTCGAGTCCGTGACCCTCAGATTAGCCAACGGGGACTTCACCACCGGGACTGGAATATCAATATTTTTATATTTTCATAAATTTTGGAAATAACTTGCTATTTTCCATCTTATTTCTCTAAAAATGAAAACTAGTGGGAAAGCTATGTGCTGTCATTTCGGCTCGATGAAGTGGCTACTCGTTTGGGCAAAAGTGAAAATTTGACTGAGGAAATTTACTCACTACCTGGATGCTTAGAGGAGAAATCTTTGGAGGCTGTGTTTTGTTCGCCAGAGAAGTCCTTAAACCATCAGCCTCATACCGCATTTCGCTATGAGCAGAGACCAGCGCCGGCTTTATTTCCACTTCTCCGCAACCTCCCTCTCATACTTATGATTTCATATTTAAACCTTGGTCCGGCGAAACAAACATGAATAGCAATATAGATGATGGAGAGAGGCACCTTTATTGGGCGGATGAGACATAAACTAAATAAGCTGGTACCAATAGTGCTCCGATTACCACTCCTCACGAAGCTATGATGATGCATTTAAAATGAACTGAAAACGTACGAGGCTAATGGATTATTTTTCTTTGACAAAATAGCTCAATTGTCACGCTTTAGTATAGCATCTCTTTTCACGAGCTACCCTTGATTTTTATCCTTGGAAATGGGTACGCGCGATGGACATGATACGTTTTTCTATGGTCCCATTTCCAAAAAAGGCTTGTCATTCAAGAATAAAATTGCATAATCAATCTTGAAGTGCCGTATTACTGGAAAGAAATTTTTATCAAAAGTTTTCATATATATCCTGCACGAAACAAAAATTTTGCTTCCCAAAGTATGTCCTCGGACGAATATTTAACAGTGGCATAAAATGCAATCAGGAGGACATTTCTCCCAAAACTTGAAACTATGTGAATACTGAGATCATGTGGTTGTTATTTTTGTTTCTAAAACCAGTAATTTAACGGTTATTATGATGCAATTAAACTCATGCAAGCTAATTACTGTACGAAGACGGTTCAACTGTTCCACATGCTACATTTCATTGCCTCTTTATTTTTTTAACCTATCTTTGTCATTGAAAACCCTCATTTCCTAATTTTTTTATGATTAATCTTCATCATGTGTTTATTACACATATTATGCTGTGCATCCAAAAAGTCTGCATTTCCTTGCACTATCCAAAGGCCAATGTTTGAAAAAGAAGATGGTTGCAATAAATGTAAAATACTATGGTCCTCCTTCGTCTGGATGGAAAAATTTACACCCAACAAGTGAGGCTGTCTTATATCCAGCATCGATGCATTGAAATGGGAGGAGAGGGGATTTTCTATTCCGTAGAAGGCTGAGTTCTTTTGGGACGTTTCTTTCTTTCCCGTTAGGGGTGGATTTTAATGGGGATGCTAAAAATAAATGTTCCATTCGAGGTTCACGCATACCGCGCCCCGTCTTCCACTGTCTATCTCTCCCTGTGGAACCGGCAGCCACGACCCGCCCGCCCCCGTCCCAGACTCCGTGTCATTTCCAAGCACACCCCTTCGTCCCCCAAATAGCTCAGAAAAAAAGAACTTCCAACATTCCCTTCATCGTCAACCTCTTCTTCAATCAAATTCTCTCTCTATGGCTCTTTCCTTGTGCTCTTCCACCAAAACGCTTTAATTAATACATTTTCTGTGGGGACTCCATTTCATTTTTGCCCATCAATCTGAATTAATAAAATTTGAATGGGCGTGAAACTATGTAAACTCGTCATAGGTTCTGCACTGACCGCCATAAATTTGTTTGATTCCATATTATAGTAGAAAAGAAAGTAGTCATATATGTTTTAGTTCATTTGAAGAATTTTTAATATACGGAGAGATTACTACCCCCACTTCCCTTGTGGTCTTCTTCTCTGGTTATAATCCCAGGATTGGTCTGCAAAAGTCTTCCACTTTATCCAATCTTTTCACTTCATTGTACGATTTGCAACCTAGTTTCTTCATCGACTGTCCCATATAGTCCAGTCTAGGTTTGCCCCTCTGGTTTATTTTCCCTCTATCGTACCTTCTAGTACGGTCTTAACCAAGCTTTCGTGTCGGAGAATATGGCCAATCCAGGTGTTTCTTCTCTTATTTAGCATTTTGAGTAGACACCGCTTAAACACCTCCTCGTTCGTGACTCTTGCCACCCAGGGTATTTTCAGAATTTTCCTATAGTACTACCCTTCAAATGCCTCCATTCTTTCCTTCTCTCTTTCCAATGACTTGAAGTAGAAAGTGTCCACTTCACCCCATAAAACTTCTAATTCCTCATTGCTGTTTCAGTGCAAGTTAATATATGCAACTAAAATAACATAGCCAGTTCTTTTCTAATGTAGAGAATTTTTACGCGGCTCCACAGAAATTTATCCCTCGTGGTATTTAACACAAAATTTGTTCTCACGTAAAACTTTGTTGGACCTAATATCATCATTAACTGGTGCACACGCAACAAGCTTAAAATGTGTGTGCGTATTTTATTTCAGGGATCGCCCAATTAAGCAATAGAGAATTTAAACTAGATTCACTCAGCTTGAATAGGTAAGGTACTAAATATAACCGGATAGCAAAAGGTGTTCAACAAAGTTGAGAACATCGGAATACAAGTCATAATTGCAATCAAACTAATTATTTATGAAACTCTTTCTCCGTATTTCCCTTCTTATCTTCCTCTCTCTTCCTCTCCTTTAACACATTTTCTCATGGAATAATTTCATTTTTCTCATTATGCTCTCAAGAAATCAAATCTGGAAAGGGCGTAAAACCACGTCATCTCATTAGGGTGACTCAACGCGAGGTCTGAAAAATGTATTCTTCAACTGGTTCAATTCTGATGTATTAGTAGAAAATATTTTCCACAAACCATAAACTCCTCTACACGGGGTGTTAAATAAAAAAACAAGGAGCAACAACATATCTATACCAATGAATAGATGAAAACATGTGAAGAGACGAATTTCACCTTTGACATTTTATAGCACGGTTTGCGATTGCTCCAAGGGAGCTGGCGCTCGGTCTACAGCCGCTCCACTCAACTCCCGCTACTCGCACACTCTCCTGAGTCGGTCTCTACCGTACCGGTTGCCGCTTTATCACACCCGCTCCCTTATCTATTCATTACTTCCTATTTTATCATGTGAATAGCTCAAACACTTTCACACCATAGCGAAAAATCTGGAAAAAACTGAATTCTACCTGTTTTCAAAGGTGTATGCAGTAGCTTAGAGTGTATACCTATAGTGCAGTGTGTGTAGGTGAAAGTGAGCCTTTTGATTAGTTTTTGCAGGCTTATTCAAATGTATTATTGGTATTATTTTCGTTTACTTTATTATGGTACATTATAGTGCATGTTGGTGATAACTCATCCCCTGCCACACACCGTGGAGGTGGCTGGCAGGTGGATCATGTATAAGCTACTTGTGCTTTAATACACTGCTTGCTACGTCGCCTTAAGTATTGTATGCACTAGACATAAATACATTCATCCAAATTGTTTAAAGAGCGTAAGTGATGAATATGCTGCGTACGTCCGATGCCTTGAAGTAGAAAGTGTCCACTTCACCCCACAAAACTTCAAATTCCTCAATGTTGTTTCAGCGCAAGTTTATATACGAAACTTAAATAAGATATTCGGTTCCTGTCTAATGCTGAGAATTTTTACGCAGGCTTCAGAGAAATTAATCTCTCTCATGAAAGGTGCCAATATACGGTTAGTTGTGCATTGATGCCGGGTATGACAATCTGGGCGTAGCATTTTGAGCGCGCCAGGAATTTGTAACTCACGTGTCAGGGTAAAATATTCAGTCCTGGGTTGTAAACAGTCATGTATTCAACCAATTTTACTTTCCGGATGCTTGTAAAAGCAATTTTCGCAGGTGAAGTAAAAAATTGTAAACGGTTCAACAGAGCTAGACGTCTAGACTGTCAGAACAACTGCCACATTTTTGTAATTTTTAACTTTTGTTTTTTTTTTTGTTTTTTGTTTTTTTGAACTTTGAAAATTTGTAAATTTGAACACAGTAAGTTGCCACATTATCCGGCTAAAAAGAATAAAATGTGCAGGTAACAGTGCTCCTTGGAAAACAGCGGCCCCTGCACGGTCACTTCTTTCGTGTCGTCAGTCTGGAATTTTCAACCAGTTGGATTCATCACTCTTTGCCTGATGCGGCGTGATCGACCATCGTGCTTCGAGTGAGTGGCCCCACACGCTCTCGGTTTTGAAATGAACAGGTGGACTGACACAACCAGGATCAATATAACATGTGTGAGCACCTTAAGATAGTCCGAGCGAGATGTTTCCTAGTCATAATAGAGACCTTAATCGAATTACACGTTTTAATTTTACCAGCTGTAGAACACATGAATTAAATATTGCTTTGTTAATGGTGCAATAGTATAGTTTTATGTGAAATAAATTGTAAGTAATTAAATGAAAATATCGAAATAAGTCTTTAACTTGACTCCTTGTTTTCGCGCGGTGCGTTTGAAACTCCTTCAAAACGGAATGTTTTCTGTGATATCCAAGAACCTATTGCGGTGACAATATGATTAATTTTCAAAAATAGTTGAGAAAATGTACTGTAACATAACGCTGGCCTCGCCATTTTTATTTAACTACCTCATGGCTTATTATAACAATAAGGGACCCACCATATTGTGAATTGAGAATAAACAATAGATCGAGGGAGTGGAAGCGTCGGCAACAAAAGGAGCTAGAGGAGTGTAGAGGAAACCGTCGGAGAGTACGGTCGTGCCAGGACAGCACGCAGGGATTTTTGTAGATAAAACCGTCGGAGTGTACGGTCGTGCCAGGACAGCACGCAAGTTTTGGTAGAGGAAAGTTCCAGAGTGTGGCATCGTGCGAGACATAGCCCACGTAGAAAAGGAGAATTGACCAAGGAGCTGGAATTAAGGAGAGGAACGGGAGATCTTACAACGGGACGAGACCCAAGAGCTGAGGGCCCGCCAAGGACGAACACTACGCAGGCTGAGAGGATTTTCCAGACCACAGAGGGACAAGCCAACCTGTGTCGTCGAATAATTGGGTTGTAACTATAAACTTTTATTTTCATATAAGATACAAGAAGCCATAAGGCAAGAGGTTTTTAATTGGCCAAGAATTAAGTTTGTGACTGGATGTTGTGAAAAGTTTAAGTGGAGAAGTGTGGCAAATAATTGGACAATAGACTTAAAAGAAGGAATAATTATTCATGTGCCAAATTTGTGTGTAAATTAGAATATACAGTTGGTCATGACCTTAGAATATAAGTAATTATTTTCATAATTTAAATTGTCTGTAAATTGAATATTTCATTGTGTTAAGTAAATTGCAACCGTATCTCTGAACCTGCTACGTTTCATGTATTTTCTTTTCCGACGAGCAAGCTGGGGCAAAATACAAAGTAGAACTATAACGAAGGAAATACGTGTTACAGTTCTAACTAAACGCTGTGAGTTTTTTACAGCATCACATTGTTAGAAATTCCTCATTTTGTAAATAATGTCTCTCTGGAGTGCATACACGTACCATTTTTCATGTAAAAGGGCTGGTATTTTTTGGCAAATAACTCTGAAAGTAATGTGGTAAGAGGTTAGATTTTTGGTGTTAATGGAAGGGTGAGATGTTTTTTCTTTAAAATGGGACTAATTTCATTGATTTCTATGTAAAATGATATTTTTCCAATACTACCTTAAGGGGTTAGACTTTTAGGCTCCAAGTTTTAACGTCTCTCTACACTGCCCCTATTGCTAATATCTCACTATGGCCAAATATGGATATTATTCAGCCATTCATTCCCAGTCCATGTATTTATTAGGATGTGTTCTTCTATTCCTGAGGAAATTCCACACCTCCTTCCTTATCATCTCCTCTTCCAGCGACAACCCAAGGTCGCGGCCTCAGACGTTTTTAGAAGCGGCATTGAAGTCCATCACCCCCATCTCAACCCAGAGCGACCGCAAACGACGTTCACTGATCCCACCCACCACTTCACATTTTGTAAATCACGTAGATACAAACATAAATCCCCAGGCTTTGAAGTTATTCTTCTTGGTCAACGTTGAATCCACAGAGGAAGAACTAACATTTCCATTGTTTTTTCACACAAAGGTTAGTACTTTTCAAGCGATTTTTTTCTTAAATCAGCATGAAATCCTTAGCATGAAAGAGCTTCAAATGCGCTTCCACGATATAAAAATTTGGGACCAATTTTTCATAAAATTCTTAAGATATAGTAGATGTTAGAGCACACAAAATATGACATTAATTTGAGAGGTTTATCTAACGGACAAGCCGATATTCAAGTAGTTATAAATATTTGCCCTCGAGTTGCCAAGAATTTTGACACATTAATTAATATCTAATTATTATCTATATAAACGAATAATGCTTGAAAGAGTCGAAATATTTTATTTGAAGTCGGTGTATGTAATGTCCTCAAAATCTGGAAATCATATAATGCACCCTAAATAAAGAGGGGATATTTTATTCGAGTGCCTATTTCAGCGATATAAATAAAAGAGATGTATTATAGGTTGGGAATAATCTCCTATTCAGCTATTTAGTAAGATAGGGAATTTAACGTAAAGAAATAAGCGAGAGGAAGAAGGAGGAAGATCTGAGAAAACCTCGAGAGAAAATAGAAACTCTTTAGCTTAGCTTTACGTGCTGGATGCGCGTGAGAATATATGAAAAGTATTGGAAAGTCGAACAAGACGCAGTCAATAGTCTTCAGGAGGCACACCATCGTTATGGACCTCAATCAATCACTCAATCCCTTCCGTTTCAAATGATGCGCCCTCCTAATCTTCAGCCGTGCTTAAGGACCGCATTCCTACCGCTTCCCCCTTCCTTTAACGACCACCCACCACTCCCCATTTCACCCACTCTCCTTCCAGGACACACTCCACATTCATCCCTATTTCTTCCCCTTAAAACCAACAGAACCACCCAACAACTCCTCCGCCTTTTTAACTTTTGCTTGCCACACTAGTTGGAAGGTGATTACCATGAAGTTAAGGTGGAGTTCATTAGTGGCTGATGCTCAAATTACCCTCTCGTTGACTCCGAAAAGACATTGAGAAGTAATCGATAAGAGAAACTCTGGGCCGATAAAGCAAGGGAAATATTAGTTCAAGATTCAAGTTTAACATATTTTATGCGTTTGATTACAATTTAAAGAAAAAGTAAAACATGTCATAAAGGAATCGAACATGTTGTTCAAAAAAAGAAATCGCGAAGAGTGAAAGCAAATCAATATTCGACATTATCACTGCTAATGATGAGGATTTTATGGTGAGGGCATGCATCAAAAACTTACCCATTGTAGAAAGCAGGTTCTGCGTGGCCAGAGCTGGGAGAATTTTAAGTCATGGTATGAAGAGGGTTGGAAAAAACTTTGACGGAAGAGAAAGAATTGCAGTAGAGTGGAAAGGTGTATTGGTGGCAGAGATTATGAGTAGGTAGGGAAAATGGATGAAGGTTCTGCTGAGAGGTGAAGGAAACTTGAAGAGAGTAAAAGAGGGAAGGATACTGAATAACTGCAGCATATTACATAAAAATGGGAGAATAGAGCAAAGTAAGGGGAAGAGGAAAGTAAAACAATTTATGAGAGAGTTGCGCAACATAGAAAAACTTATCATGGAGTTAACGTAATGTGATACCCAAAAAGTGATTGAATTGGAGTCCCTATTAAGACTCTAACAAAGAGTACAGAGGCGTTGGTAGAATCAATTGCTGAAATAATCTACGACGATGACGCAACAAAAATCTTCTCTGGGAATTATTCAATTGAGCGGGAATTACTCGTGATCGAGAATCAAAGAAAAAGGACGACTTTCATTACCATTACCGATTGTAAACTACCATATGTGACGCCGTGAAGTAGTATAATATGATTTATCGTCCCAAAATTAGAATTTAGCAGTGACGTGAGGTAGGATACAATCTGTATTTTTACAATCGTCCAACAAATAAGACCAAGCGTTACAAAGGAAATTTATTAGGAAAAATTGGGAAATCTATTTGGGAGAGAAGAGATAACTTCCTCAAGTGGAGTTAACAAAGTCTTTCTTATATGGCCCATCAATTTTGAAGCATATTTTTTAAGAAATCTAACATAATGAGTGATAAATTTTCTGAAGATGGAAGGAATTCTAACTAATGAATGAGATAAATTATTTCCCTATCATGCATTTTTAAGGAATACTTTTGTTATTTTTAATTTTACATAGGGTAAAATCGTTTTTTTTCTGAGGTTTTAGATAATTTTACCATCTTCCACAGCAAGACCTACACACACAAATCCCTGGGCTGAGGAAATATCCTACTACCTGGCCTCATCCAACTACATCTCATCCCTTGCGGCAAAATTTTTAATTTTACATCGAATATATGTTTAATTTAACATCGTATAAAATCGTTTTGTTTCTAAGGCTTTAGATAATTTTACCATCTTCCACAGCATTTACCTATGCAAAAAAATCCCTGGGCTTAGGAAATATCCTCCTTCCTGGCCTCTTCCATCTTCATCCCATCCCTTGCGGCGAAACCAGGAGTCTCGGTGTTTCTCGCTCTCCCGGCGGGCGGCCCTGGTACGCGCGCGGGAATTTCGTGCGCTACCGGCAAAAATTGGATCGATGGAGAGATGCCTACTGCACCCCCACTCCTCGCCGAATCCTCGACCCCCGCACCAACTCTCGCACGACGTGCACCCTTCCCCTTCGAAGGGTGTTGCGACGAGGGTTAAGGGTTCTCAGCGTGCGGGGGAGGAAGTGGGAAGTGGCGGGAGGTACGGAGGACGATAGGGGTTTCGGTGAGAATGAAAGCGGGCGGCCCTGTATCCGAGCGGAAACTGGAGTGGAGAGGACCGTACGACACGCAATATAGTCGAGTGCCGACTGCGCTGTTCGACTTGACAATATTGTCGGGATGGGATCGCAAAAAGAAATCTATTCATTTTTTTCACATACTTGGATTCTGCCTGGGAACATTTTTCTTCCAGGAGCGAAAAGAGAAACTGGCGCAGAGACTATTAAGAGGTGAAGTGAAGAGATCAAAAATATGGACTACAAGAAATAAAGGATGAAAGAGGGCGCAGGCATTATTGATGCAGGTTTGGAGGAGAATAGATAGAGTAAAATGAACGGATAAAGAAATAAACGAGAACATGTGTGGTAGAGGTCTAGGAGAGGGAATTTATAAAGGAAATTATGATGAAATAGAGTAAGTGGTTAAGTGAGATGTTGATGGACGAATGGTTGATGAAGACTGTAGTCAACGATAGGATATCAGGTTATCTTGGGTGAGGAGGAAACTAAATTGGCTTCATGAATGACTATGAATTAGAGACAGAGGCAGTATGCCAAAGTGAGGAATGGGATGTAGATTACGTTTTTAGATGTCTTCAGCTGTGAAATGTTAATATTAGTACTGGTATCTCCGCCTAAATCAATTTATCAACCTTATGTTAAAATGTAAATATTTTTACTCGTGAGATTTAGTGGTTAATAATTGACGATAAACAATTCGAAATTTTATAGAACCCCAAGAAAGTTACTAAATTAAAGTAGTCATTTCATCCGAGAGATGAGAATATACGTGCAATTTTAGTGATGAATTTTCGTCCCGATTGAGCCTTTCTGGAATATTTTATTTGTATTTTCCCTTCCACAGTTTCCGAATCCCAGGAAATCTCATTTACATAATCTCCTAATGACTATTTCTACACCCCATAATACTGCTAAGCAATGTCTCGATATAGTGCTGGTAAAGTAAACTGTTTCTGTGATAAAAGAGGCCGAGACTTGGATTTATTTAAGAAGTGCTAGTCTCTATGTCGTGGTAATATACTGGAAGTTCTCCGTAGCCTATACTTATACAAGAGCCGTTTTCCAGATATAGGAAACTTCAAATCCAACTATTTCAAAATCTCCAACTAGCAATAATATGTTATACATTATGGTTGCACACCAATATTTAGCTCTCGCCGTTAGAGAAAATATCCCTTCTACTAAATTCAAAGTTACCAGTACAACATTTAAGGTAAAAATTTCGACCATTTCAGAGGACGCCGTATTCTATTTATACAAGGCACTAGTTAAGTGTATTTTATTCAGCTATCACCTCTGTTAATTGCCAGTGATACCCGAAAGATGAGGTATGTCATTTTCACATAATTCCTCGTTTTTCTTAAAAATATGGGAGTCCTTGAAGAATAATGTCTTTGCGGATCAGTGATTAGTACTAGTACCGTACCACCTCACTCAGCAATCCCATGAATCACAAATTATCCGGAGTGAATTAGAACTAAAAGCAGTTTCCTGTTTGTTTATTATTCAGTCACCTGTTTTCGACTATTATTACATAGCGGTTTTAGAGTTCCTTTCTATCCAACACCGGTGCATTTAGTAAAAACTAAAAACGTTTTTGGAAACTTTTCACTATATTATCACTAAATTGTTTTTGTGTAAATATAACTTTTAAAAAACACAGTGGTACAGAAAATTAAGACTTGTGTTAAATACTAAGGCATTATGTCAGGTGATTTGGAAATGTATAGTAGTTCACAATATATACTCAGCAGAATACTGAGTCGAGGGAAATAAAGAAAGAGAGATATCAAACGATAGAGTGGCATGTAAATAAAGACCGTCGCGACGAGAGAGCTCTATTCTTAATAACAGTGCTTATGCAAAAAATATATCGTGGTCCTAAAGTTAATGCCCTCAGTAAATGTCTCTTCTTCACCAGTCCCCACATTCTCCTTTCGGCCATCGTAAAATTAAAACTTCACCCATTCTTCCTCAACCACGCGACTTTCCTCCCTCCCTCCCTTTCTCCCCTCCTCACTTCCCCATCCCCATTTTACTGTTGACTGAATGTTAAGGAATTTAATATACGTTTTGAAATCACTTGATAAAGATACTTAATGAAATCAGAGGCAAGGCTTTGTGCACTTCGGTGATGTGCAATATTTTCCATGCGAATTTTTATTTTCCTCCACACTGAAACGCCACCCTCAAACCCTTTGAGAAAGGAGTGGAAAAGCCGAGGATGATGGGTACACTCCAAATTGAAATTTTGCTTAACAGGCGAACCCATGTGTATGAGCGATATCCACTACAAATGTAGGGGTATAGCACTTTTCAGAATGAAATACGACGCCGGAATTCACAAAACAAGGTCTCTTTTTCAAATAGCCATTTCGGAAATGGAATATTGCTTATTCCAAGGGAGGTCTGAAAAAGATTTTTATGATTGCCTCGAAATCGTTAGAACTCGATTAAGCTTTTAGCTTCAAGTATGTGAGTCCCATATTCAAGCCGGGCACACGAGGACATAAGCGAGAGCAGGAATGCTATGATGTGACAATTACTTACAGGCGATATACTTCGGCGTTCGGCATATATATAACTTCTGGTTTTATGTAAAATATTATTACTACAGGAAAAGTTGAATTTCGTCTAGACTCAGATGTAAATTAGTAGTTACATCGCACTCTCCCAGTTTCACAGGCATTTGCTATACTTACGAATGTATATATTTGTTACTTCAAACAAAAACACATCTGTAAAGCGATATAAGTAATAAAATTATGTTATTTATTTCATCTCAATGCTAGAACAGTATAACATCAAATATTAAAATAACCTCTAGCGGAAAAAACATATTTTGGTATGAAAATAATACGCACTTGTGAGCTCTTTATCTGTCTGCGTTTGGTTAATATTATCTTTAGGGTTGTTTAAACGCAAAATTACTTATGTATCGTTGCATTTATATTCCACATATTAATTGAATTAAGTGTCCATTGCTTGTTGTCAGCAACACATACAAATATTTTCGTGCTAGTTATCGAAATCACACGTTAGTTGAATAAAATGCTGTTAAGTGGTATAATGAGTCAAACATGTTGGTAAATAATATGCTACACAATACGATCTCCATGCAAAACTATCCATTATAAGTCAATTTCACCAGAAAATTCAGCGGTTATTAAATTAGGAGATATCATAGCTTACTTTTTGCATTTTAGTGAATTCTTGTGACAATTATTTTCCAATAGGACTATTGAAAAAGAAGGGGCACGGCACTTGTCTCCTTGGAATAAAAAGTAATTCATTGAAGCAACTTTGTATGATTTAAATACGTGAACAGTGTCGTTCTGGAGGTGCATTGGGTTACACACTGGTCATATAAGCACCATAATGCCTTTAGGCAATTGACAAATAAGCAAGGCCTTTGTTAGCATGTTTGCTTATGCATGCGGTGCATACGCAGAGAGTCTGAGTTCAAATACATCTACATAATACCCCGCGAGCCGCCGCATGGGCGTGCGGCAGGGGGTGTTAGGTCACCATCCGTGTAAAGGTGTAAGATTTTTGGAGATAAATTGGTGACATGTATTATAGGAGTATATTTAGTGGAGCTTAATTTTAATTGTGGTTGCTTATTGTTCGCGGAAAGAACGAGTTTTTGTACCTATCTGATCTGCAGTGTATCTTTCTTTTTTAATCGCATCTGTCAGACCTAGAGATGTAGAGAGGAGTCATAATATTCTCTATGTCGCTCTGAAAAATATGTTCTAAATTTCTCAAGCAACCTAAGCCTAGTGTGTAGCCTCCGAGTCTCTAGGGGCTCCCACCTTAATCCCTCTAATAGTTGTGTAACACTATATGTTCGTTCGTAGCAGTTTTTAACAAAGTGTGCTGCTTTTCCTCGTATTTCGTTAATGTTTTTGGTTAAATCTTAATGACCAGGGTCCCAAATGTTCGCGGCATATTCATTTATGGATCTGAAAAAACTTTGTAGGATTTAAAAACATGAACAATGCCGTCCTGGACTGACCTTGAGTTACACACTGGCTATAAAAGCAATATAACGCCTATAGAAAATTGACAAATAAGCAAGGGCTTTGTCAGCATGTTTGCTTATGCTTGCGGTGCATACACGGAGATTCTGAGTTCAAATACTAGTTTGGGTGAACGAGTACTTCTCTATTATTACTTTTACCCATTCCGTGTCGTAGTGACTCGGGGAAGAAATATGTAAGACAAATGATGAGAAAATGCGGAAGACGGGGAAATGAAGAATCGAACTGGTCGCGGAAAGAGAGAGATCTCGACACACTCGCTCTCAAATAATAAGAAGAGAGCGGTCGTGTTATTGGGCAGTTGAGAGTTGGGAGGGGTTTGGTGAAAAATGAACGGATGCCACGAAAAGCAGACTCATGCCTTCTGCACATCCCCCATCCCGCCAAAAAAGGTCCTCCAGAAGGCGACACGAAGTCCCTCTCTCTCTCTCTCTGACGACGTCGGAAAATTTTTCGACGTCAACGACTCGCGGCCGGAAAACAATTGAAGTCGGGGCAGAAAGATTATATTTTTCTTTCTCTCTTTCACTACAGTCACCCTCTTCACGCCCCTACCACACAATCGAATCGCAAGGCTGCTCGCGACGAAAATATGAGGATTCGAATTTCCGCCTGAACGGCTTCCGCGCCATGCGGCGCCAACGTTGGCGATGTTGGGGAGCGCGGGAGCGTTGAGAGGCTGTGGGAGGAGCGGGAGGCAGCCGGGGGAGTGGAGAGAGAGGAGAGAAGGCGGGTGAAACTGCTTCCGCGCCAGATTCAGGCCTTTATCCCACCCTGTGATGATCAAAAGACGAGGAAGGAAAACAAAGCAGGTAAAAGACCCTTATTCGAGTCATTCCTTACGCCAATTGTCTTCCTTCTCCAATTGCTTTGAGATGGCAAAAGATAACTCGAAACTAATTTTTTCCGCAGCATTTGTTCCACACCGGTTGTTTTCGAGGGTTTTCAATCGATACGTATCATATCTTGCATCAAAAGATCGCACCCTTGGAAAAAAGCAAATTAAATGCTATTTGATGGTGCAAGGAATGGAATTCGGACCCAGCGCTCATGTAAAATTTCGAATCACTGAAAGCTGGGTAATAGGCTTCATGTCCTCTTCTCGCCGAAATACACACGAATGCCTGCGGATATTATTTTTTAAGCAGAAGAAGCGAAAAATTAATGAAGATACTCTGTGTACAGAAAGGTTCAAGTATTCATTATTTTAATTAGCCAGCAGTGGCTGTAAATCAGAACGAAACGCCATGATACTCCACTAACATACAGTTTACCATACTACGCTTCCCTTTTAATTCCTTTACTTAGAATTTTTTAATATAAATTTTCCATGATAAAGTAGTCGGCAAGGATAAACAGGGAACAAGGGGGAGGAGTAAAAGGCTTCATTTAACTAATCATAGGAGTGAGTTTAGACGGCGATGAAAAGTTTTGAATACAAGGCAAATTTTTCTAAGCAATCAATACATCACTCATACATATATAATACGCTGGCCATAATTTTTCGCCAAATAGAAAAAATAAACAAATATAGGAGATAATAAGCGAGGCAGCATAACGACCAAATTTCACACTGCATAATGTTTAGGTGTTTTTTGACCGGTAACATCCTGTAAATATGTTAGGATGTGGTGAACCAATGGGCGACAGCCGATTCAACGAGGTTTTGGGTCCTAGCTAATTGAAAATACTAAGGTTGAAAGTTGAGAATAAATTACTACCTTGAAACTATTGAAGTTATCATGTTCAAGTCGGCCGTTGACTGAAAGCGTAGTTCCCATGCCTTCCATACCATCGCCTAAATTCATCAGATAGCCTGATGGAAACTGTGGGTGAGAAATGTTTCCATCAATGTGTAATCATGTCACTATAGTCAATCAATTCTGTAAAAATATTTGAGTTCCAATGGCAGTACTTACACGGTTGATGCTCCAATTGCATTTAAAATGGGTGGCGTAATTTCAGTCGTGAAAAGGAAATACAAAGAGTACAGCGAAGTTAAATAAAGATTCAGGACTCCATTATAAAACACTTCAATAACGAACGAAAGAAGTAGCCTTAAGGAAATTCGTGGGAATACTGGAATCATTGGTAAAAATTTATTACAACATATTATATTACCCGTTAGCTAGTTCAACCGATTTTCAGTACTGCCACTAGATTCATCTTCGTTTATTTTTCTATTCCATCATAAAAAAGAAGGCAAAAGTAGTCCAAGTGTTACAACAAGGTTGTTTAAAAAATTAAATGGGTCCTGATTCTTACGAGAGCAAGGCATTCACAACTGATACTAAAGTATTCCAGCAGATGGTATGTCACTTGGTGTTTCACGTGGAAAAACCTGCCACAACCAATTTCCTTCGCTAGTTATGGCACCATAAATGTGGCCGCGTATGCAAAAATAGATATTACATGAAGCTACCGAGGTAAAATTAGTTTAGCTTAAGCAAGATCACAGATGAGTTCATTAAAAGCATTTTCTTTGCTCTACCGGAGATAATCTCGAAAAAACTGAGTATTTAATAGTGAAAAAGTATTATAGAGGATCCAATTTATAAATACTGATTTGTCTTCAAATTTCAGAGATAAAGTTTGCACACATTTGGTGCGGGAAGAGGAACTCAAAAAATGGGATATTTAGAGGCGGGAAAGCATCAAACTATCAGAAAATTTGGAGAAGAAAGGAAAAATGGATGCTATCGACCTCGACAAAAAAGATGATATTAGACCCAACGATATTTCAAGGGTAACTATCCGTTAGTCATTTTCCTTAGGATGAGAAAAACAACAAACTCCACATACAGGAAATAATATATCAGGCAAAATTTAGATCCTGAGTCTCTCTGTCTACCCATGACACTTGAAAATGAGCTAACTCGGAAGGCGGAAAAGCGAATTCTTTCGCAACCTGCCATGAAGGAGACTGAGGATTGCGGGTTGAGTTTCTGAGTGGAAAGAGGAGAGGATATTGGTTCAGCGGGAAGAGAGGGGATAATGGAGGACCCAGAGTGGAAGAAGAAAAAAGGGTAACCCAGTTGCGAGAGAGACAAGAGCCTGGGAGAGATATTGCCCGGAACGAGAGTGGGCAAGTTAACGGAAATGGGAAACGAAGATTCCGCCGGTACGAGGAGGAACGGGGGCACGCTGACACTATAGTCTATGGACCACGGCACGAGTGCCAGAGGTACACAATAAAATTGTACTTCATGCTTCCGTTTTATAAAAATACTGGTTGAAAAGCTTGCAAAACCAGGCTAACATATTGGCGAAGTAGCCAACAATTATGAATGAAGTAAATAATTCATTTGAATTTTTATGTGGATTATTATTTTGTTTATGAAAACAGCATATTTTACGATGTGAAACAATGAATAATATTAAATTGTCAAAGTTTTCTTATGCTGTCAACATTTTTGGTGAAGCGGAGTTAGCTTTTACTAGGCAATTATCCTTATGATACGTGAATTTTGAAAAATGCATACGCCCACACCAAGTGTTACTTTTGTGAACGCTCGTGGGAGCTCGCTTGCCGTCTATCGGTACGCATCTGAATCACACCGCTTAGGAACTAAATCATACGTATATAGGCATAGCCTTATAGAATTTGCTTAGGCAATGGAGTCCGTTGAAATTCATCGGGAGGGGAATAATTTAAAATGCTGTATGAAAATAATTTATGTTGCTAATCAACCGGAAATCTAACGCTATACACAAATTTCTCTTTGTTAACATGAAATTAATGGGAAGCCGGCATCATCTTGTATAGTCACTTACAAGAAATTATAAATCCCGCCTTCAGGGAAATTTATACTAGGGGACAATGACTGATAAAGAGGGTAAAAGGGCGGAAGTAGTGGTCAGAAGTAGAGGTAAGGGTGTTGGGAAAAAGATTGGAGGGAATGGAGGAAGAAGTATGGCGCCCATGGGAGAACGAAATACAAGAATGCGACCAAAGGGAGGAGTGGGATGGGCGAGGTCAAAGGTTTCGTTTGGGTCGTTGAATGAGCGTTCCGGATCACCTGCGGAAATGAACCCGAGGCTTGCGAGAAAACAGCTTAGAATGCCTCCAAAAAAGTACGGAAAATACTTCAGATAGAAATTGAATAGATCTTTCTTTCAGCTGGGATCATTCACCTTTGTTCATGAGGATTAAGGTCATGAGGCTTTGAAGAAAATCAAGCAATCCTCTGGATCTATACACGTTATGAGAATGAAAAATATTCAGATGATAGAACAGGATATCCATTTGTACTAAAACTGTAAAAAAAAACAAACACATTACTCAAGAGCAGTTTATGCAGCGTTTACTGACGTAGACACCTCGGAAAATTTTATGATCATTACTTCATATAAAATGAATTAAAAGAAAAGAAAATGTGCCTTTTCTCCGAGACCAAGAGGAAATATCCCTACTCATAAGAAATGCGCGGCCTAATGACTGCCATTTTTCGGATTCACACGGCCACAATTTCGGCAACCATAGCTGGTGGAACATCTTGAAAGGTTGAATAATTAAAAAATCAGGATTCAGCGAAAAAAACTACTTACACGAATCTTTTACCAGAGACGGCTTGCATTTCCTATCATGATTTCATTTTTCAGTACGGCACAGTCCTACCTCTCTTCACCCATTCCTTAAAGCTTAGTCTCTTCCTTTAATATCCCTGCTGAACCAACATTCTTCCCTCTATAGTGGCCCTAATGATTTCTCCGCTCCTAAGTACTTGTTAGAGCGACTTACTCAGTTACCTCCTGATGGAACCAGTTTCCTCTCATTATTTGATATCTTGAACTACCTTCAAAACATTAAATTTCTTTCATATTAATGGAGAATTATGTGGGCATCAAGGTAGTTGCACAGGTAAGTCGCTTGACCTGTATCAAATCCAGAAGTTATTTTCCAAGCTGTATGGCTATATTTTAGGTCTGTTATGTTTTAGAAGTTTTTAAGTAGTCCATGCTATGTGAGAATTTGTGTTGCACACATATTTTATCATGATACGATTTAAAAGTTTAAACGTTCACAAAGGGTATATTAGGTTTGATTTTACCTCAATGCATCAAAATAAATTAAGGTTAGGCCTAAAACGACTTAATGAACATTTTTCTTGGTCCCTATAGAGATGAGTGCAGTCCTCACCAGCTAATCCGATGGTCGTGGGTTACAAATGATCATTTATGTTTTCATCGTGGTAGTCAAATTAAATAAAATGAAATTACTTCAAGAGAACGTGATGTTATTCCCCGCTGAGCCACCCTTATCTTATAATACTATCACCGCGTCAGAATAGGTTGCTTACCGGTATAAATAAAGTAAATGACTTGATTGGAACCAAATTCAATACGGAAACCTTGAGAACAAACAGGAAAACTTAGTAGCAACTCTCCACTCAGTTATAATGATTACTATACTCACATTTACACTAATATGGGCACAGCTTGCTCAAACCAGGTGAAATACCATCACTTAAACGCAAAGAAATGGAAGTCGAGGAACACCACTGCACCATGAAATCTAGCAGTTCATAACTAAGACTATTTACTTAAATACAGACGCCATTATGTACATGAAACCATAGATAGTAGGATTTGAACACTTTTTTTGCAAATAATATTGGCATATTAAAAAAAAACCCAAGAAGAAATAGAAATGCGAGTAAGTAAACATGATTTCTCTGATAGGAACGCCTTTGCGATTTTGTAGGAATAATGCATTCTACAAGCACTGATACTTGAGTGATTTATATTCACATCTTGGTTATATCGATGAATTCTGCGAAAGAAAAGTAGCAATGCATATAACAGCCCGAAAAAAAACAGGCTGTAAGTTTTAAGGGTGTTATCACTTAATTCTGTAAGCTGATGAATAAGCTCAATCGTAAATTGAAAAAATTGAAAACTGCGGATTTGAAGAAGCTTATCATTCAACATTTTCAATTTTTTTTCTAACAATGTATATGGGCATTGAAAAGAAAGGATGACTATAACAGGTTTCGCAAGTGAGTATTGGGAGTTTCATACAATTTATCGGTACGTAGCCATCGTAGACAACGGATATCGTTAGTTCAACAAGTTATCGCTTGTTTTTAAATAGCTTACGATAACTTACATGCATACTAGTATCCTAAGCTGTAAAATAAACAGTAAATTGAATGTTTTTCGATTGTCCTCCACCAAAAAAAGACAAACATTCTGAGCACAATTGGACTTTCTATTAAAGTGAGAAATATGACGAAGTAATAGTAAAAACTCTCACATCAGAAAGAAGCAAAGTCTATTGTCCGCGACGCCGGCAGGAAGCATGTACTGCGACCTGGGAACTGTAAGGATCGCAGTGATGCCAGCGCCACGCAGAACGGAACGGCAGACGAGCGATGCACGTGAAATTTTTCCCCCGCACAAGAAAAACTTGCGTGCTGCTTAAAAGAAATCTTTTTATATTCGCACTCCTCCCAAACATTTCCTCCCTGGGGCGCAAACTCTTCAGCTTATCTCCCGGGAAGGATTCCGCCTTTTTACATTCGGCCTCCCCAAAATCCCGGGGTTAATCTCTGCGCATCCCCGCAGTGCCGAGGTTTTTAGAATAATGAATCCTTAAAAAAAGTGACTACCTACGCCCACATCCATCGCCGTGAAAGGAGGGTCGTCTCGGCTCCGGCGAGTTGGCCCGCTTCAATGCAAATGAAAAAAGTGCATTCGTCGACACCGGAACGGAGCGAAAGCATCGGATTTGCTCGCACGTATTCGAAAGGATGCGAAAATAATATTCTGCGAGAGGAAGGAGGTTTTTGTATTGAGCTCGTTATTAAACCGACTCTAGAAAACACAAATCACGCAAGACCATTCAACTTAAGCCGCAAGCATAGTAAGGTGGATGAGGAGAAGGTGACTCTTCTTGTTTTTTTCCGGAGCTTATACGTGCCTCACAACGGGAACGTGTTTTGTTTTTAGTCCTGTAGGCATGTTACCTCATTCCGACAGAGAAAGCCAAATAGAAAAAGGCACATTGATGCATGGGCCTATTTCGTAGGAGCTTTTAATGCATTATTATCACTAGTGCACTGATTACTATTCGTAAAACTATGGTACAGCTGTAGAAATTCAACGATCAAAGTGAGAAATTGACCTATCTGGCTAAATGAGACGGAGAAATATTTTGTGATTTCGAATGATTTTTGCTTGCTTTTTTCCATGTAGCTCGTCAAATTAATTTGCATCCTGACATAGCTATGGCATTTATGCTATTAAAAGAGCTGAACAGCAGATTCACTAAAAATATTTGAAAACAGAATACTATAGCAGATAAAATACAGGAATAGCAGTGGATATTGATACGGTAAATGAAGCCAGTATTTAAAAAAATACAATCGAAAATGTCAAAGGAAATGTGATACAGTTTCTTATGAAATAAACATTAAGCACTTTTCTGTAATATAGACTAACACTACTTTCATTTCTCTAGGTTATTATTAGAAATCTGTTATTAACTGTGAAACTATAAGAAGCTTCTGGTGAAGCTGGTGAATTTCATTAGGAAAAATTACACCTGTGGCATCAATTTGTTTCCATTTACGTCGAACAAAACATCTAAACACAGCGCCTCAGGTGTTGATAGTGAATTTTCAACTTTCTGAGTATTTTTAATCACAAGGAAATGTTCCAAATCGCAGAGTTGGTATTCTTCGAATGTGATAAATAACAAGATATGCATCAAATTTAAAACTTACAACAAAGGGCTGGTTGTAAAAAGAAATTTGCTCTCGTGTACCAATAGTTTTCTGGATTGATTAAAACATGGTGTACACTTTAAAACAATGCAATGGAATTAACTGGGTCACATCAAGGCATATAATTCGATGTCATAAAACTGAAGTTTCTTCGCGAGAACTGCCCATTTTACTATCGCCTACATATCCACGACTTTATCATTTACATTTCTGAAACACACTGAAAAACTAGGTGAGCGCGGTGATAAAATAGTTAATGTCTCAGAATCCCAGAGAATCCTTCGAGCCTTGAAAATGACTTCTCTCCGAAATAAAATTCATTTTGCATTTTATGGACGCGTCTCGGTGTTTTTAACCGCTCGAGTCTCACGTATAAAATATAACATATCAAACTTCACCGCTGTTCCAAGACAACCCTCACATGACTTACTTCGCCGCTCTTTGCGGAGCTTGGTGAACGAAATTTAGGCCACATAAAAAAAAGGAGACAAGTATGAATTGACTGGGATCGACGATGATTTACACCACGATTGCAATAATATTAGTTAACGAAAGATTCTTGAGGATAGCATATGAGACAACGTTGATTAATCCTTATTCAAACAATGATTCTGTACCTACGAGCTCCAATATGACAATTTCCAGTTCGTATCCCAACTATATTACCTTAATCTTTAGATAGTAACTAAATATAAAAGTGTATAAATGTGTCATATGACGATAACTATACTTTGTATTTACTTTTAAAATAAATAAAAAAATTAAAGAAAGGATTACGAAACGCCGAAGAATTGAAATTAGATTTATATTAAGTATTTTGGCCCTTATAATTACTCTAGTCACTTTTTACCGTATACTCATCACTTCTAATTTCAACAAATCACCACGTAGCCACCATGCATATTTTGCAATGTATGAATTGGTAGGATTGACATTATTTATGATTTCAAGCGTTTGGTAGGCAATTGGAAATGGATACAGTAAAACTGTAATGTGTATCACCCATTTCAAATAATTCACCCGTCATTTATTGATTACAGGATATTCATTATTTCTCATAGTGAGAGGAGAAATTATGCATGCAAAGGATTTTTCCTACGAAAATACACGGAATGGCCATGCGTAATTTTCCCAGTAGGTACAATCTGGAAGAATTTACATCAAAATGCTTTAAACTGCTGTTGTGTTAATAGATTGCAGATGTTAGCTCCGACGTTTCCGTCGCACATTCTTATCCATCATTTGTTCATAATATTACTCCTTTCAAAAATAAAAAAAACAACAAATATCTATTAATAAAGAGCAAGTTCTGAAAAAGAGGTGCCAATCAGTCATTGCCTGATCACCGACTTAGTTAAATTTACAAAATTAAATGCCTAACTTTAGTAGATTAATGACATAGATAAAATTAACCAAGCGAGCACATTAAAACCATAGCGCTATTTCCATTCCCAGATTCAAGTATAGAATAACTTTATGCACTACACACTTAGGAGTAGGGAATTTTTTATTGGGAATATGTGAAAGGACCATCATAGGTTGAAGTGATTTTAATGGGTTGATGCATCAAAAAAATGAGCTGCTGTCTTTCTCAAAACCAGAAGTACATTTTTATTCCGCGAAAATTCAAATGCGTAGAATTCCTCATTACTTTTTCTTGAATGCAAGAATCATTTATCCATAACTCAACCTACGCCAACTATGACCGGGTATGACGATGTATTTGGAGAAAAAAGCTGGATCTTTCATTTTCCCATTAAATTTTCCACCATTTAAAGTGCTAGAACATATGCAAGTTAGAATTATCGATTAGATTCCGGGAAAGAAATTAAAAAAAAACACATTTTAAAAGCGGCTGGAGGACGAAGAGAAAACTATAAAAATTTTAACGTGGGAGAACACGTATGCGCTCTATCACTCACGTAAACTGCAAGTCGTAAAACTTTTACAATAGTGGACCGGTAGTAAACCTTGTAACAATACTACGAGTTCCATTATATACCTAGAAAAGAGTATAAAAAGGAATATAACTCTTAAACGGTCGAGCATTAAACTTACACCCGTCATCTTGGAATAATTATTGATTTTTAAGGCATTACGATATTAAACTTGTCCTAGAGAACATCCAATTTCGCCGGGAACAACTTTGTTTAATGATATCTTGAATGAATGTAGAAGTGTTACAATTATCTTAAAATTACTAATTGATGGATTCTACAAGTGACACAGATTCTTTAAAAGGAGCATATCTGCAAGTGTCTACGCACACTGATAAAGTCGATTTCCAATACTTTATTTTGGCTCAGAATTGGTAATAATTGTATTTATTCATCAGCAAATATGATATCTATTAAAGCTATTTTAAGATGTGAAGAAAAAGGAATCCATGAGAAATAATACAATTTTTAATAGGAGCCTAAAGAAGCAGAAGATCAGTTAATACCGTAATAATCAACAAATAATGATAAGTTATTTTCGGGTTATGCGCAAGAT
Source organism: Ceriagrion tenellum (assembly GCA_963169105.1). NCBI lineage: Eukaryota > Metazoa > Arthropoda > Insecta > Odonata > Coenagrionidae > Ceriagrion > Ceriagrion tenellum. Next base: position 133,086,023 of record OY720637.1, read on the forward strand.
GCAATTGGGATTCATTCCTAAGTTTATTGGTTACAGATAAAAGTAATACAAAAAAGCTATAAAAGTCTAGATATCTATTACTAGCAATTTATTACGCTCCGCAACAATTGTATTCCATCAATGCTACTCTGCAAAGGTCAAGTTGAGGTTCCTTGAATTTAAAGCCCGCAAAATCTCTTAGTATATGTTCAAACACCCGGTCCCGAGTGCATCATCTTCATTTGCCCAGCGGAAACTGTGCTGAGTTCGGCTGAAATTATTTGGTTAGGCTTCTCCTATACATCGTGCAAGTACTCTATTTCTGAGCATGCATATTATTCATTTCTAGCATGTGCCTCTTCGACGGCTGGTAATTTGAAGAGGCGACCAACATCTAAGGACATTTTCACAATTGAGCATGGTGAATAGATTGTATAGTGAATAGATGAATGAATAGATTAGGTGAATAGATTATGTATAATTTATTAATGGGAGAAGGATGGAGAAAAATCCGGAATTACCCTGTTCCTTAACAAAGACGCCAAGTTTAAAGCCTAATCTGGCAAACGGGGAACTTAGCTCGCATTACCACCTCCATGGGCATTGTCACGTGGGGATTGAGAGCAACCATTTTCACAACCTTACGGACTTGAGTCCTGACATTCGGAATGCTATGATAATACTCAATAACCAATTCTAAAGAACCGATTCCTAATACAGCCTCATCATGCGAGACTGATGGTCACCTAACTCTTCCCCTGAACACGGTGGGCGAAGATATTTTCCTTTCCTCAAGCGATAAAAAAACAAGATCCCCGATCGATACCTTACCGTCTTTCGGGGCGGATTATTTTAATCTGCAAAAGGAAAAAAGGCCGTGAAAAAAACTTCTAATCATCATGAAAAAAACACTGAATAGGACCCTGGGGATTTTTTGGGGCCTGGAGCAGAAACCCATTAATCATCGGAACCCGTGATTTTTTCCAACGTTGTTTTTTTACCACGCTGCCCAAGAGGAGAGTTTAAAGGGTCATCCAGGGGGGAAAGTAAGCTAGTGCATCGGTATTAAAACTCAGGCGGCAGTTGCCACACGACTGCACGCTAAATATCGGGATCTTTGTTCCTTCAAGGGTTAAGTAGACGTTGTGACTTCAGCTTTCTCAATCACCTCCCAGCGGTTAGGGTGTGCAGAGGTGGAAATTTTGTCGAAACTGGACCATTTAAAAACGGTGTTTAAACGGCACACCAAAACATAAATAGTGAAGTAACATCTTCCAGAATGAGCAATTTGTACGGAATATTTTCGTGGCTAATGATACAATTATTACGAGAGATGGTCTCTTTCAATCGAGTTCATGAAAACAATGACTCGGCCTTGACATCACGTCACATTTGCTCAAGGCATGCATGGCAGTCCACGACGATTCGCGGCCATATTGGGCGAGGACTAAAATTTTCACACATTACGTTTTGCGACTTCGAAGTGATAGCGCGCTGACTTAGGTGTGAAACTAAAGATCTTATTGAGATATAACAGCCAATAAGTCGAATACTAGCATGAATAACTGGTATTAATTAAAAAATTAGCGGTGAAAATTGAGGTAAAATTTCAGATTTCATCCAATAATTAAGTAAAATTACTGAGGAGTAAAAAAAATAATCGTAAAGGGTGGTAAAGTTCGGCATTGGAGACAATTACAATGTCTAGGGTGGGACAGCTGGGACAAGTTTGAGAACGTCGGAAAGTAGATACGGCGCACGTCACAAACATAGAGCACCAAGACCACCGATAAATTTTACACACGAATGTCGACGCATTCACAAAAAATTCCACTCCTTACGTGTAATCCCTTTTCATGCGCCTAATGCAGTACACTTAGTACGATACCATATTGTAATAAGTATTCCCTTTGGTAAAGAAGAGATTAATTTCGACGCCGGGTTTCTCTTCAAACTTCTCCAAATCACAAGAATTCCTTCTCAGGAATCGATTTGCTAGGTCTAAACCAAAAGTGCCTCATTATTTATACGATTCTTCATCAAAACTGTAGCGCCTCTTCAGCTGTGTTTTTCACAGAGCTTCAAATGCAACGGCAGGTCCATCCAATGGGACGTGAAACGTTAAATTTCTCGCCGTATGTCATTTGGCATTAGTCTTTAATGACAAGTACCCTCTAAATGAGACTCTCCTTCATTTCTCAAAGAGTGAAGTCCTGATCAAGTAGTCTGCCATCAAATGGTGTCTATGATAAGAGTTTTTGGCCACCCCAACGAATTATTGCCGGCAAAATTACTCACTCCTCCCTCAATCTCCCGAAATTCGTCCTCCCAAACCCTCTAGAGGAAAATTCCAGGAATTTTAATGGCCCAGGGAGGAGATGGAAGTAAGGAGGGGGACAGTTAGTATTTCTTCCTTTCAGGGCACGTAGGATCGGGAGGAGAGAGGAGATAAAGAAAATCGAAGTCGAGGGCGCCCGGCGAAGGTGATTTTTATTGGAGGACGTAAAACTGCCTCTGGGGATAAAAGGTTGTTTGTATACAGTGGGGGTTGGTTCGGGAAAACATAAGAATGCCGGTGGAGGGTATACGCAGGATCCCGGTATCCAGGTGATGGAGAGTTGCCGGGGGACTTAGAACGGCTGTGGAGGAATGAGGGATAAAGTATTGGTTGGTCGCCACGCTCCACGGGTGGTTGCCGCGGGTTAAGGCGTTAAAACGAAAGGAATGTGGGACCGGGTCAGAGGTTAAAGGGTAACGGGAAGGTTTGAGGCAGGAGGTTGGATTTACGATATCAGAATTTCATGATCGCATCGAGATAAACTTTTTCTTCGCGCCGTTGTGATTCATGGAATTCCTCTACATATTGAATACCGCATTTCGCCTTGTATCCTCTCTTATACTAGCTATATGCAATAAGTGCGGCGATTAAAATAACAAATGGCTAGAAAATTATAGTTTTTCCCGGATTAATGTCAATGCATTGCAATGAAGCATGGTCCCTGTTGCGGTCCCTGGGCATTTTGGTGCATAAGAGACGCGGGGGTAGAGAAGGTGCGAACGTGGTTTGTGGTACGGTGAGGAAAATTTAGGTGAGTAGTTTGGGAGGGAAGGCAATGCCGGCATGCCGTGGGATGGTTGGTAAATAAAGGGTTACGGTTTGGCCAATGGATAAAGGTTTACGAGGGTGGAAGCAGAAAAGAGAAGGAACGATGAGTGCTTCTTAGGACCTGCACTTCTCTCCGGGCCACCAACTTCAAGCGTCAAACACAGTTTTCTTCAAGTTAAACCAAAAAGGGGTCATGGTCGACGTTGATGTGGTGTACTCTCTTTTGGTGGCTTAAATTGTTTTCATAGCCTAGCCGATTAGCTAACTTTTGAAATAATTTCCGGCAACATCTTTGAAGATGATAATAATTCCGCATAAGATGTACCCGTTGACAAAACCTAAGTAGTAAAAACTGCCTTCACTCTTTATTTCTGTGGCAATTTATACTTCGTTACGTGGTTGTAACTGTCGCAGTCTCTCATACTAAATAAAAAAGGAATGAGAAGAAATTAATTTCACGAGAACCAATTTTTTTAAGCATCTTCAATTTTCCAGCATTTTCTGTGGGATACCTCTTCCCTTGCAGACACGTATACTGCTGGCAAGCAAATAATTTGAAGTGCGGTAAGGAAGCTTTCATTTGAATATTTTTCGTGAGTTATTCGACGCGTCTATCCGATACATGCACCTACTGCTGAATAGTCCAAGAATATTCATTCTTCGCATATTCACAGGAATTTCACCGAAATCTACTGTCATAGTCGTTAAAAGCAAAATAACATTGCTAGTGAAAAGCATACGACTTTCCTTTATTATCTAGACGACAGACGTGTTATCTAGAGACAGTCAAAAGATCCATCAAACTTTGTGACTTACACAAAAATATCTTAGGTATTGGGACACTTTTTGAATTTGCGTTCAAATACGGTGATTTAACAGGCGTGCTTAAAACAAAGTGTTTCTTATGCCTTTTTCACACCTGTAGAGCAGCGATAATCCTTGTGTTACACACATCTTAATCAAATCTATATGACAGTCGCATGTTTGGCATCCCCTAAGTATTGCTTTACATCGTATCATGTTTATGGGAACCTAAGGTAACTTTAATTATGAATTCCCTCCTTCCTTTACAAGAATACCAATTATTAATTTAACTCTTCCAATTTAAAATTTAATAAGTACACTCAACTGAAGATTGCCTTACGTTTATGTGGTTGAGGCTCCTTTTAGTTTTACTTTTCATGAAAAAGAAGAGAAATTGGAAAGAATAAAGAGAAGTGACAACTGAGCCACGTGGCACCGATAAATATGTCAGAAACCGAACGCTTCACATTGCTAGACAAGCTGGATCATTTACTTCGTACAGCGCTATGCTACTACAGCCTGCGCCTAATAATGTAAAATATTTAACTGTTAACCTTTCTGAATACTTGCGATAGTTGTAGATCCTTCAGTTTATACGGAAGTATAACGAGGATATGCGTATAAAAACGCTGGAAAGCATCACCTGCATTAGTAATTAACCAAAATAAAAAGCTAAAATGGCGTGTAAAAATGTCTTTATTCGGTGGATTTTGACCCATTTTTAAGTACAATTATGTTATGCTTAATATCAATTATGATTTGTTTTAAGTTGAAGAAACTAGCAAATATACGCCCATGTCAAAGCAAAATCGGTAAAAACTATGTTCTGCGGCTGTAACATTTTATGGAAGCTCATAATTTATGGGGCACATAATTATTTATTTTATTCTTGAAAAAACGTTTTTATGGTTTCCCAAAACTCAACTGATAACAAGTCAATGTGTTACAGTTCCTCAATCGTGTTTGGTGTCCTTCCATTCTTCTGTTGAAATCATCTCCGTGCAACCATCCTATGCTATCACTCACTCCCGTTCTAATGTAAATATCTTTGATGAAGGAAATTTCTTAGTTTCTTGTGAATTGGGGGAGAATGCCTAATTGGTTTCATCGTCGACCTTAGTCGGTGACCGTCCTATTTCGAGTGACATTTTACTGAGGAAAAGAGAAACTTAATAACTGTGGTTTTTCTGTGATGAGACAAAATAAATAGATGCCCATCTTCATCCCACTCAGCACATATCACTCATTAGAATTGGAATATCACAAATGGATAAGATTGAATTTTTTCCTCTTTTAGAACTCGGCTTATGAAAAACGGTGATCGCTGCTGCTTTACACGAGTCCATGCTGTATTTCACGCTACTCAAAAGGCATTAAGATCCTTTTATACCCATTAAAATCATATAGACCTGGTTTTACGCTTCAAAAGTTAGGGAAAAAGAATATCTCATGGACAGAGATCGGTGTGGGCCTGAGTTTATTTTAGGAAAATAATAAAATACAGTAAATAAATCACTCTAGTATTTTATATATTGAGCCGTAATGCTTTTATGAATCATTTAATTAATAAATAATGAAATCGGGAGATAAAAGTTTGAATTTTACTAACATTGTCACATTGCCACTGCATATATATATTTAGTGATAATAACTGGTGTTTTCAGACGTAACTTCATGGTATCTCTTCAATATATTACCTTCCATATACAATGTACGAAATATTTTCCAGTACCTGAAGATGACTTTGAACGTCGAAACTTGGGTCCTTCTAAATAAAGTTTTAAACAAATAAAGAGTCATTGGCTTTCATTATCGCTTCAATATGCCACATAACTAGAGTTGGACTATAGATACAGATGGGTGCAGGTGAAAAAAACCTGCTTCCTTCTCATATCATTTATGCCAGCTGGTTCTAAACTCATCGAGATTTATTTCTTGATAAAGAGGTTTATACCGATGAACTTTCCTTTGACTTTCTCCAGAAATTATTTTATCGAAATTCAAAATATTTGGATTCCTTTAGGCCTGTTTATAGCTGGCCCGTACTGCGAGTCAATTTAAGGACCCCACCCCTCCGATCCTCCAACCCCCGGCAAGGTTATGGGTTTTTTAGAACTTGAAAGCCCAAGCTCGACTATGAATTAATATAAAAATGTCATCAAAGTTCTGAAGATAATGATTAGTTAAATGCAATTGGATTGGTGGGAAGACTACACCACTGGCTTCAAATTCTGAGGGCCCGAGTTTGAACCTAACAGTAGCTGAACTGTTTCAGAGGCCTTCCATTCCTACTTGAGTGCCATCAGTAGAGCACGGCAAGAGTGCATCTCCGTTCTTTGAAAGCGATTTTGCACCGCAAACCCCTTGGCGCTTATTATAGACAGTCAATGGTCACGCTGAATCACTCTGTAAAATTTTATTTCTGGATAAATTCTTCACTTACAAACTGGGGATTTTTATTCAAGTTTTGCAAATGACCTGGGCTCTAGGAAGTCTCAACCAGCCAAGATTAGCTACCAACTAACTGAACACGATTAGATGAATCTATATTAAATTATGGCGAGGCTAAAATTCTTAAACCTGAGGATATGGAAAGTCCATAAACTGTGAAGAATGCTAAAGCAATATCTGCTTTATATCGATGTTCAGCCGTTACTAAAATTTGAAAATTTAGAGGCATCAATACGTTTGTAACTCTTCTCTTCGAAATTTAATGAACCAAATAGCCAGAAATTTTGAGATTTAAAGCTCAACTTAGCATGTAACCTAGATTACATAATAGGAAAATTAGCAAAATACTAAGACGAGAAATGATAATTATGATTCTCTTCTGTATGAATAGAACTTATATGTAATTTCTTACATTCGTCACTCCCGTTAAGTATCAACGTGAACTTTTGCTAGTGTGAAATAAAATACAGTCTACGGCAGCTTAGACGCAACCATTTCCCGCACCACATCTAAGGGAGGATAGACAAACCACAGAAATAAAGGTGTCCCTTCCTGGGTATATTTTCGTTCAGAATAGGACGATCACCACCTAGAATCAAGATAAGGGAATGACTATTAAGCGGAATCAAACTAGCAATCGCCTCCGATGTACAAAGGACGGAACAAATTTCCTCCATCAAAGCTCGGTACATGGATGAGGATGTTACAATGGGGGATAGGAAGGGCGCGAGGATGAAATTGACTAGGAGAATGGAGAGCTACCAAACTCTAATGAGGAATAACTACAATGTACACTTGCTATAAATATAGTCTTGTGAAACCAACCAAGTATATACCCTATCATTAAATGTCAAAAAAGCACATATGAAGCTTCAATTAAACGTATTTGTTTCGAAACGTAATCGTTAAAAATTTTATTAAACATTGGTGAATGTTTGTTACATCAAATCAATGTCATTAACAACTGACAATCATAATTCCAATTAATTACCAACTGATAATCATAATACCAAATAATAATTATAGAAAACTGATCACATTAACAATTGACTATAATATTTCAAATCATTCCATAATTTTCATTTTTTCAATAAAAATGTTTCCACTAAATAAATCCGCAACATATTTTCCATGAAAGATCGGGAGATGGAAATACTCAACGAAAGCAGGGACGTGTAAATATGTATCTCGAACGACAAATTCAATGATTGCCATTTTTCTATGTGTTCGGCATACGCCAAAATTAAGAAAGAGGTGTTTCCCATCACAAAGAAAGATAAAGTTACGGTGCAAATAAAATAATAAAAGGCAAAGCTAAAGTCTTCAGGCGTCATTAGCAGAAACGGGAAATAAGTGATAGAGCACTTATTAAAATAATACCCAGAAGACCCTCTTTAATGCAGCGACTTTTTATATTTTACTAAGCAGGATAAATAAACACAAAAATGCATATAAAGAGGATTGTAAGTTGGTGGATAGGCCGCAGAATATATGAGGAGGAAGTAGAACAGAACTAGATGGAGCTGAGAATTGGAAACGATAGAGGATAAGGAATGCTAGATAGGTGATCGAGACTTTTTATAGCGGTAATATGCTATTTTTTGCTTCCCACTGCCTCCATCCCTTTTAAAATCACCTAATATCTGCAAATATAGAGAGAAAAATAAACAATGGGCTACAGGAACCGGGAGTGGGTCTCGCAGGCAAAGACACAAAGGTATTTATATGGGCGAGCTTTTGAATAAGTAGTCTCTTTCTCCACAGCGTCAAAATAACGCGCGTGTAAAACAATTAAATAGATAATTTTAATATAAAAGAGACATTTTTAACTGTACAGTGAAAAAATAAGAGATAGAGGTCTCAGCCTTCTATATAATGAAAAAGCTTCCGAGGAAAAACGCCGTGAAACTTCCCAAACGCCGGGAACGTGGATGTCAAAAACGCAAGAAACGTGCCAAATATACACGTAATGGAGACTATTGCATATTCAATTGGATGCAAAACTGGAAAAAAGAACAAATGAATGAAACTTGAAATGATAAATAATGATAATATGTTACTTATATATTTTGGAATACGAACAAGGGGTACATAAACAAAAATATTTGACATGCCGACGAGGTACAAGCATATAGGAGTGTATATCGTGGCATGTTGATAGTACTATCATGTCTTTGCTTATTTATTTATGTATTCACCTTCCTCTCTTCTCTTCTCTTCTTCCTCTCTTCACCTCTTTTCCTTCCGATGTTCACGGATAAATGGAAAGGAACGCCCCAAGGGAGGCAGCTAGCGCGGTCCTTGAGAAAAAGATGCGTAAAAGGGGCGTGGCATCCTTTCTCTGAGTGAAGTAGGAATGCAGAGAAAGATTGTGAGAAAGTGGAGGTGTTTGACAGGAAAGGGGACCACGATGATGACGGTAGTGATATGGATAACGGCTGCAGGGTGGGAGAGTGGAGAAGGGAAGGGTGAATGCTAGAGAGATAGCAAGAGGGACAAGCTGCATGAAAAGAACCCATTTCGAGGGGACAAAATAGGAGATGGCGATGGGGTTGCGGGGGAGGAGAGAGAGAGGGGGAGGATGCTAGGAAGAGCGTTGGCGGGGAAGAAAGAGATGGGAAGAGCGTTCGACCGCATGATGAAGTGAGATGCTGGAAAATGGAGAATGGCTGGCTGGCTGGATGTTTAAGGGGCGGGTGAGGGGGGGTGGGAAATTTGAAGTGATGAACCGCGAGAGATAGGGACGCAGACGCGGGCTGAGCGCGACGGGACGCGGAGAATGAATAAAAAAGATGTGGTATGCCTTGAGTGAGCGTAGGCCAAATAGGGAGTCGGGGATGAAGTGCGGAGAAAGGCATCGGAAGAATTCAGATACAAGACTATAATACAGATATCAGCTCACCTGCCAAAGCTGTAAGGAAGGATTGAATTTTTTTTACGAGAATGCGAAAGAGTTCTAAACATTCGCATAAAAAAAATGACGGACCACTGAGCTTGGAATCATGCGAATAAAGTTAATCGTTTATTGACAATTCTATAAGATGAGAACATACGTATTAATACCCCTTATTAAACTGCAAACTAATACTAGGATTTAAAAATAGATGGACTCTATACTGATTTAATTTCAAACAAGGTTTATATTTCATATAATACTAACTGCAAAAGCATTGGCACTCTCTAATACAAAGGAGATATAATTTGATTATAGTCATTAAATTATTGACACATGCAATAATTTTAAATTAATCTGTTTCTCGTTTCGGAAACTCAAGGGATACGCATAAGATTTATGAAAAATGTTTGCGGAGTTAAAATATGGGTAGAAGAAAATAAAGCAAAAGATGTGCACATAAGCGTAGTAATAGTGAGTGCATAATAACAAAATTGATTATATGAGGATTAAACAGTGTATGAGCAAAATTGTAGACGGTAATTAGTTTCCCATCTATCGTAAGTAAATTTCTGGATTAATATTTTCTATCACTTACAAGTCACTGTCTGATCTATAATAATGTCATCACATTTTGAAAAATGAAAGCAAAATAAGGAGATCATTTATAATTCCTTATTTACTCAATACTGATTATGACCGTTAATCCTTCTCAATTATTTCAATGAAAATTCTCTATACGCATTAACTAAATATCTATAATCAATTATTAAAGTATTTTAAGCGAAACATCCAGGAGGCTTCTCAATTTCTCTCACTACGAAAGGAAACCTCTCGGCTGTATGATGAAGCGGCTTGGAGGAAAGTGGGGAGTGTCTGGCTGGATAGTTGGTGAGTAGAGGCCGTAAAATGATGAATTGCCACGGATGGCATTGGGGCTGGGAGAAATGAAGCGGTAAAAGACGCAGTGCTTTTGAGTGGCCAAAGGCAAAGCAGGAAACAGAGGGTGGAAATGCGGGGAAAATACTTGAAAAACTTTAGAAATTCGAAACGGTGGTACAATAAAAATCCTCAAAAATCTCGACTGAGTGCCAAAATATTAAAATTTCAACAGAGTATGCTGTCTAAAACAGCTACTTACTCGAAGTTTCTACTTTTGTATAGCAATGCATGATCAAGAAATGGATTAAATGCAAAGTAAATAGCCTGATAACGGGAAGATGGGAGTTAAAGATTCTAACAGGTGCATATTTGCGTGGTTTATGTAACGCAGCTCGGGTCTGAATGATTCCTCCGTTATAGGGATCTTTTAAACTTTCAGAGTAGAGTTTCAGAGTAAACACCTTTCAAAATTTTATATGGATCGTTTAAACACAAAATTTGAAACACTAATAAGACCATTAGCTATTAGATATAAAACTGCAGATAAAACTTACTCCACGGGTAATTTCAAGCATACGTGATAGAAATTTAGTTTGAACGTGAGATAATAATAATCCGCCACTATAGGTTATGTTTACCGTTAGATAATGATATTTGTTTACACTGGCCAGCCAAAAACCCGAGATGAACTCTTAGCCAGCTTCGAGCTCATCGTGAGTAGTGAATCGGTTTTCTGTTCTTCCAAGTGCCAAGCTTGACCATATTTTTGACTCGGCTAGATGAGTACATATAATTTTTAAATATTTAAGTAAAAATACGACCACGGAAGGGTAAATACCAAGGAACAAACTTTTTTTCATTTATTTTGAAGGAAATCACACGCGAAAGATTGCAGCTCAATTAATTCTTGAAAAAAATCTTAAAATTCTTCTCGTTGTAAGAGGTATTTACAGGCAAAACAGACATTAAAATCCAGTTTAAGGCAAATGTTAAAGCTTGCGTTCCCCTCCGGATGTTATCATTGGTCGTCCAATCCTAAGATTGGTTGACTGCAGCCCTCCTTCCTTCCCTATCTAATGCTAGTTCCCTTACCTCCTGGTATCTCTTCCTATGTACTTTCCTCTTTGTTTGGTCCATGAACTTATTCCTGGAACTTATTCCTTACTCTGTGAATTTTTCCCTCAATTTTTCCTTCAATTATGTTCTTCACAAACTCATTGAGTCTCAGAGTGTGTCCAATCCATCTCGTTCTTTTTTTCTGCATGGTGTTCCATCTGATCCTAAGGACTGGGCCTCCTCTTCTCTTCTGTACAGCTGATCATTCCTTATTTTGTACGTTACCGTGAGTCCGTTTGTCCTCCGCCTGTATTAATTATATTTGATAATTACGTGAATTGGTAAAATACGGGTATTGGATTATTTTTAATTCAACAAATAGGAATTTATAACAACGGAAACTAAATTTCAACCAGCAAACTGATTGATCATCCAGCAAAGGCTGTAGTAAACTTAATTTTTTCAGCAGTGCCTGAGAAAACATCACCAAAATCAATCTATACTACAATCCTGAGGGGGAAAATGATCATCACAAAAATTCAAAGGTAATCGATACTGATTTGGAGCTTATATCGTTTACTGGAACTGCTATCGTATATTTTTTCATAAATAATGAAGCATTCCTCCAATTACGTAAGTTGGAAAAGATCGGAGATGTTGAGCAAAGTTTTGAGCCCTTAATTATTATTCACACCAGAGTTCATTCATGAGATGCTAAGCAAATCTTGTTACAAATTCTGTTGAACATTGCCGGAAGAATGGAAGAGCACGAGGAAAAAGAAAAGCTCCGCCATTAAAACATCACCATCTGTTATTTGGATAATGAAGACCTATGGACCTGTCATTAAATTAAATATGTGACCATATTCTAATATAAAAATAGAAAAAGGAAATCCGAAATAATCCTATCCTTTTCTATGAAAATTATCACAAACTGTTACTGGAACGCATATCTGCTTTTGAAAGCCATTTCCAGAGCATGCGTAGTAAAAATAAATAAAAAATAAGACACTAACCTCGAACTGAAGGCTTTTGAATTCTTTTACAAAACACTATATTTACATATGCTAATTAATACGGCCATTTTAAAGATATAGAGAATTTTAAATTAGAAGCATACAAAAGTTGGAGTCAACGCACGACAATTCATTTCATTTTAGCCACTATATTCGCAATATTTGACACGAAGATAATATTTTATGATGTGTTAGTCCTTTCAGTTACATTAATACTTTGGAATATTGGGGGAATGTGCTCTAATCTATAATGTTATACCTCTTTTGCAGGCAAATATATTACTAGCAAGAGTCCAATAACTTGAAACTTTAAGCAGTTTTTCATATTATCGGTTAAACTTTTCGTTTTTCGATCCTCCACAGAAAAATGTTTAAGTTTAGCTGAGGATTCAGAGTATCTACGGAAGAGGATACAAATGAATATCAACAAAGCTGATTATTTTAATTTTTAATTAACAAAGGATCTATTCTACGTGAAAAAATGAAGTGATATTTTAGTTTAGCATACATTTAAGGCCCATTTAGACTATATCTAAAGATCGTGAGTATTAGATATCGTTTAAGGAAAAGTTATGCTATCGTGTAATTCTTATGCAATATTTTTATGACCAAAACTATGTTTCATCAATTTTTCCTAGGTTCCATATCCCTGTAAAAATACTTTAAATTGAGAAATATTCAGAGAAAAAACTGCAAGATTTAAAATGGAAAATGAACACTGAGGATTTGAATTTATATTTGGTTCTATATTAAAAGAGAAAATGGCTGTATACTAAGAAATAATAAGAAAAGATAAATACAATTATTTTGAATATCTTTTTAGCATAATAGCGTAGGAGTAGTATAACATTCAATTCTAAGGTATTCTCAAAGTTTGAAAAATGTAGAGATAAAATTATACGTGAGTGAAACAGTAAATACCTCCTTTCTTTTGCGACACACTTAGTAGCAAATATTTGCCCGGACTAATAGTCTTTGAAGCCAAGGAACACACAAGTTCTAAAGCTTTCTTTCTTATGCTTCCATTGTAGAGAAGCACCTTTTGATCTCTCTGGGTGTACTTGTGGGCAAGTTGGGAATTATAGCTGGAATTATTGATGCTCAGGAAGACGATGTTCTTGAAACTTTTGAAGTGAAGACGTGCCGCAAGGCTCGCCATTAGGTGCCGATCGCGCCGTTCCTTTTCCGATGAATAGTAAGAGCGCGGAAGAAGAAGGAAAACTTGACGGAACTTGGTTGATTCGACGGAGTTTCATTCTTTTGAAGCGAAATAATAAAAGCTTTTAATACAGATGAAAGCGATGCGGTAAAAGTGATGCAATGAGGCACAGCGTGGGAAGAGGGTGGTTGAAGCAACTTCAAATAAGTTGAAAGGGTAGATAAAAAGATGGGAGGGTATGGTAAGGAACGACTTAAATTACACAAATGGAAACTTACAAGTTAAAATTTCAAGTCCGTAATAAAGAACAATGGGAATAATGAATGAATGGTATAAAAACAATTATTTATTCTACAATTGGGAAAAAACTCGCCTTTCAGCATGACATCTCCACGATTATTTCCTTCGAAGAGCGTAAGGGCTAAAAGCCTGTGCAAATCTTGCAGTCCAAGCAAAATATTTTTTTCAAGAATTACCAGTTTCAAAATAGAGAAAATACACGGAAAATTAATCTTGTATGAAAAATACAAGAACTAAAACACAATATCCTTACTGGCATATATTTTTCTTAAGCGATCTGATTTTTTGGGTGTACAGGCAAAGTGAATATTAATCCCTTTCGTTTCTCGATTTTTAGTTTCTTATAAGTACAAAAGGGGAATGATATTTTCCAAACTTTTTTCTTTCATAAATTTTTCGATGGAATTACTTTTCATAGTGTTATAAGAAATATAACGCAATGACAAAATTACTTTTCTTTTTGAGCGACTATATAACAGAATCAATAAATCAGGTATATGAGCAATCCGTTCATTTTTCACAGTCGAAAAATATTTTTTGACAACTAAAATATCTCTTTTCCCAGTTACTCAGCTAAATGACGATCTTTTTAAGTAGATATGCATTTCAATAGTTTCAGTGACTTAAAATGCTCATGATGGAACATACTAAAGTAGCTGCCGCTGGCACAGACCTATCATTAAATGTGAGTAATAATTACAAAAGGATATGGTATTGCAATGTTTGAAAACCTGTATAGATGAGCAACAGTTTTAAATTAGATGAATAAAATAAATCAACTGAAAAACAGAAATTTGTAATTAAGAAGCTATAATACGGTTATGTAGTATATCTCCTCTTTTCAGCTTTCCATAAAAACCGTCGACACCACCAGGAAAGCGAAATTTAATATTTCGGCATCTATACTGAACTAATTTGAAGCTAAAAAAGGATTGTGAACGAAAAGTGCCTTAAAAATATATTTCAAATCAGTTGAGCATGATGTTAACCAAATGTAATAGACATCTAATCTGTCAAAACAAATATGGCGAATATTGAATAAGTACGCCTAAAATATGTTGAATGACTTGGCATAAATTTAAAAAGGATTCTTTGTTTTGCGTTTCATTTTTTCGACCTTTGTAGATATGAATTACTTAAGCAACCTACTGAGGAAATGGAAAATATGATTTTTAAAAGGAAAAAGAGTATGCTAGGAATAATCCCTCGTTGGTAATATATATGAGAGAAGATGTCGAGGGGCAGAAAATAACTAATCGTCTGAGAAGTAGATGACTTAGGACAGATCTCTAGGTGACTGAGTAGAAAGCAGGAGAATAGAATGTACATGCTAGAAATAAAGTTAATGAAAATATTTGATGATGTTCGAATGATTGGGACGTTATTTGACTGGAGTGCTGTTAAAATGAAGTTAAGGTCTATGCCTTTCCTCATTTTATGATTACACTTAGTACACAATAGTATATAACTGTATCGTTATCCATACGCTGAGAGTGACGTATTTTACCTGATATCAGAGCAAGATGGAAAGGAGAGTACAGCGTCAAACTCCTCAGACTTTTGGGTCAGTTTCTATCAGGAATTGCCGTACTTTGATTGACAGTTGAGTCAGACGGTATGCTAATAGCAGAAGGTAATAAATGTAGTATTCGGAAACATTAAGGATAGACGGGCAGGTTGGTCAAGAAAGGAATAACGACAGTAAGTAAAAAATGGAGAGAAATACGGTGAAACTATTGGCCAGCTCTGAAAGTAAAGAACCAACGAGTCCACAATTTTTATGTAATATCCAGCAAACATAGAGCTGTACTTGCAGTTATATTTACAAGAAACATTATCAGAAATTGAGGTACCTTTAAAAATTATCCATCGCCTCCAGTTGTAAAATCTGACTCCTCCAGATGGGAATTCACTGCTCTAGCCAGCACTCCTTCCCAACCCCAAAATTGAACACTTTTCTTCAATTTCTTTCTCTTTCAAAATTGAATCTCATTTCTCAAAGTGAAACATTTATTCAGCATAAGATATGAAAGCGGAGGAAAGATAGGAAGATGTAATTGATTTCTCCGGGATAATGAGTCAATTAATAATAAAGCATGGACCATCAATATTTTAAGAAATGCAGAAACCCTTTCCACAAACCACTGATATATAACTTCCAAATCTTGAATAAATGCAGGAAATAGTGTCAAAATTAAGTGCATGAGTTTTCAATGCATATGATAATGGGCCAAAGATTTTCATTCCCATTAAACGGGACATTTAAGTCATAATTAAACTTGAAATTTCCAAGAGAAACGGTCAAAAGCGGCATAACGTAAGTAACCTTGCAAACTGCCCCGTAAAACGTCCCGGAGAAATCAATCGGCTTAAGAGAGCCGGGTGGTAAATGGGAGGAGAGGCGATAATGGGATTGGGAAGTGAAGATAAATGGAGAAAGATAATGATGAAGAATGAGGCTGAATGGCTGGGAGAGGCCGAATTGAGTACATAAAATGCGTTCTAAGGAATATAAAAACACCTCAATGGGAAATAAAAACGGCTATGTATCTGAAGTGTTCCGTTATAACAAACGCGGCAAATAGTATGAAAAAGGAATATTTCGAGGTGATTTAAACTAAATAATACTACTCCTAATAGTCAATGGATTTAACGTTAAAGATAAGGGCAATATGTCATCTCTTATGAGGCGCAAACGAACTTATTTTCGAAAATATATGCCGCGAAAGTTAAAACACGTTTTGCACATATATATTACTCCTGGAAAAAGGTGATTAATATTTTGCCTTAGTCAAATTTGCATTACTTACGCTTTCGCATTGCTGTGAAACTTTCATAATTTTAAGGAATTTTACTCTTCATTTTTAAGCGTATTTTGCACGAACCAAATGGTTTACAATGAAGCCTTAAATATGTGTTTAGGTACCTACTGATGATTTAAGCGTTAAATAAAAATTTTCCGTCACCAACAATAATTATGCTACTCCTACTATCTCGCTCAAAGTATCTTTGGAAGTTCTGTGGCAGCATTTTACTTGCCAACCATTGTTGATTATAATAGATTATTGCTCCGGGCGTATTTCTCTTGATAGGACCTCAATGATTTTTTTTACACTTGATCTATTTTAAAATTATCAGTGTACATTATCCCTCTCTTATGCCTAGTATCTCCACTTTTCTCTTCCCTCTTCCCCATTTTCCTCGAATTCTAGTTCTCAAAATAGTCTTCATTATCACATCCCCATTAGTTACATGGTTCTCTTTGGTTCCCTAAAATACATTTCAGTCTTTTTTAAAGCAGCCTACGACTGTTTTAACCACATCATTGAGAACATTATCATTATACCTGTGTATTATCTTAGGCCATCCTAAGACAATAATCTAAACATGAGCATGCAACAAGATGAAACGCAATATATAACAAATGTGTTAGTAGGAAAATATGTGAAAAGTACACAGAAGCTAGATACAACAAAATATGCATCAATTATTATTCTGAAATAACGAGTTCAAGTTAATTTTAAAGATGGTGGATTTGATTATGCACGAATGAGACCTGCACGATGTAAAGTACCTACGCTTGTTAGTATATCTTGATGGCGCTGTTACTGCAATTGGTAACTTCAAAAAACTTAAGTCAAAAATTAAAACGTTTTTAGTATATGACGCAATAATAGAACGTAGGGAATTTCAATAGTTTCAACCGTGACTTTGTCAAACTTATACATGGTCAGAAATTTAAAAAAATTTGTAAGTTTTACGTAGAGTATTTATTGTACGACCTGTTTTGTTGAATATTCGACATCATCAGGTGATGATATCGACCGGTCGTACAATAAGTACTCTACGTAAACATTGCAAAATTTTGTTAATCCTGAGCATAAAATTGGGAATTACGTTTCTCAATATCAACTTAGGATTGCAAAGATATATGAATAAAATTAATCGTCGACGGGCTTACTTTGTGGAATTTTAACATGGTTTGGAATAAAATAACTTTTTACTTTTCCTCACAGTTTATAACTTTCAACCGATTTCAACGCAATAGCGTCATTTTCAAGAGGTTACTAAACCTCTTGTAAGTAGCCTATAGTAAGCAATTCTTCTTTAGTAACCTCTAGAAAATGACGCTATTGTGTTGAAACCGGTTGAGGATAATAAACCGTGTGGAAAAGTACAAAGTTATTTCATCACCAACCAAAGATATATGCGACTAGGAAGTGTCGGGCAGGATACGAGGGTTTGAGTCGCAAAAGAAGGTCAGAAAGGGAGTGATGGGGACTGCGGAGTGAGCAAAGGAAGAGATATGAGCGGGGATAAAGGATGGCTGGCCAGGGTGGAGCCTGGGTGTCTACTGGGAAGAGACGACAGGGGAGCGGCCCTTCGACAGCCATGATTGATGGGGTTCGGTAAGGGCGTGTTTAATGCCTCCTTCCCCCACCCCCACTAAGAGCCCATAAAAACACAGGCCGCTGTTGCCCCACTCTCCATCCCTAACCACCTCCTAAGCATCACAAGGAGGGAAAAAGAGGTGATAACACGGGTTGTCTTTCAGCGAGTTTCCTGCACGACGACACGGAAATATTGCCAATGATGCCTTCAGGGACGAAGAGACCTTGGGAGCAGGACAAAGGAGCATTCATCGGGAAACATTCCCCTGGTCCTAAGATTTTATGCACTGCGGATGAATTTTTGCCCGGTCACACGGCTGATCAGAATCTCTATATCTGACTTAATTTCGATGGAAGTCTCATCAGGTCTCCTGCGGCTTTTCAGGGTGGACGGGCCGGCACCAGAAAAGCTTTTATTCCTGGGAGGAGAGGTTCCCGCTGATTGTTTAGCAGACATATTCTTTCCAATAAATTTTTCTGCAACTAATGCACGAAAATCCATATAGTGAATATAAAGGTGGTAAACATAACAGAAAATGTCGAGAGTATTGTAAAGGATAAATCATTCATGCACAAATTCCGTATTTATAACCTAATTTGACCGCCATGAAAAAATCTGGCCTTGATAAATTTTGATAAAAAAATACAAATTTTGACTCATTAACATTTTCGCGAGCGGTAAGAGAATGTACGCGTAATAAAATAGTAACGTACAATGCTCAAGTTACAGTAATACCCTGAATAAAAACTTAACATTCCCATTCCTAATAATTCCGAATGTATTGCTTGCGCACAAATTATATGCATTGATGTATTGATTGCGCACAAATTATATGCCGCTTCTGCTACAATTAATAACAGAGTTTGATTAAGGCATACAGCTGTTTATGAAAAGTTTCAAAGCCAAAGGATGACATATAAGTAATTAAGTTTTAACTATCTACACTCCTATAATTCATTTCACGGAGGCTGAATTAATTTTTTCTCTTAGTCTGTCATTTTTTAATTAGTAGTTTAATTCAAAATACATTATGTAAGGTGTCTGAATGTGTCCTATAGCTTTTGCTAGGGATTTTAGTTCAAAGTTAAGGTAACTGATTTATTAGAGAAACAATTAGAATTAAAACTGACTTATAAAAAACGAATGTAACCCATTACTACGGCTCTCAGAAATCAACAATAGCTAAGTTATCTTCATTCATTACCAGTAACAAAAAATGTTTACCAATAAAAATAACTTAACATATAAAGCGAATTCTAAAAATATGTAGAATTTAATTTCTGACGGCATTTTCCACGCCTAATTCGAGAATCAAAAGTCCAAAAAACGTAATCTCACGGAAATTGAATTTTTCTTTCCCATTGTTGCTGAATAAAATTTCAACATAAAAGGAAACAAACTAAGGTTTAGAGAAAAGAGTTCCAAAACTTTGCCTTCGGAGAGAAGTGAATAAAAGCAATGCAAAATCCAAGAAACACAAAGAGGAAAACGGCTGGAATAACTTACAAAGGCAAAGGAAAATATGGATTTGCAGATTGCTTACACATGATTCAAGATAAAGTATTGACATAAATTAAATTCATTAGATTATTTTTAGCTGAATTTTTCCTTTTTCAGGTTATACTAAGACGAACTCAGGAAAACAAGACTTAAATACAAACTGAACTGATAGCGCATATTTTTGGCTCATTTCGGAAATTTTTCTTCGTTAAGCGGCAAATATCATATAATGTAGCTATTATTGTCACAATATTGATATTAGCTTGTCAATTACTTATAAGGTTTTTTCATTTTTTCCCCTGCATTGTACAGTGGTGCCTAATTGTCACTACTACATGGAGAAAGTTGGTTTATTTCTTTCCAATCCAATTTAAATAGTACATTTCAATGTCCTTTCTCAATGATAGGTATAGAACTCTTTTATAACTAAAATTTCAATAAACTGCCATTTTAATGGTTAATATGTTAATAATAATGGTTATAAACAACTTGGTTGATCCCGTAGTGTCCTTCCTCGTTCAGTTTACTCGTTATCCATCGGGTACACAAGCTTTTAAAAACAGACTTAAATTGAATAATAATATTACGAACATAGAGTAAATATAAAGAGTAAAATATTCCATTAATTAAAGCATAACTGAAAAATGCAAACACAAAATGTTTGAAAGCCTCCAATGCATTCAAAGTTTGTTTTTCTCCATTGTGACAACCTAACAATCATTTCTTCGCCAAACCACATCAGGCAACGCTATGGCTGTGATAAAATTCCGAGATAATTGTGCTAGGTGGCACAATTATCTCGGAAGTTATCTCGGTTGAAGTGATTTTTCAGCAGCCATTTCGGTTTCATTTTACCATCACTTAACCTTTCCCACTCCATCGCAAATCATAGAACTTTCTTATTTTTTGCGTTGTCCCAATTAGACACCCTGAGGTTCCTCGATTTAAGAGTATTGATATGTATTGCATGTTGGTACTTCCATAATTGGGATTAGAGGAAGACATGTCTACATACACAACAGCTTTTTTTGCTGGTAGCACATTAATAAGAAACTAAAGTTAGCAAACTTCAAGAGGCCAAGTACTTCGGTGACAGGTGCATCGCGCTCAGCAAGCGTAGGAGAGAGTGACTTGAGCAGTACATGCAATTTCCAAGGAAACACGCTTTTTCGACCTGGGCCGGAAGAGATTTTTCAATGATTTTGGAAATTTCCAACTAGGATCTGTAACTGTTTTTTTAGTGGCTCCGGCTCTATCATTAGAGATGAAAAATAGAGGAATAAGCTGTCTGGTGAAAGCTGTGCACGCCGATACGCTGTCATTTAATAAAGGCAATTGGCATTGTACATATATGACATTCCACCGATGTTGTTCATATAATTACCTTTGTACCTTGTATTAACACGACACTTGACTGCAAAATATTAAAACAAAGTTTGCACTCACGGTCAAAAAGATCTATGAGAGCACCTAAATAGTGGATCATATATGCAGCACCTGACGTTGTCGCATGGAATACCTCGTCCATAAAGTAGTGAATCAAGCATCAGTTGGGCCTTTCTCTAGTCAAAACGAACACATATCTATGCTTTTGAAGAACCAGCAGCCATCAATCAATGAAAAGCAATCCGAGACAAAATTTCCAGTCTGAAATATTCTTTGCTTTAAAAGGCAAAACTAAGACGGTATTCATTGCCATAATTGTAAAATACACGTTAAGTACGTGTTACGCAGTGACTTGTTGTATAAAGAGTGGACTTTTAAAATATTTCAGTTCTCATGTGGAATCTTTGAATCGGTCTGATTCAGGAGGTGGAAACTATTTATGCATAATTTTTATTGGGAAGATTTCCATGAAGATGGACAATTATCGGCATTGGGTTCTGTAAGTGAGACCCGTTGATTGGAGAGGGCTTTGAACTACTTAAAAACGTTGATGTAAGAAATCTACTTTGTCAAATCATGAAAAGGGTTGTGTCTACAGATTTTGCGAATTTGTAATCCTTCAATACGCACAGGCATGCATTTCTGCTACAATGGCTGTTAGAGTTTCATTGTAGGACTAAACATCACCAATTGTTTTCCATTCTTGACATTCCATCGCGCTTCAGTCCTTGGGACATTGGATATCGGCAGTAATATAACGGAAAGTTTCTCACATTCACTTTTAATTTTGCATTGAATATTTCTCAATTTTTACAGACATAAAATCAATTCAACGGCTTATTACAGAGTCACAATTTCTTAGTATTCACTGGAAATGGCCATGAAATTAAATGAAAATAAGATCAATTTTGAGAAAAAAGTTCACGGTACGTACGAATCAAGGAAAGTTCCTAAAATCCCTTTTAATGATACATAGATGTATGTGTAAAGTTTTTTTCCCGACGCTACTAAGGAAGATATAGCGCATCTCAGGCCCAACCGAATGTTAAATATGGGCTCTTTTGGAAGCGGTCGAGAGCTCGTCCATTGTGCCACCAGACTTCCGAGTCTTCACAAACCATGCAAATTAAAAATCACCGGTTTTGAGTTCTTGACCTTTAGAGAAATTAATAGTCTCACGATAACGGTTAAACTAGGAAAAAATCGCAATTTTCCTGCACCATTCTCGAACTTTTAGAAAAGTTCGTTTCCGCCCTCAAATATTAATTTCGAGATTTCTTCGCCCCTTTTCTTTTCTTAATTAATGTTGGGAAAAAAAACTCACCGAGTTTTCAAAATTTTTTAATTTATTTCATTATTAATTGACAAAAACGTTTTTTTTTAAGTTGCAAGAAGTGTGATTATTAATTGAGAAAAAATAAGACCACCACAGATCACTGTAAACGTTCATGAAAATGGAAACTTTTTAAAATCTTGTTCATGGAATGTTCATAATTTAATCAACTTGACATTGAATTATTCACTCAAGTGTTGCCATTCATCTGGCAAAGAACCTAAAGTTTTTCTCATAAATAAGACGAGTAATGAGCAAAGGGGTTATCATAATGAATTGAGGAAAACTACAACATATAGGCACCACCACAAGTTAAAGGTCTTTAAAAAATATACATCTGCTGTTTGATCACATTGCCAATTATTATTTGATAGTATTTCAAGAGAGTATTAGGGGATGAAAATACCCTACGCAGTAAAAACTCCGTCATATACTTATATGATAAATAATTAAGCGTCTACAACTGTATCAGAAAATGCAGCATCTAGCACTTCAACTACAACAAAAACCACTTCAATTACGGATACCTAGATCATAAAGGAGTTAAAAGCAAAGTTAGAAAAGGTAATAGAAAAGGCTGAAACAGAAAATTATGATAAAAAGTCCTTTTAAAAATACGAAGGAACGTGAGACGGTGACGAGTAACTTACACAAACATCAAAAGTTAAGCGATCCACACAAATAATGAGGAAAGAGTGACCTTAAAATTCAATTAAAATCAATGAGGGTACAAATTCTTCATTTTTTGGAAAGGTTTTGAGCAGAGTTAAAAGGTAAATTCTCATTAAATTTGAGCTCTAATTCACGCTTAGTTATTATCATTACAAACTGAATAATTTGAGGTTTAACTTGAGGCTCTAAATAAATTCTCCTCAATAGTATCGCTTGGTTATCAATAATCAACAATGGACAGCGTCAAAATAATCGAGCCAAAAGTTAAGGTGAAATGCTTCAAGCCAATAAGACGAAATTATGTCAAGGTATGTATTAAGGGACTCAATAAAAGGTGTCTATTTAAAGGGTAGTTCAAAACAAGAATTCGGAAAAAGAGTTCGAGAAGTGAAAGCATAGAATATTTAGGCAACAGAAAGGGAGAAAGAGGATATGAGGATTTGTGTAAATTTCCCGGGCACGCCACCGGGTAAGAAATTCATAGGCAGCCGACGTTTCGGGTTCCGACTCGTTACCCATTCTCAAGGCTACCATGAGTAGCCTTGAGAATGGGTAACGAGTCGGAACCCGAAACGTCGGCTGCCTATGAATTTCTTACCCGGTGGCGAGACCAAGAAATTTACACAAATGTAATTCACCGGGAAATTGTAAAAGCATACAAGATATGAGGAGCTTAAAATGAACTTGATATGAAAATACCCTTCATTCGTAGAGTACGCCTTGAGCACCTCGCGTATTTATACATACACAGGTACTTCAATCATATCCGATGAATGACTACACCTAGCCTCTATTCACATATTCAATTATTATTTACCCATCCAAAAATTACCATCCCGATACCGTATACTGAATGATCGAATGACTGATAGGCTGATTGCAAATTTTATTCGAGACAGTTCCGAGACAGTAGTTGACCTCATAGTAGCATCTGTTTGCTCTTCTAGCTACAGAGGCTTTGCAAATAAAAAAGAACAAATTGCATTGATTTACTAACAGGGCCGATTTTAATATATTATATACTACAAACTTAATGCCTATCACACTTTTCATTAAGTAAATATGTCACATTGTTGCCTAATTTTCACTCGTTGTCACTCATTTATATTTAAAACACTTCGTATAATTAAAATTTTTTAAATGTTCAAACTAAATATTGTAGCGTTATAATTCTCCAAAGCTTTGGGAAAATATATTTATTTCGAGACTCTTGATAAATCAACTGCCGCACATGCATGGCAACGAAGCAGTCAAGGCAAAATTCTACATGACATATTACGCACTCAGCTTATTTATTACTAATGAAGATTTTGGGTAGTACCCATCGTGCCTAATTTTAACTGGGCCTCTAACAAGTAAGACCGCCAAATTGCATTCAAGTGAGATATAGATAACAATATATTTTTTTAATCCTATGATGACGATTATTACCCGTGCATTTCACTGAAAAACAAATGATGAACAATTTATACACGAGTTTTGAATCCTCGTAGTAAGGCGTAGAAAGGCCAATAAGGTTCATAATCTTTTGTAGCTCAAGTTTACAGGGAGATGGAATGGGTCCTGATTTCTACTACTACATTTCAAATGCAAGCATAACACGCCGCGTAATTACCCAATTTCATGTAAGTGGCGGAGAGAGGGAGCAGTTAAGGGAAGGCTAGAGTGAACCAGTGCGTTTAACGGCCCTCGAGCGTAAACGTACACAGACAGTCTATGCCAGAAGCAATGCATTCAAGGAGGCTTGCTAATGAACAAGGGACAGGCCGGCTGTATTTCAAATTAAGTTCTCCATACAATTAGCTAACAGCAATGCCTTGATCGATCTGTTGCCCTTCATCCAAATCAATTCCCTTTGTTGATTTGAGTTGTCTAAAATCAAAAGAACCATAAAACCGTTACTGCAAAGAATACGGCAAAAATTATTGCCACAAAGTTGCCAAGAAATAATGCATAATTCTGAGCTTGTATCCAGATTGTTGGTTTGTCTATTAAACGAATGACGAACGATTTGAAAAAGGTATACAAGTGTTGTTAAACAATACGAATAGTGTACATATGTCTCATTTCGTTGATCACGTGAGAAAAAAGATACAACTATTCATTTGCTGAATTCTTCTGGACAATATACATGGTGTGCACTAGATACTTACAACTGCACAATCAAGTTCTTCGCCAAACCTGACTTTATTCGCGGTAACCACCTTAAATTACTGTTTTACAAAGGTGTATTTATAATGTTTTTCTAAGTACTGTCATGAAGGTTCCTCTGATGCTAATACACAAAGATGAAATAAATTTCATAATGAATATCAATGTAGTGATAGAAACTGGATGAAACCAACTGCCCCGAAGACGAAAAAAATACCAATGATGGTAGCAAAACTTGGAAAATGGAATATTTAAATAATGGAGAAAAAACTTGGAAAATTGATTTTCAAGCGTGAATAAAAACTAAAACAAAAATTTACATGAATAAGATCGGTTTTTTGAAAACGTTAATACAATATCGCGCGACATTTTCACTTGCTCCTCATGACACATCATATATCAAATTTTATGATTCTTGACTACTTTGATGCAATACATGCATTGTTATTATTATTTAATAAGAAAAGAAGCCAAAAACATCTAATATCATATTCAGCTAGCCATTCAGGCAAAATTAGATCGTCAGCAACGATTATCCAGTCCTTAAGATTGGCTGGCTGCAGCCTTCTGTTCTACCCTGTCTTCACGTAACACTACCATCATATCCTGGTATCTCTTCTGCTTGATTTTCGAATAAAATGGCCTTACATTTTTACCTCAATCTTTCTCGGGGATTTACTTTACTCGTAACTAATAGTTCATTCCATTATTATCCTTACATATTCATTGCATAATATCAGGTGGACAATCCACATGCACCTTGCTTTCCAGAAAATTCTTTAAAAGATAAAGGAATCATGGAATGTTATTCTGCCAAAGATTGATCATTGAGAATTCTGCCTGGGATTACTAGTTGGAGAAAATAACAAGAGAAAATTATTTTATCAAAGAATATAATTAGTTTAATGATCCATCATAAAATACAACAGCGCAAAAATGGGGTTTCATGTTATGTGCCTTAAATCCAAGTAATTTCCTCGTGTGAAATAAGGAAAGCACTAATAATGTTGACTGAACATTCCTGTAAAGTTATGATATAATCACTTTTTAAGTGACCGAAGTGTTTATAAGAAAGAAAGTGGATAGGAACACATAAAATCAACAGACACAATGATGGCGTGAAGATGTATAGATGGCCCATTCCAAGCAGAAAAAAATCGATAGGACCGGGAATCGAATCACGAATCTTTGGATTTCGCGTCTGGAAGTCTCAGACCACCAAGCTACCCAGTCTACTAAGAATCCACTGGAATCAGAGCGGGCAATAGATGGCGCCAGGGTTGCTTTTCACCCACCAGCAGATAGAGGACACACACAGAAGGCGAAATGAAAGAATAACTCAAACACACAGACAGTTGTCAAAGATATAGAACAGGCGTTTCGGGGTACGTTAACCCAAGTAGGAAATGAGTCGTTCAGGCCATACAATCGTTCGTTCATTAATTCAGTTACTTTTTTTCTACCTTTCTGTTTGAATATTTATTATATGTATTTGCCGCTGAGCGGTCTGAATGAACGAACGAACGATTGTATGACCCGAACGGCTGATTTCCTACTTGGGTTAGCGTAAGTGCTTGGTGGTCTGAGCATTGGACACAAAATCCGAAAGTCCGTGGTTCGAATCAAGGTCAAGTCGAATTTTTTCCGCTTGGAATCGGCCATCATTACATCACCATTGTGTTTTTCAATTTTATGTATTCCTATCCACTTTATTTATTTCTTTCTTTCTGTTTGAATATTTATTTGTATATATTTGCCGCTGTGCGGTCTGAGTGAATGAACGCTTGGTTTCAACGGCTAGGGAGAGAATTTTCTACGGTTTTTTCCAGAATAGAATTACTTAATTAAATAAATTGCTTAAATCCGACATCCGACTCGAGAGCAACAAGTTACCGCACACTGCGAAGTGGTTAATACGGCCAAATGCCCAGAACGCAAGTTTGGGACTCGACTGGGCAAAGAACCCTCTGGCAAGGATCGCAAGGGGTGAGCAAAAACATCTATTTTAAAGAACGGGGAACGGAAGAAGGGGAACAGCAATTAATTTGTTTAAGTAAGTGATAATTCCTATAAAGGAGCCAGCAGAAGATGGAAGAGGCGTTCTTCATAATTTGATGAGTTATAACACACATTGAAGCTGGAAACATTCCTTGAAACCTGAATTTTATATACTTTGTGAGACCCTATAATTTGTTTGTAAATAATTATTTGTTTCCCTCGTACAATTACAATCATAGCTTTACCAGGGAATTATTTACGTAGATTCCTCTCTAAAAGATCGTTTAATTAGTAATAAATACTTACGTATAAACGGATGACTTGTTCATCATCCTCAGGGTAAATGTCGTTCACATATGCTTACACTATAACCAGAGTCACAAATTAAAATTATCCCTTCCCTGCTGAATCTCAACGGCGTCCTTAGGTTTTAATCCATTGATTAATTGTAGAAAACCGTAGAAGTATCTAGGCACCATTCCATTTTTCTTAGAGTCACAATTAATGCTGTCTTCAGCAACAGGAGATTTTTTCCGTTTGTCCAAATATGAAATGCCTCTGGTGTGCTTTAAGTCTTAAAGCAATAGTTCTTCCAGTCTCCTCTATTGGATATGAAATGCCTCTGGTGTGCTTTAAGTCTTAAAGCAATAGTTCTTCCGGTCTCCTCTATTGGACATCTTAATATTAGTAATAACTGGAGTCTTTTTGTGGAAAATCAGGAATTAAAGAAAAAAAACTCCTCTTTTTGTTTTCAAAATTTTCATATTTCACCTTTCAACCAATCTGGAGTCATCTGATTGCTGGACTCGGATTAAAAGTTTGCCTTAATTCAACTCAACTACATTTAAAATGAAGAGGATAGGCAAGACGTCCTTAAAAACGCCAGGTCTTTTGCCAATTTAAGGCATCTGGTGGAATTTCCGGGAAGAGTTAACTTTTTTCCATTTACTTATTGGTTACGGAGTATTCTTCCAACAGCTCGCACGGGAGAACGTCGGAGGTGGGGGAGGAGGTAGAGATGGCAGAAGCACGGGGACAAAAGGGAAAGCAAGACGAGGCGGAAAAGAGGGTGAGTGGAGGAAGGTGCCAGAGCACGCCCGGGTTGCGTGTATCGATTCTTCGTCATGTTTGCGGCGTAAGAGCGCGTTATGAGAGCGCGTGCGATGGCGCATTGGAGACTCGGGGGGAGTTGAGCCCTGGGATGCTTTGTGAGAACAGAGTAGAGGATCCCAGGGGCGTTGAGGGGAATAGATAACGGCAGAACAAAGCGTGGGTTGCTGGAAAACGACCTCTCTGATATAGATTGGTTAAATAATTGAAAAGCGATGCGGCGAAGCCGTAAAAAACGTAAACGCACACTTAAAGGTCGGAGACAGGGTAATGGCTCGTATAATGCTATTCAGGTCACACTCATCTATGGCAGAGGACTGCATTCTTAAAAAAACATTTGCTGAATTGAATACTAGTATTTTTAACGGGCGAGATAAGAAATAGCAGGACGATGTGAGACGTAATTGAAGAAATTAATCCATCCGGTAGGTAAATGTAAACGCTGGAAATTGTACTTAATATGAAGAATTGCTGCATCTCTCGAGGTTTTTGTCTTTAACTCAATGGTAAACAAATGTCCACTTGGTAAAGATGCTGATTTAATATTAAGGTCATTTGTAACTTCGTCTCTATCTCCTTGAGTTCCTATTATTTCCAGGTAACACCAAAATGTGATAGCCCCACCCCATTATCAAGGACAATATTTGCAATTTGAACTATGAAAAACCTGGTCCCACTCAGGGGTGGTGAGGAATGGATGAGGACAAAACAAAGCGTGGGTTGTTGGAAAATCGATCTCACTAGTATGGAATGGTTTAATAATTAAAAAGCGATGCAGTGAAGCCGTATAAAAAGAAAACACACACTTAAAGACCTTAGAAAGGGTAATGGCCCGAATGATGCTATTCAGTTCACGTTCATCTACGGCAGAGGATCGGATTATTTAGAATAATTGTTGCGCTGAATACAGATATTTTTTGAACAGCGAGGTAAGAAATAGCTGGAATATGTAAGACATTATTGCTTTCACAGACATCAGACAGACATTTCACAGACAGTGGACAGACATCGACGCAGAAAATTATACTTATTATGAAGACTTGCAACATCTCTCGATGTTTTAGACTCCAACGCTATGGAAAACAACTTCCAGCATGGTAAAGATGCTGATATGATATTAAGGACAAATGCGACTTCGCCCCCATCTTCACGAGTTCCAATAGATTTGATTGCTGGTAAGACCAAAATTTGATATACGCTCTCCATTAGCAAATAAAATATTTGTGAGTTTAACTATGAAAAACAACATAAAGGTAATCCATATTTAATATGATCTAAGGAAAAAATCTATTGGTTAGATCTTTCAGGAATTTGGCATTACAAATACCTAAGACACTGAACGAGTGGTGAGAGATACAACCAGTTTTCTTTACCAGTCACTACGAACAGAAATGTTACCACTATAATTCATTGACGAATTGAGTACTTCCTGCGTTGCTTATAAATACGGCGAAACGAATATACATGCAATGCGTTGCAAAATCCTTATTTTCAAGATATAATACCATACGTTAAATTAATTGAATACCCATAGACAGCGCCTAGGGTTCCCTCCAAAATTAATGACAATTATAAATTGTATGAAATTATGTAATCAAGAATAATATATTCCCACAGACAGCTTGTTTTGAGAAAAACTCCCGAGTTTAAGTGAAGGATTTTTCATTTTAAGACTAAGAACTAAAATTATTTATACAGGAGAGTTTCAGGCGCGAATTGGTGGATATATTCAATATTAATGTTGCAAGAGAAACGCAAAAGTACACTAGAGCACGATTTTAATTCACTCCATAAGATGTCATTATAAAGGTAACATAAACATTGAAATTTCGCTAAATAGTATGAAACTATGGTCGGGGTGCATGAAGACATTTTGGAAATCTACCACTGTTGCTCATGGCACGAAAACTACGTGACCAAGTTGAATACCAAGATAAGGAGTTTAAAAAAATATTTCATTGGATCATATTTCCTCTTTTTTTGACAACCTGCAAAAATATTTGTCTTACTCCTTGAAATTCTTCAGCTCCAATTAATTCACTTGAAACGTTTATGTTTATCTCTAATTAGAGCATACGTCCTTTTTTTTAAAAGTCTGCTAAAATACTTTTCTTATTTCATGGGATTCTGCAGATACATTTTGTTTGTTTGAAACGTTTTCATTATTAGGGGATGGGGTAAGTGTGATAACCTTTCAGGAATAATATGCAGTGTAAGGGAGCTTTGCTTGGAAAGAAAAGAAATGAATATGCTGAGAAATGAATTTTAAGGAAGGGCATTACTAGAAAACTCGCCGATGCATAAATCAAAAAAGGACTGAATACAATGCAAAATGGCCAGCAACACACAATATGAACACTCGAAAACAAAGAAAGACGGGAAATTCACTCCTGCAGTAGTAATTCGGGTGAGCGTATTGATAAAGTGGTGCTCCCCTCTGACCTTTGAATCATCGCTCGTGGAGCACCGCTCGACAACATTTATCGGGTCGATAAAAGACCCACGGAAGAGAATCCCCGGCCTTTCTCTCTCCCGCGGAACAAAAAAATTGGAATGACGACACAGCGTGCACGCATGATTCCACCGCTCTCTCGCGCATGAAACTTTTTTCGTGTCAATTGTGTCCGCTGCGGCCGTGAGAGGGACGAATCAATTAAAGCTCCGCTAGAAGCGGGACACGTACGTGCATGTGTTCAGCAAACGGGAGACTGAAAGACGAGGATGTTTCCGTCCATTTCTGTGCTCCAGATATGTTGCGTATATTAGTTTAGAAGTGTCAAACCTCAGCGTTAGGGGTCTAAGGATTTTTCATCCCCATCGTGTTTTGCATGCCACCATGGAGACGTGTTGCAGGTGGCAAAAACAAATAGTTTATTTTAATTTTCAACTGCAAGGCTCCATAGGA
This sequence comes from Ceriagrion tenellum, assembly GCA_963169105.1. Lineage (NCBI taxonomy): Eukaryota > Metazoa > Arthropoda > Insecta > Odonata > Coenagrionidae > Ceriagrion > Ceriagrion tenellum. Next base: position 133,117,116 of record OY720637.1, read on the forward strand.
GGTTTAGACGAATCTACGGACTAAATATCAACGGGGAACCTAGCAATATAACTTTTTTATTTGTGGTAGAAAATGAATTGGTTTATCAAAAATATAAACGCTGCACTAAGTCATTTTTAAGACTTTTTAAATTCTAGTTGTGCAGTAAAGAGATAGAGACATGGCGGGAGGAATAAAAAATAGAAAAATCAAGTAATAGCAACAGTAATGTATTGCCTTTGGAAATATAATAATTATAATGAAGCTCTACTCAGTGGATGATAAATTCTGTTTCTTCCAGAAAAAATATTTTTCCAGGACTTGGGATACCTTTGCTGATCGACATTAGCTGACAGCAAAAATGAAATTAAAATATTAAAGTAAGCTATACGATTTTGTTATCAACCACTCATTGCGTGATCGATCTAATTAAGGCATACTATTTGATTAAAAGTCTATGACAATACGAAAACGGGTCGGATTTGAACACATTTTATGCTTTCGTCATCATTTTTGGTAGTGTAATAAACGTAAGTGGTTTGTACGCACCTGAGATGATGATTTAATCATTTTTACACCATCATTTGCTCTGTAATTCTCTGCTTGTTGTCCACACGATGAGCGTTCTCCAGGTAGAGTGACCGGTGATCGATTAAGGCGGTTAACGAGCAAATGGCGAATGGCGAGGGGGGGGGGCGCACGCTTGGTGGAGGCTAGTCCGAATGTCCGAGCGCGGAGGGGGGGAGGAAAGAGGAGGAGGATCCAGTCAAGGGGCCATGCGTGACCCCTGCGGGATGCTGAGATCAAGGGCCGAGGCGCGCAGGAGAGATGCGCTGTTTAGATTAGGGGGCGCTGAATGAAAGGGTCGTTGGAGCAGTTTTTGGAGTCAAAATCGATTAAATACTTCCACATACGGAGTGAAAAGGATGAATCCTTTCACCATTCAGATCGACATCTTATCAATTCAATTTGTCATTTCATTGTTTTTTTGGGATTCGATGCGGAATAAAAATAATTCCCATTAAGTCACCCAAACCTCACGAGAGTATCTAATATTTACATCGATTTATAGACTTCGCATATCCAAGAAAACCTTAATCAGTAAATCCATGTTCAAGATGCACAAGAAGACCAAACCAAATGCGTATAATAACAAACATTTTTAACGTAATGGAAGAGTTTACCGCATGAACCGGCTAATTGGTCCGTGAGAGCGGTAGGATAATATACAAATATTAGGCATTTAAGGAGAGAGGGAGATGTCTATAACCGATATTCAAATACTCATAACGAATAGCATCAAGTGTTTCACATCCGATCTTCCTCCACTATAAATAATGTAGTTCGCAATTGGAGTTATTACCTCAAAAATCCCCACTACTGATAGCGTTGCCAATAAAAAGCTTATATTCATCACAAGGACTCGAATCCTGCCCTTCCTCGCTGGCTGTCACTTTGCAACACATCGCGCAAGACCTGCGGTCAATCTGACAGCTGATACATCAGCTTTTATTAGGAGATAACAGGCAGCTGAAGCTTTATAAACTATTTAGGATGGGTAGGAAATTTGGTAAGCTAAGGATTATACCTTAGTGGATTAAAAGTAAGGAGAAATCTGGCGTTGGAGTCGGTCTGTTCAAATTAAAAGAGACAGAGTTCATAAGGCTAACATCCCATCCAAAGTACGGAGTTCAAAATTAAAGTGCTCCTCGCAAGGCACATTACATGTCTCCGAATTTAACTGATGGTCCGCTTCTGATAGGATTCAAAACCAGGAAGACGGGAGGGAAAACCTATACTCTAGTTTGCGCAACAACCCTATTTCCGCAATCTAACGGCCTATTACGAGACAAAATAAAATATAAATGAAAACACAGAAAATAGATCAAAACGTGGCGCTTAGAATCAATGAAAAATTTATAAAGTGTGCCCATTAGCTGTGTAATTTATCTATCCGTGTAAGGTATTGAAAAAAAGAGTTTACCGTTTATTACACGTATAGGATCCCATTTACCTCCGTTATTTCGGTCTTCATTCGTCCATAAAACTTAATCATTTTTTTCTTTCCCTTCTCCACTTGCACTCCAGCTCATAGCAGCAGATAAGCGATACTTACTACAAATACTTTCTAAAGAATGAGTAATACTGAAGTGCGTAGCACAATGGAACACACGGAAATGGATGTGGGTAGATGGGGAATGAGAATTAACACACGCGTGTGATGGATCGAATGCGTAAACAAGCCGCGCGTCGCCTCCCGGGTGAAAACTGAACCATTTGGTTGTCACAGGACCCCCCTCCCCCCCAGTTCCCTCGCGGGAGCGATGGCAAACCCGAATGCAGGACAAACAAAACGGGATCCCTCACTCCGATGGGAACACGCAGGCAGGCCATCACCTTTTCAGTGCCTGCAAATTCCGCGCAAACGCAAGGGCGCTATATGTTCGAGTTGATGGATGAGCCCGGCAATGCTTCTGCTGCTCGCTTATACATAGCCCACAGGAGATTATTGAGGCCAGAAGAGCATTGAGAGAGATAAGAAGAGAACAACAATCATATTATGGAGATAGAGATGAACGTTTATCAAGTGAAACGCTCGCAAACTAAATAGAATAAAAGAATACAAGATATCAGCTCAGATCTATTGTCACTGAAATCCATAAAGTGGGTAAACAATAAAATATGGGACATTCTCTTTCTCACGACACGATTAATGACACAAGAATATTTTCTTCTATTTATTTATTTGTACTAAAGGTGAAAATACAGTAGTAACTCGCTTAACCGAAATAAAGGGGGTAGAACCGTTTTGTAAGACCATTTCTTTCGGGTAATTGATTATATGTATTTGAGGGTTTATTTGGAGGAAATACGAGCAACTATTATTTTTTAAACATAATTTTAACAACTACATCGTAAAAATCAATACCTGTGCCGCACGAATAGTCTTTTTCTTGAAGTCAGCGAGATATTTCCTCTGACATTTTTCTTCATGACGATGTCAGACAGCCTTATCTCTCCATTTCTTTCAATGTTTGTTGATTTTTTAAGTTATATCGGGTCTCCATTTATCGGGGTTTACTAAATGGGGTTTACTTTAAGTCAGTTTTGTAGAATATTTACAACGCTTGCTTACCTTCAGGTCAGACTTCGACAAGCTTCATATTTTGATCAAGTCCTTAATGATGGTAATGAAGTATTGAAACATGGGGAACAGAAAACATTTAAACCAAAAATTATCCAAAGTTTTATAAACTCATTGTCAGAGGATTTTCGAGTATATGAAATAATTTAAAGTAGATGTGAAATATTGTTCTTCAAAAAACATTAAGTGGCATGAATTTTATATTCAGGAGAGGGCTAATCGATGCCTATTTGCATAGGTAAATTGGGCGTTGTCACGATGATATTTTTATCAGGACCTGTAATATTTTCTTCATAAGAAGTGCAATACGTTGCAAGTGATCACCTCTCCAATATGTAATAAATACTACATTCTGCTTATAGTTAATAAAAACAGAAGCAAATACTTAAGAGGCGAATTTTGTTAAAACTAAGTTAAACACCAAGGAATAAACTGAAGTTAAAATTTAAAATCAAAATCGAATACCTGGCAACGGAAATAAATAATATTCAAGGAAATATTATCATACAAATGTAAATATGCATTCGGCTAATAGTTGATAAAAACAGAAAAAATACTTGAGAGGCGCATTTTATTAAAACTATGTTAAAAATCAAGGATGAAAATGCAGTTAAAAATTTAAATGAAAATCGAATGCCTGGCAATGGAAATAAATAATATTCGCGGAAAAAATATCGTAAAAATGCATTAATGCCAAAAGAATAACTCCAAGAATTCAATATACCATTGTCAACAAAGTAAATGCTTAAGGAGCGGTTAGCAGGTGAAATCTTTTAAATTTAGTATCTGGTGGAGGTACCACCAGAGTTATACGACGAATTGAATGTTGCGTTGGGTGATAATTATTTCATACATATCTTAATACAACACCGTATTCTGTCACTTAAAAATGTACCTTGCAAGATTTTAATCGAAGGATACAATGCCTTATTTCTTCATTCTAATTCCCCATAGTGTCAAGTTCTATCTATGCGGGACATCTACGCTGAAACTGACTGAGGTGATAGTAACGGTAAAACTACGACAGTTCAACACTGACTGACTCAAATAAAATTTTGATGACAAATACTTCAACCGTATTTAAAAATGGTATCTGAAATTTTAAATGTATTTAAATTGCACTAAATATATTCAAATACCATAGCAGTGTAATGATCACTATCAAACAGAGACTATTTTTAAGAATAAAATTAAACTCAGAACGAAACTGCATTTTTACAGTAATTAGAAGAAATTAAAACTCAAGGCATTTACTCATTATACGGGTATATATATAGAGAAGTGAATTTTATTTGCACTGCCTTTCGGTTCGTTCATATATTTAAGTATTAAATAATTAACTTGTTTCTCATGGCGTTCCAAAAAGAGAAAATTCACTGATCCACTGCACCAACTACTGAATTTCATTGCACACCTTTCTAACACTGGAAATATATTCATTAATGCATTGTACTGATAATAAAAATACCCGATGGTGCTCGTATAGAAGTAGCGCAACAGAGCTATGCGGGATAATAAACGATTATGTGAATCTGTAAATTCGAAATTCATCAAAGAAATGCATTTTAATCCTATCATAAGTCATATTAATCGACTATGATGTTCGGCGATTGATTGAGCATTCAATTTGCTATCATAATAAATTCAATGCACATTTTTCTTGTTACAGTAAAAGGTGAAGTAACAAAGAGATTATCGTTACAATTGGCAGGACAACATTATCATGTGCACTCAATGACATTAATGCAATACATGGGTATTCAAAAGCAGGAAAATTTTATCGCCTGGATTGCTTCAAAAGAACTACAATACTTCAATTACTGAAATTGGCGAAGGCGACAATGTAGCACTCCTTGACAACCACATGGAAATCGCCCAAAAAATACACGATCACATAAAAATTGTGATTCTCCATAAGGAGACTTTTAACAAATTGATGTTTTACTGAACAATTCTGATTAATTTTTCTCACAGACTCACAGGGAAAGTAAACAATGCCGTGATGTTGGAGTGCAACATTTTTTTCAGTTATGTGAATTACAACCTGGTGATAATAAGTATATTTATCCTCCTTTGGTTGAACAACAATATTGTTACATTGATACTCAACTTATTCGTAATAGTGGCTATCATTTATTATTGCCTTAAGATGGTGCAAAAACTAAGGTTCCTAACTGAAACCTTTACAATCGGGTTTTACTGCTGGCAGCATCCTGGCCGCAAGGTTAGAGCGGTTAGAGTTACTTTTATCAATGAGGAAATCATGACCCTGTTTAGTGCAATGGTAAGTATCAGAAAAAAAATGTCGAACGCATGGTGGGACGGCCTGCTGACTTTTTTATAAATTTTTCCATCACATTCACAGAATTTTCACTTATAGAATAGTTATGGCCTGTAATCATTGCTAATAAACCATTCACATGAATGTCACCGGTTCACATCTAGTTGAACGTAATTACATTCAAACATATTTTTCAAATACTATTTTAAATATTTTTCGGCTTCATTTTCTTCTGTGTCCTCCTACGAGCAATTTCTCCATAAATCTCTTTTCCAGCTACTATAAGCATAAGCTTTAACCACTTGTTATTCTCAGACGATACCTTTATTTTAAAATGTTTTTTTGACCTCATTTTTTTGTCAGACTCCTCCTACGAACAATTACTTCTTTAAGTTTTTCCCAGTGCAGTAAAAATGAGATCAAACCACTTTTAATTCTCTGATGAACACTAATTTTCCATAAGTTCTGTTCACTGGAGCCTAACTTTAGTATTACTGAGGATGAGCCGTGGAGGCGAGCATTTCCGTTAATTTCAATGGCATATTTTCGATGGATCAATATGAACAGAAGGGTAATGCAAAACCACCTAACAGCAACGTAAGTTCTCTGTAATTGTTAAAGATGAAATATCATCAAAACCGGAAGTGAAAAATATATTCTCGTCATTATTAGGGCTTACTAATTTATTTTTTATAAGGCATGTTAAGTTTTTGCGATCACTCACAGAATTTGTTTTAGTTTTTTCCCGTAATACCTTCATTTTATTCATTAAACTATCTCTCGACTCCCTTCCGTGAAAAGATACAAGAAAAACATACGTCACCAAAGGGTAATTTCTTGTGATTCGTTATTATTTCGATAATTTATCACAAATCACTCCAGTGTAGAAATACATGTATCACTTCCTATATTCGTCAAAGCTTAAGTCTATAACTTTTGTCGATCGTAGAATAATGAACATTGTCTCCTAAATGGCAAAATGGAGATTGGCGAGTCTATAAACCTCTTTTTGACAATATATCGGCCACCATTGTCCTCAGTACAGAGGACGTAAACATTTTTAAGCAGTGAGTATAAGCATGATACATGCTAAAAATATAGCTCTAGCATCAGAGAAAATTCGTGAAACATTTCGAGTGAAACTAAAGCCATAAGAACGAAGAGCCGCAGTTCTCTTAGTGCGCATTTTTTTTCAAATTTCTACTAATTTGCGACAGTCTTGGTGATGTCGATCGTAAGTGTTAGTGATCTTGAACGCCTACGTTATGAATAGATCAGTGGACCTTCATTCGTCTTATTCTTTGCAGATATCCACTTCAGGAAGTTCTCTCGTCATGAGGAATAGAAATTCTCATAGTGTTACGTCATTTTTCTCACTATCTTATGATAAAAAATATCCTCTAATGGGTAAACTTCCTGTCCTATACAATATTTTCTCTGTTTGCCTATAGACAGTATATTTATCTAATTGAAAACCATGGAAATGTATCATAATGCCTCCACGCAATCACGTGAAACTTATTACGAAAAAGTCTTCATGTCGTATTTTACTAGTAATAAAAAACTTTAAACTTATGGTGAATCCTTATTTTTATTATTATTCATAAGAAAGAAATTAACGCAATTTCTTTAGTGTTCTAAAATATCATCCTTGAGGTTATGAAACCAACAAGTATCAAAGAAGGAAAATTTGCATACCCTCCAGGAAACATCCACAGATTCGATTTCACTTGGTTAATGTATACAATACCCATTGCTTCTTTGGCTGTCTTAATTTTCGTCCACACGAGAGGTCTTAGCTCACTGATCCATACCAAAATTGCAACGAATCTTAGTTTTTTTTCCTTTAATGCTACATATTCCAATGGGAAATTAAATATTCGTGATAATAAAAGTCGTGGGAAATGACAACCTGAGAGAATGCCTGTCCCAATGTATGGATTGACTATTATGGACCACAATATCACTTATTTATTTCAAAATTAAGTATATATTTAAAGCTATGAATATTTAGTGCACTAAGAATTGAGAGACTTAATTTCAATTATAAAATACTTCAACTAGCTTCAACAACTTCAAAATTTACAACTTCGAAGTAGACTAACTAATCTTGGTTTATCATGCTTTAATTGGTCATTAATTGTTATCTATGACAGGAATTATTACGCACTTCGGTTGTAAATGAATTATTCAATGCAAGACAACATGCCCAGACATGCTCGGTGAAATGCTAAATTAGCTCATGGAAAATAATGCAAACACGAACGATGCTACTTCAGAGGCAGAATGAAAGAGAAATGTGAGAGAGAATGTTGATGGAGAGATATTCTATTAAGATGCCGAGATCTACAGCCACAGATTACCCTGGAAGGTGCCGCTTTTGCGTGTGGCACGGGGTCTTTGAACAACAGCCATGTAAAGGTGCTAATTTGTTGGTAAAATGGGGAAGTGATGAGGATATCCACGAATTCTTTATAGAAAATGATCTCACGTTTTTGTAAAAATTATGCTCGAATGCCTTCAACCACCTCTCCTATTAATACCTTTCTTGTGTGTAATTTACTTTTTTACGGGAAAGCAGCATTCGATAGTTTTAAGTGCGACATAATAAAGAGTATACTGGGCACGTAGAAGTAGCAAGGTAGTAGAGAAAATGAATAACTGAACGCTGTTATCAATTTTTTGCATCGCATTCAATAATATTTTTGAATGTAGATAGATTTATTTTATTACGCCTAAGAGGAGGAGAGGTATCTCAGCTACCCTATGTAGCAACCTTTCTATGTAAATTGGTTCCAAGAAAAAAAGTCGTTTATAAGTTACGCTCAATGCGATGCATATTATCTCAAAGAACAAAGCCAATAAATGATCTAGTAACATGAGAAGTGTTAATTCCTTAAGATAGCAAGTACAAACGAATGAAAATATGAAAAACAGTGGAAATGACAATTTGTATCTCCATTTGGTTTTTTTATCAGGTGAATAAGAATAAGGAAATTCCACTAAATGGAAAGATCTAAAAATAGCCATTTTTAAAATAAGCAAAACATTTAGGATTGAAGTTCTTCTCAAGAGAAAAAAACGTATTCTATCGTTGGGATTTAAATATAATTACGCTGAGAGGATTGGATTAGGAAGAGCCTCTCTAAAAGGAACGAATCTTCAGATTTTTATGTTTTCAGCAAACTTTCAGCAAACAACTCTACAAATTTTAACTCAACTTCTTCATCCAACCCCTTCTTCGGGTATGTTATCTTTCCTTTCATAACTAATTTGATGGCTTCCAACGGCCGGTTGATTTAAATATCTCTCAAAAAAATTTCAATCATAATGTTTTCAAAGAGTAATGCCATCGGGATATCCCTAAATTTCTTTAAAACTATTTAACATCGGTACCCGCTCCCGAGAGTAATTTTCATTCATTTTAAACATACAATTATTAAGGATATGCCAAATGATATTCTACGCACAAAATTTACCCCACTGATTCCCGTGAGGCATTTAACGCTAAACATATGCTAAAAGCTCATCCTCTTCATGCTAGCGGTTCTCCATAGATTCGGATGTATCTGCTATGAAGTAAACTGTCCTCTCAAGTAATCAGTTAATTCCCAAATATTACCTTCTTAAACATCCTTCATAGCACCATAGTCAACCTTACCTGAGCACGTTATTAAATGTACCGCAATTTACTACTTACGGAAGTCATCACAACAACGACATGTCTACACCCTGAGTAAAATAAACATAATGTCCTCAGAAAATACCAAATACCTACAGATATATTGTTAATAACACACAATAAAACATATTTGGCATAGCATTTAAGAGATTAGGATTTATCAATCGTATAGTTAGGTCCTCAGATGGGAAAGTAAAAGAAAGGTGCAACATCGTTCCGCACCGCAAATACGCCGCGAACATATGGGACCCTGGACGGAAAGATTTATAAAAAAATAAATAAACCACAAACAAATGCTGCGCGTTTCGTTAATAAATGCTACGAGCGGGCATAGGGTGTTTATCAGCTTTTAAAGGGATCAGGTTGGGACCCACTTGAGACTCAGAGGCTGCGCGGTTGACTTAGCTAGCTTGAGAAATTCATAACAGGTGTGTTCATTCAGAGCGACATAGAAAATCTCACTTCGGCGCCACACTATACTTCTAGGTCCGGCAGAAGCAATAAACTAAGATATTATACTGCTGAACTGATGGGTAAAAAATTTGTCCTATCCACGTACATTTAGCGACCAATCCGGTGAGACATAAAACCGGAGCTCCCCAACACCCATAATACACTTCTCCATTTCACCTTCCAAAACTTCATCCTTCACACCTTTACACGGATGAGGTCCTAACACCCTTAACCACATGTCCATGCGGTTTCTCGTATAGTTGTATGTTGATATAGATATCTTTCTTAATGTAGGTACACCATTTTTAGTTTTTTAATGTAATTCTTCTTCTTTATTTTACCTTCATTATAATTGACCGTCTGCGTCAAAAGGTGTTCCCAAAAACATTTTTTATACTCATCTGAGAATTATTTTATACGCCTAACCTCTCCAGCCATATAGTGGACTTCTTCCTGATTCCATTCTTCCAATCTTCTTTGATATTCAATTGAGCCACTATTTCATTGATATTAATTCTTTCGTATCTTAATCTAATATTTATTAGACTTACTTTAACTCAATATGAAAGAACAAGTCATTATCATTCAACAATAAAAATGTGGCCTGTTTGAAAATATTAATTATCAAGAAAGATGACTAAGCAATAGAACGCAGCAACAGAACTCCTCATGGTGTACCATGGTTTGGAAAGAAAAAAGTTGAAGTAAATATTTTGAACTGGTATTCCTTAAGAATATTTGTTCTCTTTTAACAGTTGAAGAGGCAAATAATAGATGAAAGCTTAGTATAATAGGGAGTAATTATATAAATTGCATCAAGTTCGGCGTGAATAATATAAGAGAACCGTTTTGATACGAACTTGATGGCTAACTTCAGTTGAACTAAAACTACTTCAGTTGAAACTTCAACTAAAAAATTCAGAAAAAGCTACATTTTCCTAAACCTTTGATTCTTCATTCAAGTTTTCTCAATTTATTGATATAGATTAAGACTAAGCTCACAACGTTCAATTAAGCTGTTTGAGATACGTTTTATTAACAGCTGTTGCATTCCACAGCAAGCGAATGATCCACATCTGCGGTACATTAATATTTGGTACAGGTATTTGAGTTAATAAGCTTTATGTGCTAAGTTAGTAAATCAGCAAGGACGGCGAAAGCAAGAAGGTTCAAGACAATGCATACAAACACTTGACATTTTCAAAAAATTACTGATGAAAATTTATCAAAACACTAATTTAAATCAAAATTTATCAAGGAACGAATGAAAATGTGTTACAACACATTTTTACAAAATAATGGAATTAGGATATCAATAGTTCTCCGGTGGAATATTTGGAGCTCTCTCTTCTTCTGGCCACTGTATAATAATACGACATTATCATTTTTAATTTTAACCATGTATTCTATATCCAGATGAATTATCTACTGGATATTACCTCCATTGAATTAATTCTTGATTAAAGACATTCCCTGAAAATCAAATACATGAAAGCTAGTGAATGACAGAAATGACAAATGATATACTTCCAAGCATTAAAAAAGTAATTACTCCATAACAAAAGATCCAATCGTGTGAACGGAGACTGGCTTTTCAAAAGTTAATGTTTTATAAAAAATATCTCATTCGATAATAATATTCCTTCTCAATTTTCCTTTCCTTCCTCTATACCTTCCTCTTCCTCTATACCTTCTTATTTTTTAACTGTGGCATATCGAATAATTTGTTGTTCCCGCAATCCGTCACGATATTTAAAGAGCTTGCTTTTGATCGTTTCATGTTCTTTTACTCAGTAATCCTTATTTTTTAGACTTATTCTATGAGATGAGACTCAATATAGGAAACTAATCTCATTTTGAATATACCTGTATAGGGCACCAAATCATTCCTTCACTGAGTTTGTACATCCGAAATGTTCCCTCTATGTCTAAAAATCCTTTCTCATAGCTAAAAATATGTTTAATAGAGGTGGAGATATTACTTTCGCCACTTATTCCTATCATAACAAAAAATCACCCTAGGCTCCTCGCCTTAAAACAAAAATCTAATTACTTTGGCATTATTCTGCCACAAAAAACTGTTCCATGCGTCGGAGATCAAGAATTAAAAAGAAATGGCGTGAGATAAAAATAGTAAACAACATATGTGAACCAATCAAACATAGTCATTACATCCATAAAATTTCCTATTTTTAGGCCTTTGAAATTTTGCACACCGTGTTACGGAATCTTTATGTGTAATTAACTGATTTCTTACCGATCACTTCGTACTGGTTAGCTACTAGAGTGTGCAAACTATCCCACTCCTGAAGAAGCATATTTAACATCTTATTTTGCTGAAAAAGATAGACAAGAGAGCATATTTAATGAGTGTGTGCTTTATTTGATTGAAAAGGTCGCAGTATACGTACAAGCTAAAAAAATTATCAGCAAAACTTCTGTTTTTATATAGCATAAAGAAATGTTTTGTCTTCAGCTTGTATGTACCATTAGCTTGTATTCAGTATGATTTATGCATTCATATACAAATATAACGTCACTATGTCAAATAGTTAGTCGACAAAAAGGTTAGGTTGCTGTTTGCCGCGTGGACAAATTATTTGTCAGATATTTGGTTCATTTTGGCATACGCCCTCAAAATTGTTCCTCATCCCTACTCTAAGCAAACAATTTTTCCCCATTCGAGACAATTGTTATTGTTATAATGCTTTAGAACAACTAGTTGCTATGGTAGTAATTGGAAGAACTCTCAAATGTCGTACATTGAAGCCAATCCTCGTTGTGTAGATGAAATGGTTCTTTTTCCGGATAAAATATTCCTTCATTCCAGCCAAGCCCACAAAGAGAGAGAGAGCTCTCTCTTCACTACTGAGTGGAGGAAGTCCAATAGTTCGAGTCAATGATGCACAACATCGATCCATACACGTGGTGACCCAGAGCCTTTTATCTTGACGCACAGGGATCAGAAGATCCTTTTGCGCTCCCTTGCAACTTACTGATGAAAGAGAGGAGAATACATAATCGCATGCGTTTCTCCCTCCATCATGACATTATACGATCATGCTACTTTACTGGTCTAACTTCAGCACGTTCTTTGCCGCAACCAATCATGAAACCAGGAAGAAAGCGTATTACGCAGTTTAAACTCTGGCTACAAATTTCAAAACCGCATTTCGATATAATTTTCAAATGGTGAAATATAACAATTATTTCAAAATATGAGAATGATTTAACGTCGAAAAATATAAAAATTACGGTAATTCATGCAGTAAAAACCAAGGGAAATCGGGTATAATACAAAAAATATGATATTGTAGTTTGCTTCCTTTAGCATCATATTTTTTACTCAAGGAGTTGCATAGAAAATTGAACGATACTGCATTGAATTGTGGTGAATTGAATACCCAGAATAATTTTGGCAAAAACTGATATGAACCCTTGAACCTTAGCTAAAGGTGTAACTACATTAAACGGGAGTTATAGGTATTCCACGACGCTACCTTCGGTTTTTTCGGTCGAATAATATATGTATACATTACATAAAAACGAATATTGTGCTATATAGCTTGGAAACACAAGACAGTATTTACAAAAACAAAAAAGTAAAAAATTGTAGCATGATGTCTCATTACAATTCCTCCAAATTTATAGTGCAGTTGATAGAAATTCAGTCAACCAGTAGAGAAATAAATTTCCGTTAGGGTAAGGAAACCACATCACCGAATAATCCATGACGTTTGCTAAAATCATAAAATCGTAAAGCAATAGTTTACTTATAACTACTTTGTAAACCATTATTTTTCAACCGCGCTATTGGCTTTGATGGACACAAATACCGCATATTGAGGTCACTATATCGACATAATATCTCGTGCAAGCTATATTCGGATATTGCCAAGAAACAATTTCTTGCCATGAAGCCCCAAGGAATTATCCCATATTTTGCACACGCCATACGTCGCAGTCGAACGATCGCAATGTCGAAGTGTTCCGCGGTCGAGAAGAGAATCGGAAATAGAAGAGGGGAACACATACTAACTCAGAATAGCCAGATACACGACTGATGCAGCCTTCCAGTTACCCACCCAATATTCCTCCACCCACCCCCTTTGGCCCCCGAAGCGAAAAGTGCTTGACTTGCTGGCTTGGCTCACTCGCTTGTGTCAGCGTGGGAAGACGCAATTCGGAAGGGCTGATGGGACTCGACATGACTCGAACCATAAGCGGACACGTCCGTGTGTGACGAGGGTCGGCAATTACCTGAAGAGCTGCCCTGCGGGAGGCGGTGGAGAGTGCCGCGGACGGGGAAGGGGTTTAATCCATGGCCCCAGGGTACGCTCCTGGGAGTAGTGGCGAAGCGCCGATCATACTAAAGAGCAGGTGCTGCGATGGCAAAAGGTAAAATGTCGAAAGGTTTTCCCATATGCCCGTCGGATTTTACGAGCAAACACGAGTTTTCACACTCATGTAGTTCGATGCGTGTATTTTATATAAATCGGTAAATTTGAATAATGATCTAAGAACAATCTAGTGTTATCATCAAGGAAAATATTGGCGTTACCGTATGGATGGCCCCTTTTGTATTAAAAAAATACACACTATCAGGCGTTATCTAAGGTGTCAGTTAAGTATACTGGGAATATGCTCTCAAATATTCAGGAAAATATCTCTACCAAACTCAAGAGAGATTTTTCATCGAAATTTTCATTACCGTAGAAGAATATATAAAGTAGTACATCATTTGCGTTTTAAAGAGCTCCATCAATCAAACTCCTAGATCTTACTCTAGGGTAAATATTGTCAAATATTTATGTATCACAGGGCGAACGCATGGATGAGAAGGAAAAAATGTAAATAACAGACCATTCGTTTTTTAATGAGGTACAACAATTTGGCATGCTATAATATATTTATATATATAATAGTAGCATCTTTAGTGTTCAGCTGAATTCTGAGCTGGTATCATAATTTTCAATTAATCTGATCTCTTCTTTTTCCGAGTAATACCGGCAAAAATCCAGCCGTGATTCAACAATATATCTCCTGTACTGAGTCGCGATGTACGACATATGACACAATAGCCTTCACGTAAGCATAAAATGCACTCACGCCAGAGAGGCTTTACTCCCACGTTTGGAATGGGAGGCACTTTAAGAAGGCAAAAATGAGGCTGAGAATGGCTTTTGGTGTGTAAGTGCTCCCTCGCGTACAATCTTCGCAGGTTTATCAGCCTCCATTACCAGACAATTCTACTTCTATCGGGGGAGGGAAAAGGCTGTGTGAATCTTATACTAGTGTATGGGATAAGAACTTTAAAAGGCAAAAAAGGAGTAAAAGCGGGATAAAATCCTGAGAATTGAGCCAGCGAGTCGCCGTGCCATTTGACCGACCATTAGGTCAGCTGATGACCGGGAGAAAAGTCATTGGCGCTGCCGGATGGGATTTACCAGCGATAATACCTTGGAATTTTAGGCTTCAGCTGATCACGCTTTTCAGACTATGCTATACTATGCTAGGATGTTTCCACTACATTTCAAATAAATAAATGGCGGAATATATACTTTCAAAAATTATTTTTTCTAAAAAAAATATTCCTAAAAAATATTAAAATATAAAAGAATAACTTGGATGAGAAGACAGTGAGTGTGCTTTACAAAAATAATGGATGGTAAAAGGGAGGAAAAATATCTTACCCCAGCGCACAGTACGTCAGTTCATAAAATCAATGGTTGGCAGGTTACTTCGTGGAAGTTGTTCATCTTTAAAATGAAAACACTTAGCTTTTTCCACCAATATATAAAAAAACAAAGACCGGTTCCGGCCTTTTCAGGCCATTATCAAGAGTACAAAGTAAAATACCACAGGAGAGCACAGTTTACCTCAAGGAGAGGGAGGTGGTTAAAAGAAGGGGGGATGAGAGGTGAGTAAGTTTTGAGGAGGTGATTGGGCAAAACAGCAGGGGAAGGAACAAACAGGTGGTGACGACAGGCTCAAGGACTTCGGGGATGGAGGTGGGGTTACTGGCACAGAGAACAAGGGTGAGGCGATTGAAGGCATTATGTCATTGAGTAGTTTATCACATGCACATTGTAATATGACAAAAATTCAAAATTTTTCACGAAGTCCAACTTCCCCCATTGTCAAAAACGTGTCAGGGCTTACGGGTAAAATTGTATCTGCGACCCTCATCAATTAAATGCTCAGCACACTCAACAAAATGAACAGCAGCACAAAAAATGAACATTTTAAATCCAGTGCCAACGGTGATAAAAATTCAAATTTTGCTGAGTTAAGTGTTTTCAAGATGTCAATTCATAAATATAAATAACATGAGCAGGATTAAAATATAAGTCAATCCTTCTCTTTGTTGAATTTGCACTAAATGGAGAGTAGAAAGCTCACTCTTCACACCGCGGGCCCGGGTTCAAAACATGGGCAATGAAAAGATTACTACAATAATCACTTCATGAAGGCTTGTGCTCATCCGTGGAGAAACGACTTGAAAATATGAGCGCGGAGCGCAAGTTGAATGAGCTCGAGAGCTTTCTAAATGACGCTACAGGGAAAAAGAAGAGGAGATTTGCCTTTGGAGGCTTTGTTAGGGTCTCAAGAAATTGATATAAAGGCAAACGAGTGAGAGGAGATCCGAACACGGAGGGCGGGCATTAACAAGGTGATGGGGTAGGACACTGACACGGCGGCATGGAAACATGGGTAGGATTCCAAGGAGAGATAGGAGAAGTTGACGAAGAGGATGAAATGAGATTCGAGTTAATCCTCCGCCTTACAAAGTTTCCTCGCGAGAAAGGAGAAAAAAATAAGAAAGTCTTCAATGTGATTGTACCGTATAATCCTGATTAGAAGCCTCGAGCAATATTGCACGCCGCCTTTGGAGAAAAAGTGAAGATAGGAGCCTGAAAGAATCGGTCTCTTGTGAATACGCTGGGATTGATGAAAGATACGATTAATTAATTATGAATCAACTGAAAGTTATTTGAAAAAGTAAAGGAAAAATCTGCAGTATTATCGTAAATCTACATCAAAATGGCTTCCATACAACTTGAAACAGTTGAGCATGAAATGATGTCTGGAAAACGTGAAAAAATTATAAAATGCTCGTTGGAAATGTCTTCTCAATTGGAGATTCTTGAATGTACAACACAAAATTTAAATTTTGACAGAAGAATAAATTAAGCAGGAGAACCGAATTTTACATCGTTTACTATTTTGCCTCACCAAATACGTAGATATTGTTTTGTCAGGTAACATTAAGAGATCAAGTTAAGACAGATTTAGAATAAACGACAAAGTATGAGACGCTGATTACTGAGCCGTATTTATGGGTTGTGTTCCCAATATCACTTGATTCATTATCTAGTAGATGTCATTTCATATGACATATAATTGGCTTATGCTCAACAAGCGCATTTTAAAGTAATATTTTTCTAAAGCTGGAGGTGGTCTGGTTCCAAATTTTCAAGCTGCATTTCATTCCCGAGGCAACGCTCGTGCTCAGGGACAGATTAGATTTTTTAAAACAATCAAGAAAGAGAATAAACTTATAATTATCCCAATGACTACGATTTTTATTCATAGGCTATATACGTTGCTGGAAATTAAAAAGTAATTCGTAAAAAAAGACTAAATAACCAAATAATATTTAGCCAATTAGAACACTCAGAATTATTGTCTGACAATAGGGCTTGGACCTGAAAAGCATGAGAAATTTTCCTCAAAAATTTAAGGCATTGAGTAATTGGACTCAAAAGGTTAACAATACTTTTAAGGATACATTTATATTAGTCCCTCCCATTAGAGGGATCAGTTAACCAGGTTTAACATCATTAACTGTCTGAGTAGAATCGTAAACTTTGTACAAAGTCATTATCTGGAAACAAGGTGATTTCATGTGCTTAAAGTACAATAAAATCCTTTGGAGTGTAATAATGCACTGATTGCGGTAAAATATGTGTGATATCGAAGCCGCAACAGATCATTAATAAAATATCCTACCTTTCCCTGTGTTATCAGGTAGAAATTTGAGCTTTCGATGATTGATGATGACAGAAACAAAGCACTGGGCACATCAGCTGAGAGATTGCAGAACTCACCTGTAAGTAGAGAAGGTGAAAATCAATAAGAATATATAGAAGCACGCCAAGTAAGCGGGTTTAAAATTTAGTTCAAAATAGTACAACAAATTTATATTAAAGCAATACTATTATTAGGTATATATTATGCAAAAGCAAGAAACTTATTGCAGAGAATATCAAAGATAACTAAAGGTGGCATCCACTTGGTTAGACGTGCTCGCGATTGTCTTGATACATTCATCCAACACACAAAATAAGTAGTGAAGTCATATCTTCTCAGGTGCTGTTTTGCATTGTAAGCGGATATAAGTTTTTACTTTGCAGGCATTTTAAAGCAGTAAAAATCTAGCGAACAAAATAAATTGAAAAGTCCTTTAAACTGGAAGTAGCTCCTAAGAACTATTTAAAAAAATTACGAACTACATCAGACCACTGCTAAATAACACTACCCATAGCAGCTTTACCAGATTCAGTCAGCACGAATATACGGCTATACCAGGCCATCTTTTATACCAATTCTGTTGAAATAAGAAGCCTTTTCAGGTTGCTCCAGTGCGGTACGAAAAATATTAGTTAGGAAACGAACGGATAACATTTTTCTAAAATTCTTTCACGAATCATTTTTCAATTGGTGATATTTCATGAAATTGAAAAGAAAAAAAAATCAAACATAAAATTAATATACACGCAAATTATTCTGATATGCTAACGCAGACTCATAAATACGAAATATTTTCCGTGACAGCCATTTCACTCCAAGTCCCTTTTAGCATGACAAATCTTTAGTTCTATTCTGAATCTCCACCGGGACAATTACAAACGCCGGATTGCGGCCCATATTAAGATGATCGAGTTGTCATAATCTCCAGGGTTGAATGAGCCCCGAACTGAGTATTTTGGCCTGTAGGTGGTTAATGACTCGACCGTTGAAACGTCTGCAGCAAGGCAGGGTTTTCCCAGGGATATCTTAAATAGAATTCAATTACATCTTACGCCGCGAATGCCTCAGATCTTACATTACATCTACATAGCATAATTTGTCATTCGTTGCTAATCAGGCCATTATAAAATAGCACTGATTTCCTCAAATTATCCTAAAACTGATATTATGATAGTTAAGCTTTTATGCCTTAGCTTGAAAGCGCTATGATCAAGAAATTATAACGCTAATCAACAGCAAACAAGCGTCAATTGAGGCAGTTCGGAAAATCGTTTTCCCCCCAGGCGACATAATAAACACAAAATGATTTCGCCTCAGATGGCGTAGTATCGAGCTGTTTGGAGCATGACGGGAGGCTGATAACTCCAGGAAGGAAATTATTTCTTACGAAACTCACTCATCAATCGTGGCCTGGAACCTTGATCTGTTAAGCACATTAGACGTCTCTATGCACCCATCCCTAAGTAGTAGCCCACCCTAAAATAGGAGGAGCTCCTTGTTTGGCTTATGGCAGGGGTGGCGAACCTTTTGGCGATTGAGTGCCAAAGCTTATGAAATAAGAGTATACTCGCTCGACTCGCGTGCCAACCCATCGAGTGAGATAGAGGTATCCCTTAGCGTCCTCCCAGCTCCGCGTGCCGAACTAATTGCCCGCGTGCCACATTGGGCACGCGGGCCATAAGTTCGCCACCCCCGGCTCATGGGAAACATATATCTACGGAAATCACATATTTTTGAATGCACGTTTATTTATAAAAGTACATCACAGCACCATTTCTCCTCCAGGAAAAGAGCCCAATGTAGAGATGAAGGCAATCATTATTCTTTAAGTATTGTGTTACTTACCACAGAAATAAGACGGGAAATGTGGCACGGTGTTCCAGTACACGAGGCGTGAAGAGTGAGTAAAGCAAAAAAATGAATGGAATTTGAACGGGGCCAAATTAATAGGCAACTTAACAATGATTGGAAATATTTTGGTATCTGCTTTATCCCGTAGTTAGTAACTGTTCGGGAAAAGAAGTAATTGTAACTCAAAGTTAGCCATTTTATCTTTTTTTCTGTCGCTTTCCATCATGCTAGCAAAATGTAGCGCGGGGTTATAATAATTTACTCCGTGCAAAGTGTACTTCACCTAGCGTGTACAATCCGATTCATTATAGGGTTCCTGACTAGATATTTGTTTCACTCAACGTCTAATCTTTAATAATACCTAAAAATCTTGCTAAAATTTTTCAATCTATGAGCGAGAATTTTGCCATAATAAATCAGTTTACCGAGCGGGATTTAAACCATATTCTGGATAGCCAAAGGCTTATTTAAATGACACATTTCATTCTCCAATGGTGCGCATATTTGCAAGTGTGCGTGAACGCGCACTACATTGTACAATCGCAATGAAAAGTACGCTATTTCCAATTTTCCCACTTCTAGTAATTTATCCATAATTCGTAATCTCTTCATTATTCTTCCCTTGAGTTCATTCTTTCTCTAATCAGTATATGAAACTTATTCCTTTTACTTTCACATGAAAAAGTGCCTGATTAATTTAGCCATTTATAGATGATTGTAGAGCATGATAACAAATAAAGTAGTGAGTGAGTAACCTTCATGTTGATATCACTCATCAACTCATCCTTAAAAAAGTACCCTTTTGTTTTCACTAGAGCGAATTGTAATTATCCTAAAAGACGCTAGCTTATAAATTTGCACATGGATCCTCTAGTGGAGAATGTCACGTGATTCTGTTTCCTAAACCTTAACAATATAAAATTTTCTAAACTTAATTTAATTAGGAAAAGCCAAGCCAATCACTAAAATCCTGTAATCTCATGGTAATATCAATAGTTAATGATAGGAACTTCAGGATAATTTATGGGATTTTTTCTAAAGTTTCATCGATATTAACAGTCTTAGGGTTTACCAAATGTTAATATGTCTTCTTCGAATAACTTACGTATCTATGTTTACTCATTCAATGCGCAATGCCCATAGGAACTTAATAAAGTACCAATTAGCAATTTCAATAAACTATGTAGCATATGAATAAAGCACACAGGTACATTTATACAGCACAGAAAAATTATTGATTTACTTACACATCCTACCATTTAGGCGCATTTAGGTGAAGATCAACCAAACCTCAAGTAGAAATGTTGAAAATTAGACTTTGAACATCATCACCAATTCATTACTAGGTAGGGATTTTTTCGATAAAGGAATAAAACCTCAGCATATTACTTTACTAGCGATGCTATGATGGAGTAAATTCGATAATCAGAGTATTTCAGATACGAAGAGAAAATTTCAGGCAAAAGTTGCTCTTATGTATGGGAAAATTGCCATTGAACAATTTTTGCAATTTAAATTACTGCATTTTAAATGAAAGTTACTCGCTGAAGAGTTTAGCAAATTTGCCACAGTAGACAATGAAACAAATAACTTGCAAGGGCAGTGAATATAAGAAAGTTGTCACTCAATACTACAACGATTGTTGGCCCAGATAAGGCTAATTTGGCTAACAGGGTAAAAACACAGGCATGAATTTGAAAGTGCATTATTTATCGCGTAATTTGTAAAATTGTAATCCTGTGCCGTGCAGAATACCTCCCTTTGTATTCCTTGTACTTGGCTAGTAAAATTATAAGCTTTTCTAGGGCCAATTATGACTTAGCCAACATACCAGAGGGAGGGAAAAAGAAGGACTGCGAAATCTTATAAAAATCTCCGTCAACTCTGTGAGCATTCAATACGGACCACTTCTTCGAGGAAGGAACTTGAAAACTTGGCCGACTCAACTCAATAGGCTAAAGTTACTAGAACATCTTAAATCAATATATACATGATAGATACCATATTCAAACAATCTATGGATTCCTGAAATATCTCGATAATTAGGACTTCCTTAAACATGAATTAGTAAAATAATGCAAAGTATAAATCTAATTTTCTACAAACGCATTTGCAATTTCATTACAGAAGCAATCGAAAGGAAAATTAAACGACATATTTATATAGTCCATGCACTAGCCAAAAACGTATCCATTATCTGATTTCACAAACTTGAAATATAATTTTCCACGCTACGCAATGATAGTCATTTGCCGAATGATTAAATAGAATTATGTAGGCTAGAGTTTGTTACTGCCGATACGTCTGCTTAGTACTACTTTAGCTTTGATTCATACATTTAGTGTTCTCAAGCACAATATAAAATTTATTAGTTTTGTGAGCGCACGTCACAAACGTAAATTTAAATTGATATATACATATATTAATCTGGAAACAAGGTTTTACGTAATTCAATTGTGAGACCCCGTGGATCTAATAACCAAAAAAACGACAAAAAATTAGAACAAATGTCCTCAATATTAACCATACAAACATTTTTTCCTTGATTGAAAATGGGAAGGATGTAGAATGATGGTGAGGATGAATTAAGGTGATGGACATGAGACATAAATTGATTTTAAGAAAAGAAGTAGCAATGAGGAATGGTGCATTTGAATAACTCGATTTTGGCCTTCCGTAAAAGGGACGACTTGAAGGAGTTCCCGTGAACTTGGAATTGCATCTGAAGGGCGCTAAGTGCTCATTACGCCAGAGTAGCATAAAAGAGCTGTTTCATACCGATATTTTCCTCATTCTTGCAGCTTCTGCATTCAGTACATTTGCTCGCGAATATTGCCTAAAGTTCACCTGATTTTTTAAGGGTTGCTCAAAGATTCGTCATTTATGAAAATTGAAAAGAAAGCTATCAAATTTCACTCTCGTAATTCTTTTCAGAGAAACTAACTACATTCTGTGACAATCTTGAATCCACCTCAAATTTGACTCACCAAGATCTCTTAAACATTCAAAGTTATGAAGAACAATACATGTTTCTTTGCTGGAAGAATTTTCTTTTACATTTTTCTTTGATGGTAATATTATCCTCTTTACCATTCAACTCCTTTTAAGATCTTGTTGGATGAATGAACATATAAAATTCCAATATTTAACATTAAATACTCATTGTACTTAATGTGGAACCATGGATAAAAATAAGATCCTTATAGTAACTACTTACACTTGGGTGAATTTTAAAGGTATTTACATATTTTGTCCAAAGAGTCACAAGCTATACTCATGATTCATATTATTCGTCCATTCTGATTCCTATTATAAATAATGTGAACGATTGCATTTTAATAATTTAATTTGAGTGTTTCATATCCGTATACACTGAGATGAGATGGAATCCATGCACGGAGAGCGAAGAAGAAGTATGAAGCTGGGGGCTACACCAACGACAGTGAAAAGCAGCCAAATATTCATGGATTGAAGAGCCTTATTTACTTTACGTCTAAGCAAAACTAAAAATTCTGCGAACATTATTTAATTATTTATCTTTTAAGGCTATTATAACATCATATTGGTACCCTAAGTGACAATCTCATGCTTTTGTTGTCATTTAATTCGAGTTCTTAAGAAACTCAACGCTAATTTTATTCCAACTTCAAAGTATTGCCAAACAGAAGGAAAGGGATTTTCATAATGACATGAAATACGTCCTGCCAGGGACGGATTAATCCATTTAACTTACATAATTGTGCGATAGCGCTGATATTACATTTGAAATTCGTTCTGGTGAAAAGGGAAAAACACCTCATAGTGAATTTCAAGGCAACGATGATGCTGGAATATTTCTCCCACTTGTTGCTTGAACCTTCCTGAGAATATAGAAATTCCCATCACTGGATGAAGTGAATACATTTCAAAACCATGAAAGATACATACGAAATTTAAGAAATTTGGTTGATAAATCTAGGTTCTCGATTAGGAACAGGAAAATATAATGTGCCCAGGATAATAATGCTGCAAAGATAAGAGAGAAAAGTCCAAAAACTATATAAATAAAGTGTAAAATTAACCTTGAAATTTTATTTTTATTTACGTATGCAAAAATAACTATTTTAGTCAAGTGGGAAATTGAGATCTTAAGAGATGGATGTAAAGGTCCAAAAAAGATTTAGTAGTTCTCTCATCACTGACGTAAGAGGATATTGTAAATGCCTTCAAACTGTATTGTCTAAACAATCTAGTAAAATAAATGCGTATTACTATAAAAAAACACTACATTTTGCCAAAAAACAGTGTCTATGGTCCTGTAACTGTCAAGAGAAAATTTCCATGAAGTATCAAGTATAAATAAATGAAGAATGCTGTCATAATTACGACAGCAACACCAAAGAGGACCGGTCCTACATATTTACTCAATAGTAAAGAAGTAGCAAAGCTCAATGAAGTGATTTTAAATAATTCATCTACAGTAATTACCGGTGTATCTGAAGTAATGTCTCGGAAAAGCCTTCTAATTATGATATTAGGCAGTAAAAACTACTTATTGCAAAACAATAGATCATTATTTTGCTGCATGTGGTCGCAAAAACAAATTTATTTATTTGTATATCATGTAGATTTATCCATAAATATGCCTAGCTTGCAAATTTATGTACTATTTTACAATCTCATTAATATGAAAACGGCACAATTGGCCTATGGAATGGTCTTTGTTAATTGCAGTAAACGACTAGCACAGATATTCATGTCCTGAGTGGTGAATAGCCCAACTAGGCGTAACGTAACCCTCAGAATAGGTCTTAATTCCGTCGCCACGGGGCTAACAACCGTACTGAACATTCTTGATTCTCACAGCATGAAATACGACGCAAAATAGAGCTAATGAAATATAATATGTTTTTTGTAAAAACTTATGAAAACATTTGTCCACTAACCCATTAATTCTAAGGCATTCAAGCGATGTTTGAGGTTACGTTAATAATTTTTAGATTATATCGTTCCCTTGCATCTATATATCTCATTTTTTCCCTCTTTTCAAAATTTTTACGATGACTGCTATCACAAACATCTTGTAAACAGAACTGAATACGATCGATAATGTGTTTTCTTGGTAAATCTTAAAATATTTAGGCCAACCTAAAACTCATTTTCAAACAATATTTTAACGAAAGGAGCGAGTTATAAAGACAGCCAAAATGCCTGCGCCGGAAATGAAACCGCTAGTGGTGTACGTAAGGCAATGCGAGTGAGATGGAATGATAGAAAGTAAAGCAGGGAAATAAGGATTCCGAGAAAGAGGTGAAGTTTGTGAGGCGAGAAATGCTAAGGTTTCGAAGGGAGAAGGAAAGGATGGCCGGTTGGAACGGATGGGTTCGGCAATAACCATTTCCGCCATTTAGGATTCACCCACTTCCGGCTCGCCGAACTCCCCCTCGTAGGTCGCCCTGGCGCCTGCCCCTCCGACACGAGGCTAATAATATCAGCAACCTACATAGCTCATCTAATATACGGCTGGTCAGTTGTGCAAGATCCACAGATACATTAACTGGAGGCGACCAATAATAAACCAACAGATACTTTCCAAGAGGAGGTCCATGACAACCTGTCTCTGGTAAAATGTGTTAAATTCCATTTAGAACCGTCTAAGAAAGTTATAGGTATCAAAAGAAACGACTAATTCCGCAAGACGTGATGATTCTATTACAACAACAATCATTTACACTTAACACACAACAAGTTTTGTGTGAATCAATGCATGAAAACCAACACGAATAAATAATTTATTACATCTGGGTTTTCCAGGAATTTTCTTTAATTGGACGCAAAAGTTAGAGACAAATTACCAACCTTCAAATCTCCTGTAAAAGTGGTAAAAAAGTGTAGTCTTATTTAAAAGAACACTTCTCCTTTAATGTGAGAATTCATTTTGCAGGACCTATTTTTCCACACCCTAAATGTATGGCCCACGTTAACTAACATTGGCAAGTACATTGGGATATTGATATTGAAAAACTATAATTGAGGAACCTACCACGAGGTAATGTTCGCATTAACCGACACCTCGGAGAAGAAAAATATTGCTCACATTTTCATGACAAAATTAGTTTTGATTCTTGGTAGTCTTTCCTAGAAATGTTGCATATTTTGACTGACTAGATGATCAGCTCATCTATATTGCAATCAATGCAGTTCCGTAAAATGTTATGTATTATTTGCATAACTGATGTACAGATAAGCTCAAACAGACCGGTCCTACATATTTACTCAAAAGCATGTCAAAATTATGCAGTACTGAAGAGGAATATTTTTTTCCCTCAGTGTCACTTTCAATCACTATGGAATGCATCTCACTATCTAATTTTATCCCTTTTGATTTTTTTTTTCGATTGTTCGATTTTCGAAATTTCGAGACGAGGCCTCAAGCCCACAAAAGAAGACAGCTCTGAATAGAACCTTTCAATTTTCAATGAATCGTGCTTATCCTTCATTTAAATATGTACCTTAAATGTTCTTCACTCATTCAGTTAGCACAAGTTGCCAAGAGAATATTATAGCAATATCTGATCACCTAGTTTAGATCAATTCGGGCAGATAAGGCAGGAGCGAAGACTGGGTATAGAAGTAAATGGCTGAATGTGACAATGGGAGGACTTGTAAGGATAGAAAAGCCATTGCCAACAGTTTGTAGCCTATAGAAGTTTTTATAGAGGGCTATTGGTATTTCAATTTGTTAGCTGCTCAATTCTTCGTTCCGAATCGTTCCTCGTTTGTGATAAAATATTTCAAGATGATTTCAGAGAATGGTGGAACGTGTTTCAAATCGATTTAAAAACTAGGAATGGGGATGAGATATCCGAAGAGTCAAAAGGAGAAGAGGCGAGGGCCGTTGCGAGCGGTCGAAATTTTTGAATGACGTAGGCATGTCAGGGTGGGAGGGAGAGCAAGAGATGCTGAGTGGTCCAGCGAGGGTAGAAGTGAGCTCTGAAGGGAGAAGAGACTTCTTCCGACGGCTCAATTACGGTGCTCCCTTTGCCACTCCGCCCCTCCGTTACTCCATTCCCCGTACAGTTATCACTAAATTATCATTTTTGCTAACGTTACTATAGCAATTTCATATGGTTATGGGTTAAAAGATGATATAACAGGACAATTAGAATTAGCTTTAACTAGCCATAATGCAATAGTTGGATATTATCTTAAATTTGTTTATCAGTACAACATTTGAATAATACAAAAAATACCATCAACAACTATTTACTTCTATAATACACTCCTACAATACATGTCACCATTTCATCTCCCACAAACTTACATCTTTACACGGCTGATGACTTAACACCCCCTGCCACACGGCCATGCGGCGGCTCGCAGGATATCTTGTAGATGTAGAATTATAAGCAAATTCTTAATAGCCCTATTTCAGATCTAAGAAACCTAATCCGGTTTAGAAAAATTGTTTTGCCGGTCAGTTGTGACCAGCTCGTTGAAGTGAAGAGCGAATCGTTGGGATATTTAAGTAATATTAGAATGTGTCCATGGCTTTGTTCTAAGAAATACACAGAAGAGTATTCTGAAAATGAAAATTAATTTATGGTAGTTATGGGACGTTATCGCGTCATTCCAAAGCTTTCCGAAGTAAATAGAATGTTATTACAACACCTTCTTTCGTGAAAATCTCCATATTGCAGCGTAACCATCGAAGAATCAATAGGTTAGTCCCTTTACATTCCGTCTAGGTATTATAAATCCTTTTACAGTTTTCTCATTTGTCTCGCATAGAAATGTGAAATATGTTAGATTGATAAAACGGTATATATAAGCCAGAACTGATTTACATGTAATAAACACACATAATTTCATAGTATGATAGTATTATTGATTACATATGCCATTCTAACCACTTCTAATAGGCGAATTTTCCATGATCTCGATCGATTGAAAATTTCTATCTACGACCATTTCCAACTCAAGATCCGTTCAACTATCTTCGTTGCAGTATTTTTACATTTCATTCATCTCCAAAACAGTTATTTTTTACTTCTCTTGCATATCATTTATGTTCGCTTAATTTATCAGCACCATTGATTTTAAATTACCTTACCTATAAATATTAATGTTTTATTCAAGTCTTTGCAAGTAAATTACTCAACAATAAAAAATCAGAACCTATAATACCGCTCTCAAGAAAAAACACATGCGGGACATTGGAGTGGCGTGTTAAACGAAAGCCAATGCCCTGTTCGGTTCTCCAGGATACTATTTACATGTATTACAAGTAGATAAAATAGAAAAGTAGATAGTAGAAGGTATACGTAGATAAATAGCAATAAATAGGATAGCTGCTATAGAAAATGGAACATTCCTGAGCATTTTTCGCTGGAGTGCACAGATACCAAATGGCAAACGGCAATTGACAGACAGGCGTAAATTTTTTCTCATTGGCTGGTTTAGAAGACAGAGAGTTAGGGTAGTAAACCAATAAATTATTCTAGAAATCTAAACAGCAAGTTTAAATTTAACTATGATTACTTTAATAAGCTTACGTAAATTCACTTCGCTTTCGTTTACCTGGATATAATACCGAAACTATTATTGAATTTGACGCTGGAGATAATCGGATTTTACGGCACTAGGCTGCATTGTGTCTCTTGTTTGTTTTATTAATGAGCTTTTCACATTTACTGCAAAATGGAAAATCAACCAATCAGTGGAAAAATAGCCGCGTTTTAGAGTTCTTTGTCAAAATTTGTACTTACAAAGGTTACTATACCTGACTTGAGATATTATATATTATGATTCATTTGCATCAAAACTTTCTCAAAGAAATTTCTATTTCAAATTTTTTAAAATGTACACGAACCTGGTGAAACTCGAGCTTATGTCACCTGAAACTGTTAGGCTATCCCCTCAGCTTAAATATAATTCTACTCTCATTCTCCTTCATATCGGTCACATTGCATTCTCCTTGGACCTAAAGAAAAGTGGGTACTTTTTGGAAATGCAAATTAAAAACGTCAAAATGCTAAAGGCTTTCGTGAAAGAGCCGTAGATGTAGTGAAAAGAACTTCAGGTCCCAATTCAGAAAACGAGGCTGCACGTATGACAGCCCACCAAGGACTCATGACATCCTCATTTGTCACCACGATTACACAAACTCTAAGGAAACTACATTCTCGATGAATGACTTAAAAATGAAAAGTTATTGCATAATGCATGAAATGGGATGTATCCTTACGACTCCTGATAATTGTGTATCCTTCCGTTGAATACCACTTGTTTCGGGTGACGTATCTAATTTTTTCTAGATATGATAAGAGTCAAATTAACAAGAAAAAAATGATTTGTCCCCACTTTTAAGTGCCGGACATCTATAAAAGGTTTTTTTTCAGTCAACTCCCAAGCGATCGATGCGAAGAAAACCCAAGCATTACGAATCCTCTCTGGCTTTGTGTCCACTAGGGTGCCTCGTTTTGCCACTTTTTTCTAGGAGCGAATCGTAATACCCGGCAAAAGTTGCGTACCCGGATGGGTATTACAAATATGATTTTTTTTCCAAATCGGTTAATATCTTCTGTTCGCATTTTTGCCTTAAAATTTCGAAATTTTTCACGAAAAATGTTAACATTGTAAATAATTTAAATTTGGTTTGAGCGAATACTCTTTTTTTGCAATGGGGTATAACTTAGGACTTAAATTGATATTTTAGACCAAATAAGTCAGCTATATTGCTTTTAATTATCGAGAAAATGACCTTTTATGGTGTCCCCGAAGCACTTTTGAGAGGTAGGCAACCCGCAACACTCCGCCTCATTTTACGCTTTGCATGCAATAAATGACGCGAAAAAGAGATTTTTTTCCTTCCAAAACGTGGAAATTATGTCTGAAAATGTCAAGGGTAGTCACAAAGATGGCATTACGCTATTTTATGCCATCGCCGACTATATTGACTTTATTTTCGGGAAAGAAGATATCACTGAGAATGGAAACCATCATTCGGGATTCAATATGCCGGTTATATGTCTCTCAAGGGTCAAATTTACCTCCTCTGTGGTCGGAAAAGGGGTTTATTTTAGTATGATCAAGCAAAAGTGCAGCTCTTCGCTCACCTAGCCAGCGAAGCTAGCCAAGCGACCCAGTGCCCACCACGTGGAGGTGGCTGCACCTTGGGCTCCTCCGCCTCCTCTACCCAACCAACCAACCATAGTAATGCAGACCAGTTTATTTAATCTGAATCGTCACCGTTCGGAAATATTGTCAAAAATTGAGATTTCGATTGAAAATTTGGCAGAACTTGCCGTGAAATCAAAGTGGATCTGATGATGCCATATGGCGTCACTGCCGCATATACGGGAGGCTGCTTTGGTGACTAACTTCACTGTCCGTTCCACTGCCACTGTGTGGCAGAGAAATACGGTAAATGACCATTCTGGCGAAGTATTTTCAGGAAGAGACAGTTTTTCAACGAGTTCTTCATTTGATATATTTCTTACAACTGGTGGCACGGTAATAGGCACATCGGTGCTTTCCCAATGAATCATTTCTCCGTAATCCATGGCTTCAAAATTCAAATGGGGAACAATGTTGCATCTAATGCAATGATGTAAATTTTCTTCTTCCTCTTCTCTAGCACTAAGAATTTTATTTAGTGCCTCCTGACGGACAGTAAGTCGACGATCAGTCATCATTGCAAGAAGAATATTTTCTGGGAGTGCGAAGAACGCATTTGTTTGGATGGATGAATAAACTACTGCTTGGTATTTCCTTGGCAAGTATCTACATCTACGAATGGTCTCAAAGACGTGACGAGCACCATCGGCTCTCTTGGTTTGGTGAATGCCACATTCTTAGCGCAACATTCCTCGTGATTTTCCTCATCAACTTGAGTATCCTCAAAGTGTTAACTGTCAGTCAAAAACGACAATGGGGAAACTGTTGATTCAGATGGTCCAAGTTTAAGCCTCTTATTTTTATGATTACGTTCAGCCCTTTCTCGCAATTTTTTTGGCACAGGTAAGTCAATAGATCCAATTCGGCCAGTTCTTGGACCTCTCTGATCCATAAGAAACTGGTACTCTAGAATAGGAACCTTTATTTCCTTGGGACAGACACATTTAGGAAAGTTGGCACATTTGCCGAAGGCTATATCAAATAGTTTCGTTGCCTCCTCAGTAAAAGACTTCAACAAGTCATCCTTTGTTTTTTGAACAACCGTATTACTCTTCAGGATTTTCTTTGTCTTAATGTATTCATCATGGCAGCGTGAGATGAGTTGAATTACTCTGGTTTGCGTAACTGCTGGAATAGACGCTTTTTTCCAAATGGCATATACCATGACAGAAACTTGTCGGGCAATGGAAGAATAGGGTGGCTCCTTGTTACTCCGCGACTCTATTCCAATTTGCCGCCGAACTTCTTGACAACAAAGTAGAACATCCTTCTTTGTCGGGAGTTTAGTTTCATCAAAATCCTTGGGGTTTTCATTAACAATCGGGCAAACGTTTGCACCACGCAGAACGAACTTCGAAAGAGACATGCTGCAGACTGAATGAAAATATGCGCAAAACCAGAGCACACAGGACGGATATGCAGTAAAAAATTTGGAAATAAAGAGATGAGCGAGTCAAATATCACTTGTAACTAGAATAGAAGCACACCAGAATATCCACTAAAACAGGCACTCTAAAGAAGCGAAATGAGTTGCAAGCGAACTGTAGTGATAAATGTGAATGGGTAAATCAAGAACTTCAATCTTTCAGCTCGTCTCACAGTGCAAGGCTGACTAAGATAATTGGGGAAGGGCGAAACTTGCAGTGTGTAGGTGGATGATTCAGGGGTCGGTAAACTTTAAATGCAATATTGCTGTGAGCTAAAGACATTGTATGTTCCGCTACTGTTACGACCCACCAGGCGAAGGAAAAGACAAGAATGGAAAGAGGTACAAAACTATTACACTAAATTGACCATTTTTGCTGCCCTCGAGGAGACAATGTATGGCATAATTAAGGAACCTCCTATCATTGTGACTACCCTTGACATTTTCAGGCATGATTTCCACGTTTTGGACGGAAAAAAATCTCTTTTTCGCGTCATTTATTGCATGCATAGCGTAAAATGAGGCGGAGTGTTGCGGGTTGCCTACCTCTCAAAAGTGCTTCGGGGACACCATAAAAGGTCATTTTCTCGATAATTAAAAGCAATATAGCTGACTTATTTGGTCTAAAATATCAATTTAAGTCCTAAGTTATACCCCATTGCAAAAAAAGAGTATTCGCTCAAACCAAATTTAAATTATTTACAATGTTAACATTTTTCGTGAAAAATTTCGAAATTTTAAGGCAAAAATGCGAACAGAAGATATTAACCGATTTGGAAAAAAAATCATATTTGTAATACCCCTCCGGGTACGCAACTTTTGCCGGGTATTACGATTCGCTCCTAGAAAAAAGTGGCAAAACGAGGCACCCTAGTGTCCACCCCTCTTTAACCCTACTCCTCATTCCCAGATTTCGCTCCTAATTTCTCGGAATATCTCCCCTTTCCACCTTCCTCCTCCCCTAGTTAACGCCATTCGCAGCCCTTCTTCATCGCCATCTCTTCCAACCTTCCCTTGGGAAAGGTGAGTTTAATGATGTGGCGCTTTACCAGGTACATGGGTCTCCATTAATGAACAGTCCAAGAGTGTCAACGTGTATCCGTCTCTCGTCTTTTTAGCGATCCATAATGTCATAAGCGTTTCTAGCCTAGTTTGAACGTCGGGTAAGATTACTTTAAGGAATACTGAAAGTTTGCAGAAGAGATGTTTTTAAGAAAAGATAACGTCTTCGTTAGTCTTGGCTGCATGCTGGAATATTTTCGTAAACTTTTGCTCTCCTTTCGCCGCTTCAAATATTAAGTAATGAGGTAAATGATTGTTCAATGAGTTAATAGAAGAAAATGTAAATTTTAGAGGGTGATTACTTTATGAATTCCTGTGTAATGAGAGCAAAATAAACACAACAATCTAGAAAAACATGTCGTCATAAGACATTCTTCTTCTTCTTAGTGAAATCTTTCTTTTGACAGGTTTCAACTGGATCCCCACCATCTTAGTCGATCCCGAGCATCTTGTTTCATTTGCCTATAACCTAGGTAATTTTTATGTCATCGATCATTCCCATTCTTCTTCTTCCCCTTTCTTGCTTTACTTCTATTTTTCCTTCAATAATTCTTCTTAAAAGACAATTTTGGCATAATATATGTCCCATACAAGCTGTATGTCTATATATATCTATATATGCTAATATATGTCCCATACAAGCTGTCTTCCTCTTTTTTATTTTCCTCGGCAGTTTTCTTTCTTCTCTTATTGTCATTAGTACTTCTCCATTTCTCATTCTACCCGTCCATTTTACCTTAAGCATTTTTCTCCACAACCACATTTCGAAACTTACTAAGTACTTTTTATCTTTCTCGTTGACTGCCCATGTTTCGCAGTTGTAAGTCACCACACTCCATACAAAACATTTAGCAAATCTCTTTCTCAGTTCTACTGGAATGCTAAATGCTGTCAGAAGTTCTTTCACCATCTCAATTGTTTCTTTACCCATAGCCGTTATAAATAAAATAAGACATTATAAAAATATAAAATTGTTATGTACAAAATTACAAAATTTGAGAAAATGAATCAATTTATGCTGATCTGCATGAGGAGTGATATGACAATCCACACATCGTGTGCATCGTTCAACATTCCTTCACTTCTTCTTTCAGGCATTTCTCAATAATTAGGCTTCGTTGAATTTTTCCTTCTTTTCAGTACCTTCAATTGTAATTTGATAAAATACTTTTGCATTTCGTTTACTATGCATTCCTATTCAATAAAAAGGACCCATTTTCCTTCAATTGAGGCCATTACTGTCACAAGTGGTCTTTTTCCTCAGGATCTATCTACGAGAAAATTTATTTAAAATAGGAGCAGTATCCAAGTAAATATGATAGACACAAAGTACGGCAAAAATATCCACTAAATTGACATAAATTAGGATAGGCAAATCAATTGATCATTTAACACTATTTGTGAAGAATTTTTTAGTGTATTGGTTATTCTGTAGTAAAAATGAAAATATACTACTCTTAAATAATAGTACTTTGAGGCAATAAATTAAAAATATAAATTAATCTCCGGTCATGTTACAGAGTAAACCTACCCCTTGTTTTTCGGCCTTTATGACCCAGAGCAGTGTTAAGTGCGGATCTAAAGCATGAGCTCCGAAAAAATGAATTGCTTGCCATTTTTATCTTATATCACGACCCACACAGAAAATAAAATTACGACTGCCCATAGTATACTCATCCAATTGTTCGATCGATAATGACTTAAACTATCCGCTTGAAGACACCAGCACCATTCAGGAATTAAATAAAATGATGGACATAAAACATGGCAAACGTGAAATCATGCATAAATGAGATAACGAAATTTGGGTGAGGACATGTAAACGAACAATTCACGGCTACCGACTAATCAAAAATATACATCTCTACTGTCAGTAATGGATATAATTGGTAAATGCATTACATCGTAAACTATGTCGCAATCAAAATCATATTTTTAATAAGAATTGAGAAATAACTCTACGAAAAATTGCCTAAAGTGAGAAAATGTTTAAAACATCAATTTTAGACGAATAACATTTATAAAAGTAAGAAAATAATTTTATCTACTAATTTTATACTTGAATTAAAATGCATTTTTAAATGGAAGCATGAAATCAGCTGATATATTAGTAAACATACCTATCTCTTGACGTTAGGTAAACACTTGTCTTTTAATACACGATGGATAGTGAAAAAACTGTAAAAGCACTTCAATAAATATGGATATAGTAGGCATAAAATGAACGCCGGTGCCAAACGCGGAATCGTCCCATAGAAACTAATTCAAGGTTTTAAGTACTTTGAAGATTTGAATTCGAAATTTATGAAGGCATTTCCAATTCAATTTATTTTCGGGCTATAAAACCAGCCAAAAATGAAATGGGGGTATAAAGCTATAAACGTCACCGAAGGCCTGCATATTTCAATGCGAATAATACGAACCGAAAATGGAATAATTGAGGCACGTAACGGCATATGGATACAATTTCATTTTCTCAAAATTGAAATCATAAAATGCAAATCAAATTAGAAAAGAAAAAATTAGCTATTTAACTCATTTGTAAGAAAGTTTCTATGATTACTAAAACAAGAATTATTTTTAAACACATGAGTATATTTAAGGTACATCAATGAACCGGAATCTCCCCCCTTTAGGCTGGGAATTGACAAATATTTTGATAGGGACAAAAATTAAATTATACTCCGTAAAAATATTTTTTAAACATTTTATTTTGGCTATCATTGAATTGCATTCATACTTCTGACGATTTTATTCTAAAGCTGCCAGCCTGGAGCAGCGCAATAAGCCATAGTATAACTAACAATCAAAGCTAAGAACATAGATCTTATTTTACCAGAGTGAACCAATGTTATGAAGGGACAGGCGTATTTGACAGACATTTATATATACATGTATAAAAACATACTTAAAACTTCATTAAAATTTACAGAGTTATCTTTTGCTCTTTTGTTATGTACTTTTTTATTCAGCAGATATTTTGAGATATTCTCCCTGAAATGTGAAATTTTTAAGGTGTTATTATTTTATCACTTATTTATCTTAGTTTGCAGTTTTCAGAAAGCTCAGAGCTCAGAGTTTTCTGAGAGCCTCAGATTTCATTACCGTTATAATACTCGGAGACTCAGGAAGGGTTTGGCAGTTTTCGACGCCCAATAGATGAGTGCTACGCTGCGGGCTGATGGCCTTTGCTTACGGAGTGGACGGAGTGACCCAAGGATGAGGAACCTCTGCTGCATGGCGCAAATGATTTCGACTTTACTACGCTGGAAGTAATATACATAATGCTATTTAACAGTGAGCTCTAATATCCATCAAGCACACCTATGATGAGAACAAAGCTTGTTCAATATACTATATTTGCAATCGAATTTAGATGGCTAAAATTAATTCTAGACTCCAATGTCGGTGATGGGCAACGAAATAACCAATAAATCGATAGACTATGATCTTCGATAGTTGATGGACGTCGTTTATCTTTTCTTATCCTCAATTATTGATCGGGTATTTACCATCGTTCATGATAGTGATAGTATTGGAGCACATTTGACCGCAATCGGCATTACTTCCTCCCGTTGCCCAGAGACTTCAGTACGTATCATTCTCAATTTCACCGATCGAACGACGACTACCGATCGATTGGACATCGGCAATCAAATCATTCTTCGAAAAAGTTGATGCCTGTGATCGAGAATGAAAGTCAACTTTCCCATCGTCGACGGCCACAAAGCTCGATGACTTCCATAAATCGAACAAGCCCCACGAGGGCAGATAATGTCATCCAGTTCGGAGTGCATTTTCCGAAACTCAAAAAGCAGATCTTGATTATTATTCCGTTTACTATCTATATTTTCATATTATTATTTTTTCAAAATACTATTTTTCAATGTTAAAAAAACATGAGTGGGTAATAAATGAATGTGGGTTTGATGCTCCAGTAATGGACATATACAAAAGGAGTGTGCTTCGTTGGTTTGGCCATAGGTATTGAGATAATGGATGAGAGTCGAATAACGAAACAGATATATAAGAGTGAAATAAATAGTGCGATAGGTAGAGGTCGGCCGAGAAAGTTGTGGTTAAATGTGGTTGAGGAAATTCTTAGGAGGAGGAATATTAGGAGTCTTAAAAATAGGAGGGCGTTTATGAAGCTGTGTATGGGGGTAAATGAGGCGAAAGAGGTTTGCAAGGATAGGTCAGTATGGAGGAAATTATTAAAGCAGAGCTAAGTGTACATATATGTATTAATGAGTAAAACTTAGAGACTGCATACCCCGGAAGGGAACGGCATGATTGGAATGTATGTATGTATTATTTTTAATCGCTTTTATTTAACTTCACTAGTGTGTCAGGGTCAAAATTTGTAATCAATTTTTAACTACCTTCGTGACTAGGTACAGATCTGAAATTTTGCAAATAGGTTCATTTTCGGTGACAATACAATACTTAGTCACAAAAAAGTCAAAAAACTATTTAGTGCATTTCTTTGTTAATTAAAAGCCATTTTTGTTTTAATTTTTTTTCATATTCGTTCTCTTAAGTTGAAAACCCTGCTTTCTGTGCGATAATGGACTTTAAATTTCTCCATTCCGCCGTTTTCCACAAATCAAATTTTGAACTCAGATAAGGTTAGAATAAATAAAACAAAAAAATCCGCTAAAGTATAATATTTTAACTGACAATAATGAAATTTTTAAAAAATATTTTAAATATTTATCTCATATTATTCATAATTATTGTTTACATCCAGGAGTGGACGCCCCTCGAGCCCCTCCAAAGACCCCCGTGTCCTTTGACTGCCTCCCCGTATCTTCTCGTTGAAACGCAAGCCAGTGCCCACCGTGGAGCATCAAAAGGGGATTAGAATGAGGAGTTGTGCAGCACCGGCAACCAGCCCCGAGCAGACACGGGGGATGTGGACTTCCCAACACACTTCCTCTCTCTCTCCCTCTCGAAAGGAAGCAACAGATGCGCATCGCGTGCCGCTAATCGGCAGCTGTTGACCGCATCCACCCCACCCAAGCGATTGAATCGGTCGGGGAAGAGTGGTGGCGCCACCGGGAGCAGCGCTAAGAGGGTGGGGACTCGACGCCAGTCAGCCACGCGGACGGATGGATGAATGGATGGGGTCTCCGCCCCTACCACGGCAGAAAAAGGGAGCGACATCAAGCCAAAACACATCGCATTTTTTAACCAGAGATCTTAAGGCGACTCTATGCCAGTCGCAGTTACTCTTCTCTTACCCAGTTGAAGAATAAATTACTGACGCGTAAAGCTGTTTTTTCCTCGATTATAACCGTAATACAGATGTAACTACCACTTATCCTATTCTGAGAAATCCAAAACTCTAATTTTCTATGAATGTTTATTTTAAAGTCGTTGGATTCTAAAAATTTCCTAAAATATTAAGTAGTAAACATTAATTTACCTAATATGGTACCAGGAGTCCTGCAAGGTCCTTTAGTTTAACTAAACTCTGTCACGCAAAGAATATTTCAAATGGTATGTGTTTCAAACAGATGTAACATGCAGGAAAGCATTCCAAGCTGTTTTTCTCGCAATCATTCA
This sequence comes from Ceriagrion tenellum, assembly GCA_963169105.1. Taxonomy (NCBI): domain Eukaryota; kingdom Metazoa; phylum Arthropoda; class Insecta; order Odonata; family Coenagrionidae; genus Ceriagrion; species Ceriagrion tenellum. Next base: position 133,154,755 of record OY720637.1, read on the forward strand.
TGCTTGCGCTACCAAGTCACATGGAAGTACGTGAGAAAATCATACCAATCTCCAGATAGGTACTCATCAACAAAACATCGTATAATACTTGTTGTTTCTTGCACCACATAACTAGATAATGCACCTTATGACGGTACCTAGTACCTTGCATCATCTACTAAGGTAACCGTTAAGTATTGTTACTCCACACAAACCGATTGAACTTTGAACCACCGACAGGCACTTCCACGAGAAAAATCTTGGAGATGGACGTCTATGACAATATATTTTATTTTTTCAACGAGCAAACACCTTTTAATAGCTCAAAGTTAATAAATAAATAATACAATGGATAAATTTTGGATCAATTTAAGGTTTATTTTCCGAGAAGCGTTGGATCTAAAGAAAAAATTACAACCGACTTTAAAATTACGTCAGCAAGGAGTTGCGCTCGATGAAACGTTCACTTCTTACAAAAAACTGTGGAGGATCCCTTTCGATATCGAGCGTTAATGCAAATTAGAAGTTGTGTATTTACATCAATACCTTCAAAATAATCCTCTTTCCCTAAATTGCCTTAGCTGACGGGTAGAAAATAAAGGTACTTAATACACTGAATATTCTGTGCATATAAGGTTAAAACTTGAAATTTTTCAAGTAAATGGAGCCAAATACAGAGCGAAGTCAATAGAATAAGCGTTTTATTACTACAGTGATGGCGGCAATTCACTACAAATATGAAACCACAAATAGCTCCAAGTCTTCATTTTACTTAAATCAACATTTCATAGAAGAATTCTAATTTGTTACAAAAATGTTATTGTTGTCAGTTAAAATATGAAATAGTGGATTTTCTTTGCTTTATCCATTCTAGCCTTCATGATTATGAGGAGTTCAAAATTGATTTGTGGAAAACGGCGGAATGGAGAAATTTTAAGGCCACTATCGCACAGAAAACAGGGTTTTGAACTTATGAGAACGAATATGGAAAAATGACACGTAGTAACTTCCATAATTAAGGCCACCTTGTAATAGAAATTAAGGACTTTATGGTTTTAGCGGCGAATGGATTGGGTAGAACGGATGCCCGGGCCTCGCACTCTTCATCACTTGACCCGAGCGGGAGCTTCGGCTTCCGCACTCCGTCGCTGCTTGCCCGGGGAAATAAAATAAAGCACGGAACTTGTAAGAGAATACCCAGTGGGATCAATATGGAACGTGGAACACCAGAAATTAGAGGAAAAATCGAAAGGACAGCCACGGACCGAGTTCCGACGGATGTGAAAACCAATTAGTTCGCATGTCTTTTATTTTCCGTGAGAAAGAGCGCGGAAATTTTTTTTGGAACGTTAGAAGCTATATTGCGTTATGTTTCATAAAATAACATCAATAAATCCGGCAACGCTTATGTAATATCCACTTTTTTGAGGAGTAATTTTTATTTAATAAAAATGTGATCTCACGGCAGTGAGCGAGAGAAAGAGATGTGATTTTTCATTGGAAAGGTAAGTTGAATAAATAAATCCAAATAAATGCAATCCGTTTCTATCTAATAAATAATCAAATTTTGGCAAAGAGAATGACGTTACTCAGCAGTGGCAGTCCGGTACAACTCACGGGGCTACCAATGACAGGCGAGATTTCAGCAGAAAAAAGTGTATTGATTTCTGCAAAAAAAGAGGATAGTGTATTGGAGATGAAGCACCTCATTGCTGATTTTACATAAGTTAAGACTAGTTTCATGCAAAATCACCAAAAATTATACTTTTTCACAAGCGATGATGAGTTTATAAGGGCAAAATAAATAATACATTAAGGTTTGCGGACGAAACTATGATAATCACTACCAGGGCTTTGATTTTGCGTTCCAGTATCTCATTAAGCATAAATAATGGACAAACAATAAGCCCTGGCCCCACAAGCTCAAAAAATATTTCCGAAACGCTCCGAGGCTCAAGGAAAGGACCTTTAGGCATTGTTGAAGGGTAAACATTGCAAATTTGTGAATCGTGAGACAATTACTAAAGCAACTTGTATGTTCAGGGATGAAACAGTTTGAAAAACGCAAATTTTGATACTTTTCCCCCACTGTTGGTCGGGTATAAGTTTTCTAAATTACCGGTGAACCTGTTGAAAATACTTCAAATCCACTACCCAAACAAACTTGCAGGCTTATCGTATGAAACAAAGATACGAGGTGGAAAGATATGCATCCCTAAAGCTCCATTTTTTGTAGTGAATAATGTATTTTTAGGTAACGAGGAAGTAGTAAAGCTACTCATTGAAACGAAAAATCTAAAGTGTGTATTTTCTAAAACAAACTGACTGATGTCGTTGCTGTCGCGATACTTCTTGTTGCCATGAAAATATGCCATAGACAATCCGCGATCGCTAGATTGTTAACTATTATAAACAACGTTTTTTGCCTTTAGACATGTTGCTATTAGTTTAACATGGCATCTGTTACGTTCGAATTTTGCGCAATATCACAGGCGTTATTTGCCTGCGATATGATACATTCTTATGGCATTGCGATACTCGGGCACTGGCGGGTTAATTCCTTTGAATTATATGTTATATTTTTTTTATAACAACAAGGTAATTTTCACATCTGAGTATAAATATAGTATACAAATTATGCATGACTACCCTCACCTAAAAAAGACACAAAAACGTACAAAGGTTAGGGAAAAGAATAGAGTGATTACTAAAATATTCAGCGTCGCAGACAGCGCTTGGAATTCATGAAAGCAAAACGGAATGGCAATTGATTTCCTACCTTTATCCCACAGGTGCTACCCACTAGATATGTATTTATTCCCATAGAGATCCTCTAGGGATTTCAAACATTCCATTTTACGACTTTATCCACCTTTTTTTCTGGTTTTCCACTCTCGGATAGAAATCTTTGCAGATTCAGAAGATAGAGATGGATCAAATATTCTTCTATTCAACTCAGTCAACGTAGTAATGCATTGAATACTTCTCCCGGCTATTTCCCAGGAAAAACACATAAATCTTTAGCTCATAATGCTTCCTACCTTTTTGCAGAACTTCTCGTAGAATTAAGAAGGTGGTAGATTAAGAATAGAAATTTAAATTACTATAGCCATTATGAGGCTAAAAATGCCCTAAAATTTATTTGAACGTAAGTTTTTCAACTATAGACAAACAAAATTTGAAATCTAAATTATGATTTCCATGGTATAATTTATTTATACCGACTCTTTTGACAAGCTGGCGCACTTATAGCAATACCGATTAGTTGGTTAATAGCAAACGAAAAAGAAAACTATCCATTAATATATCCTCTTACACAAGGAATACGATAGGCATAAATAGAACCATCAGAATAAATTAAATCTCTCCATAATTTGACTGATATTAACCGAGTTATAGTAGTACATTAATCATCTTGGCTTTCAGCATACAGTATATATGAACCTAGGAAAATATAGTAATATTCTATATGTTATTTTCCAGTTACCGAAGTATAAAATGTTATGTACTATTATCCGATCATGGATGACAGGTAAGATTTTTAGGACATCAATTCCATGAATTTCCATTTCATCCATTAACTCTGCTGAAACACCAACTGTCAATGAAAATTAAATTCTCTTTTGTTTGATGAAATAAGGAATTAAACTAAGAAACTTAAAAAGCACAGAAGAAAAGCTATTTCATATAGCTGAATAAATAAAGAGAGACATAAGACAATAAGACAAGGAGGAAGGCATTCCATGGCTGATGTATAACGTTTCATCATCACTCAATCTAGGGAAGAGTATTCATCCCTTTCCTGAAAACACGATTTCAACGGGTAATTTTTTTAATCAAACAAACTCGCGTGGTCATTCAGCTCAACCACTTCCATCTCTTCCTTTCTGACATATTAATCTGAAGAAAGCCCCTTTGGTGTTGTTAGCCCTGAGAGGAGTTGGGGGTTTGAGGGGTCCTCGGGGAAAATATCCATTTGGTTAATTACCATTTCAATTATTCAAAACGTTGTTTAGAACGAAAAAGTTTTCCTTTAAATCTAGAAGTCTTTTTCACTCACATTAACTGGTTAGTTTTGAGGGTTCGTTCAAAGAAAACCTGAAAGAACATACATACATACCCATCACGCCGTTCCCTTCTGGGGTAGGCACAGTCAAAATGTTTCACTCATTAATACACAATTGTACACCTAACTCTGCTTCAATAATTTCCTCCATACTGACCCATCCTTGCAAACCTCTTTTGCCTCATTTACCCCCATACACTGTTTCATACACGCCCTCCTGTTTTTAAGACTACTAATATTCCTCCTCCTAAGAATTTTCTCAACCACATTCAACCACAACTTTCTCGGCCTACCTCCACTTCTCACACCATTCATTCTACTCTCATATATCTGTTTCGTTATTTGACTCTCATCCATTCTCTCAACATGGCCAAACCAACGAAGCACACTCCTTTCATACACGTCCATTACTGGAGCATTTAACCCACATTCATTCATTACCCACTCATTCCTGACCCTATCCATCCTACTTTTGCCGCAAATTCTCCTCAGATAACTCATACCCACGGCGTTTAATACGCGATAATCAATAGTTCTAGTAGCTTTCTATAAGAACACTAAGGAAATACTATGAACATGAAAGGTTACAAAATTTTAAATATATTATAAACTAAATGAGTTAAACAGCTTAATAAATTGCAGAAATACTGAAATAACATCATTCACTAGGAAATGAATAGCTAGTAGCGTTAAATCAAATAAGAATTTCTTACCCCATTTATTTTGTAAGGGCAATGATCAGTTTAAACTAGCCTTACGAAAGCTTCATTTCATATATCATAATCTGTCAATTACCGCACGAAGCTATAGCTATTCCAATTAATGAGGAATATCTAGATTTTTCTTTAGCTCTGTAAAATTCACATTAATGCAATAAATGCATGAGTTCACAAGTCTCTTTTGATAATCCCAATTACTTCCAATATTCCCTGGATGTGCAAATATTAATAACTTCGCAAACCCGCTCTCTCTCTCAAAATGAAAATATAGACTGAGTCCATGCCACCAGAAACCGTTATTCATTCGCCAAATTCAATAACCAAGGATACCTACAATGCATGTTATACAAAGTTGACTAAATAAAATTCCCAAATGAAAACTCGGGGGTAGCGGTAAATAACACATATTTGAGGAGACCTGTTGAGCGGTGCCGCATCCAGCATCCGTCGAGGGAGCCCAGATAACGAGGTCGTCGAGCGCTAATCTCACTTCTGTATAACGAGGCTCTCGTGAAAAGGAAAGAAGAATCTCCAAAACACGATTTCGAGGATGAGTCACCTCCATACGCTAAGGGTACGAAATAAAGGAAAAACGACGCATGACGATCGGAGCCATGAAGATTATCCGGCATGTTCAACCGACTCAGTTCACCCGGAAGCTGTGGCAGCGCCTGGGAATGGTATACGATAACGAGGGGAGATAGAGGGAGGTAGAGGCAAAAATAGACCCCAAGAGCAATGGGGTATATGGAGAGATATTGAGACTTCCTACAACATAAATTTTTTAAGCTGGAAATTTTTTCGACCCCTAGCGGATATCGGTCACACCTCCAGATAATTCATTGGGTACAACGTGGTGGGAGCAAGCGATGGGACTTAGGAAGAGTGGAGGTACGGAAAAATGAAATGAAAAAGCTTAGGGAAGATGAGGAATTGGTTTCTCGCTTCGAGCATAACCTATTGAATCAAGGAGGAAATGTCTGTCAAATTTTTGTTGGGCGTTCTCACAGGCAAAAAGGTGGGGGGATGTAAAAAATAGCGCTTCAGAAATAAAATAAAATATATACTTTTTATACAAAAAAAGAAGCAGCATATTACTAAATGTCAAACAGGGCTGTGGAGGAGTGGAATACTCTTCCTGACAAAGTATCAAACCATTTTCACAAAACCTGAGAAGACTGTACATGGAAATTTCGCGCATATTTGAAAAGATAAAAGAGTAAAGGGACATACACTCACATCTGACAGATTCATTACCTTCACAGATATATCTGACTTTTCGATGTAATGGTGGAATTTGTATATTTCTTAGATTACGCTTTATTAAAAATCGCATGATTATAAGTTAATTATGATTATGAGGGTTGTAAGTACGAATATTACTGATACAGTACACAGATGATCGGCCCCAGTGGCGGCGGTGTAAAGCCCTCGCCTGCCAACTCGATGGTTGCGGGTTCGAGTCCCGCCTGGGTAGAATATTTTCTGCCCAGGACATGGGTGATAATATCGTGATAATAGGAAGAATATCGTGATCGTGATAATAGGAAGAAAATATAAAATACGGAATATTGGTGGAATATAATGATAACAGTGGAATTAAGGAAGAGTTAACCTGAAAAATAAAAGAAAGGGAAGTCTTAAAAAGCACTTCTGAGTTAATAGAGCGAATCAGAAAAAATGGAAATAGAGGAATGACGATACGAAGGAAGGAGTGAGGAAAAAAGGATCTGAGAGGGAGGAGGGAGGATTTATCCGGGTTTGGCAAGAAATGGTGATAGGGATATGGCACAGAGGAAGGATGGATGGACTGCGGTCTAAAAAAATAAATTGTGAAGGTGGAGTCTTTCTTACGGTGCTTTGGGAAAAGATAGAAAGCTGGAGAGGCCGGGGGAGGAAGAAATATTGGTGGCCACGGAGTAAGATCGCCTTCATCTTCCCCTTGGAGTATAAACCACGCACTGGTGCTCCGGTCCGTGCTTCACCTGGGAAAAGGCCAGGGAAGGGATGAAGGAAGAAGGGGAATGAGCGGGGAAGGAGACAGCAGCAGGGGCACTCGAAACTGCGATCAATGAGAGAGCGGAACCGGACTGCTTCGGGCTGCAGATGAGTGCGACTCGGGGCGAAAGAGAGGCATAAGGGAGCGGAGCATGAAAACTGGTGGAATATGAAATGCCTACGGGTAAAGAAACAAAGGAAATAGTCTTGAGCACGAAAAAAATAATTTATCTTATTTACTTGTGGGATTGGCGAGTCACCAGAGCGTGCTCAATTCTCGCAATCCCTGTCTGTGTCTATGAATGAGAATCACTAGGCTCACCATTTTTACCGAGTGCGTAGATTTTATCGAGTGCGTATATTTCGGTTCCCTGTAGTTTTAAATTTTGTTTTGACTTACAATTGGCAAATTACCGACGCATTGGAAGTCCTTGAAGGCCTAGTGTAAGAATCACAAGGGCCCCTATTTTAAAAACTCGGAATGTGCGGTATGCTTTTGCTAAATTCTCCCTTGTCTCGCTTCGTAACGTCTTTCTCCCTTTTCTGGAATCATGCCACACGGTAAATCTGCTTCCTATACCTGTGCCGCCTACAATTACGGCCTTGCAGAAAGTTCTTCTTCCAAGAAAGTCTCCACTTGAGTCAACCATGTTATTTAAAGTTTCATAACCTCGACTTATTTAAAAATTATTGCTCATATAGTTCACGCAAAATTTGGTTACAAAATGAAAGAAAAAATTGTTCCCTACGTAGATGAAATGAATTTAGCAAAATTAAAAACTTGAAGGTTTGGGATGCAGATGAAAAATGCAGAAGATAATTGCTTGAGAATGTCTGAGCAGCTGAAGAGATGAGAGTAATATTTTCAGGCGTTGTAAACTGGAATAGCCATGAGGAAAACGTTAGCATTAAAATATTTACATTTAGAGAAATACATCGACAAAGGCCTGTTTTTGTTTAAACACTAAATAAAAGCTAAACTTCAATCGATAATGTGCATAAAATTGCAGAGGTTGTAACGTACTCATATTCTGGTTCTGGACATGTTGAAATGCATGTTCGACGCGTTGTCGGCGGTTGAGTGCTTTTTATCTCTATAGTGTGGCGTGCTTTCATTCTGAGGATGTTTTGTTCGTGTCATGATATATTTTCAATCGTTTAATGCTGTATTCCAAGTATATTTTAGTATATTAAATAGGACGCATTCCCCAATGCTTGGTGTGCACTGGGAAATTCAGACCGCGTGTACACCCGCGCGATTAAATTATTTGTGTTAAGCAAATTTAACAATACGTATAAATCTCGAACACAAGACATTTCCTGAAGGATAACAATAGGTCGCAGCAACTAACTTTAAAAGGAGGGGCAGGTGAGCAGATAGGTTTTTTCATTGGATGGTTTGCAACGAGTAACCACGCTGAGCTAGGAATTGGACGGGGGACATTGTGTCGACCGCCTGCCACGAGTAACCACCTAATTCTGAATACTGGAGGACGATTATCGACGGACATTTTTTTACTGAGTGTTTCGTGGGAGTAAATAGTGAGGGGGGAACAGCATCGACAGGTCCACGGTCACGAGAGTAAGCAGGGTCCATGGTGTGTCACCACGACGCACGAGATGCCGTGCAGTACAGAAGAGAAGGTCCGGACGCATCAGAGGAGAGGAGGTGCATGCACGGAGACTTGCACTTCGTTTTCACCACAAACAGGTTTGCTGATTGTAAAGATGTTTGGTGGACTGATTGTTTAAACCCGAAAGACTGGGGTTTGTGGTTGTTCACCTTTCTTGAGTTGTGTTGATTTCTGTGAATTTCTGTGTTGTGTGGAGGTGATGGGCATAGTTTGTCGCAGGATAGTTTGTAAATGTTTATATCTGACGCAAAGGGTGTTAATTTATATTCTTTTTCGGTAATTTAGAGTGTTGTTTTTGTGGTGTGTGTTAAAATACTAAGAATTGAAATAGGGAGAATGTTTCATTGTCAATTCTACTATGGTATTTACCGTGTAATGCAATAAATTGATATCTGTGAGATAGTGTCCAGCAAAAATGTACATGTCGTTCCATTTTTTTCATTACAAGGTATAGAAAGAAGAATACATAATTTCATCCTATTACAACTTCTACCATTGGAATACAAACGTGTTGTCTGTTATTTTAAAAGTTGGAAATTACGTTTATTTTTATATCTACCGGATTATACCTACCGATCTACCTTCGCAGTCAGCAATCTATAGCTATAATAGAGTCAAATTTTTTTCTATACTTGAACTAAAAGGTACTCCTATCGTTCTTTCGTAAGGCCAGCAAATGATAGTCGCTAATTCATATCCGATAAACTGAATACTTAACAAATTTCCAGTCATATGTAGAAGTTGCATCCCTTTATTAAGAAAAACGAGTCTTTTCAGCCTTAAAACGTTCACATTTACTAAGCTGAAAAGAAAATTCTGAAATATGTAAAGATAACGGTGACAATGAGGAAAGTTTGATTTATACTAAAAATAATTTGAGGTTAAAAAACAGAGTGAGTAGTTACCAACACTATTATGATAAATATTAATGCACCATTATTCTAGAATACTACATTAGCGAAACATCGTTGGTTACACAAAAGCTGACGCACAAATGTCATGCCTTCTTAAATAAGGCTCACCATCCATTGGTTTTATGCTAAACGTGCACACAACCGATACAGATGACACAATTTTCCGCGTCACTCGTCCACAATCTGCTCTCCAATCTTTGAGGTAATACAGACTCGGAGTCGTATAATTTTTATTGAGCACTAGAGAAGCCTGGGTTCAGCTGAAATTTACGATACACAGAATCTGCATTACTCCTATTCCTCCCTCATAAAATACTTATAATTCATGGACATGCCGTGGAAGCCTAAATAGTGTGCTTTTACTCCTCATAACATTCCCTTAACCTTTCCCAGTCCTATCCACGAATTTACGGCCGCATTCATAAATTTGCTCTTGACGATCTCTGAGAGAGCGGCACGTGCACCGAAAAAGCTCGTCTGTCCTTGAATAGGTCCGCTGAGGAAACCCCATGAATACGTTTAATACCGACGGTAAAGAGTCACCGGAATACTACTCTCCGAAAGTCAAAACCCGGGAGGAAATTTCGTGCATGAACGAGTTCAAATGATACTGAGGACATTCAGTTTTAAATGAGCAAGCCCATGAACAAGACTCTTGTCTATTCATCTTCTCCTAAAATACATAGTTCAATTGACAAGAAAACGTACGCGTAATTACTTCAAGAAGTGAAGGGATAGCCTAGAAATTCTAAAAATTCAAAACCAATTCATGTTATAAATATGTCGAAATAAAATTTAGATGCACTGATAAAAAATTCCTCAATACGCCGCGACGTATACATTTATTGTAATTCAATGCGTACAAATTCTCAAAATAAGTATTGAAAGATTGGTCCATCAACAAACATGAGAATAATATACATTTCTCCGGCACAATGACAACACATCAAACCAAAGTGGAATTCACTCAAGTCGCGCAAAATAATATAGTTATTAGTTTCTGATTTAAATAATAAATGCAATGCAGATCAATTCAACAATGACACCCATCTCTTCATTTAAAAAATTTATTTTCCCATAGAGATGTGCATGATTTAACACCCAAATTTTAGTATGATATTGCCAGATTTCTACATAACATTTTCACATAAGTATGACGTTTTTTATCAATTCCGATTTAATGCCATGGGTGAAATTTAATATCATAGATCCAGGTTCTAATGGTAAAATGTCGTATCACTCATGCTTCTTAACATTATGCCGAGGAAATGGTTAGAGAGGAGTGGGAATAAAAACAGGATATCAACAGTTTATGGCTTTTAAATTCTGCCAAAATCCAGGCGTTGGTAAATCGATCTATCAAGGAAATTTAGACTTTGGAATATGAATTAAATAGCCGCTGCGTGAAGTACGGAAATAAAATCAATCAAAATAAAGGTAAAAGATGATATATTCTGTAGCAAAGAAAATAAATCTATTCGAAAAATTAAGAGTGGGCTGATTGACTCACGAAGAACATTGTAATCACTTGGGTAGAACGTTGGAGGAAAACGACAATGGCGAACAATGAAGAGGGTTCGAGGATCGGTGAAAAGGAGGACGAGGAAGTGCTAGGTATAGTTGCTGCGGGTAAGAAACTTCTGGAGGAGATCGGGGAGAGGCAGAATATGTATTTGGAACTGTTAATAAGGGTCGAAAGGATGCATAAGTGCTTTGACCGAGGAGAAAATGTTGGGTAAGCTGTGAAGAGAAAGACAGAGAATAGGTTTTATGGATGTAATGGAGAGAGGTAAGACACATGCTGAAATGAAGAAGAGAAACATATTATAACATTAGGGCTTGTGCCTTTCAAATCCTAACAGAATATTTACTCCAATGAGTTTAAACCTACCTTAACTTGAAAATTTCCCAAACACTAATAACAAGTCAATCAAGGGAGGGTTTTCGCCATACTTCGTCGACATTCAAATAGGAATACTAGATTTCTTTCGATGACATCAACGAATGACTATTCTCGATCAGCGCGTCCCCCTTAGAGGAAAAAATTCCAAATGCATATGTAAGGCGTCTTTCCCTTGGCATATCTCGGCGTCCGGGATATCGTTAAACCTAGAGAGCAGTAAGAGCTAACGAGTGCATATCTGGTCTCCTTTGGTCGTAAAAAAATCTTCGTCGACTACCGATCTGCTGGATAGTAGAGGTTGTTGAGTGGAGAGAGATAGAGAGGGGAGGTAGATATGGGAGTGGATATAAGTCGAAAAGAAAACAGACAATAGAGATGGTAGGACGCTGGTAATCCCAAAGAATGCAAAATCCATAGGGAAGAAGGGTAAAAATGTCCAAAAATAGCAAGAAGGGATGCTAAATTGGAGTTCTTTGTAAAAATTGACACCTGCTTTGGCGCCAAAGCCGTTGTTTTAGGATGCCAGCCATGGAAAAGCAGGCTACTTCTCGAGAATGATGAAGATTCATAGAGTCAAAACATATTCTGTATCCCAAATATTCGATAAGAACGTTTACAAGAACCGTTTCCTATGACATTTTTTATTAAAAGTAATTAAAATTTAACAAATATTTTGGCGTCATCATTTTAGTAATAATTTCTCCGTATAAATGAGCAGACTTCAGCGTAATTTCTTTTGACCTAAGAGTTTTTGAGGTTAAATATTGCAGAAAATCACTAATAGAAAAAAAATGATGAGAACGTGCCTAAATTTTATTTCAATTAAATTTCTCTTGAGATTTTGCTCTGTATAAACGCCATGATGGTCTTTTTCCGTATTTTAATGCTGATCTTTAATTATTAGAAATTTTTTTCGTGAAAATAGTTTTTACTTTGGATTTTGAAATAAAAAATTTCTCAGGCTTTATCTCTACTGAGTTCTACACAACGCAATGCATACTTTAGCTTTCAAAAAACTAACGAAATGGCATTTTGTTATAAACATCACACAACAGACAAGTTTTTCTACAGCTAAGTAGCAAGATTGGGAATGCAATGACACTTCAATTATTTTTCTGTAGACTCCCCTTTAGCGCAGACGTAACCGTGAATGTATTCTAGAGTTAGGTGAAATATTACTTCAGCCATTCACTGGGAGAGTTCTAAATTTCGTTGTGAGTTTGAGATGCAAAAATAACTCGGAGATATCTTTTAATGCTCGGGGTAAATAGTGGAGAGCCATAAAGCGCAGTACTTCGGTTGGACGGTCCCAATAACCGGAGATCCCTTGGTACCCATCATCAAGAGAATAGTTGGGGTAATTAAAGCGAGATATTTCCCGAGTCGTAGACATCATATTCAAATTTTACATTTTAATTTCTGCAGTTGAAGGAAGCATCAAGTGATTGTCGTAATATAATGGTGCAACAATTTACTTTGATTCAACTCAAATTCTGGTAACGTAGCAAAACTATCCACGTATTTACCTTGAATCACGTTCTTCCCGGGTTACCTTTGAAACTCCTTCACAATGGAAGGGCGTTTGGGAGTAGAGTAAAAAAAATAATAACTGCTGTGACAATATGATTCAATCATTAAAATATTTTAGGAAAATAATACACGATATACAGTTATTTCATGTAACGCTTTTCCACAAAGTAAAGCCTGAGACTTTAACTTGTGACTTACTGACTATATTTTAACAGGGTGCAGTTTTTTATATGTTATAAAACCAGCATTATTAAGTAATATTTCTTTGGAGTGTATACCAGAAATATTTCCCCTTTAAATGGCTGGTATTTTTTTAATATCTCAGAAATTAGAGCGATAAGGGCTTCTTCATTTGATACCTTAGGAAGAGGTAGATATTTTTATTTCAAGTGAGACCAAATTCATTGATTTTTATGTGAAATGATCCCTTGATTAAACTACCTTATGGTAGTCCGAGCAAGATAGTTCCCTAGTCATAATAGAGACCATATTCAAATTATACGCTTTAATTACACCAGAGGTAGGACATATCAATTAAATATTGCATTATCAATGGTGAAATAATATAGTGGTATATCACAGAAATGGTAAGTTATTAAATGAAAATATCCAAATTAGTTTTTAACTTGACTCATTTTTCTCGCGCGGCGCGTTTGAAACTCAAAGCGGAAGGTTTTTTGTGATACCCAAGAACCGACTGCGGTGACAATATGATTAATATTCAAATATAATTGAAAAACATACAAACTACACACTGTTAGTTTTTTACGGTATCCAAGTGTTGGAAATACCTCAGTTTTTAAATAATGTCTCTCTGGAGTTCATACACGTACCGTTTCGCATGTAAAAGGATGTTATTTTTTGGAAAATATCTCCCAAAGTAATGTGGTAAGGGGTAGAATTTCTTGCGTCATTGGATAGGTGAGGTATTTTTCTTTAAAATGAGACCAAATTGGTTGATTTCTATGTAAAAGATCCCTCGATTAAACTACCTTAAACCATCTCCAGGTCTCTCTTCGACCCGCACCATTCCGAAAACGTAGCTTCGCTCACCACTTATCTCAAATGTCGAAACTCACCTAAGTTGTCATTCAACCCCACGAATAGTCAGCTGAGAGCTAAAGAAGGAACAAATTCATGGGGATGAAGGGAAAAATAATGACCCGCAAGACGAAGAAATGTCTGAAGGAAGAATTTATGCATTGCATCACTACTAAGCAAGAACGCGAGGCAGTGAGTGTTTGGGCACCACCCATAAAAAAGATAAAACTCCTCCAGTATCTTTCCCATGGACTATAACCTCGTCGCTATGGTCTTGCTCCATCCAGCGGCCCCTCACGGTGAACTTGCATGTGCTCATAGTAGGTAGAAATTAAGGTGACATACGATGCGTAGTCCACGCAGTATCTCATATTCAGAGAGGTGGATGCGAACGCGTCTGACCCCTATTGGGCGGCCTTTTTTTATCTTTTTTACCTTATGGTGTCTCGTAAAATATGCGCGCGTTGATGAGGTTTGCCACGAAATACCACCAGAAATGCCTGAAGTTTGAAATCATAAAGTTCATACATAAATCATTAAATTGGAGGTAAAAGGGGTGCGAGAATAGAGAATAAATGATGAAATCAGAAGAATTCGGTTGAATAATTAGATAAAAGAACAAAATTTGTTGTGAGTGATCTCTTCACATTTTTTCAATGGTTAAAAACTACTTTGCTGGTGATGTAAAAATGAACCACAACACTGGTGTATTAGGTAGTCGCTGGAGTAGCCCTCGAGTGACTATCAGTTCCTTACTCTTTCTTCACATAACGAGGGAAAAAACGAGGAGAGGGGAAAATGGGAAGAAAAATCGAAAAAGAAATTTTAACATTAGAATGAAAGAACATCGACGATGTTTTTTAAATTATGAAGAATCCTCTGGAATAGCCAAACATTTATGTGACGAAAACCATTGGTGTAATTTTGAACCTCGGATTTTACATTGTATTGACAAGGGGCGTAAAATGGACTTCTTAGAACAGTTTGAAATTGTGAATTGCCCCACTAAACTTTGTAATGACCATATGTTCCCCTCCCAGTCACCTTTACTTCATGTCACACTACCATCCCTCCACGACCCTCAACCTTAATTTCCTCATCCTTTTAAACCTTTTGGGAAACCTTCCCCCCACTTCCTTTGTTGTTTTTCTTATGCAAGCAATCCCAAGGCCATCGGATTCCTATATAAGTGTAAGCCACCCAACCATTTGTACCTGAAGATGGCATGACATGCCGAAACCCGGGTCGTTTCCTTACAATACAGCGTGGAATAACAACATTTATATAAATAACAAAACAAATAACATAAATTTTTATTATAAAAAAATAAATTGTTTTATTCAGTCAATTATATCCAAATATTTTTTCAAAGATTTAACGTCAACTTTCAACTAAAGCTCAGTCTCAACAATCCACAATATGTCTCTAAAAACATTTATCTGCATGGTGTCGCCTACAGAGAGAATGGAATTGAGGGTAAATCTGTGCAAGACTAAAGTAGTAGTTTTTGATAAGGAGAATGGGGAGATTAACTGTGTAATGAGGGCAAATGGTGAATTAATTGAACAAGTGGATGATTTTGTGCATTTAGGCAATATGTTTACGAAAGATGGACGGAAAGATGAAGAGATAAAGAGAATGCTGGAATGGAAAGCGGTAGGTAGCATGTGGACCATATCAAGGAATGAGTGCCTTTCTAAGGAAGCAAAAATCGCCGTGTACAAAAGTGTACTTCTCCCCACTTTGTTGAACAGTAGTGAAACATAGGTATGTCAGGATGGACATAAAACATAACACTATCGTGCGATATAATACTCCGTGGGTTTGAGTTATCTGAGGAGTTTTTGCGGAAAAAGTAGGATAGGGTCAGAAATGAGTGAATAATGAATGAGTCGTGGGTTAGATGTTCCAGTAATGGACATATATGAAAGGAGTGTGCTTCCTTGGTTGGGCCATGTGGAGAGAATGGATGAAAGTTGAATAACGAAACAGATATATGAGTGAAATGAATGGTGCAAGAGGTAGAGGTAGGCCGAGAAAGTTGTGGTTGAATGTGGTGGTTGAGGAAATTCTTAGGAGGAGGAATATTAGGAGTCTTAAAAACAGGAGGGCGTGTATGAAACAGTGTATTAGGGTAAATGAGGCAAAAGAGGTTTGCAAGGATAGGTCAGTATGGAGGAAATTATTGAAGCAGAATTAGGTGTACAATTAAGTATTAATAAGTGAAACATTTTGACTGTGCCTACTCCGGAAGGGAACGGTGTGATGGGTATGCATGTATGTGTTGCCATGGCATGCGTGTGATATAAATATTCTAAAACATCTCCTTTTAATTTTTATCAGTAGAGCAATGAATGAAATAATCTGTCATGATCTAATGATCCAGCACGAATGCATCTTGCTACGGGCCATCAATCACATAAGAATTGATCTCACACACGT
Source organism: Ceriagrion tenellum (assembly GCA_963169105.1). Taxonomy (NCBI): domain Eukaryota; kingdom Metazoa; phylum Arthropoda; class Insecta; order Odonata; family Coenagrionidae; genus Ceriagrion; species Ceriagrion tenellum. Next base: position 133,170,981 of record OY720637.1, read on the forward strand.
TTGACGTTACGTGAGGGGTATTTTCCCTGTATCGGCCATCTTGTTTGTCTTTCATTTCTTGCGATCCTGGTTCCTTATATTAATAAAAAATCACACCAGTGGAGCAAATCTTTCCCCGGATCTCATCTAAACGATACTGACTCTCCTGTATAGTTCCAATTTCGGCTAATAATTCTTGTTGCATGCTTTGGTCATGATATTTCTCTAATCTACCATGGTAGACGTGAGCTAAGAAGACGGTTGTTTGACGGACGGAGAAGACGGATCTCTTTTTAAAGAATTGAAAATTTCACCTTTAAGGCATTTATTTGCGTACAAGGTACTAAAGATTTATTTCAATCGTTGCGGTGAAATGAAGGCACCATGAGCTCCGTCGTCACATGAATGTCGCAACACCAAGACCAAGAAATGAACAAATTGGACATAGTTATCTTTTCTTGGGGCTCAAAATTTTATCCGCATTGCTAAAAGATATTATAGCATCAACAAATGAAGCTAAATTTTGTCAAACGCTGAAAAAATGGTTATTTAATACTGAGGATGTATCTCATTTATCATTGAAACAAGTGTCAATATGTAACAATCATACTTATACATTTAGAGATATCATCACCAATTTGTTTGTCAAAATGTAAGTTTTCTTTTACTGGAAAACATAAATTTAATTATGTAGTATTACCAGCTGGGGAGTCGACATGCAAATTTTTTTTCTTTTCTCTTATTGTGTCAACACGCCATCGAAGAGATGACAATTGTTAATAGATGATCAAGTCGGTAACCCCAAAGCGGGAATTCTTGGTGGGGTACCTATATTCCAGGAATTTTTGTTGTTGTTTATTTATGTAATATCCAATTTTGTCGTGGAATAAATTTCTTATTATTATTTCTTATTAGATAGTGGAGGAAAAAGTGAAGCAGTACGGACCGGGGGTCAAGAAGAAGGCAAAGCGGGCTGGACGGGGATAAATGAAGGGGAAGAATGAGGGAGAAGGGTCGTGAGAATGGGGCATGATGGGAAACCCAGGATTTAGGGAACGGAGTCGGACGAATATGGTGTGGTCGGAGGGGGGGAGGGACCGGGGGTGGATGAGAGTCCTTTCCGGGGACTTGGACAATGGAGCGAGCGGGATCTCCGAGTGAAATGCTCTTTCAAGGGTGAGCGGTGGATTTTTATGAAGACGGCGAGGAGTAGGGGGGGGGAAGGGAAAGACTGACGGAGAAAAAAGGCGTAATCAAGGAGGGATGGCAGGCGACGCACTGCCTTCATTTCCGGTGAAATTGAAAACTCCGGAATGTGACCTCCGCTCTCATCCTTGACTCCTTCCATTGGAAGACGGCTTGTGAATATCGGGCTAGGGCTTGGCTTGAGTATTGGTGCTTTAATTTGGAGGAAATAGACGCTCCTGAACCTCGACAATTTCGTGCACGTGGCCCAACGGTCACGGCAAATGTAAATTTGGAAATGGTTTTTTTGGGAATTATCGAGGATGTGATGTCAAAAAAATCACCCGTCATCGCTCGGTCCTCCCAAAAAAGCGCTCCTGCTTTAGGATAGTAAAGTTTAAGATTTGAATCGGAGTAATAGCAGAGATTTTTAATATAAATACATACCATGGCTTATAAGAAATATAGTTATAAAAAACCTACGGCTCCAGATAATTTGTTTCGGTTATGCGTTAGAGTCATATGCCAAACCATGACTCTTCTAGTAACTAGCTATAATATCGTAACCACACATTGCTTAACGGGCCACAGTGTAGCCATTGATGCCTTTCATTTAAAGTGGATTGATGACGACTCCAAATTTCTCTTCCCCATTGCTATTTTTTTATCCCATTTAGTCTTTAACCATAGTTTACTTTTCCCCTTCATAATAAGTAACCTATCACGAAAAGTTGCTTTTGAATGTATTGGAAAGAGAAACTAGTTCATAACGAACCAATAAAGATGAGAGAGCTTAGGCAGTTAAGGGAATATTCTTTTTTGGAATCGTCTTTTAGGCAGCAAACTATGGTGCTGAAATGAGTGATATTTCTTTGGGATAAGTTTCAGGAACTAATTTCATTATATTCTCTGAACATTGCAATAAGAATTTATGTCTGGGTATCCCTGCAGTTTGCTGAGTAGGCTATAGGGCCTTTGCTCGTTTGCGACCTACAAAATATTTTCTCACGGAAAACAATACAAAATGTATGTTTAGTCAGTAAATTGACCAGCAATAGGATTTATTTTATAAGAAAAAATTCATTCAGCTCGAAAAAACGAAAATATATTTATTAATGGAATTGGAAAACTGAGTTAAGATTTTCAGCACACCAAACTGTAGAATTCTGACTACCAATGATGAGGATATCAAAAGGTCAATATGTGGAAGGCATCTTTAAACGATGTTTTTATTTACATTCATAACTATACACTATCAATAACTGCGTAATCTTCATGGTGACTGCGAAAATATAAATGATAATAACGCATAACTTGACGTCAGTTATGACTGTTCAGCAAAAGGTTCTAGTCATTGCATTGCATGAGCCTACGAATGTAACAAGACTTGAGGAGTCAACAATCAGGAATTCAAAGTCTTCCTGTAATTATCAGGAAAAGTTCTGCGTAATATCTGTCACGTAATAGCCTCTTGGTAAGATTCCAATATCATCTTGAAGTCTATCGCACGATACGCAACGAATTTTTAGCATTACTGGCATTTTCCTGGCCTCAAAATTGCGATTCCACATACAAAAATAACACCTTTCGAGATAATCTTAAGTATTTGTTACTCATAAATTTTCCAGGTATGTCTTTCTGCTGGGGGATAACAACAACATAATTTCATTAGAGGAACCCGAAAGGGCAGCTGGAGAAATTAAAGTTCACAAGAACTTTGGGCTTAGATCTCTATCAGGAGAGCTGCATTGGAACAAGGTGTCAATGAATTAACGATATAAAATTATGTACTGTTTAGAACTGCATATCGTTTGAATTACTACTGTGTAATAATTATGTAACTGCATAAGTGTTTTAAATGATACCAAGGAGCATTTCTCATCCTTGCAGCATTTTAATTCCACCATAGCATAAAATATCAGAAACTACAGGGCATTTCGAAAGCAACGCACAACAATTTGTTGATGGCAGCTAGGCGACGCCTAACTATGTGTTAATGGCAGCTAAGCAAGGCATAACAGAGGCCAGAGAAAGGGTATATAAGGAAGCACGCTGAAGGTCCCGGGGGGTCTGACAATAATCAAGACTCTTGTGGAACTGAGCAGATGAAGTTATATTTATTTTTGTGCATCAACGGGGACAAGCTGCTAGAGGAGCAACCGTATTTCAACGCAAGGTGAATCCGGGAATTTAGCTGGCAAGGAACACAGCATCCACCTGAGCGGATATCGATAAGGAAATTGTATAAATTATTTTCATTTTTTGGGTGAAGGTCAGGTGAAGAAGAAGAAACGTGAAGTGGCTTAAGTGAGAAAAAGTGCATGGCCCGTTTAATTTTAGGAGCCTGAAGGAAAGTGACACAGAGAAGGACAAAATATATGTTGTGTATTTTAATGGTATAACATATTTATGGTGATAGGTAATCATTTGTGTAAAGGGACATCCATTTTCCTTCTCGTAATATTTTGTAAATAAAATTCATTGTTCTAACTGAGAAGGAGAGTCCGGGCAAGTTATTAGTTAAGTGAGGTTTGCTGGAGAGTTGAGAGGGAGAAGACAAAATCAGAGCTGCGCACAGGTGAGAGTGGAAAGTATTTTATTTTGTTATATTCTTAAGGATGGATTAAAATAGTATTTTTTCAATTAAGCAATAACGAAAATAAAAATTTGGGTAGATGATTATGTGAATAAAAATATCAGAAGAGCGTTGACACTAGCATCAATTTCGGACCTAGGTTCCCTTAACTTACTTAATGAAACAGAAAATCTCTTTAATGGAAAAAGATACCCAAAAAATAAAGAGCGCTAGAGAAGGGAATAGCGCTAAAGGCAATTGTAACTCCTCCGATGGGAAAAGGAAAAAGAAATGATGTGTCCGTCGAAGCGGCGATTGGGGTAGGCGAGAGAGAAATGGAGGAGATTGGCGGGTGGCGGGTGCGACTGGTGGCGCCGCAGTGGCGAACGGGAGAGTGAGAAGCAATTCTTTTCCGGGCTCTGGATGGAGACAATTATTTCCCGTCCGATGCCTTCAGTTTTGGGATTTCTGGAAGGGCGGGAGATGTCGGAAGCCGTCGGTCGGTTGGGAAGAATCACTCGGAGAGAAGAAAGGGAACGATGGGAGAAATGAAGGGAATGGAGGACCTTGGAGAATACAACTCGGCCATTTCCAGTGACTAAGTGAAACACAACTGCCTGCATGAAATTGATGCTTTGACTACGAAGATGTGATAGAGATGTGAAGAATATACGTTCTTATCATCACTAACTAGTGAATTTTAAATTATAATGCAATACTAAAACTACATAAAAATTTACGCTGGAAAACTAAAACTCGATACTGAGCCTCAAAACGCATCAGTTGAAAGTTGGACTTTTTCGCCCATCATTCCTGATTCCATGGTATTTAGTATCTCAATGACTTATCAACCAATTAATTCGGTTTCGTACACCCTTAGAATTGGGAACTAATTTGTTACTCATTGAATTATATGGGCTAAATTGCACCAGTGGCTAAAAGGCAATGGCGTGCGTAGTCCCGCAGGCAACTCGCCAAGCTAATTGTAGTAAATTATTATACGACTATTGACCCATATTATAAGAATTCCAAAGCCAGTCATTCGATGGTACATGTTTCAAATTTTAGTGATTGTAATAAGTAGCCGAATGGTGTCGTTAGATTCGATTTTGGTCAATTCATTTTTATCCATAATATGTCTCTGTAATAACTCACACAGTTTAGTTGATATGGCATACTCTATTGCATCAATACCAAGAAATCGGTTAAAAGGCAAGTAAGAAACACTGAAGAAGAATTTATAGAGTTTGTATTAAAGAATTATGGATTTAACATAAATATTGAAATCATTTATACAACTCAGACCAATCCTCCAGGATAACTGCTAATACGTACAAAAGTGGTCAAAATCAACTAGCGTTGAAGAAACATGAAATGTCAAAGTGATGGAGGATAATTAACAAGAAGTCCTATGCATGGCGGAAAAGAAGTAGCTGCCGTTTAAGTATGAAATATGATCCAGGAAAATGGAGTATTATCGCAAGCACCTATGACCAAACTGCAATCGTAGTCTCCAGGGTGTGAATTTGTGGGATTTAATTTTGCAGGGTAAATATACTTGAAAAGAAGCTTTCTTATCAGAAAGAGTAGTAGGATCAGGGAAAGATGATTTAAATACAAGGATCATCAGTTCAATCATGTATTAAGACTATCGAGAACCTTAAATTTTGAAGGGTCAAATATTGAAATCTCTAATTAATTATAGCAGAAATAATGGAAAAAAATTGTCTTGAGGTTATTGGCATCCATATTCCTTCTCCATGCTTGGTTGCCATTGAGATTTTCCAAAAATTTATTGAAACTTTCGCTTTCCTCATTAAAGAGAAGAAATACAAAATCGATTATTATGAGGCAATATATGGCCACAGAAAATTTAGCAAAGTTGAAAGTCGAAACTCGTAGTTTAAACTGATAATTTAATCAATAAAGATCATTTCAGCTCTTTCAATTTCGAGGTCATGTGCACTGAATTGTTGCTTTTGTGTACATTAAGAAAATTTTATGGCTAAGGAGCTAGATTTAAGGCGCTAAAAAATACAAAACTATTTTGTATGCGAGGCGATATTTAAAAGAGCGTAGGAAAGGCAAGTAAACGAATGACGAAAATCTAAGGATAAGATAGAGATAGTAGAGAGAAATGGCAAAGATACCAAAAATTAAAGTATAAATGCTTCCACTTATAACCAAAGAGTAAAACGGCAAGACAGTCCCGGTGAAAGACTTAAAGGGGAGATATGAGATGTACGTGGTCCTCGCAAGGAGAAAAGTATAAGTATATGGAGGGACAGCCGAGAGAAAGGAAGTCTTAGGAGACACAACCGAGATGAATAAAATGATGCATTTGAATCGAGGAACGGTTTACTCTCAGCATAGAGGCTATCACTAATTACATCAAAATCAATAGTCTCATTCCATCAACCAGTTTTATTCTAATCCAGAAGATGTATAAAATATTCCCTTGAAATTTTCTCTTAGATATTCAACAGAAGTTCCTGACAGCTCGTCGTAAAAATATTATTTGTTTGTTCAGTAATCAAAAGGGTATTCTGAGCAGCACACATCCTTCAATTTGTTTGAACTTGATGCACTATTGTCGGAAATATTAGTAGAAACACAAGCAGTTTCACCGAGACTCAAAAGAGACATTTAAAAAAGTTTCTACGTTTCGTCGTGTCAGCACTATAATACTACGTAGCTTACGAGTTTGTCACTTGTAAACATGTAATTATTCTACTTAGTTCTTTTTCCGACACATTAAAGCCTTCTGTAGTGAAAGCGATTAAAGGGAACGAATTGAAACACACCTGTCATGTGAAAACTCAAATATTTCAATTCCTGCTTTTTACGACTGTAAAACTTTCAAAGTTTAACACGAATATGGGGATTCATTCTGGCTCCAGAAAAATCTCATCAGCTACTTTAAGTGATGTCACGTGGTGAATGACACGAATTTATATCTAAAATTAATTCACAATTTTAGCCTCTTTCATTAATACCGACTTTAATCAAATCAAATAAAGATTTAACCAAAAAAATTAACAACATACAAAGAAAAGCAGCACGCTTCGCTAAAAACTGCTACATATATAGTGTTACACAACTGTTAGAGGGATTAAGGTTGGAGCCCCTAGAGACTCGGAGGCTGCACGCTAGGCTTAGGCTGCTTGAGATATTTAGAACTGATGTGTTTCAGAGCAGCACAGAGGATATTATCATGACGCCTCACTACATCTCTAGGTCTGACTGATGGGATAAAATAAGAGAGACACTCTGCCGAACAGATAGGAAAAAAAACTCGCTCATTCCGCGCACAATAAGCGACCATAATAAAAATTGAGCTCCTCCAAATCCACTCCCATAGGACAGGTCACCATTTTACCTCCAAATATTTTACATATTTTACACGGCTTTTTACCTCCAAATATTTTACACGGCTGGTGACCTACCAGTCCCTGCCACACGCGCATGCCGCGGCTCGCGGGGTGGTATGTAGATGTAGATGTAATCTATGCAGTAAGTTCCGGCACACTGAGAATAACCCTCCGTGTGTAAACTATTTTCTAATCGATAACATCTTGGATGTAAAAGTTTATAGAAGTATTATAGAATATAGGCGATCAAGAGAAAAGCAGACTGCCCCATCCAGTGTATTACAGGTAGTCCTGCTTAAAAACAGAGCACTCCCCTATCTTTTGATCCATCTGTAAATTGTTTTCCATACAAGTTTTTGTTCCAAACTTATCGGCCATTGGGACGTGCAAGATTTTACCTTAAGATAGTGCAAGCGAGATAGTCCCCTAATCATAATAGAGACCATGATCGAATTATATGTTTTGATTTCACCAGCTGGTAGACACACGAATTAAATATTGCTTCTCACAGACACACGAATTAAATATAACATTATAAATGGTGCAATAATATAGTTTTACATGACGGAAATCGTAAGTAATCACTTTAAAATATCTCATTAAGTCTAACTTGACTCATTTTTCTCACGCGGTATGTTTGAAACTCCATCAAAACGGAAGGTTTATTGTGATCCCGAAGAATTTACTGCGGTGACAATATGATTAATTTTCAAAAGTAGTTGAAAAATCACACAAATCTAAGTGTATCTAAGTGTAGGGAATGCCTCATTTGTTGAATAACGTCTCTCTGGAGTGCATACATGTACCATTTTTCATATAAAAGGGCAGCTATTTTCTGGCAAATATCTCGGAAAGTAATGTGGTAAGGGGTTGAATGTTTGGTGTCAATGGAAGGGTGATATATTTTTCTTTACAATTAGACAAAATTCATTTATTTCTCGGTAAAATGATATTTCGCTCAAACTACCTTAAACTGGGACAAGTTATGCATTGCTGGAGTAGAGTGACCCCGTGTCACACACCCTCTAGGTGGGCTTACGAGTTACCTCATAGATGTGCGTTGTTGCGATGATAAGGCGCTCTGGGACTGAGACTTGGAATAGGATTAATGCCTCACCCAAGAAGGAAATAGGCGCGGCGCGGAGGCCCGACTAAGAAGTTAAAGGGTAGGGACGAGAGAATGAAGAAGGGATACGCAAACGGAGAGGAGGAGCAAAGGAGAGAGCCTTGGAATTACAAGTGAAACAGGTGGAGCGATATATTTGATCATTTATTCCCACAACGGCACGTGAGTGGAATGGAGTAGTTAATTAGGGATCCCATAGTATTAGTGCCTTTAACGGCTTCCCATCCCTTCCCTCACCCTCTCCCATTCCCCCCCTCACCTTCCCGTGCTCTACCGTTGAAAAGGGTTTTCCGAGTGTAAAAGGCCGTAGATATAAGATCGAGATTAAGGAGAAACAGGGGATGGGAGAGGAAGGAGGCTGAGAAGTTGGAAGGAAGGAAATTTGCCTGCCTCCTGCAGCAGACAGAGCAAGGGTTAATTATTAGGGAAGAGGAGAGAAGGAAAATTTGAGCGAAGGGACGAGTGGATGAGGGAGTGGGGGGAGAAAGGGCGCAAAAGGGCAAGGGTGAAGCGGATATCCCGGAAAAGGCCAACGGTCTAAGAATTCGCGCCACTCATTCACGTTGGCACATTACCACTGCGAAGAAAAATTTATGCTTGTCATTTCATATACTTATTGTAGCAAAATTTGCATAAAAGGATTGTCCAAAAATGAAACAAACTTCCAAAATTGCCCAAAAAATGCTTGCTTCTCTGCATTGCTGTGACGCATACAGAGATTTTTCATTAAAAATATTCCACTGATTACGTCACTGCGTTGTTTTATTTTAAGTCAGTAAGAGCTAAATTGAAACGGACGGGGTAAAGTCCTCGCCTGCTGAATTGAGGGTCGCGGGTTCGAGTCCCACCTGGATGGGTTTTTCACCACCCAGGGCTTGGGTGTATGTCAAGTTCTATTGGCCCGGTACCTAGAAAACCTGATGACAGGCTTAGATCCCTATCGGAATTCCAGGGACATACGAGCCAACACAATCGTCCCGAATGCAAAAAAACTTAGATATAACAAAATAAGATTTTCGAACACTCACGTGTGAGAGTTAAGTTTTGTTTTAAATTTTGCTAGGCGTATTCAGTAAAAGGTGACAGAAATTCAGAAAAAGGTGACAAGAGAGAGCTATGGGAACGAATGTAAGAGACGTACACAATTTTTTGATTTGCGTCAACAATTCGAACAGGCAAAACATCGACTGAATACGATGCAAAACCTGGGCGGCCATGACCATCAAGTGATGAAGTTCATGTTGAGGATGTCCGGATTATAATACGAACAAAAAGTCAGTCGATCAGCCGTGAGAAAGCAAGCGTAGAAATTATCAGACGCTTGTATCTTACGATATGAAATGAATCCATTGAACACACATTGGCTCCAGAGGCTGGTTTAAAGGGTTCTCAGCTCCCAGGGACAGAGTCAGTTTTCGCGTCTCCTTCTGGGCCTCTCGTTATAGGACATAGCCATTTCACTTATAACGGATATTTTGTCATGCTAACAAGAGATATTAGTTTGTAAATAATTTTATGTTAACAACATCAAAAGTGTATTTGAGAGGGAAAAATTTCATTTTGAAAGACATTCGTAGCTAAGTAATATTAGTGTGGTGCCCTCAGATTCTACACCAGGGGACATATGTCACCTCTTGTAACTCCCTCCCATCCACTTCTTGATTAGACGGCAGCAATCTTCGTTTCCCCGGTTGGCCAAAGATGGGCCAATGGCGTATTGAAGTCTATCAAGAGATCTTCTGAATCAATCAAATGGAGACAATAGTTCTTTAAGAATCGTTAAAACAGGAGATGGGACCTGGGTTGTATCCAAAACAACAAATTTGCCTGATATGGCATCGGCTGGATTTTTTGGCTGCCAAAGTCGTCATCCAAAACTGAAAGGATTCCGTTTCCCATCCATGGGAAAGACAAGGGAAAATTTACTGCGGAGCTAAAAATGCGGTCCCAACAGCGGGCCTGAACGCATTCTATCAGAGGAAGCTACGCTGTGAGCGCTGTATAACCTGCGTAAGAAACTGTGCTGAAGCTAGTGCGTCTTATTTATCAGTACAAAAGGTATGTACAATTATTCGGATAAAGTTTTATTTTATTTTGAAAACAATCAAACTTTCATTTTTAGTTTTTACTTAAAAAGTTCGACCAACGATGGAAATGAGCTAATATAATAAGGAAAAGGTACTCCTCATAATAATTCAAGACATTTTTTTATGTTTTAATTGTCATTTTGCTAACTTTTTAGTCCTTTTTAGCATGCCAATAGAAGGATAAATATGACGTTGACAAAGTAAAAGAGTATCTGCGAGGAAGCGCCTTTTCTGTGACAGTTTCCCTTGTCTATAGCCTACTTCGACAATCTAATCGCAGTTTGATGCAACTTTGTTTGGATCGTAAGCTCTTTCACGTGAGGAACTGCTGACGATTTCCCGCCCAATTATATAAAGTACATTTTAGCAGCTCTACCAATTACGCGCTATTCTCTCCAAATTGGCTCAGATATTTCACCAATCGCCGACCCATTCTTGTCGACATAATTGCGCGACCAACACCAGCTAAGTTTCTCAATCACTGAACATCATCATCGCCAAGTTTGATCTCCAATGATTGCAAATCTCACTCAAGACAAATTATCAGACTAAACACGAATGCATACTTTGGAAACGTTTGAACACTCATAATGTATTAAAGGGAGTAATACGTACTCTACTAGTAATACTATTAAGCTCTCAACGGTGTAAGATATAAATCAGAGTCTCCAATTTGTCCCATTAAATACATACACTCGATTTAATTTAGGTACTCCATATGTACTCACGCTCCATAAAGGAATAAATTTGAAACAACGTGATGGATTCTTGATAGACCTTAATTTAATCTTTACGGCCCTAAAATTCAAGGATGGTCGTGTAACTCTTCTATTCCATCTTATTTTCAACTTTTATGAGATGAACGTGTTTTCTCAGGTATAATTTAACTGAAATTCTCCAAAAGGAGAAACAATGGAAGTTGAGAACACTAAAAATAAATTCTAAAAAACTTCCACTCTTCTGGTTATTCTCACTAACACATTTTCAGTTTAAACCTATATCCAGAATGTAATTCTTGATTCTTCTGTTCCCCATAATTCGTCTGGTCGCGTGACTTAATATCATAGTATGATGTTGGATTTGCTCTCTTTTCATTCAACGGGATTGTTTTCTTCATCAGTGAGTGGAGTTTTTCAAATTTCCTAAAAATATTTTACTAAAATAACTCTAAATATTGCATGTCGCTTCAGAGATGCCATTTAATGAGCTAGCAGATTCAACTTTGTCAAAGTGACGACAAATATTAGCACGAAAGCAAAAAATGAAGGTGATTGTGTATATGTGTTACATGACGACAAAAAGGGAGATTTGTATGGAATTGGAAGGTGACTTTATTCAATAATACTCATGGTACTATTTCTGCGTGAGCTCCCAAGACGTTAATCAATAGGCAAATAGTTATTTATATTTCCAGTGAGGTGAATATCTTGAGGTATTATCACCTTCTAAAAATATTTTCCATTGCCTGGTCCGAAGACAGCTGATAAAAGGGTACAGTAATCTGGTAGTGAATTAGAAGCTGATGAGGTTAAGTTCAACGCTAAATCAGATTTTCCTCAGTTCGTTTGCCAAACACTGCTTCAGCAGTTAATTAAAAAAAGGACGTCAATGAAAAAATTGGACTCCAACAATAATGAACTTATCATTGGCGGTGCTTTCCGAAGCGAAGACCACTCCAGAACGGCCGCTCTCTCGAAAGTTATTTTTAAATAAGAGCGAAAGGATCTGGAAAGATCATTAATTCTCCCTATTCAATCCCTTCCCTGCCTCCTTTCTATTTCTGGCGATACAAGATGGGTCTACGATTCGAGCGGGGCTGAGATGAGAGGGTAATGTAAAGATTATGAGGAGATCATGGCGTGGGAGGCATGGTGTAGTGGGGTCGGGCGGAGCAATATGAATCGAAAGGGCCGCTGGAATCGATTGTCCCGATGAGGTGATCTCTTCCCAAAACCCCCTCACAAGGGCCACACCACCAACCCCCAATACTCGACATCCCCTGCCATACCCCATGAATATTCACCCATCACACCTCCTACTTTATAGTTTGGCTAAATCTTTGTAACCGAAGAAAATATTTACTCGGAACCCTTCTATTTAACATTTTCAGGGAGATAATCCCTAAATACCTCAGTAAAGTGTTTAAGGTCAGGTCTGAAACTACCCAGAAGACATCTCGTATAAAGGACTACTCTTTACGCCATCCTATTCCTAGAACAACTGCTTATCAAAAGTCATTTTTCATTTCTGTCTCTAAATTCTGGAATTCTCTTCCTGAAAACTTAAAACAGAGGGGTTCCATTTATTGCATTTAAAAATGTATTAAACATGACTCTACTCCATGCAGAGCAAAATAAAACTTTAGTGGGCTTAATAAATTACAGCCTGCAAATTGTGAATATTGTAAAAATTTAAATATTTTTTCTTTGTTTTCCTCTTTTTGTTTTGTATTATAACCATTATATCTATGTTTATTCATGTATTGCTCTGTTTTCTGAGCCAAGTTCTTATCTGTAATTGTTTTTGCTCCAAGGGTGATGCCCAGAGCATAATAAATATATATTCTAATCTATTCTACTCTACTTATAAGTTATAGCGTTGCTGGCGCGATAATCGTGGGCCATTCGTTGCACATTCTGAAATAATTTTAAATTAGTCAAATATATTTCAAACAACTGTATTTCAACAATATGCATATTATACATTTCAACAATAAGCATAGTGCATAAATCTAGTTTCAAATGAGTAAATTCAGCTTATTTCATTACGATCAGAGTCTACAAACATTAAGCAAAAAAATATTTAAAAAAAAACAAAAAATACAGAAATACAAAAAAAAGATACATCAAGAAAAATGGGAAACTAATTCAGTCACCTCTTCGTGGTGTTTCTCGGATTACGCTAATAACTACATAAATTTCATTCTAACCCAACCTACGGACGAGTAACCAGATATAAATCTGGTTCAATTACAGACCCATCTGTTTGGAAATCTCAATTTGCTTTAAGATTTCGGAAATTATAATGACGTCACTAGATACTTCTTACCCGAAAGAAGAATGGGAAAATTTGCTCATCAAATGAAGAACATCCGTGTATAAAAATCGGCAATTTCACCAATAATCACCATAAATGTATTATTTATTAATCAAAACTAATGATTATGGCAACCCTTTACACTGAAGGCGCAGTCTGGGAGACTGCGCCTTCAGATTCATCGGTCAAATAAACATGACTGCTGCGCTAAAAGCTCCTTTTGACGTTGTCATCCACTGGATTGTACCCTACTCTCCGATCCTGAATAAAATACTCAAAGCTAAATAGCGCAACTCGATTAAGTCATTGAATGCAAATATATTTTTGTACACAAGGAAAGCGATCAAGCTGTTTATTCACTCAGAAGGCGGCGGTTCAAGAGAATTCGAGGGACGAGATGGCCATCCATCAATCTGGGTGTTATTTATGAGGTACTGAGTCTGCGTGGCCCATTTTGGGTTTTCTGTGCATGAAAGAGGACAACAGTCTACGTAAAGAGGACGTACGTACAAAGAGGACAACAGTACTCTATCTCTACGTTCACCTGGAAAACGGTCAGCGTATCTACTACAACGAACACAACGTACAAGATAGGTAACGAACTGCTAAAATGACCACACTTAGTTGTATTACATAAAATACAATCGTTTTGGTTGTATTTTATAATTTTAAGCAATAATTGAATAAATTTACCTCTTAAAACCAAATTTTATTTATTACTATTTTTTTAAATTTTTAACCAATTAATAACCAATAAATTGTATTAATTAAAAACCACACCAAAAACAAAAAACAAAAAAACAATACAAAACCAAACAAACCAAAAGGGGTCATTTTTGACCCCCTACCGTCCTTTTAGGTAGTAAGCAAAGTCCCGTCCTTCTAGTGCTAAGAAGAAGAAAAATAAAATTTATGCTTTTACTTACATAATCACGAACCAACTTCCTGGTATTCTTTCCTGATTGATTCATTGCTTATTCTTCGGTTAACCTTTCCGTTACACAACTCAGCTAAACAACAAAATATTTCTTTTATTTTACTGCCAAATGCCATTAAAGTGGCTCTTTTCTATTTCAAATGCAATGTCCCCTAAAAGCAATCGTCACTCTTCCCTTACAGTATTTGTCACCACCTCTCTTGACAGTATCGTCTATAAATGACAAACATTTGTGAAACTAAGGGCATATTGTCGAGCAGATAGTAAAAAATTTCGAGACTGAAAATTAGCTATGCTCTTGCATACACTACAGAAACATCAAAGTTCAAAATATTAGACAAGTGGTGAGGTAAATCGGTTAAAATATCTTTCTCAATTAAAAATAAAATCTTATGTCGGGTCATACGGAGATTATATCAAGTTTTATTCTAATAAAGTCCAAATAAAAACAAACATTAAACTCATTAAAGTATTCAACGTTTTCCCTATTATTAGCAAATAAATATGTAGACAATTTAATTGAGTAGACAAAATTCCACCTAGACCATGGATTAGCCACGGATTCCTGTAATTCCCATTCCCAGGTTTTCTGATACTCATGGTAAATTTGCCAGGATTACTTCCAAAAGCCTCTTAGATGCCCCATATTCACTGCATCTAGCCCACTCCTGTGCTTATCCAGAAAAATATGCATCAAAATACGGAGGTAACTCCTGAAAAGCTCCCTTCCATTCCCTCCCTCTTCCTCCTAGGACTTCCCCGCCTCTCCGGTCACAGCCGCTCTCTGCTCTTCGACCAACGGCCCTAAAAGTTATCGCGGGGATTTCCCGAACAAAGCGCGCCCTAATGCACTTTGCCTGTACGTCCGTAGAACAAGAGGGCAGTTTTGGGGGAAGCGGAGATGGAAGAGAAAAGACGGGACAGAAGGATGACTATAAAGTAGTAACGGCAGAAAGATCTCTATTTTTTGTAGCTGCTGCAGTGAGTGACCGGCAAAAACTAAGCAGAACTCGTTTTGCACGATTCCTGGGAAATGATGCATAATATCGGGAGGAGTTTACGGGAGTGGATGAAAGCGGTGGTCGGTAATTATCGATTAGTCTGCTTTCTGGAGGTCATGGTGGCTGGAGTGCGTGTTTTCCGTGCGTAGTATTTGAGTTTCTGCCCTGATGGTGTAAATTGTCCATCCATGTTGCGACTCCTAGTTGGGGGTGTTGAAGAGAGCGCTTGACGCAAGATAAATTATATTAAACCTAACGTCCTATTTTCTCCTCGCTAATACCACAGTTAGCTAGCTAATAGTGAGAATTTTCTGCATTTCAAAAATGGCATGCTATTTTAGGAGTTACGGGCTTTTCAAATGAAATGATTCACAACTAGAAATTCGCGTGAAGGACTCCGTGGCTGGACGGCATTGAATATGTTCATAATTGAAAAAAAAGCTTGAAAGACCTATACATTTAAATGTATTAATAGAGACTAAAAGTTGCCTCCAATTTCATCTTCAATTGCAATAAACTTTTAAAAGTTCTTGTTCCATGTTTTGGTAACAAAAATATGAACCAAGAACTAAAAATCTTCCCATTTATTCCCAGTGGAGATGCATTTGAAGCCAATAAATATTTCGATGTAAGTATTAGCAACTGAAACAAACTGGAGCCTTCTAAATGAGACAAAATTATCATGTAAATAATTTCAATGCAGGGTTAAAAAAAATTCAATAATAACTGAATTGTGCATAGAAATAAGTTCAGTAACTTGGAAAAACGTATTTTTCCCAAAAAATGTGAAATAATATTGGAAGATAGTTTACCTGCGATGGAAATCAATGTAATGCAATCGGTAGAATACACTATAGCAACTAGGTATTCATTTCATAATTTAAAAATCTAGTCCAGTTTCAACCAATATTGTTGCTACATTAATTCAGACCTAAGAAAGATTTCTTCCAAATTGGACTGTTTCATCGTAACGTAAGCACTCATGTAATGGGAAAGCTTCCATTTTCCCAGAAGTCATTAACTACTATTATTAACCCAACCCAAGAAACTACTATTATGTCTCTTTACACAAAATGGCATTTAATTTCATAATATTTTACCTGTTTGTTTGAATTTCCTACTCCTCGTGAAATAAAATTCAGGCTCGAATAACCAAAGGTACGGCAAGAAACTCCAACGAAATTCCTCACTTTAATAATGTCCATTGATGGATTCTCCAAGTAGATAGTACTGAATGGGTCTCTGTATTCACGGAATGTTTTCGATTATTTAGCAGCCGTGTTATATCTATGAAACCTACGCACTTCTTCACCGATCGACCATTTTACTACCAAAATTAAATTTTTGAGGGACTTCCATTTGAGATTGGGGTCAGAAATAAAGCGAAAAAGATTTATCACCATTTAAGCAAAAAGACAGTTTCTTTACCACGTAGATTGAATGCAATCCTGGGACATCCTCATAACTGATATGGTCCAGAAATATGGTTATTTGCACAAAAAAATTACTGATTTTTTCAATTCTGAATTAATTTGAACCGAGCCAGCGAAATCAGAACCCTACGTAAAAATTTTCTCGAACGTAAAAATTTTCTCTTGCATAACGGAGCCATATAAGAGAATGATGATTTAATTCTTACGCTACCGCTTAATATTCGGCCATTATTCGATTAAAGCTCTTAAATTTGAAGCCATTTAATAGCTCTCACACCAAAATAGACTGTCAATAAAACTTCCAATATAAGCCGGTTACTTAAAAAGTCTTATTACAGCCTGGCAGTAAATATTATAGTCTCGAAGTAAATTTGAATTTCAATGATTATCAATAACAAGAAGTTGTAAAAAAACTGAGCAAAGGGAAATGTGGAGGCATTAATGAAAAAAATTCAATGACGACCACTTTTTCCACTCGTCACGCCATTAAAAATAGAAAGAACATACGCGATAAACTACACTTAAAAGCAAATGATTTTATATTTACTCTCGGTATCAACAACCCTTAACTATTAAATGGTGGAGCATAATTAAGCTATATGGAAGATCACGTAGATAGATTCCCTGCCATAAAATATCGCCTTTTGAAGTTTCCTCAAGTGAAACTAGAGTAAACTAGCGGTCCAACATGATGGGAATAAGAAATTTTGAGAAGTACTTAAGCTTGATTCAGGTGGTGCCGAAATTTGTTAATTCACTAATTATTGCCTACGGCTGTTTTTGTGATACACTCATTCAGATAAGTAATCAGAGGAAGGAAAAACCTCCAGAAATGATTGATAAATGTGGCGAAAAAAGATATAGGAGAATGGTGTAAATTACATTTGTTTATATATTTATGCTGCTCTAAATGTAATCCAGATATTTTTAAATATCTTTCTCAATTTAAATCACGCACACAACGCACTCAACTATGCACGAATACCTAACATTTTTCTGCTCAGGCATTTTCAAACATAAGTGTACAATAAATCTATTAAGGCATGTTGCAGATTCTTCCTCAAAGAATACATAAAAAACATGTAACCCGCATATAAAAAGTGACCAAATGAAAATAATTTAGAAGATTAGTATTTTTTCATATTTGTCAAGATTCAAAATTAGCTTTCTAGTTTACAGCATGGAACCAAATCTTTATCCTTCATAACTTAATCCCTGCGCGAACATGGAATGCTACGAAGCAAAGACGCGGGTTTACGACAACGCATAAGAGCTCTTTGCCGAATCTAGGTCAACGTGATCCACTATGAATAATGTCATGTTTAGGGTGGAGTGGGGTTTGGAGTTGCAATCCGTCTAAGGCGATAGAGACAGACGGCGTGATTAGACGGGTCGCCTTCGATCCACTCGAGGAATGAAACGGTCGAATTTGCCCGTCAACTATTTTTTCACCCACTAGCTACTTACTTGGTTTATTTTTTGCGGCTACTCAGATTTAAACTGACCGATTACCCTGGTATCGGATGCTGCGATATTTTACTGAGCAACGACCAAACCAAAAAAAGGAAACTTTAAAGATAAACGTACTTTAGTACAATATGAGAGTGGTTGCCACTCGTGATATTCAATAACATTAGAAAAAAGAATTAATTTAAAAGAACAAAAGTTTAAAGGAAGACTAAAAATTGAAGTAAAACTGCATTATGAATCGTCCTGTATGGATCTGGGTAAATATAAAAGTTGATAATCGAGCAAATATATTCCGTTACGAAATGGATAGCCAATAATTGGAGAAAAAAGAAAGACTGAGTGCGAATAATGGTGGCCTCAAACTTCTCACTGTTTGCAATGTTTGTTACTGGAGGTACTGTAAGAAAGTGATATAAATCAAAAGACGACGTGGCTGGTAACATAACAGAGTATTATTCATTATGTTTTTATTTAAAATTAAGATCACGTAAAACTCCCCCTTTGTCCTACGAAATATAGCCGAATAACCAAAACCGATCGGCAGATTCCAATATTGCCAGCAAAACACATCGCGTACTGAACCTGTAATTAGCAAAGTATTGGTGAATAGTTTGCAAATCTCAGGCAGATAATAAAGAACAATAAAGACAGAATTTTGGTCACTTTGCATTTAAAGCATTTTGCTTTCTTTTCCAATAAGGCTTTCAGATTTCCCAGGCAATATTTGGCAGCGGCAAGGAAACTAGCTGCCATGTGCCACTAGAGCTCATTAATGGCACAGAAACCGCGGAGTAGTTTCTCAATGATTCTCAACAGGATTTCCTCAGAGTAGGATGGAATTCTAGGAAGGCCTAGATGTTTCTAGACAAACATTTACATTACTCCTTAGGATTGAGATGCCTTAAGATGCTGTAATAATAAATGGAAAGATAATTAATTACTCAGGGAAAAAGGGAATGTCATTTGAAATGCTCACCATCATTGAATCTAGCTTAGCACATTGCCGCTATCGGATGGACACTGTAAGAATACCGCAAACTTTGATGCCGGATTTTATCGAAAAAACTAATGTGGGCAGGACCCATTTTTTCCTTCCTTTTATGATGGAGTTTTCCATTCAGGGGTGCTGGCACCCTTTAAAGGACTACAAATTAACATTCCAGAGTGCTTGAGATAACATTTCAGTTTATTTCTTTTATTAATAGAACTTTCCTCTGGAGTTTATGCAGAACTTCATCCTTACGACTATATTTTCATTTCCCAAATGCTTCATTTCCGTTAATTCATGACTAAAAATTGATTATAAATATTTGTTTTGGTCACTTTTGCTTCCTTCTTTAAGATATTATCACTTCAGCGGGTACGAGAATATTAAAAACGGGTGTGAAAAGAAGTTTTTTAGGAATTTGGGGCGTAAAAAAGGCTGGGAAATACTTTTCCATTCTGGGTAAATTCAGCAAAGCAATCAGCTATTCTTCCATCATTTTACGAAAAACTTCCGGCATTTCATTCCCGGGCCAGGACAAAAACGGTTATTCCTATTGTTTCTGCAGAGCACACGGATGCCACACGGGAGACCCACATTGCCCACCTCCTTCTGCTCCGACTCGCGGGACACCATAAATAATAGCAAACGAGAGGATGGGAAGGACAAAAAATGCAAAAAATAAAGGATTCAATGTCCACGATTTATGTCCGGCGGCGGTGTCTCGCCGAAATGAAACCCGCTGAGGGGGTGGAGAGGAATAAATGCGAAATCGTTGAGCACTGGCTGCAGCTGCACGAAAGGCAGACGGGATGGCGAGAACGGCGAGACGCCGTTCCCTTACGGTACGGTCTCCCACCAAAGAGGTCTCCCGAGAGATCTCGGGTTTATGCACCGACGTGACCTTCCAAACGCTCTGCGACTACTATGGAACCTTGTTGAGTCACGAAATCAGCATCCATTTACTTTGGCACCGAAAACGCCTGTCGTGATGAGATTATTGCAGCATGTTGTTTCAGCTTCAATATAAAGCTAGTTTCCTAACTGCAATATTTTTTCTCGAGTGTATTCCATCAGGAGTCGAGAGAGTTTATCAGAAAAAATTTCCAATACAGTACGGGAGAGGAAGCACGTTCAAAAAAGTTGGGTAAATTGCACGACAGCTCTTACAGCATTGTTGTTTAAGTTTTTTCTTTAAGGAAGAAACAACCCAGAAGAATTCAAAATAGATTCAATATCCGACAACTAACAACAATGGTATATTAAGGTAGTTTGAGCAAAATATCATTTTACCAAGAAATTAATGAATTAGTCTCATTTTAAAGAAAAATATATCGCCCTTCTATTCTAATCAAAAATTCAACCCCTTACCACATTACTTTCCGAGATATTTGCCAAAAAATACCTTTCCTTTTATAAGGGAAATGGTACGTGTATGCACTCCAGAGAGACCTTATATTAAAAATGAGGCATTTCCTACACTTAGATATCGTTAAAAAGTCAACAGTTTGTCTTTCTTCAACTATTTTTGAAAATTGATCATATTTTTGCTGTAAATTCTCCGGGATCACAATAAACCTTCCGTTTTGATGGAGTTTCAAACGTGCCACGCGAAAAAATGAGTCAAGTTAAAGACTTATTTAGATATTTTCATTTAATTCCTTACCATTTCTGTCATATAAAACTATATTATAGCACCATTAATAATGCAATATTTAATTCATGTTTCCTACAGCTGCTGAAATTAAAACGTATAATTCGAATGCGATCTCTATTATGACTAGGGAACTATCTCGCTCGGACAACCTTAAGCCTCTCAAGACAAAGAACTCAGAAATCATACTTCCCCTGAAAATGGCATATATATCAAAATTTTTTTCATCCAGGGGTGGATCCAGGAATCAATCTTGGTAGGCTTGTTGTGAGTTTAAGGGTGTGTGTTTGTGTGTGTGCATGCACATGCTAGCGCATTTATTAGAACATTATGTGAAATAGCTTATATTCACTCAAAGCTATATGTAAATATTATTATTACGCAAATCGGTGATTAATTCAACATGACTAATTATGGGTAGGTATTCCTTTTTTTTTGTTTGTTATACTTATTTTCTCCTATTTTATTCACGGGCGCTAGAAAGGAAATGAATCAACATTCAATGAATTAGCTGTCTTTTTAAGTCTCTCTTTATTCTGTCAAATCCATCGCCCACTTGTGCTCCCGACAATCAGCACGGCCACCACCCTAACATAAACTTCTTCATCTGCTTCCCTCATTCTTTGAATTGTAAAGCGTCAACTGGCTGATTACGAAATACGTACCCTTCACAACAATCCTCGGAAAATGTACGTTGCTAAAATTTTCACGTTGTGTTCATGACCATTGACTCAAAAAACGGCCAAATTGTTCGTAAATAAATTAAAGAGATTTTTCATCAGTTTAAAAAAATTTTAGCCTCCATTTTAATATGCAGTAAATATATTATAAACTATGGTCTCTTAAATCATGATTAAATCATGAAAATCAATTTGCAATTCTCTAAACAAGGAATCTTTTGCACTTTACAGGAGAGGGAAAATGAATCGCTTTCTGATGAAGCAGTTGGTAATCAAAATTAGGGTTTCTTGGTCAAACTAAATGGCTAACTAAAAACAATTTCTCCACAGTTTTAAAAGTCGGTGAGGAGGGTGAAAACTATTAAGTGACACACTTTGCAAAATCATAAAAAAATAACACCAACTTGGATGAGAACCTTCAAAAAGAAAAGATGGGTAAAAGTCACATCTAGTTCTGATCTACACTAGAAACAATGCGCAAAATCTTACATTTGAGATCACAGTCCACACTAACAGAATTTTTGTCATATTAATTGCCCGGGGAATACTCTATTCCCACGAAATCCTAGAACTCTGTACTCCAAATTTAATTTCCCTTTTCTGCTTGTTTATATATCCTCTGGTAAAATGCTTAATCAGCCCATAAGTATTAGATTAGTCCTCTTAAACTAGTTAATTATCTGGCCAACATGTTAATTAACATGCCAAAGGTTGTCAAAATTTGTCAAGATCAGGAAAATCTTCCAAAATTAATTAGAAAGGTATTTAAGACAAATTTTTGCTAAAATATTGGTTTTTTACTCTTAAGTAAAATAGTAGAATTTGTTAACCCCTCGAAAATGTTAATGCTAGAAAAATGAGTAATAATTATTCTGACTCTTTTCTATTATATTTAAGATTATAGCAAACTCTAAATAGAATAACGTCTATCTCAGGATATACTGGGAGGACAGTTATTTCAACCCGGAATATCAGGAAAAGGACGTGACGACCTTGAGCCCTCCCTTCGATAAAATATCTTTATTCGGATCCGGGCCCCCAAGAATAGGAGGCATTGGATCTGATGCATCACCTACAGTTATATTCAGAAGTTTGACTGTTACATGCAACAAAATGACGTGAAAAACGTGCAGCTATCGATCGATACCTTGTTGTGTCGCGATTTGCCATCCTTTGCTTCGACACTCGCAATGGAATTATAAGGGCAACTAGGTTGAAATGTAAGATAAGTACTATACTGCGTGTCACTTTGAATCGCTAGCTTAGCGGATAATTATTTTGGTGGAACCCAGTTGACGGAGACCCAAAGATCAAGCTATAAGATATAATAAAGCAATATTAGTAAATTAAGAGAGCGAATATTTCAAATGATATATTTGAGATGAGATGAGCAGATGGCAGAAACTTCTTTTAAAGACTCGATTCTCCAACTGGAGTAATTCTAACATTAGCACTGCAGTTATAAATAAAAACCTAGGGATTTAATAAACATAAGTACTTAACATCTACTGCCCAAGTAGACGAATCCGTCAAATGCATCACAAATGCTTATATGTTGTTGCTATCTTTTATTGTTTACTTGTACAATTCTTGTATATCCACCCGGCTTTAATCCCAAACAGGCCATTTTAACGGTTGAAGGATCACAAAAAAGTGACAAAATATAAAACACACGTATTAGGCCAATAATACAACCAAAAAAATTTGTAATGAAATAAGTATCTGCTTAAAATAGTAGTGATAGATAAATAAACATTTGTGAGTTAGCAATGCAATATAACGTGGTTATAACTTTAGCAGTGTACAACTACGAACCCAATCAAGTTACCGAGGAGTGCGAACGTTTCACTTGTAAAGAGTAATACTACAACTCATCTGACCGATATTTTACAACGCCAGCCGTAACTTTAAAGCTGTTAAAAAAAAATTCTACATATATTTTAATATTATTTTTATTAGTTTTATAAGTCAAATATTATAATATATTTAGACAAACGTACGTATTTTCATATTTTCATTGAAAATATTTTCTTCATTAAAGCCGAATTTGAACCTTTCCTAATGAATTTGGACGCCATTACAGAGAATTGGTTTTAGGAAATGTCTTGTAACTAATGATGTCTGCTTTACGGATGGCATATATTTAAAAAGATTTTTTTAATGGGAAATTTCGCCGCTTTAGTTTTGATGTTACGCGCCAGGTTATAAAAATCCATTACTTATCTTAATAAAACAAAAAATAACTGCTTAACAGACCTGTAAACTTTATACCGCGTGATACTCATATGAGACGAGACTATGGACGAGAATATTCCATAATTTCTTATTTATAATTCTTATTTCGAGGTTTTTCGTCACATAATAACGTTAGTTCTCCTTTGCTGACGTTTTCGAATATACATCATTACATCATTGCAGCTAAAATGCTAACATACGTGACATGAAAACCATTCTTACTACCATTCAACTGAAGTAATATACACGTCAATTTAATGGTGCTGTGATAAATTAATTAAATTAATATGCATTTTTCTTAGCTTTGCTACCTCAGTTCTTTAATTACACGCACAGGAATTTCTAATTATACCTATCATTCCCTTTCATTTTATTTCACATGTATCCATGCATAGCCAGCATCGTAGTATTTATTGTAATTCAAGTAACCGTATATAAAGACTTCTTTATTTAGAAAATAGTGGCATTTTGTTAAGGTGGGCCACAAAAATATGTGCCCTATGGAATTAATTTCGTAAATTTTTAATTCTGAACTGATCAATGCGAGGCTGTGTGTGACAGATTACTGTTTCATGAATGAATATTAATAAAAAATGACCTTCACGTCCTGCATATTAATATTCTATACCGGTTTTTTCTATTCTAGTACTAAACCCTACAAATACGCTAATAATTATTATTTAATAGCAGAGGTAAATATAAGGAGCATTAAAACTAAATTGTTTTGCCTAGCCAAGTCAGTTAGAGAATCTAACTGAAACTAAAGCCGAGATATCATTATCAGATGTTAGTCACGCTTATTAATTGGGACGGAGCTGCACACATGGTGTGGTCATGACCTCGATAAGGCCTCGCTATCTTTCAAGTGGCCAAATTATGCTTTTATGCCGCTGCACTCAAGTCACCATTACCAGCAAGAGGGCTTAAATTGCTCGAAAAGTACAAGCCCTGGCTTTTGCCTCGCCTCGTCAAGGAAACATTTTTGATGCTTACACTGCCCCACTAAGGAAGATATCCCGCCAAGAAAGAAATTCGAAGAACGCAGCTTAGCCCTGCTTTCAAAATTAGAGTTTAGGAGTAGGATCAAGATAAATTTCTGCCAAGAGTTCAGAGATTATACGTGATTTCTTCCAGTAGGTAGGGCTTACACGTTAAAAATCATGGTCTCTGCGGAAATAAGTAGACAGACGATCGCAGGTTTTTGGGATGTAGGAATGGAGAAGAATGAGCAAAAACTCAAGAATAAATAAGTTATTATTCCTAGCTTTACTGCGTAAATAAAGGCTAGAACTATTAGGATAAGTAGCTTACTTAATAGAATTGCGTACAACCTATGAATTGATTAGATACTAGTCTGCAGATAAAATTGTTGCAACTAATTACCTTAAAATTTAAAATATGTAAAACATAGGCACGACAAAAAATGGCACAATTCACCCATTCATCCATAATTCACAACTGAGAAAAGTCAGTATTGATTCAAAGCTTTCAAATACTGTAACGAAAGAGATTTTTTTGCAGTAAAAAAATGTCACCGCCAAAGTCATCCAGGGCTGTATCAAATATGTCCCAGTTCTTTCAAAGTGATTTAATGCTTTTTATATGTTCTTCAAAGGCGATTAAATACAACCTCGGTGTTATTGTCTGTACGTATGTAGAAGTATACAGAATATGACCTTTACAGGATAACAAAAAAGAATTTCAGTATGCAATTTGATTTTGAGTGGCTTTGAAAATATTTCATATTAAAGTATTAAGGTATAAAAATATAAAGAAACAGGTGCATGTAATTCAAAGATAAAATATATGAATATAGTATAGAAAGTTAAATAAGAAGCGCGCAGGTGCATTCGGTGAATATGGGATAGGATAAGCTGGGATTTCGGAAATGAATGGTTGCATAAAACCAGACCTAAATTAAAAATCGAATATAGAATCGAGGGCGCAGATTTTTCAGTTCTCAAATTCTAGTCGCTTGGCAAGACTAAAAAGTCAGGCACTCCGACAAAGTTAAAATACCTTTGATGGCAATGAGCATGGAATTGGCTCTCTCACGAGAGGGCAGATAATTCTGTCATCATCTGGCGTGCAAAACATCATTCCCATCGAAAACCTTTCCTATAGGGATGGTTAATTCAAATCCTTGGAATATGTAAATCATGAAAAAGACTCGATATTACAAAACACGATTTTGCTTTTTTCTTCGAGTCTTTCGATTCCTAGTCTGAAAAATGTCCTAGCTTTTTAAGCCTATAGCGGCAACCTTAGGTTCTTTACCTTTTAGAATTTAGAGTCCCTAACTATTCTGGGAAGCTAAAGTTTATATTGAAAAATGAGTAAATATTGCTTTGTATATTATTACACCATATTTACAAAATTTTACATGAATAAAAAAATACATGAACATGAAAACGCTTGTATAGATTTAGAAGCTTAACATCTAAGATCTTACTTAATCAAACATAGTATCTTTAAATTTATAACTTGTAATGAATAAGACTTTCTTATTTTTGTTGTCATCTCCCCATAAATTTTGAAAGAGGAAGATACAAAGTATTATCTAGGATGCGATAATATTTTGAACCATTGCTTTGCTGACGGCACTGGTAATGCAAAGCATTTTGGCTTAGTAAAAGGCTTGATCTTCTTACACGGCTCTGATTGAGAAATAAGTTGATAGCTTTCAGTTTAATTTGAAAAAAATCGAATAAAACTTATTAAATATTACAGTATATACTACAAATATGGGTCGAGAGAAAACTTTCCATCGACATTGCCTTTTATTGGCTTATTATTTCGTTCTTTTATTAATTTCTCCATCTGTCGCCTACTGGAGTTTTGACTCACTTAAGTTTTGAGTAAGTGTATTGATAGTCAACATCAGAAAACTATAACGAAAAAAGGTTATTTTTAACTAAAATTAAATAACCATAACGGAGTGACGCATCCACTATTGTTTCCAGTGAACTATACAAACATTCAAATATAAGAGTATCTGAGTGTTATCAATTGGGTGATCTATTCATTATATACAATTTATTGACACTCCAATGACAACTCTCACAGTGAACGAAACCCACTTGGAGAGATTATATATAAACGATTTGAAGAAATGACGAGGTAATACGATATGGCATAACTAGTGAGACTAATGTTTTTGACATTTATCTTCTTGCATACTGCCGCTTAAACTTCTAATTTTGGAGTCATATCCTGCTCAAAAAGTAAGTAGACATTTCCCCAACGCGGGTGGCAAATAATAGATAAGTTACAACACCTCATAGCAGTTCCTTTAAGCGCAGTTGGGAAAAACTTTTATGGACTTTATTTACTTGTTTCGTTTGATTACCTTCTCAAAAACTTATTTTGACGTATCGTAAAAAATCAATGCCTAAATTTCATTTCTTTTCAGCTAACACAGATTTCTATCCCTCATTATTAAAAAAGCATGTGCGTTGAGAAGATCGTCATTTATATTTATTAATAAATATAACTCACATTTGAATAATTTGACTAATTCTATAACTACAAAAATGTAGGATTATTCCCCACTAAGTTAAAGTTATACGAAAGGTTCAAGTTTTGACGCTCACTTTGCATTTTCTTGGAAGCTCTCCATAACTGTTCTTCGTTTCGTACACTGCTCTCCTGAGAAAGAAAAGAAGACATCTGCTACAACTCGCGGAACGATTTTTTAAAAAGGCAGCAACGAAGGAAAACGATTTCCTCTTTTCTTTTTAATCTCGTTCGTTTCCCGTCTACCTAACTTATCCTCTCCGCATCTGCCGCCTGCTATGCTCTAGCCCCGCGTCGTGGTGCATTCGATATATCGGCATCGGACAAGGCGAGGCGGGCGGGGAGTGGGGGACGGCGGCTGTGGCGCTGCTGTGCGACGTCTGGCTTATTGGAAACCGCACCGCCGCCGATCGGAATTCCCATCGCTCCGTCGTTTAATGACGCCCTTCCGCCGATCGCCAGGGAAACATAAAGGCGAACTAGCAATCCTCTAGAGGCAGAGAGACATTTTGAAACAATCTTTATCGCAGGAGCAAAGACACTTCGAAAGACTTTTCTCAGAGGCGCCGAGGCGAAATTCGCACGATGATACTATGAATACTACCCAAGCGTCTGCATATGTGGTTAAAAAATACGCTAAGGCCAAATATCTTGTGATGTTCTTAACTACACATGGTCGGATCCAAAAAAACGATGATATGAAATCCATTCAATTCATTCTTATGTCTATTTAAAAATGCCAATAAACTCGTGTTTGTAACGAGGAGTTGATACCATTTATGTGTTTTCAGAAGGGTTTATTGGCTGAGAGACACTCCGTTCATAAAAAAGTGAGAGGAGATATAGACAGCACTACTTAATAAAAACCTGAAATACAAGTTAAATAATTGAGATTGAAGAAATCTGCTTTTATATTGATTGATTAATAGTTATCCGAAATGTTATCTTCTCTAGGTACTATTTGGTTCAAACTAGTAATGAAAATTCATTGCCTCCGCTGAGAATGGGAAGTGTCATATGCCCTTATATTATTAATTTACTGTATTCAAGCCATAAGGAAGCTGTAGAAGATTGACAGAACAACCACTGACTCTTAGTACATATGATGATATAAAATACGATGTGCTATAGACGCCATACATGAACTGGTGGAAGACACTTAAGTTCTTAGCTGGAGATCATAAAACATTCCTGTCCAAGAAATGCAAGGCTCCACACATAAGAACCCATCTCCACTGAGAAATGTGTAAAATCGACGAAAGTTTCATAGACGGATGGGATTTTTCCCTTTAACAAGCTTGTCTAATCGCAAGCATGTGGATCGTCTTGATGTCATATGTTACCATTCGGCGACATCATAGAAGATACAGAAAATGAACTTCCCGGAGAGGCAGTAGATGTAAGAAGTGAATGTTCTAATATACTCACAATGGCTTAGACAGCTGAAACCCAGCACTACGACAAAATAATTGACAGCTCTAGAAAATCTGCATCGAAAGGAAGACACTGATGCAATGCAAGCTGACAAAGACAATACAACGGCCCTGAAGAGTCACACTGATTGAAGCGAAAGATCCTACTGATCTGCACTGATTATCAGATAAACTATGAGTGTGAAATTTACATCAAACGGGTCGTTTCGTAGTAACTAGGCTCAAGAAGCATCAATGGCACCTAAGGTTAGGACAACTAAAGAGTTCAGCCTTTACTGAGCATGGACAGTAGGATCAACTGGAATAGTATTCAACAACTATGTCACCACTACAGATACTGGGATCACCTCACTAATAGTGATCCACCTCAGCAGAAGAAATTTCAACCGGGATTCAAGTATGCCACTGGCCACAGTAAGGAAGCTAAGAGTGACAAAGACAATGACAAAGAGTGGGAAAATCTTTATGGGAGGATGGCAAATATTAGCCAGTCAGCTTGCACCTGAGTTCCCAGGGATCGATATGTAAATCGATGGATTTTTACGGAGAATACTGATAGCCCTGATGGTGATGAGCGAGAAACCAATCGGTACATTGGACGAAGTGCTAGAATTAACCCAATGCGTTACCAGAAAAAAAATATAGCTACAAGTTATCATTATTACGGAGAATAGTTCACATAGCCGGGATGAATTCGGAGTTAGATGCGCTTAGTGTCGCTAAAGTCTTCGTGTCTCATTTAGCGTAGCTTCATCACTTTTACCATATATTGGGTCAATAGGTCTCAGTGCCTCAGAACCCAAACCTGTATACTGACCAAAATTTATTCTGTTCATAGTCAACACCAGTAACCAAATCAACACCAAATCTGTTTATCTAACGTCGCCCGCTTCACAATCTGAAAAAAAAATTAGTTATTGTTCAATTCCTCTTTCTTTCACTCCGGCATACTGCAAGAGATGATACAAACGGTGAACTCTTCCTAAAATATGAACCATTTTTTTCGAGACCTCTCATGGTAAACAGACCTCAACCTAAAAGACGATGCGGTGCGCTACTAAAGAACATTATACCTTCACCTCTCAACACCCGCGGAACGACGAAACAGGTGACGTGAGCACCACAACCCAAGGGACCAATAAAATGGGGAACACTCCCAACTCAGCGGCCGAGGGTCGTGCCAGGCAAAAACTTCACTTCCGCCAAGGGAATTCCACCAGGCTTGTTTCCCTTCTCACTGCGAAAACCAAGCTCACGACAAGTAAAGGAAATATGAACGCAGTGAAACAGTAGACAGTCGATATTTAAGCATACAGTGGAATCTTTAAATACCGTATGTATCAAATTTTCCATCAAAAAGAACAAAAGAATATAAGCACTACGAAGAAATCACTCATGGAATTCAATTGTTCAAGAGTATTCAAGTGTGTGTTTAGCCAAATTTACCAGATATGGGATTAAAATTCCTAAGAAGGGAAAGCTATGAGTTGGCCTTTTTGAAAAATTATCAATGGAAATGCATATCGCTCCACTTATTTAGACTCCTTAGAAATGAGAAAATACAAATAAAATGGAGCGAAGTCATTTTAAGGTGAAATATCTTCTTATCGATCCAGAAGCACTTTTCTCTGATTCGGAGACGAGTAAATGGAAATGGAATCTATTCAAAAATAAACCTTTCAAATGTCATTTTTTTAACTTCAAAGCGGGTAACTATAACCTTCCACAATTAATAAAGTATCACCCTTAGTTTTCTCCAAGCATGCTTTCGAAAATTGGATTGAAATAATTCCATACAACTAGTGCAATTTCACACAACAGATCTAATTTTAAAAAGGCTTCCACTTTCGAAGGGGCATGAAATTGATTACTTTTCCGAGGTTATTGGCTACCTTGACAGTGGGAACCACCTTTAGTAAACTGGGCACAGTGTGCAAGTTTTCTAGATGTATAGGCTTTTTGCACAATGTTTACTATTTCAACTTGGTTGGTTTCGCAATTTTCATTAACGAGTCACGCTTATATAACTAAAGTTCAGTTTATCTTACTCCTTTATTTTCTCCCTTCTTTCCTTATTCAACCCAAGTTCAGTTTATCTCATTTGGAGGGGACTGATCCCACTTTTCCCTTTAGGCTACGCCACTCCTCTAACTCGCTTGGGCTGCCCAGGTAAGATTCCTTGGTGAAAGAGCTCCTACAAGGGGAGCGGATACATCACATATTGATGTATAACGCACTCCAATTTACGGATCAAAGGTTTACTTTTTATCGCCACCTCATATATTCTGATTTCCGTTTTCCGTGGTTTGGAACTCTTTCTCATTCACTTCGAGGGATACAAAACCCTTTATAACGTTATGTGGCCATTCTTTGAGCTTTGATCAACTTATAGAAGAGCGTGATAGAACATAAACCTTACCGCTGCACACGCATCTTAAATTGTTTTATTATTCAAAGCAAGTCACTGCTCTGCATACACCGTCCATAGCCTGTGAGGCAACATGTAAGGGCGGAGCTCTAGCAGAGGGTTAAGCAGATTTGAAATGTGCGGGTTGGCCGTTAGTTCTCTTTTTCCAATACAGCCCCACCGTAAACCAAATTCGCACATACAGGCTCGGGAGAAAATCTTTCACCAAGTTCTAAGCCAAGCTTACTTGATGCCGCACGAAGGAATTTGCCTTCTATGGACGCAGGATTCTACTTCGCTGAGGAAATTTATTCTCTAATTTCTGCTTCCAAAACTCAGGGACATGACACTTGAGGGTATGCCAGCGTGCCACGCCTTTAAATGCTCACCATAGTGATCCCATGAAAATTCATGAATGTTTTGTAATAAATGTTCCTCTTTTGATATTATTTTGGCTGTAAATTAACATGGAAATACTGTTACCACGCTTATTGGTTTGTTTGAGTCTATCAATTTAGAAATTATCAACACTATACATAGCATCAAAAATCACCCTGAGAGGGGAGAAATTAGAGCAAGTGGATTGCTGCACCTATCTCAGAAGTATCATTACGTGACGGAAGAAGTGCAACGGACATCAAGCAGAGAATAGCCCAAGCTAAGAAGACATTCATGGGAAAAATACAACTTCTGTGCTCAAAGAAGATAGGACTACAAACCAGGAAACATTATGTGAAAACATTCGTGTGGAGCTTGACGCTCTATGGATCGGTAGCATGGACCATTGGAAAAGCTGACCAGAGCCGACAAGAAGCATTCAAAGCCTGATGCTGGAGGAGGATGCTAAAGATAAAATGGACGGACAAAATAAGAAATGATGAAGTCTATAGAAGAGTAGAAGAGAAAAGGGCTATATGGAATGCCACTAGAGAAAATTGGATTGGACACACCCTGAGACACAATGGGTTTGTGAGGAACATAATTGAAGGTGAAATAGATGATAAGACCCTAGAAGAAGACCCAGAAATAAGTTCATGGACCAAATAAAGATGAAAGTACTTAGGAAGAGATACCAGGAGGTAAGAGAACTAGCATTCGAAAGGGATGAGCATCAAGAATACGAAAATAATTTCGGAGTTTTCATATCATTTTTAATTTTTATGCAGGTACTGATCGAGTATAAATTTTCCCTAAAACGAACGAGAGAAAATGTAGTTAATGGGAGATGAGTTATAATGCATAGAGTTCAAAAGATTTTTACTAACCTCATCATTTCTGCCGTTTACTTTAAACATACGATAGGCTAATACTGAGATCAGAAATGTTTCTTAATAGGCTTATAAAAATACCTCTTTTATCAATTCAGTTCACTGCAATTCAAATATTCATTTTATAATGTATTGCATACCGGGAGAACTATTCTTCAAAATTTTTATGATTTATTCTCTTTCGGTATTCACCATTAAGCTTCTCTCATTTACACGAGCTCTAAAGTGAGCTGCAATGCAAAACTATCTATGCATTGTACTTGTAAAAAGACTATTATGAGGGAAAAAATTAGCAAGATTTTATCATGACTTCCCTTTCCTGGACTTATATCAGTCAAAAATAGATATTATTAGCACTTTGAGAATGGTTGATTTAAATATAAACAATAATCCTTATAAAACGGTAAAATTAATCTTAAATACATCAAATTGCATTTGATTAAAATTTCTTCCCTTTGGTGGGGAATTGTGGAATGAAATTCAGTATTAACTTGAAGTAACATATTTCCTTTTTTCACTTGAATACTACCCACGTGTAACGATACCTGATAGAAAATATAAATGTAAACATAAGTCGGGCAAGATATCCATTACAGTGATTCATAAAATAGATTCTTATCAATATTACCCCATCCGAGATTATTATTCACGCTTTAACGGATTAAAAAGGAATTGGCGAGGTTTCCAGATAACAGAATGATGAGAATGAAATTAATAAATATTATTATAGTAATTGAGGATATTTATCATGATCTTTTTATACGTTGGACGTACTGGCGCAAATGATTATGTAGTACTTAAAAATGGTATCGTGTAAACACTTGAACGAGCACGAAAGCACTTACCTGTTAACTAACATAAAGTAGCCCGTTTCCATTATATAAATGTGATTTCGCTAGTGGCCACGCACCTACCCATAAACATTAATGTATCATGAATAAATACCTCATTCACAATAATTATTGATTGATGAAACAGAGCAGAAGCATTATGGCAGTTCTAAAAGTACCTTATTCAGCTCGTAAATGCCCCAAAGTTATAAAATGATTATAGTCAACTGTACTCTACAATCTAGAAACAATTTCAGTGATTCTGACTTCAGGTTTTTAAGAGAATAAAACAGTCATTCTTCTAAATCCTTTATGATTTGAAATCGAGATATATGAAAAGAAAGATAAAACGAGAATTATCGATACATAATTCCCATTTATCATAATTCATCGCCAAGGACTCCATCTTAAGTGATGGAAAGGAGGCACATTTTGCTAAATCTAAATGTCGGCAAAAAGAAGTAATTTCTTAGAGTCGATGACCGAATAGTCGATGGTCACTGATAGAACAACCACAGAATATATTAGCTCACATTTTGATGCTGAATTTCAATGATTTTGGAAGATGATTTTTCGCGAAAGGAATTCTTTTTCTGAGAAATTACGACCACTGAGAATTAAGTGGATCAGGTCCTTGATATCAATAAAGTCATGCAAATTATAAGTCCATCAGTTAAAGCGTAACTTCCCAACAATTTAGAGTTAAGTTTTACGTAATGTAACCACTTATTTTGCTCGGACATGGATTCAAATACCCATGAGAGTGCACGAAAGATGACTCCGATCGGCCAAAGGGTGAAATGTGAAACGCAGCAAGCGAGATGCGCAGATTGGAGAAGTTCAGGATGAGGAGAGTTTGCCTAAGTTGAACGGAGAGAATGAGACACACGGAGACAGAATGGCGCGAGTTAAGTTTGGGGGACGTAATTTCCGGAAGAGCGGTGAAGGGGGAATATTGGAGATTCTGAGACGCATCCGGCTGCTCAAGTATTCCACAGAGCAACCCGATGGAGAAGTTAAAGATGTTAGGAAAGCACAGAAACGGCTCTCAGAAAGGGTGACATTAAGATTCATGGAGGTTGAAGAGGGTAGAGCGGCGTTAGCCAAAAGTTGGCCCCTTTGTTTAAAACTTTCTTTGGGTGCAGAGATTTCTTTTCATTGAGAAATCCTCAGAACGGCGCCTGCAAGTTTTATTGCTATTACCTTTGACCCCAACCACATAACCTACGATCCTTCCCAACCAATTAATATTTACGGATCAAAGTTAATTTAAATTAATTTTAGTTTTTATTATAAATCAAGATCACCCAGGAATACAATGATGATATGAATTTATTATCGTCATTGGGATAATAAATCCATAAGTTTCGTCAAGAAAAATACAATATAAACTAAAACAAACAGGTACAATACAGAAGGTACATGCAAGTTAGCCGTTTGAAATAAGATAAATATACAAAAAGTTAATGAAAACCATTGGCAAGAAACTCACACTGTAATAACATTTTTGGGTTAACATGCTCTTCAATTTGGCCTAGAACTGAATGGGTGAGGGAATGGAACGGATATTAATAGAAATCTTATTGTACACAGTGGCAATGGAATGGTATGGACCGTTTAAACAGAGACTGTAGGAATGTCGGAGGGTGTGTATGTCGTTTCTGGAGCGCGTGTTGTGATTGTGTAGGTTGGAGTTAACGGTGAAAAGATGGGGATAGTTTCTAAAAGAAAACATGGCACAGGTAAGTATGTAGCTTGAGGGGAGAGTTAAGATTCTGAGAGATACAAACAGTGGTCTGCTTGGGGTACGAATAGGGACTCTACAGATAGCTTCAACAGCTTGCAATGGTAAGCAATATAAGGCTTTGCGCAATTATCTTAGTTGTTTAGACTCAACGGGTTTGACTTAAGGAATAATCGAGGATATCTATTGACGGTAGTAACAGTCACCGTGATAGAAAATTTGTTATTCAATAATATACGTACCAGCTAACAGACCCAGCTCTACTCCTATGACTGCTGTTTCTACCTTGGGGAATTTTGCACATTCAGTACATATCTACCGTCACTGACTCCCTATACAATTGTTGCCGCAGGTAGCATAGTGGTTTCAATAAAGGTATAGATTCTTTAATTTCCTCCAGAGGCCCGTGATGAATATTCACATGCAGACAGAAAACTAAGTAAAAATGACCAAAACTTTGGAGCAAATTATGCTTAGTACTTTCGCCGCGGAAGACTTACATTATATAAAGGCGTTAAACAATATCTGTGGTCATTACATTCTATTCTCCAAAGTTAAAAATTGTATATATGTTGATATTTTTAATATAATAAATTTAAAATAGTATAATATATGTACTTAAGATTATTTATTAAAATTACATAACCTATGCATTTTTAAGCAGCTTGGGAGACTGCTAAGAAAGGACTGGTATTTCCGCTAAAGTATAGCACTGGCAATCAAAGGTCATGAATTGTTGAAAGCCAAAAGTACAAATTCAAAAATTAATGTTTTTTATATTATTTTTTATTCTGAAACCTTGTACAATTGGGCAGTTAACGATGCAGTTTTTAAGTTAAAGAATACTCGAAAAAATATACCGCAGAGATCGGAAGTATTTCACACATTAGTTATAGGAAGTATTTACACATTTTTACCAATCACACATTGACTTAAATACTCCATGGTTTAATGATTATGTCACATGAAATGATATGTATTAATTATTTTCTATCGCTATGGAAAGCATGCATGCCCAGATAATGTTTATGCACCGAATAAACCTTTGATGTTTATGTATACCAACTACGTTCTTCTGATTGCTTTTTTATTTTTATTTTTTTAAGTAAAAAGAGTTAATTACAGAACAAGAAATTATACATGCGTTAAGGTACCTACACTTCTCAGACGGTATCAAATCACTGTGGTATGCGGATATTAATTTGAAAGACACATCAAAGAATAAATAAAACATCAATGTTTTTTACCCACATGCTATGCGATTCTCTAGCGACCCATGGTCTTATTCCCAGGTTGACTCCATCAACCAATCAGGGTCTTTTAAACAAAAAAAATAAATCCTTTTCCCTCGCTTTACGAGTTTACAGGATACTTGCTCCATTCCCCTTCCGAACACTCTTCCTTCCATTCGCATACTACCACACACACACACCCATATCCTAGCTCGGCAACACATGGATAGAGAGGGTGAGTGGGGATAGGAATGAGGCCTCGATCCGAACATTCCTTGGCGAGATATCCTTTCCCCGGCTCCTGAGCCACCATTACCCTCGGCACTGCAGGAACATTAAGAGAAAACCTTTAAAAACCCTTTCGATCCTTTATTGCCTCGTACCCTTTCCTCTCCTCCGTATATCCCTTCCTATCTTTACCGCTTTTCCGCCTCTCCCACTCCGAATCAACGAATAATTCAATAGCTTCCCTTCCTCTCCTCGTCCTTCCACTCTCCCCGCCCAAAACGGCCCCCATTCTACCCTTTCATTACACTTCCCACCCCCCCGCTTGAAGCATGTCGGTAATATTATGCATAGAAAAA
Organism: Ceriagrion tenellum; assembly: GCA_963169105.1. NCBI lineage: Eukaryota > Metazoa > Arthropoda > Insecta > Odonata > Coenagrionidae > Ceriagrion > Ceriagrion tenellum. The sequence goes on from OY720637.1 coordinate 133,207,749, forward strand.
GATGAGCGGTATTTGAGGGGAATCATACTTTCACCATATTGAGAACACAAGACATTCCAAAGCATAATTTTGCAATATCAGGTGAAATAAAAATTTACATCATATGAGTCATGCCATTAGGTCATATGCTTTACCACGTGTATGGGGTATAATAATAATGAATATGTGCAACAGTTTCACCATATTGCGTGGCCAACATAAAATACGTTAGTAATAAATGGTTTTCATGATTTATGTTCGCATGCTACAAGACTCTGCTGCAATGAGCCATATGTGCGCATTATTTCAGAGTTTCCATTGTTCTATAACGCAAATTCAAAGTACCAAATCGCAAGATACCAGATTTTTTAAGTTTTTATCAGGAAGTGATGCTTAGCAACCAGGAAACCGCTATATATTGAGATTTATTACGTAGCTAACAAGCTATGGCTATTGTTGGCCGAGATCAATATTTTCTCCGAAATAAGGACATCACGCAGTTTGCTTTAAATTCCTGTGAGATACAAATGGAGACTTTAAAATACAATGCTGCTGAAAACACATAGAGCAATATAAAGTGATGCGTCGATAAGTAGTAAAAATAGAAGACATCGATATAATGTATATTGGTAAGAATGTAGCCCTATTCAGGCCGAGTACCCAAGCCCGCACATCAAGTCTGTCGCAGTCTACGTACTCATTTACTTCTCTGTACAGCAGCCGAACGTTTTATGTGCGATGTTATGCGATACGCAGTTAAATTCTTCGAAATAAAATGCATCGATATGAGATGATGGGTTCAAAAAAAATATCGCCCAACTCCAGCCTAATCCTCTTACCCGCCGGTCACGGTTCGCCACCATCGGCGTAATCTTTCGCTTCCCGGTTTTACAGCCGGGGACACCCCTACCTCCCCCAGCTTCTCCTCTTGCTCCACCCCACCTCCTCCTTCCTTTTCCAATGCCCGGTCCATATAGCGCCCGGCGTCCTTTTGTTGGCCTACTTTTTAAACGTCCGCGTCTCCGGAAAACGCGAGGCCACATTTCCCACGCAGTTCTTCCCACCGCGTTCTTTCCTCTCGTCGCTTTTATTCTCTTCCATTCGAGCCATTGTTTCCTTTCGCTCGGATTAAATCTTTTATTTTTATCCCGAAGGCGGTTTAACTTTTGGCCCAAGCGTCCCCACTCGTCAAGAGTCATTAAATCTAGTTCCAACGAGGTAAAGGCTCCAACGTAACAGCGCGTAGTATTTAATGGTCCGCTTTTATAATCTCGGGTAAATTATTTAAGGCTATGAAAGATGATTCCTCTCCTAAAAATTATGTATAGTTCCCTCATAATACTTCTATAGGATTTCTTAAAAAATTCTGTAGATATTCCTTAAAGTATTGAAACGCCATTTTACGGAATTTCCTACGACGTTCTGCAGAATACCTTACGATATTCTGTGGAATTCCCTAAGACTCTTCATATAGGTACTTAGAAAAGGAATTGGGTCAACGGAAGCCTCACATATTTCTGTAGAGTGGCTGAAGTTCTACAGAACAGCTTGTAAGGAGTTATTTTGCTCTGCAGAAAATAACTCTACAGAACGTATTTTCTACACAGTCAGGCTCTCATGTTCCGACAGATACTTAGAAAAGGAACAAGTTCTGAAGACAAAGAGACAATTTCTGTAGGATTCTTTACGTTCTACAGAAAAGTTTCTAAGGAATTTTTTAGCTGGGTCATGAATGTCCTTCAATTGATAGCATCCCACGGTAATTTCCATTTGGTCCGACATTGTATGCAATATCTGATTCCTCAGTTAACTTTTAGCTGCTGAAAGGACTAAGTTGCGGTTATCTTTAAGCATACATTAATAAACAGGGTTGATGATATCCGACAGATATCGTAAAGGCGACTTTACTCATAGAAGTCGACTCATGAGTTATTGGTGAGTGTAACGATATCCCCATGTCACTACTTGGCGTGCATTGTTTGGCTTGCGTGTCATTTCAGATTTTTTCGTAAAAAAAGGATTACGGAAAGAAATGGTGAATTAATTTATGTCAAAAATGGTATAATATTGAAAATTCTTCCAGTGTCCTATGGCATTGGTGTTTTTTCTTCTTAAATTATATTATATAAACATGCATATATTTAAGGAGTATTTACTGGGATTAATACTTTATTTCTCACATAGAGTGACGATTACTATCCTTGTAGACCTTGTACTAACCTTGTAGACTTAGTGGTCCATACTTAAGCATCAAAATGCAATTTTCTGGTGACTCATAAGACTACAGTCCAAGAAGTGTAATTCATCCATAAGTCTAACATGATAGTGAGATTTAATATCCTGCAAATAATAAGACTATGTATCAACAATCAGTAAAAAAAAAGGAATATTGAACGCTTTTTAAATGGGTAACATGTTTTAAGAAGCTATTTTCAATGCTCTCGTGTTTACCATATTACTCATATATATTTAGAAAAACTCTTAGGGATTTACTAATTATAAGAGATGATAGAATTGGCGAGTTTTGTAGAGGATTTATTTTGAACTGATGTTTGTATGCAATCAGACAAGTTTTTTTCGTCACCCGCAGACAAGCAGCACTTCTAAGTATAGGAGTATCACCCCTCCGAATCAAATCCGGGCCATATTACGCTCAACTCAGGTTACTAGACGGGAACCAGAGTTCCCAACATGGCAGGACATAGCCTTGAGATTTCAGCCACTACTAGCGGAGGAGTTAAATAAACCAATGATTTTTATGCTGTGTTGAAGCGCATGACAGACGATGGCTTCAAAGTTAAAGTTTGGCACTTGTGACAGGACATTTAATTTCATGCGCACTCACGCCTCTTTCCTATAATCCTATTCGGATGCTTTAAAATTTTCTCATCCAATTTTTATATTCGTAGCTACAAGTTTTCTACTTAGATTTTATCCGGAAAGCGTTTAAAAAGTTTGGCCGGAGCGTCCCCTTCTTTGCCAACGGTCATTATTCAAGCGAGTTAAAGATGAAGGAGAATTTTTACTCATTGGTTGAGTTACGGAAATGTTGTATAAATGGTTTACATACCCTCCAGATGGTTTATAATAAGGTAAATTTGCCAAAATTATAAATGAAGGAGGATAAGCATTCCAACAAATTTGATATTCCCACTCGAGTGTTGGTGCATTGATTTTATTATCGCAGCTACCGCCACAGTTGTTAATGAGAGCATATACATCTACATCTACATACTGCCCCGCTAACTGCCGCATGGGCGTGTGGCAGGGGGTGGTAGGTCACCAGCCGTGTAAAGATGTAAAAGTTTTGGAGGTGAAATGGTGACATGTATTATGGGAGTATATTTAGAGGAGCTCAGTTTTTATTGTGGTCGCTTATTGAGCGCGGAAAGAACGACTTCTGGTTCCTATCTGTTCGGCAGAGTGTCTCTCATATTTTATCGCATCTGTCAGACCTAGATATGTAGTGAGGCGTCATGATACTATTCCTTGTGTCGCTCTGAAACACACCAGTTCTGAATATCTCAAGCAGCCTAAGCCTAGCGTGCAGCCTCCGAGTCTCTAGGGACTCCCTCCTTAATCCATCTAACACTTGTGTAACACTATATGTTCGTTTGTAGCAGTTTTTAACGAAGCGCGCTGCTTTTATTTGTATTTTGTAATTTTAAATAATAAAAATCTTTATGACCAGGGTCCCAAATGCTCGCGGCGTATTCGAGGTGTGGCCTAACCAGAGCATCTCTCTTTTACTTTTTCATCCGAGGACCTTCTTACCATACGCTTTGCAAAACCTAGTTTCTTTAATGCTGTGCCGCATATGTTTCGTATGTGTGTTCCTCACAATGTATCTGAAGTTAAAGTAATTCCAGGATATTTTACTGTATTTGAAGATTTTATGATTACTCCACTCACGGTGTGGTTTTGGTTTTTGTGTGATGACTTTCACAGGAAGTGATCGCACATTATGATAGCTTTATAAGGAACGGTATATTCCAAGATTCCGATCAAATGTCGCCGTCAGATTGATATCTTATCGGATTTATGGTTTAGATGGTAACTATTCGGAATTAATTAGAAACACTCCGATTGATTAATCCAACTATAGGTATAAAATATTGAAAAGTAAAAATTTATTCAACTTCTTACATTATATAGATGAAATATTTTTCACCTTGTATTCTCCAAACATGCAATGAACAATAAGCCACCATATATCTGCGATTGTGCAAATGAGAATAAAAATAGAGCGAAAAAGCTATCCCTATTTTCAAATTTATAAACAAATCGAAAGCGTACATTTAGTCAATTATGAGGGCACCGCAAAATGCCCCCGGTATTTCCTTTACGGTATCACATGAAAGTGCATTAAAAGGTTATTATTTGGTAAAGGAGAGGATCATCAGCCTTGACCAGGAGTCAAATCTCAAACCCTTGATGGCATGCCAAGAGGGTTAAACAGGAGACATGGCTGCCTCGGCTGTCCCTATCTCTACTAAACAAATTACATGATATCGAGGGCCTGGGATGAACCTCCGGTAAGGGCAGATTAATTTTCTTTCGATTGTCTCTTGTATTAATAACGGTCTTAGAAATTGATTAAGGCGAAAATAATACTCATAAAATATATAGAGATAGCCACATTTTAATGAAGACCGCAAGAAAATGTAACCTCATCACAAATTTAACCCCTCACGTAACGAGTAATTCCATTTCAATCGTGACAGAACTCAAGCATTAAGAGTAGAAGAAAACTTCTCGCATATTCAGCGGTTTCTCGGAGAAATCAGGCAATTTTCGCGAGTCCAATTGCTTTTCTGCATGGCCTCGTTCTTTCCTTGACCAAGTAAATTTTTTCCAGCTCACTTCCGTGCCTAGAATTTTCGACAAATTTTCTCCGCGCCCACTCACACCTTAAAATTCCACGATTCCACGAAGCGCGTCTTTCCCGTCTGGTCTCTACCCCTCCCATCCCCTTTATCTCTCGGCCCATTTGCGATTCCTACCCCGGGGACACGCTCACTTTTATTTTTTCCGACCCAGGCGTCGCGTCTAATTTACCCGTCCGCCACCTCCGACCTGTCGCTCCTTCCATCTTCCTCTTCTTCCTTCTCCTCTCTCATCTTCTTCCTCTCTCCCCTCTCGCTCTTTCATTTGCCATCGCCTCATTCCCTCCCCTTTGCCCACTCCGACAGTCTCTCTCTCGACATGGTCTCATCACTGCAGGGACTTCTCTTGTCCGTTCTCTCCAATTCTTTAGAACTCCACCTCCAAATGATTGCACACCAAATGATCAAACGATAGTCTGTGCGTTTATAATCCAACGACAGTGTGATTATAATGGTTCCGACAAGGTGAATGTGAGTTTTTGAAATGCTAATTGTATCTTTCACACCACAAAGACTAACTATAGAAGATGAAGGATGATGAATACTGAAACTATTTTAGATAAAACGGAATATATTTATTGACATTTTTAAAATGTTCGATATAATTACTTCATTGTTAAGATGGAACTTAAAATCAGAATTATTTCCTCAAATTTCGTAATTATGACACTATACGAAGCTGAAAATTTTCTCATCTGATAAATTCCGTACTCAAATAAATGCTTCTAAAACATAATTACGCTATGTGATAGATCTTCCGCATAAACCTTTTAAAAAAAAAAAAGAAAGGAAAATTCATGTATAGATGTCATATTCTCCAATGAGGGAGCTATTTATTGACTTACAAAATATAATAATGAGCCTGAGCTCATCATGTACAAAAAAACATGGAATTTGAGGCTCACTTGTTAAAAGAAATGTGGTCGTTGTGTAGTAGCAAAATATTGAATGAATATAATAACAAATTATTGCCCGTTTTAGACTTTTCATGCTTTTTACAGCTGAAACAGAATTTTTGGTCAATCTCATAAAAAACTATCAAAAACTGAAATAAAATTTCATGATTCAGCCCAGAGTAAATCTTATAAAATCCACGTTGCCAAAATTGGTGTCACATAAGCCAACTATAAGTACCATTACGCTCGTAGTATATAGACCGGGTGAGACGGAATTCTGGCTGTGAAAGTCACCTTGGCGTGCGATTCTACATTTAGAGGATATGTCCTGAATCGACGGCTGTAAAATATTACCAACTAACGAGGCTTCACAACTATGTGAGTCATACAAAACACTGAATTCCAACTTTATGTTTAACTGGTTGTAAATATCCGTCGTTTACTGATGACATGTGCTAACAATTTAAGACCACTGATAAGGTACAAAATATGCAAAAACTCCACGGATGTATTATTTATGAACGTTTTTTTAACCACTGAAACCTATTGCAACGCTAATGCAGTGAAACCACAACATTTTGACTTCATAATCGCAGTAAAAACCACATCACAAAATATACATGGTGCAAAGATGCATCTATTTTATTCAAAATAAAAATTTTTCAATTCAATCAAAACCAAAAATTTTTAGCCAAAATCCGGGTATTACTGATTTAATGGAGCAAAGTTCCGCGAAAATGGTATTTAAGTTAGACCGAAAATACTATTTTCCCGTTGATTTTTGATAAATAATAAACATATAAATACTATTTTACCATTTTCGCATTAAGCGCCACGACATTTATGTTTTAATATAAAATAAAATTAATATTAAAAGGTTAAAATTTAGTTGCTAATTTCAGATAAGGCACTCTATTTTGTCATTGGTCGTACAATCCAAAGATTGGTATACTACAGCCATCTCTCCTTCCCTATCCAATGCCGATTCCCGTGCTACCTTGTAACTCTACATGTGAACTTTCCTCTTTATTTGTCTATGAACCTATTCCTGGATCCAACTTTGGGAATTTTACCTTCAATGTGTTCTTTACAAACCAATGGTGCCTCATAGTGAGCCCAATCAATCAGATTCTTCTTTACTATATAGTTTTCTATATCGCCTTCCCTCTTCTACTCTTCTGTATACTTCATGATTTCTTATATTTTTCGTCCATTTTATCTTTAGAATCCTCCTCCGGCACCAGGTTTCGAAGGCCTCTAGTCATTTCTGGTCAGCATTTCCGATTTCCCAAGCTACCGATCCATTGAGTGCCACGTTCCTTGTGAATATTTTCATATATTGTTTCCTGACATGTAATCCTATCTTCCTTGATCACAGCAGTTGCATTTTTCCCAAGAACTCCTGCTTAGCTTGAGCTACTTATCTCTTGATGTTCGTAATAATTCTAAATGCCACGTGATGGTACTTGCGAGATATGTGAAGGATTCCACTTGCTCTAATTTTTTTCCTCTCATTGTCAGTAAGACTTCTGCATTCAGCTTTACTCTTCCGCGTACTAGAATTTTAGACAGCATCATTTTTATTTTCGAGTTTTTACTAGGATCATTGGTGTATTCTCATAATCCTTCCTTCCTTGGTCCATATATTTTTCCAATAAGTTCTATTAATTTGATATAAAACGCATAGACACCGTCTCGTGGTGAAGCCATCTTAACACTGACATACTCGCGTCAGTACAGTAAAACCCGCGGTCGTGTCCCTGATGTAGTCACGCAAGGATTTTATGTGAGGAGAAGAAATCTCCCTCATACATTTGATCGAAACAGATGAGACTGTACGACACACGCTGCCTTAGATACAGCCAATATTGGATAGAATAATCATGATGGTGGAAGCCAGGGGCTAGCAGCATCAGAAATTCCCTTCTACCCATTTTTAAGAGGACGAGGGCGAGATGGAATATGACGCGTGTTCCGAAGGGTTTCGGGGGGATCGGCTGCATTCGCCATAAATAGAGGAACCACTCAATCATTCACGGCCCGAGTCGCCCTTTGAAAGCCAAAAGGGCCAAGCGAACGGGAGAGATAGTGAGAGAGATAGGGGGGGGGGAGCCTGCCGGCCAGCAGTCAGTTGCGGAGGCGTAAACACACCCATCGTGGGTTTTCAACATCATCATCGGGTGTGGACAGCGGCGTCTCGAGATCCTCGGTCTCTTTTATTTTTTACGTCCCTTTCCGTGGATGATGTGGGTTTAGAAATACTGGCCCAGGCGACCAAAGGAGTGGAGCAGCCGTTACTCTCTTGATTGGGAAACTTTCGTACTGTCAGGAAGTGGTTCGCGCAGACTGATCGAAGATTTGACAACACCCGCATGCAATAAAGAGCACTGAAATTCCTGATCAATGGCATACCAATATTTTATTTATCTTGGAGATTATTTTAGAAACAAAGGCAAGGTTCCAGCGAATATGATACGCTGCGGTTTCAATCCTAACAAACTTCAAAAACCAAAATATGATATCTGCAACTGATACCAAAAATTTCAAGAAGCATACGTGGCCCTTTCATGAGAAACATAGCATGGAGCGATAAATAACAAAATAGGATACGATAGAATGACAGGAAACTAGGAGAGTAGCCGGTAAAATAAATAATCAAGAGAAAACGTTTGCAAAGACTTGGATATGCAATGAGAATCTTAGGAAGCAGGAGCTCACAAATGGCGCTTATTAAAAATCGAAGGAAGAGAAAGCAGGAATTTGATGGTAGGATCAAATGCCAAAAAAAATTTGGGAAGATGGGACGAAACTAGAAGGTGGTGAAGGACGAGAATAACTTGAGAAAGGAAAATGAAAGAGAATAATGTCACAAAGCCCGCGTAGGCAGGAATGCTAGAATATGATTTACATGACATAAATAGTATATTCATTGATGACGCAAGAAATTTCGGATACAGGCATGGTGATGAATCAAAAACGGACCCATTTTTTAAAAATCGTTAATTAAATAAACAGTTGAGAAATTGGTGACCACTAAGAGTTGGTCTTATTGTAAACAGTTGTGAACACATGTATGCCTGCAAAATTTCCGAGTGAATAACATAAATAAATAGTTCTCAGGTTTCACTCCAGTCATGTTCTCCATACCTCTCATCGCTTCGACCAACGACTCTTAGATTGGCGTAAGGGACCTATAACTCCTGGAAACATTAGAAGCAATGGAAAACCTGCCCCAATGTGAAACCCAAGAGCTCATTGTTAATCAGTGAGCAGAACTCCATTCAAAGATATTTTATGTCATCAGAAAGAAATAAATATAAAAATATAGGTGATAAAAGAGTTGATAATACAGGCTACATGAAAGAAATTTTAACAAAATGGAGAAATAAAAACAGAGGCTTTGGTAAAAGGTATGCTATTCATAATTACTAAAGTAAACACACTTTTTTTGACACAGTACCAAAAAATTCAAAGAGGTTATTATTTTTCATTAATTATTACCAAAAGTGACCGGAGAATATCATTCATAAACCGTATTATAATGATGACCGCGTGTTGATGAAACGTAATCAGAAAAATAATCTTCAAGAGGAAAGATTGAGTCCTGAAGATGCGACAAATCGATAAAAAAATAAAATGCTTAAAATTACATCAGCAACTGTCAAAATGAACTTGATGAATCTCACTTCTCCTACGCGGCTAGTTTCTGTTTTGCGTTATTTCCTCCACCCTCCCATTCCCCTTAACTAAACCACATATCTCATCTTACCATCAAATACCAATCACGTATCCTTTGATCGGTATATCATTACTTTGCCAGTCAATCAGGTATGCGACTATCCATGACACCTATTTTGAAAGTTGATATTATTTGGCAGTGATACCTGTCGAAAAGACAAACGATTTTTCCACTGTTGGTAAACGAGCAGAATGAATTAGAATTACTTCAATATTTGTAAAGCCTAGAAGAGTTCCCCTTTTATTGATCTGTTCTTCCATTTTCTTGTGTGCCTCAATATGCCAAAGCACATTCATTTCTGTCCAGAGACGACATACCTGTAGTTGTCTTTTCTCCGCCTGGACCTGAAAACATGGTGCGACACTTTCTCAATTGAATTACCGTGGCGGCGTGTGTTGCATAATGTATTCACTTCCAAACTTCGCCAATATTTCAGGTACCTATTAATAGCTGTTTTAGTTTGCAAGCACCCAAAGCTTTGTTGAATGCAGCTAAGAAATAACGGAAAAGGTCAGGAAATGCGGTACCGTCCGGAAAAAATAAACATTTTCAAGCTATGAGAAACGTTTCGACAGCGCCCATAAGGGATATCGATTTCTCCTCCAATGCGTAAACAAAAGCAAAGCCTCTGGTTCACCACTGTTTACCCCCGTTTGATTAAGCCACGAAAGAATAGGGCAACAAGTAAACACTGCAGTTACTTCCCATGGCCAGAGACAAAAGTTTTAAAGGAGAGCGCCCATTCAAGGAAAATATATTTTGAAAGGTCTCCCATTCACGAGTCTCAAGAGAAGGAGGGACAGCCTATCGGAACTTATTTTTCCTTGCTGAACGTTTGGGATAAAATTGGAACGGTTTCAAAGAGCTACCCGTTAAGTTTGTTCTCGGAAATAATGATGCATTTCATCAACAATATTTATATGGCTAAATAAAGGAAAAAAGCGCTCTCTTGAACTACCGACCTTATTACCTGAAGTATATAAATTCTGATTACAACCAGTAACATTTTTTTTTTTGCCTAATAAAAAAAGCTTATTTCGCGAAGAACATCCAAGTTATTTCGATCAAAAAGAAAGGACAAGTTCAACGAATTTGTACAAATACACAATTAACACAATTGGAGGCCCAATATAGATTTTGCAATTATTTTATATAAGCTGTCCATTATTTTTTTAAGAAACTGCCATGAGAAAAATTCAGCCTGGACCGGGAATCGATCCACAGACCTTTGTTTTGCCGGACCAATGCGCAGATCACTACCCTATCCAGGCTTCCTAATTCCCATGGAAATTTTGGTTGATACAAGGCAACTAGATCGTAGGCCCTTGCGGTCCATCAAAGATGGCAACGCAAGGGAGAAGAGGACTTCAAAGAAGCCACAACCAAGAGTCAGTGTCCTTCACCAGCACTTATGCCGTGCTTAGCCATTTGAAATACAAACTTGGCGGGTGAATTTTTTTTGAAGAAATTGCCATGAGAAAAATTCGGCTAGGAATTAGGAAGCCTTGATAGCGTAGTGGTCTGCGCATTGGTTCGGCAAACCAAAGGTCTGTGGTTAGATTCCCGGTCCAGGCCGAATTTTTCTCATGGCAATTTCTTCAAAATAAAAATTCACCCGCCATGTTTGTATTTCTGTCAATTATTAACAAAATAGAGGTTCACATTCAAAACACGAAATATATTTTAGGTTTTTCATCGAAATTCTATATTTTCGAATGTTCGACACAAAAATGGCACGGAAAAAATGTTTTCTACAGCTACATCTACATACTACCCCGCGAGCCGCCGCATGGGCGTGTGGCAGGGGGTGGTAGGTCACGAGCCGTTTTATGTACAAGTAGGCATTTAAAATCTACGCTGCAGATCAACTGAATAATACTCTCAAATAATGGAGAGAACAACAATGCATGAAAACTTGAGCCCAGATGTTTTTGAGCGTCATTTTTCATTAGTACATTATGAGTCTCGAAGAAACTATTTCTTTTATGAGTCCTTCATGAAGAAAACAGTAAGATTTTTGCGGTATTTTCACTGGCGCGCCGGCTATCTTGTGCACCAAGGCCTCTTTTCTTTGAGGTAAACCCAAATTATTCTTTTAAAAATCTAAACTTACAAGAAAGAGGAAGACCAGACTATGAAAATATGAATTAGAGTGCCTAAAAATCAATTTGAGCATTCATTGTTTGAAGGATAACGAATTGATGGAAAAAACTTTAGTTCAGCCATGAAATAGTTGCCATTTAAATGAAGTCTGCCAATAGAGAAGACTAAACGAGACGATGAATCATGATTTCACTTTATGATTTCATATCTTCTCTAAGGACGTAAGTTTTAGGTAATTTATCCATTTAGTACTGAGTACTCGTGATATTAAATGTAATTATCATCAAACCAATTGTCTTGAGCAGATTTGAAGTTTTAAAAAGTCAACATGCAAACTGAGATTGGCTAATCCCTGGGAGAAAATGTAGTAGGGGTTTAAAGTCAAGTAACTGACACATTGGTATAAAATTAGAGGGATGTTGATATCAAAGCATTCTTAGAATAACCTTTGAAAATCGGATTTAATCATAAAAATGCTTGTGCTCTTAAGTTTTGAAAGCTAATGAAAGATTCCTTGCCAAAGGTACCTAAATAATACTGCTAATAAGTCTTCCCATCGAAGTAATGAATATTGCTTGCTAATAAAATGGTTCATTGGCATGGTATGCGCACACAACACGCATTATGAATAGGGTTCTTAAGGTGCATGAATTATAATCAGCTACCGAGGTTCCCTCAATAATTTGAAATTCTAAGTATCTCTTAAATTCTCCTTTTGGCTTAAAGGTTTTCTCCAGCCTCATTAAAGAGTCACTATTATTTTTAACCTGTGCTTTCAAGTTCCCTCACATACACTCAAGAATTTCGTTTTTAGGACAACGTACGATGCATTTCCTTTGGAAGACTCAGCTCTGACCCACTAATTGAGAATCTCATTATTAAATCTCAGTGCTTGGCATACTCTATGCAATGAAATTGTTGGCGCATGTCGAGCACTCCTTCCTTCTCCAAGGAAATGTTTCCTGCGCTTACACATGGATTAACTATACCTTCCCCAGAGAAATTTTAATAATCCCGCATGGAAATGTCGACTAATATTTTAAGACCTTTAAGAAGGGTAAGCCTAGATAAATCATCAGAAGCTAGCAGGATTTGCATGCAGCCGTGAAAAATTTGCATGTGACGTCAACTAAGCGAAAAATTTTCAGAACCATGATTAAAAATAAATTGAATTCTCGTAACACTTTTTTTTAAATAAAAAGAAGCAAAACAAAATTTTGCAAGGGAAAACTTATCCGCCATGATAGATGCTATTGAAACCGTCTTTAATTCCCCTGTGACAGGGAATGACGCAGGGAGAAACTGACTAAAGCACTTGGTGCGGTATTAAAAAATCCGAGTTCATAACCCGATTAAGAAAAATGATATTTTCTCTCTAGGATTTTTCACCTCTTCTACTCTACTCTACTCTTCTATGTATTGCCGTTAAGGTAATGCCATGGTTAGTTACGGGTATTCTCCACATTGATCACCCTAAACTCTTATTACATTGATATTAACTGGTATTGTATTGATCACCCTAAACAAAAAATAGCTCAATTCATACTGAAGGTATTTGATTCTATGGGTAAACCGGAGGCTGAAAGCGACTTGGTGAGATGTTAAATGCTTCTAGTAAGTACATAAATCTCGTGTACAAAATTTTGCACTTTCTACGAATGTGTCTTCTGAGAATAAATTCCGCTGTTACTTTAAGCAAGAATTTCATCAAAATGTTAAAATATTTTACTAGCGGGGAATGTATAATAAAGTTGAATACTTGGCATTAACGGAAATGACGTACCTACTTCAGGGTACATTTCACGATACAATGAATACGATACAAGACGAATATAATAATGTTCAAAGATATGATGTTGTTAAGAAAATCATCCTCTACGTTGTTAACTCACAGATGACGTATATCGCAAAAAAATTAAACTTAGTATTATAAAACTTTCACACCCATTTCTTCTATAAAAGTTCCCCTTTTTTATCAAGAGATGGCCATTTAACTAAGTGAAAAGTCCAAAATTGTACATAAATCCCTCATATATATGACTCGAAAGTTGAGAAAGTTTTATTCAATGCTAACTACAGGTGATAGTGGTCACATAGAGAGATAAAACATTTCAGAAGTTTTAAATTCAGTATTGGAATAATAACTCTCTTTCTTGGCTGCCTCTCGAACGTTTTCTTATCAAGGAAAAAGGTGAGACGGATAAACTGCTGATCCAATCACGCGGAGTAGGGGTTAAATTACGGCCCTGGAGAGAGACCTCTGAAACTTCTTTTGTCAAATCTTTCCGCTGAGTCTTAACATCAAACCACTAATTTGCCGTGGGCACAGCCACATCAAAATATCCTCCTTACATTCCCTTTCCGCATTTTCCAGCAGTCGCGTGAAAGCCAGTCTTCTAGGAAAATTTCGGAGAAGCTAGGAACTGATTTTTTTCTTGAAAAGGAAATTCAGTTAGCATCTTCAAGAAATGAATAATGGAATGATGAACCTGTCAAAATCAAGCTATGATTTTAAACTAAACGTTTAAAATAAATTTTTTTACAAACTTATTCACAGATTTTAACGCTGGAATAGCGAGGACCATTACAACGAATGCCTTGAAAGTAATTGACTGTTTACAAAATAGAAAAAGAATACTGTCAGAGACAAAATTAAATATAATGCTTCATAAAATAATCATTACCTACTTCTCACGTCAGAGTGTGCAACTCAACATTTAAGATTGCTAAAAGTCATATCATTCCTGTGAAATGGATCACTATAATCAGGTAGACTTCAATTATAGACGTTTATACTTAACCTTAAACATCAAATATTTAATTTTCATAATTCCATTGATTGAATCTAAAAATATAACTTCATTTTGTTAAAAAAGGCAGTTGATTTATATACATCAAAACTCCAAATTTTTGCAACCGTCCAACAAAATACTCCAAAGATTATCCATGATTTTACGGATAAATTTTTATTTATAACTATTCTTGAACATGAAATGGAATTTTACTATTTATTTAATTGAATTCATGCAATATTTATAAATAATCTCCACCTTATGATATTTGAAACAAATTCCACGCTACCTCAAATGCTTCAGCAAACTGCGCAACTTATCTAAGATATCAGCCACGCGTTCGAGGGAAGCGGACTATTAATCTGCGGAAGATTCTATTTCAGGCGGTGGGCACTAGGAAATAGCCGCTCGCTGCACCAACTCGCATTGCGGCCGCCGAGCCGCGCCATCACTCACCCCGGAAACTTCCATTCTTCAAACTTATTTCCATCTTTTTGCTCCGCAATTTAAGTCCCTTCTGAGTACGATCGCAAAATAACCGGGAAAATGTAAGCGTTCAACTTCTATCAATTATTTAAGGAGTCCTAAGTGTAAGCACATATTTGTGTCAAATTAAGATTGCATTTGTCCAACCGTGAACAACATTTATCAAATGCTAACATAATCATGAAATAATATTGAGAATATGAATTATGAAATGGTAATGCTATAAAAAACTGCATATTTAATTTTTTTAATAACGGAATAATCGCTTTAAAAAAAAGTTAAAAATTAGGTAGTATGTGGATAAGTAAGATTTAACACGGGAAAAAATTACTTCAGCTCAGCAGAAAGAAAGATTGATCTGGAGGTGATATAATATCATTCAGTTCATCAAAATAGCCAGGAAACAAAGAGAAATTATCCAGAATCTCAAAGGAGGAAGTCTCCATTTAACACCTCAAGCTTAGTGGCTATATCTATATTTATCGCGTTCTAATAAACAAGAGGCTCCAGTAGGATTTTGCGATAAAAATTAACAGGAATCACGTTAAAAATGAGTGATGATATTTTAGTCAAATGACAGAAGAAATCATTTAGCAATAGGGCTGGTCCCTTGGATCACACTTATTTTTACGACACCTCAATTTTTTTTCTATTCCTGAACATATTTGAAGGTTGAATAAATTGCAATAAGTGAGTAAAAGTTATGTTTTATCTTTCATAACTGCTGTAAAAATTTACTGCTTTCTCAGATTTCCTTTGGCTGACACGCGTCAATCGTCAAGAAAAATTATAAGTGACATAAAATAAGCTAACCTTTATTTTTTTAAACTTGCCCTGTTTTTTCTAATGTGATACTTTCTCTCCCGGCACTCGCTTACAATGTTCACATGAAAAAAATGCTTGTAAGGACTCATAAGAACATATTGCGAGTAAAAATTCCATCCAACGGGAAAACGTGAGGATATTGGGCGTGAAAAGAGACGTTTATTTTGAATGGAGCATTTGATTGTCGGCTGGAGTACATTACCAGTCTATGTATTTACATACAGCGCCACGAATGAGGTGGGAGGGGGCGTTGCCATTCTGGCTGCTTCATCCTTTCCAAACCGCCTCCACACAGTTTCATCGCCGGAACCATTCACACCCTATTCTTGCTCCCTTCTTTACTTCCCTCATATTCGCGGCAAGCAAACCGTTTGCCTGCTTCGCCCACGCATATGTGTGAAAAACTATCGTCTTATGGGATGGGTACCCTGGTTCACTGCCATCCACGAAATGTGCCAATTCCCAAATCTCGTTTCTCGGACCTGACCTCTCCTTATGCCTTAGCCATGCCATTATATGCCCTAAATGATCAGCAAAAAAGAGGAGAGGGAACCGGAGTCTCCGGTCGATGACTCTCGCAAAACCTTCTCCCTGACAAAGAGGGGCCAATACTTCCCCAGTCAAATATCGTAGCAGATTCCCATTTATCGATTTTCGATATTAATCATCAAACAGAAATTAAAACGGAGAATTCATTTTGAGAATTCACATTAAGCTTTGTAGATGACATATGGTCATAGGTTTTCACGTCCCACATTTGCAATGAGCGTTAATAAGCTTTCGGTATAAATATTCCCAGGAAAGGCACGAATAGAAAATCATTTAATAAAATAATCACGTAAATTGTCCACAAAAATCTTTTAGCACCAGGATCTGGGAACTTATCCCTTAACTAAGACCCCAGAACCTGTGATTTGGACCAGTCGTAATTCCCTTTTCAGTGATTGTGTTTTTTCCGATTGAAATTCACTCTCTGTACAATGATTTCCCAATTTTTGTGAAAAAATATTTTCTTAGCACTGACGGCGAACAAAGATTGCTAACTCATCAAAGCTAAAAGTTCTCATATCTTCGAAATCGTTATAATAAACCTTAGTCGTGAGAATGTTTTGTTAACCATAAAAATGTTATCAATTGCGATTCTATACTCGACCAACTAAGATGAATAAAGTTAATAAATTAAAATGAAAGAAAAATACATTTTCGTCCACGAAATTGCTTGTACATTAAGCATAAGATAGAGAGAGTAAACTGTTAAAAAAATCTCATTCGTAGAGTGGCAGGGAAATAAATTAAAATTGGTGACTTACACGGGGAATGCACTGGCTGTAGGCGCTACCAGTATTTAGACAAAGACGCACTGAAAAGCAGACGATCAGAATATTTTTGAATCCATTTAAGGAAAGAAAGTTCATAGTTGGCTTAGAATCATCATTATATATCATAGATCATCATAGATCATTTTTACATAATGAAAGAAACAGATGCCCAGGCGTTTGCATTATATTTCGGAGCTGAGATTTTAGCTTTTAAATGATAGTTTAAATATCAGTATAGCAGTGTTTTAATTCTTCAATTCATTGTTCTGTTTACAAGGTTACATCAGCTGGAAGAAGTGGCGGAAGTGTAAGGGAGAAATGTACACTGATTTGAGCCCATTGGGATATACCGTCGATGCTAAATTACATATAATAAAATGTTTTAAGTATTTTATTAATTTATAGTAAAAGTTATAACGCAACCAAAATTATTGCGCGGCTCTGCCAAAGCTGTTTCATACCTGTGCAGAAATCTTAGTACTTAAGATTCAAAATCGCTAGAAATTGAATTAAGTACCTGCCTCTCCAAATTAAGGACAAGAACATGACCGAGTAAAACGTACAGCAAGTGAGACATGATTAAGGCGCCATGCCAATATTAGTTTCAAAGACTCACCAGGGCATCAAGTAAATTTCTGCTAGGCTTTCTGATTACCAGGGAGCCAAACCCTTAGTATCACAATTTTCAGGGTCCGGAACTTACCTAGAAATAAAATGAGAGATTGGTGAATTTCATATAAAAATATCAAATTAAGACATGGTAGCGAATAGTCAGTCACAATACCAATTTTGGGCCATTCAACTAATATGTTGATGTAATGGAATGGACCACAAGATTTCAATATGAAATGTCATTTGGGATTAGAACATAATATAATCTTGTAAGGTATCAAATACCTAAGCGAATATAATGAAAAAAACACGATTATGTTGTACTCTTGCGTAAAGTAAAATAACCTTTAAAATGCATCATTTTTCACTGATAAAGGGCTACATTAAAGGTAAATGATTTCAAATTTATTGAAAATATTTATAAGCTTCAGATCATATAGAGCACAATTAAATGTAGCAAGGTACGAAGGAGTATTTCTTATCAACGACTGCTAATCAAAACAAAAAAAACTGCGAATCAATTAACACAGGGACCGCATTTATTCCATTGAATATAATTTCAATGGGAAACTAGGATGTATTTTTTATCTTTTCTTCTATATTTTCTCTTTTTTTCAATCTGCCGTTTCTACCAGGATAGTTTACTAACTATTGTAAAGTTTTTATTGAATCAAAAATGTATAGCAAGAGTGGCGGATGTTATTTTAGCCAAGTAATCCATTCCTGCCGTGTAACTTTGTTACCAATCATACTATTACAGTGAAAGTTGTCCCACTCGATCGATGCACGACGCCAAAATGACATTGAGTTGGTTTCGTACACGGGCAGGATGAAAGTTTAGGAAACTTTGGACGCCGGGAAAGATTTCCGCGCAATTGCACCCGCGAGCTGTTTCTTTCGCTAAACACGAAATATCTCGTCGAATTCAGTCAACCTCCTTAATCCAGTCAACATTAAAAGTCGTCTTTGCACCAAATCCGACGATAATAAATTAAATATATAATAAAACTACAAGTAATTTAGATGCAGGGCTTTATTCACGGAAAATTATATAGTAAATACTAAAGAAAATATTTTACCGCAAAGGATGTCTATCTAGCGATAAATCGTTACAGGATAAATTTTTTTTTGGGTGTTGCGCCGGATAAGAGGATCCAAATGTCCCATTGCACCCTTTTATCTGGCGCAACACCCAAAAACATTTATCTAGCAGATACACCGGGAAAACCTAAGGTCTTTCAAATCATTACAGCTATACCCTGGCGAAAAGGGTCATGGACTATTTAAAAATCGGATTAGGTTGATAATGGTACCGTCCTCTCATCAGTGGGATTCCGGCTCTGATGCCGTAACATTCTGATATGTTTATCGTATTTCAGTTATATCAGTGGAGACAATATGGAGATAGAACGTATAGTATATTACTCCATGTGTCTAATTGGCAGATAGTCACCTTTAGTTGACGTCAGGCCATTTTCACCGCCGAATTTCTTTCAAACTTTCCCTTTCTTTTCTCGTAACTTATTCACATACTCTATACGGTGTAAATGTATTCAGCTGTTGAACACCTCTTAAAATAGCATCTGTATTCATTTCCATCATCAGCTGTCATTAACCAGAAGACTGGTTTGCTTTGGCTCTATATTTCATTCTCTTGTGGAATATCTGCTTTTTTTCCTGCCTTAGTCACCACTTTGATGCTTTGTACGTCGGATTTTTAACATTATTGGTCTTCCTCTGAACTTTATTAACATCCATCTCTCGTTTCGTTTCCGTTTTCAATTAGCTATTGTATTACAAAATGTGGGCAAAAGTTTACCAATACTCTTTTCTAAGATTTTTTATAATACTTATTTCCTCTTCCACTCTTTTTAGGATTTTAGTGGAGATTATCTCCGTCAATTTTACCATCATCATGCTTCCATCTCACCACCTTTTTAATCCTTCCAACTTTTTTGCGCTGCAGCTGTTATCTTCCAGTCGCCATCGGCATTAAAGAGCAAAGTTCAAAAATTCGTTTCATATATCAAGCGTAAAAGCTTCACCTCAGAAATGAGAACGTTACATAACCCTGGCACAATATTTATATTAACGTCGCGGAGGTGTAAAAGAAGAGACACTGGAAGAGGGGGCTCGAAGATTAAGGTGAAGCAAAATAAGAATTCCACGCAAGAATATGCTCCAGTATTCCCACCGAGTCCACGTTTGGTGATGATAGTTCCCGACATCAGTCCGCCGGAAATTGGATTCATGAGAATTAATGGAGGACTCCCATGGTCTTTGGGCCTCGGTCCAGATGATCGTCTGGCGTCCATTCGTCGAAGCCCTGCCATAAATAATCCTTTCACTCTAATCCTCCATACCTCCCCCCACTCGTCCAGACGTCTTTTTGAACGCTGGATCCTTAGACATGGCATCTCAATCACACACCAACGCTTTCCATTACAATGGTTTCACCAGTGCAACTCCCGTGTTATTTTTCACACTTCAAGTTCTAAGATCTTACTTTACTAAATAATTTATATCATCAAAAAACAAGCCAATGTCAATCAGCGAGGGTCGATCCTTCAAACTTCAAGCACAATGCAGAGAGCAGCAAATACCTGGCTAATGATAGCTAGTAATTACCGTAGGTGAGAATACAATAAAATGTGAGGATAATTTTCCTGAGAGAAGGCTATCAAATTAATGAACCCATTGACTGGCCGAATATCTGTTCTCCAAGACAAAGGCTGTAAATTGCAAATACTTCCTAAAGCAGTCACTTATTTATGCAGTGAACATTAACTTTGGTATTGTGAGTTTAAACGAGGGTAGGAGCATTAATGCGATACATGTTGATTATGCGATATCATAAGGGAACTTAATCAAAAGAAATCCCATGGCTCTTCCAAATTGCAACGAACATTTAGAAAACCTCTCCTAATTACTTGTAAATCCTTTAGTGGTAGCATCTAACGATTATCCTGAGATTAAATTGCAGCACGTGAATGAAATGTCACGTTCATGTTCTTTGACCGATGGTACGCAACTGATATTTACATACCTGATAGACGAAGGTAAATATAACGCGAATTCACAACGCTGCAAATTCCGATAAAATCTATGGTTTTGTTGGAAAGAATCATCATCAGGTTTAATCACGGTTGCGTGCAGTAAAATGGCAAATGGAATAAACAGTGTAGAAATTCATTATTCACTCTGCCAATGGATTATTTCCATAAAGTTACCTTTTAGTTTTTCAAAAAACTAGATTTGTATAAGATTTACAAAAATAAGATTCACTTGAATAAATTTATAACAAATATATGCGATAAGTTTGGATTAAAGGAAAGAAAAAATATTTTCATGGTTGGATATTAATTATTTGCCCAACTTAGACTGCATAAAGACATTCGCCTCATTTTAAAACTTATACTAGCCATTCCAAGAGTGACATCGATCTTCACTGCTAATGGTCAAATTATAGCATTAAATTGAAGAGTCAAAGACTCTAATACTTTATTTTCACTTGATCGCAACTTAAGTTAGTGACTGATGGAACGGGAAAATAATTTAGAAAGAAGGAAAGAACTCCAGTGAGTTGGGATGAGGGATTGAGACAGGTTTAAAATAGACAAGAAAATGTGTGTAATGGATTAACAAGCTGGATGAATATAAAATTACTCGCCTAACTCTGCACAGAATTGACGATTAGAAGCCCTTTTTTAATCAATACTTATCATAAAATAGAGTTTTATTTCTAATATGTCGCTATTCATGTAATAAACCAGAGATTAACTGGTATGAAAATTAAATAGGTGAATGACATTTATCTGTCACCTTGGACAACTTGTATATGCTATCAATGAACATCAAAATTCAAAATATATAAAGACATAAGAAAATAAAAATAAATCTTAGGAGGCCAAAAAAATAATGAATAGGTCTCATTAGAACCACATGCTTTCCTTCCAACGATATTTAAGATTACAGAGTCATGAAAAGTTATCCGAAAAATTATGAATAAATAAGAGACTGGCTCTGAAGTTTCATAAACATTCCGGAAACTAAAAGAAGTACATAATATGACTAAATGATGGGAGTAAAATATTTACTTTCTAGTTCATCTGATCCCTCACTCTCTCAATTACTTATAATAATATA
Source organism: Ceriagrion tenellum (assembly GCA_963169105.1). NCBI lineage: Eukaryota > Metazoa > Arthropoda > Insecta > Odonata > Coenagrionidae > Ceriagrion > Ceriagrion tenellum. The sequence continues at coordinate 133,229,532 of OY720637.1, forward strand.
AGAAAGGTTTATCAAGTATTAGCTTTAATCGCATTCCCTTTTGTCATTATGTGTAAATTTATTTATATAAATGACCACTCAGGATTTTGCAGGGGCACGGCTTAATTTTCATTGCCAAGTGATGAAATTAATTCGGCTTCAATAAGGTAATGAGTAAAATTATACAAGCTAATTTCATTTACCGTGGGAAAAAAATTTAACGTGATGCCAGAATTTTTAGCTCACTAATCAACATGTCCATGAACTAGTAAAAAGAGTGAATGAAATACTACCAATTCGTGGCGAACGAATTGTACTGCGATTGTATACATCACACGCCAAATTGTTAAGTTTAAACTATATCCATTCTTTTCAAGTATATTAAAAACCAAATATTTTATCAACTGTGCAGCTAAAGATAAAATTAGTTGGTTTGCCTCTACAAAGATTATAGTTCAGTAGAAGTAAAGACTTACTTACGATGATGTTATTTACAATATTATTACCACGAAAGTGTCATGAAGTGGGCATGACATGCAAATGAAAAGCCTACTACGGAAAGATTTTCTCGCAGTAAAGAGCCATCAAATCAAAATCTCATCGCTTGAAGGCTGAATGATAAAAGTGACGCCTTTTTTGACACTTTATTGACATTCGTTCAGTGCATATACCACACTCACTTCTCTCATACCTTCCTCACCCCTCTTGCAAGAAGTACAACCAGGATATTTAAGTGCTGGATACACTCTTCTTTGATTTCCTTTCCAATGGCACCCGAATGAAAAGGGAATAAGCCAGGAGGAAAAGCGAATACAATGGCGTAAGTGGTTTTTTTTGTAAGGTTTTCTCCAAACACCGTCGACGGGAAATTGGGAAAGTTTTTCATTACGAGGTGCCCCTTAGGCAGAGGGCTGCTTCGAAGGAAAGATGGGGAGACGGGAGTGGGGTCGCTTTTTTCCTGGAAAAAAGGAAAAGGGTGCATTGTGGCGAATAAATTATGTTAGAAGAAAAAATAACCTCATCCCCTCCCAACATCATTCGATATCTCGTATTTTTTCAAATTTCTCTCAGTCATACCTACTTGGATGAACAACTCAGCTTCTTTAATGTTATATCTACGTAAATCTTGTTTGAACACATTAATCACTAGAGCACGCGGATACAAAAACTTATGCCTTGAAGTATGATTTCAAGCATACAAATTAGTTGTATTTAATTTCGAAATGAAAATGTTTACTAATTAATAAATAAAGGAACATAATGTCTAAACATTTAAATATTTTTGACTTATACGTTCTTCAAATTTTTAAACATTTTAAATGATTTAGACTTATTGTTGGCGGCCTTTGAATTTAGCCGCCACTAATACAGATACCTCTCCTTCCATCATAGAGAACGAGGGAAAATGTTCAAAATGTTTAATTTCATTCAAAATGTAAGACTATCCGACTCAGCTTTCTATAAGTGTTCCATTGAATCAATGAAAGCATAAACTTTTCAATTTACATAATAATTTAAGATTAAAATAGTCAAATTGAAAATTTCTACATAAATTTCCTATGTAACTTAAGATATAACTCAGTTACGAAACCGGTCATTGAAATGAGTCCATGTGGATATTGCGAATTCAATTTTCTCATCCCGTCACCTTGTGCATCATATTATTTTAAAAATCTTTTATTGGCATTTCAATCCCTTGAAAAAAAAGACTTCACAAATTGTTTTAAAGAAACACTCAGTAGAACAATTGTAAAAGAGTAATTACCCTATATTATGCCTAAGTATCACCAATACTTAGATTCATGGTGATGTAATTTGTGCTTGAATTCTTGAAACAAATGCGTGAAAATAGCATTTATGTTATCAGATTGAAGAAAAATTTATCTTTAACTAGCCTGAGTGTCTACTAAACGACCTATAAATAATCGCGGTAGCATTTCATTACAATTAGAAAGATGAACCAAGTTCATCAACCAAGGTAAGAAAAATATTGTATAAAAAGTTCCATTTATCGGGCTTCAATTACTTATTTCATAACCCTGAAAAATGAATCAGGCACACTGTACGCTTTCCTTTTCATCCTTTACATCCAGACTACTCTACCACTCCTAAAATGAATGTTCCCGAGACGATGTTTACCCTCGCGAATTGAGTTTTTTATGCACCATAAACGATGCCCTACAAGAGAAGACTCCTCTTTGGCATTCATTGCAGTTCCACCTCAAATGATACTCTGTGAATCAACAACTAAGCGCTACAATAAAAAATCCCCGACGCTAGCTCTTTCATTTCGAGGTTAGAGGATGCTGAAAAGAAGATGCACATGTATGGATTTTAAGGAATTCCACTCCAAATCGTTGAAGGATAGATGCAAGATGTACCTATGTTCCTATAAAAAAGGACTGAATAACTAATATATTTAAAATAATTTATTATAATATCATAAGCTTGACCTCCTATTGGTTTCCTATGACTAAATTGCAAACATTATGAGGGCAACTAGTGGTAGAACTGGAACAAATATAATACCTCAAGTAATCCTTCACAGACATATGCTACCCCGCAGTACGATGTCTTTCTTCAGTTTCGCACAAGTATTGATGCACAGTTATCTTACGAAGCATTTCTTATAAATAAATAATAGTTTCCATTCTTTGTCTCTAATTTGCTTAAAATTCCTTATATTTACACATAAATTCCTTTTTCATCAATTTTCTTATTACAAGGAGTTTCCTTATTCACTGGTAAGATAACGCCAAGAAGGCAAATATTTTGAATTTACTGATGAATGAACATTACTTATATATCACAGTAATAATATACATAAAATCTAATAAAAATTATTTCTGAAAATAATCCTAATATAGAGTGACAGGAGCAAATACATGCTTTTACTCTAGAGTACACTTATTAGATCCTCGTAGATGAAAAATGTAAATCAATACAAGAAACTGCTGTAAAATGGAATTGAAAAATCTAAAAAAATTTATTTAATTCATGGATGTATTGAAATATAGATGATTGAAATTAAGACAAATCTAAAAAGGGAAAGATTAATGCCTCAAATGTATTATATTCCTCACCGTTATTTATTTGAATCTTTTAAAAGTTATAAATGGGTTTCTTTGGTTCCAATATTTAAACAACCAATTGTCTCTGTCACAGCATAGGAATTTCCCCAGTGCAACCAGATAAATTTACCTACCTTGCTCTCATACAAAATAATACGGATTAAGAGTAAACAAACAGATGATTTTTCTTCTCCGGTTAGTTGTGGATTACAAACAATCAATACACAAAATCAATATCAACTACTTTTAAGAGAGATGGCTATGACGGTAAAACTGAAAGCTTACTTCTTAAGTTCTGTTGGTTTGATCTTTCATTATACGAGGACCCACGTGCACACAACCTTTCCAAAGCTTTGCAGAGATACAATCTCCACATTGAAGAAATTACGAGAATAATCTAATGGCTACATAGCAGAGATCGACTTGTCATTTGGCCCTCGGTGAACTCGGAAACAGCCGGCGAACGATGCAAGAACTCTAAATTCTACACTCGCGTATATGTGAGCTGGAAAGATGTAGCCAAAGGAAAGAGGAAATCCGAACACTGCAAACGACATTACTCATTGGAAAACACCCCAAGAAATTAACTTACGGCGGTTGAAATAAAATGGTAACCTAGGTGCAATTTGAGAACACTGCGAAAAAGTTTATTACTTGGCGTTCGGGAATGATAAAATATATTTTTTAGCCTGGAAATGAATTAGAATGAATTTTAAGACAACCTACCAATACAGTTTAAAAAATTAAACATTTAAAATTTGACATATTTCAAAGCTATGACGTTATATCTATATAATTATCAAGGCACATCAGGGTTCTAATTGTCAGAATACTCCAAATGGAGACACAAGCACTCACATTCCACATCAGGGGCTCCTCTAAACGGCAGGCATATATTCAGTGGTTCTTTGTTGGAGCTGTTTGGGATTCGAAAGTGGCGCACTGACGGGAAACAACAATAATATGATACTTCCCTACAAAATATCCAATAAAACTGTATTCTAACGTTCTTTCAAAAATGTTTACATTCCCTGTACGCTATAGTAAGACTTGAATACCGTATATGAATCAAAATTAATATTTGTTAATCAGACAAGTATTGATATACTTATGTAATGAATGTATAAGACGAGTAAAAATAATCCTATACGCAATTAATATGAGTTCGATATTATCCTGTATTGAGTGTTCCCTAATGGTAATTTCAAGCAAAGATAAAGATATGATTGTTTTTTTTTATTTCAAGACAAGAGGAACTGAAGCATTAGTTTAGGATAAATATTTTCCTTAGTTATACCTTTTCATGAGTTGTATGTGTGTATTAACATGACTGCGTGTTAAATTACTGGCCGTCGGAAACGAGGCGTAGAAGGATTCGTCGGCGCAAACCTTAAAGGAGTGGTTTGAAGGGAGAAGACGAGAGAGGGGGATATGTGGAAGAGAGGGTAATGGTCAGGATGCTCTGTTTACATGCTCCCATGACAACAGAAACCTTCCGCATAGCCGAAGAGAAGCCGGATGATATTTTTTTTCGCCCAAGGCCGAGGCGCAGGCGATTCCGGTGGAAACCCTTAAGCTATCAAAGGACGACGCAGGGGGAGAAAACTGCGGAAGAGGGGAGAATTCCATCGGTTGACGCCGTCAGAAAACACCCCCGAAATGGAAAACTTTCCAGAAGGAAATGATCCTGAAGATACTCCTCTCTCCTTCTTCCAAGAGTTGATATGACAAAATGCGATTCTTCCGATAGTGCGGGCGACGCGACGTTCGTTCTGCTGACTTTCTCTCGTCCCGCGCTCACATCGAAACTCAGACAATCAATACATTCTCGACTCATATTTTTGCGAATAAAAATTGGACTTTAGCCCTTTTTATCTCACAGGTTATATGCGAAGACTCCGTGAAAATTGTTATGGAAGGAATCCTAGCCTCTTTTGTTCCTTCTTATTGGCCCACCCGTTTCCAAGTAACCACGCTACCGGAACACACCGGGCAAAAACCGGGTTTTAGTGTGACAATAGGTCAGATTAATAATGCGGTTAGTTAGCATTAGATCAGTTTTAAAAATGTAGATATCGATTGATATTTGCCAGCTATCATTAATTAGAGACAGTCGCAAACACAATGCGTTGTGTTTAATTAAATGTGTGGAGCCAAAGAGCACAATAAATCATTCTCCACATATTCCAGTGACCTCACCGTTGAATGCCATCAACTAACCAACTTGGAGATTCTACTGGTTACCTTCTTAAAAATTAGATATATTTAGCAAATATATGGTATGGATTATTGTATTAAAAAATGTGGCATATACATCACGATTCATTTAGATCTCATAGTACATGAGCTACTCTGGCATTATTAATATAGATTTCCCCTGCCTACCAACAGGTGACGGTGCGCTAAAGTCGTAAATACTAATTTAGATAGGAATTAATCATTATTGTTAGCTCTCTTCAGTGATGATGGAACGTAATTAGAACGAACATTTCCCATCATGATTCTGATAGCGCCAAGAAAATGTTCTCAAATATTTCTGCTCCGTCTTTAAATAAACGATTAAATCGCAGACGGCTGTCAGAATATTTGTTTGACACCCATACGCAAGTATAAATAATTGTATGCAAGGAATAACCCGTGACTAATGAGGTAAAACCAATCACAAGAAGGATTATTTTAGAGGCTACTTCTGTATTGACAAGTTTACTTCATATGATTTTCTAAATATAGATCGATTGCTTTTTCCATGAGATACATTCCGCCAAATATCTGTTTTTCGTGAAATCTAATTTTTTTAAATTCGTTTGCTAAGTCATTGATACCTTAAATTATCATAATCACCAATTAAGAATAATCATTAAGGCACATAAAATCCACATCATCCTAACCCAGACTGTCGCAGGTCACGGGCACTTTTTTGTTTTCAATTACAATGTTAAAGGAAAATGGTTTTCAGTACTACCTTGGAAATTTAATTAAACTGCATAAAAGCAATATTACTTAAAAATTAAAATACGGGTGCATCAGATAATAATTTATTTTTATTTCATTTGAGGAAAAATATATCATATTCATTCTCTTTCAACTATCACTCTTGAAACATGTGTTACCAACTGAGGTGAAAAAGTGGCTTAACAAAGGTTTAGCCAAAGCTATCATGCGATATGGACTAACAATCTGTGGTACAACGTACCGAAGTTTTTTGCTTGAGGTAATTAAAATTCAAAATAAAATAGTATCCTGTCTGGATGTAACTGAATCCAATGTATCAAACATATATATTAAACTAGGTTTATTACCTATAACTGAACTTTTTCAGTACGTCATAATGTATGAAAATTTCTTTCAAAACAAGTTCAAAATACAAAGAAATGTAAACCATGATATTCGACTCCGCTGTATTGAAACATATTCTGTTCCACAATACTACAACAAGTACGGTAAGAGCTTATTAATGTATATTATTCCAAAGATATTCAATAAATTGCTACAGTGAATTCGAGAAACTGATGAAATGTGATGATTAAAGGCAGAAATGAGACCATGGTTATTGTATCAACAGTAATGCAGTTGACTTAATATGGTATTGTCAAATCTGTTCCATTTACAATTTTTAAATGTCTTCTAAATAATCAATGTTGTGTATTTGTTTATATTGAAAAACTGTACATATCCAAAGGTAGTTATGGTTTAATAGTAAAGTTTGCATTGTGTTTTGTGAATATTTATGGGTTTCAAGTACATTTTAGGTTTTTTGTCAATATTTTAAATGGTTCTGACGGTTCAATGTTGTTTTGATTAAAAATAATAATTTTTTTCGTACTTTTGTTTACACTTGTATAGATTTGTTTAGTAAAAAAACTTTTATACTTATGCTATTTTAATTAATGATTTAATTGCTTCTTTGTGTATATTTATGTAATTTTATTACATTTAGGTCTTTAACAATATTTAAAGGTTATTAACTGATAAATGTTGTAAATTTAATTACGTATTTATAACAGCACCTACTAACAAGCCATAGGCTAAGCAGGACTATACCTGTAATTATATTGAGAATTTTAAAAAATATATATGAATGTATTAGGCAATTGGATAGTCATCACTTGTATCCACGTCACATGTGTCAGGATCAATGGGCGTAAGTTAGGAGCAAGAGTGAAACGGCAAAAATAAGAATTCAGAATTAAGAATTTGAGAGTTGCTCTTCGAATGTATACGTCAGTCCAAGGAATGTATTCTGAGGAAGAACGATATTTTTCAACAAAACAAGCTTTAACACGACTGAATCTTTTTTGTCTGTGCATTCCTTAGAAAAATATATCTAAACATCTGACCACTTAGTAATTTTTAATTTTGCACGCAAAAATAAAACTTAAAATTTTACACGCAGAAGAATATGCAGATAAAATAAAAACTAAAACAAATTTCTCATCAACTAAATATTCTCAATTATTTATATCGTAGTCCAGTGGCGCTGTCCTTAAGGCAGTTCGAGCGAAAAATCATTTTACCAAGAAATCAATTAATTTGGTCTTATTTTAAAGAAAAATATATATTCCTTTTACTGACATCAAAAATTTAACTCCTTACCACATTACTTTCCGAGATATTTGCCAGAAAATACAAGCCCTTTCGCATGAAAAATGGTACGTTCATGCACTCCAAAGAGAACTTATTTGAAGAATGAGGCATTTCCTACACTTAAATTTGGTCAAAAAATCAGCAGGGTGTAAGTGGCGTGTTTTCTCAACTATTTTTGAAAATTAACCATATTGTCACTGCAGTAAATATCTTCGGAATCATAATAAACCTTCCGTTTTGATGGAGTTTCAAACGTACCGCGTGAAAAAAATGAGTTAAGTTAAAGAGTTATTTAGATATTTTCATTTGATTACTTACAATATGTCATGTAAAACTATATTATTGCGCCATTAATAATGCAATATTTAATTTTTGTGTCCTACAGCTGGGGAAATTAAAACTAATAATTCGAATGTGGTCTCTATTATGATTAGGGAACTATCTTGCTCGTACTACATTGAAGTGCCAAGTGAAACAGACAACACATGAAGCCACTCATATTGTGTGAAATGGTCTATCCCACACGTTCCCGCTCAGTTAACAAAAAAGCAAGCCGCTATCAGCTAAAAAGATGGAGCCATCGAAGAAGACAATAATACCGCAATGGTGCGCAGAATCGCTGTTATCGTCATGCACCTCGCAATTAAACGTGGAAGACACGGCGGTCGCGGGAGTACGCACGCCAAATCCAATTCGCGAGCCCCCCCCCCCCCCTCCTATCCCACACCCCCCCCCCTACTTTATCTTCCCTCTGGGACGCGTTTCCTTCTGGCCCGCAGCCAAATAGCCCTTGTTCACGCGTCCTCGAAAATTGATCGTGAGAGGATATGGCGGCCATTAAGGTCTCGCCGCCGTAATGAGCGAATCTGGAATTCCAAGCGGCGAGCAACCCGCCAGTAATTTCACATTCGCCCAGTACGTTTACTCGCTCACTCACGGCGTCAGATTGGGGCGGTATCCCCGGGCAAAGCCAATGCCCCGAAACATATAAATATTTTATATAAGAGATGATTTAAGGCTATTAATGTCATGTTTCCGGTGATGCTAGACAAATTGTAGCGAAAACGTCCCAACTTAAAGACGTTTTTGTAAATACCGTGGACCGCTTGGACTGACGGAAGAAAATAAAAAACGGGTAAAATATGAGTTTGCCTCACTGTAGTCATTTGTCTTGTTTCAAAACGTGAAACTTGTTTTTAATTTCTTCAATAGCATTCAGAGATGAGCCACCAACAAGAAGAAGCCTATCATTCATGAGGTACCGGTTATGTGCAGCAGATAGAAATTAGATTAGAAATTCTGTGGAGGAGATTCTTAGGTGGGATTCCAATCCGTGTTTTGGTGCCATGAAGCGATATTCTAGGTAAAAGGTTGCACTCGTAGATAGGGACAAACGAATTTCATGTTCCGAAGAACTACGAACTATCTACGAACGAAGTCTACTTCAGCACCTAAGTAACCTATAAAGCGATAATAATATCAAAATACTTTATAGTAATATCATAAAACTTTACAAAAGAACATTTTTATAATCACAGCTCTTTCCTCGACCAACTTTGCACCTCCGAGAGAGGCTACTGGACCATGAATAATGTAGAGAATGTTCATTGGCGCATAGTACATCTGGTGCCTTTGCTTGTGCATTTTATTGCGTGAATATATATGGGTAATTTTGTTTACAGTTCCTCAGGAAAGACACGTAATTTTTGACTCTATTCACAGTGGTGATGATAGGGACGAATGATGAGTGATGAATGTGCATTATTCAGTGAAATTCTTGGGAAGTGTTGTATTAATTGAAGGTGGACTTTAATCCTCTGTCAAAGAGCCAGTTTTGTTTCACAGAAATTTTTCTTTTGTGTCACTTAAAGAGCTGTGCGCAGCCTTCAAAGCAGTAATTGAAATTAGAGCTCATTCTTCCATTCTCTGACATTGGGAGAGAGCTGATGATGCTTTCGTGCATTTCATCTCCATCTAGTTCTCTGTAGTTATACTTCTGTCTCAAATGGCATAATGAACTCAACGGCTGTTAGCATACCAAGTGCTATGCATCGTTTAATTCTTCCAGATCTTTTCTTATAAGTGTGGCTTTGTGGACAGTATGTTCGCATTCTCCACTGACATACATGTCTTGAAAAATGAGTGCAAGTTGTGTCAATTTGACCTGTTAGAACCCTTGCAATGTATTTATAAAACTTGAAAATTCATGATTTGAGATATTGCTGATTTATGGATAAAGTTGACCTTTCTGTAGTCATGTTTTGGTTGTTTAAATAAAACCATTGTATTTTTTTAAAAGATCCCATGCTCTATGTTTGTAATTGAGTTTTCGGCTACGGCTGAAGAAACCGGGATACAAAGGAAGTAGAAAAACGGACTAAACATCTTACCCTGTTATTTGAACTAAGGCAAATGTACCCCGAACAACCTGTGAAATTGGTAGTCTTCATCAAAGGTATACTCGGTGGGGAGATCTTGAATCGCTGCTAGAGAACATCAAGAGTATTCCGCTCGGCGTGGCAAAGGCGGAAACACTTGTAATACGCAGAAGGCCGTCATCTATGAGTCAATCCTTCTTTCCTGAACGCATGAGTCGACCGCAGAGTAACCACTCATCTGATAGTCGTCGCACGTGGCTACAAAAACAGTGCATCCCCTCCGGAGTTCTAGGTCATTATGGCGACAATGAGACCCGATGCTTACCGGTGACTCGAAAGGGATGTAACCAAAGTAACAAACTAACAATAATGAGAAAACTGATAACATGAGGAAGTCTGAATGAAAGTGGGGGGATCGGGTTGGCGTGGTGGCTAGAATACTGGCTAACCATACGGGCGGCCAGGGTTCAAATCCCTGCAGAGGAAGATGTTTTACAGAGGAAACCCGATCCCTATTTGAGTGTCTTGTGGAGGGCACTTCAAGTACAGTGCTCCGTCTGTCGGATGAAATGTTAAACCGTGGTCCCCTTGGCGCCTTTCGTTAAGAGCAGGCTAATGCTGACGCCGGGTTTCTATCCACCCTTCCTCCCTTACCTATCCCCTATGGCGTAAATTACTTTAGCTGTCGGTCGCCTCCCCAAATTATCCTATCCTGAATGAAAAAGTCAAAACATGGAAAACATAAGAGATATTTTAACTTCATATATTTCCTATTTCATCATAATTCATTATTTTTTACAAGTACAACGCACATCTTATCCCCATCGGTAAGAATCAAGGGTTAAATATTACATTTGCGTGAAATATTAACGAACACAGTGTCACTGAAACTAAACCATTCTTGCGATCACGCTCACAACAATGAGTCCGCGAATTTTATTGTCACACATTGTAATACGTAAGATCTGAGTCTTTTCTGGTGAATGCTGAGTAAAAACAGTTCTTGAATTTCCAATCAGGCAATGGTGTTGAACTTTTGCGATGCTTTGATGATGATATTCCACCCTGAAAATAATGACACACTACCACATCAAAACGTTATGTCGGCGCTGATAATCGTTATTACTCACCTGTTACCCATTTCCTGAGAATTTTTCCTACTTTATATTTATATTTTTTTATGATTACTTATATGAAGTATTGAATTAAGCATAGTGAATTTTTATTCTATTAACGCGAAAATTTTAATTAATATTTTTGTTTTAACAGTAAAAAAGCAGCTATAATTAAATATTTTAAAACGTATTTTTTGTATTATTAGTTACACATTGCTTTAAATCTGCTCGAAAAAAGTAGATGGTACCCGTCGTCTATTTTTTATATTTTATTAAGTGCTATTGGTCTAAAAAAAAAGCCCCTCTCATAGTCTACCATGTGTACCCATTTGTTCACCAGCCATTGCCAGCTTGGATACGCTTATTTCAAAGCAATGTAAATCGTATTTCAATGCCCTTTGTATATTTTGTAACACGATTCGGGACTTTTGAGCGCAGAAATAGATAGAGAGAGGAAAAGAAAAATTGCCAAATCGGATTGGGTGACGGGAATACTGCTCACGACCTATTGACAGGAAAACTTTCGCGATTGAACAGCGAGCGATTTTAGCGACCAAGTTTTACAGACGTGGCAGAATTGAGATGACTCTGATTCTCGTGAGCATCTGCAGTTCACTTGTAACGTAAAGCTACCAACTTTCCGATGCTCAAATTTTAAGCGATTCCGCCGCTATTATATGAGTCATTACAGATTCTCATTCCAAACTTTAGTTTATATTACTTAGTAATTTCGCATTTGGTGAATACTCATCGTTAGCCATTCAGGACCAAAATTAAAGTACAAAATATTATTAACGTGAGTATACGTTTTCAAAGAGAACTTTTTCGATTAACAGGCTCCAACTGCAGCGCCATTTATTCGGCGTTCCCGCTTTTTGACTTCAGTTATCCCAGTAATTGGGTAATAATTCAGAAATTAAGATAGTAAGGTGGAAATATTTCATTTTTATCCAATTTATCGTATTTCTCCTGTTCTCTCATCGTGTACAATGTAATTCCAACTTCGATTAGTGCTAAAAATAGCGAAATAAGACAAAATTATTTTCAGACATTTCAGACAGAGAACAATTTTATAACCAGTAGTATATGAATTAAATAGTATTTAAGTTATTTTATGGTGAAACTGCCACAAGATAAAGTAGATTGAAATGCAAAAGCATTGAGTTATCCTCACCTAGAGGTTTAACCAATTACAATCAAAGAAAATAATTGAGCCAACATAACGTTACCGAATGCAACCTATAACCACACCCTGATTGGAGAGAGGCAATCAAAAAACTTTCGTATCTGTGGGTATTCAACAAATATTTTTTAAAGAGGCACAACTCGATTACATTTCCACTCTAATACATTTCATCCCCCGTCCTTCGCGCCAAAAGTGGCAGAAAGCAAAAAGAACTTCAAAAAATAACCTCTAACATTCTGGAAAATCCCAAAGATAAAACTCGAGTGCTGATCAGAGGAAGAAACCCACTGTATGAAATGTTGCGCATTCATTCCGTTACCGAACAAGCTTCCGATTTTATATCCAATCCAATTAACAAAGATTAGTTCATCGACAAATTTAGAAAACAAATGCACCTTTTACGCAAGAAAAGGAAGGGTTAGCTTCCCTCACAAGACTATAATTAGGACTTTCACCAAGTTAGACCTCCACCTGTTCTCTATTTCCACATCAGCATTAGTGCTTAATGATAGTGCAGTGATAATGCTTTAAGTTATCTGCTTAAAAATAAGAGCAAAGATCACAGTTATTTTTTACGGAATATTTATAAGTTTCATTCAAAGTCCAATACAATGCATTCTGAATCTTATACTGCCAACAGACAAAAACCGATATTGATGATAAATAACTCTCTTAAGCTAATGCTGTGAAACTAATCATGGGAAATAAAAAGCGCTCAATGAAACAACTGTCCCTCTATTATAACAGGAATAGATAATGCGGCGGGTCAACAACTAATCAATCATACGCTGCACAAAGGGAATATTTCAGGAAATATGGTAGATAAAAGAAAATACTCAATTAAAAATATTTATAAATACCTAAGGATGAAATTTGGTCTTAAAATCATTTGACTTGACCAAAATTCGAACCCGGATCTCCCGATAATTTACCCAGCGTTAAGACATATTTTCGAATAAGCAGAGCCGTACGCTGGTATCCGTCAAATAATTATTTTCAGTTAATTTAGCTAAATTACTGAAAATTTTTTGAATGAGTGATGCAAAAAATTAAAATATTTAACACCCTGGTTGATTAAAAGTTTTACATAGCTCTCTTTTGCCATTGCGCAAGGGTACAAAAGCTTCAAGGCACTGAAAGTGCATACATGCAGGATAAACTGGAGACGATCCTTGTTTGGTTTCAGGTCCAACACTCGTAAAAAACTAGCTGAAAAAGGCTCTCCCACAGAACTAGACACGTACTTTGCAATACATATTATAAATTTGTCGGCCCCGGTGGCGGCGGGGTAAAGCCCTCGCCTGCAAACTCGAGGGTCGCGGGTTTGAGTCCCGCCTGGGTAGAATATTATCTGCCCAGGACATGGGTGTTTGTGTCTCGCCCGTTGTTACTGTTATCCACCCGATGTAAATTGGCCCATTGCGCTGTATTCGGGATAGTGAAGATAAATAAAAAAAATAAATAAATAAAAATAGACTTGCACAAGCCATGCATTATTACATGTAAAGTAAAAAAGAGCAGTCAAAATACTAAAATCATGATGGCTTACGGGATTGCCTCCGCGTTGTGTCATTTTTTTTACTAGTTTCGCGAGCGTTCCAGCTCGCTTCTTCAGGCCGAAGAAGAAGTATACACACTATAGTCTTGCGAGGGAAGCTAACCTTACCTTCGCTTGTATACTCTTCCATTGCTTGCGTACAAGGTGAATGTTTTTGCTCAATTTGTGGATGAACTAATATTCGTTAAGCTAAGTTCGATTTAGCTAAATTAACTTCTTCAGGTCGGGAACGCTCACGAAACAGACTGGAACGCTCACGAGACTGTAATAACAAATATGACACAACGCGGAAGCAATCCCGTAAGCCATCATGGTTCAAGACCACTCCGCGGAAGCTTTCTCAGTCAATATTCTAGCACATAAAGATTTTTTAAATTATTCTTTTCTAATTATACATATTGCTGCGCCTGATTCGACTGTAAACGTAGGAGTCCAAAAGCACGCACATGATCTCCAAATAGAATAATACTCATTTCTTCAAAACGCTTTCGGAGCCTATCTATAATTTTTAAACCCAACTCAGGCATAAATAAGATAAAATAATTTTTTTTTGGGATTTTATTTATCGCGGAGTGATACCAAAATTCTCGGCTTCTGGTATTCTGGGAGTTTCGCTAACGATTTTCTCCAGCGAGCATGCCCTAATGGCATTAATTACGAGCGCCCAGAATATTCCCGTAATGAGGGATCTTTCCGGACGTCATTAACGGAGACATTTCATGATCAAGAAAAAATTATTCCTGAATAAATTGCCTCGGAGGGACACTGGCCTTGCCCCTCGTCTCGTGGTCGTGCTACTCGGGCGAGCGAATTGACCCCGATGCCGTTTCTGATGTCGTGACACGGCTCGATTTTCATTGATTAGACGGTGCGTGTATTTATAGGCACTCGATTAGAATTTAAAAGGATGCTTAAACGCCGAACGATCGATGTTTTCCTGAGTGCACCACATTTGTCACGCATTGCTTTACGAATAATTTGCCTCGGACGGAATTTTGAAACGCTAAAGCAGGACGAAGATCATGAAAAATCTTTTAACTAGGTGGCGGATTTAAGACGACAACAGGGCAGACTAGTTACAATAATTTAGTTAAGTGAAGAGGATACAACGCCAGAAAAGGTGTCATCGTATTACTGAGGCCTAACTCCAGAGTCGTAAGCGGATAGACAAAATAATCTCATTTTCACCATCCTCAACATATGGCATGGTGTACTATGAGACATAAAATTGCAAAATTGTTACGATTATCCGTTTCAGTATCCTACCGGCTGATTGGAAGGTTGTTGATAGCGCTTATTCTAACGTCAAAACTTATGGCAATCATTTCGCTTGCCTTCCTATACGTGATCCGCGATTTAACACAATTAAAATTCCTTGCATTGTAATCCTCTTCGTATTCCGTTTTGCATTTCTTCTCTCTTCCTTTCTTTTTGGGACTTGTCCTGTGCTCCCCTCTCCATTAGCCTCTTCAACATTCCCTCTCCTTTCAAACATCTACCATCCCTATTCATTGCCACATCCTTTTTCACCATCCAGATCACTTTCTCAATCCTTTTCTAAACCCAAGATTCAAAAGTCTTAAATTAACTCGCATTCCTTCTCAAAAAGAGCCAAGTTTCCCGCTCACTCAGTTCCATGCTCCATATTGAGGTAGAAAATAATATGTAAATTTCTCTTATCAACTAGATAACGTTAAAAAGATAACATTGCAAAACTAGAGGCGTTACCTTAAGGAATAAAAATACTATGGAAAACAAATATATGAATGTTAGTATTTAAACTATAATTTACAAATATATGATATTTAAATATAGCGGTTCAATCATGTAGGATACACTAAATAGTAGGCAATGCCCATGAATATAAATGAATGCTGACTCTTTGGAACAAAATACTGAGATAAGAAAATCACATTTTATAGGATAAAAAATACGACTACAGGCAATGAATAAGTCACCGTTGAACTAAATTGAATTCAGTATGGCATCTGGAAAGCAACCTTTTTTTTATTAGGCATATTCCACTTTTCAGCAGTTTCCCTCCCAAAACCCAACACATTTATCTTTCCAAAAGTAGGGTCCACTCATCAGGTCCATCACCCAATCCCCACTCTCCACCACTCCCTATCAAATGCATCTTCCAAATCCAACCCCCTCCAAAACATTTCCTCCCTCACTCCATCCCACCATGACTTCTTGAGACTTCTTCTTCTCCTTCTGCCTTCCGGAACCCTGAAAGCAACCTATCTTGACTAATTTTCAATGACACACCTATCGCTCCAACACTCTGCTTTGATCATAAAATTATCGTAGTTTTAATTATTCGCAATAAGATGTAAAGAAATATTAAAAACTTAATTAAAACATTTAAACAACGTTCATCGTGTGTAAGATCCAAAGGCCAAATAATATAATGGCCACCGCATGAAACTTAAATCTTCATAGCTCTGTGGACGCTAAAAGTTTCTCCACTTCTCGGCGGGGACTCCGCGTCTGGAAAGTTTTCCCTTGACTCAGGTCTTCAAACAAATTTTCTCATAGAATTTAACTTTCCCAGCGCAGCCGAAATTAAGTTATAGTCTTTATAGCCTTTTATTCCGTTATTCTTATTAGTTCTACATTCGGAAGGTACAATCTTTCCTTTGACCAGGTTAAAGCTGGATGTAAACCAGGCGATAACGCAGTAATCGTGAATATACAGAAAAAGTTATCAAGAAGATCGTCAGAGATAAATGATCTTCGTCGGAACTATTAAGCTCGACGACTAAGAAGAAACAAAGTTGGCTTCAGGAATGGGAGCCTCTATTGACAGGTTCAAAGTATTTTTATGCGTCCAAAAATAAAAAGTAGAGGAAAGAAATATGTCCACTTTGCTAAAACGGCTCTGCAATAGCAGGATTAAACGGACTGAGGCCATCGTAGATTCAAGTTAACGCCGAGAGGCTTGAAATAAAAGTTTTCCTCGGAAAGGGATAGAAAAACAGTGGCAAAATTTATAACTGCATAAGTCACAACCAAAAACGAAACCGCATTCGGCCTGATAGCTCCTGGCTACGCCTCTTTGCTGTAAAAGGCGTGAAGACGCGGATGAGATTTTTTCCATTATAGTGATATAATTTTATCTATACTCCAAACTATTGATTCAAGGAAGAAACCTGAGCTTAAGTAAAATGCTCACTTCAAATTAGCATAAATATGTATTTAAGGCTCCCTTTCATTAATAATTAATATTCTGTAGAAATAGTTAGCTGCTTTTAGTCCATCATCTATGTGTACCAACCAAATATCGACTAACATGAAGTTATCACACCTCATGCTTCCCACCGGCTAAAAATTATTGCACCTTCAGTTAAGCTGCAAATCCTTTACTGCATTGATAAATACAACTAGGATAGGCTGCTCGTTGCTATTCACCGGGAGGAATAAATATTTAACAATTTTTCTAATTATGAAAAGAGCCCTCATAACGCGGCGTGTAAAACGCATGTATCACTTGGGATACCATATGTCACCCAAACAACCTAATAATTGGGTGAATTATATCCCAATTGAAGTCTCATAGCAATTCTTACATTGAACTCTTAACCTAATTCATAACTCCTCAAGTATTATTCCCCATTTTCAGCAATGTTGCGGATGTCAGGTAAAGAGTAATGTATTGTAATGTTAAAAAACATAATGAGTGAAAATAAGTTTAAAATTTAATAAAACCAACACCATCTCCATGTCCATAGCTTATGCTATGGAAGGAAAAATTAAAAGTTAGTGGATTAATAACAAATTTACATTGCATTTTACTCAATTTATTGTATATTTGGAGAGTTTGAATCTTTCAGCCACCCAGGAATATAAATTGCAACCTTGTATTTCGAGTTCAGATAATCTAAATAGACAACAGAACCCTCCGCTACGATTCAATGCTTTTCTAATAGGGCTTAAAGTTAACCATATGGAAACAAGTTTGAGAAAAATTTCCAATGGCCTTAATAAAAAAATCAGTACCACTCATCAAAGGCACGAGTGAAAACAATAAACCAGAAAACATCTCTCTAAGGTTGTTTGCGGGAAAAATTAATTTCTCGCCAGCTACCAACCGCAACCTATCAACCAGTAAATCTTGCTATTGTTGACTTACGGTGATATTACCTCCTCGCCAGGGTTGTAGTTTGTGAGATGTATTTCCGCCAAATGTCAGCTACAATTAGATTTGTCGAGACACGTTCAGAACATGGTTGCTGTCTTATTCATTCTGAGCAAAACCCCAGGACCATGAATATATATTATGGATTTAAATGTTTTAAATCGTTGCATAGGAAATGTGCTGCCTCAATTTCCACATTTAGTTCACTCAGTCCATGGCACCACTTTAAAAAAGGTCTTCTCAGTCGACTCGTAAATAGCCGTTGTTGATTGTTGTTAACTTGAGACCGTGGTGAATATTCAATAACGATCGAGGAGATATTAACTACTTGATGCTGTGAATAACAGCTGGCTATTTTTTTAGAGCTAACAGTTACTTTGTAAATGCTAGAAAGGAAATAACTACTACAGAAAGTGTATGAGAGGCATATGAAACTTCCATCGTGAGTCTTTTCTCTGCTGTGTGGATCTTTTACTGTTAATTTACAGCTACATTTTTTTGTTTTTTTTTACCTGTTGAGAGCCTTAGGAATCAGAAGGTATGATCTAGATAGATTGATGTGGATGTTAATGTATAACCTACTATTCATGTGTGGCCTCGGAGTAGGTTCAACAATCTCTCCTTTATTTGTTATTAAAATGATAGTTATTCGCGCAATTTCTCATCCATAGATGATATTGACGGATCTTAGTTTTGAAATCCGTGTAGTACTTGTACCCGTCTTCCAATTCATTCCACTTTTTTCACCTCGTATCATTATTAAATTACCCTAGAACGATATTCACTAGTGCAAACAAGTTAATTTTGCATTTGTGTAATTAAATTTGGAGATGAATTAAATATATCTGTAGACCGGACAGTATTAAAAAAGAGTGAAATTATGTCTCGCGTGTAGTACTACATTTTTTATCCACTGCATTGTGATTACTGGCAAGTAAAACCGGTAAGACGTGATTATTTACGGTCTGTAGACTGTATTTCCATTTGAACTGCTGTCTTACATCACTAGACTGCGGCTTAATCGAAAAAGTTGTTTCTTTACGGAATTCTAGGCAACAGTTTTTGGCGACGAGTCGAGAATCCATAAGTATATTCATTCCCAGGACTACTTTCTTGTTTTTCAACACGCTTGAAACCATGAATGCTGGACGTATTATAATGGAGTACAGGATAAACCTCCTCCCATACATGATAAACCACACCGTCTGATAAAACATGGGATCAACCGTAGCCCCACTAACCATTTGGTAAGGGAGTGAAATACCAGGTGGTTGTCGGCGGGGAAATGGTTTTCAATGGTGATGGGGGAATGGGTTGGCAAGCAAAAGCAGATCCTGGGGCTTTGGGATTGCGGAGAAGGGAGAGGAATGGAGGGAAAGATAGGAGGGGAAGCGGAATGGCTTGCTGCCCCGCCCACCTGATGCGCTACGGCATTTAGGAGCAACAGCAACAAGCGTGTGCGAGGCGTGAGCGAGACATAGCGGGAAAAACTAGCGAGCAAAAGGTGAGGACCCATCTCCGAGGGCCAGACAGACGGAGAGGATCTACAATTAGTAGACTCGAGACGCATAAGAAACTGAGCTCTGAAAAGGGAATAATGTTGAAAAGTACAGTCTCAGAGGCATCGACTCTTTAAAAGAAAGACAATCAGTAAATGAAAAAGCACCTTTGATTAAAATTTTGATCAAATGTCACCGGGGCTAGACTTGGTATTAACTTTACATAGTCAACCTCAAATGCGCCTTTAGGTGGTTGCAGCAATTTTCATTAATGCATGTACAGTTTACGTGAAACTTCGCAATCGTCTACTACTTAGAATATAATAATCCATATTCGTGAACAATGAAATTATGAATTACTTACTTTTCTACAAAAGATTTATTACGTTCTTCCGACCCGGGTTTCATCGCAGCGCGACATCATCAGGAACAGGCATAAAAAACACGTTGCTTAAATAGTCAAAAATGAGAGGGGTGAAGGTAGTCCACAGGTGACGGGTGGGAGGTTATTGGAATATTGTGGGAGAGGTGGTGAGATGGGCAGGGGCGTAGGGATCCGTATCTAGAACCTTCGCTGCGCGACATAATCAGGTACAGACAAAGTACCACACCTTGAAAAACTAACCTTCCCAAGTATAATCGTGACCTTCCTCCCTCCATCCTTCTCTTCCTTTCAACTATTCCTCTCGTATAATTTCCCCAACCCACTTGCCCTCGTCTCCCTCCCACCCATCATCTAAGTGAATACATGGACAATGAAAGAAAGAAATAATACCTTCATAGTGCTATAGTTTTTTCGAAATCATGGCTGGTTTAAATAAACAGTGTGGAAAAAACAAAGTAATCTACATCTACATAAAGCCCTGCCAGCCGCCGCATAGACATGTGGCAGGGGGTGTTAGGTCACCAGCCGTATAAAGATGTAAGTTTTTCGGAGATGAACTGATAACATATATTATAGGAGTGTATTTAGTGGAGATAAATTTTAATGCAGTTGCTTATCATATTGTTCGCGGAAAGAACGAGTTCTTGTACCTATCTGTTCGGCAATGCATCTCTCATATTTTATGCCATCTGTCAGACCTAGAGATGTAGTGAGGAGTATTATTGAGTGAGGGAGGAGTAATATTTTATTTCACGTAATGCATTTCCACAAGGTAAAGCCTGGAGCTTTAACATACATGCTTACGAAAATCGATTTCGAGAATTGAAAATGTATCCTTTTAATGTCTTAATATGCCAATATTGAAAATTTTAGCCTTATATCTTGAAAACAAGTCAATCATTTAACGCAAAATACACAACTTCCCAGAATTTCATTATTTTTCAATGAGAGTAATCTTTAATAAATATAACGCAACATTAAACCAAGAAGTTTTAAGATAAAAGAAAATAGGGCAGATGTAATATCAGGGATCGGCAAGAGGTTATGCGGAAGAACAGCTTTAACTCGAAACAAACCAGCAGGCTTTCAGCACTTGCGGCGCGGTCCCATGCGGTGGAGTGATAGTATGCGTTATTGATTAAACTCATAGGTTTGATTCCAATTGAAGCATTCATGGCATTGAAATATTTGTATTTTTCCATTCATATCTGTAGAGTTGTATCCTGTATAGGCTCGCGACAAACATGGGCTTAATCTAATAGGAATGATTGTCTACAGTTTAGAATAGGCGATAATTTACAGTGGAAGTTTAGCCATAAAAACTATCGATATAATGCCCAAGATGTGAAATTGATGCTCTCTTCATCGAATACTTCCTATTCTTTTGCCAGTAAAGGAAAAGAGCTTCTAAGTCTTCCGTAGGACACCTGCTTCTCTCCGGAGTACCGCTTTCATGGGCAAAATCACAGAAGAAGTTCAAACTTGATTCTCCACTCTTATGGGCTGTGCCATTAACCAAAGACGCTTAAAGTGCACCCATCAATACTTCGTGAAGTTCTGTGATTACAGCAGAGGCTCGCTCTTTTATAGTAATGGCTCACCATTTGAAGGCAACCCCAATCCTTCCAAAGGCGTAAATAATCTTATCTTTAGGCGCGAATTGCTCTTTCTCCACAGTGACAGTTTTATAGTAAGGTTTAATGAGATGGCATGCTCCGTAGCATGAGACCCATTAGGGGTATTTTTGGTATCAATAAAGATTATCAATCCGTAGCAAATATCACCATTACTTTGAGTTTTCACCCATTTTCGGGCCCAAATATGAGGCGTTAAAGAAAAAGCCTCATTATAAAGTGATAATCTTCGATTTAAGTGAGGGAGTAATAAATAAAATTACATTCTCGGCTATCTCCACGTATTTACTTCCGTTAACATAGAAAGAAATTAAATGAAGGCCAATTTTAATACGTAAATCGATTTGAGGAATCTTCAGAAGGAAATTTTAACCGAGTTAACAACTGTACGAAGAAAATGAGACTAATGGACTCCTTATTTATCATTTGACTGATGTCTGTAATCAGAATGCATTATTCTTAAATTAAAAACAAAAACATGTGTAGCTATGAAGTGAAGTATAATGGGCACATTTTTGCTACAGCTGATGGAAGTAGTTGAAAATATGAGCTGGGATCCCTTCTGCCCCACCCTTGTAGTTATAGTGATAATGCTTAACCCGTGCACTCAAGCGTTAAAAGATAAAAATTGAGACATTGGTAATGCATTGACAGGCTACATTTCAGTTGCCTACCAACCCTCTCTATGCAATGAATCCTATTATCCTGTGGCACAAGTTTCACAAACAGTTTTTGCCACGCGTGGCCTACCTTAAATTTGGAATCGTTTGAAAGGGAAATTGTATGATTTCTAGTATATATTTATTTCGATGTTTTTACAGGATTGGATTAATTTTTGTCAGAATTTTCATATAATCATAAAAAAGGAAAGAAGCGACCATGGTTATCTTTGGGTATTGTTTTGGCTAAAATCAATGAAACTTACAATGTTATTTACTTTTAAAAATCGCTATTTACATTCGTTTCACAATAAATTCATCGCGATGAACTTGTTGAGTGACTATTCAATGCACGATCCGAGCAGTTTTTCTTATAGTTTCGTTTCAGAACCCACATAAAATTATATATATAGAATGAAAGCATGTACAAGCTGGTCAGTAGTAAACGCCATTCCAACGATAACAGAAAGGAGTTTCCTCCAATAAATACTTGCAACGAGGGATCAAACGATGAGAGTTTTCGAGCAAAGAGTCGGGTGAGCAATATTGTTAGGTAGTGCCGCTGGACATGGCCTTTACTTAATCTTATATACATTTCCTTAGGTAGCCTTATTTTCTGCCATACCTCCTCGAAAACTTTTTATCTATTCTTCACCCTTTCGGTCCATCATTATTAAGGTTATCCTATGATATACCCATGTCTTAACGTCTCTAATTTTACCGATATGACGTCGTTCCCAATAACAATTTTTCCAGGCTACTCAACAACATTTTTTTGTACATTCGCCCAATTCCCCACTGATCCACTGATTTGGTCGGCTACGTTGATGAGCACCTCTTTTTTGCAGACAAAATTCTTCTAAATCACTAGCTATCACGCTTGGCTTTTTCGTTCTGACCCTTAGTAATGCCATTGTTCTAAGTACCAGTTGTCACTAATGACCACGTACACTTCTGTTCTGACAATTTGAAGCGTCTGTTATATGCCACTTCCATTTGGTGACTCGTTGTCCCAAGAAAAGTCAGCCTTGAAATCTCTTTCAATGCAGTTACATAGAGGCATCCGTCAGTGACGGTACAAAGGTCACAACACACCGTTAGAACACATTTAATATTAATTTTCCATTTTAATGCTGACCTTTACATCTTCTGCCAAATTTAACCCGTAACCACAAACGCCCTTTTTTAACGTTGACACATACATACGGTCTCACAGACTACTTGTGTATATTTCATAATTTTTAGTTCAATAAAAAAATTTTAAATTACTTATTTGGAATATTTGTTTAAATGAATCTCACGTTTTCTGTATTGTAAAATTCATATGTATTAGGGATGGAATAGTTTATTTCAAAATATATTTTACAGCTTACCGAATGAGGAGTTATATACATTAGAATGAGAAAAGAATATTACGAATACTGAAAATATTAATTTAACGTCTTACTGCATAAACAAATATAAAGGTTCCATGAAATAGATTCATGCGGAAATAATTAATAATATTTTTATAGGCTTAATAAATTGGGTCAAAATGCTTCCTTAACTACAGAGAAGTGGAAAATGTTAAAACTTAATATACTCGAAAATCAGTGGTAGTAAATAAAAATTTGGCGAAAAATTCCATAAGTTCTTACTAATTTTAAGACATTAAATTTTGAAAAATTACAAAAAGCTTTGCTAAAAATGTAAGCGATATGTGAGACTGAGTCTGTGTTTGTGGTTTCGGGTCAAGAAGAAATAATGTTCGTACAAATTTGGATTTGATACAAATTGAAAGAAATTGAAAGAAAAAAGAAATAGAGAATCTGAGATCTACAATCTACTAATTAACATATTCTCTAGTTGAAACTGGAAACTTAAAAACAAAACGGAAAATGCACCAATTTTTATCGGAGTTTTAGCGCTTTTGATAAATCGTCCCCATAAAGACCATGCTTAATGTCGAAGTCGAGATTCCGTGCCTATATTTCTAATTACTCTGCACTAAAGGAATGAATAAATAATTGTACATTTATAAATAAAAAATCTGACGAACAAGGTGAATGGAGGATTTAAAATAGAGAGAAAAAGTGGATGACAAGATACAAAAGTCAACTTTCCTCTTCATTATATTAAAATTACGTTATTTGGTAAAAAAAGCGTTCATTTTCTTAATATTGCAATTACTTTGTGTATTTGGTAAGCATCACAACAATGGAATAGTAACCTTTGATCAAAGCCTTTATACTATATATTAAAATATAATAATTAATTGAGATAACCAGGTTTTTTTCATCCCAAACCATTCGATAAGTTATTAATGATTCCTGCATTGTAATTTGATTCAATACATCATTTACTTCAAAGAACGATTCACTTACTCCTCTACAGTGATCTTAGTTTTTATTAAAGGTGAAATTCAACGGGAACACCTTCCTGGTATTTAAAATAAAAGGAGACGTGGGATTGTTCATCCCATCAAGATTTAGCACTCCTGTACGCAGTTACTTATCACTTAATACTTCCCTTCTTGAGTGACGTGCACATTTCTGGATCTCGCGTTCCTCGCAACTTTTTCCCATTCTCTCCAAGAGAGTGTCCATTACGTTATCTAAATCTTTAGTGAACTCCTGAAAAAGAGTCATCTGGGATCACCGATTCCCAGAAGCGGAGCGAGAGGAGGCCATTACGCGGGTAAAGGAAGCTGTTGAAGGAAAAAACCTAAGGATGCCAGGGAATGAGAAAAAGCCAGTGGAAGAGCGCATGAGCTCAAAATAAAGATGCCATTATATAAAAGAATCCTCCTAAGAACTCTCACACCTGCTATCTCAGGGGACTATAAAAGTCAAAATATGTCACCCTACGGTCCAGATTTACAATATTTGATTTAAATACTTTATTTGAGCGAAAAACAATGCTCATGGTAGTCCGAGCGAGATAGTTACCTAGTCATAATAGAGACCATATTCGAATTATACGTATTAATTTCACCAGATGTAGGACACATGAAGTAGATATTTAATTGTTAATGGCGCAATTAAATACTTTTATATGACTGAAATTCTAAGTAGTTAAACAAAAATATCAGCATAAGCCTTCAATTTGATTCATGTTTTTCGCGCGGTGAGTTTGATACTCCTTCAAAACGGAAGGTTTTTTGTGATATCCAAGAACATATTGCGGTGAGAATATGATAAATTTTCAAAAATAGTTGAAGAAACATACAAACTACAGCCTTTTATTGTTTTTACAACATCTAAGTGTAGGAAATGCATCATTTTGTAAATAATGGAGAGCGTACTTGTACCATTTTCCATGTAAAAGGGCTGGTATTTTTGGCAAATAACTCCGAAAGTAATATGGTAATGGGTTAAATTTTTGATGTCATTAGAAGGATGAGATATTTTTCTTTAAAATGAGACCAAATTCATTGATTTCTAGGTAAAATGATATTTTGCTCAAACTACCTTATACGCTCTCCCTCCGACGACCAACAAGAAACCTGACTGAACAACATTCTAAACCCGATCTCATTGATGATATCTTCTTAACGTTAGTGCTTCACCATCTTGAGGACAACGCCAACCAGGCATTGTAAAAACTAGGCCCCGAAGTTTGTTTAACTTTAAGGAATGAAAACTAGTTTCTGGAGCATAGAGTTAATGCCATCATGTTTATGAAACGTTCGGCGCTAAGAGCTGGCTGATGTAGTGACATCGGAAAAGATACTTATTCGCAGCATGGTGATTCGTATTTCCCTTCTCTTAGAGAAAGAGACAAGTCCAGAAAGTAAAGTGAGCTGCCTCTCAACTCCATGGCACCGATGTCGAATTGGGCAAAATAAAGGAAACAATATCGATTCAAACATTTTGAATGACCGATTATTATCTATCTATTATCTATTTATGACTTCTGGTCAAAATTGCAATTCAAAGTTTTAAAACAAGAATTTTTCCTAAATGAATGGAGATACATACATACCCATCACGCCGTTCCCTTCCGGGGTAGGCACAGTCAAAATGTTTCATTCATTAATACATAATTGTACACCTAACTCTGCTTCAATAATTTCCTCCATACTGACCTATCCTTTCAAACATCTTTTGCTTCATTTACCCCCATACACTACTTTATACACGCCCTCCTGTTTTTAAAACTCCTAATATTCCTCCTCCTAAGAATTTCCTCAACCACATTCAACCACAACTTTCTCGGCCTACCTCTACCCCTCACACCATTCATTCTACTCTTATATATCTGTTTCGTTATTCGACTCTCATCCATTCTCTCAACATGGTCAAACCAATGAAGCACTCCTTTCACACGCGTCCATTACTGGAGCATTTAACCCACATTCATTCATGACCCACTCATTCCTGACCCTATCCATCCTACTTTTGCCGCAAATACTCCTCAAATAACTCATACCCACGGCGTTTAATCTACTCTTATGTCTATCCTGACATACCCATGTTTCACTACCATATGGCAAATCGGGAAGAAGTACACTTTTGTACATGGTGATTTTCGTTTCCTTAGACAGGCACTCATTCCTTGAATTGCTCCACATGCTACCTACCACTTTCCTTCCAGCATTCGCACGTCTCTTTATCTCCTCATCCATTCTTCCATCTTTCGCATACATCTTATCTAAGTACACAAAATCATCCACCTGTTTAATTACTTCACCATTCGCCCTCATCCTACAGTTATTTTCCCCATTCTCCTTATCAAAAACTACTACATTAGTCTTGCACGCATTTACCTTTAATTCCATTCTCTCCGTTGCTTCACAAAACTTATCTAGGAGCTTCTGTAATCCCTGTAGACTGTCTGAGATCAAAACAGCATCATCCGCATATAGAAGAACTCGTACATTTACATTTCCAGTCAAAACACCGTTGTTTTCACTACATGTGTCTCTAACACATTTATCCATAAAAATATTAAACAGCCATGGAGACATTACGGATCCTTGCTTTACACCCCGATTTATTACACACCAATCACTCAGAACCCCGTTAACTCTTACAGTTGCCTTACTATTGTCATACATTGCCATCATAACATTCAATAACTGCCCATTCTCTCCATAGTATCTCAAAACCTTCCACAACTTCTTTCTATTTACTCTGTCATATGACTTCTCTAAATCGACAAACGCACAGTACACTTTCTTTCGGACACTCATACATTTTTTATCACTTGCTGAAGTGCAAAAAGCTGGTCACCACATCCTCTCCCAGGCATAAACCCACACTGCACACCCCATATTCTGTCGGAAGTAATATTCCTCACTCTTTCGATTAATATTTTACTGAACACTTTTCCCGGGATACTCAATAAACTAATGGCTCGATAATTATTACATTCGGTCTTTCCTCCCTTCCCTTTGTACAACGGAACGATGATAGCATTCTTCCAATCCGCTGGAACAACAGAAACCTGTATGCATAGATTGTATAGTTCACGCAGCCTGAAAATTAGCAATTTACACCCACACTTCAACATTTTACTGGATATCCCATCTATGTTTGCAGCCTTCTTATTTTTCAATACTCTCACAGCTGCTGTGACCTCTTTCTCACTGATATCCTTTTCCATCCTCCCATTATCACATACCACTTCACAAGGCTTATCCTCAACGGCTGCAATATTATTGTACACTTCTTCAAAATACTCCCTCCAGCAGTCCCTGATATTGCTCTCATTCCACATGATCTCTCCACTTTTGTTCTTTACCTTTAAATAGCAATCAGATTCATTTTTTTCTTCATATACCCCCAATATTGACAAATATTCCATCAAGACCAACTAAGCATAGAATAACTCTACTTAAATTGATGTTCCTAATAATTAATTATAAGTACTAATAAACCTCGGCGAGGCATCTCGCCGTTGAAGACAGAATAGGAAGGGCCTTCGACAGAAAAAGTCCACTTGCTTGTTATAATGTATAAAACCTTATCTCTTTGTTGAGTATAATTTTTCATAAATTGGTTAAAATATTTGTTTCAATTGAGAAAACTGTGGACGGCTCGTTAGAATAAATGCATCCTTTAGCGTAAAATTGTAAAGAAATTGGTTAATTTGGATGCTTGAATTTAAAAATATCCTTTTTAAATACTCCTTTCAGAAATATTAATTCTGCCCGCACAGCAAGAGATTATCATAAAGAACGTGACGGGACGTGGAAGATACAAAATTAAGAGCAGGAAAGGTACTAAAAATACAGATAATTATGACAAAATTATTTTTAAACCTATTTATTACGTCGGAAAATTATTTTAATTCCTATTTTGACCTAAACTCCTCGTTTCAATACGATAATTACAAGAGATTTGCTGGCACTGAATGAGTGAGGAAGATATTTCTAAAAATAGTCTCCGAATAACAGAATACGATCAAACGAAATTCTTTACTAGACTTCATTACTAATGCATTGCAAGACTCCGTCACTAATAATCATGGCAAGAGAGATTAATGAATTTTTAAAGAATGGATTCGTAAAAAATATACGATGAAATATTGAAAAATTCGCGTCGGTGAAATATTCTTTCTCAGATGACATTGTCAATGAGCACAATGGAAAGACCATTCGCTTCAATTCCAAATGAATAGCCAACCATTCATCAATTGGAAAACGGTCGTAATTGCCTATTTCAGGAATACAGTTAACCATTTTTTCCTTAAAAATCATAAATTACCTTTATGAAGTCAATTTCATCCTTTAAAAAAGGAATTATCAGTATTAAATATGGCTAATAAATATGCAAATTGCAATTTTTTTCATCCTTTCAATACATTATGAAGCATTTATTTTTGTTGAAGCATGAATGCTATTCATCATTATTTTTCGTACAGTTTTCTTTTCCAAATCAATTTCAGCTGTAAATATATTTTATTGCTGCTTTCGTTTATAATGTTGCCCCTTGGGCTTACTCTTTTATTACATCGATTTGACTATAACGTAGGTTTTCTTTGCTTCAAAACCTTTGTGCAGTCATTTCTTTACGGTAGTTAGCCAAAAAAATATTCTGAAATAAAATATCAGCTTTAAAATAAAAAGTTTCATGCTTTTTATTCTACTCATTTCTGCATAAAATTTATGCTTACAGTATTCTAGAATGACGACCAAGGTGAGGCTTTACTAAATATCATTGCCATTAGGTTTTCCCTAAAAAAATGCAATTAGACTTTTTTAATTTTTTTGTTGAAAGATAGACGCAAGTTGAAGAACCAAGAACACTTTCTGAACTCAAGTTACTTACTTGGATGGAATAAAAAGTAAAGCTGGGTGGGCTGATTAAATATACTGTCAACCCCTGGACCTAAATTTTCACAAAATTTAGGACATTAAATTAGATTAGTTGATAAAATCTGCATCTATATCTTGGACGACTGTCGATGCAGTTATATAATTTTACCATAACAAAATTACCAATTCAGTCTGTAGACATCGAATCAAGAAACTTGCCAGCTCTAAAAAGGCTACCATAAAAATGGAAACTTAATATCACGTATTTGATGAAGTTTACCTGCATTCCATGAATTCAATCATTTTCTATTTTTTTATATTTTCTATTCCTAGCCAATGGCTACCCTTCATATCAACTCCAACCTTTTTAAGATTCAGGAATTACACTCAAGTTGAGCCAAACTATATCTAGAAAGGTCAATATTTCCTCAATCCCGTCCATAACCCACTCAGTCATTCAATCCATTAAATATAACCAAAATTTATGCCAATTTACTAGGGATGGATTTTAGTCATACACTCGGAATATACATCAGAGTACCACCGGCATGTTTTTTAGTGTATTCTGTAGTGGCCATGTGCAACAGGTCCCAAGCCTTTATACATCTCAACATATTCATGCATTTGCGGGTTAAGATACAGCATTCCCAATCGTAGGGACTGCAGGACTGACCATCAGTAGACACTCTACGGTATAACTCATCCCAGCGATAATATTTCGTTCTATCACTGTCATTAGCCTAAAAATTAAACATTACATCCATTATAAAATAATAAAGAGATAAATCTAATCTAATAATTTTACTGTGTATTCAATGACTATTTTTTTCCCTAAATCATTAGTATACTTTTCCAAGAAGTATAGGCGTATCGAAACTTGACGTCACTCCCTTTTTTAAATAAGACGTAAAACTCAGGGGATCATGTTTTAGAGGTGGGATGATGGGTCGGAGTGATAGATTTTTGGCCGTCAGCTACACTTAATACATTGATTTCAGTTATTTCAAATTCTCTGCTGGTGAACGCCACCAAGTTTTGCCACAATCATTCATGTCATAGTACCTCCCTCCCCATCTCACATAATACAGATCCTGGGTATACCGTTGGTTTTGAAATGAATGCAAGAGGGTCACGGGGAAGAATGTAAGGGCCGTCTGCAATTGTAGGAGTGTTATCAGCGGTTCAAGACAGGCAGAACATCCATTGATGCAGAACCTGAGCGGCAATAAACATCGAGAGGAATTGGTCGTGCTGAGAATGTCCGTAGAGCGGCGCGATAATCACTAGAAGACTGTCAGTGAAACAGCAGCGGTAGAAATTAGGAAACGATTGTGTCATACGACCCTAATGTGAGATAAATGCACCGAGTGGCTTCAAAATTCATTCATTATTGCTCAAATTATAGCATTTGAAGCCTTTCAAGATCTCCTAGATCGTTCATAATAAGGCGATATTTTCCAGAGAAACAGGCGATGAGACATGGGTCACATCAGTTTAACCCTTGCCACCAATTTCGCCTGAATCGGCACCAGCAGACTTCTTTTCGCATTATGAATCGTTATTCACCTTGAAAGAACGCCATTTTCAGTTCATATTAAAGATGAAGGAAATGCTCCACGATCACAGACATATTCTACATAAACCACATTCCAAAACGTATTTCAACAGAGAAAAAAGCACTACGGATGATAACTGCATAACTACCATATAACTACCATAAAGATGATGCATACAATATATAATTAACATTACTGGAGAAGCTCGGCCATTTTTGGAAAAAAATCGTTTGAGTACGAAATGGGAGTAATAGTGTATGGTTGAACGATGTCACGAAGAGTAAATATAGAAATAGATGTTGCGTGTGCTAAGCCGGTATCATAAGTTTTCATGAAATGACTGATTCAATTAAGCAGCATAAACTTCGTCAAACCAACAACGTTCATTGCAAGAGGAAAACTTGTTATCTATCTCTCATTATCTGAAAACGTAATTTCAATCAGCTTCCGCTGGCATTTTCTGGAAAGCCTTTTGAACTTTTCAGGCCGAAGTTAAGTGTTATATTGGGAAGAATGTAAATCAAGGAGGCTTGGATGTTGGGTCTGCCTTCAAGGTGTAAGTAAGCCGACTCCTCGACGGAATTCCCCTTCACGTGGTCACTCCAAGCTGCGTGATCATCTAAAATGACATTTAAAATGTTGACAAATTTGCTAGCGCTTAAATGAAAGTTCCTCTGCATGATACATATTTGGAAAAATATTTTTATGTACTAAAAAAGAAGTATATTGTGCATTTTCAACCAACTCAAGAAATTTTTCGATGAAGAATATGTTATCATTGGTAGAAAAATCTAGAAGAAAATAACTCATGATATTTCGTTGCATATCGACAGTCAAGTACTTTGTCCAGACATCATGAATTTGAGAGGGTGTTAGAAATTCAAATGCATGATTTTCCTCATAAAGCCACTCTTAGCTAGAATCAGAATATACGGAAGAAAGTATACGCAAGCGCATTAATGTCCATCGAATATTTTCAACCAAAACGTTTTTTTCCGCTTCTGGAATGCAAAGAGAATTTCACAAGCAAAATCACATTTGCAATTTAGACTTTCGACCGATTTAGAATAGCAGGACGATTACGCAAAGTATTATGACGATGAAAGAAAGAATCTGACGTTACCTTGTAGGACAATAGATGCGAAGACCCAAGTTCATCTCATCATTAAAACATATGATTTCCCATGATCTCTTGTCAACTGAAGATATTTTCACGACAGACGTCGAGAGCACTCAATTAAAAATTAAGCGGAACTCCCTTTGTTATTAGAGATTTAATTAGCCAACCATGGTAGAGTTCTTTCTCCATTTCTATCACCATTGATTCGCCTCATCATGAAGAGCCTGACATGGGTTGGTTGCAAAAGCAAACAAAACTGCACCAAGGACTGAATAAAATCAAAAAGTAAACACAGACCGCCCGAGTCGCAAAAAAAGACAGCGCCCTTAATTTCAGAATCATGCACCCAATGGATAATCCAATTTTTTTAATTATAGATCGCATAACAGCGGAAACACGAGCATATGAGCGATATCACGAGCCGCCGTGTGCTGGGCTTAATAAAAATAATAAAACCTGAATTAGCGAGAGAGGAGGCGTACGGAAGCGAGCTCGTCCAATGATTCATTCCGCAGACAGCTTTCCGCTTGCCTCTCCGATCCGTTGCCCCTCCCACTCGGGTTTTAGCGTCTGCTCGTGAAGTTCACCGCATCGGAACCTGGTCTGCTCGTGACACGAGAGCAGCCCTCTGTTCTTTTGTCGAGCGGCAATAAAACGAAAATGGAAGAGGTTCCCGATAGCGTTGCGGTGGTGACCCACACTCCCCTCATATCGCTTTAACAGCTATTGCACGCATAATAAAGTCCCACTCAGAATCAAAAATAATTACTCCGCATGAGACGTGGGGATAGGCAGGGTGCACAACTTGCTTTAAATGCGTAAGAACTCACAAGTACGTGATTTACTGTTATCTCATGTGAATGTTCGACACAAAACATGCGTAGTACCTTTTATTTCTATGAAATGCTCGGATAAATAGGTCAACTAATTAATAAGTTTCTGCTACTTGAGTATTTCATAAACAAGTATGGAAAAAGGCCATAAAGAGGGTCGACGAAATAATCCTTTATTTAGTGGAGTAATGCTATACAATTTTCCAAGCTCTTTAAATTCAGAATAAAAAATTAATTTACCTTGGTGGAAGTTTGCACTCGATTTTATCGAATAGTATCAGACGAATAGTGGCACCGCCATCTTTATGGAAGTAATATATTTAAAAATAAACAAAATTTCGTCCGGGGAACGTGCGAGGTTCTGATGTGAACAGTGATGAGTTCAGTACACCAGAAGTGGGATCATTACGCGCCGCACACAAAGATGGAAGCTTTTACAATACTTCGTATATGTAAATGCACGAGTGCTGCCCAAAATGTAATGCACCACATTTTATTCTTAAAAGCTATTTATTCTACAAAAATGATTTATACACATGTGAAAGACTGATGTTAAATCTACTCACTCTTTTTTCCATATTTTTTTCTCTCTTTCAAGTTCTATTGCCCTCCTCCTGTGTTTCACTTGGTTGTGCATACCCTGTCGGTACCACTGCCCGCTCTGGCAGTGGGACCAGGTTTTCACTGCACTGAAAAAATCTTCGTCGTACAAAGTATTAGGGTGGAAAAGTATTTTTTTGTCATTTTTCAAAAATAGCTTGTAAAAGAAAAGAAACTTATATTCTTCCACGCCTTTAGTTTGTGTCAGACTGGTATATGTGAGCCTAATCTTCCAGACTGTCCTCTACAGATTCAGCTAAATTAGTCAGATCACTCAGATATGAGACAAGGTAGATCGTTATAACCTGATACGGCTTTGCGACCAATGTAGATGTCTCTCGATGATCGTTTTGACGAACTGATTTCTGTTATTAAGGACTATGAAAAAATTTGAAGCATTTTTTTAACAATCCTTGTAGATCAAACAATGGGAAATACTATTTAGAATACCGTTCAAGTCAAATGAGAATTCCATCTGATTTAACCCTAATGTACACAGCTGAGTCCTGAGTGCTCACACTGTCATATTTTTGCTTTTAACTTTAGTAATAATTAAAATTTTCATCTGAGCCTAAGAATCCCCATTACTGAACTCCTTTCAAAGTAATATAACCACTGACAATTTTTTTTTCATTTTATATAGGTAAAAAAAATGGCGTCAAAGTACATGTGCTCAGCCGACACACCCGGTTACCTGGGTGCCCACTGCCTGAAAGATGTAGTTGATACCGGGAAATTGATTAGTAACATAATTAAATGGATTTTGGAGATCTCAGAGATAATCAAATAAATAGCTAAAACAATTTTATGGCAAATTGGTTCGTACTACATAACGGTCTAAACAGGTTAAAACGCTCTGTTTGCGAATTGCGTGGCCTAATTTCTGTCTCTCTCAATGGAAGCAGTAAAAGGCTTGGGGACTTTAACGTGCTTACATACTATCTATTGAAATTTATTTAGTTAGTATATTGCTTTGGAATTATTCTGTTTACATGCTGACTCAGAAATAAAGAAAAACTAGAAATGGACACCTGGGTACCCTGGGTGTGTAACAACATGGTAATAGTTGGGTGTGCACTTAGGGGTTAAACGCTATTAAGTTTTAGTTTGATCCTATGCGTATGACTGCGTCCGCTATCCACATTATTTAGTATTCTGCTATCCAATTGAGATGTAGTAGGACTGTGCTACCCTAACTTTTGGGTTGTCTTCTCTCCTACCCTCATTAATGAGCTGCTTTTCATCAGGTATCCATGAAGTTTCCCATGACCTCCGTCATTCCTCATATCGTTCAAAATTACAACGCTCCTCCATCCTCCTTCCACGTTCTCCTTTATATTACCCTACCAAAATATCCCCGATATATTTTTGTGATTGTCACCATCGTCGCGTTGCTTGAATTGGAAATAAAGGCTCTCCAAATCATGCTACAGTGGTAACTGATCACTTCCCAACTTTAAAAAAAAAAACTTAATATTTGAAGATAGATCAAGAAGAAGTTTGAAGATAGAATATTCTTACAAGAGTGCAACCGTTTACACTAGGTTTTGACGGGGACTATTTCACCTCGATAAACCTTTCTAATAACTTTCTCATCCTATCCCCTAACAATATTTTCTTCATTTCGAAATAATACCTATCTCTCCACATCCCATGAATTTAGCCTATTTCATTTCCCCTTATTCCCATTTTACGTGACAATATTCCTCCGACTTCCACTGCCTCCAGTATTCCTTATTACACTAGAAAACTGAAATTCACCCGGCTATTGTCCAATTTTATACTTATACCCATAATCGATCAATGAATGATAATGAAGGGTAGTTTAAAAACTGTTCATCGACTGTGCAACGAGTGAGATGTATCCGTGACGGTGCGAAGAAAATAACTCAGTTGTAATTTCCACGCTCTACTTGCATGATTTATATGGGACATACCCATGTTCTACATGGGGCACGAAATTGTACGATTCAAAACTCCAGGTTTTTCTCAATCTGACGTACAATAATTATCGAATTTCAGCCGAGGCTATTTTTTCATCTCCCATTCATGCACGCGTTCTTGAATTTCATCGCTTTACAATACTCAATTTGAAATACACGTTCGTACACACATCACACTGCAATAATTTGCCCTGTGTAAAACGGGCTTAATACAAACTGACCATGTTTGATACACTATGTGTCATCACTAAGGCCTCAATGTCATAAGGATTGTCATAATATCCAATTCGAGGTCGGTTTCTATAAGAAAGAATGTGGAAATTATGAATGAGTTATTTTATTCGCGGAATTATGGATACAGAATATTTCCACTAAGTAATGCCTAAAAGCTTTCATATGAGTGAAGTATTGCTACGAATAGCGCACGCCACAACTCCCAAGCAGCGCTATTCGCAATTATTAGTGCACGAGTTGTTGGCACTTTTTATTACATGTGAGTAAGATATTATAAGTAAACGAATATATATTTATTTTTATATTTATATTAGATTACTGAAAACGAAAGGATGCCCATAATCAATCTGATATTACCTGATTATGATTACAGCGTGTGATGGCGAGATTTCGTATAACTTTTTGTTCAAGACTAATATCTTTTGAGAAAAAACGCTCTTAGTGACGATGTATAAGCATATAATAAAAAACTGAAACACGTACAACACATAGAAATACGATAAAAGGACATAAACACATTTTTGGGACGTATCGATGAAAAGGTCGTCATTATATGTAGATGCATACACATATGCAAATGTTGCTCATTTATTTAGAGAAGCTGTAAAATGCAGTCATTAAAATCCGTGAAAAATTGGTAGTTTTTTCAATGAAAAGATAATTTTGAAAAACTCCAACGGAAAAATCCACACTATTGGCTTTATACCAGCAAGTATGATAGAAAAATCTAAGCTGAGCTTATGAGTCATGAAATGTCTAAAATATGACTGTACTGGATTCGAAAGGATACTTGTCACTCACTACCTGAATGTGATGAGAGCATATGATGACGAAATTTCGCATAACTTGGAGATGAAGCGTAATCTTCTCCAACGGTTATGCATAGCATTCCCCATGATAAAACTACAGACTGTACTTGAACATTTTTATCATTCAATTGCTCGTCAATCTGTTCAAGGTTTAACACGTTCTCCGTTCTCATATTTAAATTGTGATGGTCACCCAATACTGCGCCGTAAAAGAGATTCATATTCTCTAAATTTGATCAATATTTCATGTCCAACATATATGACCTGACCTCGAGAAAAGTTAATAAAATCCATGGAATACTAGAGTTCATATAACTCAATATAACTCAAAGGGTACCTTGAAAGATGGATTCATTTGTGAAAAAAACACAACGGATAACAAAGTGAAATCCTTGACGAAAAAATCCAATGGAAGAAAACTCCCAAGCATTAGGTGGAAGATAGAAACCTGAGACAACCCTCAGTATGGTCATTCTAAAAAGAATAATGCATGAAATATAGATCACAAAAAAACGTTAATTTACACAATTGTAAAATTGGAAATAATAATAAATACATAGATAATATTATTGATATACTAATAAATCATCACATGATGTAACAGTTGAATCGAGTACTACCATAAACTGAAATATTTACAAATACATGAAATATTTCATGAACTGCGACCACAGTATTTGGTATGGTTACGCGTCAGTTTGACAATAAAAGATCATGTATTCAACTGCCTCCTAAGGAATGAAAAATGTAGCTTGTTTCAGGACTAAGGTTTTTGGTCGCATGGCGCGATATGATCTCGTTACTTTGAGCGTCTAAAGCAAAAACTATCTACGAAGTGGGATTGTGGTTAACTATGAAAAGCCTTTAAACCCTTTAATGATAGTTCAGGTAATTTGAATGATGCAAATGTCATAAAATTTTAGTTTCTTATCTTCTCATCATGAGCGTTGCACGAAAATTGCCACAAAACCAATTCACCAGGGCCTGGGATAGAACGGTTGACCTCCTTTGGTTTGCCATTTAAATAAGGAAGTAGCGATCCGAACATTGCCCTGCCAAAGGCAAAAGTCGTTTGCCTGATATTGAATAAAACTTGAA
Organism: Ceriagrion tenellum; assembly: GCA_963169105.1. NCBI lineage: Eukaryota > Metazoa > Arthropoda > Insecta > Odonata > Coenagrionidae > Ceriagrion > Ceriagrion tenellum. The sequence continues at coordinate 133,267,154 of OY720637.1, forward strand.
CGATGTATTTTTCACACTTTATTTGGAGTACCAAAACCCTACCGGTTTCGACACTCTCGTGTCATTTTGAAAATTACACGGTAGGGGTTTGGTATTCCAAATAAATTGTGAAAAATGCATCGTTCAAGTTTTATTTAATATGTCACTTTTTCACAAAGTATCGCCTGACTCGATCCAACTTATCGTTTGTTCGATTCATGTTTTCATTGGGCATTTCTCTGGAGGCAATATTTGCATATTTCTCTGCCGTAATTAGGGAAGATGAAATTCTTCTAACTACACGCAATACGTAGGACTCATAAAATAAGGCAAACGGCAGTCGTCAATTCTTCCAAAGTGAATGATTTTTCTCTCGGATGATTCCTGTGTTCTCATATCTTCAACCATTGTTGCCATAAATGTCATTTGGTCTATGCCGTGGGATTCACCCGAATATTTTCCTCGATTATATTATTCCATAAAATAGAGAAAGTCTTATTGCGATCCATAAGGCATTTTTATTTCCACTCATTTGAACTCTTCCCCATTTCTGATTTCATTGTAGTGACAAGAATACTGCTGAGTATACGCATTCATTTATACCAAAAATTTCCAGATAATAAGAACGTACAGGAAAACTCGACAAGGACGACAAATGTGAGCCCCTGGAATTTTTATGAGGGGCTTTGGAGAAACTGCAGCGTAGGGGAGTAAGGTCAGAGTTGATTAGAATTCCTGACAAACCATTAAAAGTGAGCACAGGACTAATATGACATCCTTAAATGACAGTGAATTGCAATCATTCCGTCATTTCTTTTCACGACAAAAAGGGCAGACACGGTTCTATTATTATTTCCATCCCTTCCCTCACACGGGACGAGAGCAATGTAGCAGCAGGTGTTTCTGGGTGGAAATCCCCTCAGGCACATTCCCGGAAAAGCCAGCTCAGGTGGCGGCGGGGTAAAGTCCTCGCCAGCCTCTGGGCGGGTTTCTCACCACCAAGGATATGGATATCTGTCAAGTTCTGTTGGTCCGGTCCCTGGAAAACCTGATGACAGATTTAGTAGCCTATTAGGATTCCAGGGACATACGGGCCAACAGAATCGTCCGGCAATAAAAAAAATATCCTTCATTTCTCGTTCCCGAATTCCGGGAAAAATTGGTCGGGGAATACGGTCGGAGAATCTTTGGAGTCGCTCGACCGGATTGGCTGGTTTGAGTATGAAGCAGAGCATTTGAGAACTTATTGCACTATAAATGAGCTGGCAATTGCATTGTAGCGTATAGGAGTATCTGCCAAGGTCGTTCAAAATCGATTGTAATCTTCTTTCGATACACGTCTTCGCAACGTAAACAGATCCGCCATTAATGTTTCCATTTTGCTGTATTCTTCACGAACATAGCACAGCTTGCTCACCTTTTTTGTTAATTTGGCAGTGCAATTGCATTTTAAAATGACGACTCGTTCCGATTATTAGCAGATTTCCTCGGGTGTACTATCGCATTAAATGATCAGTGAGGTCACTAATGGCGGCCGTTTGGTGGAAATGGTTTTGAACACTCATGTCGATGGAGCGACGGATATATCGAATCGAACGACCCAAAGTAACAGCTTGACCGCTGTGCCATCTGTAATATGGAAGTGAGAACGAGATATTTTTTTAGTTAATCGGTAAGGGAACAGTTACTTTTCAGGATTGATCCCTTCTTTCTCAAAAAGTGTGCGACAAGTGAGTCATATTATTTTATTACTTTTTTCGCCACCTATTTGCACATCCATACAGCAAGACTTCCATATCCGTTCAATTGCTGTGTTTATCGTAAAAAAAAGTTTGCGTGTAACCCTGGCGCAAATGTACCCTTATTTGAACCCAATAGTTATGACATTGCTCCATTTTAGGAAATGTAAAACATAACAACAAACGGGTTACAAAGGTAGATACAGTTCGCGAAGATCCTATTCATAAGAATTTAGATTTGATTCCAGGTTGTGGCCACAATTTTATTCACCATCACAACTTTTATGCTTTTCATTTCTAGTACTCCTAACATTAGATACACTGTGGACTCCCAGGCACCTTTCGCTACGAGTAGATCAATGCCGATGCCATATCTTCTCCACCCTTTCCCTCCTACTTGTAGAATCCTATCCCAACAACCTACTCTCACAGTGCAAATGGTCACCATTTTAGGGTTCCTCCCCAAATAACCCTCTTAGCCAATCAAATGCCGTTCATCTAAGTGGAAGGAGCGTTGTTAGCATAAATAAAAAAGTTACACAAATCATGAAATTTCTGCCGCTCACCAGAATCATCGGACTAGTAATATGTTTTAGAGTTAAAATTTTAGTTAGGACCGCCAAAGCAAAACTGCGCAAGCCCTACCCACTGATCAAGTGCTTCGTGGATTCAGCACTCCCACCTTACATACTCTTAAAACCATAACTAATCACAGCCTATTAAATAAAAATAATGATACAAAGAAAACTTGCTCGATGTTTACGTTTTATATTTCAGAAGGTACCCAATATAATGGAATTGGGTCACCCTATTTGCAGACGACCAATGTCCAACATTTTACCTTAACTTCCGTTATACAGATTGAAGAGGGAGCATCGAACCATATTTAATCCTTAAGCTGACATCTCCTTCAAGTGAAAAAAAGCTCAGGTTAAAAAAAATTATTTACGATAGCCAAGTTCACGCTCAGTTCACGTAAATAATTAAAAAAATGAGGAGGAATTCTAATTTTATACAACAGAGTCATAAAGGAAAACACTCATGCTCTGCCCGCGAATGTCTAATTAACCCTGATGACGTTGGATGTTCGATACTTTGGAATGTTTACTTCGAAACGTCGGAAAACAATACAGAAATGGATCCGGGGGATAGGCAGACTTTACTAGAGAGAAATTTGTGGAATCCAGAATTTTGTGGAATCCAGGGACGGTAATTTTTTAAATAACTATACTATTTATGCTTCAGGAAAATATCGATTAAAAATTATGAACGAATGACAAATGAATAGCATTCATCCATATTTTCCGATTACCTACACTTACATTTCTATATTGTTCATACATATGAATTTATGTTTGGCTTGAAAAGCATATCTGTGCTACATCTGAAACCAACCACTTTTTGACCTCGAAAAAAATAACACAGCTTATGAAACAATGGGAAAAATATATTTTCATGATATTATCAATCAATATTGTCTAAATAAAACTATTTGACAAAAAATTTTTAAAAGAAAGCATACTCTTGGTAACTCTGCGTATTTACTCAATACATTTCTAATGAGAATTAATTCATCGATTCTTCCACGGATTTCATTTTTCCCCCGCTATTGACATAATGAAGCAAACAGGAATTTGCTGAGTAATCTGTGGATCGTGCACGGTGGTCTTAGTTAGCTTGTGATAGCAGCGTAAATTTGCGCGGCCTCAAAATTACGGCGACCTACGGGAAAATTTTCACTAGCGCAGCTGGCCGTCTGGAGTCGTACTTCAACCGCTGGTACTGGTCAATAAGTAATTAGAACTTGAAGGGACGCAGGTGCGTTGTAACCTGTGGGCCTCTCAACAAGCTAAGGGTGACTAAAATTGAGCCGGAGAATATTGCACCGACCGTAAAATTGGATTAAAATGGTAAAATATGAGAAAGATATGAAGTAACCGCCGCAAGCAAATAGGCACATGAAATATAAATAATAACGAAAATGAAAGAGTGCCCCAAAAATTCAAGAGATAATGGCATTTGCGCAAAAATTAACGAATGAAAATGAACAGGAACAAATAAAAATTTTATTATAACCCAAATGTCGAGTTTTACCACGAGTAGTTATGAATAAAGGGGAAAAATGCGCATGTCAATTATTTGACTATTATCCTCGACTGGAACGATAAAAGTGTAGAAGTTCATTACAATCCACTATTGAGGTGATTTAAAAGGAAATATGTAGATGGGAAGAATAGTAAACCTTTGAGAACGCTCATGCAAAAATTCAACGAAAGACATGGCTTAAGTTTTATTCATTACAATCAGAGAAAAAATTCACATATTTTAGCAGTTTAATTAACAAGAAATTGAAATATTTCACAAATTTATTTCATTGCGTATTAATGTTCACTTTAATAATAATTTCATAAAGCCATAAAATGATCGAACAGAATGCAGGCATTGTCCCACTGTTCTCGAAATGTTCCAAACAATATTCCCTCCGCGTGGTCTGAACTGTAGAAAGGTAACTTACGATCTTTTCTCGTTAAATAATCCACATTAAGCAAAAAAAAATTAAATTTATGGGTTCAAAAAATCTGAACGTGAATATCAAACCCGCTTCTTTACCGTAACCTAAGGTCTCTATTGAGAATAATATTCCAATTTTTTACAGTTTTAAAAATCGCCTAAAAACCCGTTTTCTTATTTCTTGGCGTGTTTACCACTCATTTCCTACCAAAGGATAGAGCTTCGCGCTTAGTTTATGCATTTAGTATCACTAAGTTATATTTTTGTCATCGCCATACAAAGAATAACAAGATTTTTTTTAAATGTCATTCAAAAATGGTATTTTTTAAATTTCAAATTAAGTGCAAATGTACTTAGCACTAATTGGGTTTACTAAAGACACACATCATCAAGTTGTAGATGAATTTCAAATGTTATTCGTGAAAAATTGTTGCCTTAAATACTAATTTCATGCATTAGAAGGAACATAAAAACTTTACAATATAGTATGCATTTTGATTCATTCAGATTTTGATCATTTATGCCAACGGCAAAAACACTTGAATTTAGTCAGAAGCTGTAGTATTGTTTTCACGGATCCACAATTGCAGCGAATTTGCAACCAAATTCACTAATATAAAGATAAATAGAACCGAAAGTGATACGCGGTCGAGAATCATCTCTTAGCTATCGTTCCATTGATAATGGGAAAAATAACATTTTACGCCTTCGATTTAAGTAATAATAAGCTCTTCAAAGGAATTAAATAGTAACAGCATGCCTTCCCACAATGGTTAGAACACTCAAAGTTATGGGTAGTAAAAAATCACCTAAAATGAGCCCATCGCAGCGAGTATATATCGATTTTATATAGAAAGGAATATTTCAAAGCGCAGTTAATCATGACGTAAAGGCATCACCTGCCATAATATATGCTAAAATGTCAATAGCAGTATTACTTGATTATGAAAGTCATGTTGTTGTTTTAGAAAAGACATCAGTTTTAATCGAAAGCTTTTACCCATGAATTACAAATTTTGCAGTAAAAACTGTACTTAAAAATGTTTACATGACGGAGAATCGTATAAATTACGTCTGCAACCTTCAACATGGTACAATTCATCATTTCGTAAAATTATATTATCAATACAGCTAGGACAAGAATACTGACAACTTCTGGGAAGAGATTTCGAGGACAGGTGTTTTAATTAATTCCGAATTGGATACTACCATCCTCATTTATTGCATAGAAATTTGGAAGCTAAGAAACAGCATTACACATTTAGGTCTTAATTTAATAATTTGACAATCACCATTAAAACTAGGGTGATTTTAGTATGCTAGTACAAATAATTTCTCTGAAGGTTAATGACCAATATGATAAGTACACATGATTCGCAAGCTTCCAGCATTGATTCCAAATAAGAGAGCAAATACTGTCACCGTAGCCAGCCTAATGGATTAAAAAAATCGAGCTAACCCATCCACACAGGGCTCGATCGATCGTGGATGCCCCGTCTGTGACATTTGTTAGCCGATTGATTTATGCTCAAGAGGCGTAATGACTTCATCCCCAGAAGTATATACGGATGTGTGTACAAACCAGAACCAATCACCACCAATGGTATAAAACGGGGCGAATAAATCAGCATCCATCAAGCATAAATCAAATCCCTCCCTCACGACAAAATGCCAGGGAAATTAATATTTTGTTTCTCAACAACGACTTCATCCGCAGGGTTTTGATATACAAACCAGATTCACGCCCGTTTCGTTCACTATTCAGTGAATATTCTTCATTCAATAGCGATGTTAGGGAGAAAGACTCCATGCACAAAAGTATTACAGAGACAAATATTGCTGTCTTACAGGTGTTTTCAGAGTATAACATATAAAAGCCAAATTTTCCATTGACTAAATTGTTAGATTGTGGTGATTGGATAAAAAGTGATTGGAGCCGTAATCGTAAGTCTTTAATTGAACATTTTAATAACTTTTCATGTACGTTGAAAAAAATCTTGGACCACATCTTCCATGCGGTCATCAGTTTTTGCGGAGGGAAATCACTATTCTTTTAGTACTACGAATGATGCAAAAGTATTTTTGCCTTAGTGAAAGCAATGCGCTGACTCGGGTGTATGGTACGGAATACGAAATCTGGAATCACTTGTCATTACGCGCTTTAACTCGGCATAATACCTGGTATTTGTAAATAACCATTTAAATCACTAGCTTTTCATTATTTTGCGTTTTCGGATTAAATCTGTTCGTATATTAAGAAATTTTTACGAGATGTAAGCCCAGAGTTATAAGGCCACGTGCTAAAATAAAAATAAATTGCCAATATATCAAATTCGAAATATGCATTTTTTTTCACTTTTATCAACATATATTACTCAAGTATGTATTCGCAAAGTATTATACATATCGGTAAACAATATCGCTTCAGGCACTTAAATATTGACATCTAACCCATAAATTGAAAAATTCATTTCCATTTAATCACGATTTTAGAAGTCTTGAAACTATAAATTTGTTCAAGGTGCTTGCTTTGTCTCTAATGATAACTTTTAGAAAACTAAAAGTATCTGTTCACTGTATTTTGTGGGTATTTATGGTTCTTACATATTGCATAATTTGTTTTCTCCTTTAATATTTGCTCCTCGCATTGTTTCCAAATGAATACTAAACTGAAACATGAGATCCAGCGCATCACAGTGCTCATACGGCTGTTTCAGTCCTCTGTGTTGCTCTCATCTTTGTCACTAAGCTCGTTTTCTTCACGTCTAATCAACTTCAGCCGTTGGATAGCGTGATCTTCCAAACTAACTGATGGTTAAGGATTTGCGTTCCATATTAGAGTTATAGATCAGCCTACTTAGCCGTTAGCGAGGGGAAACTAATGACTTTTGATTTTCATTCTGTGAAAATGGTGAATAGTCTCCATTCATGCCGTTCGTCATATTTTATTAATTGAGCACACATTGAATCGAGCGTTGCCCTCACACATACGGTCAGCACACTTAACATACCGTCGACACAAATTCAGCCACCGCCCACTCACTCCCTGAATAACTCACGGCCTCAAATTGTGTGCCAGGACCAACCCGTGTAAACTTACGAGGTAAAATAAATCTTTCACTTTCTTTCTCTCTCTTTCCGCCTGCGAAACAATAAACGAATGCATAAATCGCCCTCGGGAACCAGACATGGGAATGACGCATGCCCCCTCTCGAGGGAGAAACGAAAAACAGCAGGAATGCATCCATGGTATGAGTTAGAGCCGTGGGCTTTGAAGCACACTGGGGGAGATTTTCGTTTGATTAAAAGTTTGCTTTATTGCTTAGCCAACTAAAACCGCATTGAAGTCACTGTATACTTCACTATGAAAGTTGTTATCAGTGTTAAATGTAACACCCTCAGCTACAATTTTAAGGTGCTTTGAGCGAGGAACATTTTCATCTATAATTAACGGATTTGGTCTCATTTTTAACAAAAATGACTGACTTTTCTAAAGATACAAACTTATCAGCCTTTTACAGCCCTACATTTTTGAGATACATGCCAAAAATAGAAGCCTTTTTCCATGGAACAAGGTACGCATATAAACTCCAGAGAAATTTTGCTTAAAAATATGGAATTTCAATCACCTAAATCACTTCAGCAATTTACCAGTCAGTATTGTTTGCATGTTTCATTAACTATTTTCTAAAATAAATCAATGACTACAAACATACATACATACATACATACCCATCACACCGTTCCCTTCCGAAGTAGGCACACTCAAAATGTTTCACTCATTAATACATAATTGTACCCCTAGCTCTGCTTCAATAATTTCCTCCATACTGACCTATCCTTGCAGACCTCTTTTACCTCATTTACCCCCATACAATGTTTCATACACGCCCTCCTGTTTTTAAAACTCCTAATATTCCTCCTACTAAGAAATTCCCCAACTACATTCAACCACAACTTTCTCGGCCTACCTCTACCCCTCATACCATTCATTCTACTCTTATATATCTGTTTCGTTATTCGACTCTCATCCATTCTCTCAACATGGCCAAACCAATGAAGCACACTCCTTTCACACGCGTCCATTACTGGAGCATTTAACCCACATTCATTCATGACCCACTCATTCCTGACCCTATCCATCATACTTTTGCCGCAAATACTCCTCATATAACTCATACCCACGGCGTTTGGTCTACTCTTATGTCTATCCTGACATACCCATAGCATATAGCAAAGTGGGAAGAAGTACACATTTGTACACGGCGATTTTCGCTTCCTTAGACAGGCACTCATTCCTTGATATGCTCCACATGCTACCTACCACTTTCCTTCCAGCATTCGCACGTCTCTTTATCTCCTCATCCATTCTTCCATCTTTCTCATACATCTTATCTAAGTACACAAAATCATCCACCTGTTTAATTACTCCACCATTCGCCCTCATCCTACAGTTATTTTCCCCATTCTCCTTATCAAAAACTACTACATTAGTCTTGCACGCATTTACCTTTAATTCCATTCTCTCCGTTGATTCACAAAACTTATCTAGGAGCTTCTGCAATCCCTGTTGACTGTCTGAGATCAAAACAGCATCATCCGCATATAGAAGAACTCGTACAATTACATTTCCAATCAAAACACCGTCGTTTTTACTACATGCGTCTCTAACACATTTATCCATAAATACATTAAACAGCCATGGAGATATTATGCATCCTTGCTTTACACCCCGATTTATCACAAACCAATCACTCAGAACCCCGTTAACTCTTACAGTTGCCTTACTATTGTCATACATCGCCATTATAACATTCAATAACTGCCCATTCTCTCCATAGTATCTCAAAACCTTCCACAACTTCTTTCTATTTACTCTGTCATATGCCTTATCTAAATCGACAAACGCAAAGTTTGCTTTCTTTCGGACAACAGTATGCTGGCTCTCAAGGTAGTTCTTTCAGAAGTGATCCTACCTTGAGCAGAATAGGGAAAGTGGGCCTAGGGTATTACTATGCTTTGGTTTCTCTTGTGGCATACTGGCGAAAATGTTACAAAACTGACCGGTAGAGCACCATAACCGTTATCAGGGAAAGCCGCACGTGGTGCGGGTACTGCGAAGCCTGGTAACCTTGCATACTCTATTACAACTTACTGCTAAACGTCAAATCAATGACTAATTACTGTAATTTACGCTGAATAGTATTAAAAACCTTTCCTTGGAAATCGTTGTAAATGAAAGTTGTTAAATAAATTGGACAACCTTAAAAGCACTTCATTCGACTTAAAAAACACCTTTATTCATTATGGATGAGTTCCACCAAGTAACGCCAGAGACAGTTTCCTTTAGATAATTTAAGGACTTACATGGATACTCACTACACAAAGCAATGAAGCGTATTTTTTGCCATTGGAAAATCTTTTCCAGTGATTTTAAAGCCTTAAACCCACCCTACCCATTGGCACTCGGAAAAGCTCGTTCTCATTTCTCCCGCGAGAGGTGGTATGCGTCACTCCCATGTTTGATTCCCCGAGACGATTTATGCATGCTTTGCATCTTCTTGAGAAGTAGACGTTTAACACATATTTGACCAAATTTATAGCTATGGTGTGACTATTTGTGTCAATTTTTATATTACTTTAAGGCTCATAATTTTATTTTGATTGCTACCCCAAAGATTTCCATCTGTAACATGGCGTTTAAACAGATTAAGGAAAATCAACTAACCATTTCCGACAAAAATCATTAATTCATTGCCTCAGACATTATTTCAGTCCATTGCTTCAGTTTTCCAGATAGGCAATGTCAATTGAGGAAACTAATTTGGGCTATTCTGATAAGAATGTCCAATTCATTACTTACAAACGTCCTTTCCTTACGTCCCTGTCTCACAACTCCATTGCTCGAATCTTCAGCGTTCACCCATTGCATCGCACACGTTCTCTTGTTTTCATGACTAAGGGTCACCATATTCAACCCTTGAATTTTCCACCCATTCCTCCCGCATCATTTACTTCCCCATTGAAAATCTTTGTCATGATTTTGCAATCATCCGTTCTCTCCCCACATCCTAAGCAACGAAACTCACTCTGCTACAAAGCAGGTTTCCGCGGAATTTAAAAGGATTCATCTTCAGATGTCCATCACGAGCTTCTATTTCTGGACGATGTTTTGTCAGCTATCCTGTTGATTCTACACATCCTCGACACACGGGTTCGGGGTCTGTTAACTCTGATTAACGGCATTGTACCGTCTATAAATGAGTAGACACGGAGAAAATACTGCAAAACTATGTTGTAGCTCATTCTGTTTTTAGCATTCTAATCCTCTTAAGAATTTATTTGTCATCAAACTCCAAACATCCAAATGATATTGTAGTATCCATGAACGGAAAAGAGATTAAAACACCTATAACATATTCGAATTTGTTCCTCAACCACGAGTCACAAGTGGGAAGGGGGGCAACTCACGAGCGAGGGTGTTCGTTTGGGATGTTGGTTGCGGAGGGACGGGGTGAGGTAAGGGACGGCCGGGAAAGAGAGGCCGGAGAAGGAGGGGGGCAGGGGGTGAGAGAGGCTCGACTTGGTTCGATAATTTCGGGAGCCGTGCGCGGGCAAAGGCTCACGCAACGAGAGCGCGCGCAAGTGGCTCGAAGAATAAAAGGTGTCTCGCAGCCTCACACCGGCCTCGGGATTTACAACTTCCCATTCCTCGATGGAAAAGCTCAAGATTAGAACATCACCAGAAAAAAACCAAACCCCGGTCACAACCCGTTGGTAATTTCAAATGAGAAAAAATTGAGTGATTTTCGCATTAATTTTTGCTATTGCGTGGACATTCGGCGAACAAAGAGTAGTTTCACAGCTTTCAGAAACATTAGGTTGAGAGTATCTAAAGACTTGGGAGGCTACATGCTAGGTATAATTTGTTTGATCACGTTTGTTTCAGTGTGACACAATAAATATCATATTGACGCCGCACTACATATTTAGGTCAGACTTTGCGTCAAAATATAGGATACACATTGCCGAATACCTATCACAACAATTCCTTCTTTTCACGCACAATGAGAGACCATAATAGAAACTGAGCTCCACTAAAAGTACTCTCAAAAAACACTTCATCTTTTGACCTCCTTGTAACCATCTCCTTCGTACCTTTAACGGCTGGTGTCCCCACACACCCTACCACACGTCAATGCGGCGGCTCGCAGAGTAGTAGATGTAGACATAGATGACAGGTCGCGGTCGATTAGGCTCAAGTCTTAGTTTTTCCGCGATGGTTCTGCGATCATGGATGTTCAACATATGGCTAATGAAGTACCAAGCGTAGCTAAGTTATAATCCAGATGTAATTCAAATAGAGATCAGGTGGAGGAAAAAAAGAACTAATACGACGTAAAATTTCCAAGTTCATCTCTGCCTTAGTGGAGGACGTCGAAGAGTCCAAGTTCAAATGATGCCAGCATCCGAAGCTAATGCGCCATTGTTTTTATTGCAGGTATTTCACGGGCGCTAGCATTAGATATAAATTCCATCATTTCCTCTTAACATTACGGCAACTGTTGTAACGAGAATCTACTTCTCCTCTCCATCAACACGTCTCAGATTTCCTTACACCATTTCATTTTTCAGGTGAGACTACGAATCCCATCCGCGAAACCTGTTCTCTTTCTCCCTTTTCTTCGCTTAACTTATATTACCCCCTCAATAATGTATACACTCTTCCACATAAAATATTAGAAATCATATCAAATAAAATGTCGTAACATACTTCAAATCTCGGATATGCTTTTAAATGTCTTGTTTAAAGTACTGTGCTAACCGGAATTTAAATTCTTGTGAGAGTTTAATGCGATGCGTTATCAAGAAAAAGTTTCCGCGAATGGTGTTCAACTTCGTGAAAGCTGAGTTCGGCGAATTATTTACAATTTGTAGTAAATTTTGCATTTCTTAGATGAAGAAACATTTACATTTTTCTTCAAGCCAAAATGGCCAATATACAAAAATCTAACGTTTGAGTAGTAGTAAGCAGTAGAAGCAAGTAGCGTTCAAATAAAATATTTGGAAAGTGTAAAAAGTCATATTATTAGCGCCGGTGAAACTTACATTTTTGCAAATGATTTATGATATCGTGTTGCACTTTCAATTTCACGTGTTTGGAATAAGAAATATCAAGTTGCTAAATACAAGCACGTGACCACATAACATCGATTGCAAAAACCACCTAAGGTTTCTTGCGGATAATAAAAATGGCAATTAAAGGCACCAAAACACAATTCTATTTTCATTTGAAAATGAGTTCGTCAGAATTGGATGTTTGAAAGATGAGAGCGTTAACTGATGGCGCAAAGTAGTTAAGCCTGGTATATTTTTTATTTAATCATGCTTTTTTGTGATTCAATCATTCATATTTTATTTAATCATTTATCTTTTGGTTAATCTTTTATATTTTCTTCAATAGTATTTATTTTATTTAATCATATCTAATTTTATTATTTTTAGTAACATTTATTAAGTCGTAAAATAAAAACTACCTCACCAGTCTGAATTAATTCCAATGGCTTTCACATTATGAGCAACAATTTTCCTGGGCTCAAACTCTTCAACTTAGCGATCTTTTCATTTGATCAGGCCTTGTCCAGTGAATTCCTCGTATCTCAAGTACAAAATAGACGTCAACTTATCAAAATATTGGAGCTATTTTATGATAAATTTTTCATACACTCATATTTTTTATGAGCATAGAATATATAAGAAATAGAGCTACGTTACATTTTTAAATAATAACTTTACGGATCCGCAAACTCAAAGGTCATTAGACCAAACTAAGTCCGAGATACAATCCATTTTATCAACTGTGGAAGTGAGTCCGCCAGTCAGTATCTAGGTTTATGATGTCAATGACCTCTGAAAATTTAAGCGATATTTAGACATACTTCATGAAACCTCGAGCAGGATTGAGTCGCATTGAACGTCCTACGATATACAAGAAATAGCTCATTCTCATTGACGGGAGCAAGGTAGGTGTCCTTCCCTAGGGAGCCTGACTCTGTAAATCTTAACTTAGCGGAATAAATGAAATACAACTTGAATATCAATGAAAATAAAATCAAAATAATAAGTAAAACGTTTTATTGCATGGATATTCATTCCAATATCTATTTCTATTTTATGACCCCTTTAAAGGATTACTCAAATTGCGTGCACTTGGAGTTTATGAGAGTTCTGTTTCAAAAGGTAGGTTTGTGCTAACCTCGATAAGCACGACAAAAAGTACTCTTTGATAATGCTCTTAACAAAAATCTGCTGACAAATGAAATTAAAATACTTTGCCACCTGAAAAGAAAATTTGGATGAGTTTTCAGGATTAGTTTCTTTACACAAAGGTTACATTTCCAAAGTTTTATAGAAGGGGATCAGCTCCTTGGCCAGCTGATCGCGGCTAAGTAATAGCTTCTATTAGCAACCGAATGAAAAAAGCCAGTAATTTAATCAAAAATTATTCACGTATGTTTTCGTCATATGAATGCCAGAACAGACATTTTCTCCGGTAAATAAAAAATTACAGCTCGTGGTTTTAATCTTAGCCCATAACTAATTAGTCTGAACTTTACTACTTTTTAACCTCTGAAAGTTCACCATCTCCTGTGTCAAGCCATATCTTTTAATTAACCTCTAGCAAGCAGACACCAACTTCAACTCTGCTCCTCCATTACTCTTCTAGGGAGGAGAAGTTTGCACTGGGGTGGCTTCCAATACACGGAAGCATATATTAAGTCCCTAGGCATGTATTTGGCTCACCCTTATCTTGGCACACCCTTATGCAGGAATGCATGTAAAATGGTTAAAAGCGAATTAAAAAACCTGAAGTATATTATAGTCACCGACCTTTATATTTAATTATAACAGTCCGTCCTATAAAAATGGCACCAAAAACACAGCTATTTCTGGAACAAATTCAACTCAATGCAGTGTCAGAGGGTGAAAATTTAAGGAGTTTTCTTAGGAGGAGAAGGTGAAGAACTTATTAGTTAACGTGAACTAAAAACACTCAAAAAGAGCGTAGAAGAATAAGTAGTTTCATGCGATCAGTGGCTTTCGCTCGGAAGTTAAGCTAATGTCTGGTATGATTACCCAAATAATATGATGGAGATAAGAGAATCTTACACCTTTTCCCCAGCAAAAGTAGCAGAGCTACATGTCGCGCAATATTCACCCCGCTTAAACCTCTTTATATCTTCCAAGTTACCCACGTGTAATGTCATTTTTTCGTGAAGTTTCTGCGGATAAAATGTCTTTTGAGGTCACAGTCCAATTTCCACACTACACCGTTGATGCCTTTCTCAGCAAAGCCTATATAAAGTGAGTACCACAGCCAATGAGATAATTTTAAGACTACTAGGCTAATATCGGCCTTTTTACTACTCCTTTATTTCTTCATTGTTCCATATGCCTTACATTTTACGGTGATACGCGCTTCAACCTCCATAAAACATAGAGTATAACTTCATAAACACCGAAAAAAAATTTACGGTGTAGCTCTCATACCAGACGTTCACTATAGGTTACTGAGCAAACTTTACTGCAAAGGTAAAAACGACATTTCTAGACTACATCTGTGCATATCCTGGTATTCTTCAGATCAGTGGTTTAAAAAGTCCCATATGTGATATATTTATCCAAAAAACTATTAGAATTTTTAGACATTTCAAGACTCAGCCGCAAGCATGCCTAGGAAATCTGTGATGAAAGCAAAGTAAGATGTTTTATACCACCCAACAAATGCATGCCTTTTTGTGCCTGCTTCTTTTGCCGAAGTGTCCCCCTGGCGATCAGGTGACATACAACTCAGAAACAGGTACTTCGGAATCGAAGATATCATGCACACAGCAAATCCCTGGAGAATTTGCACTACAACTTCCTCATTCAGATCATCAGTGCTACGGTGGGATTGTGCCATTCCGGAAATAAAAGAATGAGCTAAATTCACAGAAAAAATTGGCCTGCTCTTGGATGCGAACCAAGAATCTAAAAATCCGTTACTATCAATTCAAACGAAGAAACAGTTCAGGCGTTCTCTTTCGCATGTTTGGTACACCCGACAATATCCTGTTTCTTTAAAACTTTTCGGAAATTCCATGTGGTAAAGGTCGCCATGGTGACTGAATTGGTATTAACACTTGGCGCTAATACGAGATATTTGTGTCCGAATTTCATTTCACGTAAACAAACGCTTCAGGGTGGATTACATTCCAGGTCACAAAAAGATGCCCTATTGACCGAATCATCATCAGTATGTACCAATCTGAAGATTGGTTGGCTGTGACATCCACCCAATCTTCCTCTTGGCAAGAAGTATCCTGGCTAAATATCTTGATTTTAACATTCCTAACGTTCCTCGTGGCTTTCTCTATACACACTATCCTCAGCGTCATTTTATTATTCACTTTTATGTATTCTTCCTTTATTTTATCAATGCGATTTCTGTTGCATAATGTGTTGAATAAATTTGCTAGTTCCTTGCCTCCAACAATTTTGGTTATTCTTCCCCTTGGCAAGTTCACTCATGGTTGACCTCCATATGTCTGTCACTCCCTTGGTTTTGTCATACTCTCCTCCAAACTTAACTGTGTCATCATCGTACGCATAACTTTTTCATCCTTGTCCTCACTCCTCTCCCATCAATCATTCCATTATCATCTTTGCCTGAGTTGTTAAAATTCTTTCATCTCCATCTCTTTGTGGCAATGACGATGCTCTTTGACTACTGTGCAATTTTCCTGCCTTTTTTCAGCCTCCATATTTTCCCCTATGCCCACACGCGCTATAATTATCCCCTTCAACTCGGCTTAAACGCTGCGCCCTTTGCAATGATTATCGACGTGACGGGCATTCGCGGCATGTTTATGTCTTCGTGCCTCTTTTATCACCCGCCCACGCCAAGACCTCGAGCGCGCTGAAAAATGTACTCACCGAAATAAACGGCTGCTCGCAGGAAAACTCTAATTTTTCAAGGGCTGCGAGTGAGTTTCATAACGCGTGGATAGCTGTACCAGGGGCGCCCACCGCCCACATAGCAGAGCGAACGAGCAAGGGGCGCTAGCGCCCGCCCGGCCCTTAACCCCTCATATTCAATTTACACAGCACGCCGGCACAGGCGCTGGCCCCGTGCTTAATTCATAAATTTCACTCCGCGGGACTCGTTCGTCATGTGCCCCCTTATACCTAACCCACCTCTTTCCTACCCTCCTTCCTCCCTATCCCCCAAGCTTCAACCGCACTTTGGTCTCTATAGTACTCTCTCTCTGATGGCTTCTTACGGCGATTATGCAAGCCTGAGGGATTTCACGTGTTACTTCGTGTAATTAAGGTAGTTTGAGCGATATATAATTTTACTTAGAAATCCATAAATTTGGTCTCATTTTAAATAAAAATATCTCACCCTTCTAATGACATCAAAAATTTAACCCCTTACCGCATTATTTTCGGAGTTATTCGCCAAAATATAACAGCCCATTTACATGGGAAATGGTGCGTGTATGCACTGCAAAGAGACATTATTTACAAAATGAGAAATTTATAACGATTAGATGTCGTAAAAAATTACAGGGTGTCGTTTGTATGTTTTCTTTATTATTTATGAACATTAATCATATTGTCACCGCAATAGGTTCTTGGGTATCACAAAAAAGCTTCCGGTTTGAAGGAGTTTCAAATGCACCGCGCGAAAAAAGAGTCAAGTTAAAGACTTATTTAGATATTTTTATTTGATTACTTACCATTTGTGTCATATAAAAATATATTATTGCACTTTTAATAGTGCAATATTTAATTCATGTATCCTACAGCTGGTGAAATTAAAACGTATAATTCAAATATGGTCTTTATTATGACTAGGCAACTATCTCACTCGGACTACCTTAAGCGTTTGACATCCTACCACTTATAGTTTGCCGAATTTTTTTTACAGAAAAATACTCTCTAAAAAGAAAACCATGGTTAAATATCACCTGCAAATAACTTACGCCGATGACAATATAAAAGCCACATTGGTAACTTAAGGAAGTTAAAATGCGATACAAGAGACACTGTAAGTCATCAAAACGGCTTAGGATATTTTGAGAAGTTAAAGAACCCTGAACAACCATTGGATGAAGTAAATTATCTTAGTCATGTCATTAGTCCTATGTACGAAAAATAATCCATGACATCCAAAGTTCTTTTTTTCCGACGATGAAATTCTTCAATGGAGGCTTCAATTTTCTGACGACTAAATTCTTCAATGAAGGCTACAATTTTCTATTCATACAGCGCGTTCTTCTCGCGTTATTCTCCACTAATATCTCTTTATGGGCCAGGAAACTGAAAAACAGATGCGATTCAAGATATAAGTTAAAATAAGATCCCTCCCAGATTTAATAAATGATTGTCACAAATAAACACGTAGCGTGAATAAGTGCAATGCAGTGAGTAAAAATGAAATAAAATTGGAAATTGAGGCATCCCTCACTAATAGAGGGTTAATGGAAAGAATCTCGTATAATATTGCAAAGGTAAGATTGGGAAAATGTATTGTACAGCGCATCGTAGGGAGCAGATAGGCGTTGTGAGAAAGAGGATGAGAATAGGCTGCAAATTGCTGCGATGTCGGTATAGAGCATGATGAATAAAGTTCGATGGACAGAAGGGAAAACGAGCAAACGAACATTAGGTATGATAAGTGAGGCACGGAAACTGCTGCAGGAGATGAAGTGGAGGCAGAGTTGGTGGTTGGAACTGGTAATGAGAGACGAAGGGTTGCTGAGGGGCGTGACAGAAGGGAGTAATTTGAGTGGATGGGGAAGGAGAAGAAATAGAACATGCTTAATGGATGGGTTGAAGAGCTGTCTTCAGAATGGTGAGGTTATTACAAAAATCTTCTAAGGATTAAATGGCTTTTGGTGGGAAAAGACTGGATTAATTATTCCTCCTCCCATGTAAACCTATCACACCTTCAGAAAAAATTTCACAATCGATTACTTATCACGATCATCACACCTTTCAACACCGGTGGCTTAAAAGGGTAAATTTGTAAACTTTTATATACGATTGGAAGCGATATTAAGTGAAATTCCTATCTGACAGTTCACAAATCACTTTTTACAGCTTGAATTTTCTCATAGATGACTTAGTTTTAAGTTATACTTCCTTTTTGCAAATTGAAAGCACAGAAAATGCAAGAGGTGCGTGAGAAAAATTATTTGAAACTTCCAAGTACCTGGTTAAAATGCTAAGAAATTCCTCAATTATCAATCACTCAATTAAGAAAATGTACATAATATTCGTTTTCCTTCTCTAATAATCCACCCTTTTTTTCACAATGAAGTGTTTTTTTGGCAACTACAAGGGGCCTTTGTAATTTCAGTTTTGCAAATGGGATCAAAATGGATGTTTTTATTTTAGAACACACCTACTGACCAATGTTCTCTAGATACCGGAAGGATATTATTATACAAAGGGCACTATTGCCCACTCTAGTCTGTTTATTCCAGGGAGTATAACATTAAAATGATTCTAATTATGAGGCTGTGTCAATTGACACTTCTTCTATCTATAATTTCCCACCTACACGATTAAGTTTGGAGTTATTAATAACTGTATTGATTATTCAAGCTTTCTGTCTCCTCCTATTGAAGTGACGCCTAAAATATCGATATCATTTCCATAAAGTATGTATCATAAGTTGTACGCGGGGGAGCAATGGTGTTCATCAATGCTTAATTACAAAAGTGTAACTCTCATACTTTATCAAGAGCATTAAACAAGCAGAAACTTTTCATTGGCTTTGCAGTAGAAGCAAGAAACACATAATGAACAGAATAAATCAAGCAAATAAGGCATACAACCGAAGAAGAATCCTCTGACAGCTGCTTCCTCGAGCCAGAGAGTAAGGATGTTTTTACAAGAGCATTTATTCGTAGATTCGGAGCGTTGTCTTATTTGGCGGTGAAGCTCATATAATAACAGCTACAATTCACGGCATCATCATCAGGGTAATTAATTACTGTCCTGATGATGACGGAAGAGTATTCTGTCGAAACGTTGACAGCAGTAAAATATTCATCCGGGGTGAAACCCGAGAGAATTTCGCTAATATTATTCGCCAGGAAAGTACCAAATCATTTGTAACAGCAACAGTCCAAAAGATATTGGAAGCAATGAATACGCAGTGCTACCGAAAATTAAAAAAAAACCATAAATGATTATTTAGAGAAAAATACTGTACATGCAGGGATACTGAGAGGAGTTTGGGATCGGATTCATGTTCGGATCCATGGCAACTGCCATCCAACCGTAAGTTTTAATCGACGTCAACCACAGACCACTCACGCTAACACAACTCTAAGCATTCGTCACAACTTGACATTTTTGCATCAATAAATTCATTCTTAAGCAATCGTACAGGGGGCAAGGACCGGGTAGGAATTTGATATATCCTTTTCATCTACCGGAACCTAATTACCCCTGAGTACCGCACTTTCCCCACATCATGTCCTCGTAAAAACCCTTGACGTGCCTCAGGAAAAGGGGTCCAGCCCTTTTACCCATTTTAGTTCCCAATTTCGTCCGGGACAAGGCCGCCGCCTTCTCCCTAACTCCCTCCCGAGCCATTGCCAGCTCTTCCCTCGGCTTCATCCTTTATCCTCGCCGCTCCCACCACATGATGTCCAAACATTTCCTCCCCATCCCCCCCACCCTCTCCGCCTCCACTAAAGATCCTCCCCGCCCACCGCCCCTCCCGCCCTTTATCCCCCCTACAACACGGAAAACAGCAAGTACAACCTTTCCCCAGCGGTTCCCATCCATCTTACCTCTCCCCTTTCACCGCTTACCCTCGTTACACGACGCCTTCCCCTCCACCTTCAAACCGGCACACTCTTCCTCTCTCAGCGCAACCCACCTGCACGAACAGTGGAGAGAGGCATCGATTGCCCAGAAATATCGATACTTGCGGTCCCAAGGGTCAATGGTTTCCCCATCGGTATTATCTCACCGGTGTTATTCCACATCAAGGTAGTCAGAGCGAGATAATTCCCTAATCATAATAATCAATTCGAATTATACGTTTTAATTTCACCAGCGGTGACAATATGAATTATTTTAAAAATCAGTTGAGAAAACATACTACACGCTGTTAGTTTTTTTATGACATGTAAGTGTTAAAAAAGTGTTAAATATTTTGTGAATAAGGTTTCTCTGCAGTGTATACACGTACCATTTCTCATGTAAAATGGCTGATATTTTTTTTTAATATCTCCCACAGCAATGTGGTAAGGGGTTTAATATTTTGGTGTCATTAGAAGGGTGAGATATTTTTCTTTTAAATGAGACCAAATTCATTGATTTCATGATGAAGTGATATTTCGCTCAAACTATCTTAAATCATAATCTTCACAGATATTATATTACACACACTTGTACCGGATACTGTTTAGGAGAAGATTTTGCACCGAAAAATTACGGCAATACATAAAAACCGGTTTACACCGACTAAATTAGAGAAACTTACGCACGAAATTTGTAATTTGTATTCTGAGTAGAATTTTTTATCAAAGTCTCATCGGTAGTAACACGCCATCGGTGGCCATAGTTGACTCATTCACTGAAATCTTTACTCTTGAAAATGAGATCATGCATAATATATTTCTTGCATTTCAGTGTTCAACTGCAAATTTTCCAAAGAGCCGAAACAAATATTTCCAATGCATAGGCTAAAACCTGAGGATCATGACTAAATGCAGACAAGTTTTTCGTGAACCAACTCTGAATTTTTAATGATTTCACGC
Source organism: Ceriagrion tenellum (assembly GCA_963169105.1). Classification (NCBI taxonomy): domain Eukaryota; kingdom Metazoa; phylum Arthropoda; class Insecta; order Odonata; family Coenagrionidae; genus Ceriagrion; species Ceriagrion tenellum. Next base: position 133,288,212 of record OY720637.1, read on the forward strand.
CAACACAATGTTCCTCAGATTAGCGAGTTTCGTAAGAGATGGATAACGTCGTACTAGATCTATGTCGTCCTTAAATAATAAATAACCAATATTTTCGTTTAATTATGGAAAAAAAGCTGGAGCCAACATAGTACGCATGGTACACACGATTTTACAGTACCTGTTTCTCATGAGATTCTTGATGAAGTATTGAGCTCAAAATTATGAGATACTCAGCAAACTACCTCCAGGATCTGTGACTGGGAATAATTCCGAACAATACATGGATTATTCATCAAATATACCATCATACTCTCCGTATATGTCACTAAAAATCTGCCATGTTACGTTAAGTAATATGAAAGGCTTAACATGCTAAACGGCTTCTCCTAACGACTCTACTCCTACAGGATCCACACTACATAGATCCAAAATTTTACTTTTAACGGCTTCCATGACAATAAATCACCGTGTTTGGATGAAACTTTCCGAAAAAATCACCCTTGTACCACCTTGCTAATTTTGCTAAACCTGCTGGAATGCCAAAGTTGGCAATAACAGTTTCATTGGATTTTCTTAAGAACGCATTACTTTTGAAAATTAATATTTTGGTAAAATGTTTTCCATAGGCCTCAATTTACTTTAGATGAAATTAATAACATAAGATTTACTTTCCACAAATAACAAAATAAGGCAATCAACCTCTCATATGATCATGTAGCAGTGGATTCAAGCAAGCAACGACTAAGCCATTTAATCGCTTACGTTAAAAGTCGCGCGTGTACCAATTTGTCTGCATTTTCCTCAATTGATAAACGAGGGGTATATTAATCCGCGCTAACGGTCTGTATATTCAAAGGATCCTCTTATTGGTCTGCCAGCTAAATTACCCCTAATCCTCTAACTGCACTGACATTCTGTCCAAAACCAAAATTTATGTCGGGCATATTGATAGAGGTTGAACGGTTGGCCTTCAGGGGGAGAAACCAACTGAGGTAATTCCCCCGTTCCTTAGGAAAGGGGAGCATGGCAGGTAAAGGCAGAGGATTGGAGGAAAGGTTTCAAGAGAGTCTTGGCTTTAGCTCACCCTTCATGAAAGGCGCAAAGGGTAGAATATACTATCTTCGTATCCTTAGGATGATGAAGTACAATTTTAGTGGTCGGCATTCATCACTGCTGAGATAAGTTCCCAGAATCTATTAATATAAAGAAATAAATATTTTCTCAATATAAACCTGGCCCTCTATTGTCAAATAAGTATTCCAAAAAACAATAACAAAATTTCATAAATATTAACACGATGTAAGGTATTAACCGTTGACACAAATTTTATGAGCTAATAATAAAGTTTACCCAGTAATGATTCTTACTGATTCTTTTGATATTGGTTAGTTTTGGGGAAAAACTACATTCATAAACTTTGTATGATTTTCGGGTATAAATTTAGTAATGCGGAACTCTTACTTCATAAACCATGACCTGAAACTTGACGTATTCGAAATATTTGGCTCAGAAGGCGTTCACAAATAAGAGGAAATTAATGATGAAGACCTCGAATAAAGAAATAAATAAAGGTCCCACAAAGAGATAAATTTGCATGGTAAGTTGGCATCGTTTTGAAGTCCAAAAAGTGGACAATCGCGGAAATAAGGTGAGAATTAGGTGCTGGGTGCGGGAGAGAATGGAGAAAATGAGCAGAAATGATGCTGAGCCAGGAAAAACTTAACAGGGTGGGTTAGGAGAGGAAACTGCTGCCGGAGATAAGGAAGAGACAAAGAAGATGGTTGAAAGAGGTATTGAAGCGCGATGAGATGACGGAGATCTCGGAAGAGGAGAGGATATTTGATAAGCGGAAAGGGGCAAGAAAGAAAATTGTCAACATGGACAGGATGGACAGGCGTTTCATTGACCTGCGGCATCACATCATCAGGTTCAAAAATTCACTCCAAATATTACAGGTATAATACAAAAGTAGAAGGAAGGGGGAGGGAAAAGGAGGGTGTGGGTGGGGGAATGGAAAAGTAATACACGGGTTAAGCACTTTTTATTTCACTTGGTCGATTCTCCACCTGAGGAAATTTTGTGGAAAAGTACATACATACATACCCATCACGCCGTGCCCTTTTGGGGTAGGCACAGTCAAAATGTTTCACTCATTAATACATAATTGTACACCTAACTCTGCTTCAATAATTTCCTCCATACTGACCTATCCTTGCAAACCTCTTTTGCCTCATTTACTCCCATACACTGTTTCATACATGCCCTCCTGTTTTGAAGACTCCTAATTGTGTCAGTACACCGCATATACCTCCTAGTGGTTGGTCGCGGGCAACAGTGTGCTGGCTCTCAAGGTAGTCCTTTCAGAAGGAATACTAGCTTGAGCATAATAGGGAAAGCGGGCCTAGGGTATTACTATGCTTTGGTTTCTCTTGTGGCATACTGGCGAAAATGTGCCAAAACTGACCGGTAGAACGCCGTAACCGTTAGCAGGGAAATCTGCGCGTGGTGCGGGTACTGCGAATGCTGGTAACCTTGCATGCTCTATTACAACTTACTGCTAAACGTCTTGTGGAAAAGTAGGAAATTTGCATTCTCTAAATATGGATACAATTAACTTCCACGAAGTGAAGCCTGAAACTGTAGAGCAGTAGTTCCCAAAGTGAGCGCTACTGCCCCCTGGATGGCGGTGCTTTCATCTAAGGGGGCTTTAAGGGGGCCCTGGGGGCGGGAACCGAATATACATGTCCAGGGATGAGTAAACTATCCCTCTATTGAAATCGAAATAAATAATAGTATAATCACAATTTAAATTATAAAACATAACTTTATTTTTATGAACATCTTGCTTTTCCAGTTAGTCCAGGACTTTAAAGCGTATGTTTGGGGACGATGGGTAAAGTTTTGGGAAAGAAAGGGGGCGGTGGCTCTAAAAAGTTTGGAAAACGCAGCTGTAGAGTGTATTAAGCATTAATATTTGATTTGAATCCATGGTGAGTATTCGATGCTGAATCGATGCCAAGTATCGATGCTTTCCTTCAGATTCTCATCCCTGCAATACGCAATCCTCCTCCGCACTCTCCTCCGCGCTCCTCCGGTTGTCCTTCCGACGGCCCAGCAGCCTCAAAAGGCCACTCTCATCCCAACCCTCCCCGCCCTCCCTCCTCGACGGCACTCGCTCCAGACCCGTGCCCGCTCAAAAAATCCCGAGGGAGAGGGACACGAACGGGCGGGAGATTAAGGAGACGGAGGGAATACGACGGGGAAAGGGTTTAAAAGGGGAACGAAGAAGGGGTACGTGACGTCACGGGCTACAGGTTCATCGATCTGGACGGCGTGTGAGACGAGAGGAGGAAGAAGTTTGCACATGCAATCGACGCCGAGAAATGCGCGCGCTTTTAAGGTAGTCCGAGCGAGAGAGATCCCTAATCATAATAGAGACCATATTCGAATTATACGTTTTAATTTCTCCAGCAGTGAGACACAAGAATTAAACATTTCACTATTAATGGTGACATAATATAGTTTTATATGACAGAAATTGTAAGTTATTAAATGAAAATATCTAAATAATTCTTTAACTTGACACATTTTTTTCGCGCGGTGCGTTTGAAACTCCTTCAAAACGGAAGGTTTTTTGTGATACCCAAGAACTTACTGGGTGAAAATAGGATTAATTTTAAAATATAGTTAAGGGAACATACAAACTACACGCTGTTAGTTTTTTTACGACATTTTAGTGTGAGAAATTCCTCATTTTGTAAATTATGTCTCTCTGGAGTGCATACACGTACCATTTCCCATGTAAAAGGGCTGGTATTTTTTGGCGAATAACTCCGAAAGTAATGTGGTAAGGGGTTGAATTTTTGAAGTCATTAGAAGGGTGAGATATTTTTCTTAAAAATGAGACCAAATTCATTGATTTCTAAGTAAAATGATTCTTCACTCGAACGACCTTAAGCCCGCCTCCTAAGATAAGTTTCTCCTCATCCCTTTCCAACACTTGCGTGCGTACCGGTGCGATGTTCCAAACGGCAAATCGCTGAAGGAATTCGCGTCTTTAATTTTGTAATACGTTTTTACTTGAGCTGCCTACGTGCAACTCGTAGGCCTTAACGTTGCTGAGGGGAGGGAGAACCGAAAAGAAGATACACAATAAAAACAAGGCAAACACAAGTAAGAATGGTAAAATGTCAATCTGTTTGATAAGTATAAATAAGAGTTATTTGGAAAAGAGACAATACCATTTCATAGGGCTCTCAAATATGAACCTCTTTCTGTAAAAGACAGATATTCACCCCATCAAATCTCGGCACGCTATTTCCAATCGAGGCATTGACAAATGATGGGATACGAAGTCATTCGCATGGGTGCATACACACTTATCACGGTCAACTCAAATAATTTTTTCATGGCAAATTTCAATACTTTGTGTCCCGGGATGCTACTTAGAAATGACTTCTTCGCTACGACACTGCAATGACCTTTACGTTATTAGGAGAGAAATTGTTTTGAGTTGAATATACAGACACCATGCAGTTTCAAAAAATTGAGTCATTGAACGGGATTTATTTACACAAAAAAAACCTTAAAGATTTTGAAATTTCTTTAAAAAGACCAGAACAAATTCAGGTCCAAATATCCCAGCTGTGGCTCAAACCATTTCATTTCTACGTTTCAGCAAATATGATATCAATATAATTACGAGGACCCAACTATGTACTCTCTTTGAACTTAAAACGCTCTCGAACTGCTCATTGCAAATTCTAACGGCTAATATTTCTTGGAGGAATTCTCTGCAAAAATGTATCGCGCCCTTGCTTGGTGTTCAAATGATACGAGGAACTCTAAGAGGAAATAGTTGCGAACTTCAAAATAGCATCATAAGTAGACCAACTGGTACTTGCTTCCATACCCTATATAATTCAAATACCTAATGCAGACGATTAAAAATATCACTGCCTAGCCCATCCACAAAGACCAAAGTCACTCTGGAGCTGTATCAGTAGTAGTCAGAAACCTTCTCCATAGTTACCTTATCTACAACGCCTTCCCTATGTTTGAGAATTATATAGGCTAAAAAACTATGTTGGATGAGTTTAAAATTGAAGCTATGAGTGAAAGAAGAATTATGAACGATTTTCTTTTCCTACATAATATTATTAACAAAGGTAAATTTTTAGAATTAGTTGGTAAATTAAATCTTATAGTCCCAACAGAGAAAGGGAAGTAAAAAAGGACTTTTTACGTAAGAGATATAAAGACTAATTATTGTAAGAATGCACCATTAAATAGAATACTTTCTTCTCACAATACATATTGTAAAGATCTAAATACGAACTTGCCAAAAGAAAAGTTTTGCAAGGATATACTTATACTGTCAATGTAATCAAAACCGTGAAAGAGTTCCTAAGAAAAAAATGATCACTTTTTGTTATCAGCACTTTCATTAGGTATGTAAAATTTTATGTAATATTCAGCCCGATTTGACTGTTGTATCATATTTGAGGATTTTACTGTGCATGATTTTACCTTTTTATTATGATTATCATGTTGGGTGAACAATAAACTTAAATAAATAATGTAACCGAGGCCAATATTTCCATATCATACCTAACAATTGAATAGAAAGGTCAAGGTCGTATATTTTATAGTTCAGGAGAGATCCAAGTTAGTATATCAAATATTTGTCTGGACGTGGCAGTAGTTCTTGTGAGTACTGTGTACAGAATAATTACTGAATGAGGACATGGAACCTCAAAAGCGGTTTCCTCAAGCACGCTTTGATTAACTTGGCCCGCTTAACTACTGAGTCCTCAAATTGTGAACTAGATGAAAAAACAAATATCATCAGGTACTAACAAGAGCATTTTAACTGCAAGCTTTTAACTAAACATACGTATATGATAAGAGTTCGGTCCAATACTTCCCGCGGGTGCCTCTGTACCTCGCATTACTCCTCCAGCACACATAAGAGCCGATTCTAAAAGTTCTCTCACACACAATTACGTGCGGTTATAAAATGCCGTAAACATTAGAGATATTTCCTGAAATTTTATGCCATGGGACATGGATTCTAATTGGCTCGTTCAAAGCAGATCAGCCACAGGAAAAAACCTAACTCCAACGCTTCCGTCTCGCCAGAAATAACTGAAATTGAATGTACTGAACGATTTCAACAAACTGCATTGGGAAACGGCTAGCTCACTCGCGACGATAATCGCGTCACTGCAGATTTGAAAGACTAACCATGCCATTGGGTGATTTCCAACCGAGTTTCAAGCTCCAGATTCGTTCGCCAGGTACGTGGCAAGCTACTCACCTGCAAGAAAAAAAGATGAGCAATGTTATTGATAGGAAAAATCTCAGAATAGGATACTATGAAATACAATCACATAATAAATCAATTGGTTGGAAAATGTCTACTTTCGTAATCGATTAACCATGCCGAATTCCAATGAAATAAAAATATCACAAAACCTGTGTAGTGGAGTGTAAAAAATTTTCCGAAAATCGAGTAAATAGGGAAATATTCTATCATATGTACCCATATTTATAAAGCTCTTATTACCTGATGTTACTCATCAATATTTGGAGATATGGAACAATTCAAACTTAATGCATTCAAAGAGACTACTTCTGAGATTGGTGCCAGAGAAAAATAGGCATTCATTGTTAGTGCAAACTGGCCGCATACAACTTGAATGTGCTCAAGTGATGAGCGTTGCAGGTCGACGGAGTGAAAGAAATATGAAATACGAAACTTTCGCCTGTCTTCTTACCATCAGTTTATTCAATTTTCTTTCCCAAAATCACAATGATTATGCGCTTTTTCATAGAGGGCAAAAAATGAGTAAGTCGACACTAGAGTGGCGGGAGAAACTTGTGATTACTGCTCACGTCATCTATATTTTATAGCTATTTATAGAGGTGCAGAAGTTAGTAGAGACAGAAACAGATTAATGCGCTTAAGTGCAGAAAAACGTCGATGAAGTCAACTTTATTCGCAGTGTATACTGTTTGACAGCCAGCTTACCAGCATATTACCGAACGAATCAATTTACGTAAGAAATAATTTGATAAGAATACCTTTCTTACCACTCAAATATATTTTACAATATTTTTTCGAGCATCGAGTACCAATTGAAAAACATAAAGCAGCCGTTGCCGATATTTTGTGAAATTTATTGATGAAATGCTTTTAATTTACAAAAAATTATGTCTACATTATTTCATTATTATCATTTTTTTTAAACAAGATATTGTGTTATTATGCTAAATTTTTTTCAGCTATATGCTGATATCATAATTGTTATTTCACGAGTTCTGACCAGTAAGAGGAATGCAAAAGTCTTGTTGTGCATATTTAAATCAATAATAGATATTATATCCTCCTAGTTTTTTTAATTTTTAAGTTTTTTTAGCCCCGAGGTTGTCAACATATTTGGTGAAATGTCGGTACTAGCCGCTTGCGACGTCATTCTAAAATATACCAATACTTTATAGCATTATCCTCAAGAAGTGAGCAATAATCATGGATGAATATTTCGCAAAGAGTTCGCAATAGGTCATTTCTCATGCTTAAGACAAGGAAACTATGTACCAAAAGCTTTAAACAATAGTCACATTTAAGTTGGATTGGAAATCACTGCCACTACATTTTCGAAATGCGATTATGGAAGCCATATTCTTCCTAAGTACACTCCTGCGCACACCAGCTGTGTTCTCCATCAGTTCTAAAGTTAACTGTCTCGTGCGCACAGCATATAATAATGGAAAGCAATAGCTACCCTGTTCTACAACATTAGCATTGCACAAAATCGAAAGGTATGCAACCTATACCAACAGCTTTGATCACAAAAAAGGTCGGGCAAATGGATGGGAATTTCGCAAATCTGCAAATCCCTCCGCCGTGAAAGATTTGCATATTTATACTTTCGAGCATTCCTTCAACTAAATTAAAATTCCATTTGCCAGAAGAGAGAGGTGTTGTGAGAGTGCCGGAGATGAAAGCACCTTCCCAGCGCCTAACCAGATTCAATTCTTGTTTCTCCCTGTTTCTCCCTCCCTTCAAAATACTAGAGAGCAATTAACGAGTCCCCGAAACGCATAACTTTGAAATTATGCTCGAATAATGTTTGTACTGGCAAAAAAGTATGTTTAATGAATTGAGTAGAGATATTGCCAATATTTTTCATTTTATAATTTTTGTAAACACATAAAATTCGTATAAATATATCATTTGCCTTATGCAAGCCCTGAACATGAGGTACTTATAAAAGGACCACATTCATGCATAATGCCATTGAACTGATGAATGATTACTATATTTTCCTCTTTAAGTAATCGAATATATAACATTCATATTGTACACATAACAGTCATGCTTATACTAACCTGTTTAAGCTCATTTACATTAACGGCAATATATCCAGAATTAGTCAGCAATTTTCATATTCATAACTATATGTAATGAATTTTTACCATAGTCATGCGTGAAATTGCATAACAATTCTTAATAAACTCTTTGATAACCAGGAATACGTTTTTATTGTCTTCACCATCATTTTCAAAATGTACCATTTGTTTCGAGCCGGTGTTACCAGAATTATTTCCGAATACCGCGCGCTAAACAAGCAATTTAAACGGCTTGCAATTAACAATCATGACTACGGTGGTCCATTACCATGGAGTGCCCTTCATGTAATTATATTAATGTAATGCGACTCACTAGGAACATGTTCAATTGGAACGCTAATTGTGGTCGGCCATACTTCGCAACATGCAAATACTTTTTGTTGGAAACGCAAGGCAGATGAAGAGGATATTTTTCATTCATTTTCAACGTCGGCTGAATCACCTGGGTCCCCAAAGGGAATCACATAAAAAGGTACAACTTTGACTTCAATTAACATGTGTCAGAAGAGACGAAACGATGATATCTATTCATTTCACTGAAATGTTTGGAATTAATGACGACGTCACAACAATAACAAGAGTTTTTGCTGAATAGATAACCGGTCGACTTAAGCTGAGTTTCAAATTCAATTACCTGAATTAATCCAGGCGAATTTTGAATCATTCACGAGCACATGCAATGCATTAGGAAATGATGAAGTTGTCGTTTTTATAATTTAATCGCTCCCGCTTAATGATTGCGATTAATAAAGTTCGCTCGGGCTCCACACCAGATTAAACAGTGTTTAACTGCCAACGCTTCTGTGGCTGAGTCCGCCACCGTCTTCAGGGCACAAACTGCCATTTTTTAAAATACCAGTAAGTGCCAGCTTGTGCCCTGAAGACGGGGGCGGACTCAGCCACGGCCGCAAAATAAACCTATACGATTCGCCAGGAAAATTTGAAATCATATATCTGATTGCGAATTACTTAAAATGATTAAAATTTTTCTTTTATAAAAAATAACTTTAAAAACAATTGTTATGATAAAAGAGAACGATTTTCAGCATTTGCAATACACGCGAAATAAAGGGAGTATTGTATATTTTTGCAAAGTGCTTTTGGATATATGACCAAAAGTCTACTATTTAACTATCGAGAATGCCATTATAACTTGAACTTACATTTCACTCATGATGGCAGTGTCATCAGGAAAAGCATTTTCATTTCTCACTTCATTGGATTAACGTTCTGATTGAATTTGCTCTCACTGGACAGATTTTCATAATACGAGTCAACATAAATTACAGATAAATAAGGTGCAATAACAGAGCAATTTTAAGGAGCCGGATGGCTTAAATTACGCAGAAGCAAGTGGATTCGCGAGCTATGTCTAAATTTTATGTGGCTGAGCAAACAGTAACTAGAAATAATCTATAAAAGCTAAATATGACTTCCAATCTGTTTGATACTTTACCATGATTTCAATTTCAATGCGCACGGTTAGTTTTGACACGTTCAATTGAAAGGCAATGTCACAAAGAACTTTTATTAATATTTTAATCGATGAAAACAAAGCTTATTAATGACAGTAATATATTTTATAAATTAAAGGGAAAAATGTTTTTTAGAGAATATAATTTTCCCTATACTGATATATTTATTCAATATGAAAATTTTGGGAAATTTAATTTTTTAACCAACGTCATCTTTTATTTATTTTACCGGTAACTAATACAGTTGTATTTTCACCTCCCAACAGCATATTTTTGTTTGGCACAGAGTGAGATACGTTGCGTACGTTTGTTATAATTATTTTAACTATCTTTAACCTTTGGTATCTTCCACGCACTTCCACCTGTAATGACAAGTTTAAATGATGAGACGATGAGATAAAATATACTGTAATACTTGCTCTGGCTAAAATCAGGATGCAAAGCGTTATGTATAATTTTGTCTGAATGGCTATCTATTCCGTATTTTGTGAAGCTATAGAATGGTCTACCAACAGCTGTGCTATTTTTCGTTCAGTATTTTCTCGTTGAATACATGAAGTGCCATCGTAGAAACCGTTGCTAATACATTCTTCTTCTCCCGCCTTAGTTCGTTATAAATGCTGTGCGCTCACATTTTATTTCTTTGGCATTTTACAGGGTAATGATAAAAGATTCATAGTTTTTCAATGAGGTAGGTATGTTCTAACGTGCAATACGTTCATAATAGTAAAGAGCACATGATAAACCTAAAATCGCGAAGTTTAATGCAATGTTCACAAACGATCTATTGGTCCTCCCTTTGTCACACGATCCGCATCTATGCAGTAATTCAGTTGGGCCCAAACACGAAGCCCAACAGTATGTCCCCGATACATGGCCATTTGATCGGCGGTTCATGGGCAGAGATGGGAGCCGCGAAGGTTTACTTCGGCGGCGGCGTTGGGAGGCAAAACGGGCGGCGGCGGCGCCGGCGTGTACACCGTCGTATTCCACGGCGGCGGCGCCGATGGCGTAAACTGACAAACAGTCGTATCTATGCTTAAATGAAAAGTTATGAAGTTCATAATTATGCTTTAAACGTCTTAATGAGCATAAATTAATTAATTAATGTAAATATTTGTGTGTAAACGGTCAAATATAAAAAACTGCAGTAGTTTTTACTCCAAATTACACTAACAATACTCACTGCAAAGAAAAAAATGTTCTTTGGCGTGCAGCGTACATAACTAAATTATTATTATGGCTACCGCCTACCGCTGGTTCACGAAACCTACGTACATTGTCACTCTGAAGAATAATATCTTGTTTTCCAACTCAGAGATGAGTCTTTCAGTGTTTTTAGCTGTTTGAAAAAGTCCAGCAGCAATGAATATGCGTAGACTACGCTTGCTGATGCCCACGACGCATAGATAGGCCTGTTTCATGGTTCGATGAATCAAAATTGTCATGCATGTTGACTTTAGATGTCGATGGTGGGCATCGAATGCTATAATACGACGGTCAATCAACTTTCGATGGCCCATCGATGATCGATGATCTAATGATTGCCAATGGTCAATCGATAATCGATTGTCAAAGGTCAGTCGATGGGCAGTGATCTAGTGATCGCACCATAAGCTTGTCGAGTCGATGGTTACTGACCGGTAAATCGGAAAATCGGCGCGTATCTGCCGTCAACAGCGGCCTGGCGCACGGACGAAGCCTCCCATGGGTCAACGACAATAATCGTCGAAGATTATTGTCGACCATCGATAACCGACGACCATCGACAGCGACGATTACCGATGATTGCCCATCAAACAAGCCTACGCCCAAATATTTCCAAGCCGTCGTTACCAGCCACGGATACTGAAGGCGCCTATCCCTCCAATGACGCAGCAAGTCGTTATCGTCGACGTCCCTTGGAACTAGATAGGTACAGAGGGCATTCCCTCTCTACAACTTCTTCGTTCGCTCGACTATTGAGTGCTTCTTGAAGAGCTCATGAAGGTGTTGCACAGTTTTGGCGCTAGAGGAAGAAAATGATTCGGTTTCAGCAGCCACAACCTTAACGTTAGCATAGGATCTAACGAACTCCACCTTTAAGTAGCAGAGGCGATCGCGGAGATGTCTCTCAGGTGCGTACCGCCAGCGAAATGTAGTAGTTCACGTTGGACAGGTTTCTGATGCTCTCGTTTAATGTATTTATGTGTATGTGCTTTTTAGGACACAACATCTGCATATGCTCTCGAACGGCAGCAAAACGATCCACATAGAGAGAAATGTCAAGAGTTCCATCATCTCTTAAGCAGCTCATCCTTCTAGAGGAGAACTACTTTTCCTGGCTTTCCCTTTAAAATAAATAAAGTAAATGCTAGAGTCTCTTATGTTTTGATCATCATAATTAAAACCACTCTGCAATAATAACGCGCTATTTCCACTACGGCGATTTTGCAGAGTAATTTACACTTGAAGTACTAATGAGTAATTGTGTGATTAAACTAATGTGGCTCTGGTACAAAGTACTTCTCAAGATTTTAAAAATATTTTTGTCTCTAAATATGGCAGTAAATAAGTATATACGTTAATTTATCTTTAGAAAAAATGACATCCAATTTCTTATACAAATACTATGTCGCTAAACGTGATATGTGGCAGCTGAGTTAATAGATTCCAGCGTAATTGCGAGAGGGCGAGCCTAAATATTGACTTTCTACTCCGAAAGTCAACTTTTTGGAAATCGACTCTCAATTTTCAAAGTCGACTATAAGTCAACTTATGTCATAAACTTTCGAATTTATTACGACTGCCAATTCAATTTTTCTAATAATTAATTGACCATTTTTTGCCAATAGAATTTGTTGTAAAACATATTTCTGAACCTGAAAACACAAATTATTTTCTAAAGGCATCAACATGGATAGAAGGAAGGAAAAAGGCTGCATTTTTACACTTTTAGAAGGGCTTTTTTTTCAGGAAGGCATACATTTATCCCAGTTGAAGAATAATTTTAAAGAAGGCTAGTTAATATGATTAGCTTTGTAGTCTATCAGACTTGTGCCTTCATTAGAAAGCGATGAAAAAAATCAAAACGTTTCTAATGTGCCTTCTTTTTAAATTCCTTGTCGTGTATCAGTACGTGGTAGCCAAAAGTTGAGATGTTAAAACCTCAGCACTCCTCAACTGTCTCAATCAGACTATTTGAAGATCTATAAACTTTTATCTCCCCTTCGATGGACAAAACAGTTGCCCATAGCTTTGTCAAGCCATTTTGGCCTTAAACTCTGCATATGGGCACCAGCTTGATGCATAGGTTGGTTATATCGTAAATGAAAGAGAGTTGTGAATGATCTTGGGACTCGTCCGGATGAGTGTATTTTCTTTGTATACAGAGCCAGGGATTCAGAGTACAGGAGAATACGAGTAGAACGATGAGTGGACGAAGGTATTGCGCCAGACCATTTCAAGCTGAACAGCTATGACGCGTATGTTGGCTTTTCACTATTTTATGTTCAGCGCGAGAATTTATACCGGTGGCAACTGCAGACTTGTGCTTTTGTTTCGATGATGGTACTTGGTTTTCTGACCCATCGTGTGACATCTGATATCGAATGTGGTACGCCAGAGTTCTGTGTGGGTCGTCTGAATGTCGTCAGAGTGAACTGCACGGTTTGTAATTGAGAATTTAGTACAACGGGAGCGCTACAACTCACATTGCTTTATCGACGACTAAGCATAAGACAGAGCTTGAGACTTAGAACACCGTCAACGGCAAAAATGAACTAGTCTTGGCAGTGAGGGACCCTTTCAAGCAGATAAAGAGAAAGCAAATTATCCGAATCCACGAGTGCCACAAATTGCTCTCATAATTGCTAATCTTTTCGTTTCAGCCATCCATGGGCTAAGATTACACAACTATCCTTACATTCTCAAGTTCTTTCTTTTTCCAGTTCTCCATTCTTCGGCTCGCTCATGCTCGTTCTCCCCCGAAAATACTTTTCTTATTATCATTTTCTCGTCGAACAGGTTCTTCATCTCCTCAAGGATTCTTCAGAATATTTCCAGTATTTCTCTATTTCCTATACATTGCTTTTTAGAAAACAACTATCATTCCACGTACAATTTTTGTGCCGTTTACATTGGCCATCACTATTTTGGCCACGAAACAATCGCAACATGATCAACTTTAATAAAAATCATAAAATAACATAGTTTCCGTTTCTTTTGCTATAGGTATAGAAGCGTGTTGGCTTTGTATTTGCAACTTTGGAAGCTTAAGTCGGAAAAAGTTGACATTGACCGGAAAACAGTAAAATATGGCGCAATTTAATAACTTTAGGAGCAATGCGGCACGTCTTCTCCTTCTCCAATGGCAATATTTTACATATGTTATATCTTAACCCAATGGCACCAATCAGGGTACGTTCCGAAAGAAATTCGGGTTTCCGGAAAATAAAGTCCACTCCAGTATGTCACGCCACGGCCCCGCCGCCGGAGTTTTTGTCCGCGGCGGCGTGCCGTAAGTTTTGACTCGGCGGCGGCGGCGTGGCCAAATTTGCCGGCGGTGCTGAGGCATCGGCGTGGCGCCCATCTCTATTCATGGGTTCCCAGAGCTCATCTAGTGTCCAGTGTATCTTAAAAAGGGGCAGGCTAGCATCTTTGACGAGCCCCCATCACAGCTAGTTACACACTGTCACATATTGAGACCTGTAGGGCAAAATGAAGAGTAACCAGTCAACACCAGTAAAATTAGTTCACACAGAACTAAGCTCTTACATTGCCGCTACCATTGGATCTCACGTCGCCCTATGAACCGGTAAGTCACAAGTAGAGTAGAGTCACAAGATATTAGTGTACGATCGAGTAAAAACCTCATGAGACATGACCTTATCATACATTATTAATAAAAATGGGTAAATGTACACCTTTTAGGTTACAAGAATACAAAATCCGATGAATCTTTCATAATTCCCCTGCGTATTATATTTCAAAAGTCGGAAAATGCCAGGTGATTTTTGCCGGGACATTTGCGGCTGGGACTTTGGGATTTTTGCGGCATCTAAAATTCTGATTTACTCTTCCTAGAGTTTTTGGGAGGAATGAATATACGATGCACAAAATAAAGTATGTGACTACAGTTCAGGCATTGTTTCAATGACAATTAAATGATATTTCGGATGCAATCCATCTTATTTCAAAAGTTGCGAAAAACTACTGTACATACGTGAATTTATGTCAGCAAACACTCAGTACTTGATGCAAAATTTTCCAGCTATTGGGTGTATCTTCAGCATGCTTTATGAATAAACATTTAGCTGAATAGATATAAAAGAATGCTCATCTAGTTTGAGTAATCACCGGTCAAGCCCACCTTAAAATACGGTCAAATTGCACGGACTGTGTTACACGTGATTATTTCGGAAGATTTTGACGGCATTAAGTGCACGACCCGTCAGGTGATAGAGGAATATCACACATAAGTGTTGAGGTTAATATTAGACAGACAGGGTACATGTGTATTGGTGGAACACAGCAAAATTTCATTCTTGAAACTAGACAGCATATAAAACATAATCAAAAATATACGTACTTAGGGTATAAAATATCACAAAAGTGAAAACTAAATAATGAAATACAAAACCGCAGCAAAAGCGGAGGACGGCCATATCATTGTTGAACAGTATTCTTTGGGACAAATATTTCTCAAATAAATACAGAATTTAATTAGCCATATCTAGCTTATTTCAACAGATATTAGTGAAGTCTGGCTACTAAAAGAAATATCTGAAAGAACGCTGAGAGCGGTAGAAATGGAGTTTTGGAGAAGAGTCGCGAGAATATCCCGGCGAGATGACGTCAGGAGCATCAGAATCAGATAAATAATAGACACGGTGTGGTACTATCAAGCAAGTAAGAGGAAAGCAGCTGGAATGATATGGATACGTCCAACGGATAGAAAATGAGAGGCTACCAAAAATATCCCGCCGTGGATCCCTCTTAGAAAAAGGAAAAGAAAATGACCAAGGAAGAGCTGTTTGGAAGGAATAAAAAGGGAGATGAGGGAGAGAGGTCTTGAGTAAGAGCAGTAGAATGAACGGAAAGAGCGAGATTGAGAATCAAAAGACGAATTATAGCTTCACAAAGAGAAACGTATATACAGCTAACTGCAAAAGTAAATGTGGATGGCTCCGCTGCGCCGCGATACGGACGGAGCTGGAATCACGGGAAAACTTTTATTGCGTTGGTCCTCCGTGAAGGAATCACGCCGTAGTCATAGCGATCGGGTAGGGTGTGTAAGACGGCGGAGGAAGGAGGGGGGGAGTGACGGACGCTAGAGATTTACGTCCCAAAGAGCGAATTGAATGGGACTACGGCCTTCCAAACTGGTTGAACCACGTGAAAATTTCTTTCGAGAACAGAAGCCGAGGAAGACGGAATACGACTCTTCAGCCAGCAAGCACGAATCGCCCAGTACGCTAAGAGAGAAGCGCTGAAAAGAAATGAGCGATTTAGTGGTGTTTATCCTTATGAATCGATACCGCTGTGAGCCTAACATTTCTCATTTTGCAATCAATAAACTAATTCTGTGTTACCGCGATCAGACGAACGCAGTAACAGTTTAGTATACATTTGAGAAATCATCTCCGAAAAATCAGAATATCGACTCGATTGGGATTGTGAAATGCTGACAGAGGTTTTAATTGAATGATGCTTAAGTTCACGCAGAACTTCTGGTTGATATAAATCTTACTTTAACGGGTCAATTTTTTGCGTGACTTTTTCTCGTCATTATACTTTTAGTGCTGTTCCCTAAATGAACGTAGGCATGGTGGACTTTGGTCACATTAATTGCGATAAATAAAGCTTACCTAATGTGAAGGTTTCATAGATTTTTGCTACTTAATAGTAGCGTGTTCCTTCTTATTGTTACTTTCCTTTCGAGAGAAATCGAACATATTATATTCATCCTAGTTGCACAGTGAATACTTATAAATAGAACAATGCTACAGCCGTATGAATGATAAAGAAAACTATTTGAAGAGTTGTGTTTTCATGCGAGTAAGTTAAAAAAACATGAATCTCCTGCATGACTTCCACCACGTTCCGCTATCAATGCACGAAAAATCACTCCCCAACTCCATCCGCCCGACCGGATTCAATGTATGCATCCCTCTTTGAAGAGTCGAGAGGCTGGCTCAATGAGTCAATCGAATCAGGAGACTCACTTCCACTTCTCTGTTTCCGGCTTTAGGAATCCCACGGCACCCACCATTATTCCCGCAACTTACCAAACTGCGTTTTCCGCCTCATTGGCATTCCCAAAGAATTTTCGGCTCCTGCCCTTCATCCCAATATCGCGATTCACTTCTATCCGTTTCCCTCCATTCCACCCAATCGAATTACCCGCGTCACCAAACTACAAGTACCACCGATTCACTCTATTTCCGAGTGTCTCGTCAAGAAGCACTTCTCGTACCAAATCAAACATTTTTACATAAAAATGTTTGACAGCAGGTTGCAATTAATTAAGAGTTGTTACACAATGCGTCTCGGTGATTTAGGGATTTAAAAAACTTAGGTAATAACGACGTCAATCATCCGCAAATGACGAACAAAGTGATAATGCTTTCATACTTAGCTTTCGGGAATAATTGTTTACACGTAAGTGCTTTGGCAAGTTACTAGCTAAGTTAGAACATAGGTGTCATCAACATTACATTGAATTTCTCAGTTTATGACTTTATTCGGAATTAAATCAGTGATTATTTTTTATTTTAAGCTGGCGAGTGTAAATATTCTTAATTCCAAAAACGAGAGTGTTAGCTGCATTCAATATGATGAAATTAAGTACCTAAAAATAGAGCTATAAGGTCCTGAGAACTACACAAACAATAGCTTAGGAGTTAAGGGCATGCCAATTTATATTAGCCACAAAGATGTTGAATGAACGACTGAGGTAGTTTCTAAAAGAACTATTGCTATATCAAGTTCATCAGTATGTCTTCAGTTTTCCAAACTACTACAAAAATAGGCATCTTAATATTACTACGCTCCTTACTTCACCTTTGATAGTATACTGAGGAGGAAAAATGAGGGGGCGCATCAATAAAGACGCTGTCTGCGACTCCTGATGTTCTGCTGTGGTTGACTCAAACGAGACAAGAAGAGCCATTGTGATACGAGAGCTAAGAGGATTTACACAAACGTGGAGCAGAGACAGAGTTGCCTCAGGCACACAAAGAAAGCTTTTTTTCCTTATTTCTTCACTCTTTGAGGAAAAAAACAACAGGACTAAGTGGCTACCTATGCCAGAAATACGCTTGGCATTGATTTAGCAAAATGTATTTCTAAGAAGTTCTCTGATGAAGATAATTTGATATACGGACAGAGGCTGCTGCATGAGCCCACTAACCCTTATTTTTAAGTTTTACTGTAAACAAACTTCTCCGCAGTAATTTCCATCATTTTTTCCCACTTTCCATTTTTGTCCTTTTCCCAGCATCTGTTTTTCCTATTCTCCTCGCATTTCACAAACATTTGTCAGTAAGTCAAAGCACCGTTTATCGTTTAACTTTCTTAATTTTTTGCCATTGAGGATGGTGACGAGGTACTTCATTCCCTCGTTAATGCAGAGGACAGAGAAACCCACCAGAGACAATCTCAATCTTAAGCATTTTCAGGATATGTTTTCGATGAAAGGTTTTGGTATTCTTCGTACACTATAAACCCTGCTTTGATACTAAAGCAAATACAGAAGTCCATTTCAGCAGTAGTATTGAAGAAAATTGTTTTTAAGATGACAACGATGCCACAATTCATGGATTCTTAAAGAAATTAAAGATTAAGATTCTTTAATTTTAAATTGAAAACTTCAATGATAAGAGCATCAGAATTACATTTAATTATTAGCTGTAAAAATATCAAATTCTTGGAAATTTAATCCACTTCAAATCTGTTAAAAATTACGGAAGTAAAGTTCTCTGGACCGGGCAATTCTTATGAGATTTTTGGGTCTCTTCGCTACCTAGTTCAATGGCAACCAGCTTTCGGCTTCCCGGCCAACTTGGCCATCTTGGCAGTAGTGAAAATATGCATAGGTTGCCTTGTCACACATGCTTACAGTTCGTATGGTACATTCTCGTGGACAATGGCTTCAGGGGAGAACGTCATTGACGAAGAATTGTTGCCTAGGATGGCCCCTCATGCCAAATAACAGCTAACTTTAGACCCCCATAATACTTCTTTTGAAATCGAGAATTTTGAATGGCGTAGTGCCCCTTTGAAACCACTTTCAATCGGCAATTTTAAACGCATTCTTTGCCGTAAATTGCGTCGATTGAATAAAATATGTGGTTTTATGTTTATTTCTGAATTTTATACAATTGGAATTTCAAAAGGAATTATAAAAACAGAAAAAGTTACTGTACTCGAGAAGGTATATTATTAACAACTTATTGTCATTAAATATCTAGGGGAAAAAGAGGAAACAACCAGAGTTTCTCCTTGTTTAATGTTAAGGATCACAATCTCTCGATATCTTTGGAAAATTTATTTGTTAATCCATTTAAAAAAGAACGCGGATAAAGAGATTACCCACGATTTCTTTCAACTCCCACAGTTTCCGAATTTCTCATCGCCGCTTAGTAAACTCCCACAAAGAATCAAAGATGAAAATCTGTGAGGCATGTATTATTTCCCCTGAAGCTCTGAAAGAATAGCTTTCCTTCAGCGCAAGGCTGTTTTTTTTGACGGAGAGAATTTTATTCTTTCGGCGTGTTTCCTTAACAGAAATAAGGTTATTCTTTCGGAAGAGGTGCCAAGGCCTTTTTATATTTCCCTTGTGTGTATCTTTCCACCTGAATGGCGGACAGAAGCCCAATTCCCTAATGCGTCGAAATGAAAACTTTCATTGTTCATCACTAAGTTTCGGCCGAAGAAGAGAGCAAAGTAAAAGAGGATAAAGAGTGAGTAGTATCCTTGAGTGAAGGAAAAGAAGACAGCGGAGGAAAGAGCCTAAAAAAATAATTTAAAAATATCAAATTGCCGAAATGGGGTTATTTACTACGACTCAGTATCGTTGAATCACCCATTACGTCGCCAGCTGCGAGCATACATGGCAATCACGCCATTCCTTTTTGAGGTTGGCACAACTTAGATATTGCTGTGAGGTCCGGGATGAGATCCGCTTTCGCTAATATCCTCCACACAATTCCTGTTTCCTGCAAACGTCATCCGCTCCTGTTAAATAGCTTCGTACATGCTCTCGTATTATTTAGACTCCTAAAAGCCCTGCTCTTAACTGTATTTTCCAACCGCATCTTGCCTAAACTTCCTCGTTCTCCCTCTTCCTCTTACATAATTTACTACTCCATCATGAATGTTATTCATTAATCGACTCAGCTCATTTTCACGACCCCAACCAAGCTACTGAAGATCACTTCTAGCAAGATGAACTTCTTAGGAGCATTCAATATTCTTATTATAAGATTCATTGAATTCATGACCCATTCATTGCTTGTTCTATTCACCCTTCTCCTACATCAAACAGTATAAAATAGCCACGATTTCATTGTATTTAGCCTATAATTGTACTTGTCCTGCTATGCCCAGATTTCATGGCCAATTCATTAAGTCGAAAGGCGAGCGCTAACATTTAAAGATTTTCTCTTCGCCAGGTAAATATTTCTTGATATTTCCATTTTGATTTCATTTCATTTTGATTCCATTTGATTTCTCCATATGCCACTTACAACATTTCTTCTAGCAAACACAAGCCTCTTAATCTTCTATCTATCCTCCTGTCTTTCGCAAAAATTCTACCAAGATACTCAAAATCACACACTTGATCAACTATTTCATTACTTACCCTCATCATGGGATCCGATAATTCTTCCCACTCTCCATGCACTAGGTGCATGCAAAAACTCAGTTGTAATAGATTTTAAATTTGAATGCGCCCACGGCTGACTTCATTTTCTCCTCGCAGTTCCTAACTCCATTTAAAATAATTTAAGATGCAACCGATGGAACATTCTGTATAAAATCCCTGGAAATAGTGCACGATCAGAGGCGAATCTGAAGCATCATAACCTTGACGGTCATTTTTCGAAGCGAATAGGAAGTAGTGAGCCAGGGAACGGTGCTCTCTCCTCATTCCAGTGATGGCTAACTCTTCATTAAATTCATGGATCTGAGAGGCAAGAAAGCCATACTTAGTTCTTTGGAAAACAAGCTTTGACGGTGCATACCATTTACTGGTGCAGTCAACCACTCCTGCGTTTGTCAAAAGAGACGCTTTAGAGGGAAAGTCATGTACCTCATATTGTTAAAAAAGTGTTTTTGGCTCCCTTAGACTTTTCATTTCCCACCACACCGAATGGAACCCACATGAAACAAACACTTTTACCATTTTCGGAAAAGAATATTAGAAATATGTGAAGATACCGGGCAAATGAGTGGATTGAAAGTGTGTTCATAAATACAGTGCAACAAACTCATTGAATGACTGCAAATTGTAAATGCGCACGATGAGAGGAAATTTGATGACAAAAAGTTCAGGAACATGAAAAAACACATTGAAGCCAATCGAGCATTTTGACTAAGATTTGCCTATAAGATCACACAATTGGGGGATTATTCGGATATTGTGTCGTTTGCGTAAACGCCCGGGAATTGAAGCGAAAAGACAAATACGCTGTCGAAGAGATTCTAAATGTAAGTATTTGTGGCACAAATTAGGTATTCGACCACCAAGAAAGGCCCACATACAGTTATTTCCTCCATTGTGCTCAATCCTAGAAAAATCGTTGTACATTACCGATATTCATAACCGATGATCGTGATGTGACAGACTTCTCATAAGCTCTTAACCAAGTAAGTTTAATTTTGAATTATGTTTTATCAAACTCATCTATTGACTCAGAATTAGATTAGGCACCCAATTTGATCTGAAGAAGAATAGGGACAGTATGAAATGAGAACTCACTCAGTACATTCCACACTATTTAATTTTCACCGCACATTGACCGTTGATTGAATGTTCCTAAGAATTTCATCATGATAGAAGTGTTTCATCTTCAGTAGTTTGGTTAGTGTCGTGAAAATGAGTGAGTCGATTAATGAATCACATGCATGATGGAGTAGTAATTCATGGTTTCGACAATATCTGTCATTATCAAGGCACAATATCACATTTCAGTTGTCCATATATGCCAAACCGAGGGTGGGTGGGGGAGAAGAGGGAGGGAGGGTGGAGAAAAGAAGGGGGGGAGGGGAAGAAAAGGTTGGTTGAAAGGAGAATGACGTCAATGGGGAGCGGTAGGGGATGAACACACAATGGCCAGGTTGAGTTTATGACGAAAACTAAAACGAGCATTAAAAGTTTATTGACGTAACTGGCGAATGCACATCAAAAGTGAGGTCATTTACCATATTTTAATTATTATTAACAGCATTTCCAATTTCATACCTCTCAAGACAATGTAATTTTTTGTCCTCATTCTGTATATGTAAAATGTCAGGTTAAGAATCACTTGAATGATTACACTCTAATTAACGTTTTGCAAACGTGGAAGAAACGTCACCTGCAAAAAAAACATTTACTATGCTCCTTAATTCTAATTGCAAATTTCCGGCCAGTAAAGCCTGAAACTTTAACTTGTAAAAGGGACGGTAAGTTGATCGGCTAGGAGCACAAGCAAGGATGAATTAGATACAATGGGAGAGGAAAGGAAGCTAGCGGCGGCGATCCATGGAATGCAAAAAAAGATGAATAGAGGAGCTGAAAGATCGGAATATGTCGAATAGCTGATAATAGAGGGAAAAATGTGAAATGCGTGGATGAGGGAGGATGGGATTATTTTGTAAAACATGTGGATAGTTTGAGGATATGAGGAACTTAAGAGAGACGCAATAGCGAGCTATTTATAAAAGGAATGCTCAAAAGATGTCCCTGAAACTTGAAAGTAAGGGAATAAACCGTCCAAAATCAAACAATTAGCTGGTAACGATTATGATCCGAAATTTAAAAACTACAGAACGGTGAACAACCTACTGTCACGATTATTTTAAATGTTAGTTGAGTTCAATTTTGCGCACGTTGACAAGAGCATTATTTCATTTGATGATCAGGAAAAATTAGGTTTTATAAACAATGTAGTTTAATGAAAACTGCTACCATGCCAGTATAAGGTACGTAATTACTCTTGTGGGATCAAAGTAGAAAACAAAACGAAGAAAGAATTGAATAGCATTATTGGTGTAAAAACCCGTCAGCAGAAAATAAAATCGCGAAGTTGATGGAAAAAAAATTGACTAGGGCCAAAGCGATTTATTGGTCATAAAAGACCAAGGTCATGTAGTAACCAGATAGCTGATGTCATCCCTATCCGCGCTTATTTTTTGTTTGGAGAAAAGAGAGTTTTTTCTTTGATCTAAGGCGTTCGCATCGGATTGTGGCTGTTAGAAAATTTTTTCTAGTTTATCTGTGTGGTTATCGTTCTATAGCTCAAAGGGTGTTCAACAGTAGGGCAAGAAAACGGGCGCAATTTTTCAAGTTGCTCACCACAAAATGAGCCAAAACGTTGAGCCAAAAAATGCGCACCTTGGAGCTAAACTCGCATGTATTAGCAGCGGGAGAGTTTTAAGATAAAAGAGATGGGTGGCAAACTCGTTAGAATAAAAGAAGAAAGCACCAGAGAAAAAGGAACCGTGGCAAGAACGCAACGGTATTTACGAGATCCCGTTCAGCTCGTTTAAGTTTCACCCCACAGTGTGGAGGTGGTGGCATTAACCCCCCGGTGCTATCAACAGCAATCTACCGCTTCTCCTTTTCCAAACATTCCCTTTTCCAAAGCGCCTTTAATTTTCAATATTGGCCGGAATTTTGCCGACCAAACCTTCACCACTCTCTCGGCTTCTCCCCTCGATGTCTCCCGCGGAAAACCTGCTCCACCTTCCCCCTAGCTCCGGGCCAACCACCCAGCCGCAGACTTCCTACCCCGTCTCACCCCCTCCGCCTACCGTGCCACTAATTTCATTAAACTCCTCCCCCCGTTCCCGCCTCGAACTCATCTGCATTTCCATTTCTTACTCCACAGCCTACTCCTTCCACCGTGCTCCCCTCCCACACTTTCTCCTCCTTTATCTATTCTTCTCTCCCCTCTTTCCCCGCTTTCTAACCATCACGCATTCAATTTGGCTCCCGGGGGAAAATCTCTCACCCTTTTCTCACATTGATACGCTTTCCTTCATTTGCTTTAACGCGCCATCCATCCACCAAAACGATCCCTTTCTTTCTTCTCCCGACTGGTATGCAACCAGAAAAGTTGATCACCAGCATTCATTGATCTGGAGATTGGTTCGATATCAATTTTTATTTATTTTTCGGGAATTTTTTTTCTTTACGAGCTTAAATTATGGCCATAGACACTCTAAGAAGTTAGAGCAAAAACTGTTCGCTAAGGGTAAGCACAGGATTAGGATGAGAATAGGAAACAGGTGTATTTTGAAGAGGACGGAAGAGTATCATATAGACACCCTTTCCGCGAATGCTTCCTCAATTCCCAAAGGGAAAATTTGACTAAGGTTGCGAAAAATCATCCCTCTTTAAATGCGTTACTGGAGTAAACAAAATGAGTACAGAAGTGTGTTCGATAAAAAAATCTTAATGAATATTCTATCGAGGGTATATCGATGGGCTATTAAACTTAACAGAACTTTTTTAGCTTTAATTGCCTTTATGCCTCCATGAAACTTATACTCTTCCTTATATTCCACCATCATCATCTGCAGTTTTCATTCCTAAGATTACTTGCGGAAGTTATTAATGCCATCTTCCTCTCATTTAAGCATTTTATCCTGCATAAATCTTTATGGGACGTAAATCACAACTCGACTGACTTCCTTGCTCTTCCCTTGTAGCTCTTTCCTAGTAGTTTTCTCTTCCAAATCTGGTTTAAGTTCCTCTGACATAATATACGACGGAGAAGAGAGTTAGAAGAATTGCCATGGAATACCAAATATGACACTTTTTTTCCAAATCGGATACGGACATCATCGTGAAGCCATATCTAGGAATAAAAAAACTGATTGGAGTGTGGGGTGGAGAGCTGCAGAAAACCTGTAATGGGATTACGTCTTCTGCTGATGACACTGTTTTTTAAGAGGCTGATTATTCAGAAAAAGTACCCGTCCGTAAAAAGTATTCGTCGTTGTTGTTGGTATTTTCTCTCAGAAGGACTAATGTTACAAGTATCACCCCTTTATTTCTTCTGAAAATAATTTTCGTAGAATTTTTCATATGAAAAGGATTTACAGAGATAGAAAGCTTATGGAATCTACGCGAATGGAACACTAAAATTCTTCGACTAGTTCCCGTGTTAAAGATCAAAATACTGGGCCTATTCTCGGTTTTCTACGCCATCAAGTCGTTCAAATCATGTATTTTAATTGTTTCTTCACTAACGTTAACTTTCTATACTATTGTCCACATAACGTTATTATTTTACCAACAAGAAATAAGAATTTAGCAATATTACGTTTACCACCTCGTTGGTTCGGGCCTCTTTCTCCCGGGTTTTCTCATCGTTACCGTGAATTTGCCTGAAGTTACTCGGAAGAGCTTGAAAATTTTTCGACACCTTCATATTGCGAGTACGTTTGGTCCCGCAAATAAATTCCCATTGAGAAGAGTAAAGAAGGCAGCCCTCTACATTTTGAGCTAAATGTCAACGATCCATATCGATAACGATTATCTCTTTAGTAACGGAAATATTTAAATTGAGGATTTATCTTTAAACTTAGGCATGTACATGGAGTTAAAGAAATGAGAACAGTCAGAGAGTTAATGGTTAAATAAAACGCAACTATTAAATCTTAACAGTTAAGAATATCAAAACAAAATGCTACTCTCTGAGGTACCTATATACTAAATGTACAACCGTAAGCTAAATATTAACTAGCGACTTTTAGCTAATATGACCTCGATGTCATCCCTTATAAACTATTAATTCAAAATTCAAATGTTATGGCGCTAACGGTCAACCGTATGAATTATCTTCGCAGATCCCATAAATTTGGACATGTCGTAGCTAAGGAAGGTTATGCGATAATAATTCAAACAAGGGTATTATACGGGCATATTCTTCGGTAAAGGCATAGCTATAGCCAATTTCGATTCCATCGTCTCATGCTCCAAAAGATTTTTATTTTTACCCACTGAGGCCAATATATAAAGTATCTGACTATTTTGTGACTTTTCGATGCTTATCAAAATCTAAAGACTCCGATATCCCTCATGATTTACATGGTTTAACAGGTCGGCGACCACCATAGCAACAGACTTGAGGACTGCCGAGCCACAGCGACCACAACGCAACAAGAGATTTCGTATCTTTAAGGCGATTAGTGGAAGCTTTATGGGAGGAACAAGATGAACCGCAACAAGTCCATCAACACTACCACTCACATCAGATAGTGAGGAAGCATAGAGGAAAGCAGTACGTTTCCGTCAAGGAAATATAAAATCCGCAGAGAGGAGTCAAAGCAAAACATTTACGAAAATGGGCTACATACGCATCAAAATAATTTCAACACGCCAAAAATTTTTCAACACTTCTAAAATTTCTAACACTACTTCCCGCCTCTGACCAGCATCGCTTTTAGACATATATCCAAATCACCCATCACTGCGATAAGTATGTAACGTATTTTATTAATAAGATGGGAGAAATCTGACTGGTAACATTTTTTTCTTCCAGAACGGACTCCAAGTATAGTAAAATAATACAAACTGTGATCGAGATGGAATAAGCAGTGTATTTCTTCTATCAAAAAGCAGAAGTAAAATATTCAGAGATTGTCTATGAAATTAGAAGATCTTTTTTCGAATTTGAAAAACTATTAAACGTCAATGGTAAAACATTTTACCGTAGTCATGAAATAAAGCCAGGTAGAGTATTTTTAGACAAGCAGAAACTATATTAAAATACAATTGTGACGTGTAATTGGATATAAGTATGGCTATTGGATATAATTTCCACCAGAAAGTCAACCAGTAATTGAGAAGTCATAAAGCTTCTGTACTTGGATATTGAAAACAGCGATAAAGGATAGGGGATCGGGTTGGTGTGGTGGCTAGAGTACTCGCCTACCACCAGGGCGGCCAGGGTTCAAATCCCTGGAGAGGCGGATGTTTTTCAGAGGAAACCCGATCCCTACTTGAGTGTCTCGTGGAGGGCTACTTCAAGTAGAGTACTCCGTCTGTCGGATGAGACGTTAAGCCGTGATCCCCTTGGCGCCTTCGAGCAAGCTAACGCCGACGCCGGGTTTCTTTCCACCCTTCCTCCCTCACCTATCCCCTATGGCGCAAATGCCCTTAGCCGTCGGTCGTCTCCCCAAATATCCAATTCAATAAAGGATAGCAATAACCCAACTTTAGCATTAGTGGATTCAGAGGAATTATTGTAATCGCCTTTTTTACGTTCCTGGGTATCGGAAAACTGATCTCAGATGAGGAAAATCGTTATCCAATACCAAAAATTTATTCAATTGCACGTATCTGTCTCCGATGTTCAAATATTGGAATAACTGTAGGGGTACAAGATCTTAAGAAAGGAAAGAAAGCAATTCGCACACCATTTTTTTATTTTCTTGCGTTTCTTCACTACTCTTGACTACCACAGTGCCGAGAAAAACGTACATATACACAAATATATTCTTACTATCGCTGACTAGGTGCGGGCAACCCACCGAAAATTTTGAAAATGAATTCAGTATTCTTTTATGTGTTCTATGTTTTTCTTGTCATCCTGTGACGAAGTTTATTTTCATTACTTATTCGTTCAATCACTCAGACTGCATAGCAGAAATTACATATATAAATATTTAAACAGATAGGTTGAATAAAAGTGGATAGGAACACATTGAATTGACGATCGCAACGGTGTTGCGAAGATGGCAAGATGGCCGATTGCAAGTGGAAAAATTCTAATTGACCGGGAATTGAATCACGGACCTTCTGATATCATGTCAGATGCTCAGACCACTAAGCTACCCACGTAGGCAAGTTAGAAATCACTGGAATCGGCGTGGCGTATATATGAATAAATCCCCTCCCACCCATGACTTGTCCCATAGAAGCGACCAATAGATGGCTATATACTTACCACGTCAATACCTTTCGGAGTGGGCCTTATTCTATTTTACTAAGCAAGCAAACACATCCTTCCCATATTTTAGGATTCTTTCTACTAGAGTCCTCATCACTCCTATTGCGTCGGGCGTTTCCGTCCCTCTCCGAAATCCAAACTGGTCGTCATGCTCGTATTCCTCAGCCTTGCTCTCTATCCTTCGATTAATAATTCCAAGAATTAGGTATGAAAGGCTATTTGAGCATAAATGTTTACAAGAAGTCGCAAAGAAGAAAAAATAAGGGACTTTCCGGCACAAAGAATCGATTTGGGACTAGGTTTTGGCTATTTTGACCATTTTTTTTTACTAAGCTTTCCTTCATAGATTCCATATTTTCAAACTTGTCATTTTGTCTCATCCTAACGGCAATATAAAATTTAATGAAGTATGAGGTCACTTTCCATCTGTACTCAACGCATGTAAAACCTAATATCAGATGGTCCTCAAGTACTGACTCCAGTAGACGATTAACTGCTCTCTCCCAAGGATGACGCGGTTAAGCTACATACTGGGGTGCGTAAGGCTTTCGAGGAATAGCCTTTGCCCACTCGGCTAAAGATTCCTCATCCTTAGACATGAGAAAAAAGTGAAGTTTTCTCCTTGATGCTCTCGTATTCTGATGTACAACCTGGAGCGATGCGGCGATTCCCTGGCATTTTGATAAGATTATGTAATCTTATAGCTTAATATATTAGTGAAATACTTATCAAGGAATGATATATTTACTCAAAATCTAAGAGCCCTGCAGTCCAGTTTAGTAGCAACACGTGGTGAAAATGAAAGACAAATGGTGAGCGAAAGTGCTGCCACCTGGCTAAAGTTTCTATCTTTGGGACAGTAAGGCGGATTGAAAGCCTCATGCATGGCCAGTCCTAAGTCCGTGGGGTAGGCAAAGTAAAAGAGTTTAGTTATAACCGTCTGTCCTATAAATCTGGCATCCTTTTTATAACTTCTACGTTAAGGTCCTATTCTCACAAACCATTCTCGCTTCCCTAACACTCAATCATGTATTGTTTTATACTTGCTCTACTATTTTTAATACCCCAAATATTCCTCCTTATAAGAGTCTGTAATTCAGCAGTGACGCATTTTTTACCGCTTCCACTTAAAGCCTTCACTCTGCCATCAAACACCTTTTTTAGTAGGGATGAGTCGATACCACTTTTTTCGATTCCGATTCTTTCAAATCGATTCCCGATTCTCGATTCCGATTCCATCGATTCTTATTCCTAATTACAGGTGGGATATTGATATACTAGTAGAGTACTACTATTACTTACATTCAAATATTGGCTAAAATAAAATAACAAAGACAATTAAGTCTCTCAAAAAGTATATTTATTAACATATAGCAAACATATCCCCAGCTTATTGAAGTAGAGAAAAAGTACACATTGATAGCCTACACCCAAAATTACTGAGACAAATATGATGTGATAAATGTAATTTGATTTGAATATATATCTATCTGGGATCGATGGAATCGGAATCGACTTTAGGCGATCGATTCTCAATACCGATTCTTTTCTTTTTTTTAATAATAATAATTTATTCCACTCCTTAGAGAGTATACAAACATAAATAAAACATAGGGAATACATTAGTGGAATATAGGTACCCCTTAGGTTAACCTGTTTTGAGGTTACCATCTTTCACATTATAACTGAGGCAGCGGCTGGAAAAACAAAACTCACAAAGTATAACAGGTTTTACTTTTAGTATTTAAACCTATGTGCACAACAGCATTAACTTCTTTACATTTGTACATATTTATAATAAATATACCTTTGAATACAAAAAAAATACATCAGTACAATATATTGATGAACAAAGATTACCCTAGACCTTTTATTAGGTCTTCAACTTTCTAATCCTGACAATCGGTGGAATCGAGAATCGACATTTAGAATCGACTCATCCCTTCTTTTTAGCTATTCGACACTCTTCTATTCTCTCGATATGGTCAAATCAAGGAAGCACACTCCTTTCTTACACGTCCATTATTGGAGAATTTTAACCCCCATTTTTCATCATCCACTCAATCCCAACCTTCACTTAACATCAAAATTTCTGAGCTACCCCATTCCCACTGCGTTTAACCCACTCTTCTGATTCTTCTGACCCACCTGAGTTTCACAGCCGTATAATGATGTCGGAAGGAAACACATCTGTGCACTGCGATTTCCACTTCCCAATACGAGCACTCATTCAAAGATATACTTCACATACTACCCACGACATTCCTACCGACATTGGTATTCTTATAAGCTCATTGTATATCCTTCCGTTTTTTAAAAACACTAAGTTAAGATTGACAAATGAATCTACTTATAAAATTCCTTCATCGTTTGCCATCGTTGGAAAATTTCAAAATGTGTATAGGTTTCAATGAAACGAAGGCACAAATCGCTTTCACGTATGGGTTTAAGATTATGTCAAATGGTGCAACTGAAAAACTATGGAACGAGAGTGGTCTAAGATTTAACAGTAATGAAACATAACTACAGTTATAGAATGAGTCAGAACTGAATTAATTACAAAGAGTAAAAAGCGGGAACCTACAAAACTCCTGCAAATAAACCCATGAAGAAATTCTTAGGGGAAACCGACAAAAACACGTTTAGAAAAAACAAAAAAACGACTAGAGACATGATAATGATAAAGCACTATGGGATTGAAAGCTTTAGTAAACTCATCTGACCACATATTCATGGATAATGGTTGATGGTTTGAATGGAAAATTGTAATTTTAACATTCACAAAGTTCGTGAATGTAATAAAAAATTACAAATATTGGCATTAATAATGTACTTAAATTTATAGCATCACCGTTTCCTGAACGCGTGATTGAGTGGTTGGGCTGGGCTTATTGGAAACATTTTGAACCTTCTCAAACAGACATTTTCTCAAGGTTTATTAATAAAATGGCGAAGTTCTTAAAGTTGCAAATAATTTAATGCTTTGAACGAGAAGAAAATCACATTTTTTTACCAGGCACATGACCTGAAATTGACGGGAACTAGTCATATGAAGCAAGCGTGAGACACCTGCCAACAATGGATTAGACCACGTTTCTGCAAAGCTCCCTAGAAGTTTAAGAATAACTTTATTTAATAGCCATTCAGCACACTCATCATACAGAAAAGCATTATTGATGTTTTTTCACGTTTTGCGATGGCTATGGACATTTACCGTCAGTAATAAAAACCTGGAAAGAGGATAGAGATATGGAAAGAAAAAATTATAGGGTGTTAAATTTCTAACCCGAAGTTTTAAGTTTACTATGCCGGCAACTACAGTATTACCAGTCGAATTGAAAATTCCATTTCTAATAATATTAAAATAGTGAGTTGGATTGAGAAAAACCAGGGCTTTCTTCTAGAAGATGTAATATCGCATTCACATATTGGTTTCATCTTTATTTTTATTGGAAAATTGTTTGAAATTTCAAGTGCAGCCACGAGTGAGTGACTTCTTTTTAGAACTGAGACGGTCAGTATAAATGTAGGCTCAGTAAGTGGCAGAGTAGGGAATTAAAACTATAGAGTCACGTTAGAGACGGCAACAAGATTAAATGTATCTGATGAGGGAGAGTTCCGGAAGATTGACGGATCTATCACTGTTGAGAGAGCTCCAGCATTTAGGAGGAAACCAGCCATTAATTAACTAATTTCCAATCAAACAACTATTAATTAAATGGATTACAAATTGATGAATTCAAGCAATTACCTAATTCAAAGACATCTGTGATTATCCCAATTTGAAGCCTCACCACGTATCCATCACCAAGACAATTTTACTCTACGGAAACAATTAAACAAGGATTCGAATATTTTTAATACTAATAAAAATAAAATGTGTTAATCTTCCCTTTGAATTATTCAGTCATTACATTTTGGTGATACCCTCCTATTACACGACTCTATTGGGATTTGCATAGGATAAACAACCATCATACGCTATTACAGGGGCTCTAGGTCCTAGGCAACGGAAATTACATCGTATCAAAAAGTCAAGGTCGTTTATAAGAAAAGTAATTATATCTGATTCAGTTTGATCAAATCCTTCTAATTTAACCAGATTCTTTGTCATTAAAGCCTGGTAAAATTAAAGAAATAGAATGAACGCACAGTATATGAACAAATTAAATAGTCACCTCCTTTACGTTCACCTGATGATCTCAGAGTCATCTCAACCGTAGAGAATACAATCTCAGAACTATTCTATATTCAAAATGCAATTATCTAAAATTTCTTAGTGACCACGCCCTTAAATCAGCAATGTGGTCGGAATACTGGAGATGATGTAGCCGATTCAAAGGCAAAAATATATCAGAAAAGCGCAGAATATCAGCCCTCGATTATACCTATTCAACTTGTGATTTGTGATTCCTTCGACGAATGAAACGCCAATGTCATTTTCTGCATTTATATTTCCTTCCTTTCCCATTTCGCATTTTCTAAGAGAGTTTAAAGCCCTAAAATTCTCCTCCATTATGTGATCTTCGGTCTCGCTGACATCATAAACTCTTCACCAGTGGATTTGTGGGGAGATGTATATAATAGTAAAGTTGTCAGAAGAGTATTTTGGAGGTGCCTGGGGTTGGCACGGAGGAGTTTTATGTGGAGTCATATATTATGGAAGCAGCTTTAAAGGACGGGAATTGGTAATGAGTGCTTTCAAAATAAATATGAGACAATATTTGAGATCGAGGTTTTACGTAGGTACATAGTTCGATACGAAGGCATACTACCTCGAAATATGATCAAGTGTGAAGGCTTTTGAAATGTGTTTGTAGAGAAGAATTTGGAGACGGTTTTATGAATTACGAGAAAAAAACGAATGAGGGAGTAAAGACTTCATTCTCCCAATCACCAAGAAAAAATATCCCAAATTTCAACCAATGACTATCGCTTGAAGTATTTTCCAGTAATCCAGAAAGGATCCAGTAATTAACATTTGTCCTTTTCTTTGCAAACGTTTCATTCTTTGCAAAACATATGCTGATAGATATTATACTTGAAATATGAAAATGTGCAAGAGGGTAGGATAAACAATACCAAAACTCGACCGCTATATGTCCTGTAGCCCTACAGCCTTGTATTCCACCGAATGTTTGACCCTCACCAATCACGGAAGGATTGATAGGCTTCTTAAAAAGAAAGGATATTTTAAAGCTCCAATCATATTTCTAACATTATCGGAGACCAAATGACCAACTCTTAACTAGACGTGTAAAATAGTCACCCCCACTGAGAAAACATCTAGTCGATTCATATTTAACGTCCACATTTCAAGAATTACATGCATCTGAATAGTATTTCCATACGTGCAAATGCTTTGAGGAAAATAGGACTTGGCATGGGCCCCTACGGCAAGAGAGAAGTTCAGAATGAGAGAGATTTCCGGGAAAAGAAAATAAAACTACCACATGTCAAAAGAACTGAAGAGCAAAAAGCAGCTGACGTAGTCAAAATTTAAAAAATGCTGAATAACAAAAAAGGCAGCATAGTTTAAGATGAATTAAGGATGGATAAATATCCAGCTATAAACAACTTAGAGTACCGAATAACTAATTTTCAATGCTAATATGTGAGAATAATATTAAAAATCTGAAATTCTGCTGAAACAGTAAGGGTTGTGGTGATTCACTTTTATGCATTTATGCAGGATCAGAAAAAATACGGAACGACAGTGAATAGCAGGTTGACAATCGGCTTAATGATACTATAATGTAGTTTCACCTTCTCCGCCTCGACTTCAAGGCTTCTCGTTGGAAACCCTCAGGCGTTTGAACTTCAGTCATCACAAAATCGGTTCCCTGGGGGGAAAAATGCTCTTTAGGTGCTTTAAATTTTGCCAGCATGGGAAAGCAGAAAAAAAAACGATCATTATTTTAAGAATGAGGCAAGGGTGTGGAATAATAGATGGAGGAAAACGCAAAAGAAGATGAACACGTAATGAAGGAAAACTTGGAGAATAGAGGGACGGAAAAAAGCACAGAGTGGGAAATACAGATAACGACCAAAGAAAAATCCGTAAAGGATGGCAGGAAATCACCTATTCCAACTAGAATTCATGAGAGCCGAGAATATTGTGATTCCATAAATAGAACTAAAACAAACATAATTTAGGAAACAAATGAGTAATAATATTACTGCAAAAATAAATACACATTCCGTTGGCCTAAGTATCCAAAAACTACTTTAAAAAGTGTAAAAATATGGCGAAAAGTAATTTTTTCAATCATCGTGTTTATTGGCACGGTAAAGAAGTTTCAACCTCAATAAAATGAGTTATTAGCAGGCTATTTGTGTGACAATTAAACTATACGAGATAGAAATAAACAATCCGGAGTAATTATTCTTAACTTGGGTGCATTTAGAGATCAACAGCAAACATGATGTTAGGCGTTTCATCAACGAGTATAAGTTATATGGATCATGATATTTTTTATGCTGGTAATGCGATAGTAGGGGCAAAACTAAAAAAGGTTTCGCACGAAATTCAGCAAACACATCTACGATGTATCGACCAAACCGGGATCAAATGTAGCACATTTTTCCCAATGCTATCAACTATTTTCATCCCATTTGTACCAGTTCCAGGCATATTTGAGGCGCTGAATAAATATTTGTGCCAAAGCTCACTCAAATTATCCGGTCACTTTACAGGTATGTTAAACATTGGTCAAAAAACGTTTTTACCGATTGAACTTCCTCATTACTAACCCCCACGGCTATTTCGCCAACCGTCGGATGCAAGGCCTACACTGCAAAGCATTTTTTTGCTCATGAACAACGACATACCTCAGCGTTAATGAGTTGGAGCTCGCGTGCATTTTAATCTAAACCACAGCGTCCGCATTTCTAGGTTTAGATGTTTAACAGATTCCCAAAAAAATTGCAACGGCAATATTTTCCACAAAATTATTGAATGCGAAATATTCAATAGATTACCGCATATTACATTATTAAATTCTTATCAAAAAGGTAAATCATTAAAAAACAATTCCAATTTTAAAATCATTAGACAGGATTATGCTTCAAGAGTAGGAATAATTGAAATAGCAATTACAACTACCAAAAAAAAAAGTTCAAAAATATTAAATTATAGTTCCGCGTGGGTTCAGTGCGAAAATTTTAGACATGTTTCGCGGAATGTTAATTACCTGTCTCAATCACAATCAGAAGTGTCAGGTTCAGATAAATTATTAGAGCCAATACCAATATGCCAGCTTGAGCTGAAAATTCAAAGATTAAAGTTCGCGTTGACATATTTATGAGCAATATATGTACTAAACCATAAAGATTCAGGAACACTGATGAATTCCGGAAAAAACACATTTTTTGACCAACTTCACGTGTGAATCTTTAAAATCAAAGGAAAACTTAGCGTCAATGATAAATCATATTATGCCGAGCAATTGAAAAGCTTCCCTAACCTACAAAATATATCTCTCTGGCTAGATTAATATTTATTGTTAGCACTAAACCGAAAGTTTTCATCTTGGATCAAATCAACTCTATTAGCCAGATTTATTTATTGACTTAGGGAAACAAATATAAATATAATGCCGAGCAAAAATTTTCAAAAGTGAATTCTCATCACATTACTTATCGATTGGCCTCAATTCTAGTGTGTCAAAAATTAATTGGATTAAAAAAACACCTTCAACTAGTATTGCTAGTATTATAAAGTAGCCAGTATTATGAAGACAAGATTAAAATTCGTTGTGCTAAAATACGTTGCATATTTGAATAAACAGCACACTAAAGAAAGGGTTGATAAATGTGTAAAAGCTTACGGATTTCAGAAGAGAAAGCACGACCAGGAAACCGATGGAGCTCATTACAACCTTAAGATAGTGCGAGCGAGATAGTTCCCTAATCATAATAGATACCATATTCGAATTGTCCCTTTCAGTTTCACCAGCTGTGTGACACACGAATTAAATACTGCATTATAAATGGTGCAATAACATAGTTTTACATGATAGAAATTGTAAGTAATCAAACGAAAATATCTAAATAAGTCTATAACTTGACTGATTTTTTCCAAGCGGTACGTTTGAAACTCCATTAAAACGGAAGGTTTACTGTGATCCCGTAGAATTTACTGCGGTGACAATATGATTAATTTTCAAAAATAATTGAGAAAAAACACAAATTACATACTGTTGATTTTTGGACGAGACCTCATTTTTAATAGGGTGTCTCTGGAGTGCATACACGTACCATATCCCATGTAAAAGGGCTGGTATTTTCTGGCAATAATCTTGGAAATTAATGTAGTAAGGGGTTGAATTATTGGTGTCAATGGAAGGATGGCATATTATTCTTTAAAATGACCAAATTCATTGATTTCTAGGTAAAATGATATCTCGCTCGAACTACCTTAATTCCGCATGTAAGGAGATACTGTGTCGTAGATGAATTCTACCTATGAAACTAATACGAAGAACTGTAACAATTTTGATACATGGGAACACATTGGTGTCGCTTATTCAGAATGAGTAGGATACTTTCTTCATAAAATTCAAAGAGCCTACCTGCTCCCTGATAATGATTTCAGAATCTATTCATACGTTACCAACGTCCCACTAAAAATTGGGGGTAAACGGAAATGGAAGGAAAGGAAGGGCCAAAACGGAGGACGAGATAGGAGAGAGAGAGAGAGACGAGGCCTAGAGATGAAAGAAGATGGAGAAAAGGAGGGCAGACTCACGCCATTAGTGGATCCTGTTTCGGAGTAGTTTTGTGAGGGCGGGTTTCGACGAGAAGGGCGGCCCTCATTCTTTCATTCCCACGTGACGTAAAGGGCCTCGAGGAGAAAAGACGAAACGAGAGAGCGACAGACAGCGTTTTCCTGCGTTCTCCATCCTTCTTTCCCACCTGAATAAAGGCTGCTTTACGTGGTACATTTTATTGCACAAACTAATGTATAATAGAATATAGAAGAAACTGAATGGAATTAGAGCTGGTTCTATTTCGCGTTACGTCATTCAGATAATCATACAATTTGCCGATTTACACGGTAAAATTTCCTTCATGAATGAATTCGTACATTCGTTTGTACAAAAAAATTTACTGCGTAAAGCGGCCTTAATACCCATTTGCAATCCTCCATAGAGGGACTGAGCGATGTAACCGGGAATCGAATGGGTCATTTCCAAACTATCGTTGCAATGTGATCGATTTTCATCAAATTGCAGACTACTTCGACGAAATGTATTTGGTGACATAGTTAGAAGTAGATGGAAAACAGCAGGAGGGCACTTACTATGAGAGCACAGGGAATTATTCTCATGCCTTCATCTATCGGATTGGATTGGATATTAGGGGAGGCGACCGACAGCTAAGGTCATTTGCGCCATTGGGGATAGGTAAGGGAGGAAGGGTGGATAAAAACCCAGCATCTGCATTAGCCTGCTCTAAACGAAAGGCGCCACTGGGAATATGGTTCAAGGTCTCATCCGACAGACGAAGTACTGTAGTTGAAGTGCCCTCCACAAGACATTCAAGTAGGGATTGGGTTCCCTCTTAAAAAATCCTCCTCTGCGGGGAATTGAACCCTGGCCGTCCGTATAGTAAGCCAGTACTCTAGCCACCACACCGACCCGATCCCCCGCCGTCGTAAGTTACTCTAAAAAATATAAGGTAAATTTTCTTAATACGATTGCAACGCGTTATATTATGCCCAATTCAACCACTTGGAATATGATGAAAAATTCAGTGTACGACACGAAATATGATATGCAGAAAAGTGTTATTTTAGCGAGAAAATATAATACACGTGATGATATGACAGAAATATATATCTATTTATCACACAAGTAAATACAGATAAATTTCGTTTGTTAGTTTTTAACGGCAAAACTACTGATTTGATTATCTGACCATTTTTCACGCTCAGATTTGAGTGCACTGGAACCGAAATAGGCTAATTATGTTCAAATACGCCTATCAGCTAAAACAGGCCTACAGATGGCCCTACGGTTGTTGCTGCCTAGAAAATAATCCAATTGAAAAATATTTCTCCAGAATTACTATTATTTCCTCCTATTGAAAATAATTGACATCGGTATTAATGTTTACTAATTTGCTTGTTTTAATATTTCTGCTCGCATGTTCAAATTTTCACTAATGAATGGATAAAATAATAAAATGTTCGATTCTTGCAATTGATTTTGTAATACGCTATACTTTCTTCCTACAATTACATTTTTTATTTCAAAATCATCAATTTTTCCCGTTATCCAATTCCAGATATCGCGTATATTCTTTCCAACATAAGCATTGGCTTTGTAAAGACATTTAACCTTCGGCCTTATTTGATTCAAAGATTTTTACTGTAGTATTTCAGTGAGATTAAAAATTTAGGACTTTTCCATCATGTGTGACTTATGTCTTCAACATCCAGCACCTTCTACTGATTCTTTTAAACGCATTCAACGATTTGTTCCGTTAAAATTCAATGGAAATTCGAATTTTGCCCTTAGCCCTATTTCCTAAGTACGTAATCATCTTACCAAATAGCTAAAAATGTAAACCATTTAGTATTTTTCCGCAGTTGGAATTGCTAATTTGCTTTTTAAAATATTCTGAAACTTAGACCCCCAAATTACTGCAAGGCAGAGACTTTAATTTGGCCAAGACGATGTAAAATGCAAAAGTATTTGGTGTGTAAAAAAAAGCATTGGTGAAATTTATTATAAGCTTCTCGTGCGAAGCCGGGTATTTCATGTTGTAATATACACGCAATGGAATGCAATACCTACACGATTTGCGTTTCAAAATTAATATCGCAAAGCCAAACGGAAATTGAAATGGCACAAAGAATATGAAATTCGAACATAGGAAAATGAAATTGCGATTTGTATAAATGTTTAATCCTCAAAATTCGACATCGCCATGTGATAAGTGAAACTGAGTTCCACCAAAACCGGCTCTTTTTCCCTTTCACTCGTCTCTCTACCCTCAGGGACACGAAACCGCTGTCTTTCTCCGCCGCTCAGATTTTAATTGAAATCGTATATCCCGAAGGCTCATTTTCATCTCTGGGTAGCACAAAAAAGCAAATTCTCGACGAATAATAATTTATCCAGAGGAAAAGGAATTAGTCTCCTCGAGCACAGCTATTTATCTTTTCAGGAAATATGCAGACAAAATCTTTGTTTCGTATGTCCCCATTGCCTACGGGCGGCTATCAACCATGATATGCGGGCTTTTAGAACACATAGGTTCATATTTTTTCCTCAGTAAGAGAACAGGAAGGAGCAATCTAGACTCTCGGTTCTATTATCATTGTCAATAGAGAAATTTGCCAATTACGGTAGAAAAAATGTTTAACAATCAAAATTCTTTAGTTTTTTCAACTATATTTCTTCATTCTCGATCACATTCTACCTAGCTTCTTCAAGTTTATAGAGCCTATTCTTTTTCCATCTCATCCACACTAATCCAACATCCTTCACACTGCCAGGGCATTCCCATCACCTCCATTTGCCTCCATCCAGCAACTCTTCCTCTACTCAAGCTCCTCAAGAAGGTTCCACCTTCCACCCTCCAAATCTAGCGATAAGTCTGTCGTCTTTTCCCTCTTCTGGAGTTCCTCCATTCATCTCCACGCCCAGATCACAAATTCATGGAGCCATTTGCAGACAATTTATCTGTAGTTTAGGTTTCTACACCATAAATGCCTCAACCCACATCAACTTCTTCTTCACAACAACTTCTTTCGTTAACGCTTCATCCACTGGCGCCATAATTCAATTACCTCTGCTACAATACGAACTGCTTACCAACTTACGACCGATGTAATATAACGCTTCTACTTGAATATTTGTGGTCATCTACTGCGATGACTAGCCTATCATTATATGCTCAAGAAAAGTTAGTTTCCTTTGCAAATCCACATTGTAATAGATTAATTTACCGATAAAATATACATAAATATTCCCCATAATATTTATAAAAACAGGTAAATAAGTCTTTTCCAATGTGGAATTGCAAAGTTAATCCTTCTATCCCTGATATCAAGGAATTCCACCGAGTGAAGTCTGAAACCATCGTTTAAGTTAGTTTCCTTTTATTTTTCTTCACAAACCGTATTTAGGTTATATATAAGAGATAAACAAATGCTTGTTTTACATTAATTACAACTACATTCCATCTACTCAACGGCTTACAGATTCAAAATCACTGAAAATACTATTTTCATTTTCAGAAGATAATGAATACCAAAGCAACTGCATCTGCATACATTCTCTGATTCCAGGATTCTGGTACATATTTGTAGCTCCACACCAAAATTAATTGATATTTGTTGTACGCTCAAAATAAAATATCAAAAGGTATTATTTAAAAAATATTGCGAGCCAGCGAGTCGGTTTGTCAATATTTGACAATTAAAAGTGAATTAAAAAAAAACACGAGTGCCAAAAAACAGTTAAATAAAAGAGATAGAAGTTATTGTATTTATTGTGTGTTTGACACGAGTTC
This sequence comes from Ceriagrion tenellum, assembly GCA_963169105.1. NCBI lineage: Eukaryota > Metazoa > Arthropoda > Insecta > Odonata > Coenagrionidae > Ceriagrion > Ceriagrion tenellum. The sequence goes on from OY720637.1 coordinate 133,328,758, forward strand.
GTTCTAACAAGTTATCTATAGGCGTGAGTCATATCCATTTCTCTGAGCGATAAGTTTAATTATGTTAAGTTCTTTTTGGAAGTTTAGGAAGAAATTTAGAAAAAATATCTAGCTGGTGCAAGGTGCATGACCACAAACATATTACATCGTCCACATAAAGGTACCGGAAACAAATATTTTTTAATAATATATCAAATCACCGGACAGACTGGAGGAAAATATAAATTCAGAATAAAGGAGCATTGAAGAGATTTTATTAATAGTGACGAAACCACTGGAATGGTGAAACATTTAAACGAAGAAAAACACTGGAGTAATTTCGACCCAAGAATTTTACATTGTAATAACAAAGAGCGGAAGCTTGATTTTATGAAATATTTTGAAATCGTTAACAGCCTTGATACCTTATGTAATGACCAAATGTTTCTCTCTCCCTCATCCCTCCTCCTAATCCACCTACAGTCTCGCAGGAGTCTCAGATAAGCTCTCTGACCATGCCTCTTTAAACTACAAATGTGATCGTTAACAATTCGCTCCCCCCCCCTCTCCCTCCACAATCCTTCCTTCTCCATACTTTGTGTGTGTTTGTTATATATTAGCGGAACGCAACCCAAAAGATTTACCTGAGGATGACACGCGGTGTCGAAACCATGGTCGAGTTGAGTTGTATTAAATAGTGTGGAATAAAATCTTTTATTATGAGTGATATTACAATTATTTCAAAGAATATAACGACCCTTTTTTCGACGGCCCGTCAGTCATTTCTTCGTAAATCAATTAATTGTCACTCTGGCCTAGAAAATGACTGATATCTAGAACTGAAGCATAAAATCTCACCTGCTGGTTACGTAAAAGTTACCCAACAAATAGAGATCCAGGTAGACACAATTAGAAAGAGAAAGACGAAGAAGGGAAAATGGCCAGTGAGTTTTCGGACTTCCGAAAACTGTCTTTGATTTTTCAGAATTTTTTGGGAGATGTTGAGAATCAAGAGGAGCGGAAGTTAACTGAGCGTGCAACCTTAGTTTTTCTATGATCTTAAATTAATTTTTTGCTACAATTTTTGGACACTTTTCTGAAGGGCGGGTCCTTTTCTCATATTAAACGGCAGTCATCTACACAACTCAATGCGGTTTTTTCTAATATACAGCTAATGCGTTTGCCGCATAATCGACGACAAATATAGGAAGGGAATAAATCATCAGGTAAGTAACACAAATGTTATCTTACTACACATAATTTTAGACATGAGGGTGGAAACGCTGAACTTTTTTTAACTCAAGACTGTTCACTTAACCTTAAGTTGAAGAGGGCTTCAGCGTCCATCGTGCTCTTCAACGAATGAAGGTCGCCTGAAAGTGGCTATGACTTTTTATTTTTCGTGAGACAGCCGGCTATCAGCGATCAGCTTACAAAGCAAAGCCTCGAAAGTGGTGGTTTTCATTGCGTATTTTTTTAATTCTTTTTGGAAATGACGGATCAAGCAAAAAATAGTAAAACCTGGCATCCTTAACGAAGATTATGATCCCCTCTTTTCCAGCCTCCTTCGCCGGGGACACCGCACTATCTCCGTCATCTCAGGTTTCAGGTCCGCTATAATTGGACAAGTTTCCCGGGAATGCACGCGTTACTAGCTCCACAGAGCTTTCCCCACTTCCAATATTGTGGAGATATTACAGTGCTCAGCGTACCGAGAGCGCAGCCGAGTGTTACGGGGAGACTCATTAACTACGATCGAGGGCTCTAGTGGTCATATTAGTCGCTATCCCTTGGCAAACGATTGGTCTACGATTTTTTAAGCAAGTAAGCTTCTTTACGTCCATCTTGATTGCAAGCGTGCCCTGGAGTTCAATTAACTGAAGAGGTTTTACTCATTACGCTAGCAATGACATTAAAGCCGTAATTACTCACATAAAATAATAATTTATTTCAACATAAAATAAGAAGGTTATATTCTCAGTAATTGGTGTACGGGAAATGAAGCCTTAAAATATATTTCTGTAAACACAACACGACAAGAACATTATTGCCTCCTACTTCATAAATAACAGGTGAAGTTAACCAGCTGCACCAACAACACCTGCTTTCGCAAAGCTGTACAGCCTACAGAAGCTTTCACACACACATATTAAAGGGAATATTAAGGGGAAGATTTCAAAAAATAAAACTATATTTTAACTGTTATTTGTGCTTTTCTTGAATTAATATAAATTATATGTTGCGGTGCAGCTCTTACAGGTAATGAAGAACATCACTGCTGACACATTTAAAATGGTTTCATTCACTGTTTTAAGCAGATGGAGTATTTATTTTCTCGGAGTTATTATACATTCTTATGTCTACTTCTTCACAACTTCATAAAACTTTTTTCTTCTACCGCCATTCACTCTCCACGCAGGGATTTCAGGGAAATCTTCGCTCTATTTTCTCCTTTTGTGAAGTATCGCCCAATGTAAACGCTGGCTTTCTTCTCAGCCATTTTTTGTTTTCCTTATAGCCAACCTACATACCGTCCTTTGCTCAGAGAACCAAAATGTTCGATTAATTTTCTCAAATAACCACCCAACCTTCATGACTATTAGTTACCACAGGGCTGAATATAAAATACGTTTTATCCTAAAAGTAGACTTGATAGTAAATATGCACTCCAAATCGCAGGGTTTCCATGCCACAAGATACATCATTAAACGAAGTCATCAGAGTTAGAGTAATAGAAGGGGCATTATATTGAAATGATTAGAGAGAAACATCAATTAAGAGTGAGTTTAATATAGTTGGGGTAAATTTTCGTACCCATAATGATGCTAAAATAATTTCCAATTATCACACTACTTTTCGATGAATTTTTCCAAAATATAGAGTCAGTTTTCCTTTGAAAATCATAAGGCACTAAAAAGATATTACTAAAAATTTGAGGAAGCAGTAATAAACAACTGGAATAAGATTCCTAACGGGTATCGGTTTGCATGTTTTCCATTGATTTGTAATTTATTCATTCTCGCCAAACAGCTTTAAGCATAGTAGCCGAAAAACCTTCGGTTGTGTAGGCGCTTTCAGCATAGGACGTGGAATACTTCAAATCACAGCCTAAAATGTGTAAACTAAGCCTCTTATTCAGAAATGTTGCTTTCAAATTAAAGTTTCTGCTCCATTTATACTATCACGTTTTCTTCATGCTTTCTACTAACCCAACTTCTTCACTTTAAAAATTCGAATAAGTTCACTTGTGTTAGAGGAGAAAAATCTCACTCCACGCACTCAAAGCTACGTACCCTCTCATTCAGTTCATTCCACCTTCATTCGTCCTTTGCTGGATCTGTTAACCCTTCTCTCGCCCTTTTGTTCCGTCGCTCGATCCGTTCAGGACTTTCAAACAAGAGCCCTCGGGAATACCGACAATCCTTCTCGCTTCCCCCTCAACCTCCTTTGCCCCACACATCCATCCCTATATACGCCGAATGCCCATAACTACATAACTACATTAGCAAGCCTCGTCTCGCCCGGTGTCCCTCGGCGACCCTCGATCAGAAGACTTCCAACTCTCAGCGCCCAACCACAAGCACACGTCCATCCATCTATCCGACTCAACAGTCTAATAACTCCCCCATCACGTCATAAACCCGCCATTTTCAACTTTCGCGAATGCATTACCGGGTCTGGGATGAGGCTGTGCGTGCGGCTGATAGGGAGTGCGATCGCGTGGAATGGACAGAGTCAAGTGGAGATGAATGGAAAATTCCCAAACGGGATATCGGCGGTAATTGCATCCCATCAAATCCACGCACCTACACGGTTGAGCGGGTGAGAAAGACCGTGGAGAGATCACCGTTTAAGAATACGTTGAATGTAAAATCACTGCCGAGATCGGAAAAAATATCCACTCGATCACAGAAATTAATGGATTCATGTAGGAGAGTAAAGAAATAATTGGTTTCATATAGGCGAGAGTCTAGTAGGGCAGCCGACTGCGGGATCCAACAGAAAAACACACCGGTCTGGCTCTCCAAGGGTTCGAAATCCAGGTATCGTTTCAGGTAAGGATGCTGTAGGTACAAGACAGATGTAATGAGCAGCGAAAAATATACTGAAAGTAGTTTCCTCGTGATTACCTGGCAACAGATTGAATTCAGTACCTCCGGCTTTCCGCGTCAATGCCAGGGTACCCAAAGGAATCATCAGTAGTCGTGCTTCACTTAGATCCCTCAAAGATGGCATTCACGAAGCAAATTTAAGCTAGCGTACTGTCGTCGCTTAGTTCACAGAGGTAGGTTTACTACTAACAAAGCACCCAATTGACTATCGAGAGATGAACCGCGAATAATGCGTCAGCAGGTGTATTGAAAATCCGAAGGCCCACTGTTCAGCTCTGGATTCGTGTAATCATAATCGAGACTGACATTAGGCATGGGCACTTTCTACAAGTACCTTAATTTAACCGACGAGTATTTCATTACTTGAATTGGACTAGCGATACCGACGCAGTATTATAGTATCACCGATAATACTGACCGTTTCTTATCAGTTAGTTGCAAAATAACTAAAATCTGAGGTCTGGTATTACTTTCAAATGGCACATGTACATTCCATGCAAGTTCATTAAATGGATTAAATAATCCCGTTCTTACGTGCCACATAGACATGAAAGATCCGATCACAGTAATTCAACAGAGGACGAGAGCCTCAATATACGCAACTGTCAAGAAATACTGCTGTGTTCGTTTTCTCCTTCCAGTTGGCCAGGAGGTGTTTGAGAAGAAAGAGGATAAATACTTTTTTTAAGATATAGCGTAATATTAACATTACCTTTAAGCGACGAAGCATCCCAGGATGCTCTTCAGACGTAAGTCCTGCATCGTCGTATTGCTATATTTACGAAATCTTTTAAAGTAATTAATCTATTATATCTATTAAAAGGAAATATAAGCGCAAAAACTACTTCACGTATTATTTTCGCCCCAATCGCCGGCAAAAATGAAATAGCTGACACTCGAGTAAGTGTGGACTACCAAATGAAACTACTGACCCGTGACAAATATTTTGATCATCAACTCCAAATTCTACAGAACCTGTAGGGTATTAATGTTTAGTTTTCATTTTTAGGACTGGGTGAAAAATATACTGGGATTTAATTTTGGGATCACATGAGCTAAATAGCATAATACTGACCTCAAGGAGTTACTATTCACTAAACGTACGACTGTTAAAACAGAACTTTTCTCTAGAAATTAATATCAAAGTTGGCATTTAAATACTGAATCTTATTATAATATCTCCATAAAATTTGAAAAAACTTACGCCTTTGGACACGTTCCTGTTCGTAAGTGTATTCTCGGCGTAAAAATTACGTAATTTAATACGTAAAGGAAATAAGTTATTAAATTATCATTGCATTTTTTTTTACATTTCTAATTAATATCTGTTTATTTCAACACATTTCTGTCTTTATCATAACAATTGTCCGACTATTCCCCTTCACAATCTAACGTCAGTGCACCAGGTGTGTGTGCTGTTCCAGTTTTAGCACTTTCAATATCAGTTGCTCCGGAAGAACCGATTTCTAATTGTACACAGTAGTACGTAAATACATTAAAATATTTTCCGGGCCATACCGATTACTGCGGATATTTGCTCAACTCGAGACAATGTGCCTTCAAGGACCCGACATAAATCCTTTCTCGGACGATGTTAATACGCTCCCTCAGCTCTTTTGCCGCAGGAGCCAACCGGAAAAAATGAGAAGGTGAAAATCAGAGTTAATACACCTTCGCAAGCGATTTTTTTCTCTGTGGATTTTTGCATAAATTATAACCTCGGCACTCCTCTCAGCAGTACTGGGACTGGTGCAAAAGTAAATCATTAATTTAATTGTAGAGTACCAGGTGAATTACGAACTGAGATAGCGAACGATGGGAGCTAATATAAGTTCAAATAAAATAAAGCTACAAGGGTGAATTTAAGCAGATCAAAGTGAGCAGTCTACTCTGTGCAAGGGTATCTGGCATTCCATTTGGATACAGAGGCACCCAAAAAGAGAACCTCTGCATCAACACTATGGAAACGATTGGATGGAAATTCAAAAGTGAATTACTACTTTTCAGGGAATTTTTTACTTAGGCACCGGATAATAGTGTTAAAGACGATTGACGTGCCTAGCCGAAACGTTCACGTCAAGAACGAGGCCTAAAATATTAGGTAATTTATCAAAGCTAAATAGATTTACTAATACCAAAATATTTATGAAATACGGAGCGCTTATAAATGACCATTTGAAGCGTAATTAGCTGAAATTGGATTTCTATATTCTGCTCAATTATAGAGATGCCAAATTAATACGGCTTAGCACTAGATAATTTTGAAAAAAAATATATTAGCTCAATGGTCATTTCAGGACTTCAAAAGGTCGTAGCGTCTATATTAGTGGTGAATTTTTTATTAAGACTCCAGGATAGAAACCAAAAATGTTTTTCATTGGATCAGCATTGCCTTTCATTTTTCTTGCAAATTCAAAAGTTCATCACAAAGGAAAAAAAGTAGGGTAAATTGATGAAATATGTTTTTATGAGGTTTTGCGTGAAGATTCTGCAGCGAATCTGCAATCAGACGGATTCAATCTAACAAAATGCAAAAACGTGTCGATCTAATCAAATTATTGCGCAAGAGTTAAAATAATCGAGTAAATAATTCTAATTTAGCCTTTAGTTGGCTACAATATTTTATCTTTATAGTAAGTATAATGGATATGGCAACGTCACAATATTCTCGATGACTAATCAAAGCTGGGTAATTTTTCTTACAGATATTTTTCCTTTTCCTAAGAAACTACCACGTTACCTTATGAACCCATAGTAGTTGGGCTATTTCGATATTCATATACTCCCCTGTAGGTGGTATAAATATATGGAAATAGACAAAGTGGTATATAACAGGATTGTACGGAGGAGGAAGTTATAATACCAGCCATGTGAATGGAAGAAAATACCGAAGAGAACTAAAGGAGGGAGAGGGCTTAAATGGAAATATATTTTGAGAGAAAATCGAATTGGGTGAAATAGAACAATACAAGGCTATGAGCAAATTAGATCGCGTTAATGCAGACCTGTTAATCACTTTGTAAGTCTGACTTATGACTATCGCCAAAATGTTAGCTTAATTCAAAATTGGACAATGATTGGCTGATCCTCATATGTGACTTGCTTTTATGAGGATATATAGTTTATTTCGGCCTTCATCCGTTGGCATTAATGATAATTTTTCACTCAAATCTTCATCTCTCACTCTCATTCTAGCGAGGGACTGCAGTTGGAGGAGGTTATTGTTAGATGTGGTGTTCAATTGTATTGGCCATTGATAAACCCTGAATGGGAAAGTGAGTACCTATACAGTTGGAGGAACGTATGAGGAGCGAAAGCTCGCATTTGAATAGTAGGAAACTGACGGTCGACATAGCTGGCGAAAAGAAGGATTTTGGATTCTCTGGCTCTCTATAGTTCATTGTAGTTCCGCAAATACCCTTGGGTATAGTGCTTTGAAAGTCAGAGCTTTACTGGTGAGGGAATTGTACGGAAGGAACGGCGGGACCGTAGGGATGATGCTTTCAGCGCTGTCTTTGGAATTAGAACCATTGGTCCCCAGAGAAAGGCATAGACTTATAAATTGGAGGAAGATGGAGAGTAACTAATGAAAGCACCCGGACGGCGTAGGGGATACGGGATACCCCAACTGCAGTGAAGGGCTTGAATGATGATTAAATATTCTTAGCAAAATTAGACGAGTTTAGGCTATCTACGATTATTTTAACAGCAAAACCGTCGCAGATATTAACTCATATTTGTGTTAAGTTAGGAGAAAATTCAAATGAGAAATGAAATTAACTACCTTTAGTTTATTTCAATAAATTATTGTTAGTTATTAATTGGTAAAAACTTGAAAGAGAAATGAACGGAAAGTAAAGTATTTTAAAAATTATTCCGGGAAATTTAATAAGTTCAACAATATCTTAACTAAAAATACTCCTAAGGATTAGAGCATTACTCTTGAAAGGCAAACAATTAACATATTTCGTGTCTTAAATTACAGCAAGTCAATTTCCTTCTTAAATTACAACAAGTAATTGTCTTCTGGTGTTTAAATAATGAAACAGAAACCAGGAAAAAAGGTATAAACTCATTAATTATATTTAATTTTGATATTCTCGGCACTTCTTTGTCTTAGCAAATTTAAGAATGGTGTCTTCTGGGCCCAATGAAATTTCACTATGGACCGACACGAGATCAAGAATCCTGAGAATCTTCCTTTAAATGTCAAATGCGGTCAACTTCATGGAAAAGTCACGAATGTGTTTCTGTGACTAAATAAACTGTCCAACGTTTTGGAAGGGTTCATGACCACAGTTATCCCCTCCCCTTGTATTCAACCAATGTCGGCTTCGTTAGAGGATAGAAAACGTTTATCATTCAGAAAAAGAGTACTCAGAAAGAAAAGTAAATTCTTTCCGTTACACTGTTGTTGAACGGAATTGATACGAATACCTTTGCATTTCGACGCCCACGTCTCAAATCACTGAGCTCGTCTCACGCGGCTGCTGTCTCGATCCCAACAATCCCAGCAGCCCAAACAACCACCACCTTCTGAAGAGATTGCGCTAATTACAACCGGCGACACGTGGTGGACGTTAGTCCGTGAGACCCCCTTAAGTGCTCTCCCTCTCTCTAGAGGAGATGCAAGCAAGAGAGAGCTAACTGAAGAGTCCTTCCCCTTCTCGCCCCCCCCCCCCAATGTTACCTCCATCCCTCCTACACGCACCGCCCTATCCCTTGGCGCGCCCACGACGGCCCCGAAGGTGCTAATTATCTTAGTCACTGGCTGGCCTCTTAATAATGCACCCACCCACCAGTATAGTGCCTCCGCTAAACTCAATTAACATCTTGCAAAGTTCGTAGATTATGAGGATGACTGGCGTTGAATTTTCCCATTTCTTCTTTGGTGAAGTCTCTTTTTTTTATTCCTTTTTATTTCCAGTCCTTATTAAATGAGTCTTTTCAATGTTTAAGAACATACAAGATAGTCGAAGGTTTGACTTTGTGGAATTTAGATATAGTATAATAATTGTAACTTTGTTATTTTCCACACTATTTTATTGTTCTTGGAAGCTGACCAGTTTCAGCGTTAACACATTATCTTCAGAAGCATCTGCCAAAACCGGTCCGCTTCCAAGAACAATAAAATAGTGAGGAAAATAATAAAGTTACAATTATTATACTATGTTTAAGAATACATTTAATACGTCCCATGGTTTGAGGCTCAACTACGCTGAAATTGATTTTCACAAATGAAAAAATAACTTTTTTTATTTATTTTATATTTATTTTCTTGGTACGAAATGTTTTAACACGAAGGTGTCATCCTCAGGTACCATATGTTTTTCATGTAACCTTATGTAACATATTCAATTATACTCGGTATCGGATAATTTCTACATACTCTAGACTCGTATAAATAATAATGTGGAATACATAGTTCTTTTCCACAATCTTTAAAGGTTGTAAAAAAGTACTAACTATTTTACTTAGTTATCAATAAAAAAGACGAAAACTTCTACGACGCAAAGCCTGCATCAGTTTAGTTTACCAAATTATCTTTTGTTTCTGAGAGTTTCGCAATGAAAACGGCAAAGATGCCTCAATGAGGCATAAAACATATTCCTCAAGTTTGTCTTTCGAAAGTGAGATACACATATCACTGTCGTTCATAGAAGTTCTCCTAGTAACTGTTGCATATTCCTTTTTCTATCTGAAAGGTATTTGTTCAATACAATTTATATAAGAGGTATGATTAAGGTATGGATTTTTATGTAATACCATCAATTATTTATTTATTTTTACTTTAAATAGCCTAAATAAAGCACAATTGATGAATTAAAATCGAGTGAATATCAATCATATCAGGCGAACATAAGGTCATGCATTGAGCGTTGAACATTACACCCAGGCGGAAGTAACACGTGAATCTCGGTTTATCCGAGGAGAACTTCATTCTGTTACCACTGAGACGGAAAAATAAACATTTGCTCCATCTTCACTTTAAATATTAAATATTTTTCTGTATGGCATTTTCATGTCTCAACAGAAAAAGCATAGCTGTGACAGATTAACAAGGAACAATTTTTCGGTGTTGAACATCAATGTGGATAAACCGTCTCTTCACATGACTACGACAATATATAAAATAAAAAGGAATTTCCTTTCATTTAACACTTGCACGTGTATTTCAACTCTACCGTGAGACAGAGCCGCCAGAATTGTTGAGAAGTTACGACGAAAGCAGAAGTTTCCTCTCTCTGAGAACAAAAAGTGAGCGTTGAACCCAACTACTCCAACGTTTTCATCGTCAAGTCACGAATCTTCAGCCGTATAAAGTTTTAATCGCCTTTTATATTTTTATCGTCATCAAAGCGTCTGAAAATTTTTTCTTAAAGGACCTGGAATGTGCTGATTAAAGTCAAGAAATCATTTTAGACGACATTTTCCTCGGTGTCTCAGGCTTGATGAAGGAGCACGATTCATGCTCTAAGTCGCGTCACTTCATCAGAAAAACTTCACACTGCGCATTCTAATGAGAGGATAGGATTTTATCATTTTTATTCACTTTAGGCAGAAAAAAGACTAAATTACTAAAGCTGACGGGAATCTCTAACTCATAAAATCCAGCGAAGAAATTTTTGATACTCTGATTGCCGGAATCGATTAATGGCAGAGTCATCAGAGGCATCATCAGTGCATCGGAAAATTAAAATATTATCACCTACATAGGACTTCATTATATGATCCAATTTTATTAGGTAAGTTAAATTAGATTAATAATAATGCATATTTTTTCGCCAAAGAGATCAAATCGTTTGCCACTGGGAGCGGAGCAAACTTTTCCAATCTTTCAAGTTGAAATTATTCTTCCAACTAGAGAGCCCTCCCAGGTCATGATTAAGAGTATTAAATAGAATTCGTCAAAAATTTCATTCTCATTAATTTTAAAATCAAGGAAATTCCAGACATTCTGTGCATTTTTCAATGATTATCCCATTCATGACAATGTTTCCTTCATTTAAAAGTTACGACTCCAGATCTCACGCTATATCTCTGCTGATAACTATCTCTCCCACGTCACTTCTATACACGAATATTTTTAAAGATCTATTTCTCCCAATAATGAAATGAACATTAGCATATACTGATACAACTGGAAAAGTTAAATACAATTTAGGCCATCAAAATAAATTTCCAGCAAACTTCGTTTTTAAAAACTTCATTGGTTACCGATTCCGACATAATATCGTTTGAGCAATTCCATTATGAGAATTCAAATTGTACACCTCTCTAACAAAACTTTCTGCAACAAAATTGAATTAAAGCAAAGAATATCCACTGATATTGGTTTGAATACTCATAAAGTGGCAGGCAGAGAGGAAAACTAGAGAGTTGGATACATTTCCTTGCAATCAGGATTGTGGAAGGATAAAATGCAGCGCCGGCAGATGCGTCTCTCAAGAGCTCGCGATAAGAAATATTATTCGAATATCAAGACCACCTGTGAGGGGTAAAAGACCAAGAATCGTTGAAAATTTCCCACGAGGCATTCTGGGAGGAAATTTGATTCTCAACTCGGACGAAGGAAGCGCTACGTCAAGACATCGTAGCATGTGCACAAGAGCGGGCGGGAGATCGGGGATGGGAGAGGGTTTCCTTCCCAGAATTCCACTCCTTTCCCATGATTCCCTCCGTCTCCCCAGGAAGACACCTTCCCTCACATCAATCACTTCTCAGCGATCCTTGTAACAGATTTATAGTGGGAGATTTCCGATATTGCGATGCATCGTCTGAAATATCGCGATGCATTGAATAGCCAAGTATGTCCAAGATAATGGCGTAGTTGATACATACTGGTTTGTCTTAGAAAGGACTGAAAGGCTAGCAATTTTTTTCCGTTAGTATGATTTAAATTAAGGCCACAACTATGGATTCTTCTGTCACATGATTGTCTTTCTCAATTGGCTTTAGATGTTTCATGGTTTGAGGCTCAACTATGTGGAAGTTGATTTTCACAAATGAAACAATAACTTGGTTTTCTTCCACTGATTTATTGTATTGGTACAACATGTTTCACCACAACGGTGTCATCATCTGGTACCGCATGGCGCAGGTACTGCATAATACAGGCATTAGATTTTTACCACTTAGCTCCATTTCTAAATATCAACTGCACTATTATCTACAAAATTTGCCAAAGAATTCTCCATCGGTAATCATTTCCACCCTAAATTCACTTCATAGGTCTGTATCAGTCTTTCACACCCCTGCCACTTCTTTCACATCTTTCGTACACGAATTGTATTTATGCTATCAATTGTACGTAATCCCAATGAAATCCCTTCATATTAGTCTTTCACTTCTTTCTTAAAAAGGTTCTCGTTACCAATGTACCACTTTTTCACAAAATTTGTGTTCAAAAAGCAACATCCACATGTGGTTAAATCTCTATTTTTTTAAAGTTATCTATTGTAATTTTTTCGAGCGAATTCATTTCAGATAAATCCTACATTTTATTTCTGATAACACTAACCTATTTAACACATTATTTTGGATATAAAATTAATGTCCATACGTGATACTGAAATAAATATTATTCAGTTTATTTGTTTTTTCTTTACACCGACGAAATCGTTTCAGATTTGTAGCATATTTTAATCTGGAAAACACTTTTTTTTGCATATTTTTCGATACAAAAGATGATATCGATGCGTGATATCGAAATGCGAATACCGCTCCGCCCCTAATTCCAACCCCACCCCCTGAATTCCCATCCATCTCAATCCCCCCCTTCGCCCCCCCTCGTTCGCCGTGCGCTGCACAGCCATTCGTCTTCCCTCCATCCCTGGAGGTCGGTAACGGTGGTGGGCGGCCCTCCAATGCAAATAATAAACAGCAGCACGCAAGGGCGGCGTGGAAGCAGATGGCTCTAGCCTCCGTCCCCGATCTCCCCCTCACCACCCTCCTCCCTCAAGGGCGCTGAAACGCGTGGAGCCCATCTCACAGATTGAGAGAACGGAGATGGTGCTGGAAGAATAATAGGTCGGCGTGTTTCTCACGGGCTTCGGTGCGGGCGCGAACGAAATTTAAAAATCACTTGCACGGCTACACGATCTTTCAGTTTAACGTAATTACTGAAGAAATGTGACCAATTTATAGTAAGAGTTTTCATCGCAATTATTTAAGGCCGCTTTACAAGGTATAATTTATTGTACAAACATATGTATGAACTCTTTCATGAGGAAAATTGTACCGTATAAAGCGGCAAATTGTATGATTGTCTGAATGACTTAACGGGAAATAGAACCAGCTCTATTTCCATTCGATTTCTTGTGCATTCTATGATACATTCCTTTGTACAATAAAATGTACCGTGTAAAGCGGCCTTTAAAATATGAAATTGAGAAGTCCTGTGTATAGTTTCCCTAATCGCTGGGAATCTTTCCTAACGTTTTCTTCATAGTCCATTTTCTAACATTTCATCCCTCAAAAACAGTGCCTGTACGTCCAGCAGTCCGTCTTTATCTTCTTCCGTCTTACTTCCATTCCAACTTCAAATAGTAACCATGCTATTTTCAGATCTTTTCAAAGTGTACACTTGTTAATTATAAATAAATACACTGTGGTTTAAAAATATTTAACAGATAACACATAATAATTTCAGTCTAACGTAATTACTGAAGAAATGTGACCAGGTTATATATAGTATGAGTTTTCATCGCGGTTATTTAAAACATGAAACTGAAAAGTCCTGTGAATATTTTTCCTAATCTCTGGGAATCTTTCCTGATGTTTTCTTCACGGTCCATTTTCTAATGTTTCGTCCCTCAAAAACAGTGCCTGTAAGTTCATCAATCCGTCTTTATCTACTTACAAGGGCGCTGAAACGCGTGGAGCCCATCTCATAGATTGAGAGAACGGAGAGGGTGCTGGAAGAATAATAGGTCGGCGTGTTTCTCACGGGCTTTGGTGCGGTAGCGAACGAAATTTGAAATCAATTCTCACGGCTAAATGACCTTTCAGTTTAACGTAATTACTGAAGAAATGTAACCAAGTTACTGTTTAGTTTTGGGTTAATAAAATTGAAAAATTCCTTTTTAAATCTTTTCCATTCCGACCCTAAAAGTGCATGCATGGGTTCTGGACCTCTAACCGACTGCGCCATGTTTAGCTTTACTGATTTAGGCAAAAACTTATCAGTTGATGTCTTGTTAATTTCTTTTAATCCTTCATTAACAGTACAAAAGCAAAATCACCAACTAGACTGTTTACTGAGTAACAATAAAAAAACATCTGCCACATGGCAACCAACACCAATAACTTCTATATCTAACAGTTATAGTGAGAGTTTTCATCGCAGTTATTTAGAATATGAAACTGAGAAGTCCTGTGTATGGTTTCCCTAATCGCTGGGAATCTATCCTAACGCTTTCTTCACAGTCCATTGTCTAATATTTCATCATTCAAAAACAGTGCCTGTACGTCCATCAATCCGTCTTTATCTACTTTCGTCTTACCTCCATTCCAACTTCCAATACTTTCCATGCTATTTTCAGCTCTTTTGAAAAGGTAAAATAGTTAATTATAATAAAATACACTGTGGTTTAAAAACATTCAACAAATAATAGTGTGATTTCCGCCAGAGTTGTGTTAAGAAACCTGATTAATGATAGTGATTAGCATGATTTGCCTTTATTTTTGTCAACTAAGGTCATTGACTTTCATGTCTAAGAAAATTTTGCACTTTATGGGCAGGCTGAAAACGAGTCAAGAAAATGACCCAAAGGAATTGGGTTAGAATCATTTCTCGGACTTGTTTGCACCGGGATTAAAATTAAAACAATGAATAGTAATGCTTTTTTCGGAGTTGGAGAGACTATAACCTTAGCTATAGCTCTTAACGACAGGCGCACACTTTACCACCTCACCTGACGGACGGATTAGTTTACTAGAATTGCCCCTCATATGGCTCCCGATTAGGGATCTATCTGCAGTGAAATAATCTCCACCACCGCAGGGAATCAAACCCCTGGCCCTCTGGGTCAGAGTGAGCAATATTAGCTGCACTAAACCTACCCCTCCCCACGCTGATGTCAGAGCAGATACCACAAAAGCTGAGCCGCAGACTCGCCTCGCAGCGACAAATCCACAATTTCTATTCTTACTCAGATACGCTAGGCAAGACTGTGAGCAAAAAAATATTTTATATTTTCTTTGAGAAGGAGGCCTGTTTTATAAGACCATTATTTCAATCCTGGAATTCTAACTCAACTCAGCACGTACTCAAAATTGATCGAAAACAATCTGCATATGGTATCACACTGTTTAGTAACAAAAGCAATTTTAATTTGAGTCTAGCTCCACCACCGTTTTTTATTAAAAACAATCTACCCACCTCAGATTGGTCGTTGAATGCAAAACTCGGATGAAAAGTAAATTGAGCACTTGTGTCTATTTTCAGTGCTGACAATTGGATTTAAATCATTCATCGAATACGGGTGAGCCTTTTACATAACACGCTTTTGGATCTGCTTACTATTTATATACCGTTATATTTATACGATTCTCAATCCTTCAATGAGTATCCGGTAGAGCGACTTCAATAGGGTACGCATCCGATTCTGAGACGTATTCGATGATCGCAGCAAATTAAGTGCAATGCGCGCTCATCGGCTAAGACAATTCTCCATGGAATACGGCGGAAGTTCGGTCGCGTAATGAGGTAAACAGCATCACTACGCCACATCCTCACTCCAGCCTAATGCGTGTGACGTCACCATGGCAACGACCGAGATATTGCAGGGTGGGGGAGGGAGTTGGCGCATTTACCAGGTCGTTGAGTCACAGACCCTGTATACTCCTAGGGACTTCCATTCGTGAGCAACGTCAATGCGGCGGAAGGCACGAGACAGGGCGATTAAACACCGCCTGGTTTCCCGTGGGAATTACTCTAGTTAAATGTACTACACCCCAAACGTACCAACAAAATGTTCGCAAAGATAAAAACGCCGATGAAATGACAGTGAAGACTACACGGGCACGAATCCTTACTGAGAGAAATAATATTTCTAAAAATTGGTAACTTGCGAGAAGATTCAATGATAAAACAGGGCAATGAACAGTAAGGTATATTTTTATATGTATTCAAATGTTGATTATATCATGAGTATTAAGTCAAGGAAATTGACTGAAAGGGCGAGGTTAAAAATGAAAAATTTTCTACGAACAATTAGGTGTCATAATTGATTGAAATTTTATAATAAAGGTTTTCAAAAGGTTAGGTAGCTGATTTCATCATTAAATAGTTGATGGTTTTAATACTTCTGTAATATTATTTCAAGTAGCATCAACCGACATAATCTCTCGCTCATATTACGTATGACTTTTGTAATTATGTGTATCAGTGTAGCTGAAAAAATACATCATTTCTCATGTACATGTAAAAATACATGTTTTCTACCCATAATATTTGTAGCACGAGACGAGTGGTCCATGTCAGTCAAAATTTCCGAACAGCCAAATACCTCTGAGGTAACTTGCTTGGCGTAATACAGCTTTATAATTAGCCGCAGCAGCATTAACATTTACTGTTTGAACTGTAAGACGATCAGAAAAATGTAAAACATTGGATCAGAATGGTGTTGCAGGTCAAACAAGGGTCAGTATAAGTGAAATGAGTCTATCAAGTAATACAATGATTACAATAAAGTTGTTAGGAAACGTAAGTTGCCATATTAACAAAAGTTTCAATGGAAATTTTGAGTATATTAGGCTTGATACGTCCTCAGAGTAGAACTATCTATCAACCTATTTTTTGAGGTGACTGTCATCAATCATGGTAATTCAGCCGATATAGATACGGGAATCCTACATTTAAAAAATTACATTTCCCGGTTTATATAAGTAACACCCTCCAGTTTTCTTATGCAAACGAGAACAAAGGTCCCCTCGATAAAAAAGTACAAATGCTCTACTGCTATATGCACGTCTGATGAACACGTGATAGTGCAAAATCATACTACTTTCACATTTTATAAATAAAATTTTGTTAGATGCATTAACTTCCACTGGTTTCATGAATACAATTCTAAATCCTCTGGATTGATTTATTATGATATTTTGTAAGATTAACCGACTTTCAAAAGTTTTCCGACCTTACCAAGTCTTACATTAAAGCAATGGGATTGCCCGGGACCCAAAATAAGAACGGCAATACGATAACATCCGCTAAGCAATAAGAGTGAAGACTAGTGAGAACTAATTGCAAGAGGGGGAGTACGAGGGCGCACTGCATGTTTTAGAATGGCTTGATTGCCTCACTCGGCCTTCAGTGTAGTTATGTAACTCACAGTAATTATGAATGGTAAGCGGGCAGAATTATTGCATGTTCTTATTTTTTTGACGGTGAATTACTCTTATTTCGTCGTTCCTGTCAACTAAGCAGATTTAAATGCATCCAAATCCTCGGCGGCCTTCTTTTTGCCCTGAAACTGGAATGGTTTGAAATTTCCCAGTAAACATTGTGTAGGGTGCTGTCTCAATGTTCATTATGGCTTAATCACCTGCGTGGCTTCCGAGAATTCAACGGCTGTGAACTAAGTTTTCTCCATAACAACGCTATATTTTGGATCATTTGCAGTAGTTAAAAAAAATATTTTAACAATTATACCTTTCTGCCGTTATATTTTGTTTTGTTGCAGCAGTGTACTGTGGTGATAAATATTGTTCTTTTTCACTTGATTTACAGTATGGATAGATGGCAGTTCCACTCAGTACATTATTAATATTTTATGGAAAAAATAGCTAAGTGGCTGAAAAAAGATGTAAAGACATACCGAAAAATATGCGACTGTAAAAAATTAATATTTGTACTACCATTCGTCAACAACATACATTTCCTTTTTATATCACAAGGAAGTTTGGATGATCTACAATTGAATTGGATTGTCTGAAGACAAGCTTCAACAAAAAATCGTGCTCTAGTCTTCACAAATGGCACCAAAGTTAACATTATATTAAAATGGATAAACCAATTTCACAGCAGGTTGTATTACAACGATCAATTCCTCTACAATGGCCCGTACCAATCAGAAACCACGGATATTATGCTAATAGTACTCGTGGTGGATTCTGTAAACAGAGTGGCAGACTGCTTCTCCAGACAGGCAGAGAGAGGAGGTGATGGAACAATAACGTTTAATGATGACTTGATATTCCCACTAATGATAATGTAAAATTAGGACCACCGTAATGGATTTCTGACGCTTCAATAGCAAGCACTGCTGAAAAAAAGTTGTATGAGTTCATTACATCCCTAAAAACGGAGCAGACACACTCGGAGCTTAAAACCACAACTACCATTGATACAATTTCAAAAAATACTACGCTTGAATAGCTGCAGCTTTAGAGCGTAGAACTTATTTGTCAAAGGGTGAATATAACATTGACGGATCAGGCATCTCTCATAAGCCAGTAAAATGTGAAGGATAATTCGTCTTTTGATTAACAACAAGAGAAATATTTATCATAGACATATATTTGCGAAGATATTCAAGCTTCGTACTTTAAAGTTTCTTCGTTCTTTAAAGTTTCTACAGACTCGTGTGGATTGGTTGGGTTGGGAACTAGAAGTACTGGTTTCTCATGTCTGTGGCTTACGTTCGAGTTCTGCTGCGGGCAAAGACATTATAGAGCTTACTAGATGTAATTACAATGATTACGAGCTCGTCAAGGCAAAAAATGCTTTGACTAAAGCCAATCTTTTGTCATAGCCGTGAACGCAAGAGAACTGTCTCTCACATGATGCAGATGTTTATTTATGGCTAGCTCTCCAAGCACAGATAGGTTTTAGTGGAATATTAATCCCAACTTAGGTGTTACACGGTCAGGAACTCAAAGCATATCTCTATCCTTCCAAAGTTACGAGTAAATTACGATTCCGCAGGTACCTTCCGTTAAAAGAAGGCTTATGCATACGACATTTTTCTTTCTATCCTTCATCCAGCCCAAACTAGAATTACCAAGCCTCTTAACGTACCAATGCTAATACACTTATTTAGACGGATTTAAAGATACAAAAACATAGGATGCGGCGCCACCAAAGGCTAATAAAATGAACTAAGATTACTAGCAGCCAATTTCCAAATATTTTGTAGAGCCAAGTTATTAAATTAAAACTACTATGTTTGCTATCTGAAGTTTGATTGGCAGCGAAGAAATCGGACCGAAATTCAGAAGAATCATCATTCGGGTCTCTCATGAATTTTTACTCCTAGAACGTACGGCTTGACTCCAGGAGCGTGGACACTCACCATGTATATTTTGGCGGCGAAGATGAACATCAGTTCCGGTAGAAAGACAACTGGAAGCAAAATCCGAAGACTACTGGGACAGAAAACTCATTCAGATAAACTCCACCCGTGGAAGGGACGGTACGTATCCACAAAACTGAACTACAAGTCCCAGAGGATGACGAAAATTGCCGAAATCAGGGCAGCGTTTCCAATCAAGTGACTCCCGTTCTTCCTCGACGTTGAGCGAGCACGTTAATTCGCCCCAGGGGAGGAAAGGGAAAGAGAGGGAAAATAAAGCAACCTATTGTAGGCTGGAGAATCAGCAAATGTGAGCAGGAGTAGGATACGTGACGCTGCGATGGAGCGCGAAAGACTCCGCAAATAGTCATATGGAGTTCATGCGAGCAACGTATTTATTATACTCTATTAGTGTACCTGATATCGTTTTTTTCAAGTTACACATAAAATCAATCTTTATACGATTCAACTTTAGTTATTTTAACTTTTTAAAAGGGAATTAAGCATTGACAAAGTTACATAGCCCAAGAGGGTGTATCAATGTGTTCACGGCATCACACGGTATAGCTTTTTAACTCAAAAATTAACGCAATATATTCACCAAAATAAGTATTAATAACCTCATCTATTATGAAAAATTTAAATCTTGAAATATCTGTTGATCTTAAGTTTATTGTTTTCAATTTTTTCTCTCCCTAAATTTGAAATCTGAGAAACTGATACTAATTAACTAATTAACAAATGCGGCAACATCAGATGCAAAATCACTCGATGATATATCGTTTGAATAAAACCATAAATACCGCCCTAAAATTCATATACAAATACATCAATTTGCTAAGCTGCATTGCTGGCAGTGATACCACTCTTCAACGTGAATCGTCAATATCAATGAGATAATCTGACGCCGCTAAAAGAGTGAAAATTGTAACACAAATTATATTTATAAAACAATTCTACGTCTTGAGGAGAGAAAAGGCTGGGCGCCTCTTAACTAATCTTAAATAGGAGTGTATAGGATTCCATGGTCAACTTATGAAATATTTCAAAGTTACTCTGGAAAATTTACGGAATTATGGCGAAACAAAAAAGCTTGGTGGCACTACAGATTGTGTGTAGTTGCCCTCCAAAACATTTGTCCCAGTGACAAGCCTCTGATATGAGCACACCCGAAAGTCAAACTTTTATCTAGTCAACTGACGGCATATGATTATTCCTTCACCGCAAGGATTACATGAAACCATTCCATATTCCGCAAGAAAAAATCAAACAAGAGCCAAAATAACTCAAGGTATCTTCATCGATTAGTCAACTTATGCGCAAATTCAATAGTTTCAGCCTTAACTTTGTAAAACTTTTCCATGCTTAGAAATTAACAACACTAGTAAGTTTTACTTAAATTATGTATTGCACGACCGATTTCGTTGAATTATAACTTTAAGTAAAACTTACAAAGTTTTGTTAATTTCTAAGCACTATGCACATGAGATTAAAAATCAATGGACGTCCATAAGGTTCGTGAAATCTTAGGCAACCTTGTATGAGGAAAAGGGGGTTTTAAAGTGATACTTTAAAGAGTTTTATATCGTCTTGTGTAATACTTAAGTAATCCCAACGCTGTTGGTCGAGAAAGGGATTTCCTGTATATTTTATAGCATGTAGTTCGCATGACGAGAGTTTTGAGAAATTATTCACGCTCCCCATACCGTGGGATGCATCGAGCAAATTGAGTATTCTCTTGTATCCGTCAAGCTCGGGTTGAGGCGGGAGAGAGGGAGTGGGTGGGTGGGGCAAGGATTGGAAACACGACGCGGTGAAGCAGGAGGCCCAGCTGTCCAATTTCGTCGAAACACGCGTCCTCCGGAGTTTCTAGAGAGCTGGGATTTCATCACTCAAGGCAGATGGATCAAAACAAGTTTCAATTATGAATCGGATCCCCACCCATCCGCTCGCGCTTCACTAACAAGCCCTGTTCCGTTCAGACGGAAGAGACAAAGACGTCTCCCACTAACGAACGCGTTCGGAACGTGTGCCGGCTGGCTGCAGGAGGGCATGTGTGCGGAGGTATGAGGGAGAAAGATGGTGTTTAAGAGGGACGAACTTCTCCACGTCAGACGGATTTGCTTCGCGTGGAAGAGGATGGCGGTTGAAAGAGGGCGCTCGAATTAATACTAGTGTTTAAAGGTCGAAGATGCAACCCTCCCCCTATATACAAGAGAAACGGTTATAACATACATAAATACATACCAATCACGCCGTTCCCTTCCGGGGTAGGCACAGTCACAAAGTTTCACTCATAAATACATCTGTGTACACCTAACTCTACTTCAATAATTTCCCCCATACTGACCTATCCTTGCAAACCTCTTTGCTTCATTTACCCCCATACACTGCTTCATACACGCTCTCCTGTTTTTAAGACTGCAAATACTCCTCCTCCTAAGAATTTCCCCAACCACATTCAACCACAATTTTCTCGGCCCACCTCTACCTCTCGCACCATTCATTTCACTCTTATAAATCTGTTTCGTCATTCGACTCTCATCCATTCTCTCAACATGGCCAAACCAACCAAGCACACTCCTTGCATATATGTCAATTAGGGTGTCCCTTATAAGGGCAAAAAAAAACTATTTTGCAAAAAACTTAGCTCTCACCCCCTCAAATTTTCCTTTAGATCATACCAATTCAAAAACAAAATTTAATCTCATTATGATGTCGTTAACCCGTGCCGCATTTAAATTCAAATTTAAATGGGAATTTCAACGGAAAATTGGGAAAGATAGGTATTTTTCTGTGGAAAATAGAGTAAAAGTAACTGATTCATAAATTTTATCTCAGTTTCTGTTAGAATAGAATGCATTATGATTTTCAAAGGAAATATTTGGTATCAGCTTACTAGCGGATACTTTTTTTTCGATGCTTTCCTCCGGATAAAATGAATATTTTAAGATATTTTTGGACAGCACGACGCGAACTGTTTTGTTTCTTATCTAATATGAAAACTCTCAACCAATCCTTCAATTACTCTTTCAGTCGAGTCATTTAAAGCTTAGAGCCTGTTAGGAATCATTTTCGGCACTAAATCCGAGGTATTGGTCAACTACCAATGTTGATTAGCATTCCTGAATGATACTCGTAACCATCTTTAAGTGAGAAAATACACCTCTGTCCTACTTTCGGTTTTCTGATATCGTTTCATTCATAGCGCTCAATATAATGGTAATAATATATTACTCTTTATATTATAAAGAATAACATTTATAAAGAATAATCTTCACTCCACAAGTAATTTTCCTTGCTTCACCTATTTATTTCATCTGAAAGTACCACGGTATATTTCCGAAATTATGTCCTCGTTTATTGAACATTGGCAAACGCGAGGTCAAATAGGTTTATCCTCCATTGGGTTGGCTTTCGGGATTCGACCGCGTATTCATCACTCTGGATGGCAAAGTTTCGCCTACTATGCCGTAGGCGTCCTCAGACCAGGCTGAAGTGGAGATTTCTTCGGAAAAGGCAGGTATATTTATGTCAAACGATCCCGATTCGCGCCTTCCCACGCTTGACATATATATACTGGCCTTTTCCGAAGAAATCTCCACTTCAGCCTGGTCTGAGGACGCCTACGGCATAGTAGGCGAAACTTTGCCATCCAGAGTGATGAATACGCGGTCGAATACCGAAAGCCAACCCAATGGACAATGATCCAGAATGCCGCGAAAGCCTTCGACAGAAACTTAGGTTTTTCCTCCTTTGTTTATGCTAGCATTTTTGAGGTCCTACAGTAGTTTTCTCTACTCCACGTCAATTATTTTCCTAGCTAATAGGGTGTCCCTTATTTGGAAAATCTTCGCGCTCAACCTCCATAATCCTCCCCATAGGTAATTCTTCCGTGAAAACAAAGTTTCATTCCAAATAGACAACGGGAATGGTGCTTAATTCAATGCCACACTTAAATCAGAGATGATGGGTTTTGTTGGATTAAGAAGAAATGTTATATTTTCCAAAGTTTACCAAATACTTCTGTATATTTAGAAACATTATAGTAAATACATTATATTATTCAGTCTACTTGTGGATATTTTCTTTCCTATGTTTCTTTCTTACAATCCGGATGCAATTTCCGATGTTCTTGAACACAACACAACACGAACTGTCTCTGCTCTTCATCTACAGTCAATAGCCGATGAAAATCTTGCATTAACTTTACATCTCTTTCCGCAGTGTCGTTTATAGCTTTCAAGATTCTCACAGTATATAGACGACTTAAATATTGCTTGCTTGTCTTCCATGTCGAGGGGCATTCTTTAAGGAAACTAATATCCATTTGAAGGCGAGAGAATAATCTTTGCTCTTGGTTGAAACAAAATCGTCCATTGTTTTCTCTGAAATGAACATTAAAGGAAGTGAAAGATTCGATCAAATTATGGAAAAGACACAAATACAAAGGTTTAATCAATTAATGAGAACAAAATGGTACTTATTATATAGAGGTCCATTTAAATCTCCAAATTGAGGCTTGTATCTCTTTGACATATGAAGATTCTCTCGGTCCAAATTTACCACCATTTTGACTTTGGTATGTAAGTCTACATCCTCATCGAAGAGTGCCAAAATTGATATCTCTTCTGACAAGTACCACAAATGGTGGCTGTACTTCTGCAAAGCTGCTCTTGAATTCACAGAATCTAAGCTATCATAGGATTTTATAGTTTTTACAAAGCATAGATCTTGATATGGAGCTTTCACAGCTGCACTGCACTGAAGCCATGGCTTAACATACACTGTTGCAATAAACAGGGACACATCCCTCAAGACATTTATATCAGCGATGGTTAGTTTGAGCTGTGACCTTAGGAGACACATTTTAACCCTTTGAGTGCGGCATGACGTGATTTCACGTCATGGTTGTCTTTACGCTGGTGCTGATGACGTGATATCACGTCATCAGCACCAACGTAAAGACAACCATGACGTAAAATCACGTCATGCCGCACTCAAAGGGTTAAGAGAATAAATTGCTCTTGCCATCCATCGAGCTTGATGAATTGCCCCAGGAGGACATATTTTTAGTTTATTTTCAGAGTCTCCTCCCAAAAATATTACTGAAAGCTCTACGAGTTCATGGTAATCGCCTCTTAGAATTTGTTTTTTTTCAATTCAGATTCATAAAAGTCAATAAGCTCCTTAATTTTTGATTCACTGAAAAACATTTCCACATCCGTCCTACAATTTTGAAAAATTTTGGCATTGATTCCTTCCCAGTTTTTCCGCACATGCTTGAAGAGGGGTATATCCGGGCTACTGGATATATCATGAATTTTACACTCAAATACACTTTGTAAAGTTAGTTCATAAATGTGATGACGGCACGGGAAAAATAATAACTCCCTCTCCAGTTTCTGTTCGAGGAGCACACAAGCCCCATTAAAGCGGTCGGTGTTTGAGGCAGTTGTGCCGCAGCAAAAAATTTGTGCATTTTTTTCTATACCCCAAAAGGTAAGCGCGTTCCAAACAGCGTTTGCTTGTTCTCTATCCGATGCATTCTCTAATTTTGGGACACCTATCAGATGCTCATTGTCACCAAATGCAACGACAATGGAGAGTCTTTCTTCTTTGTAATCTTACATTGAAGTTTTGTTACTTACATTGAATGCTGGTAACAGTTTACCATCCCAGTGCACAGAAAGAATTTCCGGAATATTATTCTTGAAATTAGCTTAAATTGCTTCATAGCGTTCCCTCCTCGTCTTCTGCCTTGCACGGTGAAAAGATGATTTATTTATAGACAGCTCTTCAGTGTTGTAACCAAGTGCCTCTGCAGTCACCAGAAGAATGAACACAAAATCTCTTACACTTAGCTGGCATCCGTCAAAAGCAGCAACTAACTTTGGGGTAATTATATCTTTCCTACCCCTCTTAACAGCAATTTTCATTGACGTGTTCTTGAAGTTTGAAGTTGTAATTACTAGATTCTCATCGCTTATGTCACCAGAGCTTGTAATATTATCATCTGAATACTTAGACGATACACACGAATGCGAAGTAGAAGGCAAATTCGTGGCATACTGGTTTTTCTCTCGCCTTTTCTCTTCCTCACATTTTCTTCCTTCCGCCTTTTCTTCTTTGTCATCAAGCTGGCGGTCAACTCCAAAAAGGTAGCCGATACGCTCTGGCTCTCTCTGGCGTAATAAAAACAGCCTATCTTCTTCCAACTTGATGGTCTGCAGAGCATTGGCATGAGCAATATCAAACAGGTTGTCCAATTTTTGCCTGAATGCCTCCTCCCGTCGCTTAGAAATATCTTAATTCTTTTTGCCATCCTTTTGTAGCTTTCTCCATTCTAAATTCAATTTAATTACCTTATGTGAACAATTATGTACTGCTCTGGTTGGAATTCTGGCCTTTTCCCAGAATATTATGCACTCACAAACCACGAAATTAGCACTTTCCTTCATTGTTAGTTTTACCTCCCGTAAATTATAAAATAAAACTGCCAGCACTTGTCTATTAGATGGCATGATGGATTGCGTCCAGTTATTTGATGTTGTACGTCACCTATTAAAAATACACGTTCTTTAGCACTCGGTAACTCATGTGACACTATGTTGGAGATGCTATCTAGAAACACAAGTGCAACACTTGAAAACTAGTGAAGAACTACCGGTTATTCAGCGCGGCCAGTATGGGCATTTTTTCTCGCGACTTTGTGTTCAATTTGGCACGGATTAGAATGCTTTGATTTCGATATAATTTCGTGTAGACACATTTTAGATACATTGTAAAAAAATTGGCGGGTGAGAGCTCAAAAGTTTTGAAGTCGGAAAATAAGGGACACCCTAATGTCCATCTAACCCACTGGAGCATCTAACCCACATTCATTTATTTCCCACTCATTCCTCACCCTATCCATAGTTATAAAATTTGGGGAAATTGAATATAAATATGAACATTCCCCTATGGAGCAGGCCAATTCAAAGAATTTCATTATTGCCGTTATCCCTAAAAATGGAACTCCCATTTCATAATTTTGGAGCCCCATCCTTTTAAACCCAAATACGATTCTCTTACAGTCAAGAATTGCGTCATCATGCACGCTCTCCAATTCTTAGGATACCGAAAATAATTCCTATTTACTGCCTACAGTCCAGTTGCAGTGGCTATCCACCCAACGATATCTCCAGAGGTGCGAATGAAGCGGTTTTCATGTAACACGGGGTTGGAGAACTTTCAAGGAAGTGCGGCGAGTCCACGTTTTGGGAGAAAACAACCACGAGTTTGATGATCCCCTAAACCTTAATGACTGAGTCTGAACTCCACTTTCATCATGACGCGGTGAAAATCCCCCCGCGGGTCTCCACTTTGTTGTGATGGGGGAGCCTAGTAGCTACAATGATCCTGAAAGCAATGCCGGCGAGAGCAAAACTTCCAAGTTGTGCCAATCTTGTCGTTTAGGCGGAAGATGAGGAGCATAGCTAGTTGTAAGAGTAACCCAGAACTCTGACTCAGAATAAGCGGCTGACCAGAGTCCACTGCAAGAGAAAATGACAGAAGAGCAGTGAGGACGAGGAAGAAATAGGTATAGGATTAAGTTTAGCGTATCAGGCGTTACTGTAGAAATGGAGTACAGATGCCATGGTCTCACAATAAAAGTTTTCGCTTACTTTCCACACAATTTAATTCACCGACCAATCGTTTCGACATTAGCTAAGTCAGTCTTGAAAATGTAGTACCAGCAACACCTTGAAAATTACATAGCTTATGTTGAACCCTTGGTCGGTGAATGAAATTCGGTGAAAAGTGAACAAAAACTTTTATTGTGAGATCATAGCACAGGTATAGGATGTTGGACATGGTTAAAATTGGAGGAAGTACTACCAATCCAAGTGACTGGCACGAGACAGACTGGCATATAGATCAATTATAAGTGAAACAGCCACGTGCCAGGAAAAAACAATATAAATGGAGTTGAAACACATAAAAAAAGAAGGCGAAAAGGAGTCGCTCCATGAAGACTATATTTGGAACGCAGTTTTTGGTGCGATTATTTTTCTTTTCTGTTGTCGGCTCGTTTTACGAAGAAATAGATACATACACACAATTTGCGCTATCATCTATTGGAGTATAGTTAAATTATTGCCGTTATCCTTAGAAATCAGGTTCCCCATTAACAGCCCGAAACTATTTCCACTTCTCATACGTTCTTGAATTGCCTCAGACCAAAGATTATTTACACAGGCAGACGCACCCTCCTATTCATAACGTTAGACTTTTCTGCTCTACCACTTGCCCTCCCATCATTTCGTCCACCTTAACATATTTATTTCGTCATTTGACTTTCTTCCAACATTTCAACATGTCCAAAGTCCAAAAAATCTATTGGTAGGCTCAAATAAGTAATTGTGACTTAGGTAGCAAAATAACTCTAATCAGAGATAAAATATTATCCATTTGGAAAGAATGACCAGCAGATGCGGAATATTAGAAATCATTAAAAGAGGAGATGAAAATGTTCTTAAGAGCAGTTTAGAAAAACAATTGAGAACATAAGCAATTTATTGGAAAGAAGATGCATAGTAGAAAAATGTAAATAGCAAAATTAAAAACCTATTGCATTGATATTACTGTACGTATTTATTATGCTAGAAAAATAGATCAATAAGTAGCATTAGTGTTCGAAAATATAGAAGTGATCACAGCCTCAGAGTTAATTAGTGAAGCGTAGATTTTCACTGCCAAGAAATCTATTAGGAGGCTCAAATAAATAATTGTGATTCACGTAGCAAAAATAACACCAAAATGTGCCCTCAAAAGAAAGATAACACTTGAAATGAAATACGAGGGTCATTTCATAAATAATGCACAAATTTTTTTTTAACTTTCATTTTTTATTTTTACAGAAATATCTCTTTACATTCCTTCAATATAGTCTCCCTGCTTCTCAATGACCGAATCCCAACGAGTCGGAAGCCTTACTATACCATCGAGGATACCATCTTTGTTCATCTGGCGGATGGCTCGGGTAACGGCGGTAGAAAGCTCTTCCAGAGATGGAAAACGACGTCCACGCTTAGGTTGTTTCAACTTTGGTAATAGGTCGAAGTCTGGTGGCCTCATGTCCGGGCTGTAGGGAGGATGAGGCAGCACCTCCCAACCGTATTCGCGTAGCTTTTCGGTTACGACATGTCCAATGTGCGGACGAGCATTGTCATGGAGAATGAGTGGTCTAGCGTTGAGCAACTGAGGTCGGTTCTTGTGCATTTTTCTACGCAGATTCTGCATGAAATCACGATAGTAAACTGCTGTGACATTTTTTCCACACGGAACCTGTCTGTCATGATGATTCCTTGGTTATCGTATGCAAAGATCATCATTTGTTTGACCTTTGATTGTGCTCGTCGACATTTTTTTGGTCGTGGGGAAGATGGACCTTTCCGTCCATCCGTGGGGATGGACGAAAACGTTTAGACCAACGAGAAACTGTACTACGGTCCACTGTTAACTCACCACAAACCTCACTTAAGCACTGTGAATTTCTGTCGGGTTTTTTCCACGTAAAGTTTCAATCTTAATGTATGCCCGTTGGTCTTCAATAGTCACAGTACCCGAGACACGTGCAGGCTCCATTTCAAAGTCTCGTAACTTAAAAATGCGATACACTACAAATGAATCAAAATAACACACTTCTTCCTCAAGCTTTGAACTGCAACTGACGTATTGCTCATTGTTGCAGCGTTATCTATCCCGCAGTGGTACCAACCTGTGCAATATTTATAAAATGCCCCTCGTATAACAGATAATGATCAGACATCAAGCTAAATGCTACATTAATGGAATAATTGTATACATCCGTAGCGTAATGAACAAACGATTCGAAGTTTAGCCCACATTAGAAAATGCAGACATAGTAATTGGAAGAGTGAGCTGGCTTGCCGAGTATATTAGTGATAGCGAAGTTTATCCACCAGGACATAAAATTTGTAGACGAGGTCCACCGAATGGGACTGGAGGCGGAATATTGTTAGCAGTAAAATCACAGTTCAACAATATCGCGCACATATTACACGACATTAAAATAGAGAGCGTGTGGTGCGCTACTAAACAATAAATTATATACATATTTATTCATTTTATATACCGCCAGATTCCAAAATAAACGTTTCGAATCAATTATAAACTTAAATATCATCATTTATCTAGAGAGATAATAAAATTGTGATAGTTTTCGGCGAAACTTTCATTCTCCCGGCTATACATTGAGTTATATATAGAGTAAAAACAAGTTCAACAAAGAGTGATATTAGCTAGGCTTTACTCAATATAACGTCAAATCGCACTCTACCTCAAGTAGATGACGAACTTACGAGAGGAAATATAGTATTTGACCTTTTAGCAATCAGTCACAATGCAATGATTAAACACGTTGATATCCTCGAAAGAATTTGGAGCCATAAAGCGAATTATTTGGCCTAGAAAAAACAGTAGACTATACGGTAAAGCTTAAATGGCGAGGTCTAATTATATGTAAAATGAAATTTCATCAGTAATGGATAGACGTTGGATGCTTCATTCACGAAATTTGTAGCTACATAAAAAAACAAGAGCACCGAAATATCGTGAAGATTTTTTTTAATTCAGCGTGATGGAATCGATACACATAAGAGTGAGATAAGAGATAAAGATAAGAGTGTATAAACTCGCTGGTATAACTACGACGCATTATTGGAGCTCAGAAGACAGCGGAAAATACACAACTCATATAAACATTCATTCAAGTCAGATAACACAACAACGGAACTTGCAGAGAGAGAAATTTATATTGATCAATGGTCAAAAACGAAGAAAATAATGCATTCTACTCTACTAAACTTAAATTTAAAACTTTTAGATGAATTACTAGCTACAAACCCCAAGTAATTTCGGTTTTGCGCGAGAGAACTCCCCCGCGAATCTTCGACGGTACAGACTTCATTGGATAAAAATGGCAAAGCAGTCAGCAACAGTACCAATAAAGCCAACCAATTAAACCACTACCTCGCAAGTGTATTAATAAAGGATGACACATGACATAATGCAGACATTTAGCATTTATGAACCGATGGCTGGCATAATTATTCGACGTGATGAAATAACTAAACAACTGCGTTCCATTAAAAGTAACAAGTCCCCTTGTCCAGAAGGAATACCTGCATGTAAGCTCAAGGAGATAAGGCCGAAGATTGCACCATTCCTAGCAATCATATTTAGCAAATAATTATTAGAGGGGAAGGTACTCCAAGGATGGCAAAAAGCCCAAGTCACACCAATATTTAGAAAAGGAAATAGGTATGAACCAGGAAATTACCGGCATATATCGTTAACATCACTTTTATGCAAGACTCTTGAATACATAGTTTTTGGAAATAGTATAACCTTCCTAGATGATCAACACTTCTAATATAGCAATCAACTCGGATTCCGGAGGGACAGGTCCTGCGCAATACAGTCTGCGTTCTTCCTTCATGACATCCAAAAATCAGGTGAATCGTAAAAACAAGTCGACGCGATATCCCCTGATTACAAGATAAAACGCATATGTGGCATGAAGTTTTAAAATAAATAAACAGTGATATCAAAATTACCTGACAGCTCTTAAATAGACCATTTCTAAAGAAAGTCAACTGAGTGATAGAAAACATATTTACGTAAAAGATGATTTAAATGGTTATTTCTGTTCTTTTCCGCAGGGAGACAGGCTTTTCCTACTTTGAGTGTCACTGACGAAATGGGCAGGAACACTACGGGAAAAGAGATTTTCGTGCTGGAGTAGGGATTTAGAGACGCTCTAATCTTCCTTGTAATCACATTAAATACTATCTCTCTCCATACTACTATGTCGTCCAGCGTAAACTCTGGTATCAACGCATATTCAAGAATTCCTATTACCAGCGGAATTTCTTTTTAATCTATTTTCGTACATAATACTAACTAGTGTACTTAAGAAGACATTCTCCTTCGTTGCCTTTATCCTTGTAACAGATGAAGTTAAAATATACCTATTGTATAACTAAAGGGTTAAGCCTCTCATCCTAGCGATGAACATTACTTTTTCCAATAATGTGCCTGGAGAACAAGTATTACGAAATATAGTCTGCCACAGGCAAGGGCGCCTCCTGGAAGGATCTGTCCCCGCTCGGTACTTCCCAGTGGCCCGAGTGCTCTTTCCAAGCTCCCGTAGACATGATCATTATGACAAATGTTCCAACACAATCTGGTTAACTGATCAAAAAAAAAGTTTTACCCAATCTGGTTCTGTATGATTTAACACTTTCCCGGCGAATAACATTAGTGTATATTTCTCAGGCTCGCCACCGGGTAAGATAGTCATAGGCAGCCGACGTTTCGGGTTCCGACTCGTTACCCATTCTCAAGGCTACTAACTGAGGTACTAAGGCTTCTCAAGGCTAGGCTAGTAGCCTTGAGAATGGGTAACGAGTCGGAACCCGAAACGTCGGCTGCCTATGACTATCTTACCCGGTGGCGAGCCCGAGAAATGTACACCAATCTGGTTCTCTCACCATAAAAGGTTACCCGAGCCAAGGAAACCACATTGTAACTGAAACACAACCAGTAAAAATAAGTAAATTGGACATTTTGAAAGAGAAAATTACATCGCATTAAAATATTTGGACCCAAAGATGGTGATGGGAACGGCTACAACACATGTAGGCCAAAAATATCTCTTAAACATAGTCAAATTGGATTCCAAGTAACTTTGAGACATTCAGTACAGCCATAATGAAGCTATTTCATTTAAATTAAAACGATATTATAAATGTTAATTATATTAAAAAGACGATTCCACAAATTAACGCTCAAATCATTCTCTTCGATAATTTAACGTATAGAAATAGCACTGACTCAATTAATGCAGGAGCGTAATGAAGAACGAAAGTACAAACCTCAAAACAAGGAAAAGGTTCCAAATTGATAATACCCCATTCTTTATTTCAACATTTTATTAACCAAATGAGCGCATTAAAAATTATTTTCAGCAATTATGTTATGCAGGTAAAATTGGCAATGTGGAAATAAATGAAATTTGTGCCTCAATAAAATGATATACGGATCATATCATGGGTAATGAAGTTCATCATTAATTATTTATAAAACGAATATAAACGCCAACTTTTTCATATTAAAATGTTTGTGAATTTTTTATGGTTAACAATAATTATTAGTACAGTTATTTTATGTATATTTCTACTGCATTGAAATATCTGAGAGAAAGGATTACTCAACGGATGATTTCAGCATATTCTAGTAAATTACTGTAACCGGTGATTTTTGGCGCATATCATCAGTGGGGAACATATTTTTGCGTCGCACATCAATATTTAAAATTACTCACTGCCAAAGGCATATGTGGATTTTTTATTTAATCGGTTCGAGAGAGAAATAAGCCGGATAATCCCAATTAACCAGGGCTCCATGAATCATTTTATCAATTAGACGTCATATCATTAAACTGCCCACGCGTCCTATGAAATGTAATAAATAAAATTCGCATGAGCTCCTCTTCTGGTAAATTAGGATAAATAAAATTGTATTCTTTAGCTCCGCCTTCAATCGTCACTGGTATATAGCCATTTGTCGGCATGAAACATGTTTCGACCAAATGGTTTTGTTCCTTTTGCCATGGCAGTTTAGTCCTTCACAAATAATACGATGGCTGGAATAAAACTCGGAGGAATTCGTGTTCTCAGAGAATGGAAAATGACTCAATATCACGCACGGTCTATTGTCGGATGTCTCGGTGAAATCCGAGAAATCCATTCGTATTTTATTTACTTATCCCGCAAAATCAATGCTGACATGTCATTAGCGCATGCTCATCGGAAGAGTTACATGCATAGAATTTTTTGTCAGGTGTAATGGCGGAGCAAAAGCAAACAACTAAGCCATAATTTGAGCCTCTACATGGTGCCAACTTATCTACATGCAAAGTTGAGTCGTCGTACTTCGCCATTTTTCGGTTACCCTCGTCCATGATCTCCTAACCCTTTTTCTGAGAGCAATGGTGTTCAGGAAAGGATAAAACTTAATTAATTTACTAGGCTCCTCAAATAGTGGTGGTAACTCATATTATTTGAAACAAAGTTGGCCTTAAAATTGATCTCCATGAGATAAACGTCCTAAAATCCATGACAAAAGTTTGACCTGGCTTTTATTCTTTTGAATTAATAATGCTTCCACCGAAAAACTTAAAAACCCTTCAAAATTTTCTCAGGGGCTTGTGAGAGGAAGAATATTCCACGAGTTTTCCCTTAAGTGCGTCTATGCAATATTAATAAATCGCTCCTCATTCTCCATTGAAAAACAATTCTCTGCAACCTCAGGATGCAATGAATGAAAAAAATACTGGCACTGAAATAAGGAATAGAAATGATATATAATGTCACTGGCACTGATATGAGGAAAACAAATGATCATTTATCATAATTCTTTCACATGGGTAACATGCATTTCATGTAAAGGCACAGCGAATAGTAAATCACGTCAACCGCGGAGGTGCGCAATCGTATAGTTAGAACTCGTAATGAATTCATTATACAAGGCTTTAGAAGGCAAGTGAGGAGCTCAAAGGCATTTCACGAAAAGTTTAATCGGATTTAGTATACCAACATGGCTGCTTAAGTGTTTGATTTATGTATGTAAAATTTATTTTACAGAATGTCCGATAAATTGAAAGCCAGAAATATGAATGGCTTCATCCCTCAAAGTAGTTCTAGATGAAAGACATTAGAACGCCACGCTTCAAAAATTCCGGGGAAAAAATATTTTTCCATGAGCTAAATGACTTTTTTCTCCATACAATGCTTTTGACCTTAGTCATAGAAATACAGATAATGCAAAATAAGTTCATTCTTATATCCCTTAAAAGTTATATAATCACGCTTTCGCCTTATACATGGGTCGGAAGGAGAATGCGAGCTAAATGCGGCACATCGGTTGCATAGATAAACACAAAGGCTCTACAGTACAAAGGAAAATGATTATTCTCTCATAGTTTATCCTAGACTCTCCTAGTATTGGATCCTATTTCTTCAGGTGCAACTAAGTGATTTAGCGTAAAGGTCGTCACTAATATCTGAATAAAATATACACATCTCTCGAGTGCCGTTTTTAATATGGTGAGAAGCAGGTTTGGCTCTTCAGTAGAAAACTGTTTTCCCACCGAACGTGTGTACAATTTGTTCGGCAGTAGACTTAGTCTTAAGGCCGCTTTACACGGCACATTTTGTTGTGCAAACGAATGTATTATTCAATGTATAAGAAAATGAATGGAATTAGAGGAGGTACTATTTCCCGTTCAGTCATTCAAACAATCATACAATTTGTCGCTTTTCACGGTACATACATTCGTTTGTACGATAAAATGTACCGTGTAAATCGGCCTTAAAAGACCTTTTAATTACCAGTTTGTTGTGCAAGTACAAATACATGATTGGGGAATCAGTGACTAATGTATTTTGAGTGAAATACAAGTGCTAAAATTGAAACAATTGAAAATAGTGATATTTTATCATTTTGTGACGCAATAAAGCAGCAAGTTACATCATAAAAAAACTTCTTTACAGATTTCAAATGCTGTCGGAGGATGCTAAATATATAAATGTATACATATGTACAGAACCAAACTGCTTAAAAATATGAGGAACGAAAAGTGACATGGCTCAATAAAAAGAAGACGATTTCCTAAAACTCCTAAAAAAATAGCTGGCAAGACTCGGCAATATTTTGCATACTATTATAATGTCTTCAAGCTTTATCTCTTTTGTTTACTTTTTAATAAAGCGTGGTCACGTCATGCAAGCCCGGAGGCCGTAATCGCCTCCTTTTGAGCGCAGAATATCGAATGGAAGGAGGCGGGAGGGGAGGGAGCTTTCGAGTTTTGGAGGCTTTGGGGGAGGCGCGGGTGGGGATGAGGAAGTGGGAGTCGTGGGTGCGGGAGTGGGTGCGGCCATTCGGAAAACTTTAAAGCCAGCCGCAGATAAGCGACGAAGAGAACTTCCTGAGTAAAGGTGGGGAGACCAGAGAGATGAAAGCAGGAGGATGAAGCAAAACGTCGAAGAGATTAAGTCAGGAGACACCTGGAAAGCTTCCGGCGATAAATGACGAGTTAAAAGAGCTGAACGGATTACGGAAATGATATTTTATTTATCGCACTTCATATTCAAAATTGGAAAAATAATGCAAATAGGAATGACCTAACAAAGATGAAGACTAACGACCACGATAATTCATCTAAATAAAAACGGAAAATTTTCAGATTTAACATTTGAAAACAAACGTACCGATAACTGATGCTCTCTTGCCGATAAACGAGTTATAATTCTCTTTAACATTCGTCATCATTTTAAAAATACTCCCACATGATATCTCATAAAGTTCAACATGAATTTTAAAACAGTTACGGAATAGTCACACATTTTAGCGCAATTATAATCCTACACTCTCGTGACACCAAAAATTAAGATATTTCGCGATATTTGCTCGTCATAAGAAATGTAATACTAAAACCTTGAGCCTAGGAGATTATTAATACTTTTTAAATCTGTGTGGATAGCGTAGTTAGGGTAGATACTGCGTGATTTCTCCGTGTAAATTCCATGTCAGGAGACAGACAATCATGAGATTTTAGTCACCAATTTTCATTTTCCGCTGGATAACATTTTTTTCTCTAGCATTATAGTCTCTTACAGCCAGTTGACCATGCTTTTCATAAGTTTGATAAAACAGTTAACCCTTTAAGCGATAAGTATTAACAAAAAATTAAGTCTCTCTAATTCATTCAACTTATCTAAGAATCACCTGGCAACAACTTACAAGCTTTTTTTACAGACATCAACAGCAGCAATGGACGTTCAAACATCTAGATGTAGATGTCTTGGAGACAAAATATGAGGAAAATATTATTCCCATAAATTGCTTTTGTTTTATTTACTACATTTTTTCGTGACATAGAACATTGAATTAGATACGCAGCTATGATTCATTCAGAGCGTCTCAATCTACAGAATGATACTTAACTCTTTGTTCCGATTTATCTTTTTGTGATTCTATTGTCTGCCAACACCAATTAAGAGAAACTTTACAAATTGCCGTCAAGAAAATTTTCCCAAATCAATATTTTAATATTGTTTTAGGGCACATTTTAAATGCCAAAAAAGTAGTATAATGGTAAACAAATAATCTTTCTTCCAATGAATCATGTTACACCTTGAATTTTATTCTATATATTTATATTCTTGTTAATTACTACAAATAAAATAATTCACAGACTCCTACTATAGATTCAAGTAAAATATGACACAGTAAACATGTTTTATATCTTAACTAATCGATAATGTTGTGCTCTACAGGTTGAGAGTTGATGTCTGATCTGGAAATAACATGAAACAGTCCTCTGGCATTGAGCGAAAACTCATCCTTCGTCAAAATCATATTTTTTTTTATAGGAGCCTCAGCTTGAATACGCAGCCATTTTTACAGACCAATCTAGAGAGGTACGACCCACAAGGGCGGTGGACAGGTGAGGAGTACATCGCGGGTTCGAGGAAACCCGAGAAGTACGGCACAAAGTTCTGGTATGAGGAGAAAGGGTAGACTTTTTTGGGTGTGGACGAGGGGTGAAACAGGATAAGAGGGGGTGGCCTTAAAAGCATTCCTTAATCACGAAGGAACAACGGAAAAGCGACGTAATAGCAATACATTTTCCTCAAATCGCCCAAAATAACCCTGGAACGACGTAAGGGGTTGTCTTCTCCGTAATCGCCAAGGCATCAATTCATGGCGATCCAGTTGAGTCAGGGCAAAAGAGGGAGGTGGGTATCATTCTTGTTTATTAGTTAATATCACCACGCTACGAAAATACACAAACGCCTGAGCAACAAACCTATCATGAAGTTCTGTGACTTATTACACATTAGAGCTGCGTCATCAACACAAGAGATACAGATGCTTATTGGTAGAAACTATGAAACAGCCTTTGTCTTCCCTCGTCGGTTGAGAAAAGCACACAACTAAGCTATAGCAGTGCGGTGCAAAACACAGATTATGGTAGTTAAAGCAAGGTATCGCATTTCATAAAAGTCAATGAATTTTAATTTATTATTGGGAAAAATATCTTTACTTTTAAATGACGAAAATATCACAATTTTTACTTACCTACTTATAAAAATACTATCTTAATAATTTTTCAATAACTGAAGCTGCTTTCTACTGGATATGAAAGTCTTACAATGATGAGGAAGTTCTGACTTTTAGGTCTCTTCAGATATTTAGCTCGTCGATCGTAATTTACCGCAAAGGGTTAAATTAGATGTTTTCTCACAAATTTAGAAACTCTAAATTCTTCTCTCACTGTGATAATATAAATGAAACGCTAAAAATTTGGTTAAGACACGCGTTTTCAGCACGTGGTGTGGCAAAAGTCCAGTTCAAGCATGAGATAAATGTATCTTAGTTCTAGCCTCCACTCTTGGCACCACAAATGAGCGTTGTGAAGGTCAGATGATAGAACTTCTGGGCCCGCGTCTTCGATGATTTCCCGGTAGGAGATTTTATTGCAAGAAAATAATGTTAGTTTACTGCTTACCCAATAACTTAGGTCATTTATATAAATAGCGAATAAGAGAGGGCCGGTCACGCTTCCTGGTGGAACACCGGATGTGACTCCATCCATATCTGAACGAATACCTTTAAAAACTACTCAATTTTTGCAATCACTGAGAAGTCCTCTCATCCACTTCACTATTTTTTCATTTCATTCGTATGATTGCAATATTTATATGAGTTTCTTGTAAATAGCCTCAGCAAATGCCTTCTTGAAATCAAGGGATATCGCGCCAACTTGTTTTTTTCGATTAACCTGATTTTAGGATGTCGTGTAGGAAGAGCGCAAACTGTGTTTCGTAGGATCTGCCCTTTCGCATTCCCGTGCTGACTGCTATATTAGAAGTGTCAAAATATTTCTTACAAAAATTTTTTCGAGAGTCTGGCATAAAATCGATGTAAACAATAAAGGTCGATAATTTCCTAGGTGTTGTCTTTCAGCTTTTTTTAAATACTGGTGTGACGTCGGCCATTTTCAAATCTTGGGGTAGCTTGCCTGAGAATTATGATTTGCTAAATATTATTTCTAGGAATATTGCAATCTGTGGCCCTATCTTCTTGAACACGCGTGCAGATACTCTTCCTGGATCTTGGGACTTATTACTTTTAATATAACTAAGTTGTTTAGTTATTCCATCACGTTGAATAATTATGTCAAATTCACAGTTTCACCAGTTCACAGATGTTAGGAAAGTTTGAATTATGCACTATGTCATCCATTGTGAGTACACTTTCGAAGCAGTGGTTTGATGAGTTGGTTTTGTCAATACTTTAGCTGACAGCTCCGTCATTTTTATCCAATAAAGACACTACTGCCGAATATTCGGCCTGGCGCTCTTTCGCGTAAGACCAAAATGACTTGGGGTTTTCACCTAGTAATTTACCTAGGATTTTTTTCTTTAATTTTCGGTATTAGATCGCATAGCTTTCTTCGTGTATGACCGTTGAGCAACATAAATTTCTCTAGCCACAAGTAAAAGGTGTTCTTTTGCCAGACTAGATAGAATTGATAAAAACGACTCTATCTGCATTTTCAAATATGTATCAATTTTGGCTCGTTTGTTCTTTGCGCTAAAGAATTGAACTATTAATTAATTTATATCGGATTTAGCTTTATGCATATCGGTTGATGGTTTCCATTTTGATTTTCTCTAGAGTTACTGAGAAACGAGTTTTTCCCTGAAGTTCCGCTAATCTTTTGAGTTTACGTTTTGGAGTTATTTCTGCCATGTGAGTCACAACTATTTATATGAGGTTCATCCAAGTTTTTCACGGCCATGCAGATCTACGCCACACTGCATAACTTGGAGGCTGTAAATACGTCCATTTTTTCGAACGTCGATCCCGCTAGCTGACCTCTTCTCTAACCTAAAAAATACTTACAGTGCATGAAAGGCCTATGAGCCACCCATGCTGATGCCTGAGCTCAGTAATGCACCCCAGAATGGTTGAGGGGAGCCTGGCAGGGTCGGAGAACCGGACGAAGATGTACGGATCTGCCCCGGTGGTCGGTGTACGGATTAGATATTGTATCCAGCCAAAATTCTAGATATCTTGTCGGAAACTTAAGTCACATAAGAAAGGCAGGCTCTGGCAGACGGTTTTCCCTCACGGAGTGTCACGGTTGTCTGACTCCACGGTCCTTTTCAGGGCCATGGCAATGTCATGTTTACCGCAGCCATTACGATGAAAAGTAGCTTTGAGATGCTGCAATTCCATCGGTAAGCTTTCTTCATCCGCAATAGGAAAAGCTCGCCGGAAGAGAGTATTCAGCACTACTTTTCGTTGCGCGGGATGGTGGTGGCTCTGTCCAATGAGGTACAGGTCCGTGTGTGTCACCTTGCAGTAAACGCTGGGGTCCAGAGTGCCGTCAGCTTTCTGTCGTATCAATATGTCACTCGGAGACCAAGAAAAATAGCTGCTTCACTGGATTTACATACACACGCATACACAAAATAATAATGCTAAAAATACCAGTAGATATACATTAATAATCACTGAACTGCGGCTACAATCACTACTAAGAGCTGAAACTTTGAAAAAGTGCTTTCAGATCGCTGATGATCCGTGAATGAACCGGTTTAGTGAGCAGACACAACCTCATCCTTCGAGTGAAGGTAAAAGAAAAGACAAAAACGTTGAGAATATTTTTCAGGGCATTATTCAGGCTGAGCAGAAATGTTCGAGGAACCTTTGCCGTGAGGCCAACAAAAAGATGAGCCACTTCATTTATAAATATGTACGTACGGCTGCCGCTCAATCTTATGGCTTATTTACGCGTTAGATGAATACCACAATTGGGTGGTATGTTTTCTCTATGAGAAGTGAGTATATATATATATATATATATATATATATATATATATATATATATATATATATATATATATATATATATATATATATATATATATATATATATACGACATTTAACCCTTTTTGTGCAAACTGCTAATTATAAATAATTAATTATTTATCGTTTTCAATAGCCAATGGGGTGTACAGAATCAACGTTAATACTACGGAGACATTTTAAAAATAACTATTAATCCAAAATTTAGCACATTGAGCATTACTAAACGAGCTAAGATAATACAATCAATTGTGCATAATATTTAACACTCGATTTAACACGAAAACAATTGCAAAGGAATTAGGCTAGGTAACTAAAGCAAGCTGGTATACAATATATTGTACTCGGCCATTGTCAAATTCAGGATTCGTAGGACTGGAGCCTGTATTGCGTGTTATCATATTGCACTGTTCATCACCGCCCAAAACTCGGCACTATTTCCCATGAATCACATTCTGCTCTCAAGAGCCGCAGTATACCGTGCAGCGACGCTTATCGACCTTCAATCAATGTATCCGCACCCACATTCCCCAAAACTACACTCTCGATATGAGCACGGGATAGACATGACATTGATAGGTCATCATCTCATCGGCATGACAGGTTCCTCTTGTGGGCTGCAGCGGAAGGGTAATTAAAGATAAAAGCCTTCACGGATACGCTCAGTCCATCCTAATCACCTTGACAGCACTGCTTTCATCGTGATCATTAATTTCCGACACATTTAATCTAATATCGAAGCCCATTATGATAATTCCTAACGGTGACTGGAGCGGTAAACTTGGTCATTGAATTCATATTAAAATGCTTTTTCAGCTGGTCAAAAACAATTTGGAACTACATTTATTTTAAATATATCGAATTGCGAATCACAAATCACGATAGGTAATTAAAATTATAAAACAATGATATTTTAAAAATATTATTCCTTAATAAGAGCATGTTTTGACTTGAGTTTTTGGCGCAATATTCGTAATTCAGAAATAAATTACATTAAATATATCATCTTTTAATATTAGACTACGTGTACACCCAGCTATTGGTTAGCAACAATTATAATTATAATAAAAGGTATAATTTCGTGTTTAGCAGTCATTCTACAGGTATATGGTCAAATTATTACGAAATGTATACCATGCTCATTAAAGGTATATGTTGAAATAGCATAGAATGCCAAAAACCAAACCACGTGATACAGCTAATATGACGCAGGTTAACAATATATCTATTAAAAAGAAAATAGGCAATCGTATGTGTCGTGATATATATGAATCGTCCCATATGGAAGTACTTTCAAAGGCACTCACCTAATTTTGGCACCTGGGATTTCGGAATATTCCGACGCTTGCTCTGCTCTCGGGTGCCCTTGAGGTCAATCGCTGATTCTGGAATGAAAATAAAACATTCGCCAATGAATAGGAGAAATGGTATTACAATACATGGATTACAATAGGTAACCAAGTACATATAATGATGGTTACTGTTAAAGACACTATGAGTACTTGATGGGTTCATTTATTAAACTTTAAACACTATTGAGCAGTAGAGACGAAATTCAATTCATGTCATTTGGAGGAGTAATTTTGTGCACTTCATTTTTTCCATTATCCTTCACACCTTCATCTGTCAGCACACCTTCATTTAAAATCCTTATAAAACTAATGTTTCGATTTAAATAGTAATTAGGTCAAAGTAAAGTGCCCATGCTTAAACACATTGGGCTGAAAAATGCAAACAAGGTTTTTAGTCACGAGTTCATTAATGCAGAGCTGATATATCTATCCCAAAGTAACAAAAGAACAAATTTTTATTATTATTTGTGGCACAGAAAGAGTACAATGTACGCTTGACTTAAATTCATAGCTCATAAGGAGCGAGTTAAGCAGGGAAATATATACTGAAGGATTATTATTGCACAACAGTGCGTGAAAAAATGGAAACATATCTTTAAAAACACAAAAATAACTAATGATACTAAAGTTGATTTAATTTGTTGATAAAAGACGACCTAATTAAATTAAATCAATAAATATTAGAAATTACCCATCGGTATTTCACTTTATGAAATTTCCATCTCCGGGTCCGGAGGGAATAGCCGCGCGCGTCCGCAAGGAGTTAGCACCACAGATCGCATCTTTCTTAGAGATAATATTCAATAAGTAATTGTCTGAAGGAAAGATACCAATGGACTGGAAAACTGCAAACGTTACACCGATATTTCAAAAGGGAAACAGACATGACCCAGTAAACTATCGACCAATATCACTGACATCGATTACAGGCAAAATTCTCGAACATATCGTTGTTAGCAATATTATGAATTTTCTGGACAGTCGAAACCTCCTGCATAATTGTCAGCACGGATTCCGAAAAGGTAGATCATGCGAAACACAGCTCGCGCTCTTTCTTCACGACGTTCTCAAATCTGGTGAATCGAAAAGACAAGTTGACGCACTATTTCTAGACTTTAAGAAAGCTTTCGACACGGTACCTCACAGAAAACTATTATACAAATTACAGTCATGCGGGTTAAACGAGCAAGTAGTAAACTGGATACGTGACTTCCTGAGTGATCGTAAGCAAAGAGTAGTTCTTGACGGAATTAGCTCTGATGTGGTTAAGGTGACATCGGGTGTCCCGCAAGGAAGCGTTATTGGCCCACTCTTGTTCATTATATATATAAACGACCTTTGCTCCCGAATTAGCAGTAAAATACGTTTATTTGCCGACGACGCTGTCATATACCGCGAAATTGGTAATCACTCTGACTTTGAAATTCTGTTATTGGACTTAAACAACGTTCAAGCGTGGAGCAAAGAGTGGGGACTAGAACTTAATCTGGCAAATGCACAGCGGTTCATTTCTTGCGTAGGTCGTCCAACTTCCCCATGTATATGTTGTGGATGGCGTTAGCATAAATACGACAGATGAAGGTAAATACCTGGGAGTTACGATAACTTCGAACCTATCGTGGGGGACACATATAAGAAATATTTGTGGCAGAGCCCTGAAGAAGCTAGGATTTGTCAAGCGTGTTGTGGGAAGATTTTCGGATGAGAAAGTGAAAGAAAGGTGCTATTTCGCAATCGTCCGGCCACACCTTGAATATGCAGCGAGCATATGGGATCCGGCGGAGAAAGACCTAGTCCATGAACTTAATAAAATACAAAGGAAAGCTGCGCGATTCGTCAAAAACTGCTACGGCCGAACAGAAAGCGTAACACGGATTTTGAAAGATTTAGGGTGGGAGCCGCTAGAGACTCGGAGGCTACGTGCTAGGCTAAGATTGCTTGAGCAATTGAGAATGGATATCTTTCAGAGCGACACGGAGGACATCATATTAGAACCGCATTATATTTCCAGGTCCGACAGAATCGATAAATTAAGAGGAATATTTTGCCGAACGGATAGGTATGGGAATTCGTTTTCCCCCCGAACAATTAAGGACTTTAATAAATGCTAGGCGGAAAATGTTTTTTTATTTTAATTTTTAATTTTTAATTTTTTTTAACGGCTGGTGTCCTAACACCCCCGCCACACGCCTTTTGAGGTGGCTTGCGGGGTAGTATGTAGATGTAGATGTATTGGCAGTTTTTAGGCAAAACTTACAACCATATCTATATATGAAAGATTGATGAAATACAAAACAAAAGACCAAAAAACTCATTACGTTAGCACAATTTTAAAAATGAGTTCTCAGCAAAATGATAGCTGTATTGGACAATTTGTGTCACCATAAGTTAAATATAGCTCACTAAAAGCTAGCAAAACAAGAAAGGTTTTCAACAGTTGATTTTTCCCGAGTCACTGCTCCCGATTCTTTCAGACATATTCATAGACAGGTTTTTAAGGTAACATTTCACTCAATCCAATCGATAGTGGGCGTGAAAAAAGCATCTCTATAAATCGCAACGAGATGCAGCCCGGAATTCATCTTCCACGTCATGTTCATTAAAATTGTTTCACTCGTCGGGGATCGATATTCCCGTTGTAGAACATGACATAGTTCTCAGCTCGGATGGGCATTGTATGCGATTCTTTATCAGCAGAAGTCCCGTCAACATTTTAATCATACCTATAATTTGTTGCCTTTCAACCCTCCAGACGAAATTAGCAAACCGAAGCAAATTTCCAGAAATTTGGTTTTAAATCATTCCACGACAAGCAGAAAATGGCATTGAGTATCTTTGTCAAATGCATAAGAAAAAGATGCAAACATAATGCCAGTAGCTGTAGGTTTCAGCAGTTGATGCTCATCAGTATAGGGTATTTCTCTTACTCGACCCTATCCCGGGGATCTGATGTGGAGACCCA
This sequence comes from Ceriagrion tenellum, assembly GCA_963169105.1. Lineage (NCBI taxonomy): Eukaryota > Metazoa > Arthropoda > Insecta > Odonata > Coenagrionidae > Ceriagrion > Ceriagrion tenellum. Next base: position 133,373,475 of record OY720637.1, read on the forward strand.
AGAATTCCATTGGAGTTTGAAGCGTGTAAGAATAATACATGGTTCCCAAGGATATTTTTTCATTTTTTTAACTTCAACAATATACTAACATAGAATTTCACTATATGGGTATAGGAAGGAAGTTTACCCCAAAAAATTCAAATATGAATGGGAACGAATACAAAATTCTCTGAGCCCTAAGAGACAATGAAAACAGAAACTAAGCACATTTAATCACGTTTTTGTTAAACCGACTATCTTAAGTTAATCTTAAGCTGATTGAATCTAAAAACTGATTTAAGACTTAGCCGGTACTGTAGCTATGTTCACCACAAAAACTGAATATAACACAAAAATGTTTGTTGTTTTCCAACATAGGGTTTTGAAACTGAAATGAACCTGTGTACCCCATAGCATTCCACTTAGCACACTCATACACTCTTCTCCACGCAAAGATCACATCCTTCCTGGCTACATGAGGATTGCGTCGTTTCCTAGAAATAACAGCACAAAATGTTAAATTAAATAGCTCGAGGCTGATTCCTGATGTAATATTTGTAACTTAAGGCTCTAAGACGTAAATTGAGTTCTTGAAACTAATAAAAATATGCGTTTTACTTGAAGAGGAAGGATACACGAGCAAAACTTGAAAATGTAAAATACTATGCCAAACCACGCATTTAAATTCACTGGGGAAGATCCAGTGAGAAAGATGGCCTTTTTAAGGCTGGTTAAAAATTGCCTACAGAGAAAAACTCTCATTGGTGTAGTTTAAGAAATATTCCTCGAAACCGATGTAAGAATGTGCGATATAAACGTATTTGGCAATGAATTGTATCAAAAAAGTGTTCTCAAAGCTACATTTTACGTCGTTGCACAAAAGCCACAATTCTATCTGCCTTGGACGTATATCGAGTAATAATTAGTTATCCTCAAATTAATATAAAAAGACTCTCCATGAAAGACTGAGACAAATTTAATTCCCAAGTTCCCAAGTAGGCCTTATTGTTGCAAATGCCATGCTTTAAAAGAGCTATATTTTTCACATACTACCGGTAAGTGGCAACAGTGCAAGAGTATCAATTTAGCATTTATGCTCATTTTTATGCTGTATTTCTACCGAAGAGGATAAAGGTGGATCTTAACAAGCAGTACACCGCAGTAATATCTCTTGGTGATTGAGGCAAGAAACCCTGCAAAATCTTACTCAATCCTATGTTGAACATGTCTTTAGATGGTTTAAAACGTCCATATAAGGTAGATTTTTCAAGAGATAAGCAAAGCTGGGTCCTGTGCTTCAATTACAGCAACAGGTATCACACTCAATACAGCTTATGAAATAGCATATGACGATCAGCAATGTGCTGTGCGGCAACTCAGCAAAGCCCTGAAAACTCCAACAGGTTGCGCTGTCACAATGGTGCACGATCCACTGCATTTTACTCGCGTATGTGCACGATGGGTTCCTCGTCTATCGACTTCAGAGCAGAAGGCTGCTCGAACGGACATCGTGAGATGCGGTGTCTGTCTGCTGATGGTAGAAATGCTTTCCATGAATTCGTAATCACTGGAGACGAGTCATGGCATCACCACTTGGATGTAGAGGGCTCGTAGTCACGCTGATAAGTTTCCACGTCCGTATGCTTCACACGAAAACAGAATTCCATTGTTGCGCTCTGTTTGACTCATACCACTTCCATTCTTATCACGTTAGGTCACACTTTGCAGCAATGCAGTAAATAAGGAACATAAATAAATCAACAGTTTTCTTGTATAGCGCTTGCATATGTTATACACTTTTTTTAAGATACATATAACTTTTAAAAATATACAGTTATGCTGTTTGAAATTTCCCATTTTATGTGATTCAATTATCCATATGTTGATTTAATTCCATTACCCTCTCTGGCAAAGTATAGCCCAAGCTAAGAAGGTGTTTTTGGTAATAAAATAACTGCTGTGCTCAAAGAAGATAGGACTACGATTCAGGGAAGAGTGTGTGAAAATACTCAAGTGGACTCTAAGGAACAGAAGCACGGACCATAGGAAAAGCTGAACAGAGCCGACTAAAAGCCTTCAAAACCTGGTGCTGAAGGAGGATGCTGAAGATAAAATGGTCAGGAAAAATAGGAAAAGATGAAGTTTGTTAGAAGAATAGATGAGGAAAGAACTTAATTGAACACAATAGAGAAAAGTAGAACCAGATGGATTGGACACACTCTAAGGCACAATGAGTTTGTGTAGACCATACTTGAATGCAAATTAGAAGGGAAATTGCCCAGGAATAAATGCATGGACCAAAAAAGAGGGAATTACATAGAAAGAGCTTCCAGGAAGTAAGGGACCTGGCATTACATTGGGAAGGGTGGAGGGCTGCAGTCAACCGATCTTAAGATCGATCGACCAATGATGATGATGATGATATCATCGCTGGTAAATCGCAGTTTTCACCAACGAGAAATCCGGTTGTATCTGGAATATTTTCCCGGAGGAAATTCCATCATGTCATACAGGTTTTAAACACAACGCTGCATAATCTTCGGAAGTTTATACTGTGGTTTCCCGTTGCCTTCCAAATTGCAGTGCCTCAGCCGATTCCGTGAACTTCACTCACGCCCAAAGCTGTGACAGCTGATACCAGGCCGCTAGTCTTGTTCTATGTCATCACTGCCATCTGCTGCCTCCGGGCAATGGAGAAGAATATCTCTGGGTATCATTTAGGAAGTAGAATATTCTTTCTGTCTGGTTTCAGATTTTTTCATCGATACGTTTTCTAAATAAGGAATATATTTGGCGTCGCTCGAACCTAAGGTCCTCAGATTGAGAGCCGAATAGCGTAAGCGCTACCACTGGGCCCATCCAGCCTCCGATTCATTCTAAAAAACCTATATGTGTTTATTTAGTAAAGGAGATTCAAGGGGGTTGGATAGAAGAAGTTTCACTTAATGTCATGATGCCGTTTTATAAGATGCTTATTTCAGTACTGAATATCAAAACTCAGAAAAACTAAACTCAGAAAGTCAAAAATCGTAGCGTGTTAAGAGTGTGAACTTATCGCAACGCGGAATCAAACTCGATTTTCCGTTCTAAAATTAACATTCTTATATTCCATCCGGTTCTTGGATCTGACAACCAATCACAGGCAAGCAGGCGAGTCGAGTGGTTCGAGAAAATGCCGGTGGTGAAGCTGTAGTATACCTAAATATAGAGTCCTTTGCATTACGCCAACTACACTATGTAGGATTTCAGTTTTAACTGGCGAATACTTAGGATGAATAGTTCATTCATCGACGTTTTGATGACGTAGTCTGCCATCGTCTGCAGGGTGTACGCCTTCAGGTACACGTCAGTGCAGCTCAACATCATAACCCGGCTGGAAACCCGAGACCTCATCATCCTAGAATATGTAGACTTGGCGCTATGTAGACGACTCTGCCATAATAATCTTCGGGGGAGTTGTGTGGACTGTAAAAGAGAAAATATTTTCTTTAGACCTAGAACTGGTCTTTCCAAAGATTTTCTTGATTGCTATGTTAACAACGCTGTAGCTAAGAAAGAATAATATTGTCCAATTTATTTACATTGAAAAGTTCAGTAAATGCCCGGGACAGTGACACTGCGTAATGTAATCAGGACCGAGTAATATGAGGCTCCGAGCTATTGAATTCGATTTAAGTCCACAATTTGGTTCCTAGTTTTCGACGCTGCTTCCAGTACTGAATTTAGTGCTGATACAATCATTTAGTAAAACGGCCTTGAGTCACATACCTATATTCGACTTATTTCCACTAAATAGCTTACTGACTAACCTAAAATTATTAATTTCTTTCGATCGCGTGTGCTACCACTGAAAATCCAAAGAAAAAATGGTGGGGAATATCATTTGCTATATTTCCACGTCCCTCTTTCTGTCTGCTCAAATAGAGATGCATCCGCATCCTTGTGGAAGCCTTTTTTCACCTCATTTAATCCATCCTGTAGCTCCACCCGTATAAAAACGGAATTCACTCGGCATCCCTTTCTTTTCCAGTCGGCTGCACTCTTATAATCAGAGAGTTATATTCCACAAATTGAGTAAATGGTACCCCGTCATTTTTTGTGAAGCTTGGGCAGCCTCGAAAGTTTTCAAAGATTTTGTCGCGCTCTATCCCAGATAAATCTCTGATAAAAATTTTATCGTAAACAAATTGGACACCAGATCAATTTCTAAACCTGCAACAACGAAAATGTATCACATTCCACTCCTTTTTACTTGTAATTCTTAATTTGAAAATACAACGTACGGTTATTTAAAAGTTACAATCCAGAAATTTGTTTATCATCATGTTTAGCGAATATGACCATAGTGAGTCATGTCTCTTCTCTCTATATTTTAACGATCATCATTATCATCAATAAAATTCCGTCGAATTTTCAATCTCACTAAATTTTTACTACCATTTACAGATTCCATCTTTATAACTTCTCTAGTACAGCATAAAATTCTCCAAAAATTCTAATTGTCTCTCTTTTTCATGAAATATTACCTCCAGAAGATCACGGGGAAACTTATTTTAAGTAAAATCATTTTCCCTGGTAATCATTCTTCTAATCTCTTCTAAACGTCGACATTTCTAAATATTGAAGACCACTTAATGTAATCTGTAATGAAAATCGCTGGCATCGTACAGAATAGTATAAATTTAAACTAAGGTAGTTCGCCAACAGAAAGGGGAAAAAATCTATAGTTGGATATCATCGGATTTATTGCTTATTTCATGTGCCCGACACATTGACTTCTCTTCTTCATGAATCATTACACTGGTTTTTAAACGAATCATCGGCCAATTTATCGGCGCAATTTCAAATTTCTTTCGGCATTTAATTGTTCAGTCTAAGAATGGGGAACATATTAAAATATTTTTTTATAATATGCATTGTTGAAAAGAATGCTTGTCATTCCAATATCTGTATGTGAAACCCAACTCCTCAATTGTCTTGCAGTAAAGTTATATACACGTGTAATTTAGATTCCGGAAAACTTGGTACGTGAATTTGCAGTAAAAATTAGTATATTTAATATAGCTGGTCCTAAAGTCTAGTTTGTGTACAAAAATCCGAATCAGAAGTCATCTTTAGCGGCACCCTAAAATAATGCTTTTTTAAATTAATAGATTTTTATCATAACTGTCCCCCTGTTGTCCACTCTAAGAAGAATTAGTAAAAAAGGGTAAACTTAAATTAGTCCATCCTCTTGAGGTAATAAGTCATGATCGCAAGAACTCTACTAATATTTATTTTTCAGCACCTACATTGGAAATATTGGTTTCTAAGCGATAGAAAGCCTTCATTCCCAGTGCAAATATACACAAAATCTCATTACGTGATCACAACCATGTTGAAAACGTCGAAACTAAAAATAGATTTTAAAACCGTCCTACATGAAAAACAATTCCTCATAATTTTGTAAGCATCTGTATAACTAAAAGTTAACTTTCTTACTTACTTACTTTATTACTTGAAAATACCATATTTAAATATGCGGATACAGGAGGAAAATATAGGTGCTAAATTAACAACCTAATCAAAAATCCTCAGGTTATTTTATGCTGATATCACTTTCAAGATAATTTGTGTGGTCCACTCAAATTATTGCAAGTATCATCCGGGCAATGTTGTTAATTTTTATCAAGCAATTGAAACAAAAACTAGGAAAGACTGAGAAAAAATATGCTAATTAACGCGTGTAATTTAGTAGCCTAATGCCATCCATTTTAATTCAACCTAACATCGCGACCAAAATGAAAAAAAAATAAATAAATAAGGTCTGTTGAGGTGAAACTTTTGACTTTCCTCGACAAACAAGCCAGATCCCTGACTTATAATGCATGTGATATGTCCTTTCCTCCAGCGCGTTTACCAAGCATGATTTTCCACTTATAAAACTCGATTTTAGGAATTCTTGAAGCGTTTCTCGCTCAAATGTCAACAGAGTTGGCTGCTCTCGCGGCGAGTTATTCCGCACATTAGATGTCACGGCGCTGCTGATGCGTCTTTTGTCTTTCCACCCGACCAACCCCTCCCCACACTTTCTCCCAACAACTTCCCCGCTCCCCGCTATAATCCAATGTGGCGCTGATACCACTCCGAAACCCTCCTCGCTGAGCTTTCATTTTACGGAATTTTTCGCGTTAAGAGGAAGGGATTATCCCTGCCGAGAGCTGACAGCGCCGGCTGCCTCGAATCTGTCAATTGCAGCACTTGTCATTGAGAGAGGCTTTCCGCATATCATCCAGGGCACAGGACTTACATGGGGATGGCAAGCGTCGTGCGGGTGTCTGAAACGTGAATGCCAGAGGGCGTCCTTTTTTGCTCACCGCTGTGGAAAGCATTCCGTAAAAAGACATTATCGCATGCATTTAAATGCATTCAATAGAGATGCTTACATCTTGATTCTACTCAAGACATCAGAAAATTCGGCAGAAAAAGTTTCCAGACAACTGAGGAACAAATGAGGAAGCACGCAAAAATCAGCGATGTTCATCACAATTTTGATGTCATTATGTCATTAACAAAACAAACTTTTTAAAAAATCAGATGGTATTCATATATTTACACTAACCAAAAATCTATACCCAGAACCTATATCCAGAACATGAATATTTATGTCCTGGTTTAAAAAAATGTTGCAATAGAATGCGTTAGGAAAACAATAAATGACAAGTTATTCTAAAAACTTAGATTTCACTTCCGACTTTTATTAAAATTTCAAAACCATAAACTACGTATCTCACAGGCAAGACATGTTTTAATTTTAGTAAAGGAAATTGTTAGGTCCACATTTCTCAAATCATTTACTAAACGAATTGTTAGCTACTTCAGCATTTCATTGTCTCCAGAAAATAAACTGAAGCGCATTTGTACAGAAATTATCAAATCATTTAGTCATCTTATAAAAGTAAAATAAAACGAGAATAATCACAATGAGGAATAATTTCTTCTCCAAACAATTTGGCAACCCTTACGTGAGTGGCTAGTTCAATTACAAACACCTGCATAGCGCAATATTATAATACATGACTACCTCTTTATAGCAGTTCTTTTGCATTTACTTTCTCACATCTCCACGCTCTCGTATAAAAATCCTCTTCTCGCGTATGAATTAATGTATCTCTATTGAATTTGAAGAGTAAAAACTGCATGAGACCCGGAAGTATTGTGTCACAATACTGGCGAAGATATCCTATTGTAGAGTGACGTACCCTCTAGGTCTCTTTTCAAGCTCATATTCTTCTCTTGCCGGATAATACCGCTAAGCCTCAGCCTTTGTGCATCTCCACACCTCCAACCACAATTCTCTCGGGGTCACAGCCTGCCCTTCACCTTTCACACGTGTGCGCATTCTTGACTTAGAATGCTCTTTAATCCGAAAGAAGTTCGCACACAGATGGCGAGGAGGAGGATATCCAAGTATTCGCTTCGAGAATCTTCGAATCCGATGGGCGACAGGAGAAACTGAGAACCTGGATCTTCAAGGAGAGGACAACACCCATCCTCCCTATCATTCCAAACCCTTGATTGCTTCCCTCCTCGGGCGTCAACCACCCCTATTCCCAAATCCCCAACGAAAAGCGACTGCTGACAGTGATTTCTCTACATTTCCACGGAATTCCAAAGGAGACGTGAAGATCAACAACGATGAATATCAGGTACATTCTTGGGTCGTTCAATCCTAAAATTGGTTGACTAAAATACCTTTATCCTTTCATATCTAATACTATTTTCCCTAATCCATGGCAGATCTTCCAACGTAATTTACTCCTTATCCCTGATTCTTCCTCTAGGGACATTTCCCAATAATTTTCCCCAGTAAATATTCAACACAAACCCGTTTTACCTCACGGTGTGTCCAATCCTGTGGTGATATGGCCCTCCTTTTCTGTATGTTCCTAATGGTCCTTATAAAATGGAGTGTTAAATTAATGTGGACATCGCCAATCAATGAAATTTTATCGTTGGGAATGAGGATCTTCGTAGATCGCCGTTTTCTGCGCTTCTGTATATATGTTCTGCGTTGTAGTGCTTCTTCCCTCGAGTGAACCGTGAGAAAGTCAACTCCTCGGCATCCTTTGATATGAAACGCTGGCATCCGGATTCGTTTCACCATTCCTCCTATTCACTCGTGTAATCGTTCCCTCCCCAACCTATTCATCATGTTGCAAAAGCTCCTTGCTGTACGTCGCTTCCACTAGTTATCAACAAAGCATTTAAGAAACCAAACCTGATATTCAATTTGCTCTGAACAAGGTAATGTTGTTGAGATCCAATAAAAGAAGAGACTATGGGCTTAATAAAACTAGTTCATGAAATAACCTCCGTCGTCTCCCTTCCTTTTTCCATTTATAAGAGAGTACCTATCAGATTCGAAATTATCATGCAACCATCTTAACTCCACTAACCATCTTGACCCAGGTTTACGGTATCGTGCATTTTATGATATACTTTACAACATTTTGCTACAGTTTTAAATTCTATTTACCTATCTATTACCTCAAAGCTAAACCTTTTCCATGCAGCTAAGAGTTTCTACCTTCTTTTTTCGTTGACAATATTACTGAAATAAATTACTAGAAAGAAGTACGTGCCTCACATATTAGCACAATTCTAGCCAATCTGTATTGATACGTAATACATAATGTGAGGACTTGTAATAAACCGTATCTAGTACGGTCACGTAACCACAGCAGGAATCATAACACTACTGCAAAGCATGCGTTAGAACCCTAAATCTGTTGCACCTGCGGCGAGTGAGATAGTTAAGTGTCAAGTTACTGGTACAAATTTCAAAAACGTTTGCGATTGCAATGCAAATTTTTGAACAGACCCCTGTTGGAAAGTTGCGGGTTATGTGATAATTTCATTTTTATGGTATGAAACCTACCTGGGGCGAATAAATTCCGGAACAAATCGGAGACATGGTGCTGTATTGCTGCTCTAGAAAAGAAATGTAGTCAGGGGTGATATGAGACAGCTGCCTAAATAACAATTTGGATTGGTAGAGAGGAAAAGAATTGAAGACCGCAAAATTTACTCCATACTTTCTCAACTTGCGATGATAGTAAAACCTCAATAGTCGTCCCAGGTCTCGGAATTTAATGAAGAAAATAATTCTCGTAAAATCGGAACTTGGACAAGCATATTTTATAAATATGAGGAAATATAGCAATTTATTCAACAATTTGACATTCTGTAGCCAAGTATGCTCACGAATTACTTATTTCCATTCATTTTTTATATTTTGTTAATTTTACGTTATCCTAATAAAGGAAATTTTATAATTCGAAAACGATTATGCAGGTAATAGTTTCCTCAAAAAAATTTCGATACTTAATTTTCATAATGCGAGTGCGTCAATAAAAAAATATTTTCTGCAACCTATACATTTAAAGGTAGATTTCAAGAAAAACTTAAGTATAAATTATAAAGTGGATCGTGGTGTACACTGTTCTATTAGTTCATTTAGCTTTAAAATTTAAAGATAATTTATTTACCGAAAAGATTACATTGAAAATAAGCATCTGCCGTGTGGCCTTGGGAACTAAAATAAAAGAGCTTTAGTGCAATATATAGGTTTGAACACATTAAATTACACTTTAAGGATTAATATTTTCTATAATCATTAAAAAGTATACTTCTAAAAATTTCGAGAGATTATGGAAAAGACTTAAAAAGTTCTTCAGGAGGGCTAAAATAATAAATTATATTTAAACTCATACTACTTCCTATGAGGTATTATGTTGCGCTGACTCTATGAGATACGATATTACTTCTCATCATGTAGAACGATTACTGAACGAGCACTTATGTCTACTTCATCCCTTAAAAATGACGATCGACTTTAAATATGAAATTTCGCAATTGGGCTGTATCACTACCGCATTTTGCTAAATATGGACAGAATAAAACTTGACGACAATTCATTCATTTCAAATGCCTCATAGCTTAAATTACAATATTTTCAGTAAATATTCCATTTATCGGCTAAGCAGTGCATGACTTTTCTTTCAGGATCGACAGTCTTGAAGTCTTATATGCACTGATCCTTGATGCTATGCAACCATCCAAATATATATGTATTCATTATTTAAATTGCCTACGTCTCAAGGGTACCAAGTTATGTGCCTTAATGCAATCAAAACTCTATGACTGGTGGAGATATGGCGGTAAAATGCAAAAAAAAAATATTTTTGTTCTATGATATTATTAAAACTAAAATTGCATATTAAATTCACCATGTTAAAAGTATAACTATGCATTAAAAAGTAGCAAAAATTCGTGACAAATATACCTATAACCTGAGGCGTAAAAATCATATCTGAGCGATATGGTTCAAGAGAATATGCAATGTCACAGCTTTTCAAGGGTAAGAACTTAGTATTCATATTGCAAAAAGAATAATGAGAACTTTTCTACAAGTATTTGTCGCCTGATGTCGTTCAGTGCATTCATAAGAATTTAACTGATAAACAGGTTTTCACCAATCGAACCCAGTATAAAAAAAGTAAAAATCTTTTACGGCATCAAATTCAAAAAACACAGGGTTCAATGGGAGTTGGTTCAATGTTTCCGTAACAATTCATTTAACAGGATATTGATCAAACACGTAATTCAATGACCTAGCATGCCGTGCGACTGAATATCGTTTCTCCTGGTCACCTTTTCCGTAAATGGCATGTCCACAAAAGAAAACTAATAGCGCATTTATCTCTCAGGGGTAAGAATAAAAATACTTCTTCATCGTTTTCTTGCATATACTTCAAGCAGGATTGATTGTACTTTGTATTGGAATGCAATAAATCCAAAAAGTGGCTAATGTATCTCATATAGCATTAGGGAACTGATGTACAATCTTGAATTTTTTCAACTGCATGAGAGAGATAATAAAAGATTATGGCTGCAAAACCTTCAGGTCAAAAAATAACTTTTGATAATTCCTAATTATTTCCATTTTTTATGATTCAGTTAAAAAATATGGGTTTATTACCAATTATTTTGATTATTGGATACAACAGAATAATTGCAACAGCAAGCAAGTGAAACACAAATGCCCAATTAAACGTATTTGTGGCATTTTTCCGAGTTATTATGAAAATTGATATTTTCATGACGAATATTTGCCATTTTGTTATAACATTAAATATATTTTTCAATCAAAAAAAGACGCACGACTGTGGAGCATTTATAAGGTCTATATTTGGTAGTAGGAGAACGGTATGCATTTTTTGCTGTCTCGGAGATAATTTTAATTTTACTTAGCTGGGGAAGTTATCTATTTTTGTGTACTAAAATTTCTCTTGAGAATTACTCTTTATTCATGAAGTAGGTGTCTTATTAGAGGCTAAGCTACAGTATTATCAAGGTTTATCTCAGTTGATTTTTAAACCGGTATTGATTCCCTCGTCGGAACGCACCTAACATATTACTCGTAAATTTTAACGAAGCAAAGAGCAAAATCTAATATTATATGAATGTCATATATTAAGCAAATTTATGGATTAGGAAAATGCTTTTATTTTCTAGAGATGTGGAATATATTGCCAAATGGGAAAATGCAGAAAAAAACTATTTTGCTCACGAGCAACGCCGAGTATGCCAGTGACTGTTATTTCGGATAAGTAAATGATATCTCACGTAAGTAATTGCCACCTCGCGTGCGGTTAATATGCCTGCTTCCTCCTTTACAGGACTCTACTCAAGCTTCAAATGGAAGCTCAATTTTCCTCAAGTATAAGGAAATAGCACCTGCTGATGTCTTTGATCGTGGAGACTAAATAAATAAATAGCTGAAAGAAGTACTGTGTAAGAATGTAGGACATCAGAAAACCGATGTAGGAGAGATATTGGTGAGGATCTGAGAATCGGGAGGAATATAATTTAGGGAACGAATAGGTTGTATTAGGCATCGATATATTGCCTATATTGTATATGACGAAATTGACGTCATTAGGTTACTCTTTCTATTTCATGGCAACCTTTCCTTAAAACACCTTCCCGTATTATATAGGTTATCTATTGTTGAAGGTTGGTATTAATACCGCATCATTGATTAATATCAAGTTTCATGAATTATTAATGTTCATATTAATATATATTAATTTAAAAATAATAAATACCGAATAATTATATCGTTTACAAATAATTTACAACGACAGCACCCTGTATTCTCACCCGATCTTTGGATCGGCATAATACCTACCGTTTCGATCCCATCCATAAGACCTATTTTGTGCTTTTTCTTCCATGCAAACCCAATATCCTCACCTCCATCGCCTCCATCAGCATCCCTTCACATCTCATTATCCTCTCCAACCACCAATTCTGTTTTCTTCTAATCTCCTCCAGCAGTTCCCTCTCTTCACCCATTATACCGAGCACTTACTCATTTTATCTGCCTACCGCCAGCCGCACTTTCTCTAATCCCATTCTCCCCCATATTTCAAATACCTGTACCTTTCAATCCTCGACTCCGTACCAGACAACGCTACGCTCTTTAATTCATATCTTTTCCAAACTTCTCTTTACATTTATGCTCAATGTCCCCTAGGTCAATTGTCTTCAATCAACTTCAATAACCTAAATATGATCTTCAGGCAGGCACGGCAAGGCAGGTCCTGCTAAACCCAGATATCCCTCTTTCTTCACGATATTCTTTCCTATGTTGAAAGGCTCATCCTGTTAGACACGATATTTTTAGATTTCAAAATAACTTTCGATAAAATTTCACATTCGAAATAACTTGTAAAGAAGAAAGCCCCTGGAAATACATCGCGATATAATATATTGGATAAAAGATTTCTTAGACCATTGCGAACAGAGGGTGGTTCTATATGGTGTTGGTTCATACAGTTAAAACAACATTGGGTGTACCTCAGGGAAATAACTTCGGTTAATTATTATAAACACCGAGTCTTCGCTTTTCCGCAGACGACGCAGTATTGTACAAGGATATGAACATCACGTCTAACAGAATTGCGTTGAAGGAAGACCTAAATGTCATAAAAGAATGGTGCAGGACTTGAGAGTTCGAATTATATTAATAAAAGTGCATTGTGACGAAGTTTTGGAAAAATAAACACTTTCCCAATGAAACGAACACATTCAAGCTGAACTGTCAAATGTAGTCACGTAAGTACTTAGGTTCGACTCTTGACTTCATGACCTGTCCTGGGGGAAGCACTTACGGGAAATTTAAGGACAGTCAATTGCAAATTGGGTTTTATTAAAATGATAATAGGAAAATGAGATGAAACGTAAAGGAGCGATGTTATTTGTCTATCGAGAGACCTTACTTGGAGATCACTTCCAGCGCATGGGACCGTTACAAAGTAGGTTTAGTTTCAGATATAGATCGAATAGAGTGGAGAACATCAAGATTCGTGAAAAATTGTTACGATAAACATAGTCGTGTTACTAAAATTTTGAGAAATTTAGAATTCTCCGTCTAGTTGAAGGGAAAAATATAGATTAATATATAGAAATATTATAATATAATATAGATTAATAAGGAAAAAAAAGATCATTTACGAAAGTTACATGTAAACTATTTTTCGCCGGACGTTCAACATATTCTGCTCGAGTCAAACAATTATGGCAGAAATGATCACAGGCGTACGAGACGTATAATCAAGGAAAGAGACCTAGAGCCTATAGATGTTGCTAAGCATTTCACACGTATTTGGTAGTAGGCGAGCACCAAATGTTTCAACAATACATTCAGTGATGGAACAAATGATCGACCCAGCCAAAAGCTAGGGATCATCAGGCCAAATGACTCGTCACACTTCGTGACCTCTGGAAAAGGAAATAGTAGGAAAGAGATGTAATAATATGGGGAAAATGTCACTCAGAAGGTCCACGAAAAAAATCTTTTGGTATTTCCGCCCGCTCATCAAGGTTTGCGTCACTCTCATATCACATTTTTGGACTTCACGTGTGAGAAAGTTACTTTGGTCATTACCTCCAACTCGTAGGAGGTCATAACGTAGTGCGAGCGAGATAGTTCCCTAATCATAATGGAGACCATATTCAATACACACGTTTTAATTTCACCAACTGTGAGACACACAAATCAACTATTGAATTATTATTGGTGCAATAAAATAGTTTTACATGACAGAAATTGTAAGTAATCAAATGAAAATGTCTAAATAAGTCTTTAACTTGACTCACTTTTTTCGCGCGGTACGTTTGAAACTACATCAAAACGGAAGGTTTATAGTGATCCCGAAGAATTTACTGCGGTGGCAATATGATTAATTTTCAAACATAGTTGAGAAAACACACAAACTACACGTTGTTGATTTTTTGACCAGATCTAAGTGTAGGAAATTCTTCATTTTTAATAAAAGGTCTCTCTGGAGTGCATACACGTACCATTTTCCATGTAAAAGGGCTGGTTTTTTGGCAAATATCTCGGAAATTAATGTTGAAAGGGGTTGAATTTTGTATGTCAATGGAAGGGTGATATATTTCTCTTTAACATGAGACCAAATTCGTTCATTTCTAAGTAAAATGAGTTTTCGCTTAAACTACCTTAAGTTCTTGCATTCACGACGATGTTTCCTCCTAGTGCGCGTCATGGATAGACTCCACACAAAAGAGGATTCGGCCTTATGCAACAGAGACACCTACACGGACTCTCACGGAGTCGAATGGGAGGGTTCTGAGGTTTCGGAAGATGGAGAAAGGGACAGGAGAGCAAACAGAGGGCTGAGTGGAAGGCAGTGTGAGCGAGTGAGAGGAAGACATGGGAAATTGTTTCCCAGGGAAACGGGAAGGGAATTAGAGAATTAAGGGGTTACAGTAACGGGTTGAGGCGACGGGGAGATACGCTAAGGGCGAGAGAAGCGGAGGTAACTTATTTTTATCATCTGAATCGCAGACGTAGCGGGAGAGAGAATGGAACGATCGACCTTTTCAGAGATTCGACGTAAGCTGATTCGAAACTTAACACGGCTCGGGAGAGGAGAAAGTGCGAATAATGACTGAGGATGGAACTACGGCAGCCGCTTAATTTATTTGCCCACTCTTAATTAAGAGCTCACCAATATTCCCCAGAGAGAGAAACACAGAAATGGCTGGATTAGTGTATTTTGCCATATGCATATTTTAGTAAGGGTTTTCCCTCATGTTATACATCATCCTCAATAGACATCATTCTGAACGATGTTCCAGCTCTCTTCCTCGGTCCGATTAAAGGAAATGGTTTCATTCCTATCCTCGAATCGCAATGAAGAAAAAGTATAACAGGCATGTTTGTGCTTTAAGCCTGAATCACACGATACTTGACCTTGTACAACTCCAAGGATGCTAGCGAGTACTGAATTTCTAGTACGAAACCTAGCATGCTTGAAACCTTCCTAGGAGCTATCACACGATACTTGAATTTGCACAAGGTCTGTTTAGTAGATCTTACGGCCCTTATGGCCTTATGATGTACAGGTGTCCAGGTGATTTGGTATTATAAAGGCATGAGTTCCTACCATAATTATCGATTAAAACCTCAATTGCCTCAGGTACCCAAGCCATTGTGTAAAGTTGTGAGGTTTGAGTTGTTAAATTGATCGCGGGAAATTGTAATTGTCACGACGGACTATGGAGGTGCTGACATCAAATATTGACGACCGCATTGCAAAGAGCAAAGGTGATTGGTTGGCTGCTACTAGGTCCTACTAGGAGCAAGTGTCAAACGAGTACCACATCAATTACGAAAACAAGGATACCAGCTAGTATGCAAGCGATCATGCAGGATTTCCAGTATGCTTGGTCTGTAACACACGATACTTGACCTGCACAAGTCATAGTATGTTACTACACATTCATAGTCCTCAGAGATTGTACAAGGTCAAGTATCGTGTGATTCAGGCTTTAGACCACCATTTCATGCACAACTTTTCCTGTATTTAATTCTGGCTTATTCGATGCTAAAATGCATTATATTACATCGATAATTATTCTAAAGCTATTCTCAGTCTCCCATACCCGTAATCATAAATTTTGCTTATAGTTTAATCCTATATTTGTCCTCATATGTATGAAAGATATTAGGATTGATCGAGCGAACAGAAGGGCATGATATTGATGAAAAAGCGAAAGATAAATATTACTTTGTTCCGATTAGACTACATATCGAATACGCTGCAAATATTTGGGGCACTACGTGGAAATATTTTAGCCACGGCATAAATAAATTGCTTAAGAAAGTCCCACGCTCCATTGAAAACTGCTAAAAGCGAACAGAAAGGTTCAAAGAGTTCATTGAACGATTGGATTGAGGAACGTTAGAGACTCAAAGTCTGCACGCTAGGCTAAGATTAGTCGAAAACAATCCGATCAGGTGATTTTCAGTCCTTGAGGTGCTTTTCGGGGCCATATGGATTATACCCATGGCTAGAAAAGTCTTCCCCAAGTACTTCACTTTGGCGTCGAGGTTGTCTTTAGCTGACACCGTCTTGGCTCGATGAAATAGCCTGTTCATCAAACCTCTTTTTGCGCGGGATAGCGGTTGCTTCTTCCATTGAGAAACAGGTCGGTGGTCGTGGGTTTTCGGTACACGCTATGTCCTTCTTCCTCTCGATGATGATGTCAATAAAAGTCAGGTGGTTATTAATTTCGGCTTCCATGGTGAACTGGATGGATTTCTCGTACAAATAAACAGCATGCGGATGGATGATGTTCATGAGAGCGATGAACGCGATCAGTGTATAAAGTCCATGTAGCCACACAATGAAGTCCACACTTCACACTCACATACTCGTCCACATATCTGAAGAAATGTATCGGTCTAAGGGGAGCCGTTTCCAATGCGCGTTCTTTGAAATCCTCCATAAAAAGGATCTCGAATGCCGATGATAGTGAAGACCCAATAATAATTCCTTCCATTTGCTCAAAGAACCGCCCGTTGCAAGGAAATTGCGTCGAGTCCAGCTTATGTTTAAACAGGTCCACTGTTTTCTGACCAAAGATTCCCATTGGGAATCGAAGGGCTGCCTTGATGGGAACTCTCGTAAAGAGAGACCCGGCGTCAAAAGCCGCCTCGCTGACTTTACGTCATTAAACGAATATGGCGCACAAAATTGGGTAAAATTTTTAATTTCTATGTTACCCATGAAATTTAATTTGGTGACTTCGGAGAAAAACTTGGTGCCACTCACAAGCGACAGTTCCGAGGCCAGTGACAGCAATAAAGGGTTGGTTGCGCAAGAACTCCTCTAGAGATCTATGGATGAACCCATGACCATTTCCACAGCAAAAGCTGAGACCACTCTATCGTCTTCAGTCTGTGAGACGTTAGAAGGCTTCATTTCATCAGAAGAATCTGATGATGAGTTTGGGGACGAAAGCGCATGTGAAGAGGAGACAGTTTCTTCCAGTTTTGATTAACTTTGGATTTGTTACTCGGCATTATTTTAATTTAAATTACACAAAATATTTGTTAACTCCAGTTAATGAAACAGCTGACATATGAAAATGTTTCTTTACTCTGATAGGATCTTATATTTATGAGGTGACTCAAATAATGAAGTGGAGGCCAAATATGAAGCATAAATAAATTGTACCAATTGTCTCATTAGCACATCCATGCTCGGCAAAAATTATGCTGCAAATACCGTAATGCTTATGTGTCACATAATTTGAATGTTTCATTCAGTTGAGGAGATTTTTCACCAAACTATCGCCTAAACTTACAAAGAAAGCGTACAACTTGTATGAAGTTCAATACTGCGTTGAGAATTTGAGAATGATGAGTGGATGCAAAGGATCCACGTATTATTGGATGTCAAATCTACCTCATAACTACCATAAAATGAAGCTTGTAATGCAAACACGACGAGATTTTTTAATAGGATGAATCTATTGAAAATCTTTTCCGAAACTCAGGAATAACTAATTCTGGCAAATCTCTTCTTTTCAAGAGCTCAGAAATGATCAGTTCCAAAGGTCCAAGGATAAAGAGCTCGAATCAGGTTATTTTAGCCAACTTCCTGTTGTTTCATTGACTATGCTATACAAGAGGAGATTTTTATCTTCCCGGACCATTATAATTATCATTAAGCATTCCACCGCTAAGAGTCAGGAAACAGTTCTACATGAGCCTGTAAAATCCTCGCAATATTTGCAAACATTATCACACACATTTTTTGTCTTTGTCTCAGCGTATATTCTACTCCTCTTCATTCTGTCCAGAAAAACTATTTTCTTTCTTCCCATTCCCCGTTTACCAAACATTTCTCCCTCTAAATCGCCCTTAATTACCTCCTTAAACCACCAACTTTGCCTCCTCCTAATCTCATCTCATCTCTCTCTCTCTCATCCAGAAGTATCCTTACCTCACCCACCGTACCAAGTAATTCCACGCTCACATTCCGTCAATCATGCTTTCATCATCCTCCTCCACACCTGCATTCAGAAAGCCTACAGCAAATTTCTGTCATATTTACTCGGGGTCCACGTTTCTGCCCCATTCAATGCTACACCTCATATCAAACTCTTCACTGGCCTCTAATTTTATTTCATTTACTCCTTCTAATGCGTCGCCTTATGAGCCCATTTTCTTCTAATGTACAATCCATGTATTTATCGCTTATTATCGCCTATTGCTCGAAATTCCCCTCCTAAACTTGCTTTCTTTGTAAACAGGAACCAATTGCGAAAAGTCTTGGCAGCCGCAGCTTCAGAAAAAGTTAAAAAAGTCCATTTTTAGCTAAAATTGATAGTTATTATTTCTTTTCCTCCGTTTTTCTTACGATCCTAGAAAAAATACTCATATGCATTTAACCGTGATTGCCGGATTGCTGGTGCTGAAGTCATATTTACCCCGGAAAATTTAAACCTGCAACATCTTAAGCCTTTGGATGGGAGTAGGCCCTTGAATCACTAATTTGATAAAGTCTCACTACTGCTGCTCTTAATTTAAGGAAATTCAATTACCACCAAGAAATTATCAACGGAAAGGCAAGACAGCTTCTCCTTTAACTCCACACGGATTCGTTAGTGAGTTGTAGCAAGGAGTGAGCGAACGCTTAACAAAAACTTCAATTCTAACTTAAGATAGGCCTCTAATTGAACCTCCTCGCCAAGCAAATGACAAGGGCGAGGACGGAGTGTTGATTGAAGCACTCTGAGTGGTTAGTATTAGTAGTAATAGTAAGGTATTTAGCCTTTACTGTAGCTTTCTATCCACGCTTACACTACACCTTTCGCCTGTTCTAGAAACATCAGATAAAGCCTGGCAAATAAAACCAGTATTTTTTCACTAAAAATTTAAAAAATCGTACTTTTGGTTTTATATTAAATCTCAATTCAAAATGTTCACTCTTAACGTTTATACAAACATAATTTTTGGAATAATTAAATAATTCTCGTTGAGGCATTCGTGGAAATATGGTGAAAAAGAAGGATCACACAGTTGATTCCATAATATTTAAATTAAGTGAGACCGATTTTGTCATACCAATGAAAGCATCAGGGAAAAATAAGTATACATCTACATCTACTTATTACCCTGCAAGCCACCACAAGGGTGTTTTGCATGGTCATGGGCAAGTATAGTGTGTGAATGACAAGTAATTTTGCACCTATATTATATTCATACATGCATACACACATTAAAAAACCTATTCATAACGGACAATTAGGATACAAAGCAAATGCTGTTAATTTTCATTGTTCTGAAGTTAGGCAAGCAGTAACTATCAATCTTTTAGGCATAAACTCCAGGAATTCCTTATGAGCGATTACACTAATCTACTAAGGAATAGAGGCCCACAGTTTAATACATGTCATTGGGAGCAACGATATGGGGAGAAATTTTATGATCAATGTACTAAGCTAAATTTTCCGCAAGTATTCTGATAAATATCAGCCGCTTAGAAACGAGTATAATAATAGTAGGAAATATGAATAGGAAGAATTAACGCAGAAGGCTAAGTATTGTGTAACCAGCATAAATTATGAGGGATGTAAAACTAAATAAATTGGAAATAATGATGATGTTAGTTCGGTAGAGACTGGAGTTTATGACAGCGGTAGATATACATTTGAATCCAGCTTTTAATAGTACTAAAAGAGATTTAAAATGGAAAAGAGATTAAGTTCGCTTAAATTCCTGTAAGGGAGGCAATAGAAGTAAGTAATGGTAGAATGCGTCGAATGGTGAGAAAAGCTTGAATTGTCGGGAAAAAAACGTATTCCTTTCGATGGAATAATTAATTAGCGGCATATGTTGTGACATCTCTTTCCACACCTCATTTGGCATGTGAAGTTGGTTTCTATTCTGATTCTGATTTATCATATAACACAGAAAATCATGCACACTTCCTGATATCGGAATTGGATAACCTTCAAGATGAGAGAGCTCATTGAACCCTAAGCAAGATAAATGTGCACAAAATGTTAACTCTTTTCCTGCGACGACACGTTAACTGTAATCCCAATAAGGCACATTTGCAATGAGGAGAAGTTAGGATTTGAAAGGGGCAAGAGAACTAAAGAAGAGAAAGAACAAGAAAAAAGGGGTTGAACAGGTGGAAACCTCGACCGGCTATTCAACGGATGGGACTGAAAGCGGATTACAAGAGATTATACGTCCTCAAAAGAGACGTGAGTGGATGGAATTGCCATGCTCGCCAGTATTTTGCTAATACATGCATAAAATAGAAAGCGAAGTTTCAAGGATTTTCAATTTAGTTTTGAAGATTTAGGTGAGTGGTTCAATTCTGATCAGAGTATAGTTAGAGGAAAATAGTACAAGAATAGAATAGACTCATCTGCAAACCTTGATGCAGCCTGTTATCAAGTCCATAAAGATAATCAATGTGAAATAATATAGACGAAGAGAGGGCAATATGAAACATGTAAATGATTACGTACCTGATGTTATCATATACCCGATGAATTTAGTACCTGATGTGGAGCAAGAATTCGTAAGCAATATCACTGGAGCCATAATAGGATTAGGTGAATAGGCGGTATTGGTGGAACTCCCGAGTCTGGTTCTACAGCACTCGTATCTGTATGTCCATTCAAAACACTGATTAATTACCCCAGGAGACCAATAACCATTCCCCAAACCAGAATGTAACCAGTGGGTCAATTTGAAATGTTCTTGGTTTTAATAAATTGCGTTCTTGTGTTGCCAATTTGAGTGGTAGAAAGTCAAGAACATTCGCTCAGTAATGACACAAGGTATAACCACTCCCATCGTTTCATGCATTAGTTGGCGTGTCTACAATTCTTATGCTTTAAATGTGCAGCATAACTCGGTAGTTTTTCACTTGACTGCTTAATGGCATAGCCAGAGTCGATTCCACCAATAACCTTCCAATTTTGCCACAAGCCATGTGCCGAGTGCCAGATCTCAAATGGATTAGGGCTGTAGCCTATCCTTTTCATCTCGGACTTCATTATTGGAAGCAATATGTGCACCGTTGGCTCTAAGTCTAATGGATTACAATGAGTTCACATAATTGCTCACAGTGAGCAAAACTCATCCGAATTTGTTATCTGCATTTACAGTAATGTAAAATGAATTAGAAGAGCCCGCGAAAGTAGAAAAGGATCAAATAAAGTAGAGTAAGGAAACGGAACTCGGGGAAACAGATTACGCATCAGTACTTTGGACGCCATATTAAAAAAATATATTCACGAGATGGATGAAGTCCAAAAGAATTTTTGTTTAGATTTTTAGGTCATATATTTTTTAGTGCTTGCCCACTGCATGAGATTTATATACCCTATGAACTCTGATCGAAAATATTCAATTCAAATATTCGATCTTTGGAACAAAGACATTTTAAATGACAAAAATACATTTTTGACCATAAATGGCATCGTCAGTAATGGAGAAAATCAGATTTTGCCCAAATTAACAACAAATCAACTGCAACGCCTCTCATGATTGTTGTACAATATTTGTTTCAGTCTTAGCATAACAATAATGAGGATGCAAATAAATCTCAGCAAAAATTAACTTTATCAATGATCAAAATATATTTTTGAGTACTTGTCTTGCTAAAAGATAAAAAATGTTGCGAATCGGTAAGTGATTTCATTGATAACCTGCGACTACGTTTTGCTTTATTTATGCGTGTAAATATGCTATATTCGGTATAATATGGAGTTATGTGGCTAACATTAAGCTAAATACACGAATAGATTAATATATCAGGGTGAAAATAAGGTTGGGATAGAGTAGTAGTATTAAACATTGAGTATAAAAGCACTGGGAAACCTTAAATAGGAAAAAATGGAAGGTTGTGGTAAACAGTTCGGACTGACGTTCCTGATTGTTAATGCTTATTTCATTTCTCCCCTCTGCCTATGCCTAATGCAGGGAGGTGATACGATTGGCGTGTTACATATATTTGAGTGAGATTGTTTGGCATTATCTATCAGTACGTTAACGGCATGATTCTGGAAACCAAAGATAATCTAAGATAAACGTTGATTTCTGATGGTATAAAAATAACCTAAGCGTCCCAAATAATTAAAACATCAGAATGTTGCGAGTTAGCTACTTATTAAAATTAGAAGGCTTTATTTTCATGATATTTCATTAATGGATGTATCTGTAACAGTCTTTTCCACGGTAACTGGTCTCTTTAACATGGTGTCACTTTTCAATGTGTCTTGAATAAGGATTCATTGATCTCATACGATAAATCTATCCTTGGAATGTTTGTTTCGAATCTTTGCAGAGCAAAACTGGAGCTTAGCGTCGCAATTAAAATCTAAAATTAGTCACAGAGATACATATTAAGCCCAGAAATGGGAGCCCATAGTGTAAATAAAAGTTGGGAAAACAATAACCCTTGTCTCAATTGTCTGTGCAGATCGCAACTCACGTTAACAACCAGAATTTTGACCTTCATCATCTAGAGGAAAGCTCTTTCCATTTCTGTTTCTCAAAGTGATCTCAAAGGCATTATTCCCTTAACAAAGGTGGAATCTACTAAGACTCAAAGGGCTGATGGCTAGTTTTCAGACAGTATCCAAGAGATAAAAGAAATGTGGCCTTCAGATGTTTAATATTTTGGAATTAAAATTTCTCATTTTTAGAGCCATATAATGGATGCCATGTCATCTCTTTACCAAATGGAATATATTTTTTACTCAATTTTGCATTTACTGTGTACACCCCTAAAAAACTTGTCGCTCTGATGCAATTGGTCCCATTAAAACGGGTGTCTATTAAAATTTTTCTAGTCTCTCGTGGTAATTCAACTCCCTGGAAGCTTATTTTACCCTCATTTAACTTTGCACGAGGAAGGCTTTTCTGGAATTTTTAATTATAACACCACGAACTAACTTCTTTAAGCTGTGATCTTTTCCTCCACTTCTCTCTCTCACACTCACCTTCTCCCTCTCTCTCTCCCTCCCTTTCTTATTACCAGACGGATTATCTAGCACTAACCCCTGCAACAGTTTCCAATCGGTAGTTATAAGTAGTTCAGCCATATTCTTCGAGGCCCCTATACACCCAAGGGAAATGTCCCTCTCCCAGCGTACAATCAAACTTTATCGTCTGGATCAATTACCTAAAGCAATCATGGGAATATAATATCACTGAACCGATGTTTTTTTGCATTCAAATCTAAGAGAAATGCAAACTTAGTTTTACTTTTAACAATCGCCATTATCTTCTCCCAAATGATGAAGCTCTATCCAATAGCATTCAAAAGAATGACATTGGATTCTTTTACGGCTACATCCCAACCGAGTTGTCCAAGAGGATTTAAAGTTTTCAAGTTTTTAACACGGCCCATAAAAAATAATGTAGTGCCAACGGAAAATCCACCAAGTCAAATCATTCTCAGATCGTACCTCCATTATTCATAGGGCCTTCCTTTGGCAGCCGGACAAATGCACTAAAGTCACGGCTCTGTGGAAATGTATTGTATTCCTCTCGAAGAATCTGTCACGTACTCTGCATACCCCCTCCAGTGCCAGCTTACTTAAAAATATGGAAAGTAGAAAAAATTTGCAAGATCGCAATAAAATCGTATCATGGGTGCAAATAGATTCCAAAATTACATCTGTTATTGCAAAAAAATCCTTTAATGAAGATAAATACATAGACGTAAATATGCGCCATTTGCTCTAAGACCTTTGAGATATTCCTTTCTGTCACTCGATTTAAACCTTAAGTTTCAGGAAAAAGCCTTTTCCTGAAAGGGCAGGAAAAACCTTTTTTGAAGAAATTTACAAATGAGGTGAAAAAAACGCAAAGTATGTGAGAAAAAACGAACCAATTTAAGGAGCAGAGGCGCGGCAACTTCCGAACCAAATCACTGGAAATCGGCCGGTAAGTGCCCTTTGACCTCATTACTCTCCAACATCTTTCAAGCAGAGCGTAATTGTTTTAAATTGCTACTTTCTCACTGGAGGAAAGGGTCCTACACTGCGTCGTCGCTAACGACTTCGCTTAACCTACGAAGTCGGATTTCCAATCTAACCCAGGGAGCACAGAATGAATGCCCATTCGACGATGCCAAGGACACCTTGAGACCAGCAAAGACTCCTTAATCTGTTTGGAATATATATGCAGCCTTTAAGCGGGGCCAAGCAGTAAAGAACACTTTAAATGAGTCCAGATGGATTAAAAACTTACTCTTTGGTTGCGCTAATTAAAATACAAAGAGAAATACTCAAGAAATTATTTTCAAAGTAATCTTCATTGGTCATTCAATCCTAAAATTGGTTGACGGCAGTACTCCATATTTCCCTATCTAATGCTGATTTCCATGCTTCCTGGTAACTCTTCCAATGAACTTCCCTCCTTAATTGGTCCATGAACTAATGCCTGTGTCTTACTCTGGGAACTTTTCCCCAATTTTAGCTCCAATGCTTTTATTGACAAACCCATTGTGCCCCAGGGTTAACCCAGTCTATCAGATTCTTCTTTTCTGCATTGTTTTCCATATTGTCCTCTCCTATTTTTTTCTTCTGTGTTGTTTATTATCTGCATTCTTATTTTGTCCATTTTTATCTTCAAAATTCTCCTTCAGCGCCAGGTTCTAGTCTTTTCTGGTCAACTTTTCCAATGATCCAAGCTTCCGATCAATAGAAAGCTACAAACCTCATGGATGATTTTACATACTGCTTTCTAATTTGTAGTCCTATCTTATTTGAGCACATTAGTAGTATTTTTTCTATGAACTCTTTCTCTGTTCGGGCTATTTTTTGGTTGATACCCATTGTACTTCCGTCTCACATGATAGTACTTCCGCGGTAGATGAATGAATCCGCTAGCTCTAATTAAAGTCTATTACATTTCGCTCTCTTTATTCAGCACATACATTTTTCAGTCGGTGCAATTTATATTATTGATTTGTTTGAAAAGAGTAGTCAGATAAATTAATTAAAATATTTTTACTGCACCAAAATCTTACTTTTTGCTAAACAACATTGTTTCACTGAAAATATCATATTCATTATAAGCGCTATACACCCTAATACGGTGATAACTGTCATTTGTTCTCTCCAGATACCTCACACATCCACTGAAATCAGACCTGACGCAAGAGATCCATGGAATTTATGGTAATGGACTATTTCCTCTCGCCATGGAACCAAAGGGAGCAGCAACGCCTGGCATGATAGATACATCAACTCACAATGCTGAAATCCCCCAGGGGGATTATTTTCCTGAGAATGTAGGATTAACAATTCGACGTTACTCCGGATTATTTGGCGTTACCACACAGATTTTATCATCGCTCGGCTTAAAAAAGCAGCTGTCTCTCATATTAAATCACGCCACCATATTCCAGGTATTTTCGGATTAAGCTCAGCGGTGATTTCATACTCAATTGTCTAGGCGCCATTTTACCGCAAAAATAACATGGGGTCTTTACTTTTATAAGAGCAGTATTTGCAAGTATTTTCTCAACATTTACAAAATCGATATCGAGAAAATTTTTGTGTTTACCATTTTTAGATGGAGAATCATTATTTAAGTCGGACTCCCCCTTAAAAGAATAATTTTACCATAAAAACATTTATTTCAATTTTCAAAACATTCAACGTTAATCGAAATGGGTTACCATAAGGATGCGGAATCAGCACAAATTCAATAACCGACTTTATTAACGAGTAAGAATGACATATAACACCCTCGGAGAAGTTAAAGATAGGAAGAATTGCGACTTTGCCATTTTCAACGACGTTGAAACAATTAATTTGCTAGCGCCTCTTATTTCTTTGTGAATTCGCAAACATTGACTGCGAGAAGCTTTCAAATATTCTGTCTTTGATATCGATAGATGAAGAAATAACAACCGATAATTACGCATTGAAAGCCACTTTGTTATGATATTGGAAATGCAAATATCCTGATTCGATAAAGCTAAATGAAATAACAAGACGCACACGAGAATGATACCGCAAAACAATGTTAGCAGCGTAATTCACGGCAGTACATACAATCCAAACAAAATCTGAAGCAATGCTCTCGTGGTCTCCGCTGCCCAAACACTCCGTAAAAATGTATCCAGAGACATAGGTACTGCGGACATAGGGCGGCTTGGCTGACGTAAATGACAGATTGAGGATTTTTAAGTAGGCAAAGCAGACGTAGTAATCTTAGGAACCTCATAGACTTACGGGAGACTGCCTTACTCCTCCTATCTGAGCAATATTGTAGACAATGGACCCCACGACCAATAAACTGCGCATATGGCACCGTGTTTTGCTACCACTGTAAGAAGGTTATTGAGTTTTTCGACTATTGTGACTGAAAAAGAGTGAATAGAAAAGGAGTAAAAACCCGTTATTCTCGTCCTCAGTCAGCCCAGAACCCGAAAGCTCGAGTGCCAAAAGTTATCAACATCTACATACTACCCCGCGAGCCGCCGCATGGGCGTGTGGCAGGGGGTGGTAGGTCACCAGCCGTGTAAAGATGTGAGGTGAGATGGTGACATGTACTATGGGAGTGTATTTAGACTTGAAAGGAGCTCAGTTTTTATTGTGATCGCTTATTGTGCGCGGCAAGAACGAGTTTTTGTAACTATCTGTTCGGTAGTGTATCTCCATTATTTTATCGCATCTGTCAGACCTAGAGATGTAGTGAGGCGTCATGATAATATTCTCTGTGTCGCTCTGAAACACACCAGTTCTGGATATCTCAAGCAGTCTAAGCCTAGCGTGCAGACTCCGAGTCTCTAGGGTCTCCCATCTTAATCCCCCTAAAAGCTGTGAGAGACTATACGTTTGCTCGTAGCAGTTTTTAACGAAAAGTGCTGCTTTTCTTTGTATTTTAATAGTTTTTTTGTTACATTTTTATGACCAGGATCCTGAATGATCACGGCGTATTTGAGGTGTGGCCTAACCAGAGCGAAGTAGCATCTCTCTTTTACTTTTTCATCCGAGGACCTTCCTATTATACGCTTAACGCAACCTAGTTTCTTAAATACTGTGCCGCTTATGTTTTGTATGTGTGTTCCCCACGATATCTGAGTGAAACGAAAAATTAATAAAGTATCAAAAGTAGCAATAAGCGTAAAATAATCAAATATATCTTCAACCATCAAGAAAATTGTCAGCGAAGCCATCAAAGAGGATATAATATGATGGTGCGGAAGTATCACCATCATGCATTCAGCTATGTTTCATGCCTCAATTCCTGCTCCAACTTCTCATTTATTTCCCAAACATTTCTCACACCTCTTTTGTTTATTCCACTTCATCCAGATGAATATATGCCCATGCCCGTTTGACGTGTCCTTGGAGCGGCTTTCAAGGTGACTCATTCCATGCATACAATAGCAAGAAAACGTCGAGTGAAATTCGCAGACTCAAACTCGCCGGTTATTCCTCGCGTTAATTCCATTTCCCTCTCCATGGAGCAAAAATAAAGAACTCAGAGCGAAGTGAGAGAGACTTTAATTCGCGAAATAAAAAATTGCAGATCTCACATGCGAAAATTTTGCAAGGAAGAAAAATTAATGGAATGATGATGAAGAGTGGAATTACATCGCGTGTTACAGTAAAAAATTCGGATAATTTTTGGGCATCAACTGCTTGACTGTCATTTGTTAGACGAATCAATATCACAATAGCTCCTTGCTGAGCATACTCTGTGATACACCTGAAGCAGCTAAGACATAATAATACAGCAAAAGTGCAACATTAACAACTTGGAGGTACATACTGGAGGAAAATGAAAGCAATGGATACTAGTAAATTAGCAAAACTTTTTTTCCCGGGGCGAAATCCGGAACTACTTGCATCTTGGACCAAAATTTTGATGTGAATCAGAAAATTCATATGTACACCTGGGCATGGCAAAAACACGGACAGGTGAATCAAGTCAAACTTCATTGAACATCTACCCCAATAACTTGGTGGTGGTAATAGAATGCACTAAATGAAAGAGAATTTACTACAGCAGTGTGAGAAGGAGGTGTGACATAGGAAATTCGTAATCCTATTTTGATGATCAGTGTCACCGTGTGCACGTTGTGCAGCATGTACACCAAGTATGCACCGTGTGAAAAGGAAAATACCACTGTTGAAGAACTCAAGACTTAAAGATACGTCTAAGATCAAATGAAGATCATTGCTTGGAGAACAGATTACACGCTTATATTGGGGGAGGAATGTTTCAGAGGACACTGTCATCGCGGCCACCTTTATTCGTACAAAACGCGTTTGGGCACAAGCAAAATAGTACAAGGATATGTACACCTGTAGGCGCCGACTCGCGTGAAGTCTCCCCAGGACTAAAAGAAAAAAAAATGCTGAGTCCGACAAGAAAAATAATGAAATTTTCCGACTGCAGCGCTCGAGGACGTCTGGTGGCCGATATAAAAAAGAACAAAAAAGGACGGAAAAAAACGGAAAAGTCCCGAATCTCGCCGAACGGTCGGCAAACAAAGCAGGCCCTTATCTCCCCCTCCCATCAGCAATCGCCTTCCCCACCGACTCCCTATCCCTTTCAAAGGCCTCCCTCTTCCATCTCTCACGTCCCTCCCTCCTACCACCCCACGCCTCGCCTTCCTCCTCCTACCCCCCCTGCCCCATCCCCACTTCTCAGACAGCTGGAATAGTATCCGAATTGGGATTGACGATGTAAACGAGGACAGGAAGTACTCTGGCGGTGCCACATGGACGAGAGTGGAGAAACGAATTGATTGGTCTAAAGAGAAGCAGAAGATGCGATGGCGGCGCGGTGCTCCGACGAATCGAATGCGATTTTTCGTCGCACCGATTCGATATCCATTCTACAGCAAATTCGGCTTAATTCCATACGTGAATGTGAGTATATCATTCACTCCGATAAATCCACGTAGTATCATGTGGTACAAGACTTAGGGTAGTCCGAGCGAGATAGTTCCCTAGTCATAGTAGAGACTATATTCGAATATTAGTTTTAATTTCACCAGCTGTGAGACATACGAATTAAATATTGCATTATTAATGGCGCAACAATATAGTTTTACATGACAGAAATTGTAAGTAATTAAATTAAAATATCTAAATAATTCTTTAACTTGACACCTTTTTTTGCGCGGTGCGTTTGAAACTCCTTCAAAACGGAAGGTTTTTTGTGATACCCAAGAACCTACTGCGGTGACAGTATAATTAATTTTCAAATATAGTTGAGAAAACATACAAACTACACGCTGTTAGTTTTTTTTACGATATGTAAGTGTTAGAAATACCTCATTTGGAAAATAATGTCTCTCTGGAGTGCATACACGTACCATTTCCCATGTAAAAGGGCTAGTATTTTTTGGCAAATATCTCGGAAAGTAATGTGGTAAGAGGTTGAATATATGGTGTCATTAGAAGGGTGATATATTTTTCTTTGAAATGAGACAAAATTCATTGATTTATAAGTAAAATGATATTTTGCTCAAACCACCTTAATACAATGAGTTATTCCGCCTAACTCAGAACTAATATACCACGCAATTTATCGATGCTCTCGTATGTCACGCTTCATAAGGCATGATACTTCATTACCTTACTTCACTGAGTTAAATGTAATGCCACCTAGTCCATCAATACCATTAATTGCAAGAACCTCACTTCGAGAGTCATCGCGTTCCAGTTTGTGCCACCGCATTATGGCTACGCAACAGCTTATTTATGTCATGGATTTCGAAAAATATTTCTTAATGAAACATGTTCTATTTTGATGCGTAATGCAAATATTTAATGCAAAATAATTAAATGTGATAAAAAGCAAATTCAAGCTTGCCAATTATATTACGGTACTATACCACCCCACGATTCGGTATATCGATTCAATTTCATCTGATGAGGCATATGAAATTTCTATAAATTTCAAAAGGACGATTCTAATTAATCTGATACGAGACATAATATTATATCAAAGCTATTATTAATATTACTCTAAGTGATTTGCAAAGAGAACATGATCAAAATGCTTAGTTTTCACGGATGACGGAGATAATAGGCGAACCTATCTAGCTTACACTATGTATATGTAACTAACCTGATACCTGATTCGGAGTCACTATTGAACCAAACCAGCAAATAAACAAGAAGGCATGGTTATAAATCGGAGTAAACGTCACAATATATTGTAGACGATATTTGAACGTGAGATTCAATGAGGATCTGCTGCAGTGCATCATTTATATCAAAAAGTTATCTTGAATCCCAGCTATTGTACAATGCAAGATTGGAAGGCGAAATAAGGTAAGTGACGAAGCAGAAACAGGGTGAAAAGGATTTGGTTTTAAGGGAGATGGAAAAGCGAGCGAGTGGATCGAAGGAACATATAAGGAAAGATCGTTTAGAAAGAAGAGTAAAGGATATAAAAGGAGACACATTGGAATATATCGAAAATGGACGGGTATGGGAGTGGAAATACTCTCTTTTCACAATAACTGAATGAAGTGCACAGCGACGCTCAGGTGTTTTCGGGGCTATTTATCTCTTCGTGAGCTTATGTATGTCAAACGTGACATATATCTATCCCCGTCATTTTCTTGTACTATCGATACCAAATATATATCTACGGTGTTATGTTTATGTCCGCATGCATAAACATATCTACCTTCGTTAGGAAGCGTCAAATATGCGACCCCATAAAGTTTTCCGTGGGAAGTCCCGGAGGACTCACATTCGGTCAGTAGGCGTCATTTCTTGAGCTTCCCGTTTGTTGATGTTAGCTCTATATTTCCCACCCGGATATTAAAGCGCATCTATAAATGCCTGTATTGTTCTAGATGACAGTCAGGAAGTAATGATACTGGCTCTCTAACGAGGGAGTACAGGAAAATTAAATATGGAGAGAGAGGGGAATAGTACTTCGTATTTTCATAAATAAGTGTCAAATTAACTTTTTTTGAAGTCATAGACTGTGCACAGAAAGAACTAATTGTTTAAGTGATATTGTTAAACACCGCTTTGACCATGATTATTCCTTGTTTGGCGCATTTCATTGCTATACAGATGCTGGGTAGAGCAAAAATATCCAGTGTGTACTTATGTGATCTAGATTTTTCACCTCATCTTAGTGCGTGATTTGGGAGTATTCAACATCAATAAACCATTGCAATATCTCCATATGATTACTAGACTCTCTGTTTTCCCATTTACTAGACTCTTTGTTGGTCCATTTTAACAAAAAGTGTACATTTAATTTGTAATCTGTTTAGGAATAAAATTATATTTTTGTCTCAAGCGCTGATTAATATGATTCATGAGAACTTACCATTTTGTTTTACACAAAGGTACCGCGACCATTATAAAGTTACGCGACGTTAATCTTATGGAGGATTCAACAGCACTCAATAAATTTCTGTTCATTAAAAGGGACAAGAATAAAAGCAAAAGCTTCCAATGTTTCTGCAGACTAGAGTTACCTCCGGCTTCTATTTCTAACCAATGTTTGAGGACAAAATCAGTCTCATAAACTATGAATTTTAGCCTTTCGTCGGTGAGAGTGAAACTGGTCAAAGTTTACGCAAGCAAGGGTGGATCCTATTTCAGACAGTCCATCCTGAAAATTTCGAAGAGATGAAAGAAAGCGACGAGTGAACACAAGCCTGCGAAGGGAAGGGCAATTTGCGAAAAACTGAATTGAAGTGTATGAAGGAGTTGATATCATTTGCGGTAAAATTTGATCTTCACAATGATTATTTTAGGAAGCCAATATTAACGGCCATATTTTCTACTTCCTTTTTCAGTTTATAATCGCTAGTTATTACACTATTTATCGTTATACTTCTTATTAAAAGTGAAATTAATGGACATATTTATTGCTGTATGAGCACCTACTCGTAAATTTTCATTCAATAGTCCCAAATTTAATGATTTATTTATAATATAAGGCTTATTATAGGGAATAGGTTATCGATTCTTCATAATTATCAAAAATATTTCATGAGGTAGTCTGCCTTGACAGAACATCGAGACTACAAAGAACACACTCGGAACTAGGGTATCAAAACTAAGCTCAGCGGATGGAAGTGAATTGTACCGCTACAGCCGTACAGCAACAGTCTGGGTTGGCGGGAACTACTGAGAGAAAGAATGTACTCACGCTTTGACCAGAATTGGTCCGAATTGACCCTCCATGGGTCCGGTGATCCCTGACTCGAGGACGTACTTCGGCAGACCGCACGACGCCAATCCATAAAGTGAGTCAGAGAGACACCTAATCCCAAATATTTGGGTAACGGGCTCTCTCGGTTCGCAAAGAAGTGCGGTAGGTTTTAGCAAAAGCAAAACCGACGGCTACTCGTCTCTGTTGTTTGGGAAACCAAACTAATACGAGTACTTCGGGGAGGCGGAGGCCCAATTGAGGTCCTTTTGACCTCAATCCGCCTCATTGGTGTCAGCCTCGAAGGGGCTGCGGTTCCGCTATCCTTCCCTTCCCATCCCTTCCTTCCACCTCTTCCAAGTCCCTGGGTATAAGCGAGAGCTTGCAAACTGGGGACGGGAGTTGTAATCCTGCGGCGAGAGCCGAAACGCCTGTACCGCAACAGACATCAATGGCTGAGTCGCTTAGTTACAATAAGGTGGGTAAAATATTCTCGAGAAAATAAAAACATCATTACCACCACTCATTACAAAATAGAATTAGAAGCGTTGTCATTATTCTCTTGAGAGCAGCATAAATTGAATGAGATGAGAAAAATTCACAGTTTCCAAAAGTCACTGGAACAACATTCATCCGCCATGAGGAACAGGATTCCCCTACATTGGGACACAACGGTCAACTCCACGGAAATTCCATTAGGTGTGTTACTTGAATACCATTAATTTTTGTTTTCGTTCAATTTTGAAATCACATCGTTATTCTAAAAGCGGATCGAAATTGATTGAGAGCTATCGTTGAGAAATCGTTGAGAAATTATCCTCTGCAATTTCAGCTATAGGGTTTAAGTTTTACGGTACTAGCGAATATCAATCAATCAAATATTTATATTTGATCGATTGATATTATATTTGATTGATAAATCAAATATTTATTTCAAATATATATATATATATATATATATATATATATATATTACAGAAAAAGGAAATAAATTTAGAAATATAAGCTAGCAACAAGGCGTTGAGGTTGGGGATGGATAGATAGGTATATCAGTGGACACTCCCAGAAAGGCGATCCATGGCAACACCGGTTTCCACTGCTCTCGGAAGCTTTCGGGTGAGAACCCTTCCTCAGCGGGAGAAATTTCATGTATATATTTATATATATATGTATATGTATATGTATATATATATATATATATATATATATATATATATATATATATATATATATATATATATATATATATATATATATATATATATATATATATATATATATATATATATATATTATATATATATGTATATGTATATGTATATGTATATATATATATATATATATATATATATATATATATATATATATATATATATATATATATATATATATATATATATATATATATATTATATGAGTACCTGCCTTTGATGGGACAATATGATAAATAATGGACTGGGGCGTCAAAATCACCTAGAAATCGTCCATCAAAGAAACTTTCTGCAAAAGTTATGATTTTTATGTGTATGTGAAAAAGTTATAATTTTTATGTGTATCTTTTTCGCTTTTAAAAATACGTTTTAGGAATTTTCTGCATACTGCCCACTTATAACTCAAGGCTTCTCCAATTGTACTGTGAGATTTACCAGAGGAATGAGATCTTCTGTATCCGCTCGACCTTTGTTGACCCGATTCAGATATTTTACACAAAAAAATCCTGAAAATATTTTTATTGGTTAAAAAAGCTGCCAAACTATTCATGATAAAATTTTTCCACTTGTTTTAGACAATTTTTCTAACCAAAACGCATAGCCTTGTTTTAACAGCTGCGACTTCCAATTTTATCGATTTTCAGCCGTACTCTACATTTTTATACATGAGGTGCATCTCATTTCTGTTATCGCACTCTTAAAAATGAATTTCCCTGATCGACGTGTAACCAAGAATTATAAATAATTATACCTTAAATGAATATGATATGTATATGAGTTACTGTTACATATGGGGTAAACTAGCCAATAGGCCTTACAATACAGGAATGTAAAAATGATAGAATTAGTTCTTTCTACAGATATCTCGTCGTCCCTTGATGTTTTTTTTCAGTTTCTCATCTCTGGATGCGATAGAGTGAGGAGCTAATAAAGGGAGGGTTGAGGTGAACGGAATTTTGGGTCGATGGTACAAAGGTGTAGCGGTGGCAGCACATTCTGCGCGTCCTCTGGATGACTTCCCTCAAAAGGGTGCGACAAGGCCGCTTCATTTTGTATACATATATATCCCCTTCGTTCCCCTTATGGCATTTTACATTTTGAAAAATTGACTTTATCCTCTCTGAATTAATCCGACCCAAGGACATGTCGTATTTCTTCAGACCTCATGAATATGGATGTCGCCAAAAAAGGAAAGCTTTTTATTATCTACATCCCTTTTACGGACGGGAAAAAATGAGGGAAGTTTATGCGGACCGCTATATCTCCAGAAGTTCCATTAACCTTACACCCGGCAGTTTCAAGTGTCTCTCTCGAATGGATACGAAATATTCCATTACCAAAAAAAAATGAATAGACGACTTGGCGTTTTCCTCAGGTGGTGCTGTATTCCAGATATTCCAGATTAAGTTGATGTTAGCAGAGCTTAAAGGAGAGTATACATCCTTCTTTTCCAGCAAAAGAAAGTGTTTACATGAATATATTATTCAAGGCTTGCCAGGCCTCACACATTTGAAATTTTATTGAATACAGGACCTTATTATCAAATTACTTATGCACTGACAATAATGCATGGACGTGTAATTTAAGTTTAAGATACATCGTACAAATTACGTTAAGTAGATCAACTTTCTATTTATATTCGTGATAAAATAATTTTACTACCAAGTCTCTGATATGGACTAATAATATTTTCTTTGTGAACTTGTACTAAAATTGTACATACATGAGTTATGCATACATACATGTATTAATGTACGTATGTAAAATTATGTATTTAAATGGGAAATTAATATTTTAGCAAATCTATATTCATTGTATGGGCAATTTTATTTATTTACTTTTCCATAAACTCATTTCCATGCTTGGGCAATTCTTAAATATTTAATATACTAATTGCAAAATATTCATATTTATAATTACTTATATGTACAGTGATACAGAAACTGAATTCGTGAAGAAACTATCAATTGCTTAAATATACAATTTGATACTTCTAAAATTTACTTACTCCTGTAACTGTAATAATCGGATACGTGATTACACCTCAATAGTGTAATTTTGGAGCCTGCTGATAAGCATTAGCTTAGCAGTACCTGACTGAAAATTTATCATTATTATGGTTAGGTTAGTTGTAATTTTTTTGTAACTCATCCAAAGGGAAATTACAAATGAAAACTATTTTTTGTAAATTGTAAAAAAATTATGATTTTTCTATTTCAACCTTAAATAATCTAAAATAGCAATCATAGAGACGAGTTTAAACCAAATTTTAAGGATTCCCCTTCATTGACCAATATGGTTTTCTCCGAAAAGTAATTATATAATTATTTAAACAATTTGAAAAGAATTATAATTTTCAAGTAAGACAGATAAACCTACACTGCCACTTAAACCCAATAATTCATAGCTAATATTTCGCAAAAACTTCATCTATGACGCCAATTTATGCGAACCCCAATAATTTATTCAGCCTACAGTCAATGTGTTCATTTATTAAGTCACCTGATAATTTTCTAATACGACATTATTTCAGCAAAGTGGCTCTCAAATATCTCAACTAAGTTAGACTGGTTCCCACGGGCAACTTTACCCTTGAGGAAGACGCTGCCAGAAAACTAAAGAGTTATTAACTTAAGTAAGAGCTAGGAGGCATTACAGACATAGGAGCTAGGCTAACTGATTTTTGGGGAGAAAAGAAAGTAAGATTCAGTTATTCTGAAGGAAGGATTATTTATTCGGATCCTCTTTTGCTCGTTTGAAATGCCTTTTAAAGTTTTCTTTCTTAGACAGATATTCAACAGTTCTCATGCTTGTGTTACAGAAATTGAGAAAGGAACAACTTTTACCATTTCTGGAATAGGAATTAAGAGTAAGGTAAAATTTCACCAAATCTACCTCATGAGAAAAACAAAGAAAGCCATAATGCCTTCGTAACGTTTTTCCATTACAGTGATTCCAAAAATTTATGACCCATTCTAGCAGCCTAATTCTCCTACCTTTACCCAGATTCTTTTTCCAATTCGCTGCATAGCATTCACAAACTACCCCTCATGGCATAAATCTTGGTTTTCTTCCAGTCCATTTCCGGCTCTTAGGCCTAATATTCTCCAAAAATATCGGAAGATTTTTTTATACCTTCACGAAATCACTTCTCCACTTCATTCATAAATTACTTTCCTTATCCCGCACATTAGGTGTTTTTTTTCCTTTCCCAACTTGCAAATCCTTTCACTTTTTTCGGATTTTTCTTGAATCTAAATTTTTTCTGCATCACGGCACTGCTCTTTCTGCTGCGTGCCATATTCGAAATCGGTCTACACATAAGTTTATCACCAAATCAGATTGAAGAGCGAGCATTTTTCACTGTGAACACTTAAAGATCTTACAAATGTAATTATTTACCAACAGATATCTAACTATTGAGTAGGTTCTGCTGTTAACCGTGTTCAGCGAAATTTTCAAGAATACCTCTAATGTCAAGTATTGTGATGCCAATATGGTATTACAATCACCAAGTTATCCACGATACATGCAGTCAATGTAGCTATCTATAACGTGTTTTGGATACTTACAAAAATTCCCACTTCAATATTTCGTAAAATTATACTCAAAATATTCCAGCTCGCAGGAATCGTACATCCTCACCAGAATTGATTCTTTTGCTCCCCACAGTTATTAAATTTAACCCTTCCTCATTCTTTCCATAAAGCCTTTTTCTCTAACCTTTTTCCTACCGAGAATGAAACGCATAATAATCTACCCTTATCACACCCTTCTGCGCTCCCTTGCATATGTAAATCCACTTCATTCATTTACAGTCATCAAAATCGTTCGCTATTTTTGAATTGATTACCCATGTTAATACTTTTCTCTAGCCTATACCACGCCCAAATCTCTAATTTTCTCGAATTTATTGTCATCCTCCGCCATGGGTAGCCGGGGAGTATTGAGGTGACGGGACCCACACTTTGACCATAATTGGTCCGATTTGACCATCATTGGTCCGACGGGTCCCCAATTCGATGACGTACTCCGGCAGGCCACACGACATCTACCCATATAGGGAGTCGGCGGACACCCTATCCCAAGAATTTGGGCAATGGGCTTCGCCGGTTCTCAACAGATGTGTGGTAAGTTTTCGCGCAAGCGAGACTGGCGGCGACTCGTCTAACGTTGTAGGGGAAACCCAACAGCTACGAGGACTGGGGGGAGGCGGAGGCCCATTGTCGTCCTTTTGACGTCATTCCGCCTCATGATGTCGGCCTCCTAGTGGTTGTGCTTCGCTAACCCTTCCCATCCCCTTCCTTTACCCTTTCCCACTACTTACCCTTCCCGGTGATAAGCCAAGGCTTCCGACCGGAAGAGGTAGGGTTTTAGCCCGCGGAGTGATCCGAAACATCTGTCATCCTCTGCTCTATTCCCTGATTATTGCCTCACAGGAAGCAGCACACTGCATCCAACCCTTCTGCCCTCTATAGCTATCCTGACTCATGGCCTTCTTGGTTACCAATCTTCCACGGGAGTTAGAATGATTCGCTAACACGTATCTCTTTCTAAAATCCGCTAATTTCTTTCCAAAATTCGACTCAAGGAACAAAATCACTCAATCACGTCATTTTATGCCCTCCTGTAAATACTACCAATGCCTGTTCAGAAATATTTTCCGGCTTCATTTATCCTAGTTTTATCTACACTATATTACTTTCCATCCATCGGTTTCATTTAAGCCTTGCCGATTAATCAATATCGTCAAGGGTCCAACAAATATGCCTTGGAAAGCCAATGATTAATCAGGAAATACAATAAACATCTTTGAGCTGAATGTCGATTCCAATATAAATTTAGGACCGTATCTCACGTGTCTTAAGATAGTGAATGCGACTCTAAATTACTCATGCTATTTTTAATATGAGGACCAGACTTCAGAATAGTTCCAAATTATCTTTACAAGTATTAATCAAAAGATCTAATTGTTTTATTGGCTCCAGTTTACGCACTTCTCCTTTACTATCCTTGCCTTTCTTAATTATGTACGAATTTTATACTACATATTTACAATAAATACTAAAGATAATTTTTGATCTGAACAATCCGAGGAGTCGCACCAGCTTAAATCAAACCCTTGACAGTACACGAAATAATGAGTTGAACGTGCATCGCAAGCAACGTTATAATCTATTTGCAATCATATATGGTCCAATAATTTTTTAGTTCACGGATAATTTTCGACATTTTGCGATGCATATGGCCTTCGATACATCGACATAAATATAGATTTCTATTACAATATGGCTTAACCTTTGGAAATCGATTCCTATGTACGTAACGAAAGAGCGAATACATCGTTACGCGCAGGGAACCGCTCTGCTTACACATCACTTCCGGTTTTATCCTGAAGAAATAAATGTAAAAAAAAAGAATAGTTCAATTTGGATATTTCGAAAATTCATCAAAATTCTGTAATTATTGCATTCGTTAATCGCTCACTTTCAGTCGCACAGGCATTCGTGGATTTAATAATTTTGAATAAATTAAATGTGCGTTATTACATCGCATAAGAACTGCTATAATATTGTTCAGTATTATTTTAATACCAGAAGACTTAAAAATCTTACCATTGGGCTCTGTTTATGTTAGCAGCGTTTCAAAGTGCAAATAAATACAGATATAGTCAACACTAGGTTCTCCTCTCGCCAATTTATCCCTATTTTGCATTGTAAATCCCCGGTATTTGTCATTTGGCCCAAACTTCACCCAATTTGATGTGAATTTATCGCAAAATCGAAATGTTACTAGTACTATAGGTAACATTAAAACCGCACTATTTTCCTTGAAACTACAAACAGCAGTCGATTACGACCACTATCGACCCCTACTGCCATGGAAGTCCGTGCTTGCACAACTCAGTACAGGCAGCTTTGCACATGGAAGTAACTTCATTGCAGTCGCTTGCAATTAACACTCCGATGAGTAAGCACGGACTTCCATCGCCGCGGATCGCACTTGCACGGTTAATAGACTGGCATCAATTATGCGTGCAAGTAGCATTTAAATTTTACGATAAAATCGTTTCACATCCGGTAGAATCTTGGACACACGACTGCAAGTGAAGATTGGCAATTTAAAAAACGAATATATTTGTAGGAGAATCCTCCAACCTGCATCCTTTCAATAAAAATTCGTAATGATTTTTTTTATTAATGCATAGGTAAGCTTTATCACTGTTTTCGTGTTGAGTAGTAATAATATAATTTATAACGATTATAATGCGTGGTAGGCAATAATACGACCTATTTAAATCAATGAATTCAACCTTATTTAATCCTCGAATAACTGTGGGACTGGAACAGAGAGAAGTATGAGCACAATTATTATCAAATTTAGGCTATTTTCGAAACTACCATATTCATTGATTTGGTGATGACTGACTTTTGCTATTAATTTCTAGGGGATAAACCGGAGGTAATGAGTAAGCTGTACCATTGCCGGCCAGCAGCGATAAGGTTGGATGTATCGCAACACTAGCTAATTCCATAGAAGCCAACTTCTACGCTGCAAAGCCTTCGCCATAATCTCATTGGATACATCTAATTATCGCACACGACACATCGCAGCATTGCAATGCATGCACCAAAATGTCGCACGTGGCTCCGCCCACATCAACCACCCCCGTCAACTGGAGAGGCGTATTTCAGAAGATTGATGGTGGCGACAAGCGGAGGGATTTGGAGGAGCACTCGACAAAGGAGACGAGACGGCTCGGGATTTGAAAGAGGGAGACTGGTTGGGTGGGTCGAGGGGGAGGGGGTGGAGTGCGAGCTGACGTGTGGAGGGGGTGGGAGGGAGGGAGTG
Source organism: Ceriagrion tenellum (assembly GCA_963169105.1). Classification (NCBI taxonomy): domain Eukaryota; kingdom Metazoa; phylum Arthropoda; class Insecta; order Odonata; family Coenagrionidae; genus Ceriagrion; species Ceriagrion tenellum. The sequence continues at coordinate 133,414,077 of OY720637.1, forward strand.
GGACCGTGGGAGGGGTGGAGTGGGGAAAGGAAGAGGAGCGGGCGAGCGAAGCGGATGCATCGGCGGAAATGATGGACAGGCGCGGCTTTGCGACTGGGACTCACTCTCGGATTTGAAGTGCGTCGACAAATCAGATTTGTTGTTCGCGTCGAATGAGAACAGCGAGCCCAGAGGAAAGCGTGAGAACGTGCAGGATGCACGCAGTGAGCAAAGAATTCTCGAATAATCTAAAAATAGATATGGATAATAGTGTAATGGAAGGGTGAGCTAGATTCACTTTATCCGACACGTAGCAAACATGCAACCTAACTTAGATATTTTCTCTATCTTTACAAAGGTGTTGCACAAGCCCGGAAAAGAACTCCTTGAACCTAGTCTTTGGTTTAATAGACCAACACTCATCACGGTGGAGTGGTTGGGATAGAAGATTTTTGTTATGACTAATGCCGCCCAAATAATCACCATTCAGGTTAATGTGCAGATAGATTAAATAATAATAATAATAATAATAATATTAACATATAAATACAAAATTGCAATCTTCCTTATGTCGTGTGACTGATTTGAAGAGTAAGAAACCTTGTGCGGAATGAGAATATCAAATATTCGATTGAAGGATGAAATAATAACCGAAGAAATATACAAGATATTGAAGAGAAAATGACCAAATAGTGCACTACAGGAGGAAACAGGCGGACTAGATACATCCAAAGGCATAATAGCTTGTGAAGAAAACAACCGAAAGAAGAATAGAAGGAAAAAGCCCAAAAATAGGAAAACTGATGAATTCATAGACCAAATGTAGAAATAGTACATAGTAATTACTACCAGGAAGTGCGGGCACAGGCGTTAAATAGGAAAGGATGGATAGATGCAATCAACTAATCATAGGATTGAAGGCCAATGAAGAGAGAAATCATATTTTTAAATTATTAGGTACGTTAGAATCATTATTCATTTGTTTATTCAAAATATTATCCGCATAGCTATATCGATGCCTGAAAGAATGGAATTACAACCTGCGGATTAGATTACTTGTTAGGATGTACTGCCATCGTATATTGTTAATTCATTATGTCGAAGCAATCTCATCAAAGACACTCTCATACATAAAGAGGGAAAGAACATGAAACATCGATAGGCAATGAAATTTTCATTGCTTATCCAACTTAAATTCGGCCAGGATAGGTCGATGCCAAGGATTTGACTGTTTTAACAAAATATTATCAAACGTGGTCTCTAATCTCTTGAGAATGAACATAAAATTTTGGAATCTTAATTTCATTGATGCACATCACTTAATTGGGCTATTATCAGCTAAAATCGATGCCAGCCGAATAGCATGTACAGCATGTTACTCATGAAACCCCATGAAAATGTCACATTGAGCGTTGACAAAAAAACTGAAATAATTACCAAACGTATCTTTTAGGAAAGTTGACGTAAATTACTATTATCCTACAAACATCTTCTTTGGAATACTGTATGATAAAATGAAAAATTCAGTGCTACATCACCACGTATAAACAGTATAACTAAATCAATGGTGAATCATTAAGATAATTTGCTTTAATCATTTATTAACATGTTTTCTACGACATTATATGTTCACTAATCTATGAGTTGGAAAGAGGTGTGACACAAAAAGCATCGCTTCTGCCATTGGATGCTAGCATTCGAATGCGAGCCGCGATACGTTTAATCCCTTAGGATCAATATTTTCAACGGGATGTGTTATTAGAACGACTAAAATTAGACCGCTTCAGAAGAACAATATTTTGTAGGAGTACCAATTTTAATCGAGCAGGACAATACTTCAAATTGTATAACCACTAATTTAAGTGTAAATCTTAATTTATGAACAACATGATACCTGCAAAGTTTTTAAACGATAAAATTTTGTTAAGAGGAAAAGCCTTGAATCCATATTTATATATTTCTACCTCTTTGCGTCCGAGGAAATTCAGGATGTTTCTGTGACGAAATGGCGAGCACAAGCTTATGCTTCAATAGTCAACGCTTTTAGTTGTTGTCAGGCAAGTTATCCAGGGTTTTGTATCACAACAGATGGCTGCTATATGGGATCTGGTTCTTTTAAGAAACTGAAAAAATAAAAGGCATTACTCTAAGATATTTATAGCAATTACGGCGGAGATGCCCAATTCCTGATCAGACCAGTTTTCGAATCCTCATCATGAAAAAAGTACCTTTATAGCATAGAAGCGAATGTTCCGGTTTTAGACGAATCTTTGATATCTTTAATCTCCTTGTTTTTCCTCAGAATGCTAGTTTATGAAATCAGGCAAGGCCATTACGTACTAAAAAAAAGTTTTCATCGCACTTTAACTGCTAGCAGTGGTATCGACACATTACGAGAGAAATCAGAAGGCAGGAAAATGTAGCCATTTGGCGAAATTCAAAAGAAACACAAACACTTCCAGTTAGGATTCGTCGAATGCTGCGGGAGTAAAATCACGATCCGCATAAATGTCGCCTCTACCGTTACTCGACATTCATTTGTTAAAGGTAACTACAGCAGATCCTCGTCTAATCAAAATAAACGGAGTGGATTCGTTTCGTACGAGCATACGATTACATATACGATTACATACGAGTACATATACGATTACATACGATTACATATACGATTACATACGATTACCTATACGATTACATACGAGTACATACACGATTCATTTCGTATAATCCGTTTTTCTTGGATATTTCATGTTTGATATTCAACAATTTACTTTTTGAAAATGTGTGCAACTATGCAATGTGTTTAACAAAAGTTTAATTGCATCATTGAAATCAATAACTTTACACCATAAAAAAAATGTATTGTAATAATCGAAAATTGTCTCCTGTACTTTCTCTTTCTCTTCACTATCATTGCGGGAATCCTTATCTCTCCATCTCATGATATGGGGGATATCAGCGGTCGTAAAGTCATTTTGACTGCGGGAAAAATCGAAGGGTGATCCGAAAAAGCTTTAATCAGAATACTTTATAAAAAATTGAGTATCCTAAGCGACCTTTACCTTATTCCGTGAGGCGGTTAATTTTTACGGTTGCAATGAGATCTCATGTATTTTTCAACGCTCATTCAAGTCAAGCGAGTGGTCTTACTTTTTGGAAAAACCTGTCTTTTGCATAGAAGGTGCACAATCGTTTTACTCAGATACGAAATCTCGCATATTATTGGAATCAAGACTATTTCGGAGGACTCGGATCGCGTAATTTCACTCTCTTATCTTCCGCTTTTGGTGTATTATACTTTCTTATCTTTCTTGGTGGAATAATCTTTTGATCATGAAAGGAAAATTTGCTTTCCCGGAAGTGTCACGGCTGACCTGTTTCATAGCGATTGAATGTTTTGAAAAGTAGTTAGCCTCCCTGAGGTGGTTAACTTTTTACATGAATCAAGTTTCTGGAATGCCTGTGTTTTCTGATGTATCATCCTGTGTTCTGATGTACCTTTCTGGGATCTCCTTCGAATGCGTGAAGGAATATCTCCTCAGAAATATTTTTTTAACCGAAGATTGTATCCAAACTGATCATCAAGAAAGGGCTTCCAGGGCTTGGTTGCCATGGTTCTATAAGCGTACAGAGTTCGTGAATGTCTACAGATTGTTGAAATTATATTAATACTGCTAACATTCGGAGTCTTACCGGTATATTTTTGCCGACTATAAATGTAGTTTTTTACTCTAAATGAGCAATCAGTAATAAGCTAGGGGGGGCTCGGGTTGGTGTGGTGGCTAGAGTACTGGCTAACCATACGGACGGGAAAGATTCAAATCCCTGTTTGAAAAGCAGGATGTTTATCAGAGGAAACCCGATCCCTACTTTAGTGTCTTGTGGAGGGCACATCAAGTACAGTACTCCGTCGGTCGGATGAGACGTTAAAACTGTGGTCCCCTTGGCACCTTTCGTTAAGAGCAGGCTAATTCCGTCGCTGGGTTTCTATCCACCCTTTCTCCCTTACCAATCCCCTATATTCGCCTCCCCAAAAATCCAATCCAATCCAATAGGCAAGGGCGGATCCAGAACTTTTCAAAGGGGGGATTTGAGTGGGTTATGTAGTTCAACCCAGGTAGGACGTCGATTTTATCCAGAGAAATACGAAGCCGAAGGGGTGCAACCCCCATAAGACCCTCTCTCTATCCGCCACCGGTAATACCTATTACCTATGAGGAAAAGATACTTCCTCAAAAGACAAGAAAAAAAGGCCTCGCCTCGAGAATGAAACAAGTAAACACCAATGACACAAAACGGTGACAGTGATTACTATTACTACAAATATGCTCTAGAGAATTGCAATTTTGTCTTCCCAGGTTGGCATTGACTTCCTGTTCTTTTTCCCCACAAACTTATCGTACGAAGGTTCACTTTGGCTTTTTTAAGGGCTGATGTTTTTCCGCACTTTCCAGCAGAAATCCCCCCTTATCGCCCCTAGCTAGCGATGCCTTCGTCATATCTACGACACGTAAATACAATATTATAGCCTTATCTTATCAGGAATTTGCTAAAAAGAGCAGTCGTTGTGCTTAGCTCATGGCTTAGGTGGACATATGTTTCAATATCTCAAATACAACAGGTGAGTAGTAGGAGCTCATGAGGATGAGCAAGATGGGATTAAACAAGCAGAAATCTTTGTTGACTCGTAAACAAAGGTAAAAGAAGATTATATGGGATCAGTTCCATTCTATGCTAGTCAAACTTAAGACGCTGTGCCCCACAACACCATTATTAAATATTATCCTCCGCTACAACACCTCCGATTAGGGCCACTGACAGATGTCAGTGCCTCGAATTTCACATCAACCAAACATTTCAAGCTGATAAATTAATTTGATTACTTCTAATGATACTCTGCAGAACACTTCGGCGATGTTTTCTGCGACTAACACAAATTTTCTAATTTAGTTGCCACCCTTTTTTTAGTAATTAAATGTTTCTCCCACTCAATAGCATTAAGAACATTGAAAAACTTATCTTTTCCATCGGCAAAAATTTGTCAAATGTATTGCCTGCTTCGTGATCTGTTTGAAACAAGTTCATAGCTTTAAAAAGGGCTATTAACACAGGGGATTTTTGATGGTTTGAATCTCATAGAGTCTATCACAAGTGCCTTTAAAAATGTAATAGATTTTAATTAATTCTCTGAAAGCAAGGATTCTTCCTTATTCTAAACAACTAAACTTTCGCTCATTAGAGTCAGGTATTTTATTTTGAATGACGGCGACAAATAAGAAGTAAGTAAAACATATCTGTGCTGGAGTCAAGGAACATTGATTTTGAAATAAATTTTCCACTGAATGAAAGGTTTGAAACATTATGCTCAGTGTCATTAAATATCTCAAATTATACCTACTCAGCATTCGTAAAAATCTCGGGTATTCTTTTTTCGCTTTTCTAATATTGCGAATTGAATTCTCGTTTATATCTAGTAGTCGCTTGGAATTGAAAACATGTAGATCATTTTCTCCTCTAGATAAAGTGTCAGGTTTGATGGATAGGCAGATCGACTTCACTTTTGAAATATTGTGTCCGTGTGGCCCGCGGGAGGGAAGGAATAGGCCGACGGTTATGATGGATGGCTTTTAAAAAAATGAATATGGCTTATACTGGAATGAAACCATAGAGACTGAAAGTATTGCGTCAACGACCAAATTATCAAGCTTTTCACTATAAAAATGAATGCCAAAGGTGAATAATATCATTTCCAGCGATAAGACGCGAATAATGACACATAAGATCCGAAAAAATCATTACTTTTTCTAGTCATCAAAGGCACGGATTAAGTACAGTATTGCTTAAATTCATCAAAATTGATTAATCTTGGTTCCTTTCTCCAAATTAATTTAAACCAACTCCATGGCTCTGATAATCACAATTTTAATTAGCTTTAAAAAAAGTTCCACTCCGGCATTAATTGATGGCTCTTGGATATATTCACCGCCGCGCGATAAAAAAATCATGCGTAAATCCACAAAAGTTGCTCTCAAAAATATTTTAATATTCTCAAGTTGATAAAAAAAACTTAAAAATACATTTCACAGAATAAAAAAGTTAAATTCATCATATCTTTAGGATGTTCCAAATAAGACCTCCAGCCATTGCCCGTTAGCAATAGATGAAGGATATGTGATTTTATTATTTTTTTAATAAAAACTTAATAGCATCCATTAATGCTGTACTTGCGAAGAAAGGATTAAAAAATATAGCGATAAAGTTACTTCCTAACAAATCCTCACATTACTTATATGACTTGAATTGCGCACTCATCCCATTCAATAAGCATGCAATCATTTGTCTGCAATTAAAGTTACAATAATAGTGGCTTCTTGAATTGAAAGCTACTTTCAGAAGTCATTTTCCGGCGATTGAATCCATTGCGCATTGCTCCCCCAGCTATATCTAATAAAATATTGATCACAGAAATGTTATAGGTTAGAGATATAATTTATACAATCATGAATATTCAGGCTCAAAATTAGAAGACGAATCACAATCATGTACAATATTCATGCAACGTTTGTTCCTGGTAAAGTGAACCTATGGGAAAAAATTGCTTGTTAGGCTTTGGTGTGAAGTGAACATGCATTCTAAGAAAAGTTGCAAAATAAAAGGACTTTGTTGAGCATAAAATCTTCCAGCTATGGTACCAAATATATGTTCTTTTTCAATAGGGTTTACGGTAAAGTTTCGATTACTACATAAGTACTACGCAGGTGAATTTGCACAGATATCATAATGTGGTACTCTTTCCGTTGCATGGGACTCTATACCCTTGGAATACATACATTGAGTTGGCTTATGCTTACGAAAGGTTTTTCAATCCCATTCCCCATTAATTTCCAACCAAACTACGAAGCTTTCCTCAATGGCTCAAAGAACCTTTATTTCCGGTAGCTATTAGAAATCTTTAAATTTTGTGGTGTTACAATTCTAATGAGTCTCAAAAACAACGTAACCTTGTCATTATCTTTCTGTACGAAATCGTAGCGCGTCATGACCTATAATTTAAATTTAATACAAGTTATTCCTTCATAAACTTTTCTTGATATAACAAAACTTTACAATAGCCCGAGGAGAGAGGAATACCTTTTTCTTTTTCCATGATGACAAAAGTTAGTCGACAACTGGAGTAGAGAGAAGGATCACCTTTGGGTTAAAAATGACTGACAAGTTTTGTCTATATGAATGCTCATTCATCACTTTTGTGACTAACACTTCGTTTTAATGCCACATTAACCCGATTAAGGGCAAACAAGATCTCACCCATGGAGCACATTATTCGTAAAGAAAGTAATATTTGGACAAAAACCTGAAATGATGCCGTTCAGTCGCTAAAGAGATCTTTACATCTTACAACAAGTCATACTCTCAATAATTCGAAGGAATGTAGTTTATTGAAAGCTAAACCCATCAAAATGTTTGTATTTAAAAATTTTTCTTATAGTCGACAATTTTATGCCTCTCATACAATTTATTGAAATTAATACTTTTTAAATGTTCATCAATATAACAGAGATCATGCATCAAGCATGATTAATTGGTCGTTGTCAGACCAATTCTACGTCAGCAGAAAATCTTCTACGTAGACGAAGCTGGTTTTTCAATTGAATTCCATAACCCACAGATAAGTTAGGAGCAAAACATTTGAGTTTGATGGCATCAAATTGATTGTGATAGAGAGATATACTCCCTTGGTATATTAAACTGATACATAAAATGGAAGATAATCTTAAAAACTTAAGGTTAAGCACAGTGCACTCGTCATTTTCGTTGCGAGATTCAGCTGGCGCGATATCTATCTATAGCTGAGATATTGTAAAAGCAATGAAATAGCTCACCCAAAAATTCAGCATATTTTCATCTGCAAGTGGTCTTCTGTAGCTGACAAAAAAAACCCACGCGTCTAGATCTAAATTGTCCCATCATGGCTTCGACATTAAGTAGGAATAATCACTTCAAAGTTTTCAATAAGGTCGTAAAATTCTTCTTGACGACTCACTCTTAATAATCTCGATTTGGATTCATAGTTAAACTAAAAAGATTGAGATAAGAACTAAATAAAAATAATACAATAAAAGCAGGCTTTTCAATGAAAGAAGCTTTATCAAAACCTTTTGGCGCTATATTTACACTTTTCAATTTTTGTAATCATATAAATATTAAGGCTAAGGTCAACTTGATATGCTAGAGTTGGTACGTAATAGATATGGTCTTAAGTTGTGGCACAAACTTTGTGCCAATTATAGCATTCATTGAGGTGCAGTGGCAGACATATTTTATATGCATGCTTTGAAGTTAATTTATTAATTTACTAGGCGATTTAATGTTTAATAAGAAATAAAAAACATTGTAATATTACTACATCGGTTTTGCATTGTAACAAGAACAGTAACATATAAATGTAGATAGAACTAGATATACTTGTATACTTGTAAATATAATTTTATTACATGAATTCGAAGAGAATATTAGGTGGCAAACCTTCATGCTCGCATATTGTGCTAGCTATTACAAGGGAATATAGTATTTGCATCTCACCACTTACAGGAATACAGATAATTATTTAAAAATCTTCATTCTTTCTTACATCTGTTTTCCATTTCATCGGTGGATTAGTGGGTATCAAATATACCGCCCAAAGATATTATTTTAGGTTGAATTCAGAACCACTTATTTGCTAAAAAAACATTATTTTTACTTTTAAGAGCATTTTATTTACCAATTTAAACCTTTTCCCTTAAAAAGTCAGATTGTTATTATTATTTTGAAATTTTTAGTTAAATATTACTTGTAATGATAATTTAACTTTTAAAATTACATCTGTGATTTTTGTAATGAATTCAAACCCAATGCTTGTTAATTGTTGATTAGTGTTAGCAACACTACGCCTCTTATAGAGCAGATCTTGAAACGGATCAGTCCGTGAACGAGAGGAACAATTTAGGAGAACACTCCTTCATGGAGAAGAGGGCAGCCGTAATTGACGGTTCATCTCTCGAAAATATACGCAGAGTTAATTAATTAGAGTCTAAATTATACGGTTAATGAATTTTCACCGGAAATGGGTCTGTGAACAAAGTTTCAGACCTTTTAAGTTTTCGAGCAGTAAGTTAAATTTTGGTCGCCAGAATTGACGCAGATTAACAGCTCACCCTAAAGAAAAAAAACTTTAAAAAAACGCGTAAATAATTATCAATCACAAACATTTATAGAAGTTATTGTATTGTCGTCAAACAGATTAAATTCATAAAAACCTTTTCAAAAATAAATATTTCTTCAATGTTCGTAAGACATCTCTAAAAACTTCATATGCGTAATAATGTCCTCATAATGCAAATCAAATGGAAACTTTACACCGGATGAGTCATCGTGACTGATAATTTATGCTCAAAAGTTAATCATGATTATTTTAATGAAATTTAATCTAATGCATCAATGACTAACACAAATTTAGAAATCTATTTTTTGCAAAGATCACCGATACAAAAACCTATCAATCGTTTCTTACGTAATTTTCGTCTGCCTCGGATTCACGTAAATTTGGCCCTGAGAACATACGATGGGAATCAGGCGCAGTTGGAACAGAGAAAGTGAACAGCTGTCGCACTCGATAGGGAACGAAAAATTCTCTCGAAGTGCGTGTGGTTGACCACGGTACATAAATTGGGCGGTCGTTAGAAAAGACGCAAAGAGGGGAAAAAATACCATCCTTGAAAACCGGGAACAAAGATATCATATCGGTCACGCCCACGATACAGCTCCAGCTCATGCGAGAACTACAACTATGGTATTACCAGAGGTTTCAAGCCAGCATTTAAATCTGGCTATCGGAGGGTGATGTTTTTTCCTCGAGTTTTGGATTGCTTGCTTTTACGACCTAAAAGAATTGGGACGACTGCTGTGCAATTCAAAAGACATAATTGATTCCTCAAGTAAAGGTGTCATGTACAAACTTGAGTTTAATCAGTGTAAATGCTCTTATTACATATTGATCAAACCTGTTGGAGTTTTTCATCAAGATGAAAAGAACATAAAAACTGTCCTCGCACTGAGGACGTCACTTCAACCATCGCCAGGCACAAAATAAAAAAAGAACATGGCAGTACGTTCGAACCCGAGATACTAAATCTTGTTTACAAAGGCGCTGTAAAACAAAGGTAAATCGGTCTTCACAGTAAGACTCGTCATTACTGAATGGCACACGCTTTCTCCACCTCTCTCCTCTGTTATCAATCCCACAACCATCTCACTGAAGTCAACCCCACCCCAGTCCCGTTCCCAACCCTCCACAACAGAACCCACCCACCTGAGTCAATATCGCAACATGCTCTCTGGACTCCTCCTTTTCCCGTTTAATTACAAACTCCCCGAAATCATGTTTTCTTATTTACAGCGAATAAATCGATTTTTTTTGTATACTGTACACCCTATGATGGCATAACAGCCGTAACCAGTTCTGTCCAATTTATGAAATTAGTAGAAAACACAAAGTTGTGTTCAGATTTCAAGAATTCGATGGCTTTAAATTATTCTAGAGACTGAGGAAGATAGATAAAATCAACGAGCATGATCAGGAATGTGAGGAAATTATTACTTAAGTCGTGATTGGTTCTTAGAAAGCCAATTCGAGGACACTGGCCTCAATTGTTCCATCTATATCGTCAATAAAAACCTCCCGTACTTAATTTTTGCAGTTAAACATTTTCTTGACATCGACACCAAATAAATTTCTTCACCATATTTGTGGGTAAGCGATAAAGTTCTACCGCGACTTTTTTTCACGAAAATTCTAAATTAATCTTTTTGCTTGCTAATGAAAAATATCTGCTTTCGCTGATAAAAAGCGTTGCCAACGGAAGAGCGGAATTAAGGTACAAAAATGTAGATTATTCGACAAATATATTTTTTATGAATACTTATACCACACATTGGAGTCGGCCACTGCGGTATTTATTTGGACTGACTGTATTGTGTCCTCAATTTTAGCATTAATTTGCAACTGAATAAAAAAGAGATGGTACCATGTTCATATTTTAATTGGATTCAATATCACCGGACTTTTCCCTATTATTAAAAATTTTTTGCCAAAAAGGCATCAATTTTGTGCTTAGAAATACCCTTTTCACCGTTTTATCCCGGACTCACGTATAAAAACTAGGTCATATCAAGGTCAGTTTGCGAGGATATTAGCGCAAAAAGTTACATTTCGCTGTTCATATCAGATAAAGACGTTTTTCTATAAGCGGCCAGAATATGATAGCAATGACCAAATAACACCAAAAACATGTCATATGGCCACGGGTGTAAATTTGTAACACAAAAAGCTACTCATTTTTGATTGTGACTGTTCCACCCTGCTCAGTAACAGGTATGAGATCACCACCACTTTGGAACAATAAGAGTCACCAGAGTGACGAACAAGAACTACAAGGATCGCTAGAAGCTCAGCTAGAACTCAAAAATGACTAAAGCGAAATAACTCAACCGGAACGGAGCTAATACATTCCGAGAGGAGTAATGATTTCACGGGTCCTATCACATCACCCTATCAAGACAAGATCACTGTGACAAAATTACGGGTCGTGAAATGACATACTATCTCCAGGTATATTAAGTGCGTGAAGTGTAATAATAATGCGTCTTTATTAGGGCAAGATTGAGACTGAGGCAGTCCCTTCCTCCGTAAAACGCAGCACGTCAATTAGATGGCGGCGTTAAACGGGGCAAATGTACCTTTGGTTACCCATTCCAATGGCTCAAATGCCAAAAGAGGCGCTGAATATTCCCAGGGTTCTCGTTCCCCACTTGACGGCCATGGAATTAGAACGAGAAGTTTGTAACACCGCCCGACAGAGTTTGGGAAAAACTGCGCATTCATTGAGCGTCATTAGTTAAGTACATTCTCACTCCGACTAGGGATTTATCACCACCTTGCATCCATTCCGGCAGGAATTCTACCCTTAATGTCCGATCCACTGATATTCAATGGCCTCTGAAATGCCTCTTGATGTTTTCCATTTGCATTATTGTACCGCTTACTTTGCAACACGTACTCGCTTTCGATTGGTTTCTGACTCTGGGCTCTTGTCAGTGTAAATCAAAACACATCGGGACCAATACCGCTCAATATCGAATATGCTCCTCCTTCGATACATGTATCCGCAACGTAAACAAGTAGTAACAATTAAACGATTAAAATGTTATTTTGGTGCAATATCCATAGGGGAAGCTTAGGTTTTTCAGTGTTTTTGTTAATCAGACAGTGTATTTGTATTCGAAATGATGACTTGCGGCGCATATCCGCATGTTTCCTTGGGTATGCTATGGCAGTTAAGAATATTAGTGGCGGTCTAGTGGTGGAAATGGTGGCGAAGAGTCAATTGCTTTCTATCGAAGAGTAGCTTTACCGATATGGGTCTTCGCTGAAGACCCATATCGTTTTTTAACAGTATTTTACCGGTTACGGTAGGTTCTGCTGAATGTCAGAGAATCTCTTCCCGGTCCTCTACTTATTCAGGGGCCCAACCCGCTCCAGGTATTATTTTTCGCCTCAGCATACGATCTACTCTTCTTCACCCCGTCCATGAAACCTATTCTCTTTCTTCCCCTTCCCCGCTCATCGATAGAGCCACAAATATTTATCTAATCTAACGACCCTATATCGGGACTAGAGATGCTGAGAAATAAACTAACTTCGATAGTTTATTTCTCAGCATCTGGTGATAGTTGTTTTTGTGCTAACTTCCAGTGAATGCGGCTTTTGTCTTAAAAATTACTACCATTAGAGTAGCCCATCAATTCCTTAGCAATCAATACCTCGATATGTAAGCACGGACTTTAGAGGTCCATAGCAGTAATAATCGACTGCGGTTCGCATTTTCAAGTGAAATAGAATGGCTTCTATTTTGCCCACAATTAGCATTTCGATTCCGCGATAAAAGTGCGTTGCATCCGGTGAAATCTTGGTTACTTGACCACAGTCGGAGATTTAAAATGTAAATAACGATTGAATTATTAGGAGGATGGCTCATTTGGTACATGTTAACATTAATTTGTATTTGGAAGTGTTTTGTACGTTAAAAGGAACAAGTTTAAAATTGTAAAGAACGCAAAGTAAATCTTAATGGTTGTTCTAGTACTGAATTATAGTAATAAGAAAGAAATCAATTCAGGCGTTGTATTAGTGCAAATTAAATTATGATAATACAATTTTTTTAAATACCGCAAATACCAGTAGGTCACGATTGTTGACATATACGGATTTTTGAGATATTCGAAATAACCATATTCATTGTCAACTTCCATCATTCATTTCCACGGGAAAAAACAAAAGTAATGTGTATGCGGAGCGATGTTCAAGTAGCGATATGATTTGATATATTACTACACTTACTACTTCCAAAATAGTTAATTTCCATGCAAAATGCAACCTTAAAGGTGTCAAGCGTAGGTGTTTTAAATTGTTTTATTTATGAGTGATAAAAAGCATATCATTTTTCAGATGATCTTTTGGTGAATTTTACTGCTTGGAAAACATTTGGCCTTGACCATTGTGTACTCTGAGAACACAATCTACTGGCAGGTTGGTGAAGAAATCGCATGCGCAAATTTCTCCATTCATCAGTTCTCGAGGCCCGAATTGCGCAGATATGTTACGATCCGCACTAACTTCATCATTTTCAGAGGAGAGCTCCCGAAGATCCATCGTCGTTCCAAAAACTTACATATTTATGCCCACAAGATAAGAAAAGGGATTCAGAAGAATAAACTCTGTGATTCATGAGTGAGAACAGAGGGCAGGAGGTAACCATTTTTGCGAATGAAACACTGAACACTATCTCTAGCAAACGGGACACGTGGCAACACCGGCGATATACAGACAATGCGATGAAAAGAGCGTCGAAAATTTTCGAACAATGTGCGGAGCTCCAAAATTCCACCGCCGTAGGACGACGAGGAGGAACAAAAGAAGGAACACAAGCGTGTTTCGACGCGGGAGGCTAATGAGGGCGCCACAGCCTCGATTCATTTTTCAAGTGCGAGAGAATGAGAGAGACGCGAGAGGACAGCACCGCTGCATCCAGAGCGGCCCGCTGGCCTTCAATCACGCATCCACGCTTAATTACACCCACTCCGAGCCGAGCGACCCGTCGCCATGATGCTCTTGAAAAAAAAGTACTTCTATCGCCACGAAAATCGACAAAAGTCGACTGGTATTATTTTCTCCCAGAACGCTCTGATCGGCTTTTCTCGTCGGTTAAAAAGGGGAAAGAATCCGAAAGAGTGCTCATCGATAATAGTTAACGCTCCAATGCAAAATATTGGTACCCAAAAATATGTTAAATGGTATACTCTCCCATTCATGCCCGAAGTTTCAAACAAACTCATTAAAATTATGTGATGGAACAGTTGGTGTGTCATTCAGAAACCTCCACTCTCTGTCTAAAATAATTTTTAATGACAAGGACAGGTACTCAGATGCAGACAGCAGTGGGGTGTACAAACTCATATGTGATGACTGTGATTTAGTATGTATATTGGTCAAGCAGGGCGAAAATTTAAGGACAGAGTCAAAGAATATGCGAATTGTTTTGTAAATGGCTGTGGGAATTAAAATTTTGCAGAGCATTTATGTAGTTTTAAACATTTTAGTGATTTTAAATTTGAAATTTTACATGCTGATGACAAAGGTGCCAAACTGGACTTTTTAGAGCAATTTGAAATTGTTAATAGCCCGCATATTTTATGTAGTGACCATTTGTTCCCGGCGTATTCCCCCCTCCTTAAAATAGACCTCCCCAACCCAAAACCGGTCACCTTACCGTCCTTCACAGTAATAACGCACACTCCTTCCTTTAACACAGTCTCAACTTCCCCTCTCTCCTCCCTCCACTTCGTCCCTCACTCCCCACCTTCAACCATATACCCGGCCACCTGTGAAATTTGTAATCTGATGATGGCACGAAGTTGCTGAAACCCGGGTCGTATTTACAATAAATTGTGTAGATTGAAACATAGTTGTTAATATCATGGATGTCATGGATATTAAATGCCTAAACCTGGAAAAAATTATGAATGGTAACTAAGCAATTAAAATAATTATTTTTTTAAATGTAAGTTACCGCAATATTTCGTGTTACTAACATAATTTTACTGGAGCACATAATGTAAATCAGGAGGTCATTTTAGGCAACATCAGATAGTTTTTTCCTCTCTTCTGAGAAGTTAGCATTCGGCAGATTAGTCTTTTATGAAACGTAATAATATACGCTTAACTCTATATTTAAGCGTAAAAAACAAACTATGATCTGCGTACCTGCTACCCTGCAAGCCGCCGTGAGGAAGCATGTAGGACACCAGGGAAGAAAAAAGAAAGGAATATGATTCTGAAGGGGGAAAGGAAGAAAAATTAATTTCTTTACGGCGTGTCTTCCAATTTTTTCGCTATAATTTTTTATCGAGTGTGTTTATGAAGAAAAATTTTTCCCACTCATAATTCTGTACTCCACGCCAAATATAATAGAACTTTGAGGGGTTATGAAGGTCGTTGAATTGAAAATAGTGAGCACATTTTTATTAAATTTTTAAGCAAGTTGAAAACAAAATTCTTAGACCAAATTTAACTTAGGGCATTCTTTTTATGCCTTGGAACTCATTGGAAAAGGGAGTAATGAAAATTATGCAATAATAATATTTTAATTATTTTCTTGACAAACAGCATGTAATGATTAGAGTTTTCGGCGCGGTATTCTAAATTTAGACGGAATGATATTGAAATATGCTGCTATCAAATATCAAAAAGGCGTGGCACCTTGATATTTGGCAGCAAAAATTAGGATAATAAGAAATAAATAATTTGATAAATAATAATTAGATAAATAATTTCACGTTTGAAAGAAAACCAGTTCCCAAACAGTTTATTATACTTCGCGGTAAAATAAAATTGAACTGCCAAAAATTAAAATCAGTAGAATGCATTTTTGCTCGCTTTTAAGAATAGATAATTCAACTTAGGACGCGTTTGTTAAGTTGCATACTGATCATTCACTAAAATCGCTACCACCACCTTAATATTCTTGATATGTAATGTACCAAAGAGCTAGTTCACTTTTTTCAAAAGTTAGGTACCTATTGTGCTGCCAGCTAATCAAATTTCCTTAGTTTGTGCGTTAAGCGCTAACTGCCGGGAGAACAGAAAATGCCTTAAACTTTTTCAGTGCCCTTGGTAACGTCTTGCGTGGTCCTTCAGAAGTTCGGATGAATTCCATCAGCACATGCTTCCGAAAATGGTTACATACGTCTGAAGAAGATAAGATGGAAGACAGATGTTAATTCATTCGACGGTATATCCATTTCAGGTTTTGAAGATAAATCTACGTTCAAAATGCATTTGTCTCCACTTCTCTGAGTAAAATGTGAGTCAAAACAAAAAAAATGTGCCATAACATTGCCCATTCAATGACTAGCCACAAAATGAACGTCATGCCACTGATTCAATATGTTTTCAAAGACGTGTACAGGGGTATCTTGTGGTGAACGAAATTATTTCCCTTCAGGCATCGAAAATCCAATTTTCCTCCGGAGTTTAGAAAAAACGCATTCGCTCACGATCACCGAATAAATCTCTATGCCTTTACGAAAGGATTATTTTTTGGGTAAATTTGTATTATATTACACATTTTGAAGTAAATTTAACACGCTTGTTTTATACAATAGCACGTATTTACAATTTTGCTCGATTTCATATGGCGATTAAAGCACTTTTTAGTCAAACGATGTTTATTTGGTGTTCATACCACATTTACGATGTTTATTGGGCACTCATTCCACCATGGTACCTTCTATTCTGAAAATCTGTGCAAGCTACGCAAAACTTGAGTTATAACTCCATTAATTAGGGTTTTTATCAATGTAAATAGTTTTTAAAAATGCTTTATTTCCACCTAATGTTATCTTTCACGTAAACCAATTACTAATTCTACATACCTATAACTGTCCGGTTTTGTCGGTCAGTTTCATGTTCCCTATCTCTCACTGTTGATAGATTCCGTATTAAGCATCAAAATCTCTTGTCCTGTGATTTGACCCAAGTAAATGAGCAGGGAGAAAATTTACAAATTTCGAAAGCGTCAGATTTGAATATGGCGTAATAATCGGATGTACTCGTCACTGCATTCGCTGTGGCAACAAATGATAACAAAAATCACTTCTTAACGGAAACTGAATTGCTGTCCAATTGAATTCGGATAAGCTTGAAAATGATGCTTACACTTTGAAGGCACATTGAAGCATCAAATTGGAGAATTTTGACAATTCTAAAGTTCTTCAACTACAGATCATAAAAAACCTCATTCCTCTGCATGTAAAGACTTGTTTTTTAATGACTGACGTGTCGCTCACAATGTAATTTTTCGACAGCGTTTCGTTAGAATCGCTGGGGAATGAAAAAACAAGAGCGGCAGGGTTGAAAAAAGGGGAAAACGAAATTTTTTAACATACTGTAGAACACGACTCCCAACGTATTGCAATCCTTTCCCTCGCCATCCATGCACTCCAATACGTGAGCCCATCTCGTCCAATACATGTATGTATGTGTGTCCTAGGGACGTCCAAGCGAGCGGCTCCTACATTCAGTCCAGAACGCAATCCGACGTTCCCGATCGACGCGCTCGCCGCTTGGACGCGTGAAATGTTTGGGCGTCGCTGGGCGTCGGATAGCTACGGCAGGGAGTCACTCGCCCGCTAAAGGGACATGCTGTACGAACGTCCGCTCTCACACGCTCACGGAATAAAAAGGCTCGTATAATTGCCGGAATAAAGAGCCTGCGCCTGTGTTGCACTGCACAGGCCGCGGCTATGCGATAGGCATCCCGTCGCTCTGGAACGAGAGGGAGAGAGAAACAAAAAGGCGACGAACCTGAAACCGCGCTTTCCTCTTTAACGAGATCACTCGACGCGGACGCGGAGAGAGAATTATTCAGAGGCCAATTTGGAGGGAGAATTGGGATACCGTTTATATCAAATTGCCGGTAAAACAACTCAATCGCCGGGTTGACTCAAAACTTAAAGCCAAAATGGAGTTCCTTAGTGAGCGCGCAACATGTCAACAATTGCCAAGCCAACAATTAATATTAACGGAAGTTGATTTCGATCGATACGAACTGAAACGAGAGGAAGGAATAATTTTAATCATGAATACACATTATGGGTTCTCGACTCGTCGCCAAAAACTGTTGCCTAGAATTCCGTAAACAAACAACTTATTCGATTGAGTCGTCGTCTAGAGATGAAAGATGGCAGTTCAAATGTAAATACAGTCTACAGATTGTAAATAATCACGTCTTATCGGTTTTACTAACCAGTAATCATAATAAAATAGATAAAAAATGTAGTAGTACACGCGGGACGAAAGTACACTTTTTTTCAACATTGTCCGGTCTACAAATATATTTAATTTCTCTCCAAATTTAATTACACAAATGCAAAACTAACTTCTTAGGACTTCGTCAATATCGTTCTACGGTAATTTATAATAATACGAGGTGAAAAAAGTGGAATGAATTGGAAGACGGATACAAGTACTACACGGATTTCAAAACTAAGATCCGTCAATATCATCTATGGATGAGAAATTGCGCCAATAACTATCATCTTATGTTAGTAACAAATAAAGGAGAGATTGTCGAACCTACTCTGAGGCCACACATGAATAGTAGGTTATACATTAACATCCACATTAATCTATCTATATCATACCTTCTGATTCCTAAGGCTCTCAACAGGTGAAAAACAAAACAATGTAGCTGTAAATATTGCTCTTTTCAGGTATTCTCGTCGCGTGTTTAGTTTTTCTGACAACAGTTTCTCCCCTCTTCCTGGGGGCGTCTTCAGGGCCGTTGGACATTTTGTAATTCCTTCAAGCCCCCTTCCGGACACCTTCAAAGAAATTTTAAATGTAGCTGTAAATTAACAGTAAAAGATCCACACAGCAGAGAAAAGACTCATGATGGAAGTTTCATATGCCTCATGCATACTTCCTGTAGTAGATATTTCCTCTCTAGCATTTATAAAGTGACTGTTAGATCTCAAAAATAGTCAGCTTTTATTCACAGCATCAAGCAGTTCATCTTTCTTTAATCGCTATTTAATATTCATTCACCTTAGTCTCACGTTAACAACCATTAACAACGGCTATTTACGTTTCGACCGACAAGACTTTTTTCTAAGTGGCGCCAAGGACTGAGTGAACTACATGTGGAAATTGGGGCAACACATAACCTAGGCAACGATTCCAAACATTTAAATCTATAATATATATTCATGAATTTAATACTCTAGGTACTCAACTTGTATAAGCTTTTCAATGCTTTGCAATGCTTTGCATACTATTTAATATTAACAGTTTATATATTATTACTGAGTCCATAATATTTTTACTTCATCAACAGGCAATGCACTTTGGATCATAACTTATTTTTATTCCTTCAGCTTCTCGTGACGACCGCTGCATCTATGACGATGCGACAACACAAAAAAAACAATAGTACAACAAACTTTAACATAAGTACGCTCTGATTTATAGCTCATAAGAGCTTTAACTGTCTACGTAATGTAGAATTCTATGCTCTCCGGAATCGCTCCAGATATGGCAACCTAATAGAGATTGGAGTTTCTCTTTAACGCATCTTGGAATAGAACGGAGGCCATTAGGAAAAAAAGCAGGAACTCCAGCAAACACTCCGACCCAATTCGTGCTCTACTTTCCTTTTTAACGAAGTCATTCTGCGAGGACATCAATGCTAAACTCAACTTTTCAAAGAGGTGGAAAAATTGAAAAGCCGCAATTATTCAATTACTTGCCAGCGCCTCAGACAAGACTCAACACCATGCCTTATACACTCAAGAGGCTCTTGGCGTTACCATTAGCAATTTCAACTGCGGGAATGTCAGGATTCAGATAATAATTGTGGATATAGGTTACCCAGTGGCGTAAAAAGACAAGTAAAATTAACGGGATCCATTTTTCAGGGTGATATAAATAAATGGACTTGCCGAGAGTGTTATTAACAGCATTCTCAAGTCGAGGAAGCTTTGAAGCATCGAAAAAATCCAATCAGGTACTGCATATAAAAACTCTTGGCTTGACTCAATACTTGGATTGCAATGGATTTTCAATTTGCAATTCATGATGCTAATTATCAACTTGCCAATAACGGATTACTTAACGAAATATCATTTCCGATTAATGCGAAACGGAATGATTTTTCGAAGTAATATACGCCAGTAATCCCAATCGGTTATTGGTGCCAAAACAAAATGCCATATGCATGTTCCGCTAAAGACAATTGGCGAAATTGCTTGCATATCAGTGTCCTAAATTGATGGCTCCAACGGCCTATTTATTGCATGATTAACTACTGTGCACTATTCTCAATGCATAACGTATACACCTCCTTGGTCATGGCCATAGGGCCACGGCGCGACATTAACTTCGAAGAAGCAGGTGACCTGAAGAGATTCTTTTTAGCTCTCAGGAGGCCAATAAAATCGCATAACATCCCCACAATAGCAATCACGATGATAAATATCAGCTCCACAGCATATAGTAACTATTTCTCAGGGAGAGGACAAATCAGAGACCTGTAGTACCATTAGCCGCCCTCTCCAAGGAAGACCGAAAATTCGCATCGTAACTTGGACTTGACCGGAAGACATTGGGAGAAACGCGGGTAAATATTATGTATACACTAAACATCTACATATGGCACTGCAAGGCACCTCAAGAATGCCACCAAAGATGCGATAAAATAAGAGAGATACACTGCCGAACAGATAGGTACAAAAACTCGTTCTTTCCGCGAACAATAAGCGACCACAATAAAAATTGAGCTCCACTAAATACACTCCTTTAATTCATGTCACCATTTTATCTCCAAAAAACTTACACCTTTACACGGCTGGTGACCTAACACCCCCTGCCACACGCCCATGCGGTGGCTCGCGGGGTATTGTGCAGATGTAGATGTAGAAGGGTTTGTGGCAGGCGGTGAGTTAGCACCACAATGCCTTATCATTAGCCGTAATAAAATTAACGAAACTACAAATAAGAATGCATTAGCAAGAACCTGCAATAGCTTTTCAAAAGGGGAACTTTTACCGACGTACACTAAACTATAGTGATACAGTCATAACATACGTTGCTGGAACATGAAAATTCAGCTTTCTCATACTACATACCGCAAAAGCTTTCACACCGAAACAGGAGGTAAATGAAGAAAGAAAAGATATTATAATGTAAGCATAATTGCATCAGTCATCTTCACCAGGATGGTAAAGGTCACGCCAAAACAGCACTAGGCTGTCTAATAACTCTGAGTGCTTTTACAGGGACCTTTCACTCAGTTAAGCATTGCCAATTTAGTTTTAATTCCTTTAGCGTGACGCTGAACCTGTCATAAGATCGTTATTCCTTAATCTGAAGCGGAATTGACAACCGTGCGGTATAATATCGGCTTTTCCGCCCACTTCGGTAGAAAAAGTAACTTCTTTTATTTCCCTCCGTGTTTATCGTGAAACACCATGACATTTACCGCGAGACTTCACGCAGTCTGTCAATTACACAGGCATTAACTCCTCCGCAAATAAGCTTCACAGGACTTCCGTCTTTTTTACCGTTCGAGGGGAAAAGGTTATGATCGACAGCCTGAGGGATGGTTTGTTCCATTAGATAAACGGTTTCCGTCCGTTCTCAATGGAAAGACATTATTACCAACATAAGAATAAAATCATTAATGAAATATATACTATACAATTCATATTTTCTTCACTTAATTCATATATAAAAGTTATGATTGCATTAACCAACCACGGTTTCGGCATCTAAAGTGTATTTTGAAAATCACTTTAAAATGGTATTTTTCTCGCAAAAATGACGGTCAGTTTTTTTCTTTAAAGTCAACCATTCCAGTGAGATAATTAATTCCTTATTTAAGCCTAATCTTAATTGACTTGATATAATACGCAGCATATGATCTTTCACTAATCAAATATCAAACAACATGTGGTGCGAAAATCCGATTTCAATTTCTATGTCACCAGCTTGTGACAGCAAAACTACACTTTATATACGTAATTACATCCCTACGAGAGCTTAAGTGTAATTGAAATTAGAGTCTTGGTCAAAAAACTATTTCTGAAATCTAATTCTAATAACACTAGCAAGAAATATTTAAAAATTTAGTGCAATAAAATCACAATTTATTTAGCTACTTCAATAATTGCACATAGATTTTTCTGCCTGACTAAATTACAGAGTTTCACTAAGAACTTTAACTCCAACGTAATGAATTTTATATTTAGTGACTAGCGAAAAAACGTGATAAAGGTTTTATCTATACCGCTGGCATTTAACGTTATTCAATATGAATGGTAATAGACGTTGCATCAATGCCAAAGTCTTAAATTTTCACCTTGGGATGAACTAAAGAGTTCAAGCCTGCTGGCATACAAAACTTATGGCCACCATCACACCATTCATCGGTATACTTTGAAATAGTTTGTACAGAGAGAGAATACGTACCTACTGAGTGGCCTCGAAAAACAAGCTCGCTGTGATTTACAAAGTATTTCATTAGCATAATTAATTCTAATAGCACACGACAAGAATTAATTGCGCAAAGCAAAACCCTCTGGTATGCTTGCCAGGTCATCATGGTGGAACTGAGCAAATAAAACAACAGCGATAGCAAAAACGTTTCCATGTGGAGGAGCAAAGTTTTCTATCGCGAGTAGAATACTAGAGCTGTAAATAAGTGTATATACTAACTAATACTGATATGAAATGAGTAGGAGAGAGATTGTACAAATGGTGAAACAAGAGCTTCTCGGATACGAAGTTTGCAAGGCTCCCCCATGGGTGAGTCCAAAGAGATTCTGGATCTCATATGCATTTGTATGTATTACATAAAAAATTCCGATTTATTTGTCTTTGATGTATTTGATGATATGCATTAGCTATTTTTGAAAACTTCAAAATCAAGGCACAAACTTTACAGAGTCGATTCGATGAATATATTTTTGACGGACTACTTTCTCCAGTCGTAGGGAGGGATTTCAGCGCTATCTCGATTGAATTAATGCAATTTGCCCTCAAATATTTGAAACCGTTCGGTAATAACTCAAAAAAAAGACAAGGCTATTTTTACTCCTTAATAGAAATATTCCACTTCCTTCAAGCAGTATTTCATGAAAATAACATTATTATATGAAAAATATCAGTTTAACCAGTATTTCACCAGCATTCAAATTTAACACCACGATCTCGATATCAAGCACAGAATAATTTTGTTCTCTCAATCCAGGATAGTTTTAATTTGCCAATACAATCTATTGCCCCTTTATTGCCTAAAAACGTACCTTTTTTGTCGATACATATTTCCATTCGATGGAGCAAAACTTGGCCTTTTCTACCCGACTTAAATGTATTAGGCGAATGATATGTGTCAGCTCAATTATCCGTTATGAGCGACAGGCAATATAGTTCTTTACATTATTAACAGAGAATATATTCCATAGTAAAAGGTATATGTCGAATAGATCAAAAAATATATATTCTGTTGCTGACGATGCCTGACTGAGCTGAAATGCGATATTCCCCTTAAAATATGATTTATGGCAGAGTGAAAGTTTGGACGCAATAAGAATGCATATTTCCACAAATTCTAGCGAAAAAACATCAATTTTTTGTGTCCACCAACATCTACCCATATGTAAATGTTTGTGTTGTATTTAATCGTTTTGTTGAGTCAGTCCTAAGTTTGTACTTCAATGTTTCTCCATGGATCACACCCAGAGACCCCTCCTTTGCAATATTGGTAACGTTATGCCCAAACATATTCTTTGAACAGAGTTATTACACCAACTTATGTTACGACAAACTTTTTCCATCATTAAGTAAATATCGGTTCATTTTTGCGAGCGTTTTCATGCCAAAACATGAAACGTTTCCACAAACATATACTAGTATACATACGCTCGCAATAATGAACCTATGTACACTGAAAACGGCATTACTTTGTTGAAACCTAGGATGATGCAAAAAAAACTATGTGGGAATTCACAAAGAATCTTCCATTTTTACAATGTTATTTCCGTAGAAAATTTGAAAACAGAAAACCTTGAGGATGCGATGTAGGTGACTGCCACCAAACGATACAAAGAAGATGGCAATGGTTTGAGAAGTTAACGCTTTGCTAAGGAAAATCTAATAAACACGGAGGGTTAATAAGGCGTATCCCAAGGAAGCAGAGTCTGTAGGAGTCCAAACACGACACTCAATCGGTGACTTGGAGATAGAAGACAATTTGACGAGTTTTCAACGAAATTTTTGCTATATCATTTTCACCCCACTTAACAGAGTGAAGGAAGTACAAAATTCAGCCTTTATTCCGACCTTATAGCAGTTACATTGCTAACGATCATCTTTAAACTATTTGGTAATAGCATGAATATATATTATGAGTTGTTATCTCGTTGCCAAAAACTGTTGTCTAGAATTCCGAAAACAAACAACTTTTTGGAATATGGTGCCGCCTAGTGATGAAAGACGGAAGTTCAAATGTAAAAACAGTCCAGAGTTTGTAAATAAACACGTTTTACTGGTTTTACTTATGAGTAATCATAATGCAGTGGATAAAAAATGTAGTACTGCACGCGGAACGTAATTATAAACTTTTTTAATATTGTTTTAACGTGGTATCTCCATGAGTATTCCCAATGGCCATCATTGTAGTGTAGGTAAAAAGGAATTCACTTACCGCCGCCTTGAACAGATTCTTATTTTTCAATCCAAGTCTCCTATTTTGGGTCCTCGTATACGCATACCCTATTTTGCAGCCTGGTGCAAAGCAAGTTCTGTTTAAACAAGGCATTCTAAATTCTTTTTTTAGCCTAACGGGCTTAATGCATTAAAATTAGAATCAAGAGTCTGGCAAACATCGTCGTCGGCACACGATGGACGTTTCATAAACCTCTTACACATTTCCTGTAATAGATATTTCCTCTCTAGCATTTACAAATTAACTTTTAGGTCACAAAAATAGCAAGATATAATTCCAAGCATCAAGTAATTCATATCTCCTCGATCGCTTTTGAATATTCACCACAGTCTCACGCACGGCCATCTTTAAACGGTTTAAAGATGGCCGTGGTCTCACGTTAACAACAATTAACTACGTCTATTTACGATTCAACTGAAAAGACTTTTTTCGAAGTGGCGCCAAGGACAGGGTGAACTAAAAGTGAAAATTTAGGCAACACGTAGCCTAGGCAACAATTTCAAACATTTATATCTAAAATATATATTCATGGCTAATAGATTAAGTTTCCACAGTAAAATTTTTAATGGAAAGAAAAGGAAAATGTGTACAAGAGACCTAAAACTCTCAAATACTGTACCTGCTTCACTCCGGCTTACGGTATTTCATTTGTGTTGCCATTATTTGCTGTATTGCTTGGTGGCCTGAAGGTAGTTTTACGAATTCCGAACCGTTCTGGCGTATATAACGGGCCAAAACCGCTTCCGTTCAATTGCCAAACAATTCCGGTGATATGCTTGTACAATAAATGCAGATCTGAAAGCCCTCAGCGGAGTCCACACTTGCTGGTGAAGGTAACTGGTACATTTTAGAGCATATTGGTGATAAATTCAACAGATTCAGGCGAGATATCGTGGAAGTTCTTCATAATGTAAGAGAAACAATTGCACTTTTCCACAAAATTGTTTTAATGCGTACAACGCGTTTCGGCTCACAGAGCCATCATCAGGTACAAGGTCTTGTACCTGATGTTTTTGTGATGGGAAAAGTGCAATTGTTTCTCTTGCATCATATTGGTGATAATAATTTATTCCCTGCTACACGACCTTGAGAGGTAACATGTATTTTAGATAGATATTTTGAACTTGACATTGAAATTTTCCGAAGAAGAAGAATGGGTTGCTCTTAGAATCATCAGCAGATATGTATCCTGAACCACCTGAGAAATTTTTCAGCGCCAGATTCGACGGGAAAACCTTAGATTTTTTATCACGCGCACTATTGGTCGGTGACCTCTATTCATCGTTACCTCCGCTTCACGTTCAAGCATACTTGCACCAATTCAGGGCCGTTCGATTTGATGTATCCATACCTCTATAGGAACAATACAATCGATACTGACCGGCCTCGGCGCTCCAAGTGGGCTTGGAGATCCGTCTCCGTGAGTGGAATCAGCAGACGCAGTGACCGGATGGATGGAGACCATTGGTTGGCGCGCACTCCTCTAAGTCAGCACCGCTTTTACGTTCAAGCGTACTTGCTCCGAGTAGGTTTGGAGATTCGCCACAGCGAATGGAATCAGCATGCGCAGTGACCGGAAGAGGAGTATTTGAGAGTGAAGGAAGAGAAATTACCGTTGCTCGGGCTCTCTCTCTCTCTCTATCTCCTTTCTGTCTTCCCTTCGCTTCGATTTGCGGCCGCAGGAGGCGTTTTATGCGAGTGACGTCGTCGAGGCGCCCACAAGACACCCCCTGCCCCACACCCTCCCATTCCACGGGGAAAAGTCCACACAGGGAGCAAATGAGTGATTTGCATTTCCGACGAGGCGAAGAGTGGATGGCGCCACCTGTCCTCCACACCGTGTGCCGAGCGATTCAGAAGTGCCAGTCATGTGCGGAAGGTGGTGGAAGGGGGCGTGGCGGAAGAGGGGGCGGGGTAGGTGGGGAGTGGGGGGAGTATTTGAAAGCGGAGGAAAAATTAGTCCGGAAGAAAGTGCTGCGCGAGGTTATTGCTGGTGGAGGTGGGAGACGGAGCAATATGAACGATATGTAAATGACTTCCTTAGGACGAGATGATTATAGATAATCCCTTCTACGCTAAGTCAAAGTTTTATTCGTAAAAAAATAATATTGAAGTTACCTATCCCAAATATTGAACACTACAGAATTGTGCATTAATAAATCTACGAAAATAAAATTATTTATCCAACACGCCTTCATCTACCCTCCCATGTTGTGAATCATAAGGTGTTATGTAGAGTGAGAACGAAGGCTTTCGCGGTGCTCTACGTTGATCTCCTTCATTTTTCGAGATCTACCGCGTAGTTTTGTTGTAAGTGAAAAAACAGTTTCGCTGACACTACTGTCAGCGTCTTCAGGTCGAAGATGCCGGTTCATGAGTTTAGCCTTCATAATATGGGACCTATTTCCCGGAAATTTTGGGTGCTGCTCCCTCATTGGTTTATTTCAGGATTCTCCTCCATGTAACGTCCAGGTATCCTCTGTCTCTGTTGAAGATGTCCGTCCGTACTATCTCTATAGATTCTCTAATCAGCCTAGGGTAATATCTGTTCTTTCTCACTATTACCTTGGCTTCGTCAAATTTTATGTCATGTCCCGGGGTCCAGGCGTGCTCCGATTAGGCTGACAGGTGAAATTGTCCATTTTTCGTTGCTCGCCGGTGTTCCTGCATTCGTACATTTAATGACCGGAAAGTCTCACCGATACATGATTTCCCACAGGAACAAGGCACCTGGTAAACTCCTTCATGCAGCTCTCGTTGGATTTTCTCTTTAGCTGAGGGTAGAATGTCACCGATTTTGTGTGGCGCAGTTGAACCTAGAGACGCCGTGCTTTTTTCAATTCTCTGGCGATCCTTTCCAAAGTCCAAAGAAAATGAAGACGAGAAAGCCTGGGCCACCATTCCATTCATTGCGGGGACCACGGATCCCGAAAAATGAAGGAGATCGATTTGTAAATGCCTTCATTAGGACGAGATGATTATAGATAATCCCTTCTCCCACTCATCCAGCGCTGTCAAAGTTTTATTCGCAAAAAAATAATTTTGAAGTTACCTATCCCAAATATTGAGCACTATAAAATTGGGCATAAATAAATCTACGAAAATAAAGTTATCTATGCAAAACGTCTGCATCTACCCATCCATGTGGCCGATCGCAAGGTTCTCCATCTCCGCCAATGTTCAGATTTTAGCCTTTGGCATAGGGATGCCACATCGACATCGTTGTATCGGAATACTCAATGTTTTTGGCCGAGACATCGAAAACATCGAGTAGTAAAATAATCCGATGAAAATTGAGTGAGTGGTGAGTACTTTTACAAACATCGAGAAAATCGACCATTCGATGTTTTTAGTCAATGTGGCATCCCTACACCGAACATTGTCCGGTTTAGGGATGCCAATCGACATCGATGTATCGGACTACTCGATGTTTGTTGACCGAAACATCGAGTAGTAAAATAATCTGATGATTTTTTCCGGATTTTTTTATAAGTACTCACCGTCAAGTGAGTGGTGAGTACTTATAAAAACATCGAAAAATCGACTTTTTAGTCGATTTGTCATCCCTACTTTGGGCAAGAAGCTTACACGTCTATTGATAGCTGGAAGAGTATCAAGTCCTATAACCCATTATCATAATTCGATTAACGTTTTGTTTTCTTAAAAGAACCTATTGCATTAATTTGGTACGATAAATTTTAGCGTAGCTAATATAATTTATTTCATTATGCAGAATGTTGATTGGTGGATTGGGAATCGGTATGCATGAAACCTGTCACTGATTATCATGTGCTCCATCAACAAAAATTCATTATGATAAAGTGCACCTTATTTGGCGTAAGAAAAAATCAGTATTCAAAAAGAACTTAAGTGGATTGATTCTTGTGTCAGACTGTTTCCTTTACATTATGTCAAAATACCTAGGCGTCATCTTTGGGCAATAAATGCTATTATATCTAGAAAAGCATACACTGATACAATGGTGTCAGACCTTTTTTCTGGTGATTGTGCGTCTACATAATAAATCAACGCTTCCTTTTAAGGAAATGAATTAGTGAAGAAAACTGCCAACGAACTAAGCGCCGAATGTCATAATTTTACATGGGTAAATTTTGTCAGAGTAAATTATGCTGACTGCTGTAGATAAAGTACCAAAAAATAAGGTTGTATAAGATGGAGTATTCTGCTTTGTAATACCAAATAAAATGACGCGTTATGAGTTCTTTATTCCCAAAGGAATGGTATTCTGGAGATCAAGCAATTCAGAGTGAAACAGCAATTCTGGACTGTGCATATTAAATAGATACTTTTACTCCAATATCTGATTTCCATAATTACAAAGGAAGACCAAGAAAAATTTAGACTGATATTTTAATGAAGACTAAAGACGAGACAAAATGGATAGCTAAAGGAAAATGGAGTGCTGATCTGCAGCATAACTAATCCCTGGAGAAGGCAATGAACATAAAAATTTCAGTCTTCATGAAAAATATATGCGGATATTCAACTTGATTTGTTCGGTAAAACGAACTTCAACGTCCTCTTTTTTTGTTGAACCACAGACACCTTTGGCGAAGAACCGCATCTTTATCTCATTATTCCACAACCTAAAGCTACCGAAACTTTTCATTTCATATCCTACACTTCCTTGAAAAAACTGACATCTCAAACAAGCACTGAATCATCTCATTGAATTAAATAGAATGGTCGGAATATAGGAAAAGCAATTCACAAAGAGGGAGAATGAGAGGGAGAAATTCTTCGGTGCAAGAAAGAGACTAAAAATGTCTTATTATTCAATAAAACAGCACTCTTACCCAGGAGAATCCTCAATATCCTATAATTTCGAATGATTTAACATTCAAATTAGGAAAAATGCGCGAGTTTTCCAGTCTTTCCGTGTCGAATCTCTTTCATAAGCCGTAGGATTTGAAGATCCATGGAGTCTAATCTTATTCTCGTCCTCTGCCTTCCTAGATTTAGGCACTTCTGATAGTTCCAAATAAATATTCAAGCTTTTATCGTTCCACGCTCCTTTTTCCTTGTGGAATAGTCCACTAGACGCATTATTATTCGGTTAAAAGACCTTCACACAGCATAATATTTCCTGTTTTCGTAGAGACATTGGCTGATTTTGTACTTTTTTCGACATCCAATGAGTCTCGTTTACCTTCATTGTTTAATCGCTTTTATTTAACTTCACTTGTGTGTCAGGATCAAATTTCGTAATCAATTTTAAACTACCTTCCCGACTAGGTAGAGATCTGAAAGTTTTCACATAGGTTCATTTCCGGTGACAATACAATATTCAGTCATAAAAAAGTCAAGAATAAAATGAATATAAAATAAAATTAATTTTTTTTTAAATTGCTTTTTTTATCCTGTAGTGTATGCAATATTGTAAACTTGTGTGTTTACCCCACGCAGTAAAAATATTGCCGAGCGTCCCATCGGAGACAATTTTTTCAACCCCTAGAAATGGGTTAATTCGAATGAAATTTGGTGCATTTTTTGTTAAATAAAAGTGATTTTTCGAAAAAATATTTATTATTTATACCTAGTCTTGAGCACCCTCGTACTCTTATTAGAGTCCGTACAAGATAATAATCATCATTAATCGTCTGCTCTCCAATCCTCTGTCACTCCCTCCATCCTTCAGGTCATTATAAATCTTTCTTTTCTTTCTTCCTCTTTCGTGTTTTCCATCCACCATAATAGCGAAGCTGAAATATTGATTTTGCTTAACAAGAAATTAGGAGTAATTTTTTTTCAAAATTGAGTTACTTAAAAAAAAAGGCCACCGCTATATTTTTCCCTCACGCTATCCTCTACCCCCAAACAGCATTGAATTTTTTACTAATTGGCTGCATTTGTGTCAGCTACGCTATTATATTGGACGGACTTATGTAATTTCTCCTCTCTCCTAGACTTTTAAACCCGCTTTCTTAGGTGCCTAACATTTGGAACTATGTAGTAAATGGACATCGCCATGGTGTTATTTAGTTATCCTACGATTTCCTTATTTCCTACGGCCCTTGAAATGGTCCCAAAATATCTTCGTGAGTCACGTGATACCCAAATCGTCTAAGTGAATTTTAATGTTCCACGTCTGATTTTCTGGCCACTTCGTGGAATGATAAGAGAGAGGAATGGGAAGAGGAAATAACGAGCGGGAGAGGACGCGAAAGAGAGAAATAGATAAAAAGCGATAAGAGGAGATGAAGGGCGGAATCACGCAAGGCGAGGGGAAAAGGAAGGGGGGGTTAAAGTTCAAGGGATCGCAAAGGATCTCAAGTGGTCCCTGAATGAGGAGAATGTACGAGGCAGGGAGTAAAAAAGGTAAAAGAATACGTGATGTGGAGAGGAGGGTTACGGATAAGAGGAGAAAACGGTTAATATATTAATTTATTCACCATTTATTTCAAGAAGTGAAAGCAGCGAAATTGAGATCGTACCGCCTTTTGTAGCAGACACAACGCGTTGATAACCACAAAATTAGAGATCCAACGTATCTTTCGTTCGCAGGATATGGCATTAGCGGCAGAATTGGTGAACTGTACATGAATACTGCAATTGTTACACTACCAAGCAAAGTAAAACTCATAGCTCTTTTCAATGCACATGATACCCAGAGTAAATAAAAATTCCTTTCAGATTGACTTAAATTTTAGTAGTAACTCTGAATCTCACTAATCTAACTATCCTTTTCTTTGGTCTCATTAAAGGATTCATTTCGCGAATATTATTATTAAAATTGCTTCATTGAACGGTTTATCTCTTACTTTGTTTCAGCTGGCATGTAGAAAATACTGACCCAAAATCCATCCCAATCTGGATCAATTCTAAGCACAATTCTGGAAGGATATGTTTAGGTTAGAAATGGCATCCAAGATGTGAATTATGGATTCATTGAGGCAGAAAATAATTCTAAGTAGATAGTTTCTCTTGGTGGGACATGATTAATAGAAATTGAACATTTCTATTATTCTAGATCGATTTTTGGTTAGAGGGGAAAAGCAAAATGAGTACCGTTCCGCCGCAAACTTCAGGTGTGTATATATATATATATATATATATATATATATATATATATATATATATATATACACACATATATCTGCGGTGAGTGGGACATTTAATTTATTTACAGATTTAATTCCCAAATGTCCCACCCTCACCTTCAAAAGACAAGCCAACCTGCGCAATATTCTACGCCCCCGCCAATCCCCTCCCACCATTTCTCCTCCTCAAGTCCCTGGTACCTTTCCCTGCCATAGACCTCGCTGCAAAACCTGCCCCCTAATACGCAGCCTCTCTACTTTCCAAAGCCCTAACAACCCGACCCCATTTCCTATCTCTTGCCATGGCAGCTGCACCTCTTTCAATGTAGTTTATCTCCTGCAATGCAAATCATGCCCCTCTTTTTACGTCGGGGAAACTAGCAATCCCTTATCCATCCGTATGAACGGCCATAGATCCTCTCCTCCCAACTTTCCTGTTGCCAAACATGCCACTACTCACAATCTTCACTTCGACTCCTGTTTCCACCTCACCATCCTCCACGCCCTCCCCGCTGATGCTTCCAATACAGAACTTAGAACTACATACTGAGATGGCAATAATCTGGTTCTGCAAAGCTTTTTCCCCCCCTGGACTCAATATTCTCCATTAGCTCTCTACTCCTCTCTGTTTCTTGCCCCTGCCCCCCCCCCCCATTCCCAACTTCCACCACTCACTTCCCCTCAACTGAGTTAGCCTGTCTTTACCTCCCCTTACCTGTCACCGCCCCTCCATTACATTGTTGCTACTCCCGTCCCTTCCATGTTAGTCACCTCTCAGTCCCCTTTCATTATTTTGTTGCAACTTTCCCTCTGTTCAGTCAGCCAGGCCTTGGATCATTCACCTCCCTGATCATTCTGTTACTTTGTTGCTTCTAACCCCCCTCCCCGCGCCTTCCCAGCTCTTGGCTCTTCCCAGTCCCCTATCATCATAACTTTGTATCAACCTTCCCCCAGCCCCATCAGCCAAGCCCAGCACTATTAACCTTCCCAGTCCCCCCTCTCATAACCTCCCCTCTCCTACCCTCATTGGATCAGTGCATTCTCTGTGTGACTGAAGAAGGTATAACACCCGAAACGTCTCTAAGTAAGACTCTCTCTTTACTTTCGTCTTTTTACCCCCTGTAAGTTTCCTCTTTAATTGTGTTTGTGGCCATTTGGCGAAGTTTTCCATTGTGTATATATATATATATATAGATATAAAGTTCTTGCGAAGATTCCACAGACGTGGCAAACAAGATAAAACTTCGTCACAGGGTGACACTAAACATAAAACATATAAAAAGCAAACTCACGAGTTTTAAATTTTCGGTGGGTCGCCCGCACCTTCATCAGTGATAGAAAGTATCTTGTTTGTAGTATGTTTAGTGTCACCCTGTGACGTAGTTTTATTTATATATATATATATATATATATATATATATATATATATATATATATATATATATATATACACGATGTGGATAGGATGGAGGAGATAGACACAAAAAAAGAGACGATCACACTTACATAGCTAGCTTTCGGAACTAGTCCGTCTTCAAGGCGTATCACGGAACAAATGTCGTGTGCGCTGGTGAGGATAGGGGTAGGAGGGGCGGCAGGTTAGGGGAGTGGGGAAGGGGAGGGGGGAAGGGGTTTTTCCCAGCGGTTGACGAACGTTTCTTGAAAAGGGGAAATTTTTACCAGCTCGTGTCTTGGCCGGAGAGAGCGGAAGGGGTCGCAGTGAGGGTGGGGGGGGACGAGGGAAGGGAAGGGGGTAAATGGAAAACAACGGGGAGCGTGCCATTAATGTATTTTGTTTAATCCGGGCGCGGCGTACGATTTTAGCAACCAGATTATGGCCTGCTCCTTCTGGCGCACTTCAATTAACGGGGCGTCCGGGGGAAGGGAGATCAATATTGCCACCTCAAAGCACTTGTCAAAGGACAAGCCATGCTTCCGCACATGAGTAGGGACGGGGAAAGTGGAAGATGGGTCTTTACAGGTGCACCGATGGTTATTCATTCTAATATTAAGGGGTGTAATACATTCGCCCACATAAAAACCGGGGCATAGTTTACATTGTAACACATAAACTAAGTTGTGGGAGTCGCAAGAGCCGGAGGCTGCGACTCCCCCCTCCCCTTCCCCACTCCCCTAACCTACCGCCCCTCCTACCCCTATCCTCACCAGCGCACACGACATTTGTTCCGGGATACGCCTTGAAGACGGACTAGTTCCGAAAGCTAGCTATGTAAGTGTGATCGTCTCTTTTTTTGTGTCTATCTCCTCCATCCTATCCACATCTAGTGTTCATCGCCGCATGGCTGACTCCAATCCATCAACGTATTTTTATATATATATATATATATATATATATATATATATATATATATATATATATATATATATATATATATATATATATAATTATATATATATATATATAAAGTCCTTCGCTCTTGCGACCAAGGTGCTAGTGGCACCGAAATATCAAGAAACTTTGTAAGTGTGTTCATCATTTTTTTGTTTTCTGTGTTTGTCGTTTGCCTTCCTCTGACAAACTTTATATATATATATATATATATATATATATATATATATATATATATATATATATATATATATATATATATATATATATATAGTCAAAATGTTTCACTCATTAATTCATAATTGTACACCTAACTCTGCTTCAATAATTTTCTCCATACTGACCTTTCCTTGCAAACCTCTTTTGCATCATTTACCCCCATACACTGTTTCATACACGCCCTCCTCTTTTTATGACTCCTAATATTCCCCCTCCTAAGAATTTCCTCAACCACATCCAACCACAACTTTCTCGGCCTACCTCTACCTCTCACACCATTCAATCTACTCTCATATATCTGTTTCGTTATTCGACTCTCATCCATTCTCTCAACATGGCCAAACCAACGAAGCACACTCCTTTCATACATGTCCATTACTGGAGCATTTAACCCACATTCATTCATGACCCACTCATTTCTGACCCTATCCATCCTACTTTTGCCGCAAATACTCCTCAGATAACTCATACCCACGGCGTTTAGTCTACTCTTATCTCTATCCTGACATACCCATGTTTCACTAACATATATCAAAGTGGGAAGAAGTACACTTTTGTACACGGCAATTTTTGCTTCCTTAGACAAGCACTTATTCCTTGATATGCTCCACACGGCCATACTACTTTGAAAACACCGGTTCTCGTCCAAACTTGAGGTACAAGACATAAAATAAGATATAGCATCATACGAAACTCTGGAGAAACTGCTGAAGTTATGAAAGTAGTGGTAACAGACGTGGTCGATATATCGCCTATGTATTTATTGCTCAGGTAGAGCAATAAATACATTGGCGTAAATAAAATAAAGCATGATGACTGTATTTCTTAACAAATGATACTCAGAGCAGAACAAAGGCATCACTATGCCTTTTATCAGCTGCGATTGTGTAAAGGGCAGAGCCAAATTCATCTCAATTGATTTAGTTTCGGCCGAAATCTTAGCAAATAATTCAGGTAAGCGTTATGAGGACTAGGCACAATTATTGCAGAAATCGTTATCATTTATTTTTACGGCATTCGTTGCTCGAGCTGTATCGCTATAAATTAAGAGTTTTAGAGTAAAATGCTTTCAATATTAAAAGGAAAAGCGCCCATGGAGATATACCGTTAATTTTTGCCAATTTTCATACGCAACTTTATTGTTGCGTGTTCTATTGTATCCATAATGACAAACAAATTGGGTAACTTTACGGCTTCACGTTCCTTAAGGTAGTCCGAGCGAGATAGTTCCCTAGTCATACTAGAGACCATTTTCGAATTATACGTTTTAATTTCACCAGCTGTAAGACACATCAATTAAATATTGCATTATTAATGACGCAATAATATAGTTTTATATGACAGAAATTGTAAGTTATTACATTAAAATATCTAAATAATTCTTTAACTTGACTGATTTTTTTTGCGCGCGGTGCGTTTGAAACTCCTTCAAAACGGAAGGTTTTTTGTGATACCTAAGAACCTACTTTGGTGACAATATGATTAATTCTCAAAAATAGTAGAGAAAATATACAAACTACACACTGTTAGTTTTTTTACAACATCTAAGTGTTAGAAATACCTCATTTTGTAAAGAATGTCTCTCGGGAGTGCATGCACGTACCGTTTCCCATGTAATAGGGATGGTATTTTTTGGCAAATATCTCCGAAAGTAATGTATTAAGGGGTTGAATTTTTGGTGTCAATGGAAGGGTGAGATATTTTTATTTAAAATGAGACCAAATTCTTTGATTTCTAAGTTAAATGATTTTTCGCTCAAACTACCTTAAACAATCTACGACTTGAAAAATGGTATGGCCGGCATATTCTTCGTTAAGATATTAAAAATAAAACAAATTTATTTCACTGATGCCTGTGTTAGAGAACGGAGTCTGAAGCATTTGGAAAATGAGGCGATATGAGTACGTAAACGATATTAATTTTAAGATACGAATGGTGTTCCATTTTTTTCTATCCATGTAAATAGTTAAAATGGAAGGAGACCTACGAAGATCGAAACAAACAGGAAAGTAGAAAGGTATCAAATATAAAATCCTAGAGATACGCCTCAATTATAAACTTCAGATCCATTCACCCTCATCACCGATATACTCAAATGGGGGTGGAAAGAGACTTTTCAACGCAAAAACAATTAAATATATTCACGGATATTACACCCCCAATTGATTTCATCATGACATAAAAAATTAGGAAGGGCAGATGAAAATTGAAAGTTTCCCGAAAATATGCAAATTTTGGCAAAAATTCGGCATTATCATCAGACAACAAGCAGCTCTAATCAATAAATCCACCATGAGATTACTGAGGGATAATTTTTTATCCTCACGCAGCAATTAAATTGGTCGCGCCCCATTTTATGACCCATTACATATAAATTAAATCCCAAAGCCCAATCTTCCATGAGAAAGGCCTTTATATCCGATTAAATGATAAGTTAAATTTGCCACAGCACTAAATACCAGCTTCTTTAGTACCTTGAAAACTGCGTGAAAATTTAATTTGTACGGTAATAAATAGGTCCCCGCGATTGTATTAACCGCAATATTAGCATGACTTCTGTATCCCTCCAAACTGGTAAGTATTTTGTGGTGCAATTATCTAATGGAGAAATGGTCGAAAAAACAATTGAAAACAGCCCATCGCACTCCCTACTCGCTGTTACCAAATCCAATCACTCAATTAGGGCGTGAACGCCTAGGGAAACCAATTTTTGCCTATGAAAAACTAATATTCGCATAGCTTTTGGATATGGAAGCGAAACATGAGAAAGTATAACAAAATTTTCCAGTACAGGAAGTGTAGTTATAGCAAATAGTGGACTGAAAAATGCTACAATAGCAACGAAACACGAATAAACAGACAAGGAACGAAAATTAAGAACACAAATTACTCACAAAATGCAAGAATTTTTACTCAATAATTCAAGAATTTTTAAAGAATTCTCCCTCCCTTCCGGTACCTGCTCCTCACTATTGGCACAAATTATCTCACTAGTCTCACATTTCCCCAAATAGCTAAACACCCAACTGGAGCACCATTTTTAGAATTCTATCATGCACCCATCGAACGTTTATGCTGCACAGAATACAATACATCATCATCAACATTTCCACCGCGAACAATTTCCGCGATGGAGTGGCTATCAACGTGATACAGGCTAAAACAGTTCGGCAGGAAGCAGAATCATACAGTAATAGAGGTTAATTTGTAATTTTCCGAATTCATCCCGCGCTGCAGAATATTGGTGGACGACCGTTTCGCCGGCATCTCAGTCAGCATCATCAGGTCCGAATGTTCAGGAGAGTTGTTATCCTTCATATATAGGGCTTTGGTCCGTTAAATATCCATTTGGATCTACACTGGAGCGCTCGGATTGGCTTAGGAGTCGGAGGGTCTTGGACAGTTGAAAACCGTGTAAAGTAGAGTAGTCTTGGACAGTTGAAAACCGTGTAAAGTAGAGGAGAGCGGATAGCCATCTTCCTTGTGAAATTTATTGAATTCATAGCGATTTCTACCGCCTCCCGTATCAGCCGAAGGAAGTAATTATTTTCCTTGGCAATGATTTTACTTTCTTAAAAATTTATTTCGTGACCGGGTATTGATTGACCAGGAGTGTTCAAAAAACCGCGGAAGCCTTCGTAAGATTAAAGGTAGTGCTGTGCGAATCAGGGATTTTCATTTCGAATCGAACCATATCGAATCTCTGAAAAATTTGTTTGCGAATCGAATTCGAACATAAATAAAATGCAAAATCTTATGCGCAGTTAAAGTAATAAAGATTTTCACAATATTTCAGGGCCTTACATTGGCTTATATATCTATAGTGGCACAAAGAATAGCACAGAATAACATGTGGTCGTTTAAATCTTCGATTCGCGTGAGGAAAACATCGTCTAAACGGACGGCGCACCATTTTTGGAATGAGCGCCATGTTTGAATGTGTGCAACGACTCGAAGACGAATCTGTCAGATTCGAATACTTCAAATCATTAGGTTTCAAAGTGTCCCGATTCGCAGGCGAATCGAATCGAATGAAGCCCGATTCGAGTCGATTCGAATCGATTTCGAAGCATTCGCGCAGTTCTAATTAAAGGCAAATGCCATAATTAGGTAAATCAAATGGGCATTTCGATAATCACCGTGCTCATTATGCCAAAATTGTCTTACAAAATAGCGATTACAGGTCACTTAGAAAGGAAAGATGCAGACAATTGTATATGGAGTTTCACATGTCACGTTACTATGTTTTGGTTAGGATTCTGTGTCCGTTCTTGGGTAAAAATTTACAGAAAAATGAAAATTATTATGTACGGAAGAATTAAATACAATAAAAAAAGGAATTTTCACAGATCAGAAACATATTTGATAGAATATTATTGGTGATTATTAGCGTAGTTTCTGGAAATACGCTCAATCTAGATAAGCAGTTAACGGTAAAATTTAAAGCGTGTTCAAAGTTAGAGCATGTTTATAACAAAATTCGATGATGACAGGCTTTACTTTATGAAAATCCATTCTGAATATATTTCTAAATTTATTCATAATTATAGTCTTTACCGTCATTCCTAGGCTATACAGGCCACCAATGAAAATGAGTGATCATTCCATAGTAAGTAAAAGTACACTATTTTATTAAAAATTTTAATACACTTTCCTGCGTTTTTACATCGGAACTCTCTAAAACCCACTCTTTGAATTTGAGTAGGCATTCGCTGAAAAGAAAGATGTACAAAAGAAGTGAATAAACAATCGCCAATTTTGTCATGGCGAAAGAGTTCCGCAGTGTCGTGGTCGCCACCACACAATAAGGGTTTAAAATGGAACGCCAGACAGGGGTCGACGGGTAGTGAGACCCTTATGGGATCTAGGGAACGGTCGGTCTCGCGGGTAACCTAGGGATGGGTCGTGAGGGAGAAACGCAGCAGGTACATACATACATAGACATATATTTCCCTGGGCCCTTACTACGCCATCCACCTCCTCTACCCGGGAAAATATTTTATCCACGAGAGCCCCACTCCTCTTCATGTCTCTTCCGCCATTTTTCTAAACCGTGCACGAGGCGGACCCCTTGAAAGTTTTGCAGCACATGCGACCCCCAGGAAAAACACGGCGAGTCCCTGGAGAGAAGGGAGGGTACGCAAGAGGGGCAAAAGGGGGAGGGTGGGAAGAAGGGGGGAAAGCTAGCGGAGCGGAAGAGGTACTGTCGTAGGAGGGGGTGGAGGGGAGTGGGGGAGGAGAAGGATCTACATCTACATACTACCCCGCGAGCTGCTGCATGGGCGTATGGCAGGGAGTGGTAGGTCACCAGCCGTGTAAAGATGTAAACTTTTTGGAGGTGAAATGGTGATATGTCCTATGGAGGTGTATTTGGAGGAGCTCAGGATGGAGAATTGCTGGCAAGGAGAGGGGTGTATACCTACATACTATCCTGCAAGTCGCCGCATGGCCGTGTGGAATGGGGTGTTAGGACACCAGCCGCGTAAAGACGTAAAGGATTAGTTTTTTTTTAGGTGTAATGGTGAAGTGCATTGTGTGTGTTGTTATTGAGATCATTTTTAATTTTGGTCACTTAATCTACATCTGCATAATACCCCGCGAGACGCCGGATGGGCGTGTGGCAAGGGGTGGTAGGTCACAAGCCGTGAAAAGATGTAAAAGTTTTTGAGGTGAAACGGTGACATGTCCTATGGGAGTGTATTTGGAGGAGCTAAGTTTTAATTGAGGTCTCTTAATGTGCGTGAAAAGAACGAATTTTTGTACATATCTCTTTGGCAGTGTGTCTCTCTTATTTTATCGCATCTGTCAGAACAATAAATGTAGTGAGGCGTCATGGTAATATCCTCTGTGTCTCTCTGAAACACATTAGTTATGAATATCTCAAGCAGCCTAAGCCTAGCGTGCAGCCTCCGAGTCTCTAGGGGCTCCCACCTTAATATCACCTTGTTGTCAGCCCGAGGATTGATCGTGGTATGAAAGGAGTTATTGCACTCTTTTAATATATACTAATCGAGGGGCGGAGGACCAGTTCTTTCCCCGTGGTCTTAAAATATTTCCCGCATTTTGTATTTGGTTGACAAAATGTAAAAGTTCAACGACCTAAAGATGTGTTCTTTTTGCGAAGTATGGAAAAAATAACGTGAAACTAACCACACACGGCTGAATATTTTCATCATGTAAAAAGAGTACGGTGATCACCTATCAATAACATTGCTACTCCAATGCTACTGGGCTAACTCCAAAGTCTGCTTAAAAATTACATTTGTAGAAAGTCATAGAGTGCGACCTCAAGCATTGTGATGCACACAATTCACGCTGATTCATGCTGGCTTCTGGAAAATTAGGTTCTCATAAACATCGTCAAGTTTTATATTATCTGGATAAGTCCGGATTTCTTACTCGGATTTTTGCCCTACAAATAGGAATGGTGGTCAAACGTCAGGTTTCGCATTTAAACTGGACTGCGACGTTGGAAATACAGAAACAGACGAACAACACCTCTGTCCATACAAAATATCGCCCTCGAGATAAGTCAAGAATGAAAAATTGCTCAGCAACAATAATGAGAGCGTATAGCTGCAACAATAAAATTAAGAGAATATTTCCTGCAAATATTTTTAAAAAGTTGAGAGAATAGATGAGAGTCGAATAACGAAACATATATAAGAGTGAAATGAACGGTGCGAGTGGGGAAGGTAGGCCGGGAAAGTTGTGGTTGAATGTGGTTGAGGAAATTCTTAGGAGGAGGAATATTAGGAATCTTAAAAACAGGAGGGCGTGTATAAAGTAGTGTATGGGGGTAAATGAAGCAAGAGGTTTGAAAGGATAGGTCAGTATGGAGGAAATTATCGAAGCAGAGTTAGGTGTACAAATATGTATTTATGAGTGAAACTTAGTGACCTTGACTACCCCGGAAGGAAACGACGTGATTGGTATGTTTCTATAAACTTTTTAAAGGAGCAGTTGGCGGCAAGTGCACCAGAAATGGTGCTTAAAACACCTGAATGGAACAAACGGACATGAAATAAATGTGGTAAGTAATTCTAAATGAATGCTACCGATCTATCAACAAACTTTCGGTCATTCATGAAAAAAACCATGTCAAAAAATACAAAAGAAATGGAAAGGTTTCCTCGGCAACTAAAGACAATTAAAATATTTTAGCTAGCACCGAGCAAAACACTTACTAAGGGTAGTATAACGGTCAAGAAAAGCATAGAAGAAAAAAAGAAAGTAGCCAAAGTCATATCCGAAAATAAATGGATATTGTGAGTAGCTGAGAAGCGGATATTTGCAGTAAACATGAAAGATCCATAAACATTTATTACCCTGTCCGATACCGCTATCCCAAATTTCCCCCTCCATAGCTACAGAAATGACGGAAAGCATCGCGGGTGGCGTTCTCAATATTTATTTGAGCTAAAATGGCGCAATTTTTCCTCTGAGACGCATATCTTTATAGCTTTTCATGCTTTTACAAATGGGAAATACTCTTTCATGAATGGAAATATCCGGTGGCTTTTGGAAGAGGAGATACCGTAAGTCTCAATATCGCGCCCCTAATATTAGTATTATATATATCTCGCCACTAATCTATCCTCCTAGATAGGCTATGAATAATTTCAATTTGGAAGGGCTTCTCTATTCCTCCATTTGAAGATCAATTTGACTAAGGAAAATTCGATTGAAAAAGCACAAAAAAGAGGCAGTTAGAGTCAATTAAAAAATATGATTACACTAACTGAACTGAACAAACTGAACACATTTAGAGTAATAACAACCTATTGAAACCATAAAAATCTAGCGGAGGATTAAATGCGTGAAGAAAATTATGATCGCTTTCAGCTGTTAGAACGACATAATGATAAAATTAAGCGTTTACCTGAAAGGAGTACGGAAGGAAAATTTGCTGCCCACCTTTATCTGATTGACTAATGATAATAACACATGTAGTGCATCCGAGATGATAGCTCAGTAAACAGAAATACAGGATATTGTAAACATGTCAAATACCGCTTGGGGAAAGTAATCGTTATCAAACAATAAAATAAGGTGGCCTGTGTTTTAATCATGCAATCGCTAAACAAACTGATTACTTTTAATATATTTCTCAGTCAAATAAGTATATCTGACTGTGCTCTAACTTTTGACGGACTTTGGGCACATTTAGCTAAAGAAGTTGGTTAACAATTTCAGATGGAACAGTAAAATGCTTTTTGTGTCACCATATATCTTCAAGGAGGAACAACGCACTCCAAAACTCTCCCCTTAAGTCAGAAGTTTGGTGGGTAGCGTTCGAGGCCAATTTCCTTTCGAATCATTTGACACCACGCCCTCTCCAACCTGGCCATTCTTCGCCCTAAAAGAAGGGTGCACGCACCAATATTTTACACCGGCTGGCGCAATGCGGAAAGGTAAACATTTTAAAACGTATCAATGTGTGGCACTCTGAGACATTTTCTGAGCAATATTTTTTGCTAAATAAAACTCTAGAACCGTTCATTTCCGCGGAAATCACAAGAAACGAGGCTCTGTGTTTTGCTCTTTATCGCGACCTTTCCACGAAATTTATGATCGTTTGGTTCCAGCGACGCCCGAGGAGGGGAGAAGGGAGAGCCAATGACAATGGGTTTACGGTGGAGGGGGGGAGGATTTCCCTCACGACTTCGGGTGCAAAAAGGATAAAGGGAAAAGAAAGAATGAAGATGGAAGAAGACAGCATTGTTGCCTTCTTATGATATTATTTTCCCCCACCATTTCGACTTTCTGTGTCGGCGGGTGAGGATATTGATTTCCTCACTGGAGAAAGAAAAACGCAGGCCAGCCTAATAAATAAAGATACGAGTTCGGTGGTGAACCCAGGGCGATAAATGGAATTGAAAGGAGAAAGAACACAAGAGGAGAAGACAGCTTACGGGGAGGAAGAAGCTTCGCGTCGCGAAGACGTTTCTCAATCCCGTTTTGAGGTCTGAAGCCCGCTTCACAATATACTCACTTGATCGAGCACAAGTTCGAGGATACTTCATTGTGTGACAGTTTTCCAGTACAATGTGATACATGGAGCTTCCCTTTTAAAATTTTGTTGTTTACGGAGACCGGAGCACACCAGCAAACTTTAACGCCCCGAAAAACATTGAAAAATAACGATGTCCGCCGTCGAAATTTTTTTAAGGCCGAATGTTTCGTCTAAAGTTGTTAGATTCGTTTTATTTATTCACTTAATTTATTTCTGAATAATGAGTTCTACCATATGCGGATGCTGCTGTTTTGATTTCAGAGAGCCAGCGGGGATAACAAGAGCTCCTAGATAAGTTTTATGAATCAACAGAGAGAATGGAATTGAGGGTAAATGCGTGCAAGACTAACCAGTAGTTTTTTTATAAGGAGAATGTGGAGAATAACTGTATGATGAGGGCGAATAGTGAAGTAATTGAACAAATGGATGATTTTGTGATACTGTGTAAGATATTTACGAAAGATGGACGGATAAATGAGGAGATAAGAAGACGAGTGAATGCTGGAAGGAAAGGGGTAGGTAGCATTTGGAGCATATCGAGGAATGAGTGCCTGTCTAAGGGTGCGAAAATCGCCGGGTATAAAAGTGTGCTTCTCCCCACTTTGTTGTATGGTAGTGAAACATGGGTTTGTCAGGATAGACATAAGAGTAGACTAAACGCCGTGGGTATGAGTTATCTGAGGAGTGTTTGCGACATAAGTAAGATGGATAGGGTCAGGAATGAGTGAATAATAAATGAATGTTGGTTAGATGCTCCAGTAATGGACACATGTGAAAGGAGTGGGCTTCGTTGGTTTGGCCATGTTGAGAGAATCCATGAGAGTCGAATAACGAAACAGATGTGTAAGAGTGAACTGAATGGTACGAGAGGTAGAGGTAGGCCGAGAAAAATGTGGTTGAATGTGGTTGAGGAAATTCTTAGGAGGAGGAATATTAGGAGTCTTAAAAACAGGAGGGCGTGTATGAAGCAATGTATGGGGTAAGTGAAGCAAAAGAGTTTTGCAAGGATAGGTCAGTATGGAGGAAATTATTGAAGCAGAATTAGGTGTACAAATATGTATTTATGAGTGAAACTTAGTGACTCTGCCTACCCCGGAAGGGAACGGCGTGATTGGTACCCAGTGCGCACGGTGAGCAACTAATGGCAGGAGCTGTCGTGTTGCGAAGTGATTAGTGAACTGGAGCGACTTTAAGGCGCACATAGAAACAGCATCTTCGCAATCATA
Source organism: Ceriagrion tenellum (assembly GCA_963169105.1). Taxonomy (NCBI): domain Eukaryota; kingdom Metazoa; phylum Arthropoda; class Insecta; order Odonata; family Coenagrionidae; genus Ceriagrion; species Ceriagrion tenellum. The sequence continues at coordinate 133,458,809 of OY720637.1, forward strand.
TCTGAGCTAAAGAACTTCATTCCATACCTGGCGCAATGCTAGTTTGCTACAACCTGTAGATTTGATATCAAACCTATAGTGTAATGCATGTTAGTGAAAGTTACTGATACATTATAGTTCATGTTGGTGATAAATCACCCCCCGCCAAACACCCTTCTGGTGGTTGCTACAATAATATGTAGATGCAGCTCCAAGTTGGACTTAGAACTCTTCGACCAATCACCTTAGATTTTCAGGCGCTGTGTGGTCTTTACTTTCAGACATCAGCGCCATCTATACCTCCTTTAGGATTTAATTTATTTTTGGCAACGAAATCCACAACAAAATTTTCCTAACCACAGTTATTGTCAACTGCTGTCATTGATTGGATAATTTACTATTTTATTACTCATGCGCTATGATATGGATGAAAATACCGAATCTCCGACGGTACTATTTTTATGATCATGAGAGATCTAGGTCGGCACCAACCATAGTGGATTTTGTCCTTAACATCTAGTCTCGACTAGTATACCGGGCCTTGTGTTGGATCAATGGAGAATACAATGACCATTTGGGTCATGGACACCATAGAAAATAAGTAAATTGTTAGCTGTGGGATACTTAATTTGGGATATACAGGAAATAGAGGAAGTATATGTGTTTTCAGCATACTACACCAGTAGATGAGAGCCTATTATTTTAATATCTTAATAGTTTTAGTTATTTTCTTTTATAATATTAATATGGTACTATTTATGGTAGTGAGTGCATATTTCAGTAGTCCAAAATGGGTAAAACAATGGAATAAAAAAACAGGTACAAAACTGCGTGATTTTGCTATGGATGAATCACTATATGACTGTTTAAAGGTAATGTTGGTATACCTCATCAGGTTTTAATAATTTTGAATCCAATTTCAGAGCAACCATTAAGTTTAGTTAAGATTCTTATAGTCGCACTGATCAGAACACGGAATTTGTAGCATTTTGGAATTTCAAAAATCGGTAAAAAAATCTCTTCAGTTATTACTTCGCCAAAAACACATCAGCGCGGCCCCAAAATTGTATACCGCGGTGGTAGTGTCTGTCGTGACCATGTCGCCTAAAACTAACGTTCAGTTTGTATACATGGTAGTTCCAGGGCGATGAATGGCCTTATCGGGCAAATATGTCAATGACGCAAAAGGAGGAGGCCATATCGGGCGCAGATGATAAGGATCTGGAGCGGCCTGCTCGTTACACTCTTTGTGTGCGGAGTTGTTCAAGCGCCATTATGTTGTGACAGGATACGAAATGCATCCGTACGGGGAAAACTCTTTTATAGCGTTGACGATTGAACGGTAAGAGATTACTGAAGGGAGAAGTTAAGAGGCAGTGGAAATTATATTTCTTAGAAAATAGTGAAGAAGAATGGGAGGAAAAAATGCGATGTAAAAAAGGAATGGATCGCTAATGAAAACTGAATTACATAGAAGAGACACATCCGCCGTAACGCGGATATATAGCCTTTATAATTCAAATGCAAGATAGCAGTACCTTACATCATGGTTGCTAAAATGTTTCTTCAAAAAAATGTGGGACATTTACCGGGATGTGACCCGTGATTATGGATTTTACAGAACTGAGAAGCTCTAAATGTTGAAAAGTCATTTTAAATAATACAATAATGTGTCTTTTGATGTATAAGCATAAAAATATAATTCAGTACATGCCGTTTCGACGTTTCACAAAAATTCAAATAAAACTTTGTTCATTATTTGCTAAATTTTCATCTTTCAAGAAGCCCTCGTGAATTGTTTACGAGCGCATAGCAAGGCAAGACCTAAATAAACCCAGGATATCCTGATTTTGACATGGAATTTTTGGAAGCCTTGAGATTTCTGCGGTTAAATTGGAAACTTTTTGAAACCCAATTGATTAAAATATTTAAATAGCACAAATGAATTTTTCAACGGCAAAAACTCAGCAAAACTCAGGGTATTACTATCTTAAAACGATGTACGGTGCCCATTGTTGGTAAAGGTGAAGAAAACTCCAGCCATTGAATACACTGTTTACCTAAATTTAACAGAGTGCATGTTTGTTTATCACTTTTCACTTGGAAAAACAAAGCAATTTGTGTGATGTCGCGCACGAGGAACAAGAAGCAAAGAAGCAAAATGCTTGGAATATGTCTGCCAGTAAAAAAAATTGACTTATGTTTCCGACTACGACTTCGGAAATTGAATCCCCGATATCTATTCCGCCACCGAACAGCCGTTTCTAGTTCCTCCACATACATATCGGGTAGTTGGGAAGAAGTTTCCTCGTTCGATAGGGGAATGAATCACGTACACCTAATGTAACGCTCATCTCATCTCAAGGACGGCTCTGAAAGGATTCACATCGACGCGACAAAAAGAAGAGGGGGTGGAGATGTGGGCGCCAACGCTATGTGCTGCGCCCTGGGGGCGACGCGCAGCAGTTCCTAGGCACAGTTACCCGGGGAAAAAAGTCAGAATATCTTAGTTATTTTTCCTTACGTCGTTTTCAACTTATGGTTATTGGATATGAGAAATACATTTTACTTTAACCTCCATTTGCAACGGGGCATGAGAATCAGTAAGAAACAACTGCCCAATTTTATTTCGCATACATCCTTAAATCCAGACAAATAAACCACATATCACATTTATTTCATATCTATTACCAATTAGAGTCCGCCCACGATAATTGGGCAGTTGAAATATTCTGATTTACCAACTAAATAAATGAAAAGTAAACAAGTTTTTCACAATTATATAATTTAACTGAGGCCACTATCATTTATTTTGCGGTCACGTGATTCCCATTCCAAAACGGCATTGGACGTGCTAATCAATTGCCTGCATTTCAAACTGTCAACTGTGCTACTATCTTAAACGAGCTTAACTTAAATGCTGCATTAATTAAGGCGTTTTAGGGATATTTACACCAACTAAATTTCATGCCTTTGACTATTTTTTCTACGATATTTCAGTAGTTTACGGTGCCACTATACGCGAGCACTACAAATCTTACCCTATATAATAAATTTTCAGGCTTCACTTGGTGGAACAACATTGCGATGATTTGTAAATAAATTCACTTTGTAATATTCCACAATGGTCTTTATTACTCCGACCTAGGTTTCGACTCAAGTCATTTCATAATGACTTAACTTGAGTGGAATACAACAAATTGAATTCATTTACAAATCAAATCTTACCGTGTTTTCCGCCATATCGGACGACTTGCCCTTGCCCAAGTAGGGAATGCATTGCAAAGATAGCGCGCGAACTCTAGGGTAGACGAGACCCAAGGTGAGCATAGTGAGTCCTAGTTAACAGCAAAATTGTCAATTAGAAGTCAAACAATCAGGAAATTTCATTTGATGTTGGTAAGTGGAGCGAATCACGTGACCAAAGTAGTCAAAATGGCGCAATATCCAGTTCATTTCACCCGCCTCTATGTGGCCTTGTCATTTCATGCAGTACAATACCCGCACACTGTTGTTTTTTTCTTATGATTACACCGCACATGAAAAATTCAAACCCCCTTTAGTATGAATGTATGAGATCAAATATTGCCGATGTTGTTATTTCCACAGCCGTGAAATATCGCCCCATATCTTCGAAATCCACTCTTTTTTTTATCGCCTGGCCAGGTACTTCGCAAATCCTCGTTGAACCCATTCACACCCTAGCGGAAGAGCCTACAAACATACAGTCATACGCAAATAAAATACATTTTTTTTTCTTTTCTCCTCCGCATCGCACCGCATCAATTAAGTGTCGTCGTATCTCTCAGCTCGATCTCTTCCCTTTTGCGCACCGTGCGTGTGCTGAATACATTACACATCTTTCGCTTAATATTCCGCGCGAATTTTTTTTAATCCACGAGCGCTCTCTTTTCTTTACTTTGCACGCGCACTTGTTCGGTGTGGTTGCATGAATGAGATTGGTTTTGGGCCTCGACGTCTGCCTGCTGACTGAAGACCAACGGGTTTAATGCAGAGCTAAGCCTCCTGAAGCTTGAGGCAAATATCACGCATCACGAGGATTACGAAGTTTGGGCTGCTCCGAAACAGGTCTTGAAAATGCATCGGTATTATTGATGTTTTTTAATAGCAAACTATCAATATTTATGCCATCATACTGATAATTTCAAGTACTCCTTGATTTGGTAGAAAAGATACATATCTCCAATGAAATTGAAGAATTATGTTCAAATTTTCCATGAAATTGAAGGTTAAATAATAAAATTAAAAAATAATTCATTTACATTCCATAATTTTAAAGGAAAATTAGTTCAAATGGCAGAGATCCAGCAGGAGCACATATTTACGAGTTATGTCGTCAATCAAAGAAAGCAACAAAGAAAACAATATAATTTCAAATGGCGAATTGGTTTTAACGTCTATCTGTATTTCCAAAAGGAGCTAACTCTATCGTCCTACGACACGAGATTTCGTTGAAACCTCATAGATTGTGGTGATGAAATAACTGATATCCAAACACCTTATCTTCAATTCCACCAACCCAGACCAATTAAGCTAGTTTTAGAATTGACAGCACCACATTACAAAATAACTCATTCATACCTTTTCTAAAAAAATTAAAATAATATCGTAATTATTTCGTATCGTAATTAATATAAAAAAATAATATCGTAATTACCATGAACGTCATTCTATATTTTCAACAGTAAGTAACTCAGCACTACGCTATGAGGTTTGGTTAAAACCTATTAAATTTAGTTGGTGAAGTACTATCCATCCCATATTCGTACTTGGGTCAATTGGATTGATTTTAGTATTGACAATGCCTCACTGAAAAATAAAACGCTATTCAGAATCTTTTCAAACTATTGAACCACGTAGAGACGGAATTCATCGTGTTATAACCTTTGTTTTATAAGATAGTTATTCGATGAATTTTAAGACTGACTTTGACTATATGAACAATTCAGTCAATATCAATCTCCGAAGCTGCCTTCCAAAAACGAAAAACAAGGAGAAAGGGGTATACGCTACCACACAATGTCGTAACGTCGAGAATCGTAGATATCGGAGAGGTGGTGGAACAGATGAGAGATATAAAGACTAGACGAATGCTTTTTTGAGGAAAGAGCTTCCCGGATATTCCGACCCCGGGGCTAACAAAGGGTGGCTGCAAAAGGGGCCGGGATAACCTGGGAAATCAACGGAATAACTATCGCTCTGGAATCCTTTTTGACGTTCTCAGGAGTGAATGGGAAGGCTCATCGGGAGGATGGAATTCACGGAAAAACGGGCCGACTATGGCTTTCGAATGCCAAACATTGCGTCGGGTCTCTGTGATGCCGACTTCTCGCCAGCATCCAACCGCACTATTTGTGCGATTGGTCGGTTATTTAGGAGGGAGGTGGGGGTGAAAATGACCGCCATTAAGTTGGAGAGGCAATTTTTGTCTGCGTTAACATTAAGGGAAATTTTGCATCAGTGATCTTATCACTGATTTATATGTTGATATAAGTGAACCTAATTTCTTTTGCCACCCAAAGCTATTATAACATATAGACTCAGAGCGGATAAGGTTAATATCCTAAAAATTCAATTGCATAGTTTTCCTATGGTCTTATAAACGTAAATTAATATATTTTATGTTATAATAATTCATATGTCGTAATATACAATAAGGAAGGCAAAAATATAAAATATCGTTTTGTATTGTTTCCACTACTACATTCATGATGCGTTACTGATACGTGTTTAAAAATGATACGTTATTAAAAGATGTGAGTAGAGAAATGAATAGTATTCCACTTATTTTATGGACTTACTTGAAAAGTTATCAAAATGTGCACTCAATTTTCCACAATTAGTGCTCTGGTACCCTAAAAATAATTATTTAAGAAAAGACTGTGAATAAGTAGTGGGCAGTTTTCTACTTAGACAGAGGGATTAGGTTGGCTTCTTCATTTAAGTATCGGCCTCTTCAATTGAAAGCCTAGGTTGTAATAGAGTCTGTGATGGAAAATTTTCAGAAGAATACCGATCCCTACTGAGTAGCCAATTTGAAGGGTCATCATTTCCTTCCAATAACGTGCTAAATGGTGGTTCCTACAGGCCACTTTTCATGAAAAAATAAGCTAATATGGACGCTGGGTTTCTCATTTATATTTCTTAGATTTAAATAAATATGTGGAAGATTACAGCGTTTATTACTCATGAACGACCCATATGCTATCAATGCTGCTAGAGATTTCAGTTGCAGGACGTCATCCCTTACACCTCTATTTACCTCTCCTATCAAACACTGCCTATAGACAGTCTGGGTTAGGGATTGGAAATTAAAATCCAGAATCGATTTTCGATTAATCGAATTTCGATTTCTGTTTTAAAAATCGATTGTCTAAAAATTCGATTTTTTTGACCAAAATAATCGAATAATCGAAATCGAAATTTTTCAATAGTAAATTAATTGTCTGCTGAAATACGGATGTGCTGTTCTAACAAAATTCGTAATATGGGTTAATGGAAGCACTAGGGATAAGAACTGAATACGGTTAAATTTATTAATACAATTTATTATTTTAAAAATATTAATGAGGCATGCAGGAAAGTAATAATCCATACCAGATACTTATATACATATAGGTAATATAACAAGCAAATTATATATAATTTAGTAGCCCATGCGCAGAAGACGATATTCGGACTGGGCGAATCTATTTTGAAGACGAGTTCTCTGAAGCGATTTATTGAGAAAACGTTTACAAAAAAGGCACAATGTCAACGCGTAGTATCATTTCAAATCTTCGTCTCGCGGTCTACAATGTATTACTTTTGAGCGTGAGTCCCCGCCTAGACTAGAATTATTGTAATAAAAATCCGCAGCCCCACAGTTGGCAACTCCAACCTGCCGGTGTCCGATGCACTTTGCCTCCCCACCGAGGTTCCCCCACCAGCGATGCAGAGTGAAATAGCGCGCAGCGGTGTAAAGCGAGGCGGCAAAATTCAAATGCTGTAGCAAGCTAAAAATCGAAAATCGATCGGCTAGAATCGATTTTGAACGATTTTTCAAAACAAAAAGTCGACTACGATTAAATCGAAAATCGGAGTGTGATTATCGATTTTTGATTGAAATCGAAATCGACTTTCCAATCCCTAGTCTGGGTTTAATTAAACGACATTAAACAATCCTTCCCATCTTGCAATGTCTAATCTATAATGCTCTAAATCACTCGTTTTGTGTATTTAGAAAAGAAAGAAGCTGCAGAAAACTAAGACCTCTTTGTTAACCATTATGGAACAATTCCGACATGCGTCTCGACGCAAAATTGGTAAATCGATTTTTTTTTATTTAACCGCTTCAAGAACTCCGTACATCCTGTGAAGCAGTTAAGTTTTTCGTTGAGTCATCATTAAGGAGGTTCAACAGTTCAATACCAAAAACAATGGCATGTATTAGCACATTAAGAAAAGGCGGGCAGGTTAGTACGTTGAGGATTATGTTTCCACGAAATTTATGATCCTGGAATCAACATTTGTCAACTCATAATGAAAAGTACTGGAATTGAAGTTATCTGCATATGGCGCACAAGTAAGGAACAAAATTCCACTGTATCCTCCACCACTACCAGACGCCATTCCTGAGCCACGAACCAACACTTTAACCCGATCCGACAGCTACCTCCGGAGGGAAGATTGATCGAGCTGCTAAGGTGGCAAGGCGACTGGTCATATATTCCAAGTCCCAGAGTTTGTATTCCAGAAAAGGGTGAGACATCTTAAGGTGCTTTGAAGGCTGTCGAGGGCCTGCAATCGCAAAATTCAAGATTTTAACCTTGATAGAAATATTCGCCTTGAAGGAAAATGCTACTGGACAATGTGCTATGTGTTTCCCACGATTTTAACAACAATTTTGAATCCCGTTGAATCACCTTCTGGCCCTTTTTTCGTCATGCTCAACAGCAGAGCGTAGTTATTCAACGCTCTAAGGCTGTGTCACTTCTGATAAGCATATATGATATGATTCCTTCAATTTCATAGATTCAGGTGCCCTCATTTATGAGAAACGATATTTGCCTCTAAATTCGAGGTTATAAATGAAAGATAGTAATCAAAGGGGACGCTTTTGACAACTTGAGAGGAGATAAACTCCCCTTGGCCACGAAATTACAAACATAAAGTATACAAAAACTGCAGAGTTTCCAAAGTTGCTGGTTTACGATCTCACGCCCTATTTTGGATATTTTAGGCATTTTATTATCCTCTGCTTGATGGCTAAACGCAAATAAAAACGTTGAATACAGGTCGAGACAGAGCAGAATGATGTACGCAAAATGAAAATGCGATGAATTAATATAAATATGAACCGCTAACCAGAGAGAGTCATTTCTCATTTTCAAGCGCTCAATGCCAGATATGTTCGATGAAAACGCGTCCTTTGGTGCAATTCATCACACGTGCACCACAATTTATTTTCTTCTATTATTTCGTAGCAATGAACCTGCTCTCCCTTTCAACAGCAGCCAATCCATTTCGAAAATAAATGGCTCGACAACGAAAGTGAATAATATCAATGAGAACCAAGGCACAAAAGAGGAAGGTACAGGGATTTGGACAGTTCCGAGCATTCGTAGCATTTATGTTCCTGTTTCGCTTCGTTGAATTATGACAAACTCCTATAACTAATACGGGAAATTACTCTTTTAAATATATTTAATTATAAATTTAATTAAAATTTAATTGCACCAGTAATCATTTGGTGCTTTGAATACTTTTGAAAATTGAGCGGAACAAAAACAAACAATTTTTCTCATTTATTGAGGTAAAAAACTTAATTGTCACTTTTCAATTGGTCGAGTCATTATTGAGTATCAAGAATATATTTTTGTGTGTTTCTGCACATGGCAGAGAGACGCGAAGCCGAAAGTCGTGAAGCCGGAAACAGAACTTTAAAGAATGTACTCAATGTGGGATGGGCGGTATTTTCTTCAGTCGAAATTAAAACCATATTTCACATTATTTTATACGTCAAATACTGAAATATTTGGAGAAATGAAGATCATTTACTAAGTAGCTATATTTCCAAGAAAAATGGCTTCTACAGCTTTATTTTTCTAATTTAATCGCCCCACTCGTACAGTACCATTTTAACTTATCCAATCTACAGTTAACGACTAGTAGAGATGACACAAGGTGCCCTGAGGTGACCTCAAGATGACAAGAAGTGTCGAAACCCGGGTCGTGTTAATAAACCTCTAGTGGAGTATACAAATTTTTATTTAATCTACGACTAGTGGAGTAATGAATTGAATATAAAAATACGAATCTGAAAGCCGGTAAGAAAAGAAAGAGACACAGAAAGGCCAAAAGATAAAAGGAGATATGAGACTGAAAATAACATTGAGTAGGTAAATGATTACCAAGGACTCTCAAGTGAATAAAAAATGGAGGATCTCGTAGTAGAGGTCTAATACCACCTTGGGATTAAAATTAATAAACATGTGAGCAAAATAAGTTAGCAGAGTCATGGAACGCCGAAAGTGACAACATCATAGAGTATAGCGATCGAAAAGTAGAGATCCATGAGAACTATTTAAGGTTGCCACGTTAAACAATATACATTTTCAGACGAAACGTGGAGAAAGTGGATATTTAGAGAAAGCAATTTATTTAGAATCCCAAATTGCCCTTAGACCCTAGAGTAAAGTTCGTACAATCACAGCTTTGGAATGCATATATTTTTGTCTGAAAGCATTCATGAGTGAAATATTTAACTAATCTGAGATAGACGAGCACAGAAATCCACTTCAGATGAACGAATGGCCACATAAAATGACGTCAGGTAGTAGCGTTCATTAGGCGGGATAACTGGGCGTATTCTTGTTACTCGCGCTGGTCGAGGGTCTCGCACCGGGCATTGTCATATTCGCTCTAGGATTCAATATATATAGCTTTGATGAAAGATTTTTAGGTGGCAGTTAATATTTAATTAGTTCCGTTTGAAAAAATATTACGATATTATGTATCATAGTTTTTTTCCTGACGTACCACCCCGTGCTTGCGCATGTAATCACGGAAGTATGTGACTGAAGAGCTCAAGTCACTTATGGCGATTAGAAAATGGAGCAAATTAGTAAGATTAGAATTGTATTATTTGTAAATCTCCCAGCTTTAATGCCACTAATATCGTTTTTATCACAATTCCCCTTAAGCACCCACCCAGGTTTAATCACTACACCATGCATTTTCCAAGTTTTCAATTACTAATTCAACACAATTTCATCCATAAATCACGTATTTGAGAGCCATCTTTCGTAGAATTTAACTTCGTGATAAATCAGTGTGACAGCAACTAACTAAGAGCGGATGGCCACAAAAAAGAGCGGCAGAAACGGACGTACCCACAGAGCAAAATAAGCAAGTATTCATATCGGGCATATTTTGAGTGACGATGACAGTTCCTGGAGGCATTTCCAAGAAGAAAAAAGGAAATGAACCGGGACCGATTAAGTCCTCGATTTGGAAACATGAAACAAATCATCCAAGACGTGAAAGCGAATAAATATGAAGGCATAAATGAGTTAGACTATATTGGAGAATCGAGTGGAGATCTGTCCCAAAACAGCGCTGAGACTGATGGCAATGAATATGGGTTCGTGGAACCGTGGGGTGATTATGCTTGAAATGATTTGTCCCCAGAGATTAGACCATAACTCAATCAACGAAGATAAATGCGAAGGGATTAAAACGGACGCCCGACAAACCATAAGCGGACGAGTCCCAGCCTCGTCATGAAGGACAATGATTTACCTTGGAGAGCGATCAATGAACCCAACTCATTACGAGGAAACTTAGCGATAATTGCTCCCCTTTCCCCGCACGTGTAATGTTTCTCAAAACGCTTTCTCTGTAAAACTTAACCTTAAAATACGACATAAAACTTAAAAGTTTCAAGGAAGTCGGTTAGCTGTCATATACAAGAGGATGCCCAAAAATAACCGGAATTACTTTTTAAAATAGAAGTAGTAATTCTTTAACAAAGTGACCCTCATTTCTCTGTAAAGGTCCATTAAAACTGATGTATTGGTCTAAATTAGTATTTCATGGTTTGAAGCAGGTTTTGAAGCCTTCTCTTTTGATACATGACAGAACCTACCTTGCTTTTTTCTCACAGGTCCAACTCAATTCGCGTGAACAGAAAAAGTCGCACGGAGATGAATCATGTGATTAAGTTGGAGACAAAGGATTCATGCCGATTTTTGTAAAATATCGTCGCTGTGAGAGAGCAGAGTAAGCAGATGTATTTTCGTGGAGGAAAAATTAGATGCCCGTCTTCCAACAACCCAACAATTTTACCAATCAAAATAGTCCAAGCTAGTGGAACGAATACCGGATACACCACCCTTCCCACATAAAAATATAGCAAACCGCACGTGCATTGTTTTGATTTTTTATTTGGGCCGGTTAATAATTGACATTTCACCATTTTTTAACGCAAAGACAACTCGCGCCCTGGAGCTTTCCCCATAGCAGTATCCCAGCCATCTTTGTTAAGCATCATAAGAGTTTCTGCAGCGTTTTCCTCCACTGGGAAACAAAACTTCATGGCTGTGTATTGTTTGTTCTAGTTTGCTGAGACAAAAAAACAAGGAGAGGTCTATTAATCATTCTTGAAAATATTTTCCTTGCGGTCCTGAACAACGTTCCCTCTTCTGAATTTGTACTGGGTTGCTTATGTTTCACCAGAAGGGTCAATGGAAAATTGGATATAAAATGTAATAAAAAATAAAATAGTCATTTTACTCCTTTTAATCATAGAAAAAAACCAACCATGAACTTCAGAAGGATAAGTACAAGCATCAAAACAGATTTTGCAATAAAAATGGTGCAATATAACTCAGACGCTAGCGAAATGCCACTTGGAAGGTGAATTTTAGCCATTTAAAATAGGCTATCGGATAGGGATCCGTAGCTACGAGATAACCAAAAAGAAAACGGGAGACTTAAATAGTTACAATGGTCATTTTTATTTTCTGAAAGCAGTCACGCAAGCAATCAGACATTTTTTTCTCGAAATTCTCTCATTTTTCTCTCGACACAAAAGAAGACATTTTTTTCTCGAAACACAATACTTCAATCAAGAAGTTCGTATCATATTACACACTCGTTATCATAAGATACAACATACGAGTCCTGGATTGAAGTGGGTCTCTCTATACTTACTATACTAGAAAAAGGAGGAAGTAGATGTCAAATTGAGGGAAGGACATCAAACTTCTTGAAAGGTCTACAATGAAATTTCATATGTATGCAAAAAGAACTAAGAGGTCAAGTTTCCTTCAATGAAGCTATCTACTTTGCTTGAGCGTTTTACTTCTTAGTACCATACCAAGGTGGCGTTGTACAACAAACATCCAGTTACCTGTCCTCCAGATGAAATTGTAAAATTTCCGTAATAAACCTGGGGCCATGCAAATTTCCAGTGGTTTCAGCGCAGAGTCAACATAAAAACTAAATATATTTGGCAAAATTTCATAATTAGATTTCATTTTTCTAATGATAACATATATCTACCGTTTTTTTAAACTAATTTTTGAGCTGCCTGGGAAAAAAATGTATGCCATTTTTCCACGAGTCCATGCCGCATACAGACGAAGAGATTTATCTTCGCAACGTTAGTACATTCTCTCAATTATTCAAAAGATGAAATTACCACTCAACTCGCTGAAATTTTTTGGCTGTGAAGGCGATCTTTTCGAGCAAGTTGAGACATGTTTCACTCTAAAATGCTTGTCCTTCATTTGTTATTGAAAATTTAATAAAAACAAGGCTGCAAGCCTTTTGTATTCGTCAGTCTAATTCATGATTTATTTAAATAAAAAAATATTAAACATATCAACGGAAGCTTTAGGTAGGCTGCAAGATCAAGACCTGAATTGAGCCACCAGCAATGTTTAGTACTCTTTACCACTGCTTAAGTTTCAAAAGAAAGTTAGAATATTTTCCCAATTATGGCTAGAAAAGTTCTTACTGCCTGAAATAAATTTCTATCAAGCAGCAGGTTCTATTGGCCTAATATCAATGTTCTTCCCACTCAGTTAAAACGTTGTATCAAGTTGTTTTACATATACACCTGTCAAACGCGTTGGCCCAAGCCCTAGCCTCCGAATCTAATGATGGATATCTTGAAAAAAAACACATCGGCTACACCAGCTCTCTCCAGATGTATTCTCACATACATGAATCCAAAATAAAGATCGTTTATCATTGATTACTTCAAAAATAAATATATCAGTCATGTCTATTTTCAGAAACGGACGTTTGGGCCAGAAGCGTTTGTTTGAAGAGCTTGTTATGAATTCAAGCACAAGACGGTTGCCCCGAGCAGCGACCCGAATGACTAGAGCACGTCCACATATCATTTCATTCGATTATAACTTTTTTTTCCACATTTCTTCTCCTTTGAGTCTGAAAGCCTCGTTCACGCGCCCCGAGGCCATTTGAGGCGATTCTCCCAGAGGGATGAGGAGGCAGAAAGAAATACATTCGCACCCGCTCCCATTATAAACATGTATTTGGCTGCATGATTTATTTGCAGTCGCAGCTCGACGCGATTCGTGCCGCGCATTATTAATGGGGCGTGGCCCGCGGAGCGCTCCAAGCGCCACAAAGGAGAACAAAAGAAGCGTGAATGGCGCGCATAGAGATCGGAAAAGTTGGCTTAGATGAGAAACGACCAATAAATCGGGTCTGATAGGGTTACCTATGGCTGGCAGCTACGCTAAAAAAAAGCAATATCAAATACCAAATATTTTCTTTTTTAGTCCGAAAATGATGAAAAACCTTCAATCGGAAAATATGCTGCTCGAAAGAGGCAAATAGCCCGTACTAAGAAATCGTTCATGGTCGAAACACAGCAACTGTGTTCAAAAAAGAAATGCCGACAAACTAGAATACAGTATGTAAAAACAAACGTGTGGAGAGTGGCACTCAATGGATCGGAAGCGTAGAAAGTTGGAAAAGTAAACCAGATCAGACTAGAATTCTTCAAAACCCTGTATTGGAGGAGCATTCTGAATATCAAATATGTGGGCAAAGTTGAGAATGATAAAGTTTTTAGGAAACTAGTAGAGGAAGGGACCATACGGAACAACATGCAGAAAAAGAACCAGATGGATTGAACATACTCTGAGACCCAATGGGTTTTTGACGAACGTAACTGAAGGTGAAATAGAAAGAAGAGTCCCCAGAGTAGGATCAAAGTATAAGTTCATAGACCAAATAAAGAGAAAAGTACATAGGAAAAGAGAGCAGGATGTAAGGGAACTAGAATTGGATAGGGAAGGGTGGAGGGCTGCAGTCGAAAAATCTTAGGATTAAACGACCAATGAATGATTGAATACCGCATTTGACTTTCCCCATATTCATCAATGCTTGAATTAAAAACTATGTGATCTCAAATACACAGGAAAAGCCAAGATTTGTTGGTCAATTATATCAAATCATAAGCAATAATTTTTCGTTGGTGGCCATAATGTCAAAAACTTACCTATAAGCAACTATTCGGCCATATCACCTTCAATACCAGTGAATACATTTTCGATTAAAATGCAACAATGGATGTGCGTTGGCAGTTGCATTACGGAGTAATCCTTACACATTCATCTCAGTCAGCCCGCTCGCTTAAGACCAGAGGCGACAAAAAAGTGGCGCCACTGAAAGATATAGCGCGGGCTGAGACGCGACGGATCGATATGGTATTAAGTTGCGGTGTTCCTCGTCTCTCCTTTCCAGCGTACACCGCCGCTGTCGAATTCGATGCGTTGCAACTGCCAACCTTCCGAGGAACCCCGTGCTGTGCACACAAAGAACAAGGAGCCCCTCAACTCCGGCCTCTCCCTCGTGCTCCTCCAAGTGTGCGGTTTCTACGCTTCAGAGAACTCCCAAAAAGCCACCCAACTTAGGAGCTACGATGCCTCGCTCTGATTTACGCACGGCATAAGCCTTTTCTTTCCGATCGTTCTGTGCACCATAACTATTTGTTTTACAGTTCTTTCTCATCTCAATGTACATCTGTACGCTTAAGATTAATCGCTATTTTTTTCTATTTGTAACTGAACTTTTTGTTGAAAATTCGTTACGACATTATTGCTCTCTCTGAATCGCTGAAAAAAATTTAAACTCATCTTTTATGTAGCGCAAGATTCTTTGATTATCACCACGCAATTTTCCCGCAATTTCCCTGGCAAGTTTGAGCTGCTTTGAAGCTTATGGTAACGGATTATTTCGAATGATTTGGCGGATAACACTTTAAGCTAAGGTTCCACTCAAAATACCACTGAGAAAAATGGACGCGGTCCAGCTTCAAGGTGTATTTTCCCATTTTGACCATTCCCTCTATTACTAACCACAGAGAAGTTGCTATTGTTTCATAAATTACAAATAATTAGTGATGTAATATATCTTTTATAACGGTGTATCTATTTAACTTGCTTTTAATAAATTCATAGCTCACCCACACCAGGTTTTTTGTTTAACAGGATGAATATTAATGGCAAGCATTGGATGCTTATCACTATCACTCGCTTTTCATGAACCAGGTAATCACATTCCATTAACCCAGATACTGATAAGATAACTGCGGAAAAGAAAACAGGCTCATTCAAGGAATGAAATTTTTTACGATAGCGCTTCTTTAACACCACTCTATTGCACATTCAGGAAAACTGTAACCGTGGTTTTCAGCATTAATTTAAAGAGAGAAAAGTAATAAATATGAAACATCTTAATAAAAAATCTCAAGATAACGAATGAGCCATCTTTCCTTAGTACAATGTACCGAGTCATCGTAAATTTTAGTTGGTAAACAAATTTAATGATTGCCTAAAAACTCATTAGTTAGCAGCCATAAATTTTGTGTTTTCCTTTTTTATTTGACTACTCGCGTGATGATTTTAAATCTTCAATAAAAACTTTTACAAAAAACTTCAAAAAAATTAAATAATTAACTTCACGTAACCGATCACAATGGTTATGACACTTTTTATGCCTGATCAGCGAGTATAATAAGGGCATATTTAAAAAACATTGAATGAATACGCCGTTGTCAAGATATATTTTGGCGGCTTTTTAAATAATGGGCTGTACGTGAAACTAAAAAAGTCTCCCTAATGCAGCAACGAGTAATATTTTTCCAGGGTCTTTTGCAAAAGATTTACATTTAAAAATTTATCCGTCTGTCCACCAGATAAGAGCCATGGAAATCGGCTTAGAAAGATGCTCAGCTTGCAGCAAGGAGCAGCGAAATGGGTCTCGTAAAAGGGAATAGTTTAGGGTTCCTCCAAAGATTTTAATCACCGCATGTATGCGTCACTGGCATAAAGAGACTGATAGAGAAAAGCCTCAGAATCGTCCAGCATACATAGCAGTCAAATGTAATTTTTTTCGTTTTGACGGCTGCAGGTGGTGCTATCTCTTCTTTTCGACGTACGTACCATTCTGCGTACATGCTATCGAAGTCCACTCATACCTGTTCGACACAATTCGCACAACCATATATCCCAAGGAGAAAGACACTCCACAGGACGTCACGCTAAATTTGGACTTCGGACAAAAGCGTGATATCTTGATTGCTGAGAGATTTCGCGAATAACCGGTGGGAATTGCATGGAATTAGGCGATTCTTCTTCTTCTTAAAGTTATCCTTGTTGTTGCAGTCACGACTTCCAACCATTTCTTTTTCCAGCCTTCCTCTTCATTTCATTGTACGAGGTGCATCCCATTTCTATCACCAATACTTTTAGGTACGAAGTTCTCGGTCGTCCTCTCTGTCTTTTTCCTAGAATTTTTCCTTCCATAATATTTTGTATCAAGTTGCCGTGCCTGAGTAAGTGTCCGATGAGCTTTGCTTTTCTAGTTTTAATTGTTTCCAATATTTCTCTTTCTGCATGGATTTCATTTAGTACTTGCTCATTAGTTTTTCTGCCGGTCTACCTAGTTCTTTTAACCCTCCTCCAAGACCACATTTCTGCAGCTTCAAGTTCGGTCATTTCACTCTTCCTTAGTGTCCATGTCTCGCCTCCATATGTTAGCACACTCCATACAAAGCTTTTCAGGAATTTCTTCCTAGTCTCAATACTAATGCTGTTATTTAATAGGAGACTTTTCCTTAATTGAAAAGCTTTCTTGGCTAACGTTCTTCTTTTTTTGACCTCAGGGGAGCAGTTGTTATGATTCTCTAATATGCTACCCAAGTAGCAGAACTCTGTCATTTCCTCCAGTCCCTCTCCGTATACACGCATATTCGTTATCTTTCCACCCCACTTCTCTTCCTTTCGACCACCATGACTTTTGTTTTCTTGGCGTTTATTTTAAGTTTCAGTTTTAATAAAATATAATTTAGAATTTTAAGCATTCGACTTAATTCCTTCTCTGAGTCCGCTACTAGAGCTATGTCGTCTGAAAATCGAATTAAATGAATTTGTTTGCCATTTATTTTAATTCCTCTTGACTTTGTTTTCATTTCATTAAGCGATAGGTCACTGTAATTTTCTTTTTCACAGTGCAACTCCAATCTTTTAGACTGAATCCAATCGCTAAAGGAACACAATGATGGGATTTTAATTTCAAGGATTGAAGCTGTATTTTCTCGAATTCAGTCTCTGAATAAAACAAGCGATTGTTGCGCTCCTTACGAAGACGTACCCTAAATCTATAGAATTTCAGCTGCAAATATCTTTGTGAGAAAGCGAGACTTGTGGAAGTAAAAATATCGCTCATTATTAAAAAAATTGCTTGCTTAGGTATTCAGGCATTGTTAACTAGGTGACTTCAGATGAAATTACGGGTCTCGGGGAAAAATTGCCCAAAATAACGATCTAACTAATGCCCCTACAAAATTTGTATAAAAACTGACTCTGACGAATCCTCATACTTACCGCAGGTACTGAGGAAAGATTTTTGTCGAAGTTACTTGGCTTTCATGGGTGTGCGCTCAGATGAATACTGAAAATGAACTTTATAACCAAATGAACTTTATGAACCAAAATATCTCTCATTCGTAACTTTTAGTTTCAGATTCTCCCACGAGTGGGGTAACATGTGTAATGACTGCACATGGTGGACGAAAATTCGGTGTACAGAGGGTTAAAATATTCCTCATAGTATTAAGCTCAAGTTTGTGAAAAGAATTTATTCAGTATTTGTACCATAATAATTGAAACCATTCAACAATAGCCATTTCTCCTCTTTTCGACTCGTACTTTGTAGTGGATGAGTAAAAAATCTCCATTTCGTCTCTTCTCTCTCAAGTCATTTAATCTCCTCCTCGATCTCTGTGGCAAAACATCGCAAACTTCTTTCCCAATCGACGCCGTACGAGCGAGCCAAACAAGCAAATAGTTTTTCCACCAAATAATATGTGTTGAGTATCTTCCTAGCGATGGAAGAGTGCCCAAAGGATTCCTTTCGGGCGCGAACTCGGGGAAAGAGATGAGTGTGGAGTGTGGGAAGAGAACAGGCAACGAAATTCCTAGGCGACGAAATTCCCTTTCCAGCCTCCACGCATCCCCTTCTCCCCTCCCCTAGCTCCACCACGAAAAATGCTACACCTTCATATTTATTTGGTCAAAATCTATCAACTGCTGTTAGAAATCAGACAGACCAATCAGTGAAAAAGAATTATGATGGCGATGGCGATGATTTAATGCAATAAGTCAGAAAAATAAAATAACTCACTAATATTGATTTTTTGACCTTGGAAATAAGGGGAAAATCATTGAACACTGAAAAAATAAACAGTTCATATTCATTGTTTCTTAATAACATGTACAGAGGAGCAAAGAAAACGACGGTATACTCAAAGTTTGACCATACAACAATTTTTCTAGTTATATTTCCCTCATATGTCAAATTTAACGATCAAATTTCATTTATTTCGTGAATAATAAACAGGACAGGATAGGGTATCATTGCAGAGGCGAAAACTAAAACCGAAGTTTACAGTCCCCTCAATAATTTACTGTATTTATTAATATTTAGCTCAGTCGCCAATATTATAATATTGTAGCCTGATTCAGCAGACTTCACATCCAGTTATACTCATCGTGATTTTGGTTTATCTCCCGTTCCCATTTCTAACAACGGTTATTGGGTTATGACACAAAAAAAAAGATCCAACTTCCACTCCGTTGCGCCGTCTTGTGATACTGTGCGACGCTCACCGTGCATATGAACAGAGGGAGCGAACCCAATAAGCTATCCCCACTTCCATTCTCTCATAGCGCCGCCACTCCGTGAGTCGTGTCTAGAATGACGCCGCTTCGGGTGAAACAAACGCCTTAAGTAGAGATGGGTCGACTCCACTATTTTTCAATTCTGATTCCGATTCTTTCAAATCGATTCCCGATTCTCGATTTCGATTCCATCGATTCTTATCCCTAATAACAGATGGGATATTGATATACCAGTAGCGTACGACTATTCTTTAAATTCAAGTATTGGCTGAAACACAATAACAAAGACAATAAAAGCCCCGTTCACAACGACTTAACTTGGCTTAAGCTGTTCCCGAGTGCTAATCGGGGCCTGAAATTTCCAACCAATCACAGCACGCCACTTTCAAAGTCGATATTACAATCGAGTGATGGGCCTTATCGATATCGTAATCCCGATTACTTCCGCCCTATCAATAGTAAACCAGTCCTTGCTACTGGCTAGAATTAAGAGAAAGTTAAGAAATGCTCAACTCCAAGACTACGCCAAGTCGAGTTAAGCCACTTTAAGTTGTTGTAAACCAGTGTGTTGCTTTCTCACGGACTCAACTCCTAAGTCGCACCAAGTTAAGCCAAGTTAAGTCAAGTTAAGTTGTTGTGAACGGGGCTTAAGTCGCTCAAAAAGTATATTTATTGACAAATAGCAAATATGCTCAGATTATTGAGGTAGATAAACAGTACAAATTGATAGCCTACACCCAAAATTACGGAGACAAATAGGATGTGATAAATGAAATTTGATTTGAATATTTATCTATCTGGAATCGATGGAATCGGAATCGACTTAAGGCGATCGATTCTCGATAACGATTCTAATCCTGAGAATCTGTGGAATCGAGAATCGACATTTGGATTCGACTCGTCTTTAGCCTTAAGCGAGGGAGGAATTCCCCCGCGGGGCGTGGAGTAAGTCGCGCGCGCCCTCACACCACACACTAAAAGAATAAAAATACGAAAGAAGAAACAAACACGAGTGGGAGAGCGAAAGAGAGTCACTGAGAGCGAGGGCCACAATAAAGGCAAGTGTGTCTGTGTGACTGTGTGTTCGCAGTACGTGCCGCGACTCCCCCAGAAGTGAGGTTATGTGCAAAAGCGCTTCCGCAACTCCGGGACGGCAGCAACTCGTGGTGGATCTTTATCCCTTACTCCTTCATTCTCGCCGCGAGATAAGGCGATTCGGTTTTCCTCGAAGGGAATAAAAACGTAAGAAAAAAAAGAACCAGAAAGAAATCGTCCCACTGAGAAATCTGCCTTGATTCCTCAAGCGAACTTGGCTTTTTTTTAGTTTTTTGAGCCAGATGTTTTATCTGTGAGGCCTGTTGAGTCGTAAAAATGATGCCCGCGATCGAAATGTGCACATATCGCCGCATTTAAATGGCTGGCCACGTCAACGGAGGCGCCTCTAAAACAGTGGGTCGGATTGCAAAAGAAGGGATAAGGGAATAGCAATAAAGATGTTTTTGATGGTGATTGAAGAAAGGGAATACTTGAAGAAGAATATTGGACTATTCTAAGATACTTTTTATTTCACTCTGTGATCAAACAAATCCTAAAAGTAAACTTTATATTGATGGAAGATGTTATGCAGTATTCAAGTAAAATATAAATAATAAAGAGTGGAAATTTACAATGGAAATTATCAAGCATTCCGAGCTTAATGGAACACGTTTACGCATAACATTTTGAGAAGTTGGCTGCAAAATTAAGAGAGATGTGTTCTCGAGTACTAACTAGCTTTTGAAAAGTTTTGCTAAGCTATTTGAGCCATAGATTTCACAATTTTAATAATCTAACTCATCGATTATTCCAGTGCCCTTGAACTGTTTTACTTTGCTCTTTTCCGCAAAGAATGTGATCGCGTATTCAATGACGTAGCTGTTACAATTACATATTTTCCGCGAGATATATTAATGAGATTATTCATTAGTGTGACAAAAATTACGGTTCCAATTGACAAACGTAAGGCGCAATTACTTAAAAAGTTAACTTCGAGTCTGCGATAAAAGCACTCTTTTCCATATTTGAGCCTTTTAATGCCAAGCTGTCGAACGTATAGAAGCTTTTTGAAACTTTCCATAAAAAGAAACTCTTTCAGCTTAAGGATCCATTGACTGATGTCCGAAAACTCATTCTGTAACTAATACGTCTTTTTTTGTATCCACGAAGCTTTTTAATCCCCAATTTCCAGCAGTGACGAATTTTTCCACTAATTTGCATTTGCTAACAGATCATATATGCCTCAATAACAGCAAAAACGGACGAATTAATTCGGGGGTTGAAATATCAACAAATGACAAAATATGTGTATTTTGTGCACCTTTATGCAAACACGTACAACTAGACCAAAATAATGACAAGAATGATAAAAAAGCGATAATCTCAGCCTATAGAAACGAGATGCTGATTTCAGACATTACGATACACGGAGGTTCTTGAACGAGTCGAATCCTTCAAGTACCTTGGAAGCTGCGCGACATGTGATGAAAGAAACTGAACGGAAAAAGTCTAGGTCATTCATGATGAAAAGACAATTGTTGATACCTAAGGAAATAGAATTGCCAGTTAAGGATGAAGTTCCTGAATTTATTCTTTTGGTGCATTGCCCTATATGATTCAAAGATATAAGCCTTTGAAAAAATGGAACTTAAGAGAACAGAGACTTTACAAACTTGATGCAGGAGAAAATACCTTTGATCAAATGGGCGAATGGAATCAGGGTTGTAAAAGTCCACAGAAGAGTGGAAGGAGAGAAAATAATAAGTCGCAGGAGAACAAAAATTAAGGCCTATAAAGGCCATACTCTGAGACATGATGAAATAGTAGAAGGCATAATGAATGGGAAAGCCTCACAAAGCAGGGAAATATATAAGCAAAATAAAGCGGTTTATGAAATGGAAGAGTTCTTCTTCCCCATGTTCCGTCTCCTCTCAGAAGATTGGCAGTCATAATGGCCACACTAGATCTTGACTGCGCCGATCTCAGCAAAGCTATGGCTGAGAAACTGTACCATGATTTTAAGTTGTCCAGCCCGAATGTACGTCTTCTTCCTCCGGTTCTTCTGCGACAAATATTCCCCTGTAGAATTGTTTTCAGCAGGTAATATTTTTCTCCTCTCATAATGTGCCCTGAGCATTGTAACTTCCTTACTTTTATTGTATTTAGCCCTTCTTTACTTTTCCCCATCCTTGCTAGAACTTCTTCATTTGTGACCTTCGGTATGCCCACATTTCAAATGCTTCTAGTTCTTCAAATGCGTCTATTTATTTCTCTTTTCTTTTCAGTCCAAGCTTCCATTCCATATAAAAGAGTTGAAAATATATAATACCTTAACAACCTAATTTTAACAATTAAACTAAGATCTCTTGAGCAGAGGGCCTTTGTCATTTTGTTAAAGGGAAGAGTTACCAGGGCATTAAATACTTAGCAGATAACGGATAGAATTGAAATATAAAGCCGACCGATCTTAGAATAGAATGACTAATGGTGATGGTAAGAGAAGTTCAAAAAAACCAAAAATGTTTATTCAAAATATTTTCCGTCACACAACAGATACACTACCATTCAAATAACATCTCGTTTACCTCGATGTGACTCCAATTACGTAACAGTTCAACACTCATAAAACCCAGTGACGCGAAGTTGATTAGGTTTTGATAACTTGGAAAAGAGCATAAGAACTCGCAACATTTGATGAGATGAGTCACACACAATAAAACATCGTCCCACAGTGGTATGTGGAAGTACAACTCCATTATTTTTTCTGAGATTATTTATTATGCACTTTCATCCAATAGCCGATATTATTCTTTACTTATATAGGATATATGAGTCAGTGAAACGGAACTTAATTGCACTCACGAAAAACACATTTAGATGGTCAATGAAACTCGTGTGCTCCGAATAGAATTCGCAGAGAACCGTATTTACATTGTGGATGCAAAACTTAGCCGATTCATTTCACAGTAAGTTTATACCAGAGCACTTGATCTCTCTTCTACTACGGGAGCTTACTTGGTGGTTTGGTACATACTACATCACAGACCCTTCTTGAGTCAGACATATGCCAACTAAATGAAGATATGAAAAAAATGCAAAGCTAGGCCATCAAGTAGTGAGCGGGGGTAAGAGTGAAATAGACAGCTGGAGATTGGTTTAGCGTTGAATGACAACCTTAGATGATTTTACAAAGCTGTCTTTAAAGGCACTTATGAACTCGGTTTTTTTCCTGTCAAAGATAATATCAAAAGAGACAGAAATGCAGCGGATATATAAACGCTTCCAGTGCTGGTTGAGGAAGGGGATCACGCGACAGGTTTGACCGACCATTATGTAGGCTTTAGTTTTAATCAAACGATAGTGGAAAATTGTTCTATTTAATGTTTATCAAGCCAAATTAGTATATTTTAACTGAAAATTTACATTGCACAGACTCTGGTTGTCATGTCTGCCACTTATATTTGCAAACAGACGGTTGAAAGAACATTAAATTACGGTATCAACATTTATGAGACACATTAAGGTAAAGACCCCGTTAAAATATTTAGGTTATAAATACACATCGACCAGATTCACAATTTATCCTCCTAAAACTAATTATTTTGATAATTTTCTCTACTCGTATTCCACCGGACACAAGTTATGAATGTTTCTCAAATATTCAATTGGTAATGCACGAAATAATGAGTCAGATGGAAAAAACAGACACGTCATTCGCCAAATAATTACACTTTCATCGAGTTATCAAGCCTCCATGCGGTTCATGGCACATCCTACATCTTGGTTACTTATAGACCTGTTAACTCCCTTCTGTAACAAATGAGACCATTTAAGAAACCAATACGTTTAAGGTAGTTTGAGCGAAATATCATTTTACTTAAAAATCGATGAATTTGGTCTCAGTTAAAGAAAAATATCTCACCCTTCTAATGACACCAAAAATTTAACCCCTTACCACATTACTTTCGGAGGCATTTGTCAAAAAATACCAGCCCATTTACATGGGAAATGGTCCGTGTATGCACTCCAGAGAGACATTATTTACAAAATGAGGAATTTCTAACACTTAGATATCGTGAAAAAAACTAACAGCGTGCAGCTTCTATGTTTTCTCAATTATATTTGAAAATTAATCATATTGTCACCACAGTAAATTCTTCTGGATCACAAAAAAACCTTCCGCTTTGATGGAGTTTCAAACTCCATCGCACGAAAAAAAATTAGTCAAGTTAAAGACTTATTTAGATATTTTCATTTAATTACTCACAATTTCTGTCATATAAAACTATAATATCGCACCATTAATAATGCAATATTTAATTGATGTGTTCTACGGCTGGTGAATTTAAAATGTATTATTCGAATATGATCTCTATCATGACTGGGGAACTATTTCTTTCGGACTGCCTTAAGTCATGTTTCTTCTGCACTTATTGAATGGTTACCATGACCAATGGGTCCCATATCTTTACTGAATGTGTACATATGTATCGTTATGCAACTGACTATATTACAACGAGTACATCTCCGACCCACACAAGAAATAGAGACCTATATGCACGGGAATCGAAGAGCGACCTCAAAAACCTGTAAGATAAAAAAGTTTCCGGCGAAAAACATAAAAAAAACAGAAAGAGGAAAATTGCACATCTTGGCTACTTATAGAACTATAAACTCCCTTTCGTAAGAAGTGCGACTATTTAAGTAACCAATACATTTATGCCATGTTTCTTCTGCACTTATTGAATGGTTGCCATGGCGAATGGGTCCCGTAGCTATACTGAATACGTATGTATCGTTACTGCAACTGACTATAATACAACGAGCACGTCTCCGACCCCACACAGGAAATAGAGACCTACATGCACAGGAATCGAAGAGCGACCTCAAAAACCTGTAAGATAAAAAAAGTTTCCGACGAAAAGCGTAAAAAAAGAAAGAGGGAAAGGATGGGGTCTTGACTGGCAGTGTTTGTCCGATCGATTGAGTACACACACGAATGCCGAGGAGGGGTGAGGAGGTGAGTCGACCGCTTGGGAGGGGGGAGGGGGCGCAGACCAAGGACATGCGGGGGAGGGGTGGGGGCGGAGACGAGGGGTTATAGGGGAGAGCGTGCGGCCGATTAGCGCCCCGCAGGCGTGAAACTTGGGAATAAATAAAGTAAAATAAAAACACAATGAAAAAAATAAAGTAATTCTCAGGAGAGGAGGATGAAGTTGATGATGATGAGGAGAAAAGGGGTCGCGTCGACGTCTGCGGCTTCAACCGCGGAGAACTCTGGGAAACCACTGAGGGATTAAAAACAAAACAGTGCCGTCAAAAGGACTGTAAAACGCAAGGCCCTCGTTTCTCGTCCCAGAACATTAAGCGATTCACGCCGAAACTCACCGTAAAACTCACCGTAGGATGTTGACACACAAAGAAAAACTTTTCTCATAAATAATACCATTTAATAATTTAGAGTGGCCTCATAATTTTCAAAAAATATATATCTATATAATAATAAACACTCGCATTCTCTATGGCTACGTTTAAGATGGCACCACGAGAAAATTACTTCAATGTGATTTCGTTCATATTTTCCCTGAAGCAACTGGTTCTCTCCCGGTCTATACATAACACCAGCTCTGTATTTTATAAATAACAAAAAACTTATATCCCCAATTTTCTCGCTAGATCAACTAGATACTTAATCATAATAAAATTATAGTGCAGAATTCTATGGTATTAAATGTGGCTATGGGTAAAATATGTGGAAGGGGAGCATATTTACATGAACTTAATTTCGCGCGAAAACGTATTTGAGAAGCTATTTCACCTGGTGAATGGATGGCAAAAAACGGAGGCATCTGGTCTTATTTTCTGAGTTAGATAACTGTAGAAAGTGTAGTCAAAATTAAATATTTAAAATTAGTTTAAAATAAAGTTCCATTATAGTAAAATAACTTGTAGAATCTTGATTCCTATCATGTGCCTTACCCTTCTGATTATGACTCTATCGTGAAAATAAAGAATGTTTATGCCCATGAAGCAAGTTGGCGATTGTCAGTTTATTGGCAATTAGCATTGGCCGTAATTAATGAACGTTTCAATTATAAATATTGTTTTGCAAATCTACCCACAAAGTTATATTGTACGTTACTAAAGTCTTCGTGAAGAGTGAGATGAAATCTTTTGAGAGTCCGCTTATGTTGATTTAGAGGCAAGGTACTTGTAAGACTGTTTAAAATTTTGTTTATTTGGTTTTGATTTATCAATATCTAACTATCCTCGTAATTTGCCTACATATTCACTCGGCTCTATTCGATATCCCGATCTATTATAAAAAAATTTAAAATCTTGCAAGCAAATAAATGTCTCAAGGAAATATATATTAAGCTATTCAAATGACGGAAAGTATGCTCTGATTTTTCTTAGCACAAAATGACCCTAACCATCGTCTTTTGGGCAATATATAACGGATGGATATTTGAGATATAGCCTCCACTCCAAGTTATGCCATATTGTAATCTGGAGATTACCATCGCGAAATAAACAACGAATGACGAACGAAACAACGTATGTCTCGTAATATACACTTTTTTACGATTGAAATCATCTCATGTTTTAGTTTATTTATATGAAGTTTCCAATGAGTATTTCATCGACGAGTGAACCTAAATATCTGAACACGTTCATCTCTTTGCATTTTACATGGTCACGTACATCTAAAAATACAAATAAAATCGTCATACTTCGTTATAAAACTGCTACCAGCGCACTTAGACTGTCTTATAACATTCAGAGGGATTAAGGTGGGAGCCCCTTGAGACTCGGAAGCCACACGCTAGATATAGGCTGCTTGAAAAATTCAGAACTGGAATATTTTAGAACGACACAGAGAATATTATTATGACACCACACTACATTTCTAGGTCTGAGAGACGCGATAAAATAAGAGAGATAAACTTCCGAACAAGTACAAAAACTCGTTCTTTCCATGCACAATAAGCGACCACAATAAAAATTGGTGTCCACACTCCCATACTACACGTCACCATTTCACCTCACCAAATCTTCCATCTTTACACGGCTGGTGACTTAACACTCATTTTCCCACACGCACATGCGGCGGCTCGCGGGGTATTGTGCAGATCTATTACACAATGAGCACTTACAGTAAATCCTATTTAATTTAATGCATGTTTTGCTAAAATTAAATTATATCATATTATTTCCAATAGACCAATATCTGAATCGATCAAGATCACTAATTTGTATTTGTGACAACAGATCGTGAATATTTGAGGTTTAGTAACATGATACAATATTATCATCAAATAATGTTAATTTTTAATTGAATGCACCATTACGTATATCATTAACGTAAATAAGAAACAATATTGGCCCAAGAACCAAACCTTGTGGGACACCACATACAAGCAAAACATCTTGACTATATGAATTTTGAATTCCTACACACAGAGTTCTTTCATTAAAATAACTGCGGAACTAAGTTTTTGGTACTCCTCTTACAACAGCTTGCATACGTCTTATTAGTAATGCGCTATGGTTTACTAAGTGAAACGCTTTTGTTATAAATAAACCGGCTACTTTTTATTATTATTGAATCCTTCATATATTCCAGAAAAAAATTCCATAAGTGAGTTCTCGTAACATTTTCCTTTAGAGAATCCAAATTGATTTCGGCAAAATATTTGAATGTATTTTGTACTTGATAATGTCTTGACATCCAAAACCGGTCAGTAAATAAATTGTGTAAGTCAAAAACGTTTTGTCGATCATTATGACGTTCTCCCACCAAGTGAAAGCTTCGATTTCGATTCTACCCTTACGTCCCTCTTCCAACTTCAAACTATCTATTCCTCTTTCTTTGTCTCCGTCTTCTTTTGCTCCGTCTTTCTTCTACTTAATTTACAAAGGCATCGACCCGACTAACCAGCTTCAGCCCAGTCCGCTCAGCTGTCAGCCCCCACTGCAGTTTTTCTCTCATGGCGCAATGCTGACGCTACGCTCAAGAAATCATATAAAGAGGCAATATGCTATTGAAAACAATTTTTGTCAAATTTTTTGCTTGATAGGTGCACTAAAAACGGGCAGCTATGATGTGGACTAATGGATATTTTTTTCTTACACATACATTTGGAATGCAAAAATAACCTCGATATGTAGATGTCTAAATATGGGCCAAATATCCTGTATTATCATGTCTACAAGGGAAATAAATGTAGCCAAACATCAGGAAAATTTATAATTTATTAAAACTCAGTAATTTATTACACGAAAAGCGCTAAGGTTTATTAATAAAAATGTTTATTTTCAAAAAATGAGCATTAAAATACCGAAACTTCGACTCTCTGAGAAAGTCTGCCGACATTTTCGGATTGTTAAAGTTTTTTAAACGATATACCATTGCGAAATATTTCAGAATAGAAGTCGTTATTTAGTAAATGAATCTCTAATTTTCCGAAAAACATTCAATTTTTTGACGAAAACCTTTTTTAATTACAGCAAAAAATATTAAGTAGTCATTTGTACGAATTAAAATATTTCACATGATTGGCAAATATCTTAGAAATAATCCCGTCTTTGCTCTATTTTGAAATAGGAAATAGTTTTTTTCCATTATTTTTTTATCCTATTATATTATAGTGGCGGAAAATTAAAAAATTACCTCGGCCGTCAAAGAATACGACTGGCGAAAACCCTCGCACAGCAAAGCACGTAATGACTAGAGTTTATGGCGCGGTAAGAGATATTTATAGGAAATTAAAATATGTTAATATCCAGTATTGGACTCGGCGAGACACCTTGATATTCATTAGCTATAATCATAATGATAAGAAATTTATTTTTTGCGTTGAGTAGAGAATATGTGTCCATAAAATCGAACTGTAAATCAAGTGCCGTAAGATTACATTTCATATAAGCATTTTATTAACGAATAAACCAAACTGGCATAATGATTTTTTCACTTTCAACCTTGGATAACACTAAGTAGAATACTTCCACGAAGTTTATAAACCAGCGAAATACCTATATGTACAAATACCTATAAGAACATCGCTCCAACTACCTTACAAGGAGGGTAATTCTGTCACCGGGTTTCTCTGCACCGTTCCTGTTTCCCAAAGTAGTCCCTCTTCACCCAACAGGCTCACCTGGTCTTAAGGTGGCACTGCTCTCTAGGTGAATAATCGGAAAATTATAACATATTTAATATCAATCTTTAAAGTGCGTTTAATAAATTGAGAAGAAAAAATAGGGTTCCCTCGCTTGTTCATCTGTATTTCATCCTTGAAAGCGGAGATTTTCACATGGTGTCTAATGGAGATAGCTCAAATTGCAACAGATAAGCCGATTTAAACCGAAAGCATAACAAAATTTGAATAAAAACTGTTTATTAGAAGCAAGACGTCCAGGGAAATAGAGTAAAGTAAAATATAGTTATCATTCTACCTAATCCTTGAAACTATGAACAAATTACCACCGTACTCGTACATAATGCCAAAATGCGGTAGTTCCAGAGAAATTTCTGTTTTTCAGTTGGTAACCTATTTCATCACGGAAAGCCGGAATTTTTTTTAAGAGAATAAATAGATACGCGTAAAATAGTATTCAAATGTATTCACTTAGGTGGGCCAGAGACATCTTCACG
The DNA here is from genome assembly GCA_963169105.1 of Ceriagrion tenellum. NCBI lineage: Eukaryota > Metazoa > Arthropoda > Insecta > Odonata > Coenagrionidae > Ceriagrion > Ceriagrion tenellum. Next base: position 133,488,707 of record OY720637.1, read on the forward strand.
TCAGAAATGTCAACAGTTGACAGTCATCTCCCCTGAGAACCTTTTAACCCAATTCCAACGTTGGTGTTGCTTAGAGCGCGAGGTCAGAGTACCGCACAAACCAAGTTTGCGTCCGAAGTACAAACAGAGTGAAAATGTCCAAGCCCTCCCCCCCCCCAAAAAAAAGGGAGCAAGAGAGAGGTAGAGGACGTATCACCGAGGGGAGAAAGAGTGAGAGAGACGCGAGACCGACATTTTACGAGGGCGAGTGGCTTAGATTTCCCAGTGGAGTGGGTTCTGTGTGTGGTGGGGACACTGCGACGTCCCAGCGTGCATGAGAGCCGCCAATTTGACAACGATGCGGCAGAAATAAAAGAACGCTGAATATTTATGAAATTAAACGCGGGAGAGTCGCCATGGCAACTCTCGGAAAAGAGAAATGACGAAGAAGAAAAACCCATGGACGCACGCTCGAGTTGACGAAGATCCCTGCGACCGCAGCGCCGGGCAGCGGATGACATGAAATTTAAATTCGTTGCCAACTTTTTAATGGACTGTAGTAAATATTTTAACAGTTCGACGAAAGAAGGTCAAAAAAAAGTGGAACGGGTGATCCACAAACCGAGGACTATGATTTTCTACGCTACGACCCGATCAATATGGATCAACATGATCTCATTTTCTTTGTGTAATCAAGCACAAAAATTATTCATGAATGTTTCATGAAACTATATAGTAAACTGCTCACTCAAATGGGCCTCTATATCTATATCTTGTGCAAGTTTTTTCGTAATTTCCCAATATTTAATTGGGCTATTGTAATAACCGTGGAAACATTATTTAACTTCGTCCATTCGTTTACGCACATTAACCTTATGCCAGGTACTTAATCTATAATCATGTTTATCTATATGCCAACAGATTTATATACGTCAACAGGACAATATACTCAGCATTGGATTTTCCTCCAAAATTTTGGACTAGTATCTACAAACTGCTACCGTCAATATTTAGCCGCTTCTCTATGCCCACGGAGATACTAAAATAATTCGGTCCAACAACTAAGAGTAATGTAATAATTAGCAGCTAACCGCAGGCATTCTAAGGCAACTGCTTTCCACAATGTAAAAACCCTGCTTACAATCTATAACCAACGTTAAGTAAATCCACCTGCTGGATACGAATGCAGTTGTTCTGAGTGGAGTGAATGGCCAAGAATAAGTGTGAAATTATCTGGGCCTTCAAAGCACAATTCAGTACTTTGTAAGTTATAAAATTTTGTAGCAAAGTTAAGTCACCCAGAGTCAACGTAAGCGCGGAGAAATCAAAATCAAATAATAATGTTTCTGTCAACTATAGTGATTATAGCGGAGGGTGGGAGAGTAGTAGACATTTTTAAGTAAAAAGCATTATTTTGTAATGTTTGCATTAGATATTTTCATGCTATCACACCGATCCTTAATCGAATCATTCACGAGAAGCCAGATGTGTGCCCGTATTCATACACTATGTTTACCAATCGAACTTAGGTCGATCGAGCCGGTTTAGCTCGGTATGGTACACGCAACGGGCTAGCGAGATCGATGTGACAAGCGGGCGAACTCGGCCCGCTTTTTCTGCGAGACTGAGATTTCTAATCGCTATGAACCGATTCAAATCGATATTTCAATGGATGTCGCATTGGCAAACTAGGCGATCCGAGTCGGCTGGCTCAGAATTTTCTGATCGGTCCGAGATCATATCGATCTGAGTTCGATTGGTAAACGTAGTGATATTCGTATTCCTAGGGGTTACCAGGGTACTCCCCAGCCAAGTAACACCAAGGGGTCCCGTACGCTGAGCGATTCATAAACCTTACCTGGGTAACACCCAGCGAGGGGACGCCTGGGTAAGAGATTTGGCGACGATCCCGTGGAAAAATACATATGAACGGTTCCGCTGAATGGATATCGATGTTTTCGATGCCCATTTTTCACCGTAACCAAGCACACTATAAACAATAATATAGTATATTGTTACACGATATAGATGAAAATAATGGAATGAATATGAGAGAATGTTTACAATATTACTTAAATATTTATGTAATATGAATGGTGAGGAATATGAGGGTGGTTCAATAAGTACCCATGTTGGTAAACAGAAGGCGTTACTATGGAAAGTTGTTGATATTATCGTGTACTACCATTAGTACAGTGGCATCAATTCGTCCCACGTGTGGGCAGCACTACTGCGTTAGGGGAGCTGCGGGTTAAATTCATGCCTTACCCAGGAAATCGACGGCCTGGGGGAGGGTTAGGGGACGGCAGTCCCCTGAGAAACGACTATGAATACCATTTCTGAGCCAAGGGGTTCCCCCACACCTGGGAAACACCCATATAACGTCTATGATACGACCCATCGCCTCTCACCAAAGGGGGCATTATTGAACCAAAATCATAAATATACAAAGTACAACATCTTTTACTCTGCAGGGACTGGCTCACTTTATACAAATTCCGTATAGCACAATCGACTGTTAAAAATAGCTGAATCACTGACAACAACGACTTAAACTCACAGGAGCGGCTACCGTCGCACAAGCTAGACTATTTTCTGCAGAAAATATCATTCGTCGCCTTGAAAAAGAATATACAGTCTCTCATATCATCCCGCAAGTATAGGAGAAAGACTTTAATCTAGCGGCCAAATGAGAATTAGCAGTACTTAGAAGCGGTTTAGGAGTGTAAAACAGCTCGAAATACATGGTAAACACAAAAAAATTATTAACATCAGATTAAACCATATTGAGTCCATGAGAGTAAGATCCGTCACAACCATTGAAAAGCGATCAGCCAATTTCCAGCTAATCACCAAATATACGCAAGGTGGTTATTTATTTTCTTGCATTCTCCCATATGCATTTCATTTTCTCCGTACGAGCAGGAACGAGACTAAAATCTTAATCACTTTGATATGAGTTTGTTTCCATTTTACGAGAAATAACTAAATGGCTAGGGTCATAAAGAGTCTTTTCTTCAATTATAAATTAAGCCACTATAAACACTAATTGCAAGACACTGTTTATTCAGTCGAGGTTTTCCAAGCAATTATTAACCCAGTAAGGAATCAACCATAAAAATAATCATTTCCATGTTTCCAAGATTCAAACCCGGAAATCCCAGATGCCGGCCTAGCATTTTAGCACAAACTTTTCCGTTGAAATACCGGTAAGTTGAATTTGTTTTCTCGGGAAATTCCGTCAATTTGGCATAAAAACTAATTTACATGTACGTCAAAACACACCATGTCAATAACGAAACTCTTTCAATACACATAATATTACAAATGGACATAGAAAAAACAGTATGACTTACTTAAGAAACCCAGTGATGCTTTGTGGAGTCAAATTTGGCTGCTTCTGTATTTGTCGTCGAGTAGACGGCTAGAACCCGTCTTGAACAATTTTCCGGCCCATAATTCTAGGTGAGCACAATGGATCTCTTACCTGAAAAAGATAGACCTTATTTGAAATGTCTTCCAAATGCTAATGAAGACAAAACATAACCATTAATATCGGAGCCATACATTTTCAGGAAATATTTATGCATCCAAAATCAGCGACCGGTATTACCATTGTAATGGTCGCAAATATTACCCACTAGCACCCAATTAAACGTGAAAATATATTATTTTTTTAGTAAGGGCAGAAAAAAATTATTAAGTTTATAACACATAATTTGCCATAGTAGAAAGCAGTGCATACATCATTCATAGTATTGTCTACTGTTATTTATTGCATAGATATGTGACTCTAAGTGTTCCTTTAAATATATATGATAAGGATATACTATAAGATAAGCGTATCTACCAGGAAAAATGAGTATTAACTGAAAAGATTGAAATCCTCTAGATTGGGCGATCAAGTATGAAATCCTATTTCCTTACATTGCAACTATCTGCACGTCAACATATGCCTAACCCATCCTCATTCTGTCCAGAGCCGATTCTCATCCTTCACCTTCTTCGCTTAGCCAACCAACCAATCCTCCCTTTTACCTCAATCTTCAACGTCCCATCGCTATGTCTTTTCCTGCTCCAAACACTCCAGTCGTGCGAGTAATCTCTGCTTTCTCCTAATTCACTCGCGTGTTAATCTCTTCTCACTTAAGATGCCTGGCACTTTATTGTTTGCCCATCTTTCCGCACATCGCACCTTCTCCATTCGTCTCCTCACCCACTTCTCAAGCATCAAAAACTACTTCTTACCCTTATCCAAGTCCACGTTACTACACCACATGATGCCACACTCTTCATCAAACTCTTCGCTTCCTTCACGTCCGATAGGCAGAAAGTCAGGAGCCAAATGAAAGGCAGATCTTTTGATGATGCCTTGAAAATTTAGGTCGGTATTGGAGCATTGTGCCACTAAAGCCCATGAAATATTTACGCACAGCAGTCCTCAAATGTAAAAACCCAATCAACCATGACGATGACACAACTGTGTACTTTTCCAACTTAATTGGTAACTGTTATCGGTTTCACTTATAATGGTGGATTCAAGATCTTCAACCACTTCATATACAAAGAAAGAGCTTAGTTAAAAGTGGGGATGGTTTAGGTGGCTTAGGGAATTATAAAGTGCATAAGTTTAACGTGAATTTCGTCGGATGGAGAACTAAAGTTGAAGTGCTCTCCGTATGACACCCACGTAGGGATTGGGATTTATCACAATAATTTTCTTTCGAAATTTGGAGTCGAGTCAGGACTCAAAAGATCCAAAAAAATGAGCCACACCAAAACGATTACACCATTAAATTGTCATTTTTGACTAACATTAAGGGGAAAACATCCAGGGCCGAATATAAAGGAACACTACCACGAATGTAGAGAGTTGTACCATCACCATCAGCATACCCAATAGGAAATATTTCTATTTGTCACGAGGGGAGGGCACAGACTTCATTTTTTTGTACTCGCGGGAAACGAAATTGAAGACTGAAACGAATATTGCTATTTTCTTTCATTCGACAAAAATATATAACAACAAACCGGAAAAAAGTACTTTTTACGAAATGCTGTCTAAATAAATTGAAGCTGATTTAATAAGCACTGACCATGACCGCTATCTCAGTATAAAGACCTGAGTGAAGTAGTCGCATATTCAGCTTCTTCCGTTAAAGTTGCAAAGGATTTCATTGCCAGATCACCACCACGCAATATGTACTGGCATTTTTTGAGCGTCACGCAGGTTGGAAAAGAAACCATGGAGTAACAAGCTATCATTATTTTATTATGGATGAACAAGCTACAAAAGTACTTACAACACCATTCGTACCAACTAAACAATGAGTCGTGAGATATATGAAATGCTTATAAATACAGATGCACCGGAGGAAAATCTACAAGCAGGCCTGTCAGTAGCAGCTCGAACTGAACTCAGCTCACCATTTTCTTCGTCTTAAAAGGAATTGTCCATAAGAAATTTACACCAAATGATCAACCGCTCATGACCGACAAATACTAAGGAGTTTGAAACCCTTAATTGATTAGGATTTTATTATTTCAAGCAGAAAAGAGGGAACGATGAACATATAGTTATTTGCACGACAATGGTTCGGCGCCCTTTAGAGAGATTGCACGAGATCGGATCGGAAAAGGATAGCGGTTCTCAATCCCATCCTAAATGAGACTGATTTAGTTCCGCATAACATCTGTTTGTTTCCAAACTGACGATGGCGATGGAAGGAAAACGTTTCAACACGATTCCAGCCGTTTGAGAGAATTTGACTACTATTCTCAGGAAATTCCGAAAAAGGTTTTTCGTGAGGGCTTCAAATGATATACATTCCTTCTCTAAGAAATCAGCACATTAACTTCCTTACTTAGATATGAGTTTTTCGTTTTACTTTATATAGATAAATTTTCATCTGGACGGTAAAATTATATTTGCACCAATGATGCTAAGAACATTATTGGGTACAACAGGATGTCCATTTGAAATATCAATATAAAATAGAAAAAAAAAACAGAACTTCTTTGCCAGAACCGCGGAAAATGTACTTGACAGGCAAACAGAAACCTATTTCACCTTTTTTATTGCAATTATAATTATGCGTCTAGAATATCGCTAGAATTTTTTTCCAAATAATTTACAATTAACAATTCTAGGTTAACGGAAAGCATCTGTCATCCTACTCCAAAACATCAGTCCAAAAAAATGTTTTATAAACATATCTTTAGAAATAAAATTTCTGTGAAACTTCAATCGTCATTAAAGGCACTCGGAAAGTAAGGGCTTCCCAGAATTCAGCGGTGCGCACTGTGACCATCATCAACCATTCACCACGACTTGCTAATTTCCAGCTCCCCATCAAACATACGCAAGGATACGTAAGAAGACTTTTAATTTTGAAATGTTTTAGTCCATGAGTGAAAAATATCGGAAACCTATATATTAGAAGAGGGAGTTATTTTGTCAATACATTCGAAAAACGTAGCATTCGAGCCAAAAAAATGAGTCTGAATAATAGATTTTCGCCATTCGCAGGAGGAAAATACTAACAAAGGGTTTATACAATAACGATAACGTATGCATGCGATTTTATAAAGCATGATAATTTCAGAAAAATTACCCGTAGAATTTTAATTAGAAGAAAGAAATACAAAGAGCGAGGGACTGGGGCAAGCACCCGAGGTGACTGCACCAAGAGGAGGATGCTGGTGGAGAGGGAAGTTGGCAACAAGTGCTCCCTTTTGCTTCGGTTCGCCGATTGACTTCAAAGCTTCGAGCGCAGCGGCAGAAATAACTTACGCACTCTCTCACAGAACTTTAATTGAATTTTTTTGTAATATATCCGCGTTCCATCTCATTGTTTCAGGTATGCTACTATTTTTCACCCCCTCAATTATATATCTACATAATACCCCGCGAGCCACCACTTGGGTGAGTGGCAGAGGGTGTTAGGTCACCAGCCGTGTAAAGGTGTACGTTTTTTTGAGATGAAATAGTGACATGTATTATAGGAGTGTATTTAGTGGAGCTCAATTTTTATTGTGGTCGCTTATTGCTCGCGGGAAGTACGAGTTTTTGTACCTATCTGTTCGGCAGAGTATCTCTCTTACTTTATCGCATCTGTCAGGCCTAGAGATGTAGTGAGGAGTCATGATAATATTCTCTATGTCGCTCTGAAACACTCCAGTTCTGAATTTCTCAAGTAGCCTAAGCTTAGCGTGCAGCCTCCGAGTCTCTAGGGGCTCCCACCTTAATCCCTCTAAAAGTAGTGAGACACTATATATACGCTCGTAGCGGTTTTTAGCGAAGCGCGCTGCTTTTCTTTGTATTTTATTAACTTTTTTGGTTAAATCTATTTGACCAGGGTCCCCAATGCTCGCGGCGTATTCGAGGTGTGGCCTAACCAGAGCGAAGTAACATCTCTCCTTGACTCTTTCATACGAGAACCTTCCTTTTATACGCTTAACAAAACCTAGTTTCTTTAATGCTGCGCCAAATATGTTCTGCATGTATAATCCCCACGATATATCAGATGTTAAGGTAATTACAAGATCCATATATCGCGCCTCCCAAGTGACCGCATCAGCGCCAAGGTCGTGTAGTTATTCTTCTTGTTATTTACCTTGATCTGGACTCAAATCTGTATCATTTATTAGCCAATGATGCTAGTTAGTGCATTTAAACAGGAGATTAGGGTTTTATATGTATGTACTACACAGCGAGCCGCCGTATTTATGTGTGGCAGGGGGTGTTTGGACACCGGCCGAGTTAAGGTGTAATAACAAGGAGGTTAAATATGTAAAGTGTGTTATGAGAGTGTTATCTGCTTGGAGTCGAGCTTAATTGTTATTATGATTGCAAACTGTGCGTGGGAATAATGAATTTTCGTTTCGGAAATGTTTCTCATGCGAAATGATTTACGCATTTCGAAATATACAGTCAATGAAAATCTTATATAGAATCACTTGAATTTGGAAGGAATCTGGTGACAATTTATAAAGACGCAAACGTATTTTATCCACGTCAATGGCGTAATGAGTACGTAATAACCTCCAAAATATAATTGGTGTCACTAAAATTTGAGGTTCCTCCAGGCTCAGACGTCCACGACACTCATATGATAATAATTCGCTCTGGTTAGGCCACACCTTGATTATAATGCGAGCATTTAGGACCCTGGTCATAAAATTTGGCCAAAAAATTAACAAAATACAAAGAAAAGCAGCACTTTTCGTCAAAAAATGCTACGAACGATCATATAGTGTTACACAACTGTTAAAGGGATTAAGGTGGGAGCCCCTAGAGACTCGGAGGCTGCATGCTAGGCTTAGGCTGCTTGATAAATTCAGAACTGATATTTTTCAGAGCGACACCGAGAATATTATCATGAATCATCACAACATCTCTAGGTCTGACAGATGCGATAAAATAAGAGAGATACTCTGTCGAACAGATAGGTACAAATACTCGTTATTTCCGCGCACAATAAGCGATCACAATAAAAGCTGAGCTCCTCCAAATACACTCCCATAGGACATGTCACCATTTCACCTCCAAAAGTGTTACATCTTTACTCGGCTGGTGACCTATCACCCCCTGCCACACGCCCATTAGGCGGCTCGCGGGGTAGTATGTAGATGTAGATATAGATGACACTTTCTACATCGAGTCCTTCGTGAATAAAGGCCCCTGGAATCGCATGACGGATCTAAATAAAAGCACTCGTGGAGAGGATACCACATGCGAACTCTCCGAGTCGAACAGCCACCATAATCGACACACCAAAACTGCCAATTTCCAGCTCGTCGTCAAATTTACGCGCACGCGGAGGAGGGAAGCCTTGAGAGAGCTTTTTTTTCTTCTATTTTTCCGTACGTGCGGGAAACGAGACTGAAAGCTGAAGCGTGGAAGAGAGAGAGAGTTTTATTTCCCTTTCATTCGAAAAAACGTAGAGCCCTTCTGAGCTCGAAAGAACTTTTAATTTTTTTAAATGGTTTCATTTATTTACTTTTTTTCCGGCGGCTCCTTCACGCGACACCGGGCGAAGGGTTCCTTTTTGCACCTCGTTCGATAAAACACTCTCTCTCCTTTTTCGCATTCACTCCGAGAGAGTCCGAGTCTCTGTCAGTCGATGGCGCTAATTAATATGCGGGCGCCGAGTAGGGGAAGAGTGGTCGGGGTGGAGGACGGGGGGGTAGGTCGGCCGCGCCCACATTGCACGTCCGTGTCCCACCCGCACGCGTCACTCCCGCCAGTCTGCAACCAAACAAACGAGCGTCTGCTCAAACTCGTGAGGGAACGGAAGCATCTACCGTTTCCACAAAGAAGGTTCAAACGTACTGAAGGAGATTTTCGCGGAATCGAAAGCGTGCGTACTCGGCAAAATTAGTCGCATTGGTGTAAACTCCCTTTTCTCAGGCATTCTTGAAAATGGGAAATAAATTACCACGTCTAAATATCTTTCTCACTACGTCTCAATATCTTTCTCTCTAATAGGTGATCACTGGGCGTCCAAATTTTGTAATGATATTGTTTGGTTTGCTTAGGCTTTTTAATGCTTCCAGGACCTTCTTCACCGCGTTTTGACGCACATTTGGCTGACATTCTGTCAACATACCAACAAGTATGTTTTCTGGATGCCCTCAGAAAGCACTATTTTGAAGATATTCATAGAGAAAAGTCTTTAAATCGTTTGGTAAATACTCCGTTTTCTGTAATGTTAGCTACGGGTATTTGACGCGTCCTCAGTAGTTCTATTGCATTTGATGTGAAACCACATGGGAGCGTAAACTTAAACGACAAATTCTGTCAATGTCTTAAGAGCAGGTGATGGATTTGAGGTTGCTACATACAGTTGAATGATGCGCCCTGCAAACTTCAGCCATCAAGCATGGTGAATGGGCCCAGGAAGACATAGCGCAAGATTTGGACACACTCCACTGTTTGCAGCCTGGCACATTTTGTAGAAGTAAGCCTGGTCTTTGCTGTCTGCAGCCAAACAAACGAGCGTCTGCTCCAACTCGTGAGAGAACGGAAGCTTCTACCGTTTCCACAAACAAGGTTCAAACATAGTCAAGGAGATTTCCAATGAATCGAAAGCGTGCGATCTTGGCAAACTTTGTCGCATTGATGCAAACTCCCTTTTCTCAGACATTCTTGAAAATGAGAAATAAATTAACACTTCCAAATATCTTTCTCGGGTTTCGCACCGGGTAATATTTTCAAATTTCGCCGACGTTTCGGAAAACGACTTGTGGTGAGGTGTGTGTTATTTCCGTCGAGTCCGCTATAAAACTTATTATAGCGTTGTTATAGCGGACACGAAGGAAATAACACACGCCTTGAAAATGAAGACAAGTCGCTTTCCGAAACGTTGGTAAAATTTGAAAATATTACCCGGTGCGAAGCCCGAGAAAGATATTTAAACATATTACACCGGTAAAATCTAAATTACCACGTCTACTATTTAAACAATTATCAGCAAGAATTGCGAAAAAGGCATTCTCCATAAATTTATTTTCCTATTTTACACCGATTAAAACCACGAATAGCAACAGATTTCCCCATTTCATTTTGTTTTAAATAGAATTTTATAGTATACGGAATTAATTATTATTCAGCAGTAAAATATAAGTTATGCCAAATACTTCACTAGTAATTGAGTAATTGAAGTCATCCTAAACACCTACTGCGACTTCACCATAAAAGGAGGCGTAGTTTTCCTATCCCAAGTATCCCTTTTCCCACAATGGTCCTGTTTATTCCTTGGGACAGCAACACTCGTCCGAAGTTTGTATTTCACAATATCATTTCAGTTACTGGTGATCTTTCTAGGACTAATGAATGCGCGGAAGGATTTCATAGAGAGATATTGAGATGAAAAGAAGAAAAGTTTGGCCAGCATAAATATAAGAATTCAAGACCTTCTGTTTCACAAATCAATGGCTTACCAGCATGGGTACGATGGACGGTTTGCAAGCTAATTAGTACTTGTATGATATAGTAAATTCAAACGAGTGGTATTCCATCATATTAATCGTAGCGGCTGAAAAAACTTCCCAACCATCCAGCCACCAATGGGATGTGTGACATCAAACTTAGGTTACACCACCAGCCGCGAGAAGAGTTCAATAGAAAAGGAAATAGGAAGTTAAGGGATAGTGAGGTAACATATGAAAGAATTAGTGTATCGTGCGAATGTTATCACTGTGAACGAAGTAAGGGAGAAAAAACCCCATGCGAATATATCTGCGAGAACATATATTAATTCATCTTTTTGTAGCTATTATAAATCCTATACATTTACTAAAAGGCTGCTACCCTCGGTGACCACCGTTTGATGATGAAAGTAAATTATCCTTCTGATCGACTTATGCAAAATAGTGCAGTGCCGAATGGAGTGTGACAGACTTTAAAAATTTTTGCTGCGCTGATTTTATAAGTAAACCATTTTTTTTTAATCCTGGTGCTCATTTCTTCAAATTACCATCCTACATATTTAATTTTCTACATAAATGCTCAAATAGGTTAGGGTTGCAAACTAGTAAATAGTAGGTATATGAAAACAATCGTGTGGATCCATGATCCACTCCATGGATCGGAAGCATGGACCATTGGAAAAGCTGACCAGAAATAACTAGAAGCCTTCGGAGCCTGGTACTGGAGGAGGATGCTGGAAATCAAATTAACAGGCAAAATAAGAAATGAGGAAGCTTACAAAAGTGCTTAAGAGGAAAGGACCACATGGAACAACATACAGAAAAGATGAACCAAACGGATTGGACATACCCCGACGCACAATGAGTTTGTGAAGGACTTGTACAGTAATGGAAAGTAAAATAGAGTAAGAAGTCGCCAAACGAAGCCCCAGGAATATGTTTATGAACCAAACAAAGAGGAAAGTAGGTAGAAAAAGGAAGCAGGAAGGAAGGGAACTAGCATTAGATAGGGAAGGACGGAGGGTTGCAGTCAACCAATCTTAGAATTGAACGACCAATGATGATGATATTTTATTGAAAGAGGGTTCTTAAAACTAATATTTAAGTAAAATCAACATATATGCTACGCTGAATAAATACACGCTAAATGATTTCTTCGAACATCACTCGCACAAGTTACCAAATATTGGTAAGACATTGAGTAAAAACTTAAATGTGTCTAAATTAAAAGTGTTAAACTTAAATTCTCAGAAGACAAAGAGCATAGTAATCGGTAGTGCAAAATCCCTTAAATCTGTAATCATTGAATCACTGTCCAAAATTCAAGATCAAAATTTGTAAATAGAATAAACTGACAAATTAATGATTTAGGTGTTATTGTAAATAAAACGCTAACCTGTGATGAACACGCAGCACATATTTCTAATAAAGTCATTTAAAACTTGCATCAACTGAAACTTGTTCGTAACTTAATGTCTTTGCCACTGAGACTTAAACCATTCAATACCTTGTTGATCCCTCTTATTGATTACTGTTCGTTGGTTATTTCAAAAATTTCATTATCTCAGTTATCCAAACTGCAAAAAATTCAAAACTGTGCAATACGTTATGTGTGCGATGTAGCTTATAATGAGCATACCACACCGTATTACTCATTCATTAAAAATTCGTAAAATTGAACATAGAAGAAAATTGCAAATGGGTGTATTTATGAAGAAACTATTAAAAACTTAAACTCCTTCCTACATTTATCAGCCGAATTTAGGTAATTTGGTGAAAAAACAAGAAATACCAGAAATAAAAACAAATTAATTGTGCCCTGCCACAGAACCACTATGTACCATGACTCTTTTTATGTGAAATTATGTATTGTATGGAATTCGATTCCGCAAACGTAGAAAAATATTAAGTCCACAAAAAGATTTAAAAGATGCTTGCTGTCTTATTATTTCAATGATACTTAATGTTTTGGTGAACATCTTGAATTAAATTCATGAATATACTGCCTCTTTGATTGCTACAATGTATTGAGCATGAAACTGAAAATATTTGTTGTGAACAAGTATCGTGATTTGATAACATTCTTGTACATGAGTGACATGTTTCCAATGTTATTATTGTTATTTGTTATGATTGCTATTATTTTTGTCTGAGTTGAAATTACTTATTCCTGCTCCAAAGGAATTTATTCCTAGAGCCAATATGTGCTATTATAATTTTTCATTATTTTCGTTAAAAAAAGTTTTTCGAAATATTTTAATGATGTCATGTTATGGTAGACGCATTACCCTTGTACGTGTCTCAGGGTGAGAGACTCGATAAAGTGGACACTAGTGCACCGAGTTACATAAAATCTATCGGAAAGGAATGTTTCCCTGTGCACGTATAGAGAAGCTACCATTCCTCCTTCCCCGTTTCATTTGCTTACGTTAAATGTTAAAAATGAGATAGTCTTTCTAAAGAGAAGCCCGTTTTTCTGAAAAATGATCCACCCAAAATGGCTGTCGCGCGCAATTGTCCAAAAATGCTTATGAGTAATTGAGTTATTTTTGGGACTCATATCCATTTTGTATTATTATAGAGTGATCACCTCGTTGCTATAAAAATTCCACCATTTGTTTTTATGTTTTAGGTGTATCAATCGGTCACCTGATACGTACAAAATGGCCGAATATACATTTGAATGGTACCAAAGTTACATTCTTGTATGGTGGTACCATTTGGTTTCATGTTCTTCTCTTTTATCGATGGCAGACACGGAGCACCGAGACCGTTTCCAACGCAGCCGCTCGAGAAACGCAAGCTTAGTTTCGTGCTTTCCTCCTCAAGAGTGAACGCATGAATGCATTTCGGGTCACCATCACGTTTGTGCCGTCGTGGGACGCGTAGCACATGTGTTCGCAATGTGCCCGGAGGGCGGCGCCCCCGGCGCGGCTGAAGCGATTTTTAATCCTGCCGTCGTCCTCCTTCGCGGCCCCACGGATTCTCTGAGAGGTGGATTATTTGAAACAAATAAACGTTAAACTCTTTCTACCACTGCTACTTTTTTTGACAGCAAACAATTTATTAAAGTTTATACATACATACATATATATCGATCACGCCGTCCCCTTCCGGAGTTGGCAGAGTCACTAAGTTTCACTCATAAATACATATTTGTATACCTAAATCTGCTTCAATAATTTCCTCCATACTGACCTATCCTTGCAACCCTCTTTTCCTTCATTAACCCCTATACACTGCTTCATACACGCCCTCCAGTTTTTAAGACTCCTAATATTCCTCCTCCTAAGAATTTCCTCAACCACATTCAACTACAACTTTCTCGGCCTACCTCTACCTCTCGTACCATTCATTTCACTCTTATATATCTGTTTCGTTATTCGACTCTCATCCATTCTCTCAAAATGGCCAAACTAGCGAAGCACACTTCTTTCATATATGTCCATTACTGGAGCACCTAAACCACATTCATTTATTACCCACTCATCCCTGACCCTATCCATCCTACTGTTGCCGCAAACACTCCTCAGATAACTCATACCTACGGAGTTTAGTCTACTCTTATACTCTTATGTCTATCCTGGCATACTCAAGTTTCACTACCATACAACAAAGTGGGGAGAAGCACAATTTTGTACACGGCGAATTTCGCTCCCTTAGACAGGCACTCATTCCTTGATATGCTCCACATGCTACCTACCACTTTCCTTCCAGCATTCGCACGTCTCTTTATCTCCTCATCTATCCGTTCACCTTTCGCAAACATCTTGCCTAAGTACACAAAAGCATCCACTTGTTCAATTACTTCACCATTTGCCCTCATCACACAGTTATTCTCCCCATTCTCCTTATCAAAAACTACTACTTTAGTCTTGCACGCATTTACCCTCAATTTCATTCTCTCTGTTGATTCACAAAACTTATCTACGATCTTCTGTAATCCCTGTTGGCTCTCAGAGATAAAAAATTTATTTTTACTTATTTTCCAATATATTTTTAATATTTGTCCTTTCGGTGTAAGAACGGTCGACAGAACATATTTTGCGCCTTCCGATCCACAAAAGTGGCTGCGTTGAAGTAACGTCATACGAATTCCACTTTTCTTCCCGTTCGCTTCTTCCACGTTAGTGCACATTTTCATCAAAACCCTCCTATTCTGAATACTCCGAATCACCTTCCTCTGGAGAAGATTCTACTGCGACAAGGTGATTCAAGGTGAAGACAAACAATGGACATGTTGGTTCAAAAATTCTTCTGATGACATGCATATTCTGTAGAAACCGAAATTTTAGATAAAAACCAGGCCAACAATTCCGAGTATGTGTTTTAAATGAACACATTTTCCAGTGATAAGAGTCATACGCATAGACCCTCGTATGAGAAGAGAGCATTTTGTCTCCAATTAAGTCAATAATTTTCTAATTACCAAAGAAGTAGGGTCGTAGATCCCTACATTTCATTTTAGATTTCATGGGGGTATTCCCGTACTCGAAGCAGTTTGTCATGATTATGCGTTATTTATATAAAAAATATAAAAGTACTATTTTCCCATATTTTTCCCACTCTCCTATTTAGCACTGCATAACTTTAATTTTGGCCTGCGAAAAGCGTGGCAGGATAAGGTGTTATTTCCGTGTTCATATCAGTTATTGGGCACGAGGTTCCATAAGAAGCCAGAAGGCGAATGAAATAGCATTCTCGATACATTAGGATGGAATCGCCTCGCAGGAGTATTCCACAAAGTCCACCCATGACTTTCTCAGTCCACCCCTTCCCCTCACGCCATTCAATCCCTCATCATATCTCTGTTATTTTATTCTCCTCCGTTTCCTATCCAGCAAAGCACGCATCTACCATGGATGTTCATCCCCGGCATATCCATTACGCAATATTTCGAAAAACCCACTCAAATCTAAACCCTATCCCGTCTGCTTTTATCCCAGTCACTTTCCAGATACCCCGTTCCCACCACATACAGCCCACTGTTATGCCCATCCTGGGATTTCCAAGGATTTAGATTTTGCCCGGCAAACACAGCTGATGACGTCTTCTCGGGTTTCCAGTTGGGTCAGAACGACCATTGCCGATCCACGACGATGTCACCAAGTATGTCGGAGCCGAATTCATCAGCACGGCGAATGGATATTAGGGTCGGCTGGCCGATGAGACCATTGAGATAAGACTAGAAAAGAAACAATGAAAAGATACAGAGATTTTTCCCGCATCAAACCATTGAACCTAATTTTTCAACAAATAAAAAAGACCTGATGAAAACTCTGGCCAATTAGATGAGACTTATCCTCCTCGTCAGACTACATAAGCCAGACACGGTCCTTTGTCCGACATTAGCCGTGATGACGATGGTAAAGATAGCCACCAAAAGGATGGCTGTAATGACCTTCCTGATCCAGCTGGAAAAACATAGAATACTTCATCATCCTGTATTTTCCTCGTTTCCAGCCATTATACTGAAATTCTTTTCATCAAAATAAGCATAAAAACAGTTTCAATACGGAAAATATATTCAAACTATTTCCCCTGAGAGGCGAAAGGTATTATAAAAAGTATCACCTTTTTCCATCATAAGAGAGGGATGGATGAGACGTAGGAGTCTAAAGAGGTTTTCTATGGGTTTGAAAAGATGAGGGGCGCAGTGGGAGGGCAACAGAAGAGTATATATCTGTCTATGGATAGCATCTAAAGCGACTTAGAGAGTCACACGTGTGATTTTCTTCTGGTTTTGCTCGATGGGTCGGGAAGAGCTCGAAGACATCGTCCCGCACTCCACAACGTCCTCGAACGAGAGGGAAGCACACACGGCCACTCACTGAAGCCCCATATCCGTGATTTTACCACAAAAGTCTCCTTCAACTCCCTCTCCTGGTCCGAAATGCAATCAAACGCGGGCACGGTGGAGTCGAGGGATCGATAGATCTAACAATGGTGGATCCATCGATCCCTCGGTGACGGTGGATCCGCATATGCTAGTCCTACATGAAAATAATTCATATGAACCATTTTTCACACCCGCACAGCTTTTATAGAAACGCATCCGGTATATGAAACCATGTAAAAACCAACTATCTTCCCAAACAGCACCTTACAGAGGCATTACCTACTTGAAAGATGCTTAATTATGTAACGGGTGGCGTAAGCGTTTAAGATATGGGACGAGCAATGGGGTCATTCCCTGACCCACAGCCAGTTTTTTATGACGGATAATTGAGTTTATTCTCAAATTGCAAACGAAGTAATAGATTCATTGCAAAATGAGTACCACCATTGTTTTTTTCTCGTTTAAGTCTGCGTTAAGCTACATAAGGCAAATATTTTTGGTATTTCATAATTTTTTTTGTGTGGTTCAAGTGGAAAGTGTCCACGTTGTCTGTTTCTTCTCTGGAAACTACTAACATTAAAAATTGATAACTTGTAGTGAAGGCTCGCTGATTGCCCTCTCGAGAACAAACACAAACTCGCGTCAATATCACACCTTATAATACTGGTATCACTATACATTTTTATTAATTATAATTGCCGAATTACCACGATTAACAGCTTCAAAATAAGTCAAAATTTCTCGCTGCACCGCAATCCAGGGCTGAGAAAAAGTTTCTTCAGAAATATGGCAAGAATTTTATTTGGATGAACGGAATATTTTGCTAATTTTGTTAAATATGCAAACTTATATAGGACACATATAATTGCCTGTAATTTGTAATAACTTCATCGGCATGGAACAAGAAACTGTCAACTAATCTGTTTTCAAAGAGGAAATCAAAAGCCAGGACATTTTCCAGTATGACCAAACAAAAATAAGTTATAGGACTTCGAAAAAATTCATTTTAAATAGCTTAACGTAGTATTAAACAAAAAAAACACTGGTTTAACTCATTTAACATAAACCAATTGTTTTTTTTTAATTATTTAAAAATCTTGAGTAAACATAATGAAATTATCCGAGCAGACCAATGAACGACAAATAAAATTACCACACTGTTCAAAAATAGCTACGCTTCTCACGAGAAACCTTTTTTATGTGTAATTCGTGAATGATGAACAGTTGATTCATTTCATTACACCTTCCCAGAAACACGAAGATACTGACTGTCAACTGAGTATAATATCTTATGAAGATTACTGCAGTTTTTTCTTAAAATTTATATTGATGCAAGATCATTTAATGCCGACGATTGGTTAATAAAAATTTGTAATCATCACTTTTATTTTCATAAATGACTCCTTGATGACCCTTGAAAATCGGTCTGAGGAAATATTGGCCGATCGATCGTTTCTAAGGACGATAATACCAAAGATTTATCGTGTTCATACAAATATAGCCATTTTAAGTGACCTCGGGAGGGACAGAAGCAGATTGGTAATAATTTGGAATTAGAACTACTCCTAGAAGGAACTAATAGTAGTTGTGGAGGCACGTTTAGACTCACTATATTTTTGAATCCAAATATTTGAATTACTATGCATCACAGATACTCTTAAAGATATAAATGTTGTAGTGAAGCACTATTTTGACAACGCTATTGCAGTATTTCGGAACTCCATGGCTGGCCCCAAACGATACGGAAGACTGGACGAAAGTACGAAGCCAACAGACCAAGGCATCCAGGGGAAGAAAACGTGAAAAATCGTCTGTGTGTACCGTGGATGCATCGCGCTAACGTGTATAAAGGGAGGATAGGGTTATCTCATGCGAGGAGTCTCGAGATTGCTTAGGGCGATGAGGTCGCCCGGCAGAGCCGGCAGAAATTCCGTCCCGAATTGGTGCCGAACTCGCAGAGTCGACCTTTTTCGAGTGCGACCCGGAAGCGGAATTCCCATTCGCTTGAAAAGGGCCACGCAGCGACGGGATATTCGGAATTCATCGGCAAAACCGCAGGTCGGAAAACATTCTCCGCTCTCTCCACTAAGGGGTTGGTTGGCGCACTCAAGGTCCTTCGTACACGCACACAAAGGCCTTCCCTTGCAGCGAGGAGTGGGCTCCGAAGGGCTCCAGAGAAATGAAGGGAAAGAACAAGGAGAGGTGAAGGGCTACGAGCGAAGATCACGGCACTTCCAATGTTCCACACGGTGCGAAGTTCGTTCACGGGATTTGATTCGATTCTCTCTTACACTCCAGAAGAATGTCAAGCGAATGAAAGGTTTATAATGAACTTCTTTCTTGAATGAACATATTTTGTAGATTTTCGCAGCTCATGCTGTATATCTGGTAACCTTTGGGTTTCTGCGAGTATTTTTTGTATTATTCTTGCGACAGTTTCGCCGCGCTCTGCTGCCGGCTTCGTCGGGCTTTTTAAACATTTTTAACATTTAAAAAGCCCGACGAAGCCGGCAGCAGAGCACGGCGAAACTGTCGCAAGAATAATACAAAAAATACTCGCAGAAACCCAAAGATTACCAGACATTCTTTCTATAATGTTAAAATACGCAATGCATAGGCAAAATGATCATAAAATAAAAGATTTTCAAAGTTCCTTGCATTTATATTACACCACACTCACCTACGTTTCGCCAAAACTTGAGCCAATGTATAAATTTTGTCGAAACCTAGTTCATTGTGGTTTAATAAAATTGCGTCCAAATTTGATAAAGTATCTTTTATTTTTTGATCATTTTATCAATTCTTCATTTCAGCGATGTAACGCCTGATATGTTAAACGTCATACACAATGTACCAATAAGTTTCACAAATTTTTATTCGGCAACATCGGTTTCTGCAAATAGGCGTCATTTTCAGGAGCAAAGTATTTCTAACGCAATTAGGTAACTATAAATTTCCAGGGTAGGGTGAGGCAGGGGGATATTCAGTGGAATGGTTAGATTGGATTGGTGAGAGAATTATTATGGTTAAAGGGCGGAAGGAGAGAGTGGTAAGGTTAATTGGGTGCGAGTGGCGAACGATTTAAATGGCGTATATAAGACTAAATATGAATATTCCTAAAGATGAAAACGATTTCATCAATATAGGCTTCTCTTTAATTAATTATTTTATGTGTATTTAGATTTATGCATTTGAAGTTTTTGTCTTTCACTGAAATAAAATTTTAACATTAAAATTGCCATTGAATGAAACAAAGCTTCAAGTATTAGAAATTAAATTTAGACCAATCTTATTGCACGCAGTATAATGATGGGCTTCAGTTAGGAATACCGAGAAAAAGCTGCTGTAAGTCAGGGATTTATTAAGGAATACATTTGGAGAAACAGAGCACATCTTGGAGGAATAAATATAATAGATAAACTAGTTGTTTATAGTGAGTACCTACCTCATAGAATTGGCATTCAATCAAAAGTTCGAGATAAAGGTGGATAGGCCATTCAGAAGCCAAGAGGACGGCATAGTTAGTTTGCAGTTTAAATGTCTAGTTCATAACTACCAGCTTTTTTACAGCTATGGAAGAATTATTTTTCGCCAATGACCGCAAGTAGGCCAAAGATACTATCAATATAGCAATTAATTGTCCTACTTTTTGAGATACTTTCCAAAAATAATTCAAGCTGGTTTCCAAGGGATATGTTACGGTTGCACTTTCCTTGGAGGCGTTATTAAAAACTAAGCTAGTTTCGATGTTTCTATTGCGTAAACAAAGAAGCGGTAAGTATATTTTTTTTAATTTTCAAAATATAAATTTATTACTCATTTTAATATATTTTATGCCTATAAATCCTTATTCGCTACAAAACATTTTCAGGGTAAGGAGTGGCAAAAGTCAAGTTACACCTTCTATTATTTAGATAATACAGAATAAATGTATTAATGTGACAATGACAACTTTTAAAATAGCAGGAAAAACAAGGCTTGCTTTTCATTGTACTGGCCTTGGCATTGGCGTAATTTTTCGTGAAAATGGAGGAGATTTCTTGGAAAGGATAATAATTCAAGAGCAAATAACATGCTGAATGGAATTTGTCGAGACTCATTCACGAGTTGGCAGCGTCACATTTCATGAATCTTTTAGTTACATTGACGGATAACAAATTTTTGAAAACTCTTTTTGCATACGACACTCAATTTCAATGGGTCACTTTAATTGATCACTAATCCTTCAAATTTGATGAATATTTTAGAATCATCATTTTGGGGAACACCCGTGCATTATTCCGGGAACAATGGATTCAAGTCAATAATTCAACAGGTGATTACAATTAATCAGCCATTTCACGATAATTAATTATAGAGGCTAATTTACGATTCGAACTTGGCAGTATGAAAGCATATAAAAAGCACAATTAAATTAGAGTTATTGAGAAGTAATAACGCATTTATAGCTCAAATAAAGTACAATAATTACGATTATTAACTATGAATCCTTTTATCTCGGTATGCTAAACGCACATGACGCAATTTGGTCATTACAACTGTGTGTACATCGAAATCTGTCTATAACCGAATTACTCAGCCAGTTAAATGCTTAACCAGCTAAAGCGCTGGGCAGGGGTTTTTTATATTTCGCTTCTTAGAGCACGTCAGTTATCGGGTAAGCAAAAAAAATTAATGGGATATTCTACACGTGTCAGTTTATTTACTTTCCCCGTAGAATGGAGCAAGCTATCCACTTCCTTGCCCCGACGCAATTTCGCCGATTAGATTCACAAAGAGCTACATGCAACATACTTCATGACCACACCAAATGAAGGCATTTTCAGCAATCATAAAATTTATGACACGGCTCAGTCTATGGGCAAAAGTACTTCTGGTGGAGATTAATCACCTGGCGTCCACATTGATACTCATGTCATCAGTGTCACAATTGCTAAACATGCTTGTTTGCTATAAGGCATAGAACCATTTTCCACTCAAATGTATTTGTCATATCGGCAAATGAGGCAATAATTTCACGCACACCGGTAAACATGTTTTTGGTTACAATGACTAATTGGTGCATAACACCCTTTCAAATGTATGCCACAATTTTTAACCTTAGTAATATCTGAACCTCGAGTAGCTTGCTATGCTACAGCATTAGTCACAGCTGAAAATAACTCGAGATTAATTTTAATTTTTTAAGCATCCCTATTGGGAAAGCATACGGTCTCGGTAATCGAAATGAGAGAGGAGAAAAATTAATAGAATTCTGTGAACAGGAACAGTAATGGATTGCAAATACTTGGTTCCAGAATCACAAGAGAAGACTTTACACGTGGAAAAGCCCAGGTGATAAGAAACGTTATCAAATACATTTCACGTTAATAAATCAAAGATATAAGAATAGCGTCAAGAATGCAAAGACGCAACCTGGAGCAGATGCAGACACAGACCATGACCTCCTGATAATAGATATGAACACAAAGTTGAAGCATGTGACAAGGAAAAGACAATCAACAAAGAAGTGGAACCTGAGGAAGTTGGAAGAATATGAGAATAAAATTATCAGAGCTATAGAAGAGAAGCTGGTGAGGGTAGAAAGAGAGAAAAGTACTCAAAAAGAATGGACTGATATAAAGGAAAGCAAAATAACGGTTCTGGAAAAGGAGTTTGGAACTGTAAACAAGAATGAAGCTAGAAAAAGCTGGATAAACCGAGATATGACGGAAAAATGGAAGAGAGACGGAAATGGAATGGAGACAACTCGGAACAAGGTAAAAGGCAATATAGAAAGATTAATAACGAATTAAGGAGAACTACGGACAAAGCTCGAGAAGACTGGATGAAGGAGCAGTGCTATGAAATTGAGAAGTTAGAAAAAGAAGAAAAAATGGAAGGAATGTACACAATAGTGAATAGAAGACGAGTCCAGGGACAGAATCACAATGATGAATGAATGTTGAATTGGGAAATTACAACAAAGCAATGATTACAGCTACAGTTATATGGCAGTCGATGCCTACGCGATTAAATAAAGATGACGATGCAAGTAATGACATCTCATTTCTCATATCCGAATAGAAATTGGAGACGCACGTCAATTAGGGTCATCCCTCACAAGAAATTAAGATATGTAGGAGAATAGTTACGAAATGTTCCTCCGCCTGCCAAGAACGATTTGATGAGAGAAGGCTATTAGTCTGCATATTGGATTAAAACATTGTTGCCCGAGATATCTTCCTGCTTAGCTAAGCTCAACCCGAAAATGGGTCAACCCGCGGGAAATACGCATTCCGAAAGTAACTTGCCTCCCGCTTCCCGATAGCTTTTGCCGTCGCGCGCGAGTCTCGAGGAAGGATAGAAGCAAACTCCATCTCCTCTCGAACGCCCTCGGTGTAATAACTTCTCCCTATTACAGCGTATCCAAGGTCGATCCGATGGTTAATGAAGATGAGAGTAGAGCTATGCCGTCCGACGGTCTATCTCGCAGTTAGAACCAATCATCCCCAGACACGCGAGAAAGCTCATCATGGAGGCTTGCAACTAGCGTCGCGCTCACGAACGGAGGCACGGGATAACGCTTGACAGTATACAGGGCTGTATCACCCACAGAAATCATCTGGGCTCATCTGGAAGGTGAAAACTAACTTAAGAAGAAATTTTGTGTAAACGACATACATATTGACGACTCGAGAAGAAACCAAAACAAGAATTTCTCAACAATGCTCAGTCTGAAATCTGAAGGCTGTCAGCAACAGTTTCTCGTATTGACGTGGGTACATTATCGGCACAAAATCCCTTTTTACCAATCGGATGGGCAGAAAGGAACTTCGGAAACACCTTACAGTAAACAGCATGTAGATAATAAACGGGTGAATAATAACATGATTGTAAACTCTACAAATTTGATAAATAATTAGATTTGACATTGATTAGGATAGGTTCCGCGTTTTTACCCGCAGAAATTCCTTCAATCTCTTGGATGGATGGGTATTTACTACTGAAAGAACTCTGTGAAAACAAAGTGAAGGTTGTTTGAAAATTCAAAATACACACATCGTAAGCTCCTCTAAACAGCTAGCTACGTGCACCTAAAAATAAGTTAGTAAAGGGTTCGCATTCTATGGGGGTATATTCACTCGCGGAAATACCCTTTCCACGATTTGAAAATTAATTTAGACCTAAAGGTGAAAAAAGCTAGTTGTACGGGGATATATCGAAACCGAAATTTAGAAACTCTACAATGTTGCTCACAGTTTAAAGGTTACTATAAGCATCATCAGACTGGAGGATTAGCAGAAGCCCATTATAACTACGTATCTGTATATGACTCGATACTAAAATGTACATGCCCAGCGACTTTGTAAATCGGGGCCAAAGTCCCTCCGATATCGTGAATTTATTTTCTTTTATCTTTCTTATCGATGTATATAGTATAAAGTATAGAGTTACAGTGACCAACAACAACAAAGAAGAGGCTGAAATACAAAATAAACTTACAGCAGCAGAGAGATCATATTGGAGCCTTATAAAACTTTTCAAAAACAAACTTTTATCAAAAAACACGACAGTAACGATTTATAAAACAATAGTCCAACCTGTGATACTATATGGTTCTGAGACATGATCTTTTACAAAAAAAGTCACAAAAAAGACATTACTTTTGAGAATAAAGTATTAAGAAGAATTTTCAGACCAGTCAAAGAAGGAGACACATGGAGAGTAAGAAAAAATTGAGAATTATACAAAGATCCAGATATTGTGGGTGTAATCAAGAGCAGGAAATTGAGGTGGCTGGGTCATGTCCAACGCAGAAGCGAATATACCATGATAAAACAAGTAGTAAAAGGAACACTAGAAGGTAAAAGGCCCGTGGAGAGACCGAGAATGCGGTGGACTGATGAAGTTAAGAAGAACCTAGGGAAGATGGGAGAAGAAATCGAGCTGGCAGAAGACAGAAAAGTATGGAGGCGCTTGGTTGGCGAGGCCAAAGACTACTTAGGTTTTCTATGGTCACACGAGTGAGTGAGAGTTTCTTAATTATGTTTTGAGGAGACCGTAAAGACCAAATTACTTGGTTTCGAGCGTTGAGTGCCATAGTCATCTTTCTTTCCCAACTCGAGCATTTTGAATGGAGATTTTTTCTTTCCCTCCACTCCTTCCGGGCCTCGTACTTGCACCGATCGAATGACACAAGCGAGAAACTTACACAACAGTATATATAATTCTATCAAATGATGTCCAATCTGTAGAAATCTGTTGAGCATCTGGAAAACAACTTCGTGGAATTATTGCATGGAGATTTTCATTTCATTAGGTATAACGAGGAAACCTCTCTCGAAAAATAACTTCAATTTTCAAGAATTCCTCAGAATTGAAGGCTACAAGTTCCTATAACAATTTTACGAAATAAAACATTTAAATGACATGTCTTCAGACAATCCTGCAAATAAAATAACTGGCCGCTGGGAGTTTCTCACATGTTCCCTTCACAAAACTGTCTTATAGAAAAGCGACATATGCTTTCATCCGAGATAGATTTTGAAACTATACCTCAGCACTCTTCACATATTATTCCAGATGAGCAACGAATCGAAGAATTCATTCTAACCAGCTCAATGCTTCCTTTGGCTGCATAGTATTCTTGATGAGCAAAAAACGTATATAAGGAGTAATGTGATATAATCAAAATATCATTAAGATCAAGTTGGAAAAGATATACTCTAACGAAAGAATTGAATGGGGAGGGACAAACTAGACACATTCTGACACACAACCTTCCTCTGAAATGCACCTTGGAAGAAACGATTAAGAGATATGATATTGAGAAACCCCAATAACGGAATAATATACGATAATTATGAAGGATTGAGGAATTGCTATTTTATGCAAAGGTTTGATAAATTGAGTGGAGATCTGCAAGAAACCAATCTCTGGTTTGGCGATTGCTGATAATGATGAACATTCTTGGCTTCCAGGGATGAACATATCTTTTTCGGAGCTCTGAGGGTATATGAAGAAGTAAAACATGGGACAATGCATTCAGATAAAAACGCATGAGCGCAGGTTTGAGTGAAGAAGAATAGAAAATCATAAGGAACGAATTACCGTTTTGTTAAACCAAAACTATTAAAGGAACGGCGATTGTCATGAATGGAGACGTAAATTACGCGGTATTTGGGAAGCAAGAGGGAAAATAAAAATTCATATCATTAAAGAGGAGAAAATTCGACCGACGATGTCCTTCTGCAGACAAAAGAGGAAGATAACCAATGCACTCATTCTTGAATATAATTTGCACTGAATAAATTATCCGAGAGCATTTTAAACTATTCTCGAAACTTGTGAATAATTGACACAAAACAGATTCCAATTGGATGCTTAAATTTTCAGTTCCTATATTTGATAGCGAACCGTTTCCCAGCGGTTAAATTTTCACTTGATGTTCCGATGAGCTAGCACGGTATTTGAGAGATCTACAAGTTTCTTTCGTAAAATAATTCCTATCTTATGGAAGTCAAATAATTATTTTCCCATGAAATGCCTGTGAGTTTGGAAAAAATGAATTTCCACTTCAAACTAATGGCTGGAGAGAAAACACCATTTCCTCAAAAACGATTTAGGGGGCACCATTTGGTCAGCGCAGCTGGAATATCGGATCGGCGTCGATTTCGGAAAATATCGATAAACAACAGGTTTTATCTCCTTTTGCCTGAAAGGGATCACAGCAGGCAAAGCCATTTGGGTTATCGTGGACAATTATGATAAAGCCGATCAACCGGGAAAAGCACTCACTCAGATAAGGAGAGGAGAATTAAGAGAAAGATTGCCATTCCTCACAGACCTCTCACGAATTTGAAATTACGTGATGTATGCTTTATGGATGTGCATGAAATGAATAAGAGTACACGTGAAACCACCTCCCTAATGCTCATGATAATGGATGCTAATGCAGCATTTCCTCAGGGACCTCGCAGCATTGATCACTTCTTAAATCACTGGGGTGTGAACCAAACAGACAAGAGAGGAAACCAGTGATCACAAAATATTTTTAATGTTCCACAAGAATGCTGAATAATACTGCTGGCTTAAACTTTATTACAACACACTGGATATGATTCGGAATGTGCCGATGTCAAAGTTGCACGAATGAATTATTGGAGATGATGACCCTCTGATAGGAACCAATGTGAGAGAATAACAAGAGCTCAAAGGAGCTGAAAAAATTCGAGCGTATTTAATTGACCGTGTCCATTAATTACTTCTTTTGTTTGTCCAAAAGTCCGTTGTCAAATGCTTGTCCGCTGCGATGCATGTCCAATTTCCATTGCCATCCATATCCAATGTCCATTGGCCACGCATGTAAAACACTGACTACAATGAACTCACAAACAAAAAACAATGAAACAGATGGCATCATGAATCAAGAGAGTAAGACTTGGTTTCCAGATATACCCAACGGATGCTATTGCTATACTTAACTGTCTAATTTAAGGCCAAGATTAAAAGGCAAATACAAAATTTGAAAAAATAAAATCCGGAGTGGAATGCAACCAGAGTTCAGTAGGTACTTCCCACAAACTACCAGAAATCGCAGTGATCGCTCCAATCCATAACTAAAAACAATACTGCTTCCTGATTTCTTTGATGCATTTTCTAGGTACCTACTGAGTATTTGAAAACAAAATATTTTATTTATTGCGTTATCTTGTTCTAAGTATTACGGTAAATCGAGAGAAACAAATATGGCTGAATGGCCACGCCTACATAATAGCTTAAAGCGATGGTTTGTTAATAAATTCCCTTTGTAATATTCCACAATGGTTTTTATTATTCCGACCTAAGTTTTGACTCAAGTTAGGTCATTAACTTGAGTCGAGGATAATGACTTAACTTGAGTCGAAACCTACTTCAGAATAATAAAAACCATTGTGGAATATTACTAAGTGAATTTATTTACAAACCATCGCAATGCTGTTCCACCAAGTGAAGTCTGAGAATTTATTACAGCTTAAAGCATTGGCCACCATGGCGACTGCCCACTCCATCTCCATCAATATCAAGGTCTTTCCATATCACTTATATCCTTCCTTCTATTTGAGTCTTTGCAACGTAAACAAGTCCGCCATTAATGTGCTTATTTTGGTGTATTCTTCACAAGCACAGCATAGGTTTTCCAACTTTTACGTTGATCAGACAGTTCATTTGTACTCGAAATGACGACTTTCGCCGCATATTCGAAGATTTCCTTGGGTGTGCAGAGACATTAAATACTTAGTGACCCCTTTAATAATAGTTTTTGTGGAGGAAATGGTTGCGAAGACCCATATCGATAGAGCAGCAGATATATCGAATCGAACTAGGGATCGGGTTGGTGTGGTGGCTACAGTACTGGATAACCATACGGACGGCCAGGGTTCAAATCCATGAAGAGGAGGATGTTTTTCAGAGGAAACACGATCCCTATTTGAGTGTCTTGCGGAGGGCGCTTAAGTGCAGTACTCCGTCTGTCGGATGAGACGTTAGGCCGTGGTCCCCTTGGCGCCTTTCGTTGAGAGCAGGCCAATGTCGACGCCGGGTTTCTCTCCACCCTTCCACCCTTACCTGTCCCCAATGGCACAAATGATCTTGGCTGTCGGTCGCCTCCCCTAATATCCAATCCAACCCTATATCGAATCGAACGACCCTGCCTCGATGGTGAAAACCTTTCTGGAAGGATAAAGACAGCGTGATCACCTTGAAGCCAAGCCATGCAAATGACGCGTGTGTTGCAAAATAAAACTTCCCAAAGGAAATACAAGCGATCGTGGTGTCGAAAAATATTGCATAATGTTCAAACAATGACGATACTTTATGTATCTACGAACAGCGATAAGAATTCCTGATACTGGATCGAACGTACACGGTTATTTACTCGCCTTGATTGATCACCAAACTTTTCCATTAACTTTCCCAATTATTACCGGGCTTATCCGCTGAGCCCATGAGAGAAAGGAAAGGCAATGGAGTGAAAGGGAAGCTCGGGAGTGGAGTGAGGAACAGAGGGGGTAATGGCGATTGATTCAGCAACGCCGCCTCAATTGCTCTCGAAGTGACCCCGGCGAGAGGCTTGCCACGAGCGTAATGGCTTTCGAAGCAGTGATCGAGACTGGAGACACTCAGACGGCGCAAGCACCCGAAAACAAAACAAGGACCTCGTCCCACTCCACTCCGTCTCATATGCGGCCTTCCCTGGACTCCCCCAATGCCTTTATCGGACTCCCCTCCACCGCACCGCCTCAACCCCAAATAAGGGTCAACGGAGTTCCGATTGCTGTTGACCCTAATGATCAAACCGACGAAACCCTAGCTCCACATCCTCTCCGTCTCCCAACCAACGAACGACGATGTCTGCGCATGAAAAGACTGGTGAACGAGTTTAGTTTTCCAAGTTCTTTAGCTTGAACGGTTTTTTTGGCAAATTTCAAGAACTTGTAAAGCATTAAACATTAAGGGATATCCCCGTCCAGTAACAACATGGTTCATCTACATCTACATACTACCCCGCGAGCCGCCGCATGGGCGTGTGGCAAAGGGTGGTAGGTGACCAGCCGTGTAAAGACGTAAAATTTTTGGAGGTGAAATGGTGACATGTGCTATGGGAGTGTATTTGGAGGCGCTTAGTTTTTATTGTGGTCACTTATTGTGCGCGGAAAGAACGAGTTTTTTCGGCAGAATACCTCTCTTATTTCACCGCATCTGTCACGGTTGACGTCACTTCTCGGCCCCGGCGGCGGTGGACAAAAGTCCTTGCCCGCCAATTCCAGAGTCGCGGGTTCACATCCCGCCTAGATAGGATTTTCACCTCCCTGGGGGGGTTGCGCTTGAACTGGCCGAGATAATCTCGAACACGTAACTACGTAACGTAACACGAATGGCTTTCCCCGGAATAATTATCGCATCAAAGAAAAGAAAATATCTAACGAAGAATCTATTAAATACTTAGGCGTCACCATCACTGAAGACATATCATGGGGGAAACACATCAGGAAAATTACTAGTGTAGCAAACCGTATATTAGGATTCGTAAAAAGGGTTCTAGGCAAATGCGACGAGAGAGTACGAGAAAGAAGCTATTTTACACTTGTCAGGCCTCATTTAGAATATGCCGCTAGTATATGGAATCCGTACGAGGAAGGAAGGATTAAAGAATAAGAGCGTCTGCAAAGGAGATCCGCTAAATTTGTTAAAGGCCGTTACGATAATTGTATAAGTGTTACGAATTTAATAGAAGAACTAGTATGGGAATTACTATCAGAACGCAGGTTAAAATTTAGGTTAAACCTTTTAAGTAAATTCGAAACCGATTTGTTCACAGATGAGGTTAGATATATAGTAAGAACCCCTGCGTATTATGCTAGTTTTGATCATCTTAACAAGATTAGAGAGATAGATTGTCGTACCGATATATTTAAAATGTCATTTTTCCCGCGTACCTTAAGAGAGAACAATAGGCAGCGTAGCAAAGGGATAGGCAGGTGAAATATAGTGAAATCTGTAGTGCATGATGCATGTAATAACATATAATAGTCCCTTTCTTATTATGTAGATACTAACCATCTAGCTGCATGTGACCCTGTTCTCTAGCATGTCTCCCTTAAATATCCTAGTTGCATGGCAATAGTGCATGTTTGGTGATTTTCATTCCCTGCCACACACCCTCGTGGTGGCTCGCAGGGTATTACGTAGATGTATCTAAGGAGTCACGATGTACAATCACGAACGGTTGGACAATTTGGTTTTACTCACTCGGATGAATGGATATATTGTTTGCATGTATATATTCTAATATGTTGTTTATTGCACCTTTAATCGGGATATAAAAATCCATTTTTTACATAACTGCGAGAAAAACTTGATTTAGTAGGCTGCGTGAGATGTTTACAAGTTTTCAAACACACCAAAATCTCTAAACCCTTGGCGATAACACGTGCTCTCTCGTATTACCTCGAGCGATTCAAATGCAACACCCAAGGGCATCGATGTATGAATTCATCCATAAAATGCATACGTAGTAATTGGCGTAATCTATCAACCATAGATACAGCACAATTAATACCATTACAACCTATACGAGCGAGACACGGCAATAAGTCATTGCGTTAGCATATAATTCACTTTAATCTTCTCCCTCTCCCAACGCCATTTATCATAGTCCCTTCTCTTCTCATGGTGCGATATGACACTCCTTACACCTCCTGCCACACGCCTTTTGACGACTCTATGTGCAGTATGCAGGTGTCGATATTTCGAGTGACCGCCCTTATTCTATAATTCTCCGTTCGCTCATCTCAAATGCTCCATCTAATTTCGTCGTCTTAACCTAATGTCCAAGCTTAATTGGGCTGCCATTCAGTGTAAAACGTACATAACTGAGGTTTGAACTTTCTTTTATATGATACTAGCGAAGGTACCCGTTGAAATTCAACGGATCTGACAAACATTGAAATTATTTTATAATATCGATAGCAATCGAAATATATCGCGCAAAATGTATTTCGTATGGATTATATGGATTCTTCTATTTCAATTAATACGTTCTGTGCCATTATTCACCATATATATCCATATGTGGTTCGGCTTCAATAATGCTCTAGGTCGTCAAGGGGACAGTGTACCGAAAGTGCTGAATTTTCACCAATTTTATGATTGCTTTTTCAAAATTTAAAGTAAATCAGATGGAAAACAAAAATTAACTGCAAGAATAAAAATGTTTATTAACTTTTCTTTCCTAATCGTTCTTGTCACGACTTTGTTTGACCATTATTTCTAATTTAGGTATGGAAAATATAAAAGGTCTGCATGTCAGAAAAACGAACTTTACATGTATTTCTCATGGAAACGATTTGTACCCGTCTGCAGTCGAATCGGAGACCATTAGGTAAACAATAAGTAGCCATAAACCTTCCGAGTGAAACAATGAAGCATGTTACAAGGTTTAACGTCAATCCTTGCAGTGGTTTCGTAGTTATAAGTGACCCGAACATTCACACTTTCTTTTTTATATATAAGAAGAAGATTGTAGGTATATACATAATTATTAAATCATAGCTTTAGGAACGATGGTGACAGACGACTGGAGAAGTATTGCAGAAATAAAAGGAAGGCTAGCAATGGCAAAAGAGGCCTTCAGCCAGAAGAAAAACTTGCTATGCAATAAAAGTCTGGATCTGGAGCTGAGAAATAGACTAGCTAAATGTTATTCATGTAGCGTTTTCATGTATGGATGTGAAGCGTGGACATTAGGTAAGAGGGAAAGGAATAGAATAGAAGCTTATGAAATGTGGGTGCGGAGAAGGATGGGAAAAGTAAGATGGGTCGATAAGATGAGAAATGAAGAGGTTTTGAGCAAAGTAAAAGAAGGAAGATCGCTCCTAAAGGAAATAAGTAAAAGGAAAGGAAACTGGTTGGGCCATGTGATGAGAGGGAAAAGTATAATAACTGTGGCACTTGAAGGTTCAATTGAAGGAAAGAAAAAGAGAGGAAGGAGAAGAATTAAATTGGTGGATCAGGTGAAGAACATCAGCTATGATGAAACAAAGAAGGAAGCTCGGGACAGTAGCGGATGGAGACGACGACAGTGGTGTACGGGACCTGTCAGCAGACAGAACACCAGATGACGATGAGCTTTATGTATTCAGTGTCTAAATGCTTTTTTCAGACAAATGATAACAACTGTTTTCACTGATAACATCCCCTGCCTTGAAGAATTGATAGAAGATTCGATGCGAGGCATAGAATGACCGAGGCATCAGCAAGGAATAAATGATGAAAAAATCAAATAAGCTCAATAGTTGGAACTTCACGCACTTTTCATCAGGGAAAAAATTCTTCGCCTGAATATTATTTTAAAACGATATAAAAATATATCAAAATCTGGGGTTGGTTGGACTGATTGGACTTCCCTCTTCATTTCAGATTTCCCATCGAAAACTATGGGATGATAGAAGAAACCAGTTCCTTTAAGCTTTGAATGTGATAGAGAAATATGTGCTTAAAGGATATGATATCCAATTATTTATGACTCATGTATGAAAATAAAACTAGACTTTCATTCGAATTTTTATTTTTTTAACCGATAAAAAAAACGCGCATCTAACACCATTCAAGTAATGACGAAGTTTGGTAGATTGCAATCGCATTAGAGAAAGTTTGCTTCAAAAACATTAAATTTTAAGTAAGAATCTTGGCTTTTCTCCAGTAATCAGGTGCAGTTTTGCAATGTCTCCTTAGTGCTAACGCAATTTTAATCATAAAACACAGCGTTTACGTTCATTTGATACTGGTTGGGACATCAGGTTTTGCAAAGTACAACTGACTGTCACTTAACAGACGTGAGTGCTATGAATAGAGACCGTTACCGTATGGTTTATCAGGGGGGGAGAAAATATCTTAACATATGATAAACTCAAAATCAAACAATGCTTACAAACCTCCATTAAAATAAACGCGGCAGATAATAAGCTTCAGATCCATGATCAAGTATATATTACCCTGACCCCGTCGAATCCGGTGGCGGCAGGATTAAGTTCTTGCCTGCTAATGCAGGATCGCGGGTTCGAGTCCTGGGTGGGTGGATTTTTCTCCATCCAGGACGTAGTAGTTTGTGCGACGTAAAATGAGTAATATGTAAGAGGGGACGACACTCCTAATATCGCTAAATAAAGACGACATTATTATGATCATTATTGCATTTTCTCGTCTTGAGATTATAATTTCAAAGACTATTCTGAAACGGATAGTAAATTTACAGCATAGAGAGGCAACTAAGGTAGTTGAGTGAAATACCATTTTACCTAGAAATCAATGAATTTAAAATGAATTCATTTTAAAGAAAAATATATCACCCTTCCATTGACATCAAGAACTCAACCCCTTATCACATTACTTTCTTAGACATTTGCCATAAACTACCAGCCCTTTTATATGAGAAGTGGTACGTGTATACACCCAAGATATTACCTTATATTACAATTGAAGCACTCCCTACACTTAGATCTCGTCAAAAAATCAAGTGCGTAGTTTGTATGTTTTATCAACTATTTTTGAAAATTAATCATATTTTCACCGCAGTAAATTCTTTGGAATCACGATAAACCTTCCGTTTCGATTGAGTTTCAAACGTACCGCGTGAAAAAAATTAGTCAAGTTCATGACTTATTTAGATATTTTCATTTGATTACTTACAATTTCTGTCACGTAAAACTATTTTATTGCACCATTAATAATGCAATATTTAATTCGTGTGTCTCACAGTTGCTGAAATCAAAACATATATATCGAATAAGGTCTCTATTATGATTCGGGAGCTATCTCAATGACACTACCTTAAGTGTCGAATTATTAGATTTGAGGAAGAAACAAGGACAAGGAAGGGTAAAGAAGTCAACGAAGGGGACGGAGTCGTAGCGTAGCCGGCTTCCCGCAGAGTGCTTGGCGGGTGAGCGTCTGGCCTCTTCCAGAGGAAGGGAGAGAAACAGGAGGAATAAGAAGGGGATGGTAGGACACTGGCGCGCTGCGTGAGTCCCGAAGGACAGCCGAAGGCGTTGATAGCTTTTTGGAGCGATTAGGCGTCGAAGGAGGTAGGCTGGAAACCGTTGCTATTTTGTTTCCCTGACAATTCTATTCGATTCCTACTTTCAGCTCATTTATCTCATCTTCGCGTCACCCCTGCACGCCGCCACAAGGTGTGAGGCATGGCGTGACTCCACGGTACACATAACCTAGCCGTAAAATTAATTTTCCTAATTTTATTCGTTATTTAACAAAATTTAATATCAAGTACGCATGTTTAAGGTAGTCCGAGCGAGATAGTTCCCTTGCCATAATGGAGACTATATTCGAATTACACGTTTTAATTTCGCCAGCTGTAGGGCATATGAATTAAATATTGCATTATTTATGGTGCAATAATGTAGTTTTATATGACAGAAATGGTAATTAATTAAATGAAAATATCTAAATAAGTCTTTAACTTGAGTCATTTATTTGCGCGGTGCGTTTGAAACCCCTTCAAAACGGAAGGTTTGTTGTGATACCAAAGAACCTATTGTGGTGACAATATGATTAATTTGCAAATATAGTTGAGAAAACATACAAACTACACGCTGTTCGTTTTTTACGACATCTAAGTGTAAAAAATTCCTCATTTTGTAAATAATGTCTCTCTGGAGTGCATACACGTACCATTTTCTATGTAAAAGGGCTGGTATATTTTGGTAAGTATCTCGAAAAGTAATGTGGTAAGGGGTTGAATTTTTGGTGTCATTAGAAGGGTGAGACATTTTTCTTTAAACTGAACTGCCATAGTAAATAAATAATTATTATAGCATTTCACACAAAAATTAATCATCATATAATTAAACCTTAATGTAAAAACTGCCTCCTGTCGTAACCATTTGAATTACTGGCGTCTACTGCTGTGGGCCTTAATATTGCCCGAAAAATGACATATGAAGTCTTTCTGTAGAGAAACCTATATTTTTAATTGCATGCTTGTGATCTAACCTACCATGGTAACACAGGGTCAATAATTTGCTCTTCATGCCTTAATGCGCCTCAAACGTACCCGGGAGAATAGGCCTACTCTTCGACCTAAGCTGTAGTAGTGATTCCTATCCCAGTTCTTTGGATAGCCGCTCATACTGCTAGATGTATCACATTTCGTCTTTACCGATTAGATCAGGATAATTTTTCATTTAGATGTTGTCTTTTCCACCATATACCCGCACCGTACAAACGAAAATATAGAATTCCTGAATAAGTTTATTTGCAGTTCCCCAGTAGGCTTCCGCGGAGATTCTGACTGTGGGCAGCGATTGTTCCGGGTTTCCATCCGCGTGTATCCATTATTTCGGACAATATTTCGCCAACGTTCCAGTTGGCTTCCTCAGGTCCACTGAAGTGACGATGCAGGAATTGGTCCTCTTAATATACACGTAGTTTGGCGCCAAATTTGTGGAGGTGTGCTCTCATTGGTTGGACTCTCTGAAGACCCGTTTCCACGCGCTGGCGAGGGTGTAGCCGTCTTCGCGGTTGAAATTCGCAGGTGTTTTTGCGATTTCAATTGCTTCCCTGATGACTCTTGGGTAATAGCGGCCTTCTTTATTCAATAATGAGGCGTTGTCAAAGTCAATGCTGTGGGTCGGTCCACTCCATTGATGTTCAGCCACCGCTGACTGGCTGAATTGCCTGTTTTTTGCGGCCCTTCGGTGTTCTTGCACTCGGCATTTCAGAGCTCTTGAAGTCTGGCCGATGTAGGAATTGCCGCAACTACATTTTATTTGGTATACTCCTCCATAGATGTCTTTAGGGTGGTGGTCTTTCGAGTTGACGAGGATACTCGCCATCTTGGTAACGCATTTAAATCTGGTCATGACGTTGTGTTTCTGGAGGGCTCTTGCGATTCTTTCCGTGGTCCCGGCGACGTAAGGTAAGATGGCGTGTGCCCTCGCCTTTTCTGTAGTACGGCTCTCTTCATAGGCCCTCTTTGGGGCCATCAGTTGCTGCTTCCGTTCCATCTTGCGGATTATCTTCAGGATGTTTTCTCGCCGGAAGCCGTTCATCTGGAAAGTTTCCATTAGATGTCGTTTCTCTTTTGCGATGGAAGCAGCGTCTGAGAGCGAGCATGCTCGGTGGAATAAAGTTTTAATTACTCCGGCTTTCTGTTGAGGGTGGTGATGGGAGTTCGCATGGAGGTATCGGTCCGTGTGGGTCTTTTTCCGAAAAACGGAGTGTCCTAAAGACCCATTTTTTCTTTTCTCGACGAGGACGTCTAAAAAAGGCAGGCAGTTGTCCGTTTCCGTCTCCATGGTGAATGTGATGGCTGCATTTTGTGCGTTCAGGTGGTGCAAGAACTTCTCGAGTTCATCCGTTCCATGTGGCCATACCACAAATGTGTCGTCCACATACCTCACAAAGAGTTTTGGCTTTTTGTGGAAGGACTGCAAGGCTTTCCGTTCAAAATCTTCCATGAAAAGATTGGCGACCACCGGTGAGAGAGGGGATCCCATTGCAGCTCCATTTGTTTGTTTGTAGAATTTACCGTTCCACGTGAAGTAGGCGTTTCTGAGGCAAAATTCCACCATCCTTGGAATGTCTCCCGGGAGGCCGTCACTTGTGAAAGTCTTGATTATTTCTACTGCTTCACCAATAGGGATATTAGTGAAGAGAGAAACTACGTCGAAGCTCACTAAAATATCGTCCTTGCTGATTTCGGTCTTTTTTAAAATCTCAATGAAGTGAGCGGAGTTTTTCACATGCGTCGGCGTCTGACCGGAGAACGGTAGGAGTTGCTGGGCCAAATATTTGGCGAGTTTAGGCGTTGGAGAGTTGGAGAGTCATAGTGAGTGCCATAGACTCTCCAACGCATAAACTCGCCAAATATTTGGCCCAGCAACTCCTACCGTTCTCCGGTCAGACGCCGACGCATGTGAAAAACTCCGCTCACTTCATTGAGATTTTAAAAAAGACCGAAATCAGCAAGGACGATATTTTAGTGAGCTTCGACGTAGTTTCTCTCTTCACTAATATCCCTATTGGTGAAGCAGTAGAAATAATCAAGACTTTCACAAGTGACGGCCTCCCGGGAGACATTCCAAGGATGGTGGAATTTTGCCTCAGAAACGCCTACTTCACGTGGAACGGTAAATTCTACAAACAAACAAATGGAGCTGCAATGGGATCCCCTCTCTCACCGGTGGTCGCCAATCTTTTCATGGAAGATTTTGAACGGAAAGCCTTGCAGTCCTTCCACAAAAAGCCAAAACTCTTTGTGAGGTATGTGGACGACACATTTGTGGTATGGCCACATGGAACGGATGAACTCGAGAAGTTCTTGCACCACCTGAACGCACAAAATGCAGCCATCACATTCACCATGGAGACGGAAACGGACAACTGCCTGCCTTTTTTAGACGTCCTCGTCGAGAAAAGAAAAAATGGGTCTTTAGGACACTCCGTTTTTCGGAAAAAGACCCACACGGACCGATACCTCCATGCGAACTCCCATCACCACCCTCAACAGAAAGCCGGAGTAATTAAAACTTTATTCCACCGAGCATGCTCGCTCTCAGACGCTGCTTCCATCGCAAAAGAGAAACGACATCTAATGGAAACTTTCCAGATGAACGGCTTCCGGCGAGAAAACATCCTGAAGATAATCCGCAAGATGGAACGGAAGCAGCAACTGATGGCCCCAAAGAGGGCCTATGAAGAGAGCCGTACTACAGAAAAGGCGAGGGCACACGCCATCTTACCTTACGTCGCCGGGACCACGGAAAGAATCGCAAGAGCCCTCCAGAAACACAACGTCATGACCAGATTTAAATGCGTTACCAAGATGGCGAGTATCCTCGTCAACTCGAAAGACCACCACCCTAAAGACATCTATGGAGGAGTATACCAAATAAAATGTAGTTGCGGCAATTCCTACATCGGCCAGACTTCAAGAGCTCTGAAATGCCGAGTGCAAGAACACCGAAGGGCCGCAAAAAACAGGCAATTCAGCCAGTCAGCGGTGGCTGAACATCAATGGAGTGGACCGACCCACAGCATTGACTTTGACAACGCCTCATTATTGAATAAAGAAGGCCGCTATTACCCAAGAGTCATCAGGGAAGCAATTGAAATCGCAAAAACACCTGCGAATTTCAACCGCGAAGACGGCTACACCCTCGCCAGCGCGTGGAAACGGGTCTTCAGAGAGTCCAACCAATGAGAGCACACCTCCACAAATTTGGCGCCAAACTACGTGTATATTAAGAGGACCAATTCCTGCATCGTCACTTCAGTGGACCTGAGGAAGCCAACTGGAACGTTGGCGAAATATTGTCCGAAATAATGGATACACGCGGATGGAAACCCGGAACATTATTTGCAGTTCCTTTTGATAGGGATAGACTCAGGATTCAGATCTGCATATGCCGTTCAAGCCGCCGCATTGAGCAAGGAAGAAAATTTTAGACACAGGCCATCAAAAGCAGAGGGAATAAGAAAAAATAATAGGAATAAAGAAAAAAAGGTTTTAAGTTGTTATTGGTGGAGGGTCTCCACACCTCGCTCTTTTTTACCATTATCGTCGCGTGAAAAGAAGGAACCTTTAAAGTCATCAATTCGGTAGTGTACCTCTTATTTTGTTGCTTCTTTTAGCTCTAAAATGTAGCAAAGACTTGAAATAATATCCGTCAGTAATCCTGAAATACGCGTCACCTGATTTTTTTCGAGAAATCTTATCCAAATTTGTAACCTCTGAGTTTCCAATGTTTCCCAATCTGGTCTCTCTGAGCCACTAGCTCACTATAATTGCTTCGTGCGAATATATAGTGTTTCACAACTTTTAGAGGGATTAAGGCGGGGGCACCTAGGGACTCGGAGGCGGAACGCTAGGCTTAGGCTACTTGAGAAATTCAGTACTGGTGTGTTTCAGAGCAGCACAGAGAATATTATTATGACGCCTCACTACATCTCTAGATCTGACAGAAGCGATAAAATAAGAGAGATACACTTCCGAACAGATAGGCACAAAAACTCGTTCTTTTCGCGAACAATAAGCGACCAAAATAAAAACTAAGCTCCACTAAATACACTCTAATAGTATATGTCAACATTTCACCTCCCAAAACCTAATCTCTTACATATTTACACGGCTGGTCCTTACATCTCCTGCCACACGCCCATGCGGCGGCTCGCAGGGTAGTATGTAGATGTAGATGTACAATCGTAACAATTTTTTACGAAACGTGCAGCTGCCCTTGCATTTTTATTTATTCAGCGTATCAATTTGTTTTGGCAGAAGGACGCACGAAATACGTGGCTAAACTAGAGCCAAGTAACATCACTCCTTAACTTTTTTCACAAACACAAGAGCCGGATTTCAAGGAGAAAAAATGGAGGTTTACGAAGAAAATCTGCCAACGAGATACTTGATGATTTCGCCACAGTGGGCAATGACTTTCCACCTGGAGATCCCATGATCGACTAGATTGAAAGGCTAAGAATTTCACTTGATGGACACTGTGGTAAATCAAACTTTGAGTCTGTGTAAGATCTTCTTCATAGACACTCAAACAGCTTATATGAACCAATCTTTTAACTGTCTCAGGCTTTACTCGAAAGAAACTAACGTACTTCATACAGAAGAAAATACTTCGTAATTTAATCAGATTTATAAATATACATATCTGCATAAAATATATCCGTGAAATTATTTTATTCATCATGAACAGTTTATCTTCGAATGGAAAAATAGTCTACGTTGTCGGTCGCATCGCTTGGTGACTACAACAGCATTCACATTGCAAACGTGAACTTACTCTCGTAAACACTCTATAAAATCGCTCAGTCAACCCAAGAGTTAAGCATTGCAAAACATCGGCAATCGTAGGTTTCCACTCACCGAAGATGTCGGAAGTTAGACACTGGGATTCCCAAGCCTCTTGCCAAAAGCCTTCCCCTGGAAAGCTAACCCAACTGTCGTGCTAATCCATGCGGATGGCTGAGTGACGCCGATTGTGATCCGGCTATATTTAAAATGGCAATGCATGCGGAAGGCGAGATATCGAGGCCTCGAAAAAAAGAAAGCTTCTCTGCGGCTGATTTCCCTCAGTTTGAAAGAGACAGATTTTCGCGGTACTACGCCATCCGAAAAGCCGTTGCCAGGCAACGCACCGCAGCCTGTTTGGCATACCACAGAGTACGCCAAAGAATTTAAGAATCATAATGGACTACAGTTTTCAAGCCCTTAGAAAGTTGTCATTTATGAGCAAAACGTACGACAGAAATGAAAAGTAGCTCACATCATAGTCACGCCACTCCATCCACGGGAAATGGAGTGGCTCACACTCAAAACTAATTTCATTTTGTTGACAAACATTTAACTTTATCGAGCTCAAAATTTGCTAAATATAACTTCGAATTTTGTATTACTCGGCGAATTATCGATGGATTTCCCTCGTCATATAATTGAAGCGACTAATTTAAATTTTCCCGTTTCAAGCAATTTTCATGACTTTTATGAATAAAAGCTATTAACAAGGTGATAGAAATAATTTTTTCACCCGCAGTCAAAGCAAATTCTTTCAAAAGCAAAAAGCGGATGACTAAACTCTACAGAACGAAGTAGTTATGGTTTTAGGTGCTGTTAAATATATGAAATCTGATACAGACACTTTATAAGGAGGAACTAACAATACGATGCAACCCTTTCTTTTGGGAAATTGATACTTGTGCGGGATGGATACTCACCCTGTTGCCTCTTGTGCTCGAAGGAGAAGAAAATCACAGGAGTATTTCAACTCCCACGAAGAGGCTCCCGAATCTCACGTAATAAGTATCTGATAACTTTCGGATCGATTTCGTTACAATGGCATGGAAAGATTTCATAGTACTTAGCTGCGAATCTATACTCACTTGTTTTAAATACATAAGGGAAGCATCTACTACGCAGGAGGCTGTCGGTACCTGTATCAAACTCTACCCGATTGTTCCCACTGGGGGGTGTAAGGGAAAGGGGAAAAGGCCGCGGTACGGACCGCCGGCACCCGACGATTACAGTCGGGTACGCCGCTTGAAACTACAACCCCTTGGAGTCCGACACCAAAGAGGCGGATTGACGTCGAAACGCCAATGGGCCTTCGCCATACCCAAGTTCTCGTAGTTTCTGGGTTCACCCAGCAGCGTAGCACGAGTCGCCGTCAGTTTTCGCTCTCGCGAAAACTTACCGCACATCGATTGAAGACCGGAGGAGCCCGTTGCCCAATGAT
The DNA here is from genome assembly GCA_963169105.1 of Ceriagrion tenellum. Taxonomy (NCBI): domain Eukaryota; kingdom Metazoa; phylum Arthropoda; class Insecta; order Odonata; family Coenagrionidae; genus Ceriagrion; species Ceriagrion tenellum. The sequence goes on from OY720637.1 coordinate 133,530,242, forward strand.
TTTGGATTGGGTGTCTCCCGGCCAACTTTAGCGGTGGGAGCAGCGAGGTCATTCGGCGTACTTCATCGGAGTGGTGTCCTCGGACCAGTTCTGGCCAAATATTGAATCACACTCCTCGGTAGGCCTCTCCCACCAAGTGTTTAAAATATAGTAGAATATTTTTGCATTGCTATCTCTAGTTAACCTAGCGCTAACACTGGTGGTCTAGGTCCTTCCTTCCTCCTCCACTACCAGCGCGGAGCAAGGATCTGGGCTAAAATCTTTTTCCTGCTTAAGTCACTATAATTATTTATTATGGTATTTTCACTCGTCTGTCTTCGCTATCTTCCCTTCAAGCTCCAAGGTCCTTGCTCCAACAATCTCCTCCTCTATGTCCCGTTAAAAGCTTCCATATGCCACCATTTCACTTACATAGCCATTCAATATAACACCACACTAGATTATGATCAAAGTCTGCGAAACATTCGAAAAGCTTCGGGGATTTATGATTCTGTTTATCAACTATTGCCTGACAACGATACCTAACAGGTACCTCCTTCCGTCTCCTGAGCTATTCATGTTCACCCTCGCCTGAGGTGCTGTTTAACATGTACTATATACACGGTGCCAATAAAGAAAATATTTTCATCAGCTCGCTTCTACTGCAAGAGCATACAGCTCTTGTAGTAGAAGGAAGAACGATGGAGCGTACTAGATATCAATATCTATTCGTCAGCATTATTTTTAATAATCCTCTTATGAAAAATTGTTCTTCTAAGGGATTGTGGCAATTTTTATTCCACAATGTAACAATGAAAGCATAAAATACAAAAAATTTGGAAAAGGGCTGTACTAAGCTAATCATGACCAACTACTATTTGACTTCACAGATACAATTGTATGAAATTGAAACCAGGTATAAAACTAAATCAACTCTTAATATCGGGGGGGTGAAGCCTACGAAGCCATGCATTTGTTTAAGACATCGGCATTCTCTGCAATGTCTGACGACTCAATAAAAAGACGCAAGGCGTTGGGAGCGGAACGTAAATTTTATGTGTATTCTTTCTCCTCACGCACAGCGCGGAGTGCGATAGAGCCCGTATCATCGCAAGTGTTTCTCTTCAAAGCATGGAACTGAAGACACGTCGACGCTGGGAAAAGGGATAGGTTTTTAAAAATATGGGTGAGAAGATGAAATTGAATTCAGGGCCAGCTTTAAACTTTCCCTTTCTTTGTACATTCTTGAGATAGTAATCTTCTGGAAAGCCTACGTCATAAAAAGAAAGAGCCGTAATATAATACCACTAAAAAAAGGTGCAAAACCCTTTTTGGCTCGCTCAAAAAATTTTAAATTCTGTTCATGACGCAGCGTATGTCATTTCTTCGACGCAGCCGATTCAATTCTTCACCTTTAAAGTCGACTTTTTCGATTAATCGCTATTAAAAGTTTCCTGATTAATGGCGAACGAGTTACCTATTTTAGAACTTAAAATTAATAGAATTTTAGACGATACTTCAAATCCAGAATTATTCAGCAAACAGTTCAAAGACTTCTTCGTTAGAACTATTGCTCCACACCTATTATGTAGCAAGTGCACAAAATTTACCTTTAACAAATGATTCCATCGCTCAAATATACAACTGCATACTAAAGAATGATTCGCTATGAGGCTGGTATATTTAAGAGAGGTTATTATTTTTCGTCAGTTTTCCCCTCTTTATACATTCTTAAAATCACGTACATGACCACAAGCTACTTGCAAAAAAACACTTGCCATGAGAGGCATCTTGCGGTAATTTGGCTCAAAAACTAAAGTGCATTCAAAGTAGTCCAATGCATTAGAATGAATCTCTTTTGTACAGCATTAAATAAAACACATATCACTTCTTACTTTTCAACCAAGGAAGGACTGTAGTTGCACTGAATAAATCGCAATTCAGAACAACCAATGGTGATATAGATCTGCGTATTTTAATTATCTGCAGCGCATAGTGATACTCGGAGATGAACGGCCACATGCAACTCTTCTATTGGACCACTGTACCGCAGACAAAGGGTGCATTCTATTATTCACGGATAGAGATAGAAAGCAGGCGTATTTCGGAGCAAAACAAAATGTTAAAAGGTGTTTTGCCGAAGAGAATGCTTCAGCTTCCAAAGCACTGTGTATATATAGTACGGAGTATACACGGTCTCTTTCTGCAATCTCTAAGCTTTAATCTTTCATCCTCAAAAAAAAAGGAAGAAGTAAAAAAGGATAATCGAAATTAAACTTCCACCGGCGGCGGCCGAAGGGATGCCTTTCTGTTCTCCGTATCTCACCACCATCATCCGCTCCGGAACCTTCAAACGCCACTTCCCCAGCCTTCTCACCCCCCCCCCCCCCAGAACCTTCCCAGCATGCAGTTGGCCTCTTTCATGCCGAGCCCGCGCTGATATCTCTGGCATTAGTACCCCTATCTTCGTCCGCGGATCATTTGTTTCCAGTTGATTTGATCCATTTTTTCGTCCTTTTCACCCCCCAACCCATCAAAAAAACTTTGCCCCATCTCCACTGTCCATTTTCTAGAAACCCGATTGCATGCGCGCTCGAAAAAAAATTAAAACTACTTTTGCTGACCGGAATTTTGTCGATAAGCGCCGGCTGCTACACGCTGTGAATACGTCGAAACAGAGCTCCCTCAATATTTAGCCAGGCCCACCTTCGGCCACGTGGCCGAAATGGAAAAAAATTTCGGTATTCCCTGGGAGAGAAGATTTTATTTATTTTTCATTTTTTTTAACATTACAACCAGTGAGCAAGATTAACTCGAGAGAGCCTCGGTTTTTTTGGCTGGACTGCATAAGGAAAAAAAATTGGGGAAAATTGTAGAGAACAAACTTCATAGCGTTATCTTTAGGCTTTCAATTACACCGTAACGACAACGAGCATCCCCAAAAGCTGTTGAATTTATTAACAAAATGTTCAAAAATAACTCGGCTTGAAAAAGAGAAACGCGCTTTTTATCATTCAACGTACATATGTAAGTTACCTGACTAGTCTCAGCACAGTAACGCCATTTTCGAGGAAACTCTAGCTCAATGAAACCATGCTGATGGATGAAATATCAAAGCGCGATGCTGTGAAGTACTTTATCTTACCACAACTACTATTTTCCACAAACTCAAGTATCTGAAAATACGATTGGAAGAGATCACTTTTCTATAGTCCTCCCAGAAACGGTTGACCATCGCAATTTGTTTTTACAAAATCTTTAATTGTAAAATTTTATCCAGAAAAGCAATTATTACCTGAAATAAGTTTGTTTTCTGCAACATTCTTCAGTAAAAAATGTACTTGCATGACTTCAAGATTGCAAGAATCCACATTTTCCTGCGACAGTAACAAACAGCTTCGCCTGTCGACTACTACGCCATGTGTTAGACGTCTATTGAATGCAGTTTATCTCTGGAGCTTTGAAAATTTCTGGCATAAATCTATAAATAGAGAATGCAATGCATTTCAACAGGAAAACTCCAAAGAGGATCAAGTAATGCTAAATACGCATCAAATGTTACTCTTAGTGTTGTAGCAGAGAAGTATGTTACATGGATTAGAAAGAAAAAGGTACTTCTCTCTTGAAATTTCTGGTTAATTTCAGTTCATGGTAATAATTTTGCATGCAATGATAAGACTCAGTGGACATAAACTACCATACATTTATCGGTTACATTGAATATAGGGATTTATTTTTTATATCAAGATGAAATTTTACTTTATGCTCCACTCAGGAAAAAATAGCAGAATGTCAAAATTTGTTATTAAAACATAATTAAATGCCGAATAACAGCATAACCATGAGTACAAACGAAAACGAATACCTGGTAATTCACGCTACTTTAGAAAATAGGTCATTTTCATTTCAGTGAAAACCATTTATTTACAAATAAGAGGAAAAGCATTCACCATTGTACCACTGCAATGCTATTATCATCAGAACTCGGGACGAATGTTTATACAGCAAAAACAATAATGCTCACGATTTATCATCTCTCCGGGCTTTCATTGTGAATAATCAAGTTTCAGTCTCGAGAAAGGCACGAATACAGTACGATACTTCTCACACACGCCAGCAAACGAGGCCACCATGCAACCCACATTCAAATTCAATGTCAAAGAGCGTCAATAAAAATCCCTCGTTCATTTATAATGAGATTCAAATGAAGCAAGGTAATTCGACGACAATAATAACGATGGTTTCAATTAAAACGAAAAGCACTTGAAATTATAAATGTGACAATCAACATTGCTAGAGATTAGAATAAATGATGATACATACAAGGAAATCACGGGCGAATGCATGAATTTAGCAACGAACAACGTGCATTTTGTAGCGCGCAAAATTAAAGGCTGGTCATAAAATTTAGTGATATATAATCCAGCCTGCTATATGATTTCTCAGATTATTTCAAGTTACAGTCATATCCCAAAATGCACCGACTAGTTACATAGCTTTGAATTTACATTGCACATGAATTAATTTTGGGGCATTATTTTTCATGCGCTCAGAGAAATTATTCACAGAATTTATCCAGACAGATGACCTGGAAATAATATCTTTCATTTTTCGTTATTGATAGATAAATCGTAAGGAACATGTTAATCGTCACTATGATACTGAGCCCAAATCCTCTAAGGGGTGGGATGAAGATAAAAAGCTAACATAACATAATTTTGAAAGTTGTTCTAAAAATTTGGTCGCTGCTGACCAAGTCTTAGAAGGCTCACTATTATAATTTCATTTTTTAGAGTAAAATTGACGGACGGGTGATCATTCCATTACTTAGGAAACCTCTGAAAGACTTATGAGTATTTTTCCTGTTTGCTCGATATGTATATCGAAAACAAAAGAATTTTTAATCACGACATTTTTTGCGTTGACATGAAATAATTTATGATCCAAATTCTTCTACTCTTGGGAATTCTCTGAAAAATAAAGCTACCCCCTACAGAAAAACATGATCAGAAAACTTAATATTGTAAACACGATAACACTCTAGAGTCAAAGAATATGAAGGCATTACATCTATGTTGAGCTTTCTTTCTTCATCGAACATAGTTCTTCATTGACCTAATGAGAATTTCTATGCCTGAGTATGGTAAAATGTGATCACTCGTAAAGCGGCATCATTTTTTTATTCTATTTTATGGAGAAAAATCTTTTGAGAAATGGCTGAATTCAGAGAATCAGAAATCCCGATCATTGCAATTGATTGAATATTACCTGTTATTCCTCACTGTAACATTTTTCTTTAGAATGGATGTTGATTTATATAAAAAAAACAACCCCCAATCTCTCCTTTACAATTTCTTTCAAGAAACTATAGATTATATTCCGTAATGGAAATGAGGTCTTCAGGCTTTCAGGCATTTGTCAGTTATCAACGAATGGAATTAGAGGATTATCAAGCTTAGATGTAAGACTCAATCAAGGAATATTGTTCAGACCTAAAAGAAAAACTGCATACTAAAGTAGGGCAAAGGTAAAAATACACAAAGGTGTAACAATAGCCGGCAAACGATAGAAATTTAGTCAAACGCCAAACGACGAAAAAATTATAGAGCATAGGTTTACCGCATGCTTTTAACGAGTAAAGTGCATTAATATCAAAAAGGTAATGATAAAAGTTATGAAAGGCAAGTCCATGGAGTATAATCATTAGTGAAGTCGGAAAATTAAGGAAAATTAAGGAAAATATCAATATTTTGAAAAAATTAAGTTTGTGCCAACTATTTCTTAACCTTGAGTACAAAGCGGCAACTTGTGGAATCAAAATTCAAAATTATTGAAATGAGAACGCCTGAGTTTTTAAATCACTTTTAATATTGGCGGAAGTTACAAGAATTGAAGGAAAAACGAAGATGAATAACAACGACTTGGAAGTATCATAAGACAGGAACAGAATAAATGTTTCGGGAGAATGGCCAGCGAGTTTGACGGAACTGTAATATCTGTGTGGCGGTTAAGCGCAGCCGTTGGAAGTGGAAAAAATTATTTTCTACGAAGTAAAATGATGCAAAAGTCTAATAAGCAAAAACGTTGGTATAATTTTGTATGGAACAACCAAAATATCTATTTTTTGAGCCACCGTTTCGTCACGGATGGATACAAGGGGTGTTCAGATGTAGTTCATCAAAATAAGAGTCAAATAAAAATTATAATTTAATATCTTTTGACCAGCGCTGAAACTGAAACGAGAAAAGAGAATACGGTTACCATATTGTAATTTAAGGAATAATTATTTCCTTCACAGAACATACACTGTCCTCCTCCTTGAATTGGAACGAAGTATATATCCCAGGGAATATTTTCTTGCAATAAGTAGGTAAATTACATAAAATGCATTTAAGTCATCACGTCAATTCATGATGAAGCTAATGTTAATCCATAGATACACAAAACTGCTATTCTTTCGGTTAAAAATAATTTTACGCACCAGCAAAATACTTCACTAGGCTCACGTAAAAACAGTCAAAGCGCAGGCGGTAGCGGCACCAAATTCTCACCTTTCCCCGTTTTCCATTACCATCCACACGTTTCTCTGAACTGAACTCATCCCTTGTTTCACCGAGGTTAGAATAATTAACACCATCTCATCCTCCGAAAACCTTCCAGCTATTCGGGATGCCAATTAAGGCCGTGTATTCAATTTCATGGGCGTCTTTTTTTCTCTGGCCTAAGGGTCTTTTCGAACCATTTTAAGCCATACACCATTCCTGGTGATGAGTTTCATCAGTGCGCTCAAAAGTTGTTTTTAAAAAATATTTAAGCATTTTTTCCGAACGAGAGAGAGGTTGTTTTTTTTAATAACACCGTTGATGCAGTGCATGTCCTTTGTTCTGGGACATAATCGTGTTTTACTCTCGACAACCAGGCCGAAAACAGCGACGGTTTCGACAACCCTCTGGGAGATAAAATTGGAAAACATTCGGGGGCAACTTTGCCCATTAAGGCCGTCTTCGCTCATCGCTTTAGTAATAAAAAAGAGGAACAGCTAATTTTCGCTTGGGTCGTTGAAAATTTACTTCTCTCGCTAATGCAATGCCTCAACTGCTGGAAAAAAAGACAATAATTGAGCAAATATAGAAAAAATGAACTTTTATGAACACTTTTTCCAACCCAAGGCGCAACTAGAGAACCAATTCAATTGAGCTAAAGCATACTGACGTCAGTGATTTTTATTACAAGCTCTGCTCTCGATACTAAATTCATTTGATGCCTTCATTTTATGAAATTTTTATTCCACGGAAAAAATCGTTTCACGTTGCAGTCTTTATCAAAAACACCTGTAATTGGAATACGATAATTTTTTCCCTATGTTTCACATATTCTCTCATGAGATAGCACGAAATATTCGCAAGTCTATTTACCGAAATAAAAATTGCAAGGAAAGGGAACAATTTTGCCGGCATCGTTTAAATGGGAAGTGATTTTGTCCTGTAGTCCTAATATGAAGGAAATTACAATACATTTATATTGCGAAAGGGGGTCACTGGAGGCAAAATACGACTTGTTCGTCCTATCCCGTACTTTTCCCCGCTGTTTCTCCTTTCAATATTGGATTGGATATTTGGGGAGGCGACCGACAGCTAAGGTCCTTTACGCCATAGGGAATAGGTAAGGGAGGAAGGGTGGATAGAAACCCGGCGTCGGCATTAGCCTGCTCTTAACGAAAGGCGCCAAGGGGACTACGGCTTAACGTCTCACCCGACAGCCGGAGTCCTGTGCTTGAAGTGCCCTCCACAAGACACTCAAGTAGTGACCGGGTTTCCTCTGAAAAACATCGTCCTCAGCAGGGATTTGAACCCTGGCCGTCCGTATGATTAGCCAGCGCTCTAGCCACCACACCAACCCTATCCCCTTTCTCTCCTCAGCCTCCCCCCCAGTTCCCCGTATCTTGTATCCCCCACGCCATTCTCCCGGCCCCTCTCCTTTCTCCCGCACAAGCCTCCTCTGCTTTCCTTCTCGCTTCTCATTGTCTCTTAATCGCTTTGTGCACTTTGCGAAGTGTTCTCACTCCCAACTCTCTTGATTTGGGATGAGCCCGAAAGCGGGCGCCGTCGTGGGTTGAATACACATACTCGCAGGCAAACACTGTATGAACTGCTCGCGCATAAACCCGCGGAGCTACGACGGGATAACTTTGGGGAAAATGTACGTTTTTTTTACGTCCCCGCTCTCGAGTAATCCCTGATTCAGCGCTGGAGCAAGAAGAGAAGCGGAGTTGAAAAGCGGGAAAGAGTAAATTCCCCAAAGGAGACACATTTCAGCGGGCAACGAAACGGGAGCGAAGCACAGGTTGTCCTCTCGACGGAAATGCTTTCACAAGAGAGAGACTGCAGACACTGTTGTGCTTCGACACGTGAAGGCGTAGAGGAATCGAAGTCATGACCAGTTGGGGGATGGAAATTGAGAGGGGACCAGTTGGGAGTAAGGTTTGGCACGTGAAAGTGCAGCCTGTGAATTGGAGGAGATGATTCCCTCACCTTGGGTATTGCAATGAACTTAATTTAAACTGCTCAGTACTCGTTGTTTCCCTAAACCATGTGAGTATGGGCACCTTCCTATCACATCGGTTTGCGCTCATTCGCCGAAATGAAGCATTCTTTGGCTTGGCTTGAATTCGAAGGTGGCTTGACCTATTTTGTCGAGTGTTTATGCCACTGTCAGAAGCGTAGCCTTACACTGAAAATAGGTAAATGAGATACCTATACAGTTAAAACGGATCGCATTTTTAGTTTAGTTTGATTGATTTTTAGAAAAGTTTGATTCAGCAGATTTGCTAACAGTAGAGCTATGTAGTGTGTAACCGTAGACAGTACACGGGTATTGGCCCCAGCCAGCAAAGAACTCTACACTGAATTATAATGTCATTCTGAAGAACTATCACGCCAAATATTATTGTCATTATTTTATTTCATCTCGGAGACTTACATGAAATAGTTACAGGAAAAGTTATAAATATCAATTAATAACAGACTTAGGCATATGTAGATATACAAGATACATACAGAGGATGTATTAATCGCTCAGAAAAATTCTTAGGCCATAGAAACTCATTTCGATCGGAAGTTTTTTTTACTCTTTTTTAAAAAAGCAGTGGAAATTTAGTAATAGCTTTATGCTTTTAGGTAATTTCTATTAATTTTTATGCCCATAGAATTCAGGCTGTTTAAATTTATTTTAAGAATACGGTTATTATCACGAAGACCTTGACAGCCTCTTTTGTCACTCGTGTGATAAAAATTACTTTTTTCAAAGTTATTAAAGTTATGATGAAAATATTCTAAAACATGAAACATTATATCCAAAGCACCGTTAGTATTTCCGGTTTTTAAAAATAGGCTTAAAATGGGACCTATATTTAGCTTGTATGTAAAAACATGATTAAATTTAAGTAAATAGCCCCTTAGCTTAGATTCAAATTTTACTCCAGAATAAAATTGAGTATAATATTAGTAAAAGCCTAGTACTAACAGTGTGCCTTGAAACATAAAATAGATATGAACAAAGAATTATGACGATCTTGGGAGAATCAAGCGAACAAGGGCGAGAACCACTGTCTAAATGGCAGAAATGTCTTAAAGCTGTCGGACGCTTCCCTTAAGGAGACTGGAGCGCAAGTTGTGAGTCATTCAGAGCATAATTAGTAACTATTCAAGCAAATAGAAAAAAAAAGCATTTCTTGCACCACACTTCACTTAAGTACGCATGCATATAAGTTGGAAATAGCCAAAACTTTAGTGATACGAGCGATGCAAGAATTGAACTTAAAATTTTTTGTCTTCATGAAAGCATTGTGATGACTTGGGTTCACGGCGTGGAATTTGAAATTTTGCCGAAAACCATCCATCCGTAACTACTTGTTTTTTACCCTGGTTGATACCTTGATATTTTTAAACCACCAGTATAATAACATAAAACGTATTTTTCGTGGGTATGCGCTTATCTATATATGTAGAATCGAATACAGAAATTGTATTTTGAGTTATGTTGTGCCGCAAGGCTACGTTTTAAAAGACCACTTAAGGTAGTCGAAGCGAGATAGTTTCCTAGTCATAATAAGACCATTTTTTATAATACGTTTTTATTACACCAGCTGTAGGACACATCAATTAAATATTGCATTATTAATGGTACATTTATATTGTTTTATATGACAAAAATTGTAAGTAATTAAATGAAAATATATAAATAAGTCTTTAACTGACTCATTTTTTCGCGCGGTGCGTTTGAAACTCCTCAAAATGGAAGGTTTTTCGTGATACCCAAGAACCTATTCGGTACACAAGATGATTAATTTTCAAAATAGTTGATAAAACATACCAACTACACGCTGTTAGTTTTTCTAAGACATCTAAGTTAGAAACTCCTCATTTTGTAAATAATGTCTCTCTGGAGTGCATACACGTACCATTTCCCATGTAAAAAGGCTGGTATATTTGGCAAATATCTCCGAAAGTAATGAGGTAAGGGGTTGAATTTTTGGTGTCAATGGAAGGGTGATATATTTTTCTTTAAAATGAGACCAATTTCATTGATTTCTAGGTAAAATGATATTTCACTCAAACTACCTGAATGACCAGGAAACGAATTCGGTAGCATGATATTTTCTCACTTTTATACATCCATGTTAAAAATAAGTATCCAAAGTCTTTTACAAAGCTGCAAATAAACGTAAATTGCTCCAACCACCTTAATAACAAAATAATTAAAAATGACAGGGCGCAAATGAGTTTTTTTCTCGTCCCAACCAGTGTGAATGAGTGTGAGTGTGTGGAGAAACGAGAGAGGCTGTAGAGGAAGGAAATAAGAGTGAAAGAGAGAGGGTGGAGGAGTGAGGGTGGTTCAAGGGACAGGGAGGGGTGTGGGCAGATCGATGGCGAGGGGGTGCGGCGCCCTGGGAGGCCAAGGGGAAGGAGGCGAGGGAGAATTAAGGGGCGGGGCTGAGGGTCGGGGACGGATAGGGGCGAATGGAGGGGGTCCCGGCCCGCCAACACCACCGACGCGACGCCGGTATCAACAGTTGATCCGCCCCTCGTGCCGCGGGACCGAGGCTGCGCCGGGCCACATAGATAGATATATTTATTGCTCCAATTAAAAAACAATACAGAAAAAGTTAAACAATACAACTGTGGGGCTTTAGGTAGATTCAATGGTTCACACCAGTGTAGAACCAACCAGAACTTATTTATGCGTTCAAAAATAAATCATTGAAAAATATAGCAAAGCTTTTTTGACAAGGCATGAGCAAAAAAATGGAGAATAAACCAATAAACGAGAGCATACCAGGATAAGAATAAGCTCCTAAAAATGTTTTCAGAATGTTTGAAATTTAACAGTGGCAAAACAATTCACATTACAATAAGTTATACAATACACAACCTTGAAATCATGATAAAACTTCTATATCATGATGAGATAATAGCCAATCTCTGGCCTTTTTATACAAAATATATTTAATCTTTACTTCCTTAATGTAACTCGGTAAATTATTAAAAGTTCTTGGCCCAATGAACAAAAACGACCTTTTGAATAATAAGAGATTTGGCCTTGGAATATGAAATTCAATGCTTCTGCGTAAGTTATAACATTTTACCGTACGAGGTACTGTACATGATATCACAACGCAATATATTGCTCCATTTAGCGGAGACATCTAAAATATTCGTGTTCAAAGTCTTTCTTCCATGGTGCTTATTTGACACGATCGTTATCAGGTTTTTCCTGAGTTCGTTCATTTAGGTGGACAACCGTTTCACCGGCATTGCATTCTTGAAGTTTCCGACTTAAATACCGGCGAAATGGCTAACCACCATTATGAAAAAACGTGGAACGAACTCAAAAACGATCAAGCCATTGGTTGACATCGCTTCATTGTCATTACCACTTTCCCACGACGAGGACTGATTCATTACTCTAGCACTGTCAAAACTTCTCTTAACTTGAAAAAAGAGCTTGATTTATGTCTCCGACCGTCACAGAATTGATATTTTTTCTTCAATCCTATTTTTAAAGATTCGCACAACCAATCCTCAACACAACCACATACAAACAACTAACAGGCGATTTTACGTTGCTCCCTACGCTTCTCGAAAATCCTCGACCTTTTTCGAAGACAAAAATCAACTCTCAAACACCACGCCAAAATAAAGCTGAAATAAATGTAAGTAATGACATTAATTACCAATATTTACGTACTCGTTACCATGAAAAGAATAGGGAAGCGTCTGGGTGATAAATACTAGACAACACGTTAAAACTCTGGGCATAAGACATAACCAGCAGTCATCAATCCGAAGATTGGTGTCCTGCAGCACTCTGCTCTACAACCAGCAAGCGATTCATTCCATCGCGGGTTCGAATCCCGCCTGGCTGTTTTAAGTCTTTGAGGGCAAGGTTTGGTATGTTATTTTCTAAATATTTATTTGGCAGTAAATTCTAAAAGCTGTTAGCGATGATGAATTCATTATTATAATTCTCCACTTGTTTATCCTTCACTTTATTCCGTTCGTATCCCTCTTCTGTTTATTTCTTTTCATTTATCCAATTCATTTCTCTAAACATTATTGTTTCCAAAAGTCTATGACGTTGCAAAATTTCCCAATACATATTTCTCTCCTTCTACCCCAAGGTGAATTGAATAACAAAAAATAGGTTGGTACTTTGAGAGTCTCAACAGAAGTACCAGAATGCATAGTTAACAAAGTTTATGGAAATACATAAAGGTATAGGAACCACACATTATCTCCGATTTTTCATAGCTTTAACTACGGCAGCTTTTGCGGCTAAACCATACACTTTCCACTGACTGACAAAACCAATATGCTTAAAAATAAAAGTAAAAATTTTCACGTCGATTCTGTAATAATTTTCCAGTAATTAACGTTTTCAACTTCATGGGTAAAACGATGTAAATAAAAGCGTCAATTAAAACACACCTCCACACCCCGCTAATAATTCTATGCCATTAAAAATAATAATTAAAGAACATGTACAAAAACTATCATACGTATTTTCTGCCATTCGTCCAGCACTAGCGAAATGTGAATATGGAATTGAAAATGAAGATGGAAAACGAAACTGGATATTTTGTTGGAAACACCACATACATCCCACAATTTCCAATATTTCTTATTTTTCAATCCCATTTTTAAGTCTTACGACTCTAGTTTCGCCATTTTTCGCCATGTAACCTAAATAAAAGGAGCGATAGCGGGCAGCTAATGTCTCAGTATTTTTCCCGCAAGCCTCTCGTATACTCTACCCTTCACTCCTGCTTGTGCCGTCCGAGCCATGCATTGGTTTCCGATGAGAAGTCGATCCCCACTGTCAGCTAATGGCTCCAATGCTTCCATAAACCCTCACCAGCCTGTCAAAAGCCTCTACGAAATCTAAAATGAAAATGCAAAGAGACTTGGGTGCGCTCTGGGTACGTTCAATACAACACTCAAACAACTTCCTCATTAGAGGTGTAGCATTAAGGTTCCTAATTTACGAGTTATCAATTCCCAATTAATCCATGAGGCTTCCCTCCACTCGATGGCTTTTGCTAATCAAATTTATTCGCTGTAGAAAGCGTGTAAAATACGCTTCCGGATTAACAAAATTTATCATTTCAAAATAAATAAGCCCAAAACTAGAAGGCGACGTTTTCATTAACGGATATTAACCATATTTTGAAAGTCTACTGGTTGTTTAGACAAGTGAAGGCTAAAATCTACATGAAGAAGGCAAGGGTCAAATATTTTATACATTATTTGGAGAGAAATGTTTTCTAAAAAAACTTCCAACCCTACCGATGAGCAGCTTTACACCTCCGTTATCGCAATCTACAGCCAAACTAATTTACCCAGCCTCTTCGTCCCTTGATAATATCGTTAAATTTATTTCCTTTTGGTTAAAAGCGATGAAATTTACCCCAAGCATACATATTTTAATTTAGTAACGCATATTTATGGGTGAGCAACTTTCTTGCTCCCATGAATTCTCTTTTCGTCTAATAAAATTAAAATACATGACATATTCAATGCTGAGAAAGGAAATTATTATAATCCTTTCATGTCTCAACACTGGTAATTTCATAAAATTTATTTCCTCTTTTTTTATCCAAAATTTAGTGCCCTACCGCAACAGACTGAAATATCTCCGCACTTCGATGGCTGACTTTTCGACAAGAGCTCTGACATTAACTTATGTAAGGGATCGACAATTTGACACCCTAAACCGCCAACAATGAAGATTTCAACTTAGATATAGCTATTTATAAGGTAATACCTATTAAAGTTCAACATTCTTTTCAGCATTTAAATTCCCAATGCTAACAAGAATGTCCGACATGAATAAGGAAGATAGACATTAACAGCTTCGGACTAGAAAAATTGTCATGTAGAAAAAAAGCTTGCACACCAAAATGGGCTAGCCATTACGGTTTTGACTCTTAAATATCTAGAAGTGGGTGTGCGTCTCTCGAGAAGTAGGAGAGACTCAATATCTCTGGCTAACTTCAGCTTCGATCAGTATAATAATCTAAAATCTTGAATTCATGAGGAAAGCCAAGAATTGAATGTAGTATGCCGAATATTATTCTCGATCTACATCTACATACTACCCCGCGAGCTGCCGTATAGGCATGTGGCAGGGGGTGGTAGGTCACCAGCCGTGTAAAGATGTAAAATTTTTGGAGGTGAAATGGCGACATGTACTATTATAGGACTTAGAGGATAGAGTGTATTTAGAGGAGATCAATTTTTATTGTGGTCGCTTATTGTGCGCGGAAAGTACGAGTTTTTGCACCTATCTCTTCGGCAGAGTATCTATCTTATTTTATCGCATCTGTCAGACCTAGAAATGTAGTGAGGCGTCATGATAATATTCCCTATGTCGCTCTGAAACACACCAGTTCAGAATATCTCAAGCAGCCTAAGCCTAGCGTGCAATCTTCGAGTCTCTAGGGACTCCCACCTTAATCCTTTAACAGTTTTGTGACACTTTATGTTCGTTCGTAGCAGTTTTTAACGAAGCGTGCTGCTTTTCTTTGTACAACCTGCCCACTACCTCCTCGTTTTTCTTCCCTTCCATCCATCGTACTTGCTCCACCCTTTTCCAAGCCCACATCTCGACCGCCTGCAGTCTCTTATTGTCCCTCTTTCTCCGAGTCCTCGTTTCTGTACCATACAACGCGACACTCCAAATCAAACTCTTCACAATAGATGCTTAAGGCTAAAAGACATCTATAAGAGAAAAACTGACTCTGTGACTTATCACAGTACATTTGAAATTACTGCACTCATTGCTATGAAATTGTCGCTGTGCTTGAAATACTATGAATAGTATGAAATACTATGAAATCCTTTTAAAATATATAATACTTCATCTATATAAAACAACTCCATAATCATATTTAACCGTTCATGCTAAGCGATATTTTCCTAGAGAAAACCGCCGATTCAAATTTTTTGCACAGGTATTGTTTATTTTTTTAATTTCTTACACTGTTTTAAGAGTGTAATTTCCCTAAAAATATCTGTAATCAATAAAAAAGAGCAATCATATGTTTCATCTCCTCCTGGTGATTCTCTCGAAATGACTCAAGGACACAGTGAGTCTATACTATGCTCAACAAAGCAGAGAAAGGGGAGCAGCTAAATGAATAGAGAGACCAAAAGATGTTCAATACGATAGTGGGAAAAGAATTACAAATCAAAGGAAATCGAAGAAAACAGCTATTCTGAATTCTAGAGATATGCAAGATGTTAGCTGACACGAGAAAGAAAAAAATCAATTTCATGAGTAATATATGCAGGCTATTGTAAGTCTCGACAATTTTTCACAGCCATTTCAATGTCTTCTTCCCTCCCTCTACCAAGTTCCTGCCCCCCCCTTTCCAGAAAATATTCGGTTACGTCCACCTCCAACCCCGTACTTCACCCTTAACCTTCATCCTTAGTCATACTTACGTGCTCGCCAGAAAACGAATTGTATAGTCCCTTGGGAATGACACGAAAGTGTTGAAACCGGTCGGGCTCATACCATTAAAGTTTTGTTCTACCTATCTTCACCATGTTTCAAATTGTGATTAGATAGCACTAAAAATTACGGAATATTTCGGTCAAAAAATAGCCTAATGACAGAAGTTGTTCATGCAATCACGGGCTAAATGAAGCAGTTTTGGCTCATTAATATCGTGTAAGTTGCAAGAAGAAATCTAAGGGATAGGGAAGTTCGTTGAAGGTCAATTAAACCCCTTCATCGGAGCAAGAACAAGAAAGAAGTTGTCCAATTTTATACTCAGGTGTACGGCATCACGCTTTGAAACTTTTACACAAAACTAAGGGTGATAAAAAATAAATTCATACCGCTGCACAAAAAATCAAAATTGAGAGATTGATATGTACACAAATGGAGAAGACTTTAAATGAGTAATAATTTAGGTGAATAAAAATTATTCACTCGGAAAGAGGAGTGCGAAAAATCTGTAAAATTAACTAAACGATAGCTACTACATATAATGAAAAATTAATGGAGTATTCTTCGATATTATATAAAATGAACAAGGACGTAAAAATAAAAGAAAGATATTTAGGAGTGAGAACAAAAACTTTTACATTTAGCCCTAGGCAGAAAAAGGAAGTGAAAGGATAACAAACTCCTAGAAAAAATAAATTAAGAAGCATCAAAACAAATCATTATTAGAAAGTTCACATTTAGTTTTTATATTAAAAGATTATCGATTGAATCAGGTTAAGTGGAAGGATAACAGGTAAAAATCCTCGCCGAGTTTAAACTTGCAGGACGCAGTAAACCGATATTTCTTTATTAACTCTGCATATTTCTTACCCTTCTTCATTCCATTCATAAAGCCTATTCTCTTTCTTCCCCTTCCCCCTTACCCAAAATCCTTCCTTCTATTGCATCCTTCGCCCCTCATTACCACCTCCAACCACCAACCTTGTATCTTCCCAAACTCATCAATAAGTTTCATGTCCTCTACCACCAAACCAACTAACTCCTCGTTTGTCTTCCTTTCCATCCATCGTACTTTCTTCACCCTTCTCCACGCCCACATCTCGATCGCCTCCAGTCTCTTATTGTCCCTTTTTCTCCGAGTCCACGATTCTGTACCATACAACGTGACTCTCCAAATCAAGCTCTTCACCAAGCCTCTTTCTTACTAATTGACACCAGTCGATAGGGGTGCGATCACGTTCTCCACAAGTGAGGCGTTAGTGCAAACTTTAATTTTCAAATGCACTCACGAGATCGAAAATGAGATTGTCAGCCTTCAGCTTTTGTTAGATGTTTTCAATCACTAGTTTTAAATCATGGAGGGCGTTTGAAGGACATCACTGCCAGCATGGATAGTGGTTTGTTTTTTGGGTAACGATGACTACAACGCAGAAGAAAGAACCCTGATCCCACCCAAGCTTTCTTCTATTAATAAGCGCATCCTCCGCCAGCGTTATTCTCACCCTCCTGTAGTTGTTCGTATGCCCAATTTCTTGTGTGATGCCCAAGTAAATAAATTGCTCTAATCGTTCAAAAAAACACGTAAATTTTTAAAAGGAATTTGAAGCCCTAATAAAAGCTGCGCTTGTAACAGATACAGGAAAACTTTATAATGATATCAACAAATTGCCGGTTTGCAGAAGGGATATTTATGCATTCAATAAAGTTATGGGACCCATAAGCCATCGCAACCATTCGGCAAGTGTTGCATGAAACATTCAATCAATTTCTTGATTTCATAAATTGTCTAATAGCTCAGGGCTTGGCTTTATGATATATCTTCAATGGTTTGCGAGCTTACTTTGTGGAACTTAGAGTTCATATTGAGATGAAATAAGAACAATTTGTATAATTCACACAAAACTTTAATGGTATGAGCCCCACCGGGACAGACGGGACGAAGCTTCAGTGCAAGGGCAAAGGAACATTTTTATTCTTTTATCAATTGTGGCAACAAATCTGTTTTCGCTAACCATTTAGCAAATTTTAATAATGAGTCTGATTTTAAAGTGAATATTTTACATATTGTTTACAAAGGTGCCAAGTTGGATTTTATTGAGAACTATGAAATTACGACGCATGCTAAGCAGTTTGGTTTCGATTTGTTAAATGACTTGGTACCATTACATCATTCTCCCCTCTACCAAGTTCCTGTCCCCCCCCTTCCAGAAAATATTCGGTTACGTCCACCTCCAGCCCCATGCTTCACCCTTAACCTTCATGCTTAGTCATACTTACGTGCTCGCCAGAAAACGAATTGTATAGTCCCTTGGGAATGACACGAAAGTGTTGAAACCGGTCGGGCTCATACCATTAAAGTTTTGTGTGGATTATACAACGTGATCTCATTTCATCTCAATATTAGCTTTATGAGTTCCATAAGTAGTCATAATGGCAGATGCGCAGTTAACCGCTTGGGCACTAAATTAATTCATAAGAAAGTTACAATGAAAGAATGGCGAGTTTTTTATGCTCTCGCTGACTAATTATAATATGCACTAGTACTTGCTCGTAAGATAAAACGTCATAAATTTCATCCAGCAATGGAAGAGTATAATGCAAAACATTCCAAGCATTTAACTATTGGTAGATAAACAAAGGGGGGGTAAAATAACGATGTTGACGGGTGGGGAGAATGTTTGGGTGGAGGGGGATAACGAGAGACAGGGATGAGAGAGGGGGTGAGAGAGGGGGTGAATAGGCGCGCGTCCTATCGGCATTTTCCCAAATTCTCCACCGGGCGGGTGGACGCTTCACCGCACCACAGCCGCCACCTAGGGTAAATATTTTGCATTCCTCTCTCGCTCGTTGTGTCTCCCACGGGACGGCGCACGATGGGAAAAATCCCTCCGCTGAGCCCTTGTACCCTGAACCCTTGCCGAGGCTCCGCCTTTTTTACCGTCATGCGGCGATTCATTTTTTTTTCCTTCGAAAGCGTTGCCGCTTTTTTTCCCCCGGCATTTTCGGAATTTATTTCCTCCCTCTACCGATAAAGGTTTGAGCTTTTAAACACCGCAGGAGAATGCTGTATGGGAACCTGAGGCGTTTTGTTACGTTTATTGCGAACCTACGCCCCTGTTTATTTATGGATTTTCCGGAATGCATTTTCCAGATGTTTTTCTATTATTTTTTAAAATAAATTCTGCAAACATTTCTATCAAGCCTGAAACGTTCATAAATAGCCGATTTTTTGTGGTATTTTTTTACCAACACCCAACTATCTGCGGCTTCTGACTTTACCGAAATATAATGGGGGCAAGCTTCAGGTGGACTATCACAATCACCAACAAACGACAGTGACATTTTCATCCTTCTCTGGGGTTACATTAAAGGGATAGTGTACAGCCATCAGAACTTTTGAACATTTTCGTTGTGGAGACAATTATAAATTAATGACATTAATTCATACCAGCACAAACGTATTGCAGTTAGCCCTAGAAATATAATACAAACTATTTGGAGCCAACAAACTACATAGATCCGTCTCTGACTTCGGTTTAAATGTTCACAAATAGGTCCAGATTTGCACGTGTATTGCTAAATTTGACTGGTAATATTTTGTCTGAGATCGATTTCACGTACATACATATCCTCTGTAGAATGATTTAAAAGTTCAATTGAAACTCGAATTTCCTAAGTTACATGACACAGCGTACACTATATGAAACCAAGCTAACATTGAGAATTGGTCGCGGGCATGACCAAGCAACATTCTGGGGGTTGGCGTCAACTAAAGAAGCCAATTTTGGACATTTTGTTTCGAATCATTATCTCTAAATGTCCATACATAAAATCCATACATTGTTCCAATACAAAAAATCTAAGGTTTCAGCATGATATGCATACAGTAAATTTTCGTTTTCAGTGTTATAGTCGGTTTTGTCCTCATTAAACTTCTTTTGATTCCCAACATATAAGTCGGCGATAGCTCAAGTCCATAGAGTGAATCATAAACATTGAATGATCAGGATTGGGTGGTCGTATCTTCTTGCATCAGCTCATTGAACTTCACAAAAAATCTATTCGAAGGAAATAAAACGATTGGTCTGCCAGTAAAACACTCCTACAGGCGATTGAGGTTTTCAAAATTAGCCCGAGAAAAATTAATGTTAGTACACACATTTATTTAACTCATACTTAACTCCTCCGATCGATTTTAATTCGCCTTATTTTAAATACGTTTATATTTTCATTTTACGGTAATGTAAATATAGTGGGAAATAGCAGTCCCATGTCAACAAATCCTTAGCTATAATTTAATGAGGCTTTCTACCCAGTTTATAAACAAAAGAAACGTCTATAGATACGGAAAACACTTCATTTCAACCAAATTAAATTCACGATTAAGCCGGTGAAAACTTGAACATTTAATTACAACTTTACAGCTCAGACACGCCAATGAAAACGGCTTTTAAAAAATGAGAGAGCAATTTTTTTTTAATTTATCGTTTCCGTCCGTGTACTTTAGGCACGGTATATTCATCGGCGGTAGAAACTTAATCTGGAAAAAACGGAAAATTTATCGGAAAGATGCCACACGCTCAGCTGGAGTATGCGAGGGAGAAAAATGTGCATTCTTGCTGAGAAAACTTCCGATACACAGAAGTCAACAGACAGTAACCTTGAGATGCCTGTATTCTTTTCCGATCTCCCAAGGATTTCGGGCCACAAGGAAAGAAACCCTCTCCCGTCTCACGAGGAAGCCGGAGGTCATGAAATCATATGCACTTGAGCACATTCCAACAACGGATGGGTTCGGAGTGTTCGTGGTCGCGCTGCGCTAACATCCCCGTCGACAAAAGCCCTTTCCTCGGTTGCCTTGGAAAAAACCCCGCCCTCTGGTGACACGTGTCAGATGGAGTGTTACCCAAAGGCAAGCACTATGGCGAGAGGACGAACGACGCTCGAGGAGAGCGCCAACAGAAATCGCCACTCTCTTTCTCTCACGGGAAGAGGGAGGAAAGTAGACAGATATCCGAAAAGAAGGGACATATAAAAAAGACGAATCGAAGCGTAAAATCCGGGAACCAAGACGAAGATAAGACGGCATGAGTGTGGATCTCGCCAAGCCTAACGTTGGAGGAGTAGAAGGAAAGATTCTCTCTGAGCAGAGCGAAACCTCCATTTACATATTACCTTGAAAACCCCTAAAGGAGGTTCAGTAGGAGGTGAGTTATCACCAACATTCACTATAAATTACCAGTAGCTTTCACAATCGTGCGCTATATTATCGGTATGCTAGTAGTAGAGCTGTGCGAATGCTTCGAAATCGATTTGAATCGACTCGAATCAGGCGTGATTCGATTCGCCTGCAAATCGAGATGCTTCGAAACCAAATAATTCGAAGTATTCGAATCTGACAGATTCGTCTTCGAATCGTTGCATGCATTCAAACATGGCGCTCATTCCAAAAATGGTGCGCCGTCCGTTTAGACGATGTTTTCCTCACGCGAAACGAAAATTTAAACGACCATATGTTATTCTGTGCTACCCTTTGTGCCACTATAGATATATAAGCTAATCTAAGGCCCTGAAATATTGTGAAAATCTTCATTACTTTAACTGCACACGAGCTTTTGCATTTTATTTAGATTCGAATTCGATTCGCAAGCAAATTTTTTAGGGTGATTCGATTTACTATCAAAATTTTTAAAAGTTCGTTTCGATTCCAAATATCTTTTGGGAGATTCGATTCGCTTCGATTCGAAATGAAAATACCCGATTCGCACAGCACTAGCTAGTAGGATATCATGCTACCAATGCTGTACACAATTATTAGTATAAATGGGCATTGAAGCTACATAAACGTGATTCAAGAGCCGTCCAGGGATTGTGCGAAACGTGATATTAATACTACTTGGCAGAATAAGAAACAAGCATTTGGGATAAAATCAACCGAACTACACGACCTCTCGACTAACCTCCTTCAAAGTGTCATTAGAAGCCATTATGGTCTCTTATCGATAAACCAGTCTGTTCAGCGGTCAATTTCCTTAGTTTTACTATCACGATCTGATCTACTGTAGTATGATGGCATGTTATGTAGTATGTTATGTTTAAAGATATTAACAACGTTGTCAGAAAATAAATTGATTTTAAAATTACATAAAAGAATAAGTCTAATTTTTCAATGACGACGGTCTGAAAGCCCTTTCCATTCTAGTAGTTGCAAAAGGTCAGCAATACTAACAAGGCTATCATAACGGCCTTTTACGTATCATGCATACCATCTCTGCACGCGTTCTGACTGATTTCAAACCTAACTCATGCTTATAGCAAATACCGGCAGAATATCCTGAGTATGTCCTACCAAGGGAGAAGTAGCTGATTTCTCGGACTTTATCGTCGCACTTGTCAAATACTCTGTTAGAAAATTCCAAATTACGATTAGCTGGACCAGTAATATTCCGAATGTGTTTGCTACAAAAGAGATCATTCTTAAGTTTCAAATTGGTTATGCTGCATGAAAAAGCTGTTGAGGAGAGATTTTCCTTTTCCAGAAGTTCATTCCAATATATATTTTCAAATTTAATTCTATCTATCACGCATCGCACAGTTTTTTAATTGCTTTGAGGTCCTTCATTAGCGCTTTCTTATCATTACTGCCAAGGAATTTACGGATTATACTGCATCCCCTGCAAATAATCGAAGCTTACGGTCAACTACATCACCAATATTTTTAACATAAAAAGGGAGCAAAAGTGGACCTATGACGTTCCCCTGTGGAACACCCGTAATGACTTTAACCTCATCAGAGATGGCGCCGTCTAATACAACCCTTCGTTCGCGATCGTTTAGGAATTTACTTATCCAGGAAATTACGTCATCGTATAAGCCGTAAGATTTTAGTTTTATAAGTTACTATCTATGGAATACTTTATCAAATGCTTTCTGTTATCAAGAAAAAATTCGTCTACCGAATCGTTATCTCCACTGGAGACTAAAATTTCGTGGGAGAACGGTACTAATTGAGTTTCGCAAGATCCTAGTTGACCCGAAACCTGATAATTCGATCAGTTCATTCCATAAATTCCGTAAATTCCATAAATTTCCATTCCATAAATGACGTTGCTCTCTATGGCGATTACAATAATATCATAAACATCCTAGTATCACAAGAAACTCTCTAAAATGTAATGTAAAAAAGTCTGTAGATTCTGTTAAACCAGTTTTTCTACAAGAATTCAGCAACTGTATTGAAGTATTTAATTTGAGAATCAGTCCAAGACCGTTGATTAAGCAGCTATTCATAATGATTAACAAAGGAAATTTTTTGAACCTTAATTAGTACTCCGCTGTGATAAGGACATCCCAAGCATTGCATTGACACCAGCTTTAAAGTTTATGGCATTGAAAGGAAACATTCTCTGACTAAAAGGGAACCAACGCACTTCAGGCACCTAACACAAAAAGGAAGGAGGAAGAAGGAAAAACTCAGTCTCGTAGACCTTTGCGCTCAGACACAATCGTGCCTCATCACATTTTCGTGACAGTACCACTTGGCAAAATTTCACAGTTAATTAATACATAAAAACTTGATAATAAATATACATAAAAATAAATTTTATAATAATCTTTTCAATAGGTTAGGTTCTAAATCAGTTATTTTCGTGAGTTCGAAATTAAACTTGTTGTTAGTTAATTTTTAAGATACTAGGATGTTTTGGATATTATTGCAATCACCATATAGAGTAACGCCATTTATGGAATTTATGGAACGTCATATTCATAGAGTAACGTCATTTATGGAATAAATAACGTTACTCTATGGGTTCTCCAGGGGTTTCAGTTTTTAATTTCGAATATGCGTTTTTTTTAAGTTAATTATAACCATATGTGACTAATAATAAGGCATATAGGATGATGGGACCGTTGTAATAAGTATCAATAACATCCTCAGAAGAGTAATCTACCCCATTGGACATATTTTGCGATACCAGAGCCTCTCGAAAACAATAATAGAAGGAAAAGTGAATTTGAAAAATTACCGAGGTAGACCAAGGATATAAAACGTTAGAAACATTGAGACGGCTGTTAAAACAATACCAATGATCGAATATAATGGTAAATAGAATTGAGTACACATCAGTAGCAGTCCCATCAAATCGAGTAATAACTTCTGATATAAGAAATGGGATATAAGAAATGATATGAAAGCATTCATTCCTTAGCACAGCCGCGAAGCTACTTCAACGACAAAGTTCAAGAAGGAAATCCCTTCGTAAGGAAAGAGTATTTATCCGATTATGGAGTGGCCAGAGAATCTTAAATCTTATATTTCACCAGATTTCTAGACATGAAGTACCAAGAAAAGTTTTTGCAATAAAGGAGCAGAAGACGAAAGAAGACGTCATCTCACTCCGAGCCGTCCTTACGGAGGTCAAACAAGATTTTTTTCGACAAACTTCGAAGTTCGACACATGGATGTTCGGTGAGGTATGAAAACTTCAGAGTCGTGCGGAGAAAAAGTTTAAAACTTTCTCAGTAATCCTTATAAATGACTCGAGTAAACTTCGAGTAGAAGGGAAAATATACCCAAGTTCCTTTACCTCTTACGAGTACTAACACTCCAACATTCACATGGACATCCTTGACAAATTGAGACGAGAGCATATCTCGAACATAACAAGGATGCTAAACTTCTACATGTTGTACGTAGATTAATAATGCGTCAACTGCAAAAGTGCTGAAATCAATTTAGGAAATTCTAATGAAATATTCACACTATCATCAATCAGAATATTTTGTCATCGTCAACCAAATCTTTATAACAATACAATCGCTGTAACATAATGTGCTTAGACATTCATTTCATACATATATAAAAAATGAGATTTCACAAGTGCTCCTGAGTGCGCTCAATACTATTCAATTTGCTATCCATAAAGTAGTTTCGAAGACCCCATTTAAGTAGAAAAAGAGGATGAAATTGTGCAATAATACATTGAAAAGTATTAAAGGTTTTACCAATAAGCTTTGTTCTTCTTATTCTTCAGTTCCTAGCACCCCTAGCAGCCCTAGGGCTGGTTTGGAGCAACTCGCCATTCTTCTCTATTCTCCGCCATCCTCTTCAGTTCGTAATATGAAGTTGTGTAAGTTTCTGTCATTATCTGTGTGATGAATGCAAGTGGAGGTCTTCCTCTAGTGTTTCTCCCTTTCATCATCCCTTCGTTGACTCTTGCTAGCAGGCCATTATGTCTTAGAGTGTGTCCTATCATATTTGCTCTTCTTGTTTTTAGGCTCCTCATAAAGCTTCTCCTTTCTCCTGCTATTCTGGATACTTCTTCATATGCTATATGCTCTACCCAACTGATTCTATGCATTCTTCTCCAGCACCTAGCCTCAAAAGTCATCAACTTCTTCTCTTCTGGCTTACCTATTGTCCATGTTTCGCTGTCATACAAAGTCACACTCCACACGTACGTCTTCAGTAGCCTTTTCCTTATGTTTAGGTCTATATTTCTGGTTGTTAATTCATTCTTCTTTTAATTTCCCATAATGTTAATTCCACTGTGGACTGCTAATTCAAGACTGAATACCGGTGGAGCAACAACCTGGTAGTACTGCTATGACATTAATTGATTGACGCGGCAAACAGAATATCACGAAAATTCAATAGCTGAAGGCTCATGCTCCCTGTTCCGGAGAAGAAATATTGTTGCGTGTTTCCTTGACGGGTAAATTGCACAACATTGCTTGAGCAATGGCTATGTTGAATGTAACTTTTGACATATTTGACAACGCTTTTAATTTCACATCCTGTCTTTGAGTCTTTGTATTTTCATTCCTTAGAATGTGCATACCATGTGAGTTTACTTAGCATCCGGAATACTTCCGCCATATGTAACCTTTTAACACCTTTGACAGTTTTAATACGTGATAAGAACTTAAACAGAGTGCAGGAATTTCACCCGATTAAAGTTATTCTAGTCTAGAGTTAAGTATTTTTGGAGAGAAATAATTTTACTTCATCTCAAAAGTTTTGTCACCTTTCGGGGACCCCGGCGTTGAATTTGCCTCAGGAAATTTGAATATCCTCGCGCCAAGGAGGTTCTAGCAGCGCAATGCTTTACCATCCCGACTTTAGCAGAGAGAGAGAGAGAGACAATTATTCTTCTTCAACGCCCCGCATAGCGCGAAGCAAAGAGCATGGTTTGTGCGAGCCAGCCAATTAGCAACCAGAGCAGGCAAGTGGAAACTCAAAGAAAGGTCCTCGAAATGGGAACGGGAGAAAGTAGAAAAAAAAGAATCGGAGTGAAATGGAAACCACTTGGCTAAATACCAATGAAAATAGACAGAAGGGAAAGAAAGGAACGAGAAAGTTCCTGAAATATTTACAAAGGTCAATTAGAGGAAAATCGTACAGGAAAGAGTTGGCCGCTAACTGGATATATTAAATTGCTTAATTTAAGG
Organism: Ceriagrion tenellum; assembly: GCA_963169105.1. Classification (NCBI taxonomy): domain Eukaryota; kingdom Metazoa; phylum Arthropoda; class Insecta; order Odonata; family Coenagrionidae; genus Ceriagrion; species Ceriagrion tenellum. Next base: position 133,556,687 of record OY720637.1, read on the forward strand.
TTTACAGAAAGAATGACTGAAAAAATAGGCGTAGAGCGTAATGTCGTCATATCGAAATATAATCGGTCACTGAAGGAGGGATAACGAGAGTCAAATTGAATGCTTTCGAGGAAATATGCTGTTGTAGAAACAACAATGGATTGAAAAAGACAGACAAAGAAGCACTAAATATGCTGAGCTTAGAAAGAGACCTGATAAAGGAAATTCAAAAGAGATTAAATGAATAAATGGTAACTTAAATGAGATGTTATACACCTAAACTTAACTAAACTAAATGACAAACAGGTACTTTTTATTATGTGTATTTTTCAAAAGTTACTTCTTTGTATTTTTTGTTATTTTTTGTTACTTGCTCTATCTCTGCGACTATCAAAATCGCTGGGTAATGAATATTGTCCTTAGGTGGCTTTGCCACAGGACATTAATAAATATTTTATTATTAAACTAATTGAGGGAAAACTATGTGCACGGGGGCTTATAATGCGTACGGAATAAAGAGAAAATGAGGATTGGCATTTTGGAAGTGTGGAAGTCATGAAGAGCGGACAAAAGTACACTAAACCGATGAGTGAAGAGTGTAAGGGACAGGGCAATTGGACACGAGCGCCGTACCCAGGTCTGTTTCTTAGATCTGGCAAGCCATTTTTCGCGGGTGCAAATGCTTCCCCGGCAAGAATATTAAATTAAAGGTAATTTCTTTTATTTATTACAGCATGAATAAATTCCTCATAATTATGATGAATGAGACCATATAGAGTAAGAAAAAGCTCTTAGTAAAAAAAACCCAGAAAAAATGTCTGTGTGTGCGGTTGACTTCGGAAAAACAGCACTAGAATAATTTGAAGGGACAAGATATTAGGGTGCGTCCGAGATGAAATCGCAGTAGATAAGAAATTCTGCCAATTTGTAAACACGACAATTTGTATTTGCAATTTGTGACGGTATGAGGAAGAGAATCACGTGACCGAAGAATCTATGGCGGTGGTCAAAATTATTAGATCTCGAAAAAATTGAGGCAATTTTTGGCTAATATCCGTGAACCCATGCTATACACTCAGAAACTTTTACATGATCGTGAAATTAAATGTGCAAAATTTTCCACAAGCTCGTAAATTTTGAGAGATTTTAGATTACAATTCACTGAAACCTGGAATAAGATTTTTTTCATAAATATGGTTTCACAAATTTTTCTGACATGGAAGAGTCGTTGCAGGAAACACGGCTAAGAGGTTCGTCAGAAATATTGTTATTTATTTCATGAATTTTTCCCCGGGTTTCTTGTTTTTAGATTCCATTATCCATTATCTTCAGAAGAGCTCAAGATTACGTGTAATAGCGAAATGCAGGTCGTGTAACAAAGTTAGATTGTGCAGAATTGTACTTTTCTAAGTTATCTCTATTAGTGCGACAAGAGGCTGATACTCAGATACCATAGGAAATGTGCGGTATTATTCACACTTAGAGAATACAATTTCGTACTTTTCCATGGAATTTTATTTTGTGTGGTACAACGCGTTTCACCGACTTGCGGCATCATCAGGTAAATAATCATCAAAAGGTACCTAACGATGCCGCAAGTCAGAAAACGCGTTGTACCACACAAAATAAAATTCCGTGGAAAAGTACGAAATTGTATTCTCTAAGTATGGATACTATTAACTTCCATGAAGTTAAGTCTGAAACTGCAGAGTGTATGCGGTATTATTATTGAAACTGAGGCCATATTCGTTGGATTCTGAGTGGAATAATACCTCGCTGAAATCGCCTTAAGGTAGTTTGAGCGAAATATCATTTTACTTAGAAATCAATGAATTTGGTCTCATTTTTAAGAAAAATATCTTACCCTTCTAATGACACCAAAAATTTAGCCCCTTACCACATTACATTCGGAGATATTTACCAAAAAATACCAGCCCTTTTACATGGGAAATGGTAAGCTTATGCACTCCAGAGAGACATTATTTATAAAATGATGTATTTCTAACACTTAGATTTCGTAAAAAAAACTAACAGCGTGTAGTTTGTATGTTTTCTCAACATTTTTTTAAAATTAATCATATTTTCACCGCTGCAGGTGCTTGGGTATCACAAATAACCTTCCGTTTTGAAGGAGTTTCAAACGCACTGCTCGAAAAAAAATGAGTCACTTTAAGGACTTACTTATATATTTCTATTTAATTGCTTACAATTTCTGTCATATAAAACTATATTATTGCAACATTAATAGTGCAATATTTAATTGATGTGTCCTACAGCTGGTGAAATAAAAACGAATAATTCGTATATGGTCTCTGCTATGACTCGGGAATTATCTCGCTCGGACTACCTTAATTCCTGCGGCGGAAGAGGAATGGATGGATTCCGGTGGCGTTCGCTGGATCCTCGGCGCTTCCTCCGGCCTCCTTTCGGCTGGACACACGGGATAGTCACCCGGGAGTGGACAAAAGAGATGGAGGTGACCGGAATTAATGCACGGCCATGGGTCGGAGAGTAGGGCTGAGAAGTGGAGCGAAGTGTTCACGTGTGCTATCGTATGCATGTGAGTGTGTCCGTTCCGCCACTCGTCCGATATGCTAATCTTAGGAGGATCGGCTGGACGATCGATTTGAGGGGGGGGTTGATTGAATATTTGATAGCATTCGAAATGCGTGCAAGCGCGCGGCCGCTTCCAGATTCCATTTTCCGTTCCCTGCGGACTTGGAAATGAGACGACCGCGGAGGACGCGAAATGGAATGGGAGATGCCGGGGGGGAGCAGTGGCGGCGTGCCGTGCGGTGGACGACGGCCAGCGAAACGGAAACCCGAGTGAACGCGACGGCAGCGGACGAAGCGAGAAAATCGGCGGGTGGATAGAAGGGGGGTGGATGGGTGGATAGCCAGCCACCCTCGACTCTCTTCATCCCATCATGTGCCGATTATCATAATCTCATCGTGTACGGTGATCGAACATGGCACGATTTCATACAGCCTTCCTCAGCGATTGAATTCTACCCTACATTAAGCCACTCTTTCGCATCACACAGAAGGGATGATTGAATTAAAAAGGATTAGACTCTTCACTCAAAGACGGATTCTTTACGTTACACAGACAATAGAATAGAATAGAATAAACATTTATTTGACTCAGGGACAGGTCCCTTACAGCAACAATACAATAAAATAAAATAGCAGAGCGGTAATAAACAAATTAACATATTACTTATTTCAAATTAAAAAATAAATAGAGCTTAATAACATACAATGTATAAAGAAAAGACAACAACAACTACTCTCATTGAAAAACAATAACTGTACATGTTATACAGCTGAACTCAGAGATAGGTATAAATACAAGATATACATATATATATAGATATACGTTACAAGCTAAAAAACATAAACAGGCCATGAGGAATAAAACAATGTTTGTCTAATAAAAAAAATTGGCAATGCGAATCAAATACTGACCAGGCTAAATATTCTCGAAAATATTCATTCAATAAAATTTCATACAATTTAGATTGAAAAATTGCCAACGAGCGAGATTTCCTCACATCAATTGGAATAGAATTCCAAAGTTGTGAGGCTGCTACGACAAACGACTTAATGAAAGGTAGTGGTTCGATGGGTCGGAAGTAGAAGGTTACTAGGTTCTGTTATAGTGACCATTGTATGATTGGTAGTTCTCTTAGAAAACATATCAATTAGGTAGTGCGGTTCTCTACTGGCAAAGTTAGAAAAAAGAAATGTTCCAAGCAGGTATTTGCGACGGGATTTGGTATTCAACTAAGTTTCCTGTAATAGGGGGCGAGGTGCTCATCTTTACGAAGATTAAAAATATATCAAACGCTCGAATTTAGGAGACACTGTCGTTTGATGTTCTGCTTTGCCGTTAAATCATTATAAACAAGACAACATTAATAAAAATTAGGAAATAGGTTAATTAGGTTTGACGAGCAGTAGTCAGGTATGTAGTGGCAGCAGATTTTTATTATCCTTAAGTTGACAAATCGTAAGGGAAAATGGGGGAATCGTGTGCTGTGGGTAATCGTGCGCATTACATATTTCACGTTCGCAGTGAACCTGACGACTTGTAAATACTACTGCACTCTGTGGAGTCTTGTAAGTAACTACATCGAGGAGCAGAGTGGCACCAGGTTGTCTGTGGAAAGCGTGAGTGTAACCCAAAGAAAACATACGAGGTTCTTGTTATTTTCAACGTAGAGAAAATAAGAAGGTAGGCTCACAGCCATTATTTATCTGTTTTTATCTTAATACACATAAAACTCTATAGTTTTGTTTATTATAGCATGGACATGTTTGGTAAATATAACGGTTTAAGGTATCGAATCTGACGGCGTTGTTATGTAATGGAGGCGTGGGGTAATGGTGCGCTGAAAGAGGGTAGGTGCGCACGATTCCCCCACATTAAATTAAAAATATAGGTTATTTAGACATCAAAAGGCCGTTACTTGTCCTCTTTTTCAGATGCCGAGACATTATGCACGACGTACTGACAAAATGTCTTGCACAACAGAGAAGTTGGAGGAAAAATAGGATCGCGTCTTTTAATGCTGAAGAGACACAGCTATTTAATTCTAATCAGAAGAAAGTCATGGACACACACACGTTTGAACCTAAGAGAATATATAATGTTGACGAGACGGGCATCACAGTTGTACAGAAGAAATTCTCGAAGGTTTACGGCCCTAAAGGTGCTAAAAAGGTAGGAGCTGCGAATTCTGCAGAAATAGGACGAACTATAACAGGTGTTTTCTGTATGAACGCCGCCGGCAATTATATACCACCGATGTTAATCTACCCCAGAATAAGAATGACAACCACACTGCAAAAGAGTGGACCAATTGGGGCCATGTACAAGAGTTCAAAAAACTGGTGGATTAATTCCGAGATATTTATAGAGTGGTCAGCCCAATTCAAGAAATATGCTAAACCTACTAAAAGTGATCCCGTTCTTCTTGTCTTAGATAATCATGTTAGCCACACTTCAATCGCAGCATATAATTTCTGCAAAGAAAACTTCATCTATGCTGTCTAGTTATCACCGCACACCTCGGATCATCTTCAACCATTAGATTTGACGTTCTTCTTTCCGCTGAAGAATGCACTATACAGGAAATATGAAAAACATCTTACAAATACGGGACACATAAGGATGACGGAATATTATGTTGCAGAGCTATTAAACAACGCTTTTATGCAAAATTTCATCATGAAGAAAGCTATTTCGGTCTGCTTTCGCTCTGCAGGAATATTCCCATTCAACCCTGACAAGTTTACAGAAACTGATTACGCTTCAGCCAGCGAAGTGAGACAATTTGCAGTGCAAGCACCTCCTTCTCCCGATATGTCCAATTCCGAGCCTTCTCTTACAGTTCCCGAGATTGGAGTCCCACCAATAGTCAATGTCCCAACTACGGGAGAAGATACACCCAAAGACTATGAATGTGATGACTGCTTATCAAAGAAAGGAAGAGTTTGAAATGTTTGTAAAGTGAAAGTGAAAGTGATTAGAAATTGATGTTACTGGCCATAAACATTCCGAAGTTCCAATTTTCTAACAGACATTAAGTGCCAACTATTTATCTATCCCCTATTATGTCAAGTAACATTTTCTTGTCTTGCGCAGTTCCCCGACCAATGCGTATAATTACCCCATGGGGTGGGCAATCGTGCGCAATGACATATGTGTGATATTTCGATTGTAATGTTATTGTACTGATGTTGGGAGGTGAAGTGATTTCGATTAATAAAAGTAGAGAAACTGCAGTAATCATACGTCCACTTGGTTTGAGGTTAATTATTATGAGTCGGCTACAGTAACAATTCCTGCTTAAGTGCGCACAATTCCCCCACTTTCCCTTACTATTATTTTTATTTGAAATATTTAAAATATAGTTGTTCCACGACAAGTAGTCATCGAGGGTTACCCCTAAGTTACGCACACTTTTGGAATAAGGCAGCTCAATATCCCCAGCTTTGATTCTGGGAATGATGTTAAGGTCGAATTTATTTATTATTTTCGAGCTCACGAGTAGGATAGCTTGAGTTTTGCTACTACAGATAATGGCTTCTAAGTAAGTATAGTTACAAGCTGGTTGTTATATATAGTCTAGAAAATTATTTCGATAAAAGAGGTTACACTTGGAGACCGAACCAGAGATAATGTAAGATAATACTCGTTTATTTATTGGTAGAAGAATACTTAAACTATTAAAATGCTCAACCAGCCAAGTTGAATCGAGAAGTAGCGCAGTTAATACAGCACAAACAACGGTACTGTTGGCGGATTTTAATGATACTATAACGATCGACTTATGCCAAATGAAAATAGTGTAAAAGAAGCACTCCGTTAGTCTTAAAAAAATTGGCACATCTTAACCGTTCCATTTGAGTTTTAGGACTTTTCTACAAAATAACTGGCCTCCTTTAAGTTCATCTAGGTGTCATCCACTATCATCTTTAATTTATCCATGAAAAGATTAACAGGAATGGTGGAAGGGAACGCAGTCATCATGTTGGAGAATATGAGATAAATACGAAATAATGTGATTTCCTAATGACTGCTAAATGAAAACGACAGCTGTAAAGAATCAAGCATAGACCTTTCGGATAGATATTCGAATAAATATTTACATAATTATGCTCCAAAACTACCGCAACATTCGCTTAGTAAAGAATTAATTCCAAAAAATACTCTTATATCACCGTAGTAATGATTCGGGACCGGGGTTCCATCAAAAATATATTATTCCCTGGAATAATAGGTCAAAAATTACGCATAATTTCATTCTTCTAAGCCAACGAAAGAATAATGAAATAACTAATTGGCAATGTATTAGTAAAGTGAATAAATTATTACAATAAAAGAGGACGAGACAAAGTATCATTCAATTTTTTCGGTAAAGTTTCGGTCTAATTTAAAATTGTTTGAGATTACAATTCACTGAAACACGGAATTAGATTTTTTCATAACGATGGTTTCACAAATGTTTCTCGACAGGAAAGAGTTGTTACAGGAAACAGAGCTCAGACGTTCGTCAGAAAGAATGTTATTTATTTCATGTACAAATGCCACAGGTGGTGAGAAACCCAATTGGGAAAGAGTCCACTCTGCAATCCCTTGACTGAAAAGCTCCACGCCTCTGATTTTCAGGTCGGGATCGTTGGTGCTAACACAGCCAATTATGCGCAATGCTTAAGCATTAACTGAATTATCATCGCGCCTCTTGACACAAGCTTACTACATCGAGTGAAAAAAGCCTCATGTTCTAAATTCTTCCGGTATCAAACGGTTATGAACCAATCAATGGAGAGAAAATAGCATTTATGTCTGGTTCCTCACATCATACCTTTGCATTGAAAAATATTTTTGCGCCAATGATAAATCAGTCATAACATTTCTAGAAATGGAAATATTTGATGCGGCTTTTCAAGAAAAGTGACATTTGTATCTTCACTTGGATGGATCTCGAGATTACTAAGCTAGAAACGCAGCTCTGAAATTGCGTAGCACAAATTCTAAAGATAGTTCTGAAGAACCACTTTCCGCTCTCAGTTACGAATAAAGCCGATATCTCAGATTAAACGTGCTAGGGAAAACATGCGAACAAACGATTATCATTGCACTTAACATGAAAGGCAGAAATTGAAAAAAATATGTTTCAAATAAAAATTCTAATAATCTAACAATCACAAAATATCCTAATTATCACTATGAATGATCGATTGATGACTTGGAGTCAAAGAACTGAATTGTCTTCAATTTCTACCTGATGCTCGAATCACAGATACATTTTATACGGCATTATCATTAAAGGACCTATATTAAAAGTAAGGATGAGCCGAATCCAAATGTCAATTCTCGATTCCACCGATTCTCATGATAAGAATCGGTATCGAGAATCCATCGCCTAAAGTGGATTCCGATTCCATCGATTCCAGATGGAATAATATTCTAATCAAATTTCATTTATCACATCATATTTATCTCAGTAATTTTGGGTGTAGGCTATCTATTGTACTTTTTATATACCTCAATAAGCTGAGGATATATATATTTGCTATTTGTTAATAAGTATACTTTTTGAGCGACTTAGTTGTCTTTGTTATTTTATTTCAGCCAATATTTGAATTTAAATAATAGTCGCACGCTACTGGTATATCAATATCCCACCTGTTATTAGGAATAAGAATCGATGGAATCGAGAATCGGGAATCGATTTGGAAGAATCGGAATCCGAAAATGTGGAATCGACCCATTCCTAATTAAAAGTTATAAAAGGGGAGTCTCGGTAAAACAAATACTAAGTACAAAAAGTATTTTTCACTCCGGAACATAAACCTATGCAAGCAATATCTTGAATGCACACAAAAGGAAATAAGGTCCTTCTTCTAGACAACTTTCAACCGTAAATATACAGCAGTTGCATTTTATATGTATTCATATATTGTCACCTCAGCCTTAAAATTACGGTCTCGTGCGCATACAGCTGAAGTTGTGGTTCTCATATACTTATTCGAGATATTGACAAGCTACTAAAATATGATGCCTACTTTCCTCACAAAGCATTCCCTCAACAAAGACAAAATCAGCTACTGCGATATTTACGTTTAAGGGAGACGAAGATGAGATAGTTTTCGGTTACTTTTACTATGGACGGGAGTGCCTTTACACACCATTTTCGCCCGCCAAAGATCCTAATTTTAGAACTGCTGGCATTGAAATGAACTTGAGACTAACGATGCCTTTACTTTGTCATACAAATTACTTCTAAACTTGACTTACTAAAACTTACACTCTGACGATTAGAAGCTCTCTTTTAGCTTAAGTCACAAAGAAACTAGGACTGATGCGACATTTTAATTGCATCCGTATCATTAGCGTCAGGGAAGCCATAATTTGAGTGGATAATGCAAAAACATAAACAACAGGCTTGAACTCAAAAACATCTAGAGGTCTCATTTCGCGTTTTATTTTCATGAACGTATGAAGACCATTGTGTGCCAAGACCGCACGCATGGATAACCTAACCCCAATAAGAGAATATCGCCGCTGGTAGAAGTAGTTTTAAGTGTTTGCACAACCTTCACTGATAAAAATAAAAGGATATGACAATACTTTGAATCAAGTGAGCGTTCTAAAAATGTAAAAAAAAACTAATGTAAAATTAATCCACCAGAGTAAACTTCCATGACAAACAATTGCGCAGTCTTCACAAAAAGGAAAATGAATGGAAAAAGACATAGTCACATGTTGAGTGTAATCGTTTTGGACAGCAATATATAGCTATTTGATGAAAAGATGAAATTGTGCGCCTTCAAAATTCATGGACTATCACAGCTCGTATAACTTTAATACAAAGAGATGAAAGTAAAAAGGTAATCAGTATTGCTCAAAGGTTTTCTACTATTTCCTTTTGAAAACTCAAAATGAAATCACTTTTCATGAAACACAGCGGCATGATATACTGAGTTCGTTCCAATTCCGAGTTTTGTTATCATTAAAATGCTCTAAAAGAATATGAAAAGTTAAATGATAAAAAATACAGCCAGAAGATTCATTTACATCGCCGATCAGATAAAACGATTGAAACCGAAATCATTGCTTCAAATGATAATTTTTCCTCCACGCTATCCGTATCTTTCTGCACATGCATGACATAATAATATTTGCAACTGTAGCATCAAATGATACATTTTAACATTTGAAATTGGAAAATATCTAAGGATAACGCAGAATCAATAGCTCTCCCTTTGGAAATACAATAAGCATCAAGTCAACACCTTTTTTGAAGAAGGAAGGAAAATATTGCTACGAGGAGCACAATATGTAACTTAAATATTCATTAAAAAACCGTTATTTTAAAATTAACGTAGTATTTGTTTTACACTCAAAAATGGAGATTATTGAAATAATCACAGAGCACTCAACTGTAAATAAAATTAGACCGAATGGATAAAGTTGAAACCTGGTGAAATTCTATATCGAAATAAAAATAAATTTCAAATCCAAATTTTAAGATTTATTCGAAAGTATCTTTGCATGTTTCGACTCTTAATGCTAATTTATAGTATTTTCAGGAAACAACCTCCACATCACGCAAAATTAAGGTCATGCTCCCCTATCTCATTCATATGCAAATCCAAACTAAAAATAAATCTTCACAGAGGACACCACACCAGCAAGTTATTTGAATTCATATAGTTACTTGGTGAAGACTGATTTTGATAAACTATTTCCAGGAAGTCCAGATGAAGGCTTTCACTTCCTAGCGTCTAGATTATCTTCAAATACTCAAATGTTGGAGATGATGGGAACCAAGTATCGCAAGCATAAAGGAATGTCAGACAGTAGCAGGTGATACGCATCATCCCCAGCTCTTTTTCAAATATACAGATAAACACCCAACCTAGCTCTAGGCAAATGGTTTACTAAGAGGAGGGGAACTGATGAGAGGAACTGTCGATGCGTGAAGAAAAGGCCCATGAAACCTCCGACGTGGATCTTAATAGATGCTCGCGACGCAGTCAAAACGGCACCCTGCTAGTGCTAAACTCCGAGTGCCTTCCCACGATCAAATCAATGAAGCTGAGTCTAAGATGAAGCACCTCATTTGTTTGGAATATTTATTGGGCTAGCTATGCATTCAAGTATGAAGCCGAATATTAAATGGAAATTTTTTATTTCGACCGAATATTCTGAGTTTAAATCATAATACTAATCCTATAACAAATTATAACTTTTCAGAGATAAATTCTCCTAAACACGTGCTCAAAAAGGTCAACAGCGATTCACAACCCGAATCATATTTTTCCAGGCTTGTTTCCTGTAGTGGGGCTAATTTCAAGGAATATACTGCTTTAGCTTGTCAACGAAGTTCTCTCTTGATTTCGGAAAATCAATGCAACGAGAGGATTATAACAATAATTTCACCAACATTTTCATTATATTTTATCATCAATATGATCAATATGTCATTTTCGAGTAAGAAAGCATTTACCGCATATATACTCTTGAACATGCTCCATTCTTACTACAAAACTACTTATCTATCTCTTGACGCAGAAATGTGATAAGTTTTGAATTAATGATTGGAACACATTCCGCCGCGCAGTTTGGCAGAAATCAATTTCCCTTTCTAAGCATTCTCACAAGAGCTTAATAGGTTTACAACTTGTGGACCATTAGTTTCCCTTAATTCCAAGCAACGGCTTAAAGGCTTAACTAATCAGATGTGTAGAAGCGAAAGTATGTTTGGACGTGGCAACAAGTGAGCTGACCCAGGCGCCAGTTGATGATAACTATTTTGCCTGCGCGCCATTCGCAGCGGACAGAGGCCGCTTCGAGAGATGAACGAGGCACTTGACTCTCGTTCGGAGAGTTACGAACCCCTGGGATGAGCTGTGAGAGATAAATGACGTCGCAAAAAGATTAGGAGCAGATCCCCTCCAGCTAAAGACGACAGGATGAAGGAGAGCAAAATTCCAGCGACAAAGATCCCAAACACCGACTGAAAGAATGGACAGGGCCAATGGAGGATGGGTTCGACGAAGGACGGTCTTTGGTTTTCTAAAAGAAAAGCTACAAACGTTTTACGTTTCGAAACTTTGGAGGAGCAAAAAAATAAATTGGAATTATTAAAAATAACTCACCTGAAAATAATAATTCAACGTTCATCAATGCCCGAAAATTATACACATGGCCTCAAAAATCCTCAGTAATCTCTGTATTCAGAAAAAGAGACCAATAATGCATAACTACGGCTTTTTGTGCGAAGAGCAATTTTTAAATGGTTCCAGTAATTTTTCAATAGTTATTTTTTTACATTTCTTTAGTTGGTGGTAATCCTTACCAGTTAGAGCGAAGGCTTCCGCAGCGGTTGTTGATCATGCTTCCAGTTTTTCCGGTGCAGCAGCGTGGGTCAGTATTCATGAAGACAGTTTCTCCTCCGTTACAGGAGGTGTCTTCAGGTCGAATGGAGGAGAGACTGTCGACGAACGTAACGGAGGGAAAACTCTCGTCATGAATACTGACCCAAGCAGCTGCACCGGAAAAACTGGAAGCATAATCCTTACCATATCATCTAAATTTTTCCCGACAAAAATGACACATTCCTCCTAAGAACAGATGAATACAATACATGCAACGGTTTATCACTTTTTAAAATTTATTGAGAACAAAAGGATAAAGAGGAATCCCAACTAACTAAACTGACATTTGTGAAAGAGATGGTGAAATTTGGAATTAAAATACTTTTAGTAATCCTTTAGACTAATTAACTACACGCAGCACAATTAGAGGGTCTGAAATTAAAATATTCTACATTGCATTATTTACAGCCCCTTAAATATCCATAGCTAAATAATGTATTCATGGAGAAAAATTATTTTTAGGGCTTAGCAGAAAGTAATTTTTCAATGACGACCGTATTCTGATAAATGCAAAAAGAAATGTCTAGTCAGCGGATACGATAATGAGTCATAGTCTGCTCAGAGAGTTTCAAAAGTTTATACGAGTGGGAGAGCGCGAGTTATGTGCCAGGAAACCCCCCTCCGAGCGACAAAACAACTAAGTTTGCTAACTCAACCCCAATAAATCCTGTGCAATGAGCTCTCATAAATGTTGCTCCTGCAATCCAGGCCGGACAGGAAAACGGATGGGCGGCGGGAGATATGAGGGAAGTTTTGAGGAGAAAACGTACACTTTTCCACAAAATTTTCCTTGGATAAATCGTGCCCTTAAACTTTGTAAATGCCTCGCAAGCTTTTGCAAGGATATAAATAACAGTGCAGTTAGTATACACAACAGCAGGTGGCAAAGTTTATAAAAGTGACGGAATTGTCTGGTTATAAACCACCTCTTACTTTTCTCTATCCGGATGAAAAAATTCTTCATCGTTTATTCACCTTATAGGTACCCATTTATTCTCTAATATTTAAAAATCCTAACACCTGTTTCATTGTTTTCCGCAACCCTTAGGACAACACTTCCCCAAAAAATAACTCTAACCTAATATCCAGTTCTGCTAATATCTCGTTTCCTACTACCTTTGTTATATTGATAATTTTTCCATCCACCATCGTTTTCACCGATTAGTACTCTCATTGGTGAGACTCCTCATTCTCCTCACAGGAATATTTAGGCTTCCGTATTTGCAATTACTTCAACTCTAACCGAAAGTTCATTAAGCCTGGTAAAATTTTGAATTTTTTATTAACAAAAAGGAAATTTTCGAAAAAATATCTTGATCTCCGGCTAGCCCAATTCTTGGTTCTGCATTCATGGTCCTGTCCTTTGATACTCCGTGAGCATGTTTCCCAATTACGTGCTTTTACTTTGCGGTCAACTTAAAGTTATCCTTGTCAATTATGGAAATCAGAGATGAAAATTATTTCCGAACAATTAAAATACACATGATTTTGCAAATTTTTCACCGCAGCCACTTAATTCAAATTTGGCAGACTATCTTCTCTACCGCTCGGACTGGGGAATATTTGTATTTTCGACGTTCTGGGATAGTTTCGTCACATTTTTGTGCCCTGATGCGGCCGTTAAGTTGAATATATAAAGAAAATATTTCACACAGATATTTATAATTCTATAAAAATTAAAAACGACCAAAATAAAGCACTTATCTTGTAATGTTATGTCCATTTCCCTCAATTGTTGGTTTATAGCAGTTTAATAAGAATGTAAGTATGTTCCCAAATCTTTCCCTTCATTTTCAGAAATCTTGACCAAGTTGTAATTCTATATCAATAATGCTTCTGAAAGTACCCCTCAAGTCTTCCGCCGATATACAAGAACATATTTAGTTCCAACGTGCGACGAGTAGTCCCAGAGTGAAGCATTTAAAGAAATGATTTTACAATCCATGAATTAGGATATGATTCAGTTTCTCAACAGGAGTACGAGCAATCTACAAGCTACTAATTATGAATTCATTTTCCATTATTTTAGGTTGGAATATAATAAAAAAATCTCTTCGCCCATTGCTTGTGATAATAAACAAATCCCCATGTACAGTTAAAATACAGTCCTTTTCGAAAGTTGAAATATAGTACTTTACCCATAACATAGTGCATATTCTCGGTTTTCTAAAACTACCATACTTAAACTCTTTGGCCGCTTCGATAAACACTTATCTAGTACTCCAACATGTCGCGGATAATAGACACCGCTGCGACAACAGCACGCTCTGCATCGAAAGCTCACATAACACTCGAGCAATCGTTTCTGTAGGTCTGCACATTGTCTTAAATTCCACGGGGGTTTGGAACAAAAGACCATGCACCATGCATGTGGAGAGAGGACGCAGTGCCCATAGTAACTGCTCAGCCTGCTGTAAATACTCGCGCATCCTTCCACGACACATTCCCTTCGCTATTGTTCTCCCATATTGCAAGTAAAAGTTCAGTTTCACGTGAATGCAAAGACTAAGAAGAAAAAAAACTATGTCACCTCAATACAACATACCGAGGGATGAAAAATCAATGAGCGACGAAAGTTTACTGATAACGAAAAATATATCAAACTATTTTTCGCAGAGGGCGAAATTTTCCGCAGCGACCAGTGTGGATTTCATCCTACAAGGGGATTGCTGAACTTATCTGAGCATAGCAATTGAATGAGAACCACAAAATCCTCAGAAGTTCCCAAATATTTTATTCAGCAAAGTTTTAGGTAAAGGACTCAATCCGATAAAAATTAGTAAACAGAATACATATGCATAAAAATTGGTCCATTAATTCATATTTGTAATCTCTATTAGTCATTCAAGTTCAAATTGATAAACTTCAACTTACCCGGTCCCACGTTCGTTAATTCTTTTACGCCCTCGTAGTCCTTCCGTTTCAAAACCCGTTTTACTAGCCAAATGCATTGTCCCTCGGTCTACCTCGAAGGTCAAGTCACATTTGCCATGTCGTTATAAAAAAAAATTAAACTGTTATAAACCAAGCAACATGGTCCGTTTTAAGCTTATTGCCTCTTCAGGGTTTGGACAAGTTCCATTAGGCCGCCAATAACTGGAGAGATGCCTAATAAGACAAGCAACGACAGCAGATGTGCCAAAAAAACAGCACAAAGCAAACGGTAAGGCATTTTTATCCATTACGTTCGTGACTAATTTATGTCTACGAGTTGCATATCCGCCTGGATCTTGTCTTACTCAGAGAACTCCATTCAGTTCAATCCTACTTTACACGTTGCACCTATTGCGGGTGACTCCGTAAAGTTTAATCCGTGGCTAGTCTCGGGAGACTCAAAATCATTCCTGTATTCTTCTGCACACTTCCCCGTTCCTGATCATATCCATCCATTTGAACCTTATCATTCGCCTCCCAAGTTTCGAAAAGCGCTGTCCCATCATTCCAATGGCCATCGTCTCTGAGTCATAGACCGCAACGCTTCCAGGAAATAGTTTGGAGCGAAGGCTATGGCAGTGGATTGATGAGTTAGATCCCGTGATTTTAGGTTTAACTGCGTGCGTTGGCGATTGGTTGACAACGTACATCCTCCACTACAGGTGACACTATTAGTTCGAACTATAAATCCGAACTGAAGACGCCTCCTAACACGAAGAATGAATAATGCCAACCAATTGTTGACGCACACAGTTGAATCTAAGATCATGGGATCTACCTCAAAGGAATCTTTTCGTGTACCGTGATCAACTTGATAAAGCAGATTTGAATTGAGTGGGATGAAAAATTTCCATCGACTTTTTCTGGAACAAGACTACCTCCTCACAAGATATTGCTAATCATCTGAGCATACACCCTATCGATCCCATCTACTATAAAGTCTATTCCTTATCTTCCCCTCTTACCCAACATTCGTCTCTAGAGCATAGCTTTCAGCATTTCTTCGCTTATAATTGCCTGTTCCCACTACCTACTCTTTCGCTATCGAATCTCATCCAGAAGTTTCCTCTCTTCAACCACCATACCAATCATTCCTCGTTCATTTTCGTTTCCATCCATTAGAGATTCTCCATTCTTCTCCACACCTACATCTCGACACCTACATCTCATCCACATCCTGCAGCCTATTCTTTTCCTTCGTAACCAGAGTCACGGATTCTGCATCAAATCATGGCACAAGCCATTTTGAACTCAATGCTAAACATATGGCTGCTAAGGCGTCACTATTTGAATCAAAACAAATACAAAATACAGATATTTATTTGTGTTTAAAAAAGACCTTCTTATACTGATGAAATAGATAATCAAATGTACACCAAAATTTAGCTACAATACAAACACATTATTTCACGAATATATGAGTAATGAAGACATCCATCCATAGCCGTAGGGGCCGACTGCAGCGCCTTTTGTATGGAACTACCGCATTTTGACTTTATTGCGGCAGTAATTCGCTTGTAAATGAAAGGAACACGTGGTGATGTCCTACATTGTTAATTTTTGTTCAATTTCCCTGATATTTCAGGTACTTGTAAATATCTTGAAAACACAGCTGAAATATGTTTTCTCGTCCAAATTTTTCCACTGTATATTGAGCAATCTCCATTAAAACCCACGTTGTAAATCTTCAGTTTCAAGACTGAATTGCATTAAAATTATCCAGGTAAGCCTGTTTTTTCATTCCAGTTAAAAAAACGCACTTTAACGATGCTATATTTTAGGTTGCAGAAATTCTGGAATATGTGACCCTATGGCTAGTGCAACCTTAAGTTGGCATTCTCACACAAGGTCCCCGTCATCATCTCGCTCCAATACGCTGAACGCTTCTTTCGCTTTGCAAACGTTCCTTCTCGTCCCTTTGCTGGTAGTAATTGATTTTTTTTTATTTTTGATGGGCCAAGAAAAAAGGTTTCACTACCGCGTCTCTCATACCTCATCAATGACTCGACGCGTCCATCGACCTTAATTCACGGGCTCAATCACTCAGAAACAAAAAATAATCGCGAAAAAACCGCGGGAAATTGCTCGCGATGAAAAAAGCAAACCTTCACCCCCAATCGGCAATTTGGTGGAGATTCAAAACAGCGATCCGGGAGCGGGATAGGAACGAGACGAAAATGTCCGCGTTAGCGAGCTTTGTGTCGCAAATTGGCGCGCGCTGTGCGGTGCCGACGGAGGTTTACTTTCCCGAGCGGAGCAACACGTGCGGAGGAACACACGTTATTGCACCAAGGCGGGCGTCGCCATGGCGAGCGTCGCGCCGCCCAATTAAAGCCTTTCGATCGAAAGTCCAAACTCAACGTTGTCAAGCGGCGGGTATCTCGTTGCGCCCTCTAGGGGAAATCAGTTTGACGAAAATTAGCGACTTTAATTTCACGAAATGAGTGTTTCGCGAGCTGTTTTGGAGCATCACCACACGTGATGAGTACGGCGAACGTATTGGAACTGCTACAAAAAGGATCGGATATGGAGGGATCAAAAGAGCAGATACGGTTTACCGACCAAATAGGACAATCCGCACCGGAAACGACTGCTCATGTGATTGAAGTGCATGCATGACTATTCATTACGAGAACCAACCCTAGGCTTATGACATTAAAATCTAATCAAAGCTGAAACATCAATTTTGTGGTTTCCCGAAGTGCTCACGAGTCTCCGGTAATAAACACGAATCATAGAGAATCAAGCTAATCACTACCATGGAATGAGGGTTGCAGAATAACAGATGAAAACACTGAATTAGACACTTTACTTATTTATTATTATTATACCAATTAGCTATTTATAAAAAATAAAATCATATTTCGCACAGTCTAGTTAAAGATTCTTTCTTCGGAGATTCATATCACCTACTTCGAAATAAAACTACTGAGAAACAGAATTAAAGTGTTGAAGCTTCGTGAAATATGAACATAGATTACTGATAATGATTAGGCAAAAAAAGAATTCATACTTGAGTTAAACGCAATGACATTATTCTTCCAATCAGATTCACTCTAGAAGTTAAATATCTTTTTTTTTATTCCTGAATCTGATGGTTCTGAGGCTGACTTTTTTTTATAACCGGGTCTCCATACCGATACGACAAAAACTCAGAGAATACAATGTCCCGTAATGGGAACGTGTCCATTTTCAACAATTTCTTTTGAACCACATACTTTTTGATCCTCCACTTTCCATGAGGAATGCAATGCATGATTGATTAGTTCGCTCTAAGAATGGCCTCTCAAAAGGCACTGTGCGTCAATTTCAACGATTATAGAGTCTCAAGAAGCAGAAAGTATTATATAAACTTAGGCTATTAATTTAATATTTCCAATAAATGCATATGCACTTTGATTGAAATGAAGAATTCCTAGCTCAGAGAGTCTGACACAATTCCTAGATATCGCCTGAGAAAGTAAAGACCCAGGCCAACAGTAGACTTCGATCATGATGTCACGCCTCAGGTAAAATGAAAAACAATGAGATAACTGCATTAGGAAAACACTTCGAGCCATTCAAAGTAGAGATCACCGGTCTTTATGAAGTACTAAGACTTTCCCACACAGAACTATTTCTTTCTTTCATTCTATTTCTCTCCAAACTTAACCATATTCTTCCAATCGTATTTTTTTAAATCTATGAATAGTCATTGAAAAGCTCAAACCAAAGCTTATTTTTATAATTACTTTTTGGCAGTACATTTGTAGGAGATTAAAAAAATTTCAAGTACTTGAATAGATGGAATGGTTTGTATAGTTACCATAACTGAAATACCCCATAGAATAACTACCAAGGTATACACAAATTAAAAGACCCTCCTGGATTTTCTGTTTCGTATTGTGAAATCATAGAATATCTGGCATAAAAGCGCTGAATTGTTAGGTACAAAGTCATAAAATTCTTTACAAAGCTTGTACCATTCAAAGACATAAGCCATTGTTAGGACTACCTTGACGTTAGCAATAATGTTAGTAGCAATTTTGAAAGCCTTTGCCTTCCAAGCTCTTTGATGCCATGTACACTTCCAAACTTTCTTTTGTCTTTCTATCAGAGAAAGATTGAGTTCTAAACTCCCTTCACGCAGGATGGAAGTGCGATTAACTTCATCATTGCGATGAGGTTTGTCGTAAATGAATTCACTCGGAAGCTTACTGAAGAACCAATAACGAGAGCATTCTGTGAGAATAATTTGAAACAACATCGCGAAAGTAAGAAGTGGAGGAAACACCGGGCGTCTGGGCAGAAAAATTCAGCCGTTAAATATATCATGAATGTAATAAAAATTGTATGCATGCTATTACTGTTGCCATTCGCATCCATCAATAGATATTGCAATTTAAAATTTCTTTAACACAAATGCCATTCAAATCGCGCTATCAGCCTCGCCACGTTTAACAATGAAGCCCAACATCAATTCCTTACATTTGTTATTTGTTTATTCCACTATTAAAAGGCTTTATAGTGTTCCACCTTTTTGTCTAGGTCAAATCTTGTAATTGAAATTAAATCTACTTCCCAATGACGTAGGGCTCTGGAACTTAGCCAATGGACCCATTTTGGAGAAAATACGGTAATCAATTGAAATCAGAGTATAAAATTTAATATGATAATTAATTAACTGCGCGCTGACTAAAATGATTTCTCAAGATTTTCCTGTATGTCTGAGTAAATGGTTGTAATCGACAATTAACATACTTCTCGATATCATATAGCAATTAAATTGTCCACACTAGTCCGTTTCCGGAGATTAACTTAACTCAAGATTAACATTCAAGGGAAGAACCGTCAATAACGTCGCCTATCCCCTCCTCGAAGGCATATTCGCCTAATAGTTGTATTATTACTTGCACGCGGAAGAGGGTGATATCTGTAAACATTATTTTTACTTTTTAGAGCATATTGTCAAAACATAATTCTATTTAATGTGTGTGTCATTTATTGGTGTGATTAATTCAGTCTATTTTCAGGCGAAGGGGTTCCAATTTTGAACCAGGGTACACATAAGCTACGAGTAAAGAAAGCGGCCCCACGAACGAATGGACGAAAAATGTATTTTGGATTAGAGGCCTCTATATTTTTATTTTATATACATAATATTATTCATGATGGGTATTTTTTTATCCAACACGCTAAAAACCTTAAAGTATGGTAAAATTTAAAATTCGTGGCTTAAAATTTCGCCAGTCTTTATATATTGCATTAAGTATTGTAGTTGTATTGACACAAGTGCCATTCTTAAAATGTCATGAGTAATAAATCGCATGGCGGGTGGACTGGAACGATGTTCAAAACCCAGATAGTGGAGCAAAAAAAGTCACTCAATGAGTACGATGGAAAATACGCCTTCGCTCAACATCTTACTGAAAACTACCCATGCAATTTCACTCCGGAAGTTTCTCTCATCGGGAACACAAAATGACACCGTCACCACAATCTGTAATCGTCTCTCCTTAAACTCGAATGCCGTCCATAAAATTTCTGCATCCCTGCGTCATTCCTCTGCAGCGACTCACTTAGCAAAACGGTTGTTCGATTATTTATCTATTTTTTAATTAGAAGTTAATGCCGAAATATAGACATTTATAATGTTCAAAAATCACAATGTGGCTGCACTAACAATATGGACCGCAGGCGGTTAATTAAAGGAAAATATCGCTGTCTTAAGTTCATTCCGAGAAAACTAGATAAAAAGGAAATTTAATTTTTCATTTTCACTGAGGTTAGGGTAATTTAAACGGGAAAAAAATGAATTTCATCTTGTAACCAAGCCAGTATGGCCTCACAGGCTGTGTATTTCTTCTTCTTAGGTGAATCTGTCCTCAGACAGGTTTCAACTGAACTGCTCCATCCACGCTCCTATCTATTGCCGTATTGGTCACATGACATTGTGATGCGTGCCACGAAAACAAAGGCTCGGGTTAAAAAACCGCCAGTGGAACTAGTTTAGAAGCATCCTCTTGGTTTAACAGCTGTTAGAGAAAAAGACTCCGAAAATGAATAAACTAAAATTCCTCAATACACGTCATTTCTTAGGTGAAAAATAGTTAGAAATAGTATTAAAATGATTTCAGGAAAAAATAGCGTCAGTATCTAACGTGACGAGGAAAACCCGAAATATTATCGTGGTCTCCGCCACGAACCACAACTCTTCGATTGAAAACAGATCGGGATGCATATGGAAACCTAAAATTGTATGTGAATATAATTTCAGGAAGTCAGGATCCAACACTTTTAACAAAATGTGGGCAACATACAGAACTAACAGACACTGCGGGCTATGACTATTCAATGTTTCTCTGGCTTGTAGGAGATATGAACACGCAAGTAATTTACATCAGCAATAATCCCGAAAATTGTTCGGGCGTAATTACTTAGAGAGAAGGGTCCGAAACAGAAAAACAGACGTTTAAAAACATCTACCTGATGATGCTGAAAGTCGGTGAAACGCGTTGTACCACACAAAATAAAATTATGCGGAAAAGTACGAAATTTGTATTCTCTAAATATGGATACTATTACCTTCCACGAAGTGAAGCCTGAGACTGTAGTAGTTCATTTTAAAAAAGGAAAATTGCAATTATGTGCCTAGATCTCTTTCGGAAAAGGTGCCTAAAGTTTTGGGTTCACAATGTTTACAGAAACGACGAATTTGGTCTAAAATTTCGAGCTAGATACATAAACTTCATTTAAAATTTCTGAGTTTAAGGCAAAGCAAAAGTGTAGTCAATGCTCTAAAACGATGACCTAAAAGCGCGAAAAGTTTATGACATGCTTGTTTTGATCAATTTGATGACAAGAAATAAACGTAATTCACTTCTACCAAGAATTATTTTATTGTTACCTTTGATCCTAAACACCAGTAACGTATTGAATATCATGACATATTCGCCAACATTCACCGAACTAAAAATTCTTCTGCCAGGCAGCGTTCATTGTCTCACTGGTGGTCTCATTTTTTGCCAACTATTCACTGGACAATAAGTGGCACCACCTGGTGACAAACTAGAGGTCTCAACGTTAAAGAAATATTTACTGAAGTATCTAAGAAGACGTAACCACGTGGAAGTGAGCTAAATAGAAAACAAAGCATTTTTAATTAATGGAGTCGGAGGCGAATTTTTTGACGAACTGAACTAGTCAATATCTGGGGCAACGAATAGCTCCCTTACTTCTCTGAAAGGAAGAGTTCATGTTGAATCGTTCGTACATAAACTAATCATGTTTGGACTGTCTCCACGCACCTGTCATAATCTCGACAGCACAGCGACAGACTAATCGAAAAATCCCCTATAGACCGATGAACTAAGGTTCTGGGGAGACTCGTAAACACGGCCAACCTTGATCGTCACTCTCCCATGAGCAGAATCCCTGAATGCCACGAAGAATCCATTGAGATACGTCTGCTGTCAGAAACACACAGCTGGGTAACCTTGCGAGGGATTTTGTACCTGAGCGCCCACACACAGTGTCTCGCATTTTGGGGTTTCTAGAGGGCGCAATTCGGGACTGGTGGAGCAAATTGGAGTTCGAAATTGCACTAAAAGTGAAGATGCTCCCCACTGGCGCGGAGAATACCACTTCTCAGGGTTAAAGCTCTCGTATTATAAAATAGTACTTCTATTGAGACGGAAAATTCCAAAAGGAATGAGACCATGATCTCCCTCGAACCTCCGAAGAATTCATTGGTGAACTATGACCGCTTGTTTCATCATACCTTCACCAAGAGATAATAATTCCATCAATTGCATCAGTTGATAATAATAAATTACATCAATCATCGGGATCAACACTTAAACAGTAAAATAATAATATTTTTAACCAAGCCATTGAATATCTTTTTTCTTTGAATAATACGAAATGATAACTTTCTTTGAATAAAACATCAATTACAGTGAAGATGGTGGCTCCATTCAAACCACAAGGCACCTCGACGAGCACCTGAAGTTTCAAATGCTTATATTTGCATTGCATATGGCTGAGATACGAAGAACCAAATATACAATTACCTACATCATCACTAACTACATTCATTTCCAGCAACCACAGTATCTGGGTAAATATCTGTTGTTTCATGGTATCCACAAAAATATTTTAATGGCAGTATGCTTAATTACATACCCAATCAATCTCAGTCAGTTTCCAAATCCTGTCTACAGGAAGGTGTAATTTTGAGCGCAAAGATTCACATCATCCAACCTTTTACTCACATGGACGAGCTCGCACACAAAATATGGAGTCATACGAAATATACTATCGAAAAATAACTAAATAACTACATTAAGTCATCTAAATCTCATAAATTCGTACAAAATATCAACTCTCTTGCGATTACATTAGTGTTCATCCCTGCTCAGTGTGCATCCGTCCTTACTCTCGATAGAAATGAAAATTTAGTACAGGCAAACGGCGAGACCTTAATACAAAAAGCTCTACGAACATCCGGTTTCCCTGAAACTCCTCAACCATGTGTTTGTGCAAAGGGGAAATAATGGGACATTGAGGGTAATTGATTACCATAGTAATTTCCTCCAAAAAGTTCCCTTTTCATATACACATCCGAAAAAATAATGAATCGGGATTCCAGTGCTTTCATTTCACCTTTTAATTACAGGCTCTGTTTCCTTTCGATTACATTTGGAACGAGCGCTTCTTTCTTCGTGAATACTCATCCACATGACTTTTTCCCATACATTTGAGAATTCAGTACCTTCAATAATTACAACTCAGCATAGTAATTAAAATAAACACCTGTGAAATTTGCCTAAAAAGTATAAATTTTCGACTCCGGCATTTTTCTTTGCATGGGCGAGCCGCCCCACGCCCCACTCAATGCTTACACTAGAAGCAGGTTGAGTGAGCAAAAAATTACCACAGGAATAAAAAAAAATTAGGTATTTAATGATTGGGTCAATGATTACATTCTTAGCTAGTGGCATTTATTTTGCGGGGCAATATAACCGGGGTAATATATTCGCGGGGTTATATATTTACGGCAGCTCTGATGCACTAGCCTGAATAAAAGTTCTCTGCAGCGCAGCAGCCGCGAATAACCACTGGTGTTTTATCTTCCGGGTCGGAGCACAGCTTGAAAAAGTCTCTAGAATGTATTCAGAAAGATCAGAGACAGAGAGAGAAAAGGCTTGAAAAGGCTCGAGGACAAAAGCTTATCATCGCAATATCCCTCCAAGTATATTCGGTTACCGTTACAAGAGCTGTAATATGAATTCATTTGATAGACGCATCCGCGAATGTATTTTCCGCGGGAAGATCAGTTTATTTTTTTTCTTTTGGTGAATACTTCTGAGTATAATATTATAATCTCTTTATGAGTAAAAAGCTAACGAGAGATTTTACGCGCATTAAAAAATACACTCGTGCGATACAGAACAGTTTCAAGGCCGCCGTGGCTCATGGATATAAGAAACTATTATTCAGGTAACGTCTAACAATTCATGAGAATAAT
Source organism: Ceriagrion tenellum (assembly GCA_963169105.1). Classification (NCBI taxonomy): domain Eukaryota; kingdom Metazoa; phylum Arthropoda; class Insecta; order Odonata; family Coenagrionidae; genus Ceriagrion; species Ceriagrion tenellum. Next base: position 133,581,063 of record OY720637.1, read on the forward strand.
GCCCTTCTCACAGTAAGTCTATTACATTAGTGCAATATAATTTTATCGGTCTTAGAGGAGAAAATTTCCACTTCAACTGGCAGTAGAAGGAACAGTAGACTACGCACATGATTAGCTAATGCTTATTTAACCAGTGAAAATAACTCATCTATGCCTATTTGTATGTACAAACTACCCTTCGAGTCTCCGATAGAATGCATGGTAGGAGGTGTCGAGAGACTTGCCATATATCTATTCGGGGGAATAGGAAAAAGTAACTGGATAATGAAAAGAACACACCGCGAAGTGTGCGCTGGATGGAATAGTATTCCGCTAAGGTTTTGGCTTTACATACATACATACCAATCACGCCGTTCCCTTTCGGGGCAGGCAGAGTCACTAAGTTTCACCATATATAAATATTTGCACACCTAAGTCTGCTTCAATAATTTCCTCCATACTGACCTATCCTTGCAAACCTCTTTTGCTTCATTTACCCCCATACACTGCTTCATACACGCCCTCTTGTTTTTAAGACTCCTAATATTCCTCCTCCTAAGAATTTCCTCGACCACATTCAACCACAACTTTCTCGGCCTACCTCTACCTCTCGCACCATTCATTTCACTCTTACATATCTGTTTCGTTATTCGACTACCATCGATTCTCTCAATATGGCCAAACCAACGAAGCACACTCATTTATATACATACATTACTGGAGCATCTAACCCACATTCATTTATTACCCACTCATTCCTGACACTATCCATCCTACTTATGCTGCAAACACTCCTCAGATAACTCATACCCACGGCGTTTAGTCTACTCTTATGTTAATTTGACATACCCATGTTTCACTAACATACATCAAAGTTTTCGGACATTTCGGGATCGGGGACAACACGGCGATTTTCGCTTCCTTAGACAAGCACTCATTCCTTGATATGTTCCACATGCTACCTACCACTTTCCTTCCAGCATTCGCACGTCTCTTTATCTCCTCATCTATCCGTCTATCTTTCGCAAACATAGTATCTAAGTACACAAAACCATCCACTTGTTCAATTACTTCACCATTCGCCATCATACAATTATTCTCTCCATTCTCCTTATCAAAAACTACTACTTTACTCTGGCATGCATTTACCCTAAATTACATTCTCTCCGTTGATTCACAAAACTTATCTAGGAGCTTCTGTAAACCCTCTTGGTTCACTGAGATCAAGACAGTATCATCCGCATATAATAGAACTCGCACGTTTACATTTCCAATCAAAACACCGTCGTTTTCACTACATTCATCTCTGACACATTTATCCATAAATACATTAAACAGCCATGGTGTCATTAAGTATCCTTGCTTTACGCCCTGCTCAATGGTGCCTAAAAAGAATATTTCCACCTACCTGCCCAACTATTCATCGCTGTTTCTTCCATATTTTGAGACCCACATATAGGAGGATAAAGTAGAGTCTCCGGCGTCACCCTATCAGTATAGAAGTCTGATATTTTCCTATTGTCTCATACCAGCGTTCAACTTTTTGAGTTACCACTGTGACAGCAGAGTTGACTTTCTCTCCGATCCAAATATTTTTTTCAAGATGTGCAGATCAGCAAGAAATCATTAACTTTTAACACAATTGCGTAAAATTCATAGTGGAAGAATCATTCGCCTGTACTGGAAATCGAAGCCAGGTCCCTCGCTTTCGCGCCGAGTGCTCTAACCAATGAAGCTATCTAGGCGTCCTCTTCCACTGTGCATCTCATGGGGAGGTGAAACTACACTATCGAGCGGCTCTGTTCAACATTTACATTACTTACTAACCTGCGATCCGCCGCATGGGCGTGTGGCAGGGGGTGTTAGATCAGCAGCCGTGTAAAGAGTAAGGGATAAGGTTTTGAGAGGTAGTTTCTACATAATCATCAGGTAACCACCAGATAATTAACATTATGTATAAACATTAAAACTCGGGTCATAGTAATTTTATCTTTGAGCAAAATTGCTCATTTTATTTCTGCATTGTTAAAACAAATTTTCCACGGACTACGGAACTAGCCGCCCAGTAACTTTAACGGAGTTACCTGCCAACCCGTAACAATTACACTCAACTTCGCAAGATTCATCGGATTTTATAAAACTTTCAACAAGTTTCAAAGCACATTCCCCACATGATTTCAATTGTGGCCTTAGCGTGGCTTTGAAGTCTTTTGAATCCCTGCATTACTTTAATCTTCAGCTCGGCATAAGTCCTTCACCTTTCTTCATCCCGCAATTTCTCCTCCGTCCATTTTACCAGACACCTTTCCCTCTACCACTTGGCCTTCAGCAATTATTTTTTAATTACCAGTGCCTACTACTAACTCTTCCTCCTCCTAATCTCTTTTACCAGCTTTCTCTTATCACCGACGATTCCGAGCACTTCCTTTTACGTAAATCACACTTTCTCTATTCTCCACGACACGCATATCTCAAAGGTTTGCAGTTAACTCTCTTCCCCCAACCAATACTACCTTGGTGAAAATCTGCCGCTCGCCGGAGCGTAGAAGTAGCGTCAGCGAGGAGTTCTATACTCTCCAAGGAGATTCCTTTACTCCCCGATTACTCTCCGACATTTCTGAACCCCACCTACGTTTCCCGAACTCTTCCGTAAGAGTGAACGGAGAGTGCCCCATTGTTTCTTTGACGCTTCGTTCTCCGTCCCCCCGCGAGCACTCCTCATACGCTTGTGGGGAAGTAAACGAGGAGTTCTCCCAATGGTTTCTCTTACGCTCCGATTTCACTGCTACTTCGAAAACATAATGTAACTTACTGATTTGAGTAATTTTATGTGTTCATAAAAAGATCGGGTATGCTTTGAAGTCCACGATAACGTGCGATATTTTTAGTTAATGACATAACTCACTTTCGCAGAATGACTTGATCTTCAAGAAAATACGGTAAAATTCGTTCAGAAATAGCAGCATTTTAATATTTATTTACGGTACAACAAAAATGTTGCTAGTTAGATCATTGGAATTGTTTGTGTATAGATTAATGCAGTGCTCTTGGATTAATGCATGGTACTACTAATTTAAGGTTGGATCGTTGTGCATCGTAAGGTTCGAACACCGTGACGTAGTTTTTATTGTATCAACAAATATGTAACAGCCCTTACTAGATACGGAGTGCATTGAGTGATATCCGGAATGATTCCGCTGCAGATGTCGAGAAGAGGGTCATTGGTAAGAGGTCATTGTTTATTAACTTTCTACATTTTACACATTCATTATTAAAATTCTAGATTTTAATCAGTTTACATTAGCATACGTAGTTATGTTGTGTAGCACGCATGCTGTCCCATGGATTAAATAGAAAACTAATTTATTTATTTGAACAATGCAATTTGTAGTACTCATCAAAGTAAATAGCAATTGTTGTTTAAATATTCTTTTTGTTTAAAATTTGAATATTTTTGAAGTACAACAAAAATTTCCATGGGAATTAGGGAACCCCTGGTGGCCTGCACCTTGACTTGGCAAGTCAAAGGTCCATGTTTCCACTCCAGGCTGATTTTTTTCTCATGGCAATTTCATGTATTTCGATTTTTACCATAGTGTACTTTCACTCTGAATTGCATTACTCAGTGATCTGTTTCTGCCTTCCCCCCTCTATTCATCAATACAATACTTGCAGGTGCACCTTGGCAGTGGAATATATTGCAATGAAGCTGCTTATAACAGCATGAAAAATACAAGAGAAGATAGGAATTGGGCTATTTTCCTATTAGCTGGTGTCTTTGGGGAGGAAGATGCAAAGAAAATGAGGGTTTACCCCAGGAAGGAAGGGTTGATTCCTTTCTCTATGACCTCGAAAGTTGCCAAAGGTGTTTATAATACTTGAAATTAACCACAACTTTACAACAATATTATCACCAGGAACTCATTCCTAATGTAGTGTCTCTAGGCACTCACGCTTCAGTGTAGTTGATCATATGTATGTGACCATTGTATATAAAGTTATTTAATACTATTACAACATAAATTTAGGTTTCAGGCTTTAATTGGTGGAAATATTCATATTTAAAAGAAAGACAAAACTAAACATTTATGAAACTGTATATACATTTAGTTAATATGTCGTGTATTACATTTAGTTATAGTATTGAAAGCTTTAAGAATACTTTGCAAGTTTTTTCTTGTAAATATGAAAACTTTTCTCCCATTGAAGCGTGAAACCATTTATTTAGGTTCTCAATTGTTGCGTAAATGATAAGTTAGTCAAAACTATCCATGTAATGCACTTGACCTTTATATTTCCAGACATGTATAGAGATCGTCTGCGTAGAATGGGCAGATTTGATGGCAATGAAGTGGAACTGAGAAGGCGGTGACAAAATTGCCCAGCTACCTGGCAGATAGATCACTAGATCTCAATGTCCCACGGGGTGTAGCCACTACAATCAAAAGACCAGTGTTGGTCGATGAAAATGCTATCTATTTTAAATTATTATTTAAATAACTTGATTTTTTTTTAATAAAAACAGTTAATCACGATTCATTAATTGAAGATTTAATAAACTTGTTCAATATTTGTATACCTATCCATTATTTTGTTCAGTACTACAGTATAATAAGAGAAACCTAGCCATATATAATCAGAGGGGTATTTTATATATTAAGTTATATGTTGTGAAAGAAAGGCAGCTTTTTATTTGAAGCTCATTGAATTCCTTGCTTATTTAGTTATTTTGAGGATGCTCATGCTGAGTCATCAATAGAGATGCTTGCCTAGCAAATCTATGTAATTGTTATTAAAGAGTTCATTAGAGGCATGCATGTTACCATTTTTGATAACACTGCTTCATATCTTCAGCGATAGGGAAATGAAATAGGCCTAAATTTTAATATAAAATGTTTCATGCAATTGTTTAGTGTAAAACCGTGTCCTTGCTGGGAACAACGGTTTTGTTTACATTGCACTGCATTGGAACCATCTCTGACAGGAATCGTCATATGGCTCTCGTTATTTCTGTCGTCGAGTTCTCTATAATGCCACCGTCAGAATATTAGGCTTAAATATTGGCACTTGTTTTATTTTCGTGAATTTCAGTGCTATATTAAAATGCTTTTATCGCATTAAGTTTTTCCTTAGTAAAGACTGATTTAAGTGCAAGTGACTGACAGAACGTTCGTATACGCTCCTTAAACGTCTCCTCGATTTCACTTCATTCGCTTCCCCTGCACGCTCCGCTCATGGTATTTACTTCCCTTATACGCTATCAATACTCTCGGTCTGCTCTCGCGCGGGAGTAGACTTGACGCCCCATCTGCGCTCCGTTAACTCTCCAAGAAGACGCTTCCTTTACTCTCCGATGTTCCACTTTACGCTCCTCAGACTCTTCGTTCACCCTCTCTTGGCACTTAAGTAACTCTTAATTCACTCTCCGATTGGATCTTCGTCGACGCTCCATTTACGGTATATTTTCGCAAGGGTACTCCATCCCATTTCAACTTATTTGACAATGAGGCCTCAAAATGGAATCCCGGTAGAGTCAAAGCTAAGGGTGATTTCAGCCATCTGACTTGCGAACCAATGCGCTTGAGTGAGCCTCTTGTCATTTATGCGAAGTAATTCTGTTCCCTGTCTTAAACCCCCTTTTGGCCTCCCTCTCATCTCTTTCGTTTTTTTCACTTAATGGGACTGTATACCTCAACCGGTAACGCCCTCGTAGTTCCGGCTTCTGCCGCAGCCTATGAAATATCTTCCCTTTCCCCTCCGTTTCCCGGCTCGAACAACAGCGCCACTGGTGACACAGTGGCAAATGCGTTGCAAAGGTTCAGAAGAATAAAATAAACGTTTGAAGGCGTAACTTTGTGGAAGGTTACCGTAGACATGACGAAAAATAAAAATCTCTTAGTGAATTCCACACTTAAAATGTTATTACCGACCTAAGTTTCGATTGCCTTGCAATAATTTTCAATGGTCCTTTGAAAATAATTGCAAGGCAATCGAAACAGGTCGGAAATAACATTTTAAGTGTGGAACTCACTACGAGATTTTTCTTTTTCGTCATGTTAAAGGAGAATATTCACAATGACTTTATGATACATAGTGTTCAAAATTTTGATCATTCTCCATAAAGATGAATTCCCATTTACAATAAGTGCTAAGATTTTAAGAAATATGCATCGAACGCGTCATGGCGATCACCTGATTTACGGCAAATTCATGTTTCTTCCGCGGATAGAATAGTTTTGTATAAAGCAAAAAGCAAAAGTTTACGACATTTGTAATTATTATTTATTATTCAAGAGGCCCGAGCAAAACAATTGCTTTAAGTAGCAAAATAAAGTAAAATAAAAGTGCGTAGACGTCTATCGAAGCGTTTTCGGTCGTGGTTTAGAGCCACTTTAACTCCCTTCACTTCTATCTTTATCCCTCTTTTTCCGACGTATTGATTACCAACCAGTTACGGCAGGTTTTGACGCAATTGTATCTCGTTCGAGTTATAACACACACTCACTTTTCAGTACATTACACTTACAGTCTCTCTCCATACAATACAAAACGTCTCCTCATTCTCTCCCATCTTCCCTGCCACCCGGCATCTTCCGATCCAATGCCGTAAATTATAAACAATCCGTAAATCCTAAAAATATGTCATTAAAAACAATCTCTAGTATTTACCGAAGAATACCTGAAAGCTATGATGGGAAAATGGAGAATGTTGCCATAAAGTCGAGAGACGAGCCTATTTGGGAGTAAAGATGACGAATTGTAATTTGAACTCCCTCCTCTACTAAGGTCTTCTTTTCCCTCGCACAACTTTCTTTCCTCCTGTACTGTGACAACACTTCCTCGGGGATCGATGAGGTGCTGTGAATAAAGTATCGGCTTCCTATCCAGATGGCGTGGTTCTAACCAGGGTGGTGAGAGACATTTTATAGAGGGCTTCTAAGCACTGATTGGGTGCTGAGCCAACAGTACTTTAAGTGCAGCACTTCGTCCGTCGGATTAGACGTTAACCTGTGGTTCCCTTGCTTTACTTCGATAAAGGTAAGCTGATTCTGGGTTTCACTCTACCCTTCCATAGAAAAAATTATCCTCCCCGTACCAGACAACCCAGTACATTCCAATATGCGAGCGTACTAGGCTATTTGCGCCATTCCAACATGGCGTAAATAGCCTCGTTTTTAAGTCAATCACCCCACGTCACATCATTCCAAGAGCTACCTCGTTTGTCTTCCTTTCCGTCCATCGTACAATTAATAGCATTCTCTACACCCACATCTCGAATGGCTCCATTTTTTTCACGTCATTACTTCAAGTTTTCCAAGATTTATTCAAGTTTGAAGACTTATCAGGAAACTCACAAAATTTTTCTTCAGGTGGTAAGAGCGTTATCATCGGTCAACGACAGCACATTTTTATAACTTTCCAAGAACGTCGAAAAAAAAATTTATTTCACTCTTCACTTATAAACATTTTTTATGAGGATGAATAACCATACATGTAACAATATAAATTATACAAGAATTATAATTCAAAATTTTCCTCTTAATTCAAGCACAGTTATTACTTTAATTTATGGCTGGAAATACAAATTTGAAGCGATAATCACATGTGACAACGTGTTTTTAACTCTGCATTATATCTTGACATTTTCTGGCTACCACTATGACCAATGTATTGTTTCGCGTTAGGGAGAAAATCTGTACATATTGAATCGAATTGTTTCGAAATATATGTCAAGAACCCATAGGCTTCGTGTTTAAATAGCATTAAATTGCCAAGAAATCAAATCGGTAAAATGCAATTTTTTCACTTTCGTCAACACATATAATTAATATGAACAAGCAAGCAAAGTTTCACACAAATCTATACGAAAATGAAAACCTCTCCAACCACTCTAATGCATCTAGTCAGTGTTTCTGACAAACATTTTTTTCTAGTTCACGAACGAATCTTCCAGTCCCCTTCAACAAATCCTCACTTATTCTCGTACAAATTCCATTATCGTCCTCTCTATACGCCCAACTGGCAGAGTTAATGTACCTTTGGTAACTAACGCCCGCCTTTTCTGCTTAAGCTTTGAGTTTTTTACGACGGTTACTGACGAGTAGATAACGATGATATATTAACGTCCAAACACGTGCCGTAGATATAAATTCACATCCTCTTGAAAGTCATGAAGAAGAGTGCCAATGTCAGCGTTTTCATTTTCCTATAATCTGTCTCTCACTTTGAACTTGAGGCACAATCTCGTTGCTTCACTTTCATGGAGAGAGGGTCAAAGTAGTCTCCTTTTCACTCAATGCGGCGCCGAATAAAAAACTACTTGTTGATGTCAGAAGCTGATGCTGTAAGCGGACTTGCATGGCAAGGAAAATGAGTTTTTTTCTCCCAAAGGAGCCAATATATCTACTTCCACTGGTTGTACCGAAAAGTAAAATTGTCTTAGCCTGCACATTGGATCCAAATGCAGCACCAAATAAAGAAAATGTAAGCGTAAAAAGACCCAGAAGTTCTTCAAACAAATTATCAAGCCAATTGAGATATTGAGCTGAGTGCATAAAATGCTCAGAAACTGATAGAAATTGATGAATATGAATTTCCAAAAACATATTATGCCACTGAAATAATGTAATCTTTATAAAATAAATTACGGTGTATCATGAAAATGATTCATCACTAAAGACATTCAAAGCCTAAACTGTATCTTTGGATGAAATTCATTCAATACGATGCCAAAAAATAAAAAAATTGATGCGTTATTAATCAGAGTAAATCAGTAACGAAAAGAATTTAATCTTACCTTTCGAACACAAATGGAAATCGTAGGTCTCTTAGGCCTAAACCTGAGCAGAAAAAATGGTACATGACTGATCGGAGGAGGTTTTACCCCCGTAAACACATCTTCTAGCCAGATGATTAAGATACTGAAATGCACCAAAAATTGATTCAAACTAATTACCAAGCTCCTTTTAAAAAAACAGGTGCGGCAGGTTAACGCAGACATATTTGCATGCAACCTTACGGGTGTGTCTGATTACATATGTGTTCACGGGTAAGAGCTCATTTAGTTACACGTAATACCCTGCAACGCCACTTCAACTGTGTATGGACGTAGTAGTTTGGGGGCCGTGTAAGTGATTACGCTGTCCTTCGCTGTTTTAGCCGAATCCACTTTCCGATGTCACTGAAGCCATCTCGATCGTTCCGTCGCACATCAAGTGGTTCTTACGATCGATGGCTCATGAAGCCTCAGCTTGATGACATATTATATAATGTATTCAATGGGGTATCATTTGTAAATATGGGTCGACATATGAAAAAATTACACAGAGAATTTAGTTACTACATTTCGATCGACATAAAAAAAGACCCGAGTGAGCTTAAGACTACGTAACGTAGGTGATAACCGCGTTGCAATGCCATATGTAAATATTGCATTGTATTGTAATAAAATTATTTTCAATATCGATCGTTTCCAGAGTTGTCAACATGAAAAAGAAGGAAAAACTCTGCAAATAATACAGTATCTTTGTTAACTTGGTGGTATGTTTCAAAAGACATATTTAATGACGTGATATTTCATGTGTGTTTTTATTGGTTAAATAAAAGTTATGATTAAATATGTCTAAAAAATTTGCGAGCTTGAAACCAGAGTCTCCTCGTCGTAGGCGCATGTTTTCGTAATTAAATGAGCGTAAAAAAAAGGTCTGCACGGAAATTTTTCGTTTACCCCACATATAAACGTAACTCGCATCTGACATCGAAATGAGGACACTTTCTCAGAGTTTTCGATTTTTTTCCAAATCACCGGCTAGTTAGATGCATTTCCTCCACATTTCAGTCCTCTAGCTCGATTTGAAATCCCCTTTTATGTGTACCAATGAGAGCAAACCCGAGACGGCACGTGACACGTGAAGCGAACTCTCTGATTAGTCCCCATCCAATAATTACCCCTATGCCGCTAAAGAAGTTTTCACATCAATATTATACTGAGTCTGTATTGTAAGGAATCTGGTGGCCAGTAAAATGAGCATATATGGATATTTCATTTCTTTTGTTGCTTAATGGTACGCCAAACTCTGTCTATTCCATTGTCGTCTAATATATGTGCACCACAGTTCACTTCCTGCGATAGTCATCACACAAATGTCATCCCTATACTGTGGGTGGAATAAACATAAAATCTTCAGATACAGTAAAATATCTTGGAATTACTTTAACTTCTGATATATCGTGGGGATTAAACATAAAAAACATATGTGGCACAGTAATTTTAAAAACTAGGTTTTGTTAAACGTACAATCGGAAGGTCTTCGGATGAAAAAGTCAAAGAGAGATGCTACTTCGCTCTGGTTAGGCCAGACCTCGAGCATTAACGCCGCGAGCATTTGGGACCCAGGTCATAAAGATTTCATCCAAAAAATTTATAAAATACAAAGAAAACCAGCGCGTTTCGTTAAAAACTGCAACGATCGTGCATATAGCGTCTCACAACTGTTAGAAGGATTCAGCTGGGAGCCCCTAGAGACTCGGGAGGCTACACGCTAGGATTAGGTTGCTTGGTAAATTCAGAACTGATATTTTTCAGAGCGACACAGAGAATATTATCATGACTCCTCACTACATCTCTAGGTCTGGTACAAAAACTCGTTCTTTCCGCGCACGATAAGCGACCAAATTATAAATTGAGCTCCACTAAATACACTCCTATAATACATGTCACATTCCACCTCCCAAAAACTTGCATCTTTACACGGCTGGTGAACTGACACCCCCTGCCACATGCCCATGCAGCGGCTCGCAAGGTATTATGTAGATGTTGATGAGTCTAAACCACACGTGTAGGCAAGAACTTTTGCACAGAACTTACATCACCGCGCTGTCACATCGGAGTCGCAAGACAAAAATTACCGCAAATTTCAGCCGCCAGACGCCACCCGCGCGTCGCGCATTCTCTGCGTCATCATTGGGCCATGCATAGGGCTGTACGGTTTGCCAATATACCTATTGGCTCCAATATCAATATTTTTTTAATACCGGGATTCCAAAATCAAAACTTTTTAACGACCAATACCAATATCCTGTATTGGATATTGGTGGTCGAAGAAACCAATATTTGTAATTGGAATATCTCATATTGAAAAAACAATAATTGCAATTGGAATATTGAATATTGGATTACCAATGTTAAACTTTCAAGTATTGAATACTGGAATCCGGCGAGGAGGGTGGTCTGAGAGGGCTCCCTAATCTTTGAAAACAGACAGCGCGCGTGGCACTCAGAGCAGAACTTCCTTTTCCACAATAGTGCATAACAATAACCGGGGAAAAGAAGCTTACTTTGCTCTTCTTGTTGTATTAACAGACTTTACATAGTCAAAAAAGTCCCATTTTCGAAGAAACCCCCCCTCCTGGTTCGAATGGCCGCTTTACACGGTATATTTTATTGTACAAACGAATGTATCATAGAATGTACAAGAAACTGAATGGAATTAGAGCAGGTTCTATTTCCCTTTAAGTCATTCAGACAATCATACAATTCGCCGCTTTACACGGTACAATTTCTTTCATGAAAGAATTTGTACATTCGTTTGTACAATAAAATGTACCGTGTAAAGCGGCCTTAATACACATCTGCCACATGGACTTGTAAACCTGTAAACAAACCATTGACCTGTAAATATTGCTATGTGCAATATTTTCCATTACACATACCAATTTTCATTTTTTCATTATTTCCAATATTACAATATTTCCACTATTCATTTCCTTATAAGCAACCTAGTTTATTTCCTCTGCCCTATTATCTAGAACGAACTCTAAAGGGATAATAAACACGCGGAGTTTAGCACCGTGCCCCAGATATACAGCCATGAATTGCTGTGGAGCACTAAAGGAACCCAAGAGGGGAGAAGGCAGGTCAGACACCGAGACAGGAGGGCAGATAAAACCCAACCGAAAACAAAAGATTTCGGGAGTGAGAGAGAGGCGTTGGTGAAGATTTCCAAAATCCCATTAAAAGGAGTGCGAAAGTGAGGACCAATGAGAGAGAGAGAGAAAGAGAGAATGAGAGGGCGTGGGAGAGGGGTAATAAGGGAAGCGAAACACGCGCACTCGAACCTTCACTTGTTATCCGGACGCTTTAAAGGACGAAAGGGAAGAGAGAGCGTGGGGTGGGCAGGCCGAGCGGGAAGAACGATCTCCATGTCAACAATCCATGCGCTTAGGAGGAGAGGGGAGTCGTGGAAGGAGAGGGAGGGAGGGTCGGTTCGTTTCCGCCCCGCCCCCTCCGCCCCCCCACGGCCACTCCAGATCCACCCAGACATTGGCGGCCTTTGTCCCACGAGTCTTGGGCGAGCGATAAGAAGAGGACGCTGAGCCGGTCGGCTCCAAAGGCTCCTGCTTTTGTCTCCCACACCCAAGGCGGTTCATATACGTATGTACAGAGTCTTGGGGCGCTGCCTCACGCTGGGCCAGCTTCCGAACCAGACCGAGCAATATTTACAGTGCATTCTGCATCTACTAACCACCCTGCGAGCCGCCACATTGACGCGAGGCAGGGACTGTCCGAATACTATTCGAGGTCAACAGCTTTGTAAAAGTGAAAAGGACATGATTCTAGGGAGGTGAAACGGTGAAGTGTATTTGGGAGTGCTGAGTGTTTGAAGTCATTCTGTCTAATGACAATAGAGAAGAATTAGAGATACAAAACAGATTAAATCTAGCCAATAGATGCTCACATGCATGCCACAGTCTTCTAGCTTCTAAATCCCTGTCAAATAAAACAAAAATCAGACTGTACAAAACAATAATCTTCCCAGTACTGCTATATGGATCCGAAACGGAAACTCAATAAGAGCGAGGAGAAAAAATTTCTTGCATTTGAAAGCAAGATGTTAAGAAAGATCTACGGGCCTACAAATAAACAAGGAAGGTGGAGAAGAAAGTACAATAAGGAAATTAGGGACCTTTACAAGAATACAGACACCATAAGTGAGATCAAATACAGAAGAATGAGATGGGCATGACATCTGCTAAGAAAAGAGGATGGAATGTGTGATCAAGGTGGTTATGAGGGGAAACCCAGAAGGCAGACGACCCCGGGGAAGACCGCGACAAAGATGGTGGAACCAAATAAAGTTAGATTTGGAGAGGGTTGGAGCTGCAGAGTAGGATGCAATGGACCGAAAGAGATGGAGGGGATATGTTGGTGCGGCTAAATATCAACTTGGATATAAATGGCCCTGGGAGTAAGAGTGTTTGAAGTAAAGCTGAGTATTTAATCTGGCCACTTACGGTGCGTAGGAAGAATTAAATTTTGTACCTATGAGTTCTCACATGTATCTCTCTCATTTTATCCCTTCTATCGGACCTCGAGATGGAGTGCGGCGTCCAAATGATATTCTCTGTGCACACTGAAACACGCCTGTTCTGAATTTCTCAAGCAATCTTAAGCATTGAGTGCAGCCTCCGAGTCTCTAATGGCTCCCAACCTAATCCCTCTGATTGTGAGAGCTGTGATACACCATGCGTTCGCTCGCTGCAGTTTATAACGTAGCGCGCAGCTTCCTTTCGTATTATCTTTATTTTAGGATACAATCTTTCCGTGCAGGGTCTCCAATGCTTGAGATGTTTTCGAGGAGAGTCTACCCAGAGCGAAATAGCACCTCGCAATCACTTTTCTATCCGAATAACTTCACACTATACCCTTCATAAATCCCAGCTTTTTTAAGGCTGTGCCGCATATGTTTTGAACGTGTGTTCTTCACGATAGGTTATTAGGCACATAATACTCTCGACAGTGAAAGTCTTTACTTCGAAGAAGTTTTTGATGTCGCTATTCATAAGAAGGTAAAATATATCGTAGTTTTCTACAATACTGGAACATCACATTTCGCCGAAGAGTACCTTCGTCTGACTCTAAACTTCATTGACTCTCATTGACCCAGGATCTTCAATAATATTCCATCTGATGTTTGTCGGCGCTGCTTTAAATCTGTTTCGCAGTGATTAGAATTGCCACAATCAATCATTTTTGGTCTTTTCTGCTGCATGGAGAAATATTTCTATAAAACTCGACGTTTCGTTCATAATAATGAGAACGTCGTCACAACCTCAGGTCGTCAGGAGACTGAGGAATCTGCCTGCATAGCTACGTAAAGCAAACGAAACAACCAATTAAAACGAGGCTTCAAGCTCTTGAAAGAGCGCTTGAGGCGAGACTGGAAGACATCGGCTGTCGCCGATTTTTTCATATGGGGGGGTAGGAAAAAAAATCCTTTTACATGAAGCTGAAAACCTGGCTAGAAAATCTCCATATTGCTCCCGGTAGATACGATAAGCGGTCGAATAAGCTCAACATCAAGCTTCCTTTAAATATTAAGGAAGACGGTTACTGCCAAACGATTGGAAAGTCGGCCCTTCATTTTTTACTCCGAAAGTCGATTCTTTTGAGCTCGACTTTTAACTTTCAAATTCGATTAAAAGTCGACTAGAGCCATCGACTTCTAAATTTTGTACGACTGCACAAATATGATGAACGATACTGATGCGCCTGAAAATAATTTATAATTTTCTAGAAGCATAAACATCGCTAAGAAGGAAATAGGTGCCATTTTCAAACTTCTGGAAGGGCTATTTCTCAGGGAGTCATACGATGATCCCGATTTAAGGGTTGAGTAATTTTAAAGAAAGCTGGTTAGAAATATCAGATTTGCAGATCTTAGACAAGGTGCATCCATTAGAAAACGTTGAAAAAGTAGGAACATTTCTCATGCCCCCAATTTGTTTAACTTGGTCGTCATGTATCAGATCATGGTAGCAAAAATTATAGTTATAAAAACCTCAGCACTCCTCACCGGCATTAACCATTCTATTTCAAGATCATTGGACCTTCCCCTTTCATAAAGAAAACAGCTACTCCGAGCTTCGCCGGCTAAGCTAGCAATATTGACCTTCAATTGTACATATAGGCGCCAACCTGGTGCAGCGGATGACCTGGCGATGACCGGGGGTTTATCGCTAGTGAAAGGATCATGGGAATCATCTGGATTAGTTTATTTTCATCGTATAAGGAGTCAGTGGTTCAGGGTAGAGGAGAAGACGAGTAGAACGATCTGGTCGAAGGCATATCGCCAGCATTGTTCAATGTCAACAGCTTTAAGGCGTATAAATTTTCTTCATGTTCAGCGCGAGAAGGTATGCCGGTGGCAAGTGTAGGCTTGTTCTTGTGTTTAGATATCGGCACGTGGTTATCAGTCCCATCATGTGGCATCTGCCATCGATAGTGGTGTACAAGAGAGCTATGTCGGAATATTATAGAAAAAATTGAAGACGGCAAAGTGCACAGTTTGTAATTGAGAATGTAGGTGCAACGTGAGATCTACAACTCTTATCGGTAACTTGAAGAGCGAGCACAAGGTTGCGGTTGAAATTAAGAACAGCAGCAACAGCCACAAGAGAACTTGTCTGAGCAGCGACGGCCCATCTCAAGAAGACCAAGAGAAAGAAGATGATACGGATCCTCGGGCGCATCACATTTCTCTAAACTACGTTAACCTAAACTATTTTAATCCTGATGCAATTGCAACGTGACCAGCCTTAATCACAAATCAAAAAATAACATAGCTTCCGTTTCCTTCAGCTCAATAGAAATGTGTTAACCTATTGGTCGGAATTTAAGCTAAAGTCGGAAAAAGGCGACCAGAGTCGACTTGCTGAGTCGACTAGTCGATGTTCAAAGTCGAAGCGTCCAAAGCCAAAGCTGAAGTCGAAAGTCATCTTTCATGGAACGATGCTAATCCTAATTATCGACTAACTGTGCAGAGTCTGGGATAGACAACGCAATTATGGATGTAAAGACCGACCGTTAAAACTTTTATTTTTTGAAATCTTATCAAAATTAGCAGAAATGCCTGTTGATACTCATCGGGAGAAATAAAAGCTAAAAAATATATAGCAGTGTAAATAAGGTAAAGTTCACGGTAGTACATAGTATAAATCTTACAGAAGAGAATCTAGCTTACAATTTCGAATCTTAGTTTTCATTTCTGAGAGGAAATTGCCAGTTATGTCGCTTAATGATGCATAGTATTTTTACAAAAAATGTTCAATCTCAAAACCGTAATACAAAAATAGTACAGTAGGGTAGCCGATAAATTCGCGAAGTTAGCATCATACGGGATAGACAGTAATATAGTAGGCTGGATAGGAGACTTCTTACATGAACGCGTTCATAGGGTGGTATTAGATGGTGTCAGGTCAGGCGAAGTAAAAGTTACATCAGGTGTTCCCCAGGGAAGCGTGATAGGCCCAACTTTATTTCTTCTGTACGTAAATGACTTGAACACAGTAGTAAAAATTAGCAAGCTCCGTCTTTTTGCCAATGATGCAGTAGTGTATAAGGAAATTAGAAATGAAGAGGACAGTCAGTGTTTAGCTAAGGATTTAGATGCGATTGATGATTGGTGTGATAGTTGGCAGCTAGAATGAAATTTAAAGAAATGCGCGATAATGAACTTTTGGAAAAAGAATGGCTATCCCTGGAATAATTATTGCATCAAAGAAAAGAAAATATCTCACGTAGAATCTATTAAATACTTAGGCGTCACCATCACTGAAGACATGTCATGGGGGAAACACATCAGGGAAATTACTAGTGTAGCAAACCGTAGATTAGGATTCGAAAAAAGGATTCTGGGCAAATTCGATGAGAGAGTACGAGAAAGAAGCTATTTCACACTTGTCAGGCCTCATTTAGAATATGCCGCTAGTATATGGGATCCGTACGAGGAAGGTATGATAAAAGAATTAGAGCGCGTGCAAAGGAGATCCGCTAGGTTTGTTAAAGGCCGTTATGATAAATGTATAAGTGTTCCGAGCTTAATAGAAGAACTCGGATGGGAATTACTATCAGAACGCAGGTTAAAATTTAGGCTACACCTTTTAAGTAAATTCGAAACCGTTTTGTTCACAGATGACGTTAGATATATATTAAAAACCCCTGCGTATTATGCTAGGTTTGATCAGATTAACAAGATTAGACAGATAGATTGTCGTACCGATAGATTTAAAATGTCATTTTTCCCGCGTACTATAAGAGAGAACCATTGGCAGCGTAGCAAAGGGATAGGTAGGTGAAATATAGTTAGAGTAGTCTGTAGTGCATGTATTAACAACCAATAATCCCTTCCTTATTAAGTAGATACTAACCATCTAGCTCCATGTGACCCTATTTTTTAGCATGTCTCCCTTAAATATCCTAGTTGCATGTCAATAGTGCATGTTTGGTGATCTTCACCCCCTGCCACACACCCTCGTGGTGGCTCGCAGGGCATTACGTACATGTAGATAAGGAAACAGGATCGGCCGTGATAAGTCGGGGAGCGCGGAAGAGGCGCCCACTATCGCCGTTGCTTTTTAACGACTATTCAGAAGAAAAGAAGCGGGAGGCAAAGAGGGAGATGGCGGTGGGAATAAGGGTAGGAGGGGATATGATAAAGTCAGAAAGATTTGCAGACGATCAAGCATTGATTTATCATTCAGGGAGGGGTTGCAGTGAAAGAGGTGAAGTGCGAAAGACACGGAATAAATATGACCCATGAGAAGAGGTAATTGATGAGATTCTCCAGAAGTCAAAAGGCTGGAATAAATAGATGGGTGGAAGGGTACAAAGTTGAGCAAGGCGAATAAACGTATCCGGGTTGAAATTTAGAGGAGAATGAACTAAGTATGGACTGCATAGACTGGAAGAATAGAAGATTTATAAAAGAGCAGTATACAAAAGAGAAAGTTGTGATAAGAGTAGGAAATGATTAATTAGATCAATCGTTGACGGGTTTACTTTGTGGAAATTCATTTTTAATCAAAGATAACACTTCGTATTTTCCACACTTTTATTTTGCACCTTGACCGGCTTCAACGCTTACAACGTCGTTTTCAAGAGGAGTCATCTTGAAAATGACGTTGTAAGCGTTGAAACCGGTCGAGGTGCAAAATAAAAGTGTGGAAAATACAAAGTGTTATCTTTGATGAGGAAATGATGAGACAGATGAGATAGATATTGGAAAAGGAGTCAGACAAGGATGTTACATGTCTCCATCTCTCTTCAATATTTATTCTGAAGAGCTAACCAGTAAAGCATCAGAAAAAGCAAGATGTGTACTGATAGGAGGAGAAAAAATAAAGACAGTGAAGTATGCAGATGATCAAGCAGTACTGGCGGAATCAGAAGAGAAGCTACAGTATATGATGGAGAGTATTGCAAGAGTGGGGAAAGAATACGGAATGAAAATAAATGTTGGAAAGACAAAAATGTTAAGAGTAAGTAAGAAAGAAGCAATCATTAATATATCTGTAGAAGGAAAAATTGTTGAGCAAGTGAAATCACATCAGTACTTGGGAAGTTTAGTGACTGAGAATGGGAGCTGTACCCAGGAAGTGAGACAGAGGATAGCGATGGGTATAAAAGCAGCTGAGATGGTGAAAGAACTTCTGACATCATTTACCATTCCAATAGAACTGAGAAAGAGATTTGCTAAATGTTTTGTCTGGAGTGTGGTGACTTACGGCAGCGAAACACGGACAGTCAAAAAGAAAGAAGAAAAGTACTTAGAAAGTTTCGAAATGTGGTTGTAGAGAAAAATGCTTAAGGTGAAGTGGACGGATAGAATGAGAAATAAGGAAGAACTTGTGACGATAGGAGAAAAACTGCTGAGGGAAATCAAAAAGAGGAAGACAGCTTGGGAGGGACATATATTACGCCAAAATTGTCTTTTTAGAAGAATTATTGAAGGAAAAATAGAAGGAAAGCGAAGAAGGGGAAGAAGAAGAATGGGAATGCTCGATGACATAAAAAATGGCCGAAGTTAGAGGAAAATGAAAGAAGATGCTCAGGACCGACTGCGATGGAGGGCATCCAGTTGAAACCTGTCAGAAGACAGATTCCAATAAGAATAACAACTTAGCAGTAGGGGTATAGGATGTAGAATTGCCTTGGCTAAAGAAACATTTTCAAAGAGGAGGGAATTGATGAGGGGGGTCAAAGAGGAGAGGTGGAGAAAAGGTCGGCGCAACCTCTTGTACGGAGCGCGGCGCTGCATGGGGTGGAGACGTGGTCATTGCGAAGAGAGGATGTACGTAGACTTGAGGCGTTTGAGACTCGGGTGTGGAGAAGGATTTAGAGGGGGAGCTGCGAGGAGAGAAGAACGAAAGAGGAGATGTTAAATATTGTTGGCGAAAAGAAGAGGCTAGTGGCAGAGATTCGGAGAAGGAAGAAGAGATGGATGGGGGCGTTTTGCGAGGAGAGGAAATGTTGAAGAGGGTGATAAACGGGGAGAACACTGGGGAAACGTGAAAGAGGAAGGAAAATGATAGGAATTCTGGACGAAATGAGAGTAGGGAGACCAGTTGAGGAATTTAAGAGGGATCTAATGGCGGATCATCTATCAGAGAGAATCCAGTAAGATAAAACGGGACGTTGGGAGAAAAACTGTCCAAAAACCTAGCACTTAGCAGGTAGATCACTCAAATGAGTCGATACAGAAGAGAACCTTACTCCCCACTATAGTATTACTTTTTTACTCATGTTACATGATATTTTCCGTTTAGTCGCTTGCAGCTATTTTACTGTAATGGTTTTGTTTTTAGAGAAAGAAGTTAATTACTTTAATATGAGCTTTATATAAGCGATGATTGTCTCCAATTAAATTTTGCAAAAACAAAAAAAGGCTTCAAGTGGTAAAAATGAGTTTTGCTTCATTTTTTATGGTTTCGCTTTGATCCGTTTTGGAGTTGAATTGAATTTTGAAACGCCAAGAGTTCCACGGCACTCCTTAGTGCACACCCTTGTTAGAATCACGAAAAACTTCAGCCAAATCGATTTCGTAGTTTCTGAGAAGACTAACGAACATTCAGACGACACTTCATTTTTACATATTGATATAAATGGTCAGTCGTTTAGTAGACAGATTTATATAAATAGAATCTGATTTTCCAGTCTCCAGACGACATTCTTAGCACAAAAAACAACACGTTGAGTTCCTCTACGCAACTGCCCGAAAATCGTTAAAAGTGAAAATTGCGTCAGATTGTTTCATGAGTTTATTTTGAGTGAAAAACATCGCATTGAGTTTCAGTCTCGTAGAACAGGAACGTAACTATGTAATGCCAGGGCAGAGTTCTCGATGAATTTTCACATATTTTATGCCGTATTGGGATATTTTGTTTCGATTAGCTGCGGACAGCCGACCGAGTTGATGTCTATGAACTCCATTTAGCCATTAAAAGGGGAGAATGGACGATCGGAGAGGGTAGATTTCGGTGAAAAGGTATAAATGCCAGTATTAAGTGAAAGGCCGCATGTTCTTCGAGCGATTTTTGTTTTTTATGCACAGATAAGCGTGAAACTTTGCATACACGTACTTATTAGTGATATGTAAAGATAAAAACAAGAAATGCATGTTATCCATTTTGTTTCCATAAATGCTATTTTATCCCGTTTTAGCTCAGTGGTGCCGCAAGGTACCAATTGGAAGCAAATTGAAAAAGTGCTCTGTGTTCATCTTTAGCGTGTATGGAGTTTACATTTATCGACTTGAATGATGATTTTGAGCAGCAAGCTCGCTTCGCTCACTGCAGTGGTGACGCCTCAAGCATTCTTTGTCTCAAAGTTTGAAGAGAGGGAACGTTTTCATGATCGAAAAAATGTAAACATGTTTAAAATAAGTAAGATTCCTTGGTTATCCTTGCGTATCTTTTAACATACGTTTTCTTCGTTTCTCAAGGCGAAAGACCAAATGAAGTACTGATGTAGTAGGGCTATGGTACGAGTAGGTTTAGTGTCAGAGAATTCGATGAATAGTTTCGAGGTATCGTTTGATGCTACTAACCTAGTAGGACTAGAATTCTGCGGGGCCAAAACATGGCAATAGACTGTATCATACGGATATGCATGTAAAACGTACATTATGTAGATACTCACTCCAATTTATCATTTTTTACTAATTTCTGTGATGGGTGCAGCGAAACGGTTGTTATAAGAGGTACTTGAATGAAAATTATCAATAATAGTTTACCAATCTATCCCATATCTTTATCCCAAAAGAGACCATCACATAACATTTAACGTTGACTTTTCAAGTGGATAATCTGGTCTACGAACGGGACAAAATGTACACTGAGTCTCCTGAGATGGCTGCAATCTCTAAACTGAAGAGGATAGTGGTGGTCACAAGTGAACCATTTTTTTGGTCGTCAGCTCAGAGCGGGATGTGAGTTGGTGCTTGGTGCTACGGGAGGCGTTAGGATGCGTGCTGCATCCTCGAAAACTTCCTTTAGTAGAAATTGCAGTCTATCCGGCATAAGTGTCGCAGGGACATCTTTGTAGAGCACTATGCTGTGGACCACGATAAGCTCAACTTGGGCAACGTTTCTCCGCCACGACACGTTTACGCCAAGACGCTGATTCAGTTGGCGGATAGGCTAGGATATGCCAATACTCAAAAACATGCCTGTAAGAGCATAATACACGTGCACTCAAAAAGAGAACAAGATCTACAACTTTGGATGAACTAGAGCAAACTTAATAATCGAAGAAACTCGGATAAAGAAAGACCTTGAAGCGAAAACCTGTGCCAGAAATATATTTCTCTAGATTCAGAGACCTGAAATCTGTTCAGATTGTTTAAAAGTTCATTGATCCTCCAATAATTCTTACTCATTGGATCAGACAAAGCGATATGTCATGTCCTATACGCACCTAGTCCCATAATATTTCATTGTTGATGCGATACAATCTTCAAGCCGTCCACATCGAAGTAGCAGTTAGAATATGCGCCAAAGACACTGAGTGAAGAAAGACACAATGTGCAAATGACACTGCGTGAAGAAAATCACTCCCACGTCACTTTTGTCACAACTGACGGCGGGATTCGTCAAATTTGTCTGCAATCGCATAAATAGGATATTTATAAATCCATATTGGCACCACCTCTGGCACCTCAGGAGTAAGCACGAATGGCATTGAATTCGACACAATCATCTTCATAAGCGACACCAGGCAGGAAGATAACAGATGCCAATCGTAAGAGGCAGGGAAAATAGTAATAGAACGTACTCATGCTCTACGGCATGTTGGCGAGGGCAATGGCGAGAACATTGCAGAGAAAGCTTGAAAAAAGGAAGAAAGAGGATAAAAATTGTGGACATTTGTGATAAAAGTGAAGTTAGACACTAAAGGAGGGTTCGAGAAGGAACGCCGAATTCACGGATTGAACGGAAGGACCGACTTCTGCGGAATGACCGGTCCATTCTGTCCCTCGTTCCTTTCGGTCCATCTTCCCTTTCACTCCTTCGCTCGTATCTTTATGAGATAAGATGTTCTTTATGAGACCCCAAAAATTCATCTGCGAAAACTAGGGGTCTAATTAGCGGTACTCTTTTTCTTGATAATGGAGAAGTCGGCTGGCTCTACTCAGCCCCGGTCGCCGCTGAGGCCAAAATAAACAATTGAAATTCCTTGTCGCGCCAAGTCAAGTAAGATTGGTAGGACCATCTGTGATCAAGATTTCATTCATCGCCTCCCCATTAGCATTATGGCGTTGGTGCTGTGAAGCTTGTGGAGATCTTGCTTGACCTAACCTTCAGCCGCCGCACGGCGTGTCATTGGACAGAAATAACTACACCGCAGTTGCTGCACCCATGGTACAGAAAATATGGATGCACGCACGGAAACAAACACCGGATCGGTTGCTTCTCAACTTACAGGGTTGATATTGTAGAGAAATTCAATAGATTTAAACGGCATTTTTTTAACATAGCCAAAACCAATTTTTAATTCTATACTTTCTCTTTTTCTCCTTCATAGAGCTCGCTAGAAAAAAAACTCCTAATGGTTCATATATGAAATCTTATTATTCAACATCGTGCATAAAGTTGTTACGTGCAATATTATCTTCTACCTTTTATTTCATCCAAAATTTTTAAATTCTCTCATTACAGTACATGAAGTAGCTCTAGTTTTTTGTTATTTTTACATTCGTTAAACGCCCAAAACATATTGATTATAAAAATACACGATTACCAATAAAAATGGAACCGTGAACGAGTGACAAGGAACGGGTCCCATAAAGGACCAGTCTAGAGTGAACGAGTTCCCCAAAGGGTACAGGTTTGCCCAACTCTAGCAGACACAATGATAAGCTTAGGAGACAGTTAATGACCCAACAATGGTGTATTGTAAAAATTCTTCCAATCAATTGATATAACTTCACATCAATTAATAGCGGTTAAATTTACCTTAGAAAATACAAATGATACAAAGTATCAGTATCTTATCAATGTCAGTAGGCATTCGCAGCGTCGTCGGCATTGGTAGCTCTCCAGATGAGTAGCTCAGTATAAGGCCAATGAACAGAATTCTGATGTTCAAGGGGGTTAGAAGACAATTTGAAAATTACCCCAGTCATACACCATTTATCGTCCACCAAATTTGAATAATGTAATTTCTTTCAGTCGTGGAGGATTAATGGGAAATGAGAAGCCACAATGTAGGCTTATGCCCTCGCATTAAGCAGCCAGGAAAAACGTTGTCAAGGAAGGAAAATTTACAGGAAATGGTAGGAAAGGCGGTTATGTGGGCCTAGGCGTGATTAGTGCAATATTGGTCACCAGGATAATGTTTTTTAAAAAGTCAATTCAGCTTACTAACTCATAAATATAAAGGCTCATATAAAATAGTCCAGAAACTCACAGCTCTTTTCCAACAAAATTCCAACATGAAACATCTTAGCACACTTCTAAACGTCTTAGTACACCAACCAAATATTAGTACAAACGCCATGTGTGAAGTTATTTGATCGATGATATTTCCCCAACGTTCCTGCCTATACTGTCAGGTGCGATGAGATGTTTTTTCAATTTTTTCGATGGATTTCATTCTTGAAAGCCTATAATTGAGCAAGATAACGTGAAGGAATAAGTGCGGACGGTATTTCAAACGTACAGTGAAGCGACGTTGTCCGAAGGCTGGCAATCAGCCATTGAATTCCTAGCGATAGTCTTGCTCATGAATGCTGTCGCCAGAAGAAAGCAGTCGTTAATGACATCAAGTATACATGGAATGCATAATGCACAGACCTCGTCTCGCCACTTTCATCCCTAGGTGGTCACCAATAGTAACTAACTTAA
Organism: Ceriagrion tenellum; assembly: GCA_963169105.1. Taxonomy (NCBI): domain Eukaryota; kingdom Metazoa; phylum Arthropoda; class Insecta; order Odonata; family Coenagrionidae; genus Ceriagrion; species Ceriagrion tenellum. The sequence continues at coordinate 133,605,225 of OY720637.1, forward strand.
CATCAACGACTTGGAAGATTTTGCCTTCGCGTAAATGCTAGCCAATACGTAAACTCAATAAGGTTGTGTCATTACACTATCCCAGGTAGAAACCTATAAAGAATACCCAATACATAATGCATAGTAAAATAAGAAAAATATTACTTAAGTCGTTGAAGGCTCATCTGCAGTGATCCATGTTCCCGAGGTACTTAGGTACCACACTTATTTTTTCACGGCTAACACGAAATCATGGTAAATGTTTATGACAAAATAATAGCGTAGGATTTGGCAACACTTTCACTTGAGTTGAGACCATTCAACGAGGAACACCAGTATATTGCGTGAATCGTTAAGTAAATAAAATTGACATGAGGTAGACAACTATGGATAGCAAAGGTTCACGTGTGATGGGATATATCAAAATTTAAATTCAAATTAGAATTTGGTAGATAACTTCACTAAGAGAGGTAAAATTATTTCCAAATATATCACAACTATTTTTGTGAGTGCCAGAAGTAGAGCATTATGAATAACTGAATCAATGCTTTCTTTTGCTGCCAACTAAGCTATTTGTGTACACCAGAATATCACATTTGGGTCCTTTGATCTGTCGTATACAGAGCGAAACTCGAGGATGTTAAGCATTCAAGATCTCTGTGATGATTGCGGACAAAAATAATGTCTCCGATCCTTCGCCTACATTGACGAGAGGCGTAGACATAATTTTAAATGTAATTATTCCCCGTTATCTAATAACAAATATCAAAGAGGAAGAATAACAACCGAGTTCCCACATAGTTAGACAAATCGTCGGAACAACTGGCTAAAAAAACTACTTTAAAAGTTAGTATTATATGTATATTATATATATAAATTATAAAATATATATAATATTGTTAATAAATGTATATATATATATAAATATACATATACACACACATATAAATGTTTGTGTATTTGCCGCTGAGCGGTCTGAGCGAATGAATATATATAAATGGCGACATTCTTACGCATCAAAGGAAAGATATTAATAATTGTAAGGTTTTATAGACTAACTGCATGAAATACGGGCATTTCCAAAAGATTTCACAATTTCGTTCATTTAACGGTGGACATAATTATCCTTCCATTCCAATAAAACGGGAATCGATTTTAATAATTTCACGCAAAATGTTTAGGCAAAAAATAATTGTGTTCCAAATATATTGAGCATGAACATTATATGGGGTCAGTACAGAATAAAACATTTTTACAAAAGATTTCTCTTATTACATGCAGCACTTGATTTCCACCGGAACAATACGCCTACCATTGCCTTCATTCGATTTAATTGTATGACCCCAAAACGCATCGTAAAAAATTCAGAAGAAAGTACCAATCATGTTACGAACTTCGAAAGAATTTGTATACACCACAGCTCCAAGTACGGTCCAAAAGGCACCAGAAGATCCTTTATGACGACAAAAGCCCAAACTATACGGCCATTAACGAAAGCCAAAGCCGCTCTCTTTGCTCCTAATCGCTTAATGGCTTACTTGTGTTCGTAAATGAGGTAGAATCATCGGAGATATGAGGACGGCAAAAAGCGTCGAACCGTTAGACTTGACGGGTCTGAGACAAGCGTAAAACGATAAACGTAAACATTCCCCGGGAAGAAAAGAAAAAATGATGAGAATAAAGGAAGAAGAACGAGAAAGTCCGAATGGTGGCTTTCTTTCGCAGTCAAAGGCGCATTTATCCTCCTCTTGACAAGTGCACGGGTCACGCGCCGACTGAGTACGAGTCTCAGCTGGGTGGCATTCGCTCAGTGTCGGTTCCTCGACTTCTAACGCAATCCCCGACATCGAAATGAGCAAACAGTTGTTCAAAAACAACCCGCCGGAACATAGAAGACGGGCCAACAAGGAAACCGCAAACTCAATCGTCAAAAGAGGAAGAGAGATAGGCGGGCTGCCAGCAGAAACCCTTCACATAAGGACAAGATATATGACAAATCTGGGAGCAAAATGCTTCTTTTCAGTAACACGAAGAAGAAAAGAACAATGACAGTTCATCTTGTTCTTTTGTACAACTAAGGTCGATCTCAGACAAGGTGATAACGTTTATGCCATCTCTCGACACGAATAAGAAAAGAACAATGACTGTTCACCTTGTTCTTTTTTACAACTAAAGTCGATCTCAGACAAGGTGATGACTTCTATGTCATCTCTCGATGAACCCATGCAGAAAAGAGGAAACAAATACGACAGTGTTACATTATTTACAGCCATCGACAGTGCAACTTAGGTCGAAAAGCATGAACAAAGATGAAACCTTATCTGCGTCAAAAGAATAAGACAATATTGTCACCATGGTACCAAGATGCTCTCAAATGCTCACCGGTCACAAATAGCAATATCAAACCAAATCATAGGTTTGCCTGCCAGATATAATTACCACCACTGACTACAAATCGCAACATGGACGAAGAGGAGGCCTCCATTGACAAATAGCTACTCCTTAACCAATTAACGTCACTTTTTTTTACTAATAGAGAGGAGAAGAAGATTTTCTACCAAGGTTTTGAAATTTATTTTTTGAGAAAAGTGATGCAAAGAATATGGACAACATATATTTATTTAATCTAACTAATCATTTTAAATTTATTTTTCAAATCCAATAAAGTCCAATCCAAAAAAAAATCCAATAAAGGACTGATAAGTTTGCACACTCCATTCTTCAACTTGAAAAAGCCCACTTGTTGGCCACCGAGCGAGCACACCCGATATCTGCCGAAACAAAAGATAATGTCTCATGTGGAGAGAGAGAAACATAACTCACGAGCAAGCAACGCGTAAACCAGACTTATCTTTTCGTGACAATATGGGCAGTCAACTTTTCGATATACTGGTAGAGGAAGGCTAGCAACATCACTAACATTAAATGTTTACATTTATGCCGGAAGGAAAAAACTCAGCTACGAAAAAAAGAGACAGTTTCGAAAAATGAACTTAAAAAATAAAATCAAGAGGAAATGGAGGAGAATATTTTCCTCAACCACGAAGAACCGAATGTGTCAATTAGCCAGCTAATGGAACGTCCTCACGTATGGCGCTGACGACATAGGTGAAATAAATACATGGCCGGTTTATTCTTCTTTCCTTCTCGCGAGAAAAAAACATTTCCTAGATATATGAAAGGAACAAAGGAGAAGCAAAAACCGCTCAAAAATCCGCATCACTCACCGGGGGAGGAATTAATCCGCCGGCTTCGCAGTATTCGACCAAAAGCCGCCGGCGTCGCCCTCTGTCCGCGGTCCAAAACACCGACTTCCCAACCGTCGTCGAAATGGGCAGTCAAAAGGGGTAGCCAAAAAATAAGGGTGGTCAAAAGAAGTCGCCGAATGGGGTGGTCGAAACTTCTCTCTTCTTTTCTTCGCTTTCGCAACTAAAAATCCTTCCTCTCAGAACGAAAACAAAAACGTGAGAGAATCGCGACCGCGGAAGAAAGTCTCCTTCCCGGAGCAAGGAGGAAATTAAATCGTTGAATGGGGAATAATTTTTTTTAAACAGCTCGCACCACGACGCTCACTTGTGTTTCCAAGCAGCGAGCAGCGGGGAAGTAAGAAGAGGCCGCACACGGTCACTGAACACACGGGAGGAGCGGTCGGACAGCTCCCCCTAGCGTATCTCGCGCGGGACTGAGGCGGGAGATTGTGGAGACAGCCCGCCGAAACGCTTTTCGCGCGGGAAGGGGAGAGGCGGAGCGTGGTGCACGCCGGGAGGGGAATGGGGGAAGGTGGGAGGGGGAGTGGGTGTAGGGGAAGGGAGTAGGGGAGGTAGGAGCGATCGAGGGGATGTTACGGGTGCGTGGGGAGGGTATGTTTTGAGGAGGGGGGCGCCAACACGGCGCTTAAGGACGAGAACGAGGAGTGCAAGGGAGAAAGAGAGAGAGGAGAAACGGAAGAGAGAGGAAAGGGAAGAAGGTCCGGCGAGGAGATTGGACTCCATATCGGATCGGACATCGATCAATTTTTTTTCGTCTATCCGTCCACTTATTTACTTCCATTTCTCCTCCCCACCCAACCACTTTCGTTCACAGAATCACTCCTGACCTCCACCGACAAGGGCTGCTCAGTTAGCTCGTCCATCGAAAAAAACAGTGCCCGTCGTCAACAAAGGAACATCTCAGTTTTGATGTTAGCTCTTAGAGTGTTGAATTATTATTATTCCTACTTTCAGTCACCCTGATACTAATTTTCTTAAGCGAGAGTTTTCGCCGGGCGGCTTCGTCAGGCAATAATTGATAACAACTACTTTTATAATACGAACTTCGTGACTTCCAATGTTCATTATAGAATATACCACTGGTTACGGTAGTATTGCCATATACGGGTACTCTCTTGAGTTAAGTGTCTTTGAGGATGTCGAAAATGCCAAAAACGGTTGTATATACGTTCTATTATAAAGTGAAAAAGTTACAAATTTAGCCTCATCTTAAGTTTTTACTCCAAGCAATGATAACATGGATTTGGTGTGTCCTGTGCCACCACTTTTAACCCCCGTATTTACACGGGGAAATCTAAAACGGAAGCCCATGATTTCATACATCCATCGGCTCTTTTTAACATTTCATTTATTCTTTTACTCTTTTATTATTATTTTTTCTCCTAGAACATATAATATAATATAAAACTATAATATTGCCAGAAAATAACCATCAGGTGGAGATGGTGAAGACAAACCACCAAGAAACTATAATATTGCTAGAAAATAACCATCAGGCCTGCGTGCCAACCATAATATTTACCTGTGATACGTATCGGTGATATTATTTTTTTTTACTCTAAACTACTTGAAATCAAAATGCATGAAACTCTCTACAGAGCCCTGGGGCAGGGGTAGAGCCATGTGGCCCAGGTAAAAGAAATAAACGAAAAGTCTAAGTCAATGTCGACCTTAATCCAAGATTCCATCTAAATAAGATCTTCAACGATTTAATTAATTAATCGGTGTTGGCTAACGAATCTGGCAGAGAGATCGGCGAAAGCTCGAGCTTTGAAAGAATATAAACAGCGTAAAAAGAAAAAGAATTTTAATTTTAAAAACGTCTCTACAAAAAAAGGGTTTATATTTTAAACTAAGAGCACGAAAATCACAGTTCATTTGGTAAGATCACAAACTGCCAGGGTGTGAGGAAGTGGGTATTTGGACCCAAGACATAAAAAGATTGTGCAATGGCAAGGAGGATTTGTGTGTGTGGTTTTACGAGGAATGTTATGGCAGTGGCATTCTTTCATTTGGTAGCCTTTGTCTGCCTACCAGATGCAAAGTAGGTGCACTATAATATCCACATTTTCGATTAATTTTTCAAATGACTGGTCAAGTTTGTAACCTTAGTCTCTGTCAGCTCCTAATCTACGCTTTCATATCGTTTTATCATATTTACTGTTGGCTGGTACAGATTCAAAACAAAAAGGTTTAACTTCTATGATATTTATTGTATATTCTATGATAAATGGTGCCAAATACACTGTCTGTAGTTATTTCTTTCGTTGTTTTATAATTCTTACTTTTTTAAGCCAGATCTTTGATTATATTTGGACTTCTAAGTCATCGTACAAAATAGGTAAATATAACATCGGGCTCGATTAATTTTTTTCTTCGATACTTTGGACTTTCACTTTCATTTACCCGGAAGTGTTGTTCCTTCCAACGAATCCGTCTCACAGTACCACTTCCGTCCTTCATACGACAAGAGACTCTCAGTCCCGTCTAATTAGCAGTGCCCATTGTCGAGCACCATTATCTACAATCCAGCGTATCCACTACGGTTGCACTTGTGGGGCCTGAGCAGTTCCTCGTCACTCAAACTAATTATCGCGGATGAAAATCGGAATGCCATCGCAAGGTTTCTCCATATCATTCGGCCTACTCTGGAACGCCTTAGTAATTCTGGTATCCGAATATTACTGTCATTGCATGGTTTCACAGGATTCAGTATTTTTGCGTAGTCATATCTGTTCGCGTGCAATAATTATTCCATCGTGCTCAAGTGGTGGAGGTGCAGCTCGCGAGACGTCAATGAAGCCTTGCGACGACCCGTTCTTCTAGCATGCGATGTATAAGGTTTCGAGAATGTACCCCCAGGCCAATTGGTTGTCATGCGTTGGGCACAGACATATTAACTTTTCTCGCGGAATATATTGACGAAACTCCGCTCATGGGCACAGATTTGTAGCAGGAATCCTATTTTAAAGTGCCACTTAAACAGCACTTAAGCGATGGGAAAGAAAAATAGGTACCCTTCCCTTCTACCCATTAATTGACAAACCTCCTCGAAAATTTGATAGTTAAGCACGCCGACCAACTAAGAGTATTGAAAAAGCTCGCGGCTTCATTTGGTAGCGAATTTAAGTTTCAATACTGAGTCCCCAATGCTGGCAAAATGATCGTATTAGAGCCACATCATGAGCAACGGATTAAATTTGTTTCATATTTTCGCCCTTGTATAGGTATCGAGAGATTAGTCTCCACGCTAAACAATAGCATGTTTGCCTATTTAAGATACAATCCTTATTCCTCCGTATCCAATTTCCGACCTCAGTTGAAGTGGACTGGGGTCCAGTCTGTGTTGATTTTATTTTTTTTTAATATTAGGGATATTCCACTTTACAGCAGTTTCCCTCCCCAAACCCAACACATTTATCTTTCCATAAGTAGGGTCCACTCATCAGGTCCATCACCCAATCCCCACACTCCACCAGTCTCTATTAAATGAATCTTC